>OY728131.1:203484087-205984087 GCA_963277665.1 Viscum album | reverse complement strand
ATGATATAAATAAAGGATATACTATTTATATATATATATATATTTACTTATTTACTTTTATCCATGTAATTATAAGATATATAATGAATGAAAACGTTCCTAGAGATTATAAGCTTTATACATGCATGAACATTTTTTTACTATTGGACATATCAAATGAAATATAAAAAAATAGTAATTCAACTTTAAATAATTATTATTATATCTTTTATATCATATAAATATTCATTAAAACTATCCTTATACCATCTATGTGAAGTGGAATAAAAAAAGGAGTCATAATAGTTTTTATAGGTGGTACTCCACACGAATGCTCAAGTGACGTTGTCATTTTCCAATGGATAATAAGGTAAGAAGGTATATTTAACATTATATATCATAAATAATAATTATTTAATAAATATTAACTATAAATTTAAAACACATAATAATAACCAACCATCAAATATTGTAATGGGAAATGAATTGAATCGCTATGTGGATATCGTAACCAGTATATATGGATGAGTGATAATTTAACTTCATATTTGATGGGAAACATAGTGGATAATAGTGGCTTCATAATATAAATAAAAATTTATCATATATAATATAATAAATTTTTTATTTAATGATGAATAATTTATATTTATAGGAGTTAAAGTATGGTGTAAAAATATTATGATTGGTTATGGAGGTTTCCAATTCTATGAAATAACTACTTCAAACCTTCACATAAGGATCCATGGGTTATTATTTCTATGAATAATAGAACATATAGAATGTATATAATTATTTTTATTAGATAATTTGTTTGGATTGGACAATCTAGAATCCACATTGTGGTGTAAATAAGTGAAAGGATGGGTTCTCTTTTAGAACAGAGGGAGGGGTACTCTTGGAAATGAATAAAATATTAATATATACTAAATTAACTCTTATGTAAGAGGATTAAAAATTGAAAAATATTAGAAGATACATTATGATATGGTTGAAATATTATAATCCATTATAATTGGGACAGGTTTAAGTTGTATTTTATACATTACATCTTGACTGAACACATAAGTTAAACTATTTTAACCTTAACTGCAACAAAAAACCTCACTCATTAAGGGTTATAATATTACTTATATAGTGTAAAGTTTCTCATAAATATACAAGGGATGCTATTTTTGGCCATATCTTATCCAAAATTTCCTAATTCATGATATTATGATTCTTTTTTAAAATTTTGAAATATTATTTTCATAAAATATCGTGAATGTCATTATGGAAACTATTCATTTAATTTGATATTATGCACAGAAAGACAAAGATTGAGTTAATATTTAAATCTTTCATTGAAACATAATGTGTAAAATATGACTAATTTTATTTTAAATATTATAATTCATTAAAATTATACTAATTTTTATATATTAAAATAATATATTTTAATAATGATTTAATTTAAATAAAACCATTTTGGTATTGTGTATGCATTTAGTGTAATTATTAAACATATAAAAAATTAATATGAGATATGAAATAAATATATCTAAAAAATACAATTTTATGAATTAAAAAAACTACTTTTTATGCTTATGTTAAAATATTTGAGATATTAAATTCAAGAGTGTGACATTTTTTACATTATCTTTTACTTAAATTAATATAATTTTCAGAGTCATTTTAATATTGAAATAAGTGGCCATATATTCTATATTAGAATGTACATGGCAGAACTCAACACATAAATTAGTATAATTGACAGTATTATAGAAATATTAATTCCTTACGCTAATTTTTTAACCTAATCTGACTGGTTTAACCCTTACCTTGGAGGAAACATATATTATGGTTACAATTCATATTAAAAAATAATAAATGGTTCTCATCAACCAAATTTGAACACCAAATACCAAAAAAGAAAACAATGTTTCAATATTCAATTTCTAGAAGTTGTAGAAATAAATTTAATATTAAAACTCAAAACACAACAAAAAATATAATTTTTTAAAAATGCCATTTTATGTCTGAATAATTTTATATAAAAATTTTAAACACCAAATTGATTAAATTTAATATAATTATATTTTTATTAATATTATAGAAATTATTTTCATTGTATCTATTTTGAGAAAATGGAAATTTATAATTGATTGAAAGAAAACATTATTTTTTCATAAAACTATATATTTTAGATCTATTCATTGAAATTTTCTTTTTTAGAGAAATATTAAAAATTACCATTATTTTAGTATTAATAAAATGAATATTTAAAGTTATTATCAAATTATAAAATAAATTTTCTGAATGTTTCAATTTCAAATAATTTTTTTTTTGAAAAGAAATAAGAAAATGTAAAAGTGAAGAATTTTTTGAAGCATAATATGTATCTAGTTAAAAAATTAATGTTTATTTGCTAATAATTAATTAACACGTTTTTATTGAGTATAATATATATATATATATATATATTAAATAATGTGTTTATTGTTATTCATACATTCTAATTCAATAAGAATGTTATAAAATTCACATTTAAAGAATAATATTTCATGGTTTGTTTAAGCTCAGTGTTGTGTGTCCTATACGATCCTGCAAAAAAATTTATAATTTAAAATTGTAGGGTCTCACATTATTGATCCATTAATAATTATTATCCTCTATATTTTATCTAATGATTTGAAAAATATGATTTCGCATATGAAAAATAATTTATGGAAATACCATGTAGTAAAAGGGGTTAATAAAACATCCACTAGAAAAGAAGGAAATTTAAAATTGATGGATGTCTAAAATATCAAAAAACTGGGTTTCAAAATTTATTAACCTTATTAAGAAGTAAAATCATGTACATGGAAAATAATGAAGGATCCAAATAAATGATATTGATTTAGAACATGTTCAAGAGAATGTTAATGAAGATAGAACAATAAATTAATAATGGGTGAAAATATAAATGAATCATTAGAAATGTATGAAAAATTATATCATTTTATTTCAATATATTTTTCCAATTGTTTAGTTATATTTTACAGTTATTATATAGAACATGAGAAAATATAATTACTTGATTTCATCACATATCAAATTCATAATTTCCTCTATTAGTATTGCTTTGATAAATTTTCACTTCTTCTCTTACTAAAATAAATGAATCTCAATGAATATTTTTTCATGTATGAAACTAAAAAATATATTTTAATGGATGAAATGATCCATAAAATAATGAAAATTCATTCCTCATGTATCATGATATTTACCAAAACCAAAATGATTATCTTAGGTCATCTAATATGAGGAATCATATTTTAACAAAATATATTAATTCCCAATCATCGAATTAAACTATTCCATAAGGTTTTTACAACCTTCCTAAATACGTCTAAACAAATTTGAAACCAAAAAATTTAGAATGAATCTCACTAAATATAAAAAATAGACTTATCAATAATCATGTAAACAATATAATTTACCATTAAATGACATATACCATGTGTGTGAATATATTGACCAAATATTTTCCTTAATCAAGTCAATTAACTGAATTAACAAAAAACATCAACGAAAACATACATGGATCTAAAAAATAACTCTCTTTTCAGTCCTTATAAATTCGTATATTATAGAATATAACCCATAAATATAAAAAATATAATAATTTATATTATTTATAACATAAAATATATTTTAATCATCTGAGTAATTAGTTCTATGGTAATAAATACTACCCTGTATACTTTTTCAATAGTAAATATATCGAAAATTATTTTTATACTGTCATTGGAATCATATGGAGTGTTATTTTTACCTCAATCATGGTTTTTTTCAATAAAATACCACCTTAACATTAAACGAATTTTATTAGTTGTCACTAAAATTAAATATATTCTTTCAAATCCATAAATCCAATCTAATGAAAAACAATAATTAAATTATTGATGATTCTTATTTCCATAATATCAAAGATAACAATACAACAATAATTTTGTTCTTAAATTTAAATTCATAGTCTATTAAGAAATTCGCCTTCGTTCTTAAACATTCAACTAGGTTATATAATCTTATCCCTTATGGCCTCCATCAATTATATTTTCACTTTTACTCTTGTCATCATCAAAATTAAAACCTTTACTCATACAAATGTACTAATCCTATTTCTTAGCTTTCCTCTAAGGAAATTGAATTACATAATTCCCATATTTTAATTATTTAAAAAATTCAACCATTAAATACACCTTAGGGACACCATTTTTCTTATCAATTTTTTAACCAATATATTCCTTTTTTTAATGAATAATAGTTTCTATATGTCCTTAATTTCCAAAACAAAAATATCTTCCAATTCGATTGAGAAATTTTCCTATGTTCATCAACCATCATAGTTTATATGTATGAAACTAAATATTATTCCCCCAATGGTCTTCATGAAGCCCAATATTTCTCTTACATGTTTCATCTGTAAACTCAACCATTATTGATATTTTTAGTCATATAATGAGGTAAATGATCAGGAATAATCATATGGTTTCACATTCTAGATCCATTTTCACTTGGTTTCTTATAAATAAAATTATTCCACTTTCTACCACATTTATTATTAACTAATTTATTTCATATTATAGTCATTTACTAAATCCTAAAATCACAGTGTGAGTAAAAATAATTGTTATGGTTAACCACATAATGAAAAAAATATTCATTGGATGTACAGTTCAGGAAATCATGTTTTATACCTATAACACCTTACGTTTAACCTATAATATCCATGATCATTATTGTAACATTTTATGTTTTCATATACTTCTACTTTACCAATGGGTTCTCACTTATGTTTTCTTATACTAATTTTATAAGTCAATTAAAAATTATATGATTCCAACCATAACATCATATAATTTACAAATATAAATAATACTTTTATTATACTAATATTAATAATATAACATTACGATCCAATCTACAATCATATAGATTTAATGTATTTAGAAAAAATGGATACATAAAAAACTAGTTTTGAGATATATATATATATATATATATATATATATTTCAAGTACTTATATATTTTTGATAACTTGAACCCTTAATAGAGATATAATAAATAAAACCATTCATCATAACCTGGGTAAATGACACATAGAAAATAGTGAGCTAAAATGCTCAGTAATGGTAAATAAGAGAGCTATCAATGATAATATAATCATAACAAGAGAATAAAGTTATGATATTATGAGATTAAAATTTAATAACCCTAGAATTCTTATAAAAGATCAAGACCTTGAGTGAGGTAATAAATCTTATAAGTTCATAAAAAATGACTCATTAATTAATAAAATAATATGATCCAAGATAGAATAACTTTGAATGAAGACATATATTTGTGGCATGCACATAGAATATAAAATCATTGACATAGTTTTTGTGGGTAACTTATATGAATATCATAGTAGATAGGGTTTAGTACTTATTGTATCAAAGAATTCAAGGTTCACTCCCAACACTAGAATAGTTTTTAGAGTCCATTAATAAACTAGTTTCCCTCCCCTATTAGTACTATTTATCTAATGAGATATCTATCATTCTGCCATTCATCGAAGGTCTATAAAATTATAGGGCCAACTACCAAATAATGAAAATCATACAAATGTTCTCCAAAGTATACTAAAATATTTATCATATAATAACACATGAAATGGGAATACATTTCATATACATTTCATCAAAACACAAGGAAAGAAATGAGTTTCATAAACACTTATTCATTTCATTATAGAATGACTCGTGGGAAACAAAATGGTTTTCATAATCATAAATTCATCTTAATATTAACCCACCAAGAGAAATAATAAGGATGATATTACTGGATCACATCACCTGTAAAACATGTGCAGCATCAATGGATGCCATCATAGATTAAAATGACATTAGAACATCACATGGAACTTTTCATGAAAAATATACTTTTCTATTTGAAATGAACTATTTTATAGTCTAAAAATTTCACAAATATTGGGTCAAAATATTTATTTGAAAATAAAATTTTAAGATTGAAAGTTATTCTTTAAATCATTTAGCGGTCATGATATTATGAAATTCCATTATATCCGTATATGTTATGAAATTATTTCTTCAAGAATTTTATAAAAAAATTATTTTGTAAAAAATATTTTAATAAAAATAAGTTAATATTAAGAATACCTTGGAATACTTTTTTTAAAAACACATATATGGAATTAAAAAATTCAACCAAAAAGTGTAAAAAATCTTTCATTCAATTAAATTATTGTTTCTATATCTTGATTACATAATGTGATGGAAAGGAAAGTAAAAAATTAAATTTAAAGACAAAACAAGAGGTGAATAAATTTTAGTAGTTTGTTTAGGGATATATTTTCATAAACGTAATCATAAATAATTTTGGTAAACTATGATACTATAACATAAAACCCTTACAACATTAGTAACTATTGAATCATATGCCTCAATTAAGAATAATGTCACATGAAACACTATGTTACATTATATTAATGATTTTAATTATTTTAAAATATAATGGGAAATTATTAAGAACCAACAAAAAAATATAGGCCCATAAACATACATATGTCATAATGGGGACAATTTTAGGAAATAAAGCCAAACATCATGTTGGACATTATTTAAACACACTCTAGCCTCCTATATCAAAAATAATAAATTATTTTAAGTATATAAAAAAATAATTTAAATTCTTATATTATCATATAGGATCCAATTATACAATTTTAATAATCATTTATAAATCATTCTATAGTAAAACTATTTTTTATAGTTGGAAACTATTTCATCATTAATGAAAATTTCTGTATGGTTGCTCCAGTCCTTATACTTGGATAACAGGTAAATCACCTCTTGAATTTTAATGATTATATATATCTCAAATATATATATATATATATATATGAATTATATATATATATACAGATATATTTAAATATTGTCATCCGTATAAGATAGATATATAAAATTTAATTACACTGTTTATTGAGATGATATGATGTATATAAATGTGAACACTATTTTTACTTTTTGAAAGATAGAATAAAGAATGGTGTATATTATTTAAAAAATTTAATAATTATTACATCATATATATCATATAAATTTATTAAATATATCTTTGTTACCATCCATGTAAATCAGAAAATAAAAATTAATCACATTGCTCCTTAGAGGTTGTAGTCCACAGGTACGTATGAGCAACATTATAATTTTCCAATGGATTGGATGGTAGGTAGGTATATATGATATTAAAAATTTATAATGACAACTATTTAATAAATATCATCAATAATCATTAAAACCATCATAAGACACATCCATGACTGATGGTTATGTAAAAGAATTTTATCACAATATGGAGATGATAATCTATACGTACACAAAAGTAGTACATTTACATCCCATTTAATGGGAAAGAGGGTAGATAATGGTGGATTAATATTCATAAAAATTTAATTTATATTCCAGTTACAAAAGTATTTATTTTATGATAAATAACACTTATTTATAGGATGTAAATGAATAAGTAAAAAGAAAGTGATCGATTAAGGTGGTTACCTTTTCTTTGATAAAGATCATTTTAGTTTTATCTTATGGATTGTATGGTTGGACTTTTGAAGTAAATAACCTATATAATGTGTATTTTTTATTTTTTAGATAATATAATTTATATTTTTCCAATTTATAATAATTATTTTGATGTAAAGAGGAGAATGGAGGTGTTCCATTTTATAAGTGAGGTGAGGGGTACTCTTGGAATTTCATTAAATATTACAATATAAAAAATTCATGCTCTGAAAAATGATTAAAAATAAAAATATTAGATTATAAATTTAGATATGGTTAAAATATAATTTTATACCTAAATTTTAACTGGATTATGTTGTTTTCAAAATCATTCATTTTCTTTTGACACCATAGTTAACCTATTTTACCCTTAACCTTGGTAAAAACTTTTTACTATTAAAGGATTATAATTTCAATTATATAGTGATAAAATATAAATAAGTGATATCATTTTAGAGCATATATTATTCAAATTTTCCTCTATAAATTTTTTATTATATTAGAATAATTTAACAAAATAATATTTTCAGAAACTTCAATAACATCATTTTAGACTATTTATTTAATTTGACATTAAAGATGATAATAAAATCGGATAATTAAAATATAATCCATTTAAAATCCATAATATTTCAAATATATCAAAAAATTTCATTTAACATATTAATTCATCCATAATGTATTTATTGTAATATATAAAAAATCATTGATTATATTTTTCTACTAATTGAATTAATATTCTATCATCATTTTGTAAAATATTGGTTATTTATTTTAACCACTAAAAATATAAACTGAATTTATATGATAAATAAAATTAATTTTTTAATTAATTAAATATTTATAATGAAAAAAAATTAACCATGAGATGAAATATTAGATTTATCAACGATAAAAGTGTGACTTTTTTGAATTTACTTTCTATTTCAATTAATATAAACGTCATAACCAATGAAATATGGTATCAAGTGTCCATAAATTCTCTAATTAAAATCACATGATCCAAACCAACAAATTAAATATGATAAATTAACGTTTTAAGGAAATTTTGAAGCATTATCCCAATATTTTATAACTTTTTTACTTGTTTATACTTACCGAGGTGACACCAATTTACTGTTGTTATTATTCATATAGAGAATGTATAAATGTAGTCTATCTAGAAAATTTGAACCCTGAAATTATTAATTTTGAATCCATTTCTAAATATTCTACTTTTATAAGTTTCATATATTTATTTAGGACAGAAACACCAAATACAATAATGAAATTTTTCTAGGAAATACCTTATATATATAAATATTTTTATACCAAATTCAACAATAAATATGTTTCTAATTAATGTAATTGGATTATTCATAATATAATATAAAATTATCATATTTTACTGAATTATAATATCATTGAAATATTTTAAATCCTAGAAATAAAAATATATATTTCAATAAAAAAATCATTAATTACTTTTTATCATAAATTATTTATTTTTTAAAAATTACTAAAAAATCACAATAAGATAACTATGAAAAGTTAATGTGAAAAATTATTTTCATCTAGTAATTTTTTTTAAGGTGTTGAAAAAAATATAACATTTTCTCACAAAAACTCGATAAAATACAATTTTGAAGGAAGCATATTTTCGAAGTATAATATGACTCAAACAAAAAAATTAAATTTTTATTTCATAAGAATTGATAAGGAAATTTTTATTGTTTAAGATATATATATATATATATATTTCATATTGTGGTTATCCAAATTCACACCCACCAATTCAATTAAGATGTTATATTGATCAGTTTTAAATAATAATATTTTATGGTTTGATTAATCTTTGTGTCGCATGTTGTATATGAAATTGATCACAATGTTCATATTTTAAAATATTATGGAGTTACATATCCTGTATAGGGCCTCAAATAGTGCCAAAATGATTCTATAATGATAACTATTTCAATACACAAAATCCACCAATGGTATGGGATCCTCCCATATATGACCAAAATCCAAAATGCATTCACACATAATGTCCTCAAAAACCTAAATGGCCTCTTCATTCTATCAATATATAGCTTGGAGTAATGTCTAATCAATATATAAGTTACAAATACCTCTGGTTATTCTATCCACAATCAATATGTGAAGTGATCATCAATGTCTGAATAAATCATTGAATGAAATTCACAAAGTATTAATATATCTTGTATAAAAAGCGATTCCAAAATACACACCAAACCATCTTCTAGGATAGATAAAAAGAATTTCAAATTGGTGAGTTAGTCAATAAATTCCTAGATGATTTCATGAACTTCAATTATCATGATATTACTTTATAAAGATACATTATGATACCATCCTACATCTATTGATTAACCTCAAGGGTTTGGGGATTACATGAAAGTATCTGATGCACAACCTTCACTTAATAGGATGTGAGGATCCATAGAAGAACTTCAAAACACATCACATTATCCTTGACCACTATAAATAAATTTTATGTTCATGGTACATTATTACAACTCTGGGATGTTACGCTAATGGGGGATCATAAAACTACCTTGTCACCTCCTCTCATATGGTGACTTGTACAATCATATTGCCATGAAAAATAATGATGTAATACCCAGGTAAAAAAACCCATAAGAATAAGGTCATATGATAATGAAGTCATACAATTCCTCAAAATTTATATCTCCTAGATTTTCCTCCCTAGAAAAAAATATAGGTGTAACAAACAACATTTGGTGTTATGTGGCTTTACCATCATCCAAAAATGTCATATAAAAATAGGATAACATATATATTTCATAAATCAAAAAATGTGAATTTTATTTCCTACTAGGAGAATACAATGTGAAATTCCCTTGTCAATGTGTAGGGAATTTCTCAAAGATAGTGTCCTACAGGAACTCTAGAAATCACCTCTTCTTTAATTTAATATATTTGTGTGAGAAGATATGCCTAATATTAATATGGTATAAATAGAATATGAATATTTATCCCATGAGATAGTATCAAAAAGAAATCCTGGAAAAAATTAATACTTCTAGATACAACTATAGGGTTAAATACTTAATTTCAGGGAGTCTTAGTTATCTGGACCCATAAGTAATCGTCACCATCTTATAATTTATAATTAACCGGAGAATATATCTAGAGGCATTTCATAATAACATGTACTCAACAATCTACTTGGGGATTTTTAAGATGGTGTTTCTCATCATAATCTATCAAATATCCTAAAAAATATTTGGAATCTTATTCATACACATCGACGGATTCACCTATAATGTTATGAATACCAAGGGTGTCATGAATATTAAGTAATTTGGTAGAAGACTCTGGTAATATTTCTCCAACAAATGAAAGATCCAAACATATTTCATGAACGTTGGTATCTCGAAAGAAAGTAAATCCAAAATCATTCCTGGTTCCACAGTCACCCCCTCCAATAAGTTAAAATGTCATAGGAAGTGGTTGTGAAATTTATGAAATAACACATTGATAGATTCCAATAATCCTAGTTTTCTTAAAGTACATCTGAAATAGTCTTCAATCCCACCACTAATGATTAATACACAAAGATATTTTCTATGAATAAATCAATTGACTAATCCATGATGGACCGAATAAAGTAATTCATGTGTACAGTGAACACATCTTTGGAATTTTTCATACAGGATGGAAAAATCAAGTACTTATAATGAAATTTTCATCACCAGAATGCCATCACTGGAGTATCATCTTCTCAAACTCAAACATAATGATAATGTATAATGTGGAATTTCATCAAGAACCACCTCACCATATTAATCTAGTAAAATGAGATCCACGATTCATATATGTGTATTCTTATTCTTAACAGTCACATGGTTATGGTTATGTTAATCCACACATAACCTCATGAAATAATTTGTCTTATTTGTAAAAAATATAAGGTATTACCAAGGGAAAAAATTGGGTTTAATAAAACCATACTCTATGGTACATCAAACTATGAATTAATCACTCATGGATTTTTTGGGACTTATGATATGCTTGTGTAGATATATATATCATCCTTGGGTGTAGGTCAATGAGGAAGTCAATCTAGTAATGTGACGGTAAGCCCAAGAAATCATCTTGAATTAAATCCATATACTTTTACATAACTATAGACAACTAAAAGCTTATAGTGTACAATTCTATAAGGGAACTAATATCCATCTGATGTTAAATTGGATATATCCTTTGTAATACACTCCCATCATGCATTGTTTGACATTTTTTATCAATATTAAAAAATATAATCCCATCAACCAAGATGCAGAACTTCCTCCCCCTAAAATAGTCAATATATTCATCAATATCAGAGAGGAAATCCATAACTAGAATGAAATCATTCTTCTTGATCACCACTATAATGAGATCCCATGTTAATCTCTCTCCTATAATAGTTATGTCGCATTATTTACCAAAGTGTGTGAATAAAAAATAACCCCTAGGAGGATTCTCTATTTTCCATATATGAGCTAATAGATCCGCTATAAACTATTATTCTATAATAAGGTATAATTCAAGGAATTATTGGATTTCACAAATGAATTTCAAAACAACAGTGAATGTAGTGAAGATATGGATCATGCAACAAATCATATCTAGAGTTTCATGGCCTCAATACACAACTGTATGCAGTTTTCCGCATCATTGACCACCAACTCCATTAATCATTGAGTGAATTTCCAAATATTGGTAGTGAAATTTTTATATCATCACATTGATAATCTATTTAAGAGCTCACATGACCTTTTTATCATCAACCACATTGTGGACCTCCAAAATCCTGATACCAACTTTACTTTTGAGGCCCATTTTTCTATTGCACGAAAGGATTGTCAGTCCCACCTGATATGGCCTCACCCATTAAAAGATACACACTATGAAATGAACTTGAACCCGTTGCCCAAATACTATGGTAAAATTATTACATTGATAATAGATACATTTGATTACCTTTAAAATAATATGACGGTTTCATAGTCTTGGAAAACTAGATACATAGTTTATTTTCAAAATATATTTAAAAACATAAAATATTATATAGTATTTTCATTGAGAACACCATATTACCCTTTACCATAACACTATATATCAATCAATAAAAAACTCATGGTATCATAGGTAATGAAAATATAAGAAGACAGTAAGAAAAAATGCTCAGTAAGGGTATACATACAAAAAATTCTAAAAAATGCATGAATAATATGACCAGAATAAATGACAGTAAACATAATTTCATATAAATAATCACATGAATAAGAAAATAAAACATTGGTATAAAAAAACCTAAAAAAATCTAAATCAAATACAAATTTAATAATGATATAAATCATAATCCTAAATATCTAAAACATAAAATTGCGTCCTCATCCAAGACATCTGAAAACATAACCAATGCCTTATGATAAGACATCTGAAAATAAATGGGTATGACCTCAGCCAAAAAACAATTTGGGTCGTCTCATTATAAATAATGTTGATTTTATGGGAAATAGTGTGCCCCAAAATTCACATACATAGTCCAATTAATTTCCCATATTAATAAAAAATGCAACTTGAACAAGATACCTTAACAATCATTAATTATGCATTTTTAAAGAACCAGTTTACACAATTTGATTACATTTTCTACTCATTCTAATCATAAACCATCCTAAGTAATACGTTGGATGGAATAATTATAGTAAATAACAAATATTATATTGATTAATGGATTTTAAAATAGATGAAAATACTTTAAATATACTATTAGAATATATCTTTAATTAAAATTTCCTTTTCAATTTTTGAAAATAATTAGTTATAAATCAAAAAGATTATCATATTTTAAAGAAGCCATATTCAGTGAAAATAACCATGTAAAAATATATATTTTTCTCAGAATAATGATTTTTTAATGAATGAGGGTTATTATATTCATGTAGTATAATTTAATAACCATTCATTTTTAATAATCACTTAATGTAAAAACGTACCATATTAAGAAAATAATAGGAAGGTTCCTTTAAGAATTTTTTTAAAGTCAAAACATGTATAAAAATTAAATTAGTAAATAATTAGAGTATAGTAAAAATATTATTAATACGATTTAAATAAAATCTAGATATGTAAGAAAAGACTTTCCCAGTAGAGATAATTTCAAATAATTATGAGATTATGAAATAAACCCATACCTCGGTTCTTAATTCCATGTGTTTGGTTGAACCCCAAGTGTAATAAATTAATATGAATTATTGATCTATTATAGAAATATATTCATATATATATATATTCTACCATATATGATTTTCTTATAAAATTTTATCACCCATTTATTAATAATTATTTATCAAAATTATTATTTCAGATGATAACAGCTTAATTTTTCCTATATGTTTTGGTTTAGTAGTAATGGTCCCTATAATTTTATCATGATTATATCAACAGAAGAATGATAATAAAGAAATTATTATATTATATATTTATTATATATATCTTTAGGGACATCTATAATTTTAAAAATAAATAAAATGAATTACACCATTCATGAACATGGTATGACATACGAACACATAAAAGATATTTTAATTTCTTCACAAATTGAAAAAAAATATAGGTAAATAAAAATTATCAATTTTTTTTATTATTTCATATAAATCATATATATTCATCCAAAAAATTATTATTAATATCCATGAAAAATTTTAATGAGATGAAATCACATTGATTCGTGGAGTTGGTAGTCAAAAAGTACACATGAGAAAGGTTATTGTGTTCCACCAGATTGGATGTTATGAAGAAAAATGTTATATTAACATTATTTGGTAAATTTTTAATAATTATTATATGTAACCATTAAACCTATAAAAATAAACATCCATGAAATATAACTTGGGAATGTGAAATGCATCACTTCTTTGAGATGGTAAGTCATGTGTTTTCACAAGTGATACCTTCACTTCCAATTTGATAGAAAAGTTTGTGGATAATAAGAATTTATAAAAATAATAACATTTTAGTTTATTGATGATGTTAAATATATTATTTTATGATAAATACCATATATATAAAATTGGTGAAATGAAAATAAAAATAATGTGATCAGTTATGTTATTACCTATCCTTCAGAAAACAAGATTAAATTTCTTCTTAATAGTTGTAGAGTTGGTATTCTGACATAAAAAACTCTATATTTTTTATAAGTAAGTAAATGATGAATTTTTGTAGGTTTTGTTCGCACAATAAAACATAAATGGAGAGAATGTGTGGGAGGAGGTGCATTTTAAAATTTAGGTTAGGGGTACTTTTAGAATGTTCTATAAGTCAAAATTATAATAAATTAATAATCTAAATTTTTTTAAAAAAAACTAAACGATTTTGGAACTTATGGTATGATATGGTTGAAATATTATCAAAAAATATTTTTTTTACAAATATCTATAGTACGTTTATTCCTAATATTTTTTAAAACCTTATATAACATATTTTAACATTATCCCCATAAAAAAATTTGACAATTGAATGTATATAATTTTACTTATAATATAAAAAATTGATAATATATAAAAATAGATTTTCATTCATACAAGAAATTATCTACCTTTTCCTCTTTCAATATCTATTTTATTTCAAAACAATCTAATAAAATATTATTTCTATATACTATCCTTAATGAAAATTTTGACAATATACATTTTATTTGAATTTAAATACGACATGAAATCATTTTTTTTAATAAAATAAATTAAAACCTCATTAAAATGTAATATTAATATAAAAAATTCACGCAACAGTATAAATCTCTCAAATTATATCACTTTTAACAACATTGATATCATTTTTTTTATTTTTCCATTAATTTAATAATTTTTTTTATTATAATTTAAAAATATGATGAAGTACAATATATTTAATAAAGAATATAAATAAATTATCACCAAAAATATTATTTTATTATTCACAAAATTAACATTTATATTTTTACATAACAAGAATTTTTCCATATGTAGACTATTAATAGATATTTAAAAATAAGATTACTTATTATAATGTTGATCATTATCTAAATCCATATATGGTATCCTATATGGATTTTATTTTAATGTAACCATACAATAATAAAGATACAATATGGTTAAAGATCATATCTAGGGTGCTGATGAATGAATGACATTGAAATGATAACACATTCCTATATAATGAATGTACCATCGTTTGTTCTATATAAAATAATAAAATGTATTTATTCAATAAGCTAGTTACAAGGGTCTTGGAGACTAGATATATTGTCCACTCATTCATCACTATGTCCCTTGGATAAGAAAAGAACTCAAAAATATTTAACACTGTGTCCCTAGTTCTCAATAGAATCCCATGAGAAAAAATATCTCCAAACTCTAGTCCTATTATTGCTTTGTATTTGACACCACTCTATCATGAAATTACATATTGGGTCCCACCTAACATGTAATAAGTCAATAGGCTCAATCCAATCCCACATATAATAAGAACAAGACTAGTGACTTGAGCTATGTATTCATGTCACATAAATTGGGTTCCTTGGCCTAAGGTAACTGTGTGAACACAGAAAAAGACATATCTATAAGACCATATAAAGTAAAAAAGGAAAATATATTATAATATAATTGAATTAATGGAATGTAATCACATATTAGAGTTTGAAAAATAGTTTATGAATTAAATAGGGTTTAAATACATGTCCTCCAATACTATAAATGAGTTCTACATACTAATAATGTTATACTGCTACCATAACGCTAATCTAGGATCCTTCTGAGCTCCATCTTTCCCAACTAATATCTACTTAAACGTGGTCAACCAATAACTCCATCTAAATTCCTATTATAGGAATAATATGTGACATATTTGGGAAGGTATTTTTCTAGGGTGAATATAAACATACCCATTTAGACACCCCTAGATCTACCAATATATTGTATCAAGTGGGAGTCAGCTCTAAATAAAAATATTAAAGGAGGATTAATAATATAACCTAGATATTTTCAAAGGGTGACCTTAATTATTATGGTGAGGTATGTACCCCCTTCTATAATAAAAACTCTTACTGAGTATTCATTGTAACACCCGTATAAGAAAACTCCCCCAACATGTCTTTCTATACCGACAATAGTCAACCAATAGGTCATACAAATAAGTACTTCCCATAATGAATGATAAATAAAAGGCTAGGTATTCATTGTGATACTCATCAAATTAGGCTACAAAGCCTTGGGATGTAATTGATGTTAATAAATTTGTTTAGGATCATACCCAAAGAATATAATTGATACAATCACCAATCTAAAATATCCTACTAGGAAGGGGATGACACATTTTGGGTGGTAGATATGTGATACCTAACGTATCTCGAGGATGAATAAGATATATGATCAGATTCTAGGAAATGTGGAAGGATACCCAACACTATATATAAATATCTCATAATTGGAATTTCTCATCCAATACTTAGGAAAATATTCCAAACTATAAAATTATAGGGATGGGTAATGGGAATGTGCCCATACCTAATCTAGTGTGGTAAGTCTCTAATTCTAGAACCAAAGATGAACTAGGGAATACAAGGGATCAAAAAAATTCTTGAAAGTGTGCACGATGTTTCCCGAGGGTACAAGACTTGTATCTCCCTAACACTGGGCCTAGACATGTCCGTCTATCTCACATGACAAGCTCTCAATTCATGCCATATTATAATGTCACATGATGTGTATAGGTTAGTATGTGTTCATAGGCATGTTTTTATTCCCATTCTCATATACTCTGTGATGTACATACACTATTCCCTAACACATATGATTTGTGGTGTATCCTAGATTCCTCAACATACACTCCAATTACATTTCATGATTGTTGACATTGAATCACATGGACTTTGTTCCCCCCACATGGCATGTGATATTTAATTATAACCATAAACCAATATTAGTACACATAAATAGTAAAAAGATATTTTTATGTTGTAAAAAAACATCCTATTGTTTGGAATATATCATATGTCATTGTTTATCTATTTATTTCTACTCATTCCACCATTTCTAAAACCACCATGATGAATATTAATTTCAATGATCATATTTATGTTTACTAATTCCACTTCGTCACTAAGGGTCTTATTCCTGGAAAACCTTGCTCATTGGTTCATTCCTGGTCAGAACACATGTTAGCTATATAACAATTCCCGAAAAATTTAAATCAATAGAAGAGTTATTAAATATCTATAATCATCATTAATCATCCATCATGACATAATCCATGGTTATAATACAACAAAAAAATACTTATGTCATGAGAATGAAATTTCATAAAGAATCGTGTTCTTTGGTAATGGGAAATCACCTGCAAATCGAAACACTTATGATGAATATTATAATAATGGAGAGATAAAGCCCCTAATAAAAAAGTGATCATGAAATAGGGTCTATGTAAGATTGGTTATCATTTTAGGAATCTAAAGAATATAGAGCATAATCATATTATCAAAACACAAATAATTTTAAATTATTAATTCCATAGAAATGATATAATCAATGGGATAATAAATAAGAGATAATCCATGAATCAATTTATAAATAAATTAATTCTCTTTTTCAAAAATATCAATAATGGGGATTAAATTAAAAAACACGGCTACCAATATTTTTATCAATATTTGACAATGAAAAAAATTATCTCTGTGGATGATGATGATCAACAATGAATTCCCACTATTGAAATATAAATTTCTAGTCTTATGTCAATGCTAATACAATAAGGAACTCCACTCCTTCCCAATATATCTATGGTTTGAGAAGATAACCATAATTATTTTCCAAAGAGCTGCCAAAATAGGAGGTTTTTAAAGATAATAATTAATGAAACATTAAATAAAGAATATAAAATATTTATCTATTTTATCTAGAATTCTACTAGTGAGTAAAAAAATAATACACATGATGCGTATAAAGATTATGTCACACCAAGAGTTAAACCGATATTTTATAATTAACAATTTTCTCAATTTTTCCATCTAAGATTATATCAAAGAGAAATTTCATTATTTATGAAAAACATGTTGATCATGATATATTATATATGTTATTTTTTATATACCAATACCAAGTCCCAGGGGACACAAAATTCCGCACTAACTCCATGAATTACAATATTCATATTATTTAATAAAATTCCAAAGTATGATAATAAAAAATAGATTCATTACAACCACTTCCTTAAATAAATTGCCATATTCATGAAACTATGCATACCATAGTTGTGATTGGTCAATATGATGTAATGTGACGCTCCTAGGTTTTCATCTTCTTTCATTATTAATCAATTCTAGTTTTAAGGCTAAATAATCATGATATTTCAAATGTTTTTGGAATATATAAATCGTTTTCACATTTTATTCCTAATTAAAAAAATTCAACCAGTAGACAACGGATCCCTAAAAGTACACATATTTTTAAAATTTGATGATTTAATCTTATGTTTCTATGAAATAATTCATATGTTATAATAAATGACACATATGAATATATAAAATTTATTATAAATAGAAATTAAATGAATCTTATTAACACACTTTTGTCTCATTTCATATTATCCCTCTCATCATAAGTACATTCTAAACAATTCCCAACTCACCCTTATTCTATTTCCTTTGGCTCATAAATTAATTTTACAATGACATATGTATTATGAACTCATTTATATTGATATATATTCCACTTTATATTTTTATTTTAAATAATAGATAACTTCATGCGAATATAATATTTAATCTGAAATTTCCTTTAATTTATAGAAAAATCCTACTATAATATGATGTTTTAATATTTTATAAGAAATCTATGAAACAATGGCTATATAATTACTACAGTAATATTAATGATTATATTTTGAAATCAACACAATCAATTAATTAAAAAATAAGTACAAAACTACTTTAATTATACTTCCATAGTAGGAAGCACAACATATTGCATCCATATAATGTAATTGTTCATTGCAATTTGATAAAAAATGAAGTCAAGAACTATTCTTCATTATTTTTATCATATTCTTATCAAATTCATCAAATGATAACATTAAATGTTTCATCCAAAAATTGTGATATCCCTTGGTAGATAGGTATATTTTCAATGATTACGGAAATTATATGATCTTTGTAAAGACCATGGATGTGAAGAAGAAAATGTGAAAGAAATTTCTCCATAAAAACTGATTAGAAATATATATTTTATAATACTGCTATTATTAAACAATTACATATCAAAATATCACTATGAATAAGTTTTTTTAACCTCTGGAGCTTCAACATCACACCACACAATTTCATTTGGGTTGTTTGACTCTGAATGGTGTCTATATCTCCTTCCATTACCAACCAATGTAAGATCTATGCCTCCTTCCATAACATCTTTTAACTAGAACCTACATTTAGGATTAATTGGTTATCTTTTTGATGGATGTATTCATAGTATGTGTGATGGATTTATGAGATGGAATTTTTTTTCATATATAAGAGCGTCTTAAATAATGAAAGATAGAATCTAGTAGCATCAATAAGTTTCTTCTTTTTCCATAAAAATATTCTTATTATAATATATGGACATGGCACCAACTATGATAATTTGAAAATTTTTTAATATGAAAGGGTATCCATGTTGAATAAATATTCCAAAACATACATTACTTATGTTAAATCATTAATAAAAAACCAGTATAAAAAACACATCCAAATAAAAATTAATTTTATGAGAACCCTATACAAATAAAAAAATGGAACTCCCACATCACTTCCCAGAAATTATTCATCATCAAATTGACATGATTTATGAATACATGATATTCATCAAAGAAAAATAGAACACACACAAAATGCATTCAAGTGGTATCAATAGTACTCATATCCATGAGTATATGGATATCATATAAATATTGTATTTAATTATGTGTATTAATTTAGATGTGGGGAAAAGTAAAATAAAAATTCTAAAATATTATCTAATTATCATGTAAAATAAATATTTTAACTATCCCAATATAATAAATCTACTACGATGATCTCATGGGGGACATATAAAACAATTATAAAAAGGTTTTAATGAAGAAATTGAATGTTCATATGGATGCTTATCTAGAACTATAAAACCACTATTTTGAAAGTATATATAAGGATAGTGTAAAGTATATAAACTATTTTACCACATTCAACCTTTTTGTTATCTTGAAAATCCAATAAATATGTTACTTCTTCAAATTCTTATATGGATCTTCTCTCAGATGTCCATGAAATTTAGGAAAATAGTGAATCATCACTGAGGTATGTTAAATATTATCAATTATTATTTTGTAACCTATGTAATTTATCATATACATCTAGTGTAGTAATATTTATTCTTGTTTTTATTTTTATTTTAAATTTTTAATAAATTAGTTAATATTTATTTTTTAAGTGATTAGTCTCTATAAACATATCCATAGATGCTTTATCCTTAACTAAAATATTTTATAATATTATACAATAAATAAGTGGAATATTATCTTATTTTTCCCCATTATTTTTTCCCTAAAATAAATCATCATATCATATTTTGGGTTAATGGTATTTAGTTTAGTTATATGATGTCTAAAAATAAATTATTGATCAATGTCTTTAATGATTATATCTAATAACTGGCATCAAACAAGAATATTTTAGTTTATGTCTTATCTAAATCAACAAATACAGAAAAAATGATGTGTTTATTAATAATATTATTCAATATAAATTCAATATAAATTATTAATAAATGAAAATATAATATGCTAACATAGTTAAAAATTGTCTGAAATATATATTTTTGGCCACTAAAATTTGGGTCAAATAGTAGTTTGAAACCTGTTTAGAGAATATTGTTCATATAAAAATTAATTTTTAATCATATATGGTCCATAGTATAAAAAACATTGGTTATTTTATATTAACTTAACAAATTAAGTTATAATAAAATTTATAATTTTTTATTACTAATTTGTATAATGATTTTGACTTTTTTTTCAAAATACTATTCTAAATAATGTAATGATGGATTTGAAATGATTAATGAGGGGAAACCTATTCTAATTTTAAACTCATGTTAACTCTACCTTCATTTTAAGAATTATTTATCCTCACCATGTGTAATGTACTTCATGTTTTTGATTAATATATCAAACACCTATAATAATTTTAAAATTAAAAACATCAACTATAAAACCATTGATTAAATTATTTTCAAAGAGCATAAAAAATTGTGTTATTTTATTATTTATTATCTATATGAGAATTAACATCCACTATTATCTCAACTCCCAATTAATTATCTATATATTTAAATAGTGATTATAAAATCAACTTTAATCAAATTTAGTTTTTCGATAACCACATTCTAATGAATAAAATGTTCTAATGATGATATTTTAGTCAATAAATAGTGTAAAAAGAATTGATATTGCGGATGAATTTCCAAAAACATGATATATCAACCAATATTTCAAGAATTTAATAAATAATGAATAGAAATTGTAAAGGATAAAGAGAGTTAAATATTGAATAAAAATAACCATGGTATTTCCAATGGTTCCTCCACTAGAAGATCTGGAAAACCATGATCACAATATATTTTTTTCCAACCTCACATCCATTTAATATCCTCATTCAAAAGAAATGAATAGTAAATAAATTTATGATGTACAAATTGATAAATGTTTATCCCTAAAATAAAAAAATACAACAAACTATAATCAATATGTCAATAAAATAGTTATATCTCCTTTTTAGAAAATATAGAAAAATAGACTTCACCTTCAATGATAAGTATATTATATCTATGAGGATTAAATATAGTTATATTTTATCTCATAGTCCTATTACATTAAGTTCAATATAAGAAAATAAAATATTTGTATGCTTGTTTTTAGTCATGAATGAATTATTATTCCATAATAGTATTCATTCAATCAAGATGAAGCATCGTAGAAACTCTTAAACAATTAACCACCCTTGTCATGAATCAACAATTTTAATACTATTTGAATCATGGACCAATTATATCTATTTATTTATAATGAAATTATTGAGACAGTTATACATCGCCTAAAATTGAATTTATCAATTAATAAAAAAATCAATATTTTGTTGAATAAAATCAAAATAAACCCCCAATTTCACATTATAATTTTTAATCCAAATTATAATATAAGAAATACCAAAACATGCAAGACCGTCTTACTTTTACTGACTCCCAAAATGTTCAGAAATTCTATTTAGTAACTATAAACCAAATATTAACATTTTAACAATCAAAACACTAATGGGTGTTCTTTATCCTGATCCCTCATGCCAAAGACAATGAGAAACCATAACAAATTATTAGCTAAATTGAAATTTTTTCATTGGTGAATTATCCCCCAAAATCCATTCCAAGTATTAACAGTCCACCTTGTATTTCCAACTCCGAACTCTCTAATGATTAATAATATGTTATGAGGCCTAATCAAAGAATCAACTATAAAAAAACCGCAAAAATGAACACTATCAGGATCAAATGTAGGGAAGAACGCCATTTATCCTCAAAAAAGGACCAAACATGAACCTCCCACAATCCAGGAGTAATATACATGAACTAACTCTCTAGTAGTGAACCATCTAGAAAACTATTTGAAATATGTTAATCTCCAAGTTGAGTGAACACTCTTTTTTACATCAATAAATTATATTGGTGATGACATATTAAACTCATATATAGCTATATTTATGAAAATAACCAATATAAATAGATATCTCTTCAACTTAGTGACTGGAGAAGTTGGAATGGATCAGAAAAACCCACCCACATCCTGATCATGGAACTAAACACAAAAATATGAAAAACATGAAGTAGTGGAGACAATATTTTATATTTAAATATAAAATCATTATTTGGGTCCCTTGATCCTTTGTTGATCCACTTTTGAACTCAAATAAGCATAATTCACTAAAATCATTAATGGATGTCGAAAAATATTAATATTGAACTTTAGAACTCCTTTTAGATATCAATATTTAGAAAATAATAAGTTGATTCCGAAATTAAAAAACACTAAACTGTCTTCCCTTATCATGAATTAAAAATATTTTCCCTTGATTTATTGACAGTCTTTTGTGCATCCTCGATCAAGATAAATCCCTTCATCATTATGTCTCCTATTGTGACATGAAATCTATGGACAATTATTTCTATGATTTAGAGATTATAAAACCTATATTTTATTTCTATCATTGCATCGAGCATGGATGCAGAATTTAAAACATTTCCCCTTCCATGAATTCATCCCAAATAGTTCCAGATACAATTCTAAAGTTAATAAATACTTCAATTGGGATCCCATTAATGGGATATTGAAAAAATATGATGCATATGTTCATTGAATATCCCAAAGTTCTAAAAACATTCATTATTACTTATATTAAACAAAATACTAAAATCAGTCATTTATATATATCACATCATTCCCTAAAACATTAAAAATATAAAACCTGTAATATAAAATTTTATTTTTAGTGGAATTATATTTTTAAATTAATAAAAAAATACATTCATAAAACTAAAATTCAATACATAATATGAAAAGAAAATTAAAAAATTGCCTTTTATAATTAATAAATGAATAAATTTATAATGTACAACTTGGGGGTAGGAATAAATAAAGTTCATGCTCATTAGCCCATGCCTAATGCTTAAAAATAGTAGGGATGGAATTGAAATTAGGTAAATACGGGGATCCACATGTGATCATTCAACTCATGCTAATGAATTTGGAATAATATCAATTTCTTATTAAATATAAGGAAAACATGAGTGGTATATACAATATTATGAGGCACAAGATAATTAATATATATTCCTATGTATTCATGTATGAATGATATTATTGGATATATTGATTGGATAATTCAGTGTTTCACTATAGATGATGGGCCTATGATTTGACTAATCCGCACACATAGATTTTTTCATTATTGGGTAAAGGTGTTCTGGGAGGCAATGGAATTTTCAATGATTAAATATATCTTTTTAGTGATCATGAAAGGTAAAAGAACATCAATTATTGAAAGAATAAATGTTTCATGAAAAATAACATAAATAATCTTGAGGTACATCGGTTAATATCTTGTAAACTTATAACCTAGACCCAACACATATTGTTTTTTAAATTTTTAAATATGTTCAGTTCTGGTGTTGTTTTATATTTCATGGATAATTATAACTATTTACTGGTTTTTCATTTAGTATATTATGTAATGGTTCCAACTAATGCTAAAATAGTTTTCTTTATGAAAAATATAAAATTTTTGTTAGTATATATGAAAGTATGTTTTTCAAAATGGATTAGTCGACATTAGTAGTATATTTTATATCTAAAAAGAATAAAAAAATTAAATTAATTTTAACTATTTAAATATCTAACATAACTAAAAAAATTCCATAAAATATATAGTAATCATAATAAAATATTCCCCAAAATTATAATATAAAATTAACATCAAAAAACAATCCCTAATTATTTATATTCCATATGAATATCAATTATTAAGAGAAATACCAAATACACTATAAATATAGATTATTCTGAATCATAGATTTAGAAAATATTGATTAAATCCTTCAAATAATTTCAAATAAATGGTTAAATATAGTAAATTAAAGAAGGAAAAAAATATTTTCAATATTTATTATTATACAAACCCCAATAATTGGAAACTGAAGGTTCATAATGAATATACATGTATACATTTTAATAAGGCAAAAATTATAATTTTTTAGAGGATATAATATATTATATTTTGTGCGGGAGTTTTGAACATATGGGATAACATGAGGGAATAATTATCATAATTATATTATATTTATATCATCAAATTAGTTTTAATTTTCTATAAGACAATGTCTTTTCTAGAGTGTATATTTATTTCAATGAAATAAAATGTTTTTCAATCTTGGATTTAGTTATATAATTTTTTTAAAAATAAAATTTTGTTTTTATTATTATGTTATTTTAATATTATATTCATGGATAACCCATATCAGTTTTTAATAGAGTTTAAACAATTGGCACAATACTCCCTAATTGTATGAGGGTGAATGAAAGAGTTCCAATAATTATTTATTATTCTTTTAAAATAGAAAATTTACGTATGTTAACAAATATAGTTCGAACATTAAAATCCATAAATAGAAACAATATCTATATGGTTAAAATAAATACATAAACATGGTGATTTTTCATAGTTCACCACATAAGGATAATTAAAATAAAATATTCCAATATTTTATAGATTCACTATGGGATAACAATACTCACTATATATGTCAAAAAATTTCAAGAAGAAAGTATCATTGATCTTTAGGTTACTCCATGATATTCTTTCATTAAAAATATTATTAAGACATGGAGTAGAATATTAAATTATATTAATATGTATTAAAATGATTCTTCCCAAAATATAGACACCAAATAAATATTATTGTAATTATTTTTTCCTATTCCATCTTTAAATCATGGCCTTTAATGAAATTAATAACGACAATCTCCTTTTATTTGTTATCAAGAACATGAAATGTTGTCACTTGTTTTTTATAAGATGTACCCAATAAGATGGTAAAATATAAAAAATTATGTATCATGAATATAAAAATCTCATCTAATGTATGGGAAATTGATTTACCCATTAATCACAAATTAAGTCAACCAATTCATCCATAATCTTATGAAATCTATGATGGATTAAAAATATGAGACATTTCTTGAAGTAAATTGTATTCAATGGGGCCGCATCAATTATTGATGGATTTTGATAAAAATATTTTTATTTTAGTATGATAATATCAATTGAGATCTAGTTTCAAGTCAACAAAAAATCCAAAAAATTATAATCAATCTTATTTAATATTCACCAAAACGAAACTTTGTGACATTGATTATTTTCCCTAGAATTCGATCTATTTTTTGTGTTGACCATTTCACAATGGAATGTGGAAAGATAAAATAAAATAAAGATTTCATTTATTCTACCAAAATATTTTTCTTCTAATTGTGAAGCAAGTGTATTAATTTCTTGGTAATTTGAAAAAAAATTTAGTATAAAGAGATAACTATTTCGGTGTAGTAAAACATTTTATAGTGTGATTTAAAACAAAGTATCCATAGTTTAATTTAATATAAAATTTGATGTGAATGATTTATTATTATACAACTTTGAATGTGGTTTTTTATCTCATCATTGAAACAATACTCTTTTAAGTACAGATTACCTTGATCATCTACAAGTACCTCTCAATGAATTGTATATAAATGAAAGTATGATTGAGTTTAGTTTACTTATACAAAAATTCATTATTTCTATGATAATCATAATTATATTCATTTAAAATTATCAGTTTAATATAAATAAGATACACATTGTATTGTGATCACCCAATTGTATCATGATCATGGCCAAATTTTATGAGATATCCCCAAAAACCATTGATTCAATGTGATTCCCCGAAACTCTAATGTACAAACCTTTTATTTGATAGGTTGTATGACATGTGAATCAAAGTGAAAAAGGTAATATAATATTCATATAATTTATAATATATTTTCTATTTAAAATAGGTTATATGTATTTTATATCATTATACACCGATTTAGTGTGAATTACATGTAAGTGTGACCTTCCTCAATGGCTTGCATTACACGAAATATAGAGTTTTATAAAAAATTAATAAGTTATTAAAATATAATAAGATATAAACTATCCATTAAATTAGAAGTTATAAATATTAATAAATATCATATGAAAATTATGGTTTATAGAAATGTAGAATGAATTAATTGGTTATAAATTAATTTTTAATGAATATAAGGTGCAATTGAATATAAAGTATATATTTTTATAGAAAACTATATTCTATTCTAAAAAGGTTATTTTATGATAATATATTAAATTAATTTTAATTATTGGGCGATATTAATGTAATATATATATATATATATTATATTTTATAAATTATTATATATATATTTTCCATTAATATTTATAGATATAATATAAGAAGAAGCTATATTTTACATATAAAAAGCCTATATTTTTGTCATTGCATTTTTACCAACTATTAATAGAGAAAACATTTTAAATCCAATATTAGAAACTTTTCAAAATTTAAACTGATAAAATAAAAATTATATTTGGAATCTATGATTATTAATTAGGTTAGTGTAAATTTTTTATATTTTTCATAAACATTTCATTTTGTAATATATAGTTAAAAAAACTGAATGGTAGTTCAAAACTGCTTTTTCATATAATTTATTTGTAAGGTTATATTGTATTTTTAATTGTTTTTAATGTTTAATTTGATTATAATTATATCATTTAATAAAAATTATTTCATTGGAATAAATTTCTCATTGAAATTTATTATAAAAACATAGTAATCAATTGAACTTCTTTACTTCACAAACTCGTATTGTCATCCCACCTGCGAGATTAAATTTAAATAAATTTCTACCACTTCTATGATTTGAATTGCGAGAAATTGATACTTTATTTTTTATAATAATAATAAATAATTTCTAATCAGAACAATTTTTTTACCAAAATATTACTAAAATTAATTAATTTTAATTGCAATTATTAAAAACAAATTAAGCTTCACAAACAACTAAACCATTAACTGAGGGTTCCAAGTGACCGATACACCTGTCCGAAACCATATTTCTGGTATTATTTCTTCCATGAAACATAATTTACTATGTTGGTTTATTTTTTATGAATCTCTTTATGAAAAAACGTTGGTACACCTAACTTCATTTGAAATATACCATGTGAGTCCTTTTCATATCTTATAAAATTTCACCACTTCTTCCACCTCCTCGCACCTATCCAAAAAGTCTTTCTCATCCAAGATCATGGGAAATTCACCACAAAATACCTCCCATAATATTTGAATCCTTTACTTGGGAATAATTCAATCCATGTAATCCTTTAGTCCAATCTAAACGGATTTACTCGATTAAAAGGTAACAAACTTTCTCAAACTCTTTAGTTTTATTTCCATTTTATAACCCATCTTCTTTTATTAATATGTTATTTTATAAAAACAATCATAAATATAATAGGATTTTTTATCATGTGTTATATACCTACACTTAAAAACACTACCCTTAAATGTATAAAAAACATATTTTTTCTGTGTATAGTGAACTACGGCCTAACAAAATCATTATTGTACATTTTTCCATTACCACCTATCATGGTTACAATTATATTGAAAACTATCCTTATATATTATATATATGATATTTATTATTTATTTATACTTATTTTATCCTTTTATAACATATACCCTTAATACTTTCCATTTTTAGGTTTATATGATAAGATTGTTTGAGGAGGTGTGGCATACCGCGCCATCAAGGTAATGTGATTCGTTCACACGATACATGGAATGTATAAAAGATGAATAAAATTAAACATATGAGACATGCACAACCACTATATGATATTAATTACAAAATATAATTTGTAGATATATATATATATATATATATATAATTTTCTCTATTACCCCTCCACACATATAAAAAGTGATAATGTCATTCGTGGAATTGTGTCCTACAGCCTCCTCGGCACGATGTGATTTCTTTTACATCAAATGAATTATATATATAAGAATATATTATTAAATAACACTTTATTTATGATATATTTATCATTATTGAATGATAAGGTGTTACATAACTTTTTTCATAAAGATCATTAAAAAATTGGAACGTTACTCATGCCTATGTAAATCCTATCATCTACATGATTGTAATGTTTGTTCTTTATCCTAACCATATTTAATGATTTATATTAAAAGTACAACTGAAATAAAATTATGATAATTTTATCATTATTATTATTTTGTAGATTTTTTTAATGAACCCTATGACCAGAATTTACCTACCAATGTTATTTTTGACACATTAACCGAATTTGGTCAAAACACCCGAAAAAAAAGAATTGTTTAAGTAGATGTATACAAAATATAAAAAAATTAACAAAAATTAATGGTAAATATGGAATAGGTTATCAATAAACTAAATAATTAATTCATGTTAATTATTATGGAATTTAATGGACGTTCACGAATAATGAAATAGAGTGTAAGGTATTTCTATCTCACTATTTTACTTCTATGAGATAAATTTTAAGTTCACAAGTTACATATTATGTGTGGTGATTTCAATAATCAATTTTATATATTTAATCATGAATTAATTCACCTTAATTTTATTTAGAACATATATTTAATATTATTCCTTCATGAATTTTATGATTTAAAATGATTCAATGTGGTATGGGACACTTTGGAATGTTAAAATACAATTTTCATAAATAATAACATTAATGATCAATAAATGGTATTTATATTTGAAGATATTATATTATGATTTTCCAATAAAACCATTCATTTTTTCTTCTATAGTTATTCATGACCATTCTGAAGTATTAGTACCATTTATTCACTCTTTGGTACTAAATGATTTTTAGAAAAAAAAAATTATGAAAACAAGGATTTTTTATCAATTTAGCCAAAGTAACATTTTTCTTCAAAAAACCTTATTTTATTTAAATGTTATAAAATTTGATTTTAAATGATTTGTTAAATACATTTTTACCTACTTTGTCTTTTACTAATGTTTTTCAGGGAATATTCTTGTCCCTTTCCTGATAAGGCAATTTTTCAAGCCTTGTTACCATGACAATGGAATATTCTTTTACCTCATATTAAAAGTACATATTTTATCATCGTAATTTATTTTAATCATACATTTAATGTATAAAAATGTAATATTAGTTAAACTATTTTTAAATGTTATTTTAAAAGAAAATTAATTTCCAATGATTTTCCATAATAAAAATAAATTTTCTGAAATATGTTTTAACGGATCTTTTTAAATTATTTTATTTCAGCAATGTCAAATACCCTTTATTTGACTCCACATTGGGTATGTTGTGTTAATTCCATCTGTAATCATCCTATGTAAGGATTATGTTTTATTTGGGATTAGATAGTATTCACATCCACTTACCTTATTCATTATAGTGCCCTCTAAATATTTAATTTCTTATTAATACTATACATTGAATTTCCCATATTTATCCATATCATCTATCATGGATATGATTATTTCTTAAACTATTAACCATTTTTCATACGGGTTTTACGCTGATTTTTTTTATTATTTTGGAAAATATAAATAAATTAATAGAATTTATTCAATATATATTTTTGACATGGTATATTGTTTATTCGATATGTGGAATGATTTATACTAGTAAGACTTGGGTTGGGGACCCTTTATGTTAATCCCTATAGATTGGGGATCTGTAAATGAAATCCCTTCGATGCATCGGTAGTCTCATGAGAAGAATTAGTTGTGCATATTATATTGTTTTCTACTCGATATGCTAAAATATCTTCTGAATGGTCATGATATAAATGGTTCTCTGTAATTTGGAAAACTGGCATATAGTAAATAATAATTATATTCATATTAAATGTTATTATAATTCATCCATGAGATTTTGGGTTTATATATCTATGGATACATTATATTTTCAGTTCATTTATTAAATGAAATGTGTATTAGTTTCTTAACCTATCATTTTTATTTTTCCTTATCTAGTTAGATGGATGGAAGGTGTGTTCAATTATATACCATTTTATATTGACTATTCTCATTGATTTATTATTGGTTCTAATATATTTTTCACATACTGATAATTTTATCTCCAACTTTTTAAGTCTCCAGCACTATTATTCCAAGAAAAATTCTATAAAATATTTTAATGGATATACAAGATAGAATAGAGTTATTGTTGATGTTATTTATTTAGAATGAAGAAAAACAATTTTTTTTGTAATTAGAGTATTCATTTTTTAATAACAGTATCATGTGTGTATCAGGTTTACCAAGACTAATAAAATCAGTAGTCCTTTGGGGAATGAATCAATATAATATTTCACATGTAATAGTAGTGGACACAAACTTCTAGCTATAGGGGGTCAGGTCACTACAGTTGGTATAATAAGAAATTTAGTATCAACCATGGGAACTACATTTATGAAAACATAGGTTAAAGAAAATAACTAAAATATATATTTTTAGGATAAGTATCGGATAAAATCGTATAATTTTTTATGGTAGATAATATGTAGTTCTTCTTAGAAATACATCCTTTTCTGGATACTTCAAGTCAACGTGGTTCTTTCACATATGTACTTAGGAAAAATAGTTCTGAAAGTATTTTTAGAGCATGACTTGGTTTAATCTAGTACACAATAATGGGCCTTACTACCCCCTGGTTTGACACAATTGAGGATATGCTTTGGATAATTTACATTTTCATTAAAACCCAAAATGTAATATTTTGAAAACGATTAACCTAGGGTAGACCTACAGTGTTTATATAGAAGATAAGGTGTCACGGATTATAAATCAAATAAATACTATTATGGACAAACCCTATAACATGTAATGATATATGTGAAAATAAGTGGATGAAGTGTTTATGTTTTAGGGTTGTATTGATAACTTTATTAAAAATGCTATTTAATGATTAAACATATTTCAAGGATGTCCATCATCTTTATTTGGAAAATTATATTAATATGGTTTATAAAATGAAAACTTGTAAGATGTGTGACAACCAATAAAATTATCCATGTCCCCAAGTCGTAAACCCTTGACCAAATGATGATAAGGGTTTCACGCTAACTAGTGACCTATACAATGTACTTGTTAAATTTTTGTTGTTTTCAATTAAACAATTTGACGAATAAATATTAGTGGTGAACTAGTAGTTTCAATTTTTAGGATTACATATTAATATATGATCCATATTGGTTTTGGAAGATTGATGGAGACATGTATTTATACAGGTCTCTCTTCTATCGGTCATATGATCCATTAAATGTTTCTATTACTGAAAAAGTAAAAAATTCATTATTGGTAATTATATTTTGGGAGTTAACATTTGAATTTTAATTTGATTGATGTAAATCCAATATTTAGAATTTTTCATATGATATTGAAACCTTCCAAGTAGTAATATTTCGTTATATTCATTGGTAGTAAAGCTATTATTCGACATTAGGAAAGTTACATAGAAATAAATTTTTTCCAAGTATAATAATTCCAGTTGAACAAATGGCCTCTTAAATAAAAAAATGTTTATGGTTTGAGGCCATCAACATTATATAGATCATTAAATTGTTTTTTATTTATAACCTCAATCATTCCCCTTAAATGTTTAGGATTTTACTCCCTATGCATACCAATATCATCCACAGATGTTCTACAGCATAGAGACCTAGTTACATGATAGTCCTTGGGACCTCAATACTTTCCATTATAAATTTTATAGAGGATTAATCATGGATTATTATCATGATTTGCGACTTAAAACATATTAAGTTTCAAATAATCTATCACCATGATCATGCTTAAATTGGATGACTCATTTTAAATAATGACCATAGAATGTGACACCCCGAATATCTAAAGTAAAAACCTCATATTCGATAGTGTGTATGACAAACGATAATAGGAATCTAAGGTAATATAATAACAGAATAATTTATAATATTTATACTATTTAAAATACATTATATATATTCTAATGAATGTAAAACAAAGTTAGTGTGTGTTACATGCAAGAGTGAACTTCTTCGATGGCTTTTGTTACACGCAACATCATGATTTATCTAACAACAATATATTTTCAATATATAATGAAATATAAACTGGTTGTTAAATTTAAAGTTTTGAAAATTAATAACTAACTTACTAAAATTATGGTTTATAAAAATATTAAAAGAGTTAATTTGATACAAATTATTTAGAAATGAATATAAGAAGCAACTTAATATAAAGATAATATTTTTATAGAAATCTATTTTTATACTCAAAAAGATGATTTATGCTGATAGATTAAATTAATTTCAATTACTGAGCGATATTAATGTAATATGTGTATATATAATTAAATAAGTTGTTTCTTATATTCATATATTAGGTTTGATAGACATAAGTTAAGAAGAAACTATATTTTACGAATGAAATCCTATATTTTTATTAAATAGTTTTTACCACATTTTAATGACGAACCCATTTTATACACATGTTTTGAAACATTTATTAATTTAATATGTAGAAAGAAACATAATATTTGAGGTATAATTAAAATATTTAGGATATGGTGATTATTTTATATTTTTTGAAACATTTATTTTTTAATGAATATTTAAAATATTGAATTTCAATTGAAAACATCCTTTTATATAATTAACATATAAGGATAAATAATATTATTAATTGGTTTCAAAGTTAAATTAGATCATATTTTTTTACAAAAATAATACAATTTATTTCATTATAATAAATTTCTCTTTGATATTGACTATAAATACATAAAAACATTCATTCATCTTTACATTCTAATCCCACATTTTAATCATGCTTGTGAGATTAAATTTAAATCAATTTCTACTAATTATATGATTTTCATTCAGAATAATTGATTCAATAATTTGAATAATCAGAATTTATAAATTATGAAAATACTAACATTGTTTTTGACCAAAACTATTGGTGAATGTAATTCAAATTAATTGAAATTCTTAAAGGAAAAATAATGCTTAATAAAGGCCAAAACCATTAACTTATGGACTTAAATAACCTCCCCACTTGTCCAAAACACATTTTTTGGAATAAATTTGTCCATAACTCTTCCATAATTTAGCTGGTTTGGGTTTTTATGACTTTTTTAGGTAAAAAAATGGGTACATTTAACTACATTTCCAAAATACCATCTGAGCCCTTTTCTTATCTTAAAAAAGGCCCCACTTCTCCCACTACCTCACACCAATAAATAAAATTTGGATCTATCAAGATCATCCAAAATAGATGAAAAATAACATAATTAATAATAAAATTATAACCTTGAAAAAAATTCAATAAAAATAATCTTCTGGTTCAATCCAAAAAAGTTACCCGATTACGAGAAAACAAACTTCCTCAAAATCCTTACATTTGTTTAAATTTTATAACCCATAGTATATTTTTATTCAATTTTTGTATAAAAAACCATATGATAAATATACTATGTTGTATTTATTTTAATATTTATACCTACACTTACACAAACCTCCATCTAATTGGTAACAAACATATTGATTCTGTCTAGGTCGAACTTGTGCCTAATGAAATGATGATTGTTCATTTTTACTTTACCGCCGATCATGGATGCCATTTTGATGGAAAATATATTTATATATTATATATATGATATTTATTAAGTTTTTATAATTATATAATCCTTTTATATCACATACCTTTAATACTTTCAATTTTATGTTAATATAATGCCATCATTTGATTATGTGTTGACTACCCGCCCCCTAATGCGACGTGATTCGTTCACATAATACATGAAATTAATAAAATATTTTTTTATTAAAAATAGGATACATACAAAAGTATATATTATATTATCGAAATAATTAAAATTCATATAATATATATATATATATATCATTTTCATTATTACCCATTAACACACTTAAAAAAGTTATAACGTTGTTCGGGGACGTGTGGATTACCACCCCCATGACATGATGTAATTACTTTTACATCATAAGGGTTGTATATATAAGTATATATGATAAAATGAAAAGTTATTTATGATATAATTATAATTATGTAATGATATAATGTTAGTTACCTTCTTTCTTTAACAATCATTGAGAAATGGGAACGTTCCTCATGCGTACATACGGCATACCGTCTTCATGATTGTAATGTTGGTTCATTTTCATAACTATTTTCGGGAAAATTTTAAAAGATTAATTGATGTGTGAATATGATAATTATTTCATTATTATTATTATTATTATGGATATGTTATTTAAGGAACCCTTTGACCATAAATGACCTTCCAAAGTTGTTTTTCACACTTAGACCAAATTTGGTGAAAACACCCGATGTAAACATAAATGTTAAATAGTTGAATAAAACATAGTAAAAATGGAAATAAATGTAATGAAAAACGTGAAAAAGGTTATCATGAAAAAAATAATTAACACAATATTTTTATGCTGTATGTTAAAGGACGTTCACCCATGAGAAACCACTCGGTATGGGATTTTTATCTCACTTTTTTACTTTCGTGAGATAAATGTCACGTTCAACAATTACTTATTTTTTTGTTTTTCCAATGATAATTTTTATATATTACATCATGAATTAATTAAACATCATTGTATTTAAATAACCCATTTAACATTATTACATTAGGAGGTTTATGATTTCAAATATTTCCATATGGTATGAGACTATCTAGAATGTTTAATGATTATTTTATTTAACAATATCATTTATTATATTTAAATGGTAATTAAATTTGAGGAAATTACATAAATATTGAAAAAAATCATTTAATTTCAAATAAGATTTTTATTCATGGAAATTTTCAATTATAAGTACTATTTTATCATTCAATGTTACTCAAAATGTATTAGAAATTGTTTTTAATAAGCTGAATTTATTTACTTCTTTAGTCGAAGAACATATGTTCTTCTAAAAATAATGTATTATTAAAATGTTTTCTAAAATGATGTTAAAATTATTTTTAAAACACATTTTTACCCTTTTTTTAATTTATTATTGTTTTTTAAGGAGTATTTTTTTCTTTCTCAAGAAGGCATTTTTAAAACCATTTTATGGTGTAAAAAGAATGTTCTATTACCACATACGACATGTTCAAATATAATAACTATTATTTATTAGAATATTAATTTAAATTTCTAAAATATTATTCTTAATGAAAATATTTTCAAAAGATATTTTCAATGAAATTTTGTTTCAAATTTTTAATATGAAAATGATATTTTCCCCAATAATTTTTAAAAATATATATATTTTTGTTTCCTTTCATCAATGACAATAACCCTTTATTTTAATCAATTTTGTACATGATGTATTGATAAAATCCTTAGTATTCATTTATATTATTTATGTTTGATTTGGACAAGGATTGATTTCACATTAACATCTTTGATTCCTTTTAGTACCTTTTTAATACTTAATTTCTTATGATTATTGGACATTAAATTTCTCATATTTATCCATATCATCTATTATGGTTACGATCACTTCCTAATACATATATAAATTTTATACTATTTTTTGGATGTTCCTTTATTATTAATGGAAATATTGATAAATACTCATACATTAATCAATATGGAATTTTTAGAAGGGTTATTTTTTATTTGATATATGTAATTCATCAGACAGGTAAGACACGAGATTAAGAAAATTTAAGGAAATCCAGATGGCTTACGGACCGGTTAATGAAACCCCTCGATGCATTTGTTGTCCCATGAGATGTATTAGTTGGGAAAATTAGATGGGTTTTACCTAATATGATAAACTCTATTGTGAATGGTCTTAACGATAATGGTTTTATGAACCTAGGAAAAATGGAATCCAACAATTACACATTTATTTCATATTAGTTTTAGTTATCATTCATCCATGTGATTTTGTGTCAACATATATTTGGGTACATTACATTTATAGTTCTTTTATTAGAGGGAATGTGTTTAATTTTTGTACCTTTCCATATGTATTTTTCCTTATCTAGTTATTTGAATGGAATATGTGTTCAGTTATTAACATTTTTCTATAATATATTCTCATTGATTGTTTGTCCCTCTACTATATTTGGCCCTTAATAATAATTTTTCTCATCTTTTTTATGTATCCTTCCCTAGGAATCCAATAATTATACTACAAAATATATTTAGTGATATACAAGATGGATTAGAGTTTTTATCAATGTTATTTATTATAAATGAGAAAAACAAATATATTCTAATTAGTGTATCCTTTTGAAATAAAAGTATCATGTGTATATCTAGTTTACAAAGACTACTAAACTCTTTGGAACTTTATATAATTCTTCCTTCTAATCATGGAAATGTAACAGTAGTAGACACCAGCACCAGGCTTTTTGGGGTTAAGTCTCTATAGTTATTCTATGTCTTCTCCAATTATACATACCTTTAGTTCTAACTTAGTTATTAAGTTAACTAATTGATTCCATCTACTATTAAGTTCCACATAATCATCATATAGGATTATAAAAAACTAATTATAAATTTTGATACAACATCCCCATGGTATTTGGAAATCCAAGATATATTAAGTTAAAATAAAATAATAAAACTAAAATTCTCAACAAGAGTAATGAATTTATCATTAAACCACTCTAAGACAACATGAGAAAATATTAGTCCAAAAAAGATACCAATAAATAAACTAGTTCATTATCACTTAAACTCTTGTCACTAATTGATAAATATGTAAAAAACATTAAATATTGAAAAAAAATATCACATGTATTCATCTATATAATTTCACTGTAGTTTTACCTATATCTATTTTTTTCATATAACATTCCCATACATAATATCTCTCATATTTTTATATTTTTATATTACATATACCCATACTCAATTGAGAACTCCCTCATTTTTGTATATTTCCTCAATTAGAGTTCATAGAAATACCATTCTACTTTTTGGATTAAAAAATTCAAATGAAAATAATATATATAACATATGTAACATGGTAAGAAATTAAAACTATATGTGGAGAGGGTATTTCATGAACCTTATAACATTGTTTGAGGTGGATAAACACCAAGGTTTAAATAATTATTTTAAAATTATAGAGTAGAACATGGTTTAAAAGAAAATGTATTCCACTTAGTGACTGGAACTAAAATGTTCTAGCATAATAAAAACCTTATCTGATACCTCTTTAATAAAATGGTTATAAATAAAATAATATTTTTCAATGAAAACTAGATTATATTTTTTATTTTATCAATCCAAAATTTACATTATCTTGGGACTACCATACTTAGATTCACATTTTCACCAAAATCAACATATTTTATGTAATCCACAATAGATTCAATCATTATTTTGTTGTTAAAACTAACTATAATCCATCCTTACTAAGAGATGTTATCTATGGATTCATTAAAAACTATATAATTCTTTTTTTCTTCATAAAATGGTATTATTCTAGTTCAATTTTTATGTAGAGAATCTTGAAAAAAACTTCCATCAAATACAATTGTAATTCCTTATCATTCCCAAAAAATTATACCAAATAATTTTCATGTGTGACTTTAATATTTTTATTACTCTAGAATTGAGTAACCCATAGTATTTCATAAATGATCTCAGGTTTAGTTTTTGTGAGATATAAAAAAATATTATAATTCTTTCATAGAAATTAGGATCAATTGTTTTTCCTTGCTCATGTTTTCCAAGCACTATTCCATCTATTATGATTCTTGTATACATTTTAGCAACACACCTTCCAAATTACCTCACAATTTCCCTCGTATATTTTATTTGATATAAAATTTGTTTCCCATGATTTGATTTAGTCATATCCCCGGAGAATATAAAGGCACCTTAATAACTAATATTTATAAAATTAATCTCATTTATTAGGAAAAATAAATTCATTACATCTAATTTATTCTTCAAAAAATGACATTTCTAACACATAAAAGAACCATGATGAGATCTTCATTTGATGATTGAATTACAATATTACGACTGAATCAACCTCATATAAACATTGTCTCCTTCAATAATGTTTCAAAATAATTATAATATGTCTAAATTTTATATTTGATGCTTTAAATAACAATTTTATACATACACATATTTGATTAAGTAGTAATAATTGTAAATCCATTTGGTTTATTCAAACAGACATCATCCTCAAGAAATACACTAATGAACTACATATCAAAATCCATTTGAATTGATATGAAATAATTGTACATTTATTTAACTAAGGGTAGCCTAAATGGAACCATTATAGCCACTGGTGTGAATATATATTGCACACCATCTCATTTAAATTGTGTTATCTTTCCTCAGTACTGTTTATTTTTTTCAAATAACATATCTCTAATAATTTAATCTATTATTGAAAATTGAATTTTTTTTCAATGAAATTATGATCCATTGACCTGTTAATTGGCTCCACTATTTGATATTACTATATATCATAAAACTCTTTGCATATATACTTCACACAATTATATTAATTTTTTATTTCTTAAAATTTTTATTGTTTAAATTGACATAATAGTGGAATGTGCTCAATTTTTTTCAATCTATATATTAGTGTTGAATAATATTTTCCTAAAATAATTTTTAACTCATTGACCATAAATTAGTTATTCCACTATTGATTTGATGATCAACTCTCTTTAGTAATTCGATTATTCATTGATTCTTCCACAAAGTCCTATTCATTATATGAGTTGTATAATCCATCAGAATTATTTTTTAATTACTCATATTCATTATAATATTCAATTATATATATATATATCCAAATATTATTCTTTATTGTTAATCAAATTCGATAAAGAAATTTATTTATAATATCTTATTTAATATTTTTTAAAATTAATAATAGGCTATACTTTTGAAAGATTACTCTAGGAAAATTCCGTTATCCTCAACATATCCATATTTCCATTGGTATGAATACTTTTACAATATTAAACACTTGAATTCAAACAATATAATGTTAATCAATGATAGACTTCTTCCCTCAAAAATTTTATATAGTGTATTTTTTCTTCAAAGAAAAATAATGGAAAATTTTTTACATACAGTACAACTTATAAAATTTTATTCCTATTGTGATCAGATATTCTAATTTAAATTATATTTTTTTTATCAAGTGCCTTTTGAAATTTTATATAATATTGTTAGAACTATTTTTGGAGTTAATTTTGAGTATCGATTATTGTATAGCCTCATTTAGAATGTAACCAAAATACTAAAATAAATTAACACATAGACACAAAATTATAATTTTTAAAATAATGGTTTATAACATGAGTAGATCCTTATTTTGGAAAAATGAGATCACAATTTGATCGGTAATTAATGTTTTACCCTTTATGGTATTTATGTTATGCTTTCATCATTGTCCAAGAATGATGTACATCGATGGGATTAAATTAAATGAATTAACAAAATAAAATATAGAATTAATTTAATTAATTTAATTTTCAAATTGGCCTATTTGTTTCTTATTTAACACCTACCTAAAATATCCTCTTGGTTTACCCAATTGACCATGTATATTGTGATTTGGGGATAAAGAGCATCTGGTTTGTGCTGACACTGGTAGGAGACATGATAATGATTACTCTTCGCCACTCCTTATGTGAGATTTACATGGTGTCTAATATATTATAGATCTTAATTGAGTAAAAAATTAATGAAATTGATACTTCTAATACATTAATAGATAAATAACTTTTCTATTATGATTGATTCATTATTGAGTATGGGGTATTAATTGATTTATTCTCTCTTTAGACTCCATTATGACAGAGATTATCCCCAAACTATCAAATCTAAAACCAATGAACACTGATCCCACTAAATTATGATATATCTGGAATATCTATCATTTATAGTTATTTTTCATATAATTATTTATTAAAATCTTAGATCATTAAATTCCACTAATTAATGGTGGTGAAACCATACATGAACATTTTTATTATTCATATGGGATTTTTTTGGATTTCTACCTCTATTATATATGTTTTCATCATCATAGTATGATTATCTAATGGTTTCACCACTCATTAAGACCCATTTAATTACATGATTAATCATGGGATCCATGATATGATGTTTTAGTTTTATTATGATAGATTACAGACCATTTGATTTAAGAAAATAATAATTTCAATTTTCTTATAATTTTAGTAATTGATATTTCACAATTAATGGTGTGTGGGTGATTAGAGAGACATCCAGATGTGATATATGAAAATGGGTGGTCAAAATCAAGCCATTTGTGGTGATTTGGGAAAAACAAATTCATATTACATGTGTTTTGGGTGATATTTGTAGAGGAATCAATAGACGGGTACAAAAGATTAAAATATTCATTATAGAGAAGGATATATAATAAATATTTTACTATGTGTTGTGTGCATAAAAAGATCACACACCACGTAGTGGATTTTTTTTGAAAACAAGGGATTCTATTTTAGCTAATGATAACATGGATATGTGAATAGATAACATGTTGTTTTATTCCTACTAATATAAATTTATGTGTACCTTGGGTACATGATATGGGAATCTGTTGTCATCGCTAGACAAATGTGTCGGGAACAATCCGTGTACCACTAGAGTTAAATGTATTTGCTAGATAGTGTACACAATATGTATTCTAGAAACATGTCACTTCATGTGATCCACTTTCATGTTGTGTACTTGTGATAATACACATTATGGGGAATGAAACAATCTATAAAGGTATATGAAATGGGACAACATGGCGTGATCCAAAACAGAATTCCATACACATCCCCTTGACATTATAGAATTCCATCATGAACATATCTTTTCTCCCATTATTCCCATATAATGTTACTATCTCACTCATTGGGATAGGGATCCACCTAGGGACTTAATATTTATCTTATGAAAGCATTATGTTTGGATCCTCTACCAATTGAATTAGATATAATCATTATTTCACTAAATTTTATGGGGATAATATCCTCTATCTTTTTAGGTGCAATTATTTAATCCATAAATCTCATATGGTGTAGGAATCCTCTTATGGAATTTTGTACATCGACACATTTCTAGTGTATGCTCCTTGGACGTAGCCCAGTGGGGGTCAACAAAGTAAAATTGATGTGTCTGGTGCATGATTTAATATTTTTTTCTACTATGGAATGGGATGGATATATAATAGAGTTCTATCAAACAATGAAATAAGATAAAAGGGGCATTTGTTTTAATCTTTCATACCATGATTCACCCCCTCCTAAGGTATCCCTCCATGTATACATAACAATTAGTATCAAAGGTAGATTTATATTAGTGTTTCTCCATCGAATGGAGGTCACCAATCATAAAGAGATTCTGATCTTTGATGGGAACAATTGTAAGTTATGGAATCATCTGATGCAATATTACTTTTGATCATTGGGAATTGAACTGTTTAAATAAAAAATTCCTGATATAACCGTCGATTTTAATAGTGGAGTAGTATTATAAGTTGAGTGATGATAATTGGATGTTAATGACAAGGGAATCAATTATTTAGGTATAGCAATGTACAATTATATCTATATTAATGTGATGTGATGAAAAACATCACAATACATGTGGTAAAAACTATTGAACTTATATGAAGGAGATTCAATGATCAAAGAAGAAATGTCGCGAGTGTTGTGAAACATGTATGAAGATCTGAGAATGAACCCAAATGAGTCTATTGATGCATTCCTTGACAGGTTAAATGTTGTAGTGGAAGATATAAGAGTTCTTGGTGAATTCATTGAATAAATAAAGATTATAAAGCTCATCCTGTGGAATATTATAGCTTCCTTCAATACAAAGGTTTTATTATTGGAAGACAAAGATACAAAAGAGCTGACATAGGATAAATTTTATAGTACCCTTGTAGAATATTGAATGCGAAATGATGATAATTATGATGTGTAAAAGGGGAAATCCAAAGAGGTGGCATTAAAATCCATGTATAATCTTACTATTGAATATTCTATGGAAGAACAAGAGACATATGAGGTGATTTAATTCCATTCCTCAAATCATAAAGTAGGAAATGGAATGTCTAATGGGAGCCTCCCACATTCCTACTTCAGATGTGGAAAGGTTTGTCATCTTGTTGAAATAACACCCAAATATTTCCATGAAGATGATGATGTTGAGGATGCCAAAATCCCCAAAAAGAAGTCTTTAGCCTTTGTGAGAGGCAAGGAACCATTCAGGAGAAATTTCATTAAAATGAATAAATATATTTTATAAGAATGAACAGTTTATATGAGTCTAAAGGTGAGGAGGTTGAAGAGATAAAAAACAGAAAATATCATATAGAAAATTCTATTATTGTAGTTGTTTTTAGTACTTAGAATTAGTAAAAAAATGAAATCAATGAATAAGAAAAATTTGATGGTTGTTTTGATATACATGATTTGATAGAGTCTTCTCTTGATAGGATTGATTTTTTAGAGAGATAAAAAAGGTTTTCTGAAAGTTTTGTTTTTTATTACTATATGCAGCAATAAGAAGAATAGATGTCTGAGTTGATTGAATAAATTGAGAAACTAATGTCATAAACACTAGAGGATTCAGAATCGGTTAGTGAGTCTAAATTCAAGGATGAATAATATAAAAGGGAGAACAATGTATTGAATAAAAACAATGAATGATCAAATCAAGCGTATCTAAGAACATGAAGGATAAGTTGTTAGTTTGTGGAAAAATGTTAAGGATCAAGAAAAACTATTAACTACTGTTGTGAAATTAGGGAAGTACATCACTCCAAAAATCAATAAGCTAAAAGTGGAGCATAGTGGTTCTGCAGAAAAGAAGAATCAATTATGTTTAGATGTTAAGGCTGGTGTGAGGCTTGACTGAGAAAAAGCTGTGAAAATTGAATTTAGACCACAGTCACACATTCCAAGATTGGCAGTAAATTTGAGAATAAAGAAGAATTAGAATATTTAGAGATACCAATGGGAAACTAGTAGTTCATAAGGTACATGCAGGAATAAACCATATATAAGGTTTTATTATTGTTAAATTATTTGAAATTAAAAATATGTGTGTTCCATATCCAAGAGATACCTATGGGTACAAGAAAAATAGTGGTATCCAAAAAGATGTTTATATTATAGAACATTATTTTAGGGACATAGTTTTTGGTCCTAATAATTTCGGCACATGGACCGATATTGTACACAAATCATGCGTAGGAATGTTCCATAGAAGAATCAATGTAATCACAAGAAGAAAATAAAAAATCTAAAAGGTGAGTGGAAATTGAAAAATCAATTTACATCTCTATAGGATAATGCTGGGCCATCACACTTTGAGTAATATCATGATTTTCAAACTACACTAAATGTGAGGTTAAAGACTTTGATCAAAACAAAAAAATGATGAGAAGGAAATGGTGGAAGAAATTATCCGTAAAGAATGAAACTATTATTGTTTATGGATCCTTGAGAGTGGTCTCACATATCACATAACAAGAAATAAAGATCGTGTTACAGGCATAAAATTTGACAAAGAATGATTTATCAAGTTTAGAAATGTTGATGGCCAAAATATAATTGTCTTGAGAGAAGCCAGGTTTGGGGGAAATGAAATGATATGTGCTGATGTCTTAGAAGTAGAAGGTCTCAGTCACAATCTGCATAGTGTCAGTCAGATATGTGACTTGGGGAAATCTACATGGTTTACTAAGAAAACACATGCCTTTAAAGGAAGAGATGGTGTAGTGGTTCATCCGAGAAAAAGAAAAAAAGGAAACATATACCTAGGAAGTGGATAAGAAGATATATACTTTCTGTCCGGAGTAGAAGAAAACAATTTGTGCATAATCGACTCGATCATCTATACCACCTATCCTAAGAAGATCTGGTAATGTGTGATGAAACAAGAGACCTCTCTAAGCTATCATGTGATCGTACACATACATGTGATTCATTTCCACCTGGGATGATCATTATAAAGACTTACATGGAAATGGATAAGAAATCAACAAGAGTGCTTGAATTGGGGCATGTTGATGTCTTTAGACCTATCACACGAAGAGCCATTGATGGAAAGAGGTACTACGTCATTTTCAATTATGACTATAGTAGAATGGAATTTTTATTTTTCATATCCCATAAGTCTGATGTGTTTAGATGATCAAAATAGTAATGAGATTGAATTAGAAAGGATTTTTGGGTAGAAGATTCTATTTTTTTGTGCTGATAATGGTATGGAATTTATAAATAGTTAAGAGGAAGACTGTCTTGAGAGACATGGGATAATGATTCTAGTTTCTTCAGTGATAACTCCCTAGTAGAATGGAGTGGTTAAGAGGAGAAAGCAAGATCATAAAAAACATGGATAAAATGATTCTTATTGAAATAGAAATACGAAAATAATTTTGATTGAAGAAGTATTCACATTGGAATATATAACTAACAGGGCCCTATTGCGTCTGAACGAAATAAAGACTCTTTATGAGATGTGATACGAAAATATAAAATAGTGAAATAATTTAGAATATTTATATTCAGTAATTCATTATCAACATTGAAAAACATAGGAAATTTGATTCACATGGAGATGAGGGGATATTCATCGTCTACTCAAGAAAAAATAAAAGCATAAAAATACCTTAACAAGAGGCTAGGAAATGTATTTGAGTGAAATTATGTCACCGTTGTGAACAATTAAGAGAATACTCAACATTATAGTGAAATGTTTCTTATTGAAATTATTGAAGTGGAAAATAACATAGGGGCGCAGAAGTGGTAGATGTTAATTCATAATAAGATACTGATGATGAGAAGGAGGATGTAATGTGGTTATCTATACATATTCCAAAGAGTAGGTCTGAAGTTAATATGAAAAATATCATTGGTGATCAGACAACTCTTGTTTATACAAGAACAATGAAATCACTACTGAAAACATATTTCCTATATCGGGTAGAGCCTAAATACCTTTCTGATGTAGATAATGTTTAAAACATGGTCCAGGCAATGAATGATGAGCTCAATAAAATTGAGAAGAATCATACATGAGAGATTGTCTCATGGCCAGCAGATAATAAAGTAATGAAGGATAAATAGGTCTTTTTCAACAACATGAATAATGAAGGCGTAGTGAATTGAAACAATGCATTAGAAGTGTGAAAAAGATACTCCAAGATTTAGGGTATTAATTTCAATGAGACATTTTCACTAGTTGCAAGGCTAGAGACAATCAGATTATTCCTAGCCATTGTGTTGAAATAGAAGATCAAAGTGTTCCAAATGGATGTCAAGTTTTCATTTTTGAATGGGGTTCTGGTATAAGAAGTTTATATCAAGAACTTCCATGGTTTTCTCATTCATGACAATGATAAAAATATTTTCCTTCTAAATAAGTTGTTATATGGGTTAAAGCCAGCACTAGGAATGCGGTATTCAATACTTTATCAGTATTCGAAGAGGAATAGATTACAATGTGGTGTAGTTGATTACAATCTTTATTTCAATAATGATAGTAATCAATGGTTGATAGTGATGGTTTATGTCAATGACATAACCTTCTCAAGATTAGATGAAGCACAATGCAATGGTTTTTGGAATTTGTGAAAAATGTGTTTGACATGGAAATGATCGATGAGATGAAAATTTTCCTTAGTTTATATGTGACACAAGGAAGGAATGGTACTTCAATTTATCAATCCAAATATGCTATAGAATTTATAAGAATATTTGGAATGCAAAATTCAATGGATATGAAGACTACGACTGCTACACTGATGAAACTATTTAATGATGATGATGATGGCAGGGTAGTCAATATCACAAAATACAAGAAAATCGTTGGATGTTTTCTATAAAAGACTATGAAAAGTCCTGAAGTTTTATTATCCACAGGAAAAGAAGCAAGATATCAATGAAATCCCAATTAAAGCCACATGCTTGTAGTGAAATGAATATTTGGTATATCAAGGGCACAATGGATTTCTTCATGATATATAATGAAAAATCTTAGTTGGATTTATTGAGATATACAAAATTATATTGGGATGGTTCAAGAGATGACCGAAAATAATCATGTGGAGGAGCTTTCAATCTTGGTGTATTTTTTATTTCATGGATAAGAAAGAAGAATGATTTTGTTTCATTGACCACCGTATAATATTATTATATTGTGTCCACTCAATCCTGCCCACAATTATTGTAGATGAAGCAGCATCTTAATGATATTGGAGTTGAAGTGAAGTCTCTGATCAGAATCCTGTGTGATAACCCTTATGCTATAAATCTCAATAAAAAACATTTCCATCACTCAAGGATAATGTAAATTGAGTTAAAGTATCATGTTATCTTGGAGAAGGTTGATAAGGGAATTATGAAGTTGGAGTACATTCATACAGAACTACAAGTTGCTAACATTCTAACAAAGGCCTTTTCTTGGAAATATTTTTAGAGGCATCGACTAGCTTTGGGAGTTCATCTGACTCCTGCACTTGAGAAAGTGTGGATGTGACCCCCCTCCAAATAAGGTATATTTCTTTTTCGGAATGATATGAACTTTGTTCTTTAATATATTTTGGACCACAAAGGAGTGACCTTTGTGTTCATTGATAAAGGGAGTGAATCTATGGATATGGAAGGGAGAAAAAGTTTTTGTCAAATACATAGAGACAAGATGATAGGTAGAGCCACGATATAGGGGGAGTGTAATGATATAGGGTGAGTTAGAGTATAAAATCTGATGATCCTTGAAGGGATCAATCAATGATTATATTTGATGATAACTAAGGTTTGTGATGAAATCAATTTTGTGGTTTTAGTATGGTATCAATAATTCTTTTCAGAAATGAAGTGATTCATCAATGAACTATTCATACTACTGTTATTTCTCATGTCGATCATTGCTCATGTGGGCTTAGAGTATGTGGTGAGGTAATATTTTGTCACTATTTGAATTGAAAGAGACCAATGATGGTAGGTGATAGAGTGTGTTTTAGTTATGTATCAATGTATAGATAATCATTATGAGAAGAGTTATCAACAAACCCTACGGGGGATATTTTTTGGAAAAATACATGAAGGTAACATTGTAGAATTTATTTGTTCACTATGATTGTTGTAAAAGCATGTTTTCATAATGAATTTTCATGTTACATAGATATTGTCGAATATCTATCTTATCAAATAACCATGAAAAATTAATGGAAGATCTATAGGTGGTACAAAAAGTGGATTTCCATGAAAATCTCATCAATGTATGGAAATGGCATGATTTTCACGAAGTAGGGATTTATAAATTTTATTTCAAAAATAAATGAATACTGTTGAAAGTGTGCCTTATGGTTCCGATGAGTTTCGCTAACAATATGGGAGAAGATAATTGTGAGGGAGAATTGTAGTGGGGGTTCCACAGAATTGACAGAACACTTTGTTATTATGATGAGCTTTGTGATCCAAAATGTTTCCTAGTGATTTGCGATATGGAGAGAATTTTAGCGATAATTTTTGAGCTTTTGGATTTGATCTGATGTGGTGGAGACTATTCATGGAAGGTTCTAGAATTTGTGGAATAATATATAAACATGCATCTACCCCCTTGAGAATAGTAGATGGGTTTTCATGAAAATTTTGTACGTCTCAAATACAAATGGAGGTTCGTGGAGGCAGTGTGCTTCGTGAAAGGTAGGTGTTTCATGGTGGCTAATCTAGATCTCAAAAAGTGGTGTGTTTCTCATTTTCTTAGTGATCATCATGAATGAAGTCATTTTACAACGACTTGAAATTTGTGAAGGCCTAAGCTCAATGATGGCATGTGATTTGAAAAGATGTAGGGAATTCGGGAATGCATGTTTGAGGTTTGCAAAATTGGGAGCGTCGCGAGGTTTGGATCTTTGTGATGGTATGTTTAATGGTCGTTCCCGGTGGTCAGTGGAAAAGTGGTATTCATTAGTTGATGAAATTTTGACATCAATATAACATCTAAAAATAGTGATGGATGCACTCATTAAATATAATGAATGTACCTACATGAATTTAAACTGTGATTGGATATTCTAAAGAAGAAGTTATCCCACATAGTTTAGAGATTAGTGAGATCTCTAATTTTTATTGGTTGTAAACATGTAGTGACATTAATTCGACTTCAAACATGCAAACAACAGTGCGATTTTAGTGGATTTGGTACATCGGCACATTACCTGTGTATGCTCCTTGGATGTAGCCCAGTGAGGGTGATCCAAGTTAAATTGATGTGTTCTATGCATTCTATAATAATTGATCATAATCTACTATGGGAAGGAGAGACAAGATAGTTTTTTCTAAAAATGAAACTAGATCAAAGGGCTGCGTGTTTTAATCTGTCATACCCTGATTTTCCCCTCATTCTATGGGTATCTAGCCTTGTGGAAATAACACCATATTTACTTGAATATGTTATATTATACTTATATGTTGGATATTAAAAGGTTTTATTACATTTATTATCCACTTTTTAACTTTTTTTCATTACAATGATTTGAATAGAGATATATGTGCTTATTTAGAGGGGAATTATGCTAAGGACTACCATACCAATGACATTCCTCCTCTCTGTTAATCATTATCCCCTAGTCCATTAAAGATATGAATGGGTGGAAAACATGGAATACCATAATATTGGGAGGACACAATGCGTTAGGATTTTTCAAAGTGGTATTATATTAGACATAGTTTCTTTATAATGAAATTGTGAGGGTTGGCTATGTATTTAATGAATATAGGTTTCAGTATATTGTGTTTGGATCTAGAGAAAGGGAACTAATTGATTTTGGGGTGGGTGATGTTTCTATAAACATGGAATATGATTACCCTCCTATTTAACAAGTATTCTATAGAACTGGTTGATGGAAAAATAATATAACATGCTTCATATAGGAATTTTTAGTGGTTTCAATATCCTACTTGAGTCAGATCTCCAAATATGATCTATTTATGGTGGTATATCATTAATATTTCAGGATACCACCATGTAAAAAACTATCTAGAATTCTGTCTTAGGATCATGATGTGGATCTACTCAATGATGATGCATCAATTTTAGGGCATATTAAATATTTTTTCTTCCATGTTGATATTGAGTGGCACATCTTATCATCAAGTAGTGAGTAGACCAAATTTTTGTAGCACATAAAAATGCATCATGACTTGTAGGACAATAGATAATTCTATCTATATTGGATATTTATGAACATTGGTTGATAAATTTTCATGAGTTCTGGATATATATACTACCAAAGGTTTAATGTGATCTGAACCCGTAAAAGGAAATGTCTAGTTATAGTTTATGGATCGAGTATTCCATATCATTTAAAACCCATTATATTTGATGATGGTTCTATTAGAGAGAATTATACATGGATTTATTAAATGATGGTGGATTTTTATGACATAGAGCCATGATATTGTGAATCATCCCAGGATCGAGGTAAAATTACTCTTTTTTATCGGAGTTCTTCTCCATGACTCTATGATCAGTGCATGTCCATGTGCTTCTCGAACATCATCATGGATTAATATCAGCAAATGATTTCCTGTCAGGACATACAAATCTCACTCAATTCACATAAGATGTGGTTCTTGATTCATTTTTCTAATCAACGATTTTCCAACGAGGATAATGTAGTGATATTCAAATAAAGGATTTTAACTTGTCATCCCCACTTATATTAGGGTTCAAGAGTTTTCCTTATTGTAGAGATATTTTTGTAAGATTATAAACAAAGAGAATGTGATGATAAAAATATCCCAAGAGTAGATACATCATCAGGTAGTGTATGAAAATGGTCTTCCAGATATTTAGGCTCAAATTATCATCCCATATAGTTTGGGAAGAGTGTTCCCGCAGTATAGGATTCGTGTATAGTATTTAATCATATGAGGTAGAGGATAAATTTTTTCAATGATGTGTGAGGTCATATCACTTGAGACTTCCCAATACACTATCTTTCAGTAGATTTATTGATAGTTAATGGATTGTCACGGCAATGAAAGTGAGGTGATTTTAATGAACCACAAAGAGGTGGAAAGGTAGAGTAAATTAGAGAGATATTTGAGGTGTTTTATTATACGATTAGATACTACCACCAATACCCCTCGATGTTCTATGATCTGATAAGGGAGATATTGGGGTAGGGACCTGTATATTTCAAAAATTTGAGTCCTATGACCCCAAAGATCCTTATATGACCTGAGGTATGATTTATGTATTCTCTACAATTGATTATGTTTTTATAGACACATGTGTGATCCAATATTTTCAATACTGGTACTTTTTTACATAACTGGTGATATTTGTAGAGCCTCTATCATGCACATTTCTTCTATGGAGTTCTACTTGAGGGGATTCAATGATCAAACTCTTATATTAATAGTGTGATTTTTTTCTTGTCGGTGACAGTTTCGCATGGTATATTTTTGTGGGGTTATGAGACCATATGATTTCAAAATCAATTTTGTTTATATATCCAGTATAGATGTTAATATTAATTTTTTCTATAATATTATGGGTGGAACTAGATAGATTGTATGTTATTTTAATTCAGTAGAAATTTGTAATATTCTTATGAGAATGATGGGATCTTATTCAGGAGAGCATACATGATTTTTCATAAGTTTTCTAGATTGAATCTTTGTTAAAAATAAACATGTGTATGATTTTTTAACATAGTATAGGATTAATAAAAGGTACATCGAGAGTATGTACACGATTTTTTTACTCATTAGGATAATTAATTACATTTTAAATCTCATCCAATGAAAACTTTGATATATTCGGTGGCATATCTGGTGGCTCTTGAAGAGATTTAAAATATGATGGTATAGTTGGAGGACCATTAGAGGAATGTAATTATATATCCTTTTGTTTCCCTATAGGAATATATAATATTATCTTGTAATAATATTGATGGAATATTGATGTTTTTTATATAATATCACTTTCTAAAATTAGGTGGCCACCATGAGTATGTATCTACTGCGGACAATCGATAACCTATTTGATCAATTTAAAGGGTAATGATTGTTGTTGTATATGGAATTTAGGTCAGGCTTTCATTATTCATTGGTACATGAGGATGAAATACATAATATTACTTTTCATTGACGTTTTAGTCAATGTGAGTACCAATAGATTCCATTTGGTGTAAAAAAGACCCATCTGTTTTTTTTAAAGGTCTAGGATCAAGCCCCCATCGTTGAAATGAAAAAGTATATAAAATCATTATAACTATTAAAGAGGGAAACCATTATAAACAAGGTAATCATTTCTCAAAAAAAATTATCAAAATGTTCCCACAAATCTAAAGGAAGAAAACCTCAAGGAAAGAACAATAATTTGTTCATTACGTACCAATGTTTACAGGGATCAAGAAACAACTTTTTTAGTCCTTCTAAGAATTTTTTTTGGATGTTCTATACTGATGAAATTATCATTTACCATTTTTTTATTGGAAGATAATGAAGAGAACTTGCGCGTGGTAATGGATATAAATTCAAGGCATTGGATATATAGAAAAATATATAATTTTTTTTTGGGTTTAGAATATCCATATTTAGATAGAAATAATCATATAAAATTGTGTAGTTGTAGAAATATAGATTCTCCTTGTGTACAGTCTTTGGTATAACATGAATATTTAGGATATAACACATAAATGGTAAAATCATATATGAGTCTTGTACCCTAACTTTTCAAGTAATTATTGTTTTTCTGGATGAAAAACCTTATGGTTGGGATGAGTTTTTGTAATCCATTTTCTATTAAAAAAACATTTTGATATTTTAAATAATATTTTGGGAACTAGAATTTGACTTAGCATGGAGATTTATGTTTTTATTGATCTTGAGATTATTTATTAAAAGTTGTGAACTATATTAAAAATTGATTACTCATAATTCCATAAATAATGTTTAAATATTTGAAATTTTTCTTATAATGGGAAACTATGACTACTAATAAATAAAAATATTATATTTATCTAAGGCACATAGTTTTTTTCATTTGTAATATATTTTGGGATGATTAACAATCACATGAAAGAAAAGAATTTATATATTAAATAATTAATTTTATTTAATTCATATTTTCAATTTAATAGTTAACTTTTTTATATATTTAAATCCCATTATGATATATCTATAGAGTCCATAATTTTATCCATGTGATTTTTAAAAGAGGGAGGTTGAGATAGAAAGAATTATGTGAGTTTTTTATTCAATGAATGATTGGTATTGATGAATCAACAATGATAATGATGCAAGATTATATTATTCGCCAAATTATCGTGGATATTCATGGATTAAATGAAGTTGTCATATTCATTAATTAAATTTATTTAAAATTTATTATTCATCAATGACCAATTCGTTAATAGATAGAGTTTTATTTTAGGGAGTTATCAGGACACTAGAGTTATTTTGGTTTAAATATTAGTCCTAAACTATATAATATGGAACCAAATATCACAAAGACCATTAAATATTTATCAAATCTATAATTTAATTGTTTTATGATAATCTTTCACAAAATTAGTAATTTTATTTTTTGCATAATGGAATTTAATCAATTAATAGGTTCCAAACAAGACATAACCATTGTTCATCTTTTAGAATGGTGTTTTTTGGATATGCCTATTTATTATAAATTAATTCGTAACTAATGTTCTATTGATTGGTGTTTTAACCACTCCAATGGACCCATTTCATTTCAAGATCCATTACATGATCTAAATAATGATTTTGTAGTGTAATTATGTTTTGTTATGATATGAAGGATGTATGATGACAGTGATGTGAATTTAATGATATATTTGGTGATGGAAGTTTCCCAATGAAAGGTTAACAGATGATGGGATAGGCATCAAAGATGTAATTTTAATTTAAGGGTGGCTAAAATTGTTCTATTGATAGTGAATTTACCTTGTTCAACAATTGTTTTTTATGGATTGTGATTTCTGGAGGATTCAAGAGAGGATGGTTGATGATCGAAATATGCCTTACAGATAAGGAATTGTAATTATATTTTGACTATTCTCCATGTGAATTGTCACACCCTGACCTATGATATTATATTATTTTAATTATTATTCTTCATTTAAATATTTCTGTTGGGGTCCTGGTTGAGTTCCAGAAGAAATATCGCAGTTTGGATTAAAGTGCACATTTTGGGTTCCAAGTCGATGGATGCACGAGTGGAGTGATAGGTTGTGGGGATTATCTTAGGAAACAGTGTGTCCTTTTCATCTTCAAATAATTAAAGTGAAAAAATAAATGTTTTTTGATTGTGTCATTTAAAATTTCGGTTGAAGTTAAATTTTTAATTATTATTAAAATGACATGAGTAACTTGTTTATGTTTATTTGTTTTAGATGAACAATTTTGGTGTCATTTAAATTTTTTATCTTTATGTATTTAATTATTATTAAAATTAATAATATTTTAATTAATAAAAAGTTATTTTGTATTCCTAAATTTATTATATATATTTAATTTGGGTGAAAAAAGAACATATAATTTTATTCTTATTGTTATTCCAATTGTTGTGAATATTATTATTTTCGTTACTATTATTATTGTCCTTATAAGTATTATTATTATTCCTTTTATTATAATTATTACACTTATTATTAATATTATTATTTTTTATATTTTAATTAGATTAGTATGTTGTTTTTTTAGAAAACCCTTTCATGTGCATCCCTTAACCCTGTTTTCCCTATGTGTGACGTGACCCTGGATGCTGCCACCTCCATCTACATAGACAAACCCATGACCCATGTCGCCCTCCTTCTCAGCGTGATTCCCCTCCACCCTAAATACGGTTGTGCAAGCTTCGCCCGGTGCTTCCCCATACTGCGAGTTAGCATGACAGCCACGCAGCCCTTGCCCTCCCTTGCCCCTGCTCTGACCAAGCTGGCTCCTCCCTTGCATCCAGCGCCTTATCTTCGACCTCCTTGTAGGGCGCCCCATCATCCCAGATTGACCCCTGATTCCCATCGTAGTAGACAGAGCTCTTCCCTACTTAGAAACTAAGCCAGAGACACCCCATGGCTCCGTTTTTTTACAAGAGAGCTGGCCAGAGACCCTATTTTCCAGTGACCAACCTTCCTTCCCAACTCATCTCCGGTGTGTCACCCCTATAGGCATGATACCATGCCGATGCGCTAATCCTTCTGGCATGAATACCAACCCTCTTGTATACCCTCCTCCATTAGTTTGTGTACTTTTAATTATTTTTATTATAGTTATTTAACATTAATTTATTTTGGGTAGAGTTAGTGTATTAGGAACCAGTCGGGGTGATTCTGAATGCACTTTGTTTCATTGCGCCATGGTTCTGAGGTAGGATTCCAATGAACTTGTACTTTTTAATTTTAAAATAATTAATTTTATTCTTACATACCTTATATTAATATTATATACTAATTTCAAGATTTAGTTTAAATTGATTTTGTCCGCAAACATTACATCAAAATTTTTTGATGATATTTGACCCTTCTTGTGAAATAGCGCACACTATGTCCTATTTTTCTTGTCTTTATAATCTTAGTTTCCTCAATTTATTCATGTTTTTTGAACTTCTAGGTGTTAATTTTCATTTTGAAACATCTGGTTAATTCACTTTGTTTGAAAAAATGGGATGTTCTGGCCTTGTTTCATGAAAATGCTATCATCCAGTTATAGTTGTGCACATTTTTTTCTATAATTAAATGTTTCATTTGGTCTACACATGACTTGGGAGATTTTGATCCTGCTTTATCATTTTGAAAAGTTCATGGAATGAGAATTTGTGGTTTATGATTTTTGAAGTGTCTACTGAAGTTTTTTTCTGAGCATTTGATGTTAGGTCTTAGGAATGGTGCTCAGTTGGATTTTAGGTGATAAAAGAGATATAAAATATTTGGTTTGCTTTCGTTAAAGGTTTGGTTGTGTGCGAAATTTTATTTTTGGGTCTTTATATGGATTTTACATGTGGTTTTGCTTTTATGATATATGTCTTTTAAATAATGGATTTTTAGGTTCTTAAAACCGTTTCAATTGTTTTAAGCTAAGTGAAGATTGACGTTAGTTTTTTTAAAAACAATTTTTTTAACTTGTGACAAGGAATTATATCTCACTTGCGGTTATTCATAAATGTTGTTTTTTAGTGTTTTGGAAATGCTTTAAGGGGTTTTACAATGATTTTATTTTGTAAACGGTGTGTCTTTCACCACTTTGGAAATTGTTTTTAATCATTACTACAGAATGAATTTATGAAATGTTTAAGGGAATATTTGACCACTTTGTGAAAATAAGGGTTAGTGCTTATTATGAAAACCTTTGATGGTTTCCCCTCATGCCTTTCCAACATGGAATGGTTGGGATGTCTTTGGTATGGAATCTCCGAGCTCTAGTATGTGTGTTCCACTTTTGGGAACCATTTATATTATATCTCTTTTAAGGAATGATAGTAGATCTTGGGGAGACTTTGGGTGATACCTAATATGAAATATTATTATAAGTATGGGTTTTAATTTGATGCTCTGTGGCATTTGTCGGCTCCCCGCCTTTTTTACTTGCTACAAATTAACATGATATATAGAGAGAATTGTCTAGGATGAGTTTTTCACTGGTAGGTTATGATACAAAATAGTGTCCCATAGATGAAGGATATGTTTGGGTTTATTTCTAGGGGAGTTTCGATCATCTTACATAAGAAATGACGGCTGAGCGTCTTCGAGAATTAGATTTAATCTTATGTCGAATGATACTATAGATGGGGTCATATTTATTAGTGTCATCTGGATTATTCTTGATCTCTCAGGTTTTCCTTTGTCTAGTGAGTTTTTTCTATTGAACCCTTGCTGATATATTAGCATTCCTATTTACATTTCCCCTTATATATATTCCTTGGTACCCTTGTGTGGTGTTTTTCATGAAAAGATACATTTTATTTTTCCTAACACTTATGATAATGGTTTCAAAATAAATTTTTTTTCAAACTCATTGTTTCTAGTTTTTCAAATGTCTAAGGGAAATAATTTGTACTTTGTTTTGAAGTAAAAATTGTTGAAATTCATACTTTAATATTTTGTAGTTTAAAAAAAGAATTTAATATTCTTATTTGTAAAGGTAGTGCATTGGGAATAGAAATCAGGCTGGCCTATAGACTTTTAATACTGATTCCAATATTACTTTTATGTTTTTAGTGTTTGTGCAGGATCTGGCATAGGTGTTCTCACCATGGATGACAGGATCATTGACTCAGGGAGTGACCTTTGGGGTCACATGGTGTTAGTTCGGACATCAATTTTGTTACTTTTATCTTCTTCAACTCTTGTGTAGTTGATTGTTTGGTTTATTTATTCTGCGTTTATCTTATTTATTTCCTCTATTTTTACCTATTTGTACTGGGTAAAATCATTCCCATCGTCTATGTGGATTCCGTAGCACTTGTCTCCATCCTAGGAGGACTGGGAACGCCTCTCGGGGCTTTCCATAGATCTGGTCATGTGACCAATTCAGGGTTGACCCAGGATGGAAAGTAAAAAAATGTTATCAGACTAGGTCATCTCTTAGAATCCCACACTTTTTAGAACACCTTTGGTTATTTGGGATGTCAAGGTATATGGAATAGGATTGCCAGGACTCGAGGGATTGTTGAGGGAAGAGCGTCGTGAACTCTTACTCATTATGATCCTCAGGTTTCCATGGTAAGTCTTTCTTAATGACATTCATTAGGTTTTTATGAAATGTTTTTTGATTATGATACACCTTGGGTTGTGGGGATAACAGTCCTCATGAGCCCACATGGCCTGGAAAGCCATGTGGATCTTGGGGTGTGGTCATAAAAGGATCTCTTCATCGGTGAGGTGATTAGAATATGGCCTCCAACCATGTGGTCAAGTCACCAACCGACACTAGTTCCCTATTTTAGTAGTTTTGGGTATTCTATGAATTTTGAAAGTTGACTGAATCAGAAAAGGAAGTTTTGGAAAAAAATGGTAGTTTGAAATTACATATTTAATTTGAGGATTTTTTTAATGGGAAGGGGATGAAATTTTTTTTAAACGTTTCTCGGTTTTTCCCTTAGTGTTCCTATGAGTGCTCACATTAATAGTGGTATTTTGGAATATGAATGGTTTTCTGGTATGGTGGATGGATTCTTGAGGTGGCATAGAAACATGCATGTGTGTGAGACATTAAATAATACCAATGGAAAGGGTTTAACCCACCATGCTTGTGTTAAATTAAAAGTGATTTAAAAAAGGATGTTGTAGGTTATGATGGCATGTTTTCATGTGTTTAGATCTTTTCAACTATGTGGTGTTTGATTTTGAGGATTTTTATTTATTGAGTTGGCCTTGAATGGGTTCTTGACATTTCTTGTGCATTGGTTATCTTCTGGATGTTTCGATGGGTAATCTTAGTATGGTTTATGAACCAAAGGATTTTATGCCTATGTTTCGAAAGCTAGAACCAGCTCACTTTTATAGTCAAGAAGACCCTTCTGTAGTACTCTATTGGATGTATAAAATTAAAAGGGACTTTAACCACATTGAGTTACCTAAGTCGTTAAAGGTCATGTTTGAAACCTTCATTCTTGAAGCTTCACCATGGATGTGGTGCAAGTCAGTGTCTCGAGGTAAGCCTTGTCAAGAGCTTACATGGGAGTTCTTCAAGGTCTTGTTTATTCGTCAGTATTTCTCTAAGGATGAGAGGGTGAGAAATGGGATGGAGATTTGTTATTGGGAGCATGGTGATAGATCTGTGTCGGAATATTTCCAGCACTTTGTGGAACTAGTCCCTTATGATATGGGGTATGTCAAAGATGACTCCATAAAGTCTTAACACATCGATGAAGGCATCTGCCCCAGTCTACAGTCAATGGTGTCAGAGTCCAACTTAACATCATTTTTTTATGTGGTGAAAGAGGATTTTTATGTCAAATTCATGATGCCAAGACTGTTCTATGTGCTCCTCCCTCCTTTGATCCCTATGTGTAGTGGTTAAGATTTTGTAAAGGAGATAAGGAAGCCATTGACAGTTGATGGAGAAAGTTGTTGAATAAAAAGGCCTTGGGATATTTCATCAACCTCTTTATAGTGATAGATCTTTGTGTGTTATCAGTGTTCCAAGCTAGGTCAGAAGATGTTGTCGTGCCCATGTACTCCTGATCTCTGTCATTGTTGTAGATTTTTTTTTCACATACAACGATTCTATCAGGGAATTGCTAGAAAAAATCATGGAGGAATTCAACATAAGTGATGTGTTGTTGGGTTTTCTTTAATAATCCACGTGTATGTTTCTATCCAGTCTAAGGGGTGTCTTATTTTTGTAATGTACTGATGGTGTTTTCTGTTTTCAATTGTATGCAAATGTTGTGGTTCTTTTGATGAACTTTGTCTTTCAATGCCAGTGTGTCATTAATTGAGAAATTTTAACCTATCTTTTCTCAAATAAAAATATGTATGTATATTATTAGGATTATCAGAACCTGGATGTGAGGAATGAGATGCATCATCAATTAGAGCGCCAGGAAAAAGGCCTCAGAGTAAAGACGATGCGTAGATTGGAACACTAGGGAATATTAAGGAGTAGGATTAAGGTTGGGCCTCTATCGTGTGGTGAGACAATTTTAGTGTTTCTGTTTGTATATTTTAACATGTCACAGAGAGTGCGATGGAATTATCCATCACAAAATTTATGTAATTGTGTTTTTTATGTGAGTGACGTTCATCTTCCTTGTGTGGACCACCCATGTGAATCAGTTTTTTTCTTTGGTTTGTGTCCAACCCGAAGTGATGGGTCATTAGTAGTTTTTTTTCATGGTTTCATTGATCCAATCATTGGGACCTCCCTCCCTGCCCATGTAACACCCCAGGTAAATAAAGAATATGATATTTTCATATTTATCAATATTTGTGAATAAAATATTAATATGACTTTAAAGGGACACTATGCTCGATGGCGTACCCAACACGCAACAACGAGTTTCTTGGGAATCTTACGTTGCACTCTAATAATAAAATAATATTATTTTAAATGGTAGTTAACATGTAGTCGTTGTATTGGAGAGAATGGATAGAAATAACTAAAATATGATTATATATGTTTTTAAATGTTTTTACATTTATCCAATAAAAGATAAAGACATAAAATACGGAAAGAATTCAATTTTAGGCGTATATGCCCTAGTTTTCACTAAAGGTTCACTTATCGCCTTTTGATGGAGAACCGTCATTAAATATATTTTTGTTCACTCTTATACATCTTTTTGGACCAAATAAAACTCTTCTTATGAATTGGGACATCATAATTTACTTTTTGTAAATTTTTGGCATCTTTCTGATAAAGTTCATTTTTAATGAATAGTGTAAAATGTTGTATTTTAATTCAAAACCTATTTTTTATCTAATTTATTTGTATGATTAGATTATCTTTTGAATTGGTTATAAAGTGAAATTAGAATATATTTTTACCATTAAATCCAATAGTGGTCGTTGGAATTAATTTCACTTTGAAATCAGACTTAAACTAGTGTCAATCTTTTGATACTTATTGTTTCATAAAAACAAACTATTTTCTCTGACAGCGGGAATTAATTATTAAATAAATTAATGTGACTTATATGTTTAGAATTTTGTAAAATAGACTTCATTTTTGAATTCATAATATCAAATATAGCTTTGGGTGAATTTTTTGGATTTTTCTGAAAAACTTCAATTTTTGATGAATAGTGAAACCACTAAGTGGTACTTATAAAAACTGATATTTCCGTTTAAATGAAATTTTGCCATCTTTGTGTTTTGAATTTCAACAAATCCGACATACATGGTTGTCATTAAGAAGTAAAATCTGGTTCAATGGGATAAAAATAATTTTTTGGTGAATAATCACTTATTAAGTTTTTAATCGCGATTAGAGGTAATTAGTGTAGTTTAAGGTACAAATAATGTTTTAATAATATTAAATGAACTTGACACATGTCATAACCTCATTTGATGTGTCATGGCCGACCAAGAAAACCCATGGGTCAACTTGGGGACCCCATGATGCCACTTTGGTTGGAAAATGACATTAATACCTTTTTATTTAAAGTTAAAGTAAAAATGAGACAAACATGAAATGTTTTACTAAAACAATTTTTACATGGGGTTATACAAATCAGATGTTTGACTATAAATTTACATTGGAAAGAAAAAAATATTTCCTACATCATAGTATTTTCTTTATAATTTTTAGACATTAAATAAATTAAATTATTTATGACATCATGATGATGCAGTGATGACCTCATTATTTAACGATTTAAATAAAATGAAAAGATAATGTAATATCTAATACCTACAAATGTCCAAAACCTATTAGATGAGTGGATTTCTAACCCTTATCACCTTATCCTAGAAACAAATCAATTTGGGACCTCTTAAATCCGAATACCATTTTAAAATAAAGTGACTTTTCTTTACCTTCCAAGAGTGCCCCTCCACTCCTCTTATAAAAGGCCCCACCTCTACCTCCTTACCAACACTCCCAAAGCCTTTGGCTCAGCCAAACTCTGCCCATTTTGTCTCTCCACTTCCCTCTATTACTCCTTGAAGCCTCACATTGGGCATAAGTCTTCCCAAGGAAGCCTTTGAGATCAAACCAAAGGGAGTTACCCGATTTTAAGGTAATGTCTTCACTTGAGTCCTTTTGTTTTATTTTGCTTCTCCAACCCCCTAAACTCTTTTTATTCATTTATTCTGTAACAAATCCAGTATCATCAATATACTAGGATGTTGTTATAATAAGGATTCGAGATACACTTTCACACACCTACATATAATGGTTAAAGAACATACTGTTTCTGTGGATGGCGAAATTCGGCCTCCCGAAACGATGATTGGTCAACATTATTTTAACACCTTCAATGGTGGACATTAAGATGAAACTATATTTATATATGATATATAATATGTTTATGTTTTCCTTAAGCTTCTGTATTTTTCATTTTGGGCATACCTTTATGGTTTCCATTATGGGTAAACGCAATATCTTCATTTAAGGAAGTGCGGACTACCGCCCCCTCAAAGTGATGTGATTCGTTAATGCCATATGTGGAACGTATAAAGGATGGATTTAAAGTTATTATGTATGATGTTATACTGTAATTATAATATACCTCTATATAATTATTATTCCATTCCATAAAAATATGAAATAGAATTGAAAGTAGCGTTCATGCATACGTACGACTTACCGTCTCCATGAACGGTGCATTTCATTTCTTATCCCCAAATGTAATGTACTATTATATGTACATTTATATAATGGATATATATGATTAATGATACATCTAAATGATGAATATAATTCTGGAATTAAAATATAAATACCTCTCATTTTGTTTTAATTCCATTAATATGACATAGAAATGAAAGTAGCGTTCATGCGTACGTACGGCTTACCGTCTCCATGAATGGTGCATTTCATTTCTTACCTCTAAATGATTATGTACTATTATAAATACATGTATATTATGGATATATATGATATATATGATATCCAAATAATGAATATAATTCTGGATATAATGAACATTTGACCACACGAACAACATGTAATTGTAAGAAGTCCACTTTCGATGTAAGAACCAAATATCAACCAAACAAACATTATTAACATAAATGATTACATAATGTCTATAACATGGAAATAAGTGATATAAAAGGAATAATGAACTAGAAAAATGTTCTTAATAAAGTGTAAATTAACTCAAGTTTATTATTCAGGATGTTAATGAATGATCGAGTCAAGTCGGACCCGAGGTAAGGGATCCTACTCCACTCTTTCTTTTTAAGTACACACTTTTATGTCATTCCTTTTAAAGCTCATCTTTCTTGTTATTGGGATGTTATTTTATATTAATCTTACTATAATTTTTATGTTCATGTGATGAGAGACTCTATTCTCTTTCATCAATCCATTTTGGATGTTTTGAGTGGCGCCGTTAGGCTGCTGAATTTTCGTAAGAGATCTAACCCCTCTCTTTCTTTTAAAGTACTCTCCTTTATGTCACTTCTTTTAAGCTCCTCTTTGTTATGTTGGGGGATGTTATTTTATATTACTCTTTTTGTAAACTTTATGTTGATGTGATGAGAGATCCCATTTCCTCTCATCAATCCATTTTGTATTTTTTAAGTGGCGTCGTTAGGCTGCCGAGTTTTCGTAAGAGATTTTTCATCTCACTTTTATTCCCGTGATATTTATGCTACATTTTCCATAATTTCCTTTGAGTGGTTTATGTACTGACCATTATTACACTCTTTTTTTAATATAATTCCATTTATGGGTATTTACATATTCATTTTATGACACTTCTTCAATGGGGTGTACTTTTCGAAAGTTACCCAAGTCGGTAAGGGAACCTTTCACCCTCCTCTTTTTAAAAGAATTCGTTTGTTATGTCTTTTAATTAACATACTATTATGTTGGGATATGTTCATCTATATCCTGATTGATGTAAATTTTATTTCCAAGTGATGAGATACCCTTTTTATCTCTCATCAACTCTTTTTCTGAATTTTGAAGTGACCATGTTAGGCTGTCGAATTTTTGCAAGGGAACTTCTTAACCCAATTTCGATTCTTTGGGATAATCTTGTACTCCTTGAATATGTCGTTCTATGAAAATGTGTGAATAATCTCGGATTGTATTACACTTAATATCCACTTATATTTGGTTTTTTATTTTGTCACACATAATTATGTAATTGATTTATCCTTAATCCAAGGATACCGTCTTTTTATGGGAATTCATCTCAATGTCCTTTCATTGAGGCATATTTTGTTTTATACACAACCTTATTTTATACGCTGTATAAAACCCTTTTAATTTTACATTTATCCAAAAAGGAATCTTTTATATACGAAGCGTTTTACTAAACGACAAAAGGGAATGTTTTTGTCGTACGTATGCAGCGAAAACGAATTCTCCGCCACCGTGACCATTATTTGAGTATCAGCATTTTCTACAAGCCATACCTTCTTTTTAAAAGAAAAATAAATTCGAAGTTTTACTTTTCTTCTATTTTGGTATTGAAAATGGTTTTCATAGTGTCTTTATATCAATGTGTTGTATTGATATCTTGTTATTGAAAGGTGGAAATGTTATGTTTCCTTTATGCAAGTTTTATGTGATAAGATTATGTTATGGTTCATGGGAATTGTTATGAAGACGGGTGGTTCCGTGATAAACTAAGGGCGGGTGAGCCCGATATAGCTCTCCAATGCATTGGGTAACGCGGAGGAGTGAAACATTATGGTTTCTCCGAAGAGATTTAGGGAATATACTGTGATGGGTATTCCAAATGTAACCAAGACGGTTACTCCCTATGTAAGAATGTTATGAATGCCTCAATTTACCTTTATGTCTTATGATTTCTATGATTTATTCATGGATTGATGAGGTATGTTAAAGTTCCTATATTTTATGGGTAAAGTATGATTTCATTCTTATGTATATATGAACTCATGTTTCCTTTCCATATTTTTATAACCCTTACTGAGCTTTTTATGCTCATCCCAAGTTTTTGAAATGTTTTTCACAGGTCAAGGGAAAGGGACATGATGTGATGATAGTGTCAAGGATGTGTCAAGAAAGAATCTGTGTTTTATTTTAAATATGTTTCCGTTGATGGGAAGAATGAATATTGTCTTTTATGTAACCACTTTGTTTAAATGTGGAATGTAATGCAAGTTTCAAAATCTAATTCTCTAAAACTCTAAACCTAAAAAGATCCTCAATGTGTAATCTTGTAATAACTCAAGACTATGTAAGGATTAAGGCTGGGGCCTTATAGTTGGTATTAGAGTTCGGTTTAGATAACTTTAGAGGTTTGGGTGTTTTTTAAGCATAAGTGACATTACCATAATGGTTAGGATTTCAGAAAGTGTCCTATTTTTAGATAAATTGAATGAGTAAGTATATCTTAGTGTTTACCTTCCTCATTAGTACATGATGGTTTTGTTGATATACTCACACTAAGATTTCTATTTTTAGTGAATGGATGGATCTAGCAGGCACCAAAGAGACAATAGGTTTGAAGGAAACTGTGGTGGTTCTCTGATTAAGATACTAGATAAAATGGAGGATTCAATTAGGAAACTCGTGGTTGTTCTAAACCAAATATCAAGGAGTCAGGATCAACCACTTGAACCTTGGTATGTTCTGTAATGCATCATGTACATGATGACCAATTTATGTGGAAGTTCAGGTAATAATTATAAAGTTAACCATTAGAGTTTATATGATCCTTACTTTTGAGGTAATTATGACTTATTATATGATATGCTGGAAAATGAAAGGCATGAGATAAACATGAGGTTAAAATATGTTATGATCATTTTTGATTATTTTATCTCTTTTTGGGGAATTATTTAAGAAGTATATAGTTTTGGAAAAAGGACAACACGCAGACCGTGTGACAACCCGTCGCATCGGACAAAGCTGCGGGAATCGAACCCACAACCAAAGTGTGACTGGTATTTAACGCCTACCACTGGACTACGTGAAGTCCTTGGTTAGTATGACTGGTTATTTTTAGTTATATGATTTTATGAATTAAGAGTAAGTTGATTTTGGGTTATTTATAAAAATTATTAACCTATCATGGAGGATATGTGATTAGGTTAATTACTTTTCAATATGAGACTTTTGGAGCAACTAATGTTGTTTGGAGATAAATGTTACGATTTAACTTGGAAGACTATGTGACTAAATCCTTCAAATATTTGGGTTTCAATCTTAGATTGTTTTACTTTGAAGAATTTTATGGAAAAATTGTTTATCGGATTGTCCTCATTGAACATTGGGTTTTGTTGGACAAATTTTGGAGATTAAGCATAGATTTTGTTTTTAATGGGTTATCCTTTTCTGGATTATCTGACCTTGTACTAACCTTTTTGGTTTTGGTTTTGGTTAAAGCCTAAAGACATGGAATGTATATAGTTCTCTTTGGTGGATTAGGTTATTCTCTAGAAGTTGATTATAGTACTCTTAATGCGAACAAGTATCCCTAAATACTCGTCTTTTGGAAAAAAATATGAGTTTGATTAAGGAATCTAGTAAAAGATGAAATTCAACATGATAAGTGATTATGTTTCCTTATGAATAAATTCCTCAATAAAAAGTAACTTAAAACAAAAATGTTGTCTATTAACTTTTCCTAATGGGGAATCGAATACCGTTTAACCCATCACAAGTTTGTGATTTTCTTATGGTTAAATTTCTCCTAGACATGTTTACTATCACTATCCCTCAAGAACATGACCCTTTGCTTTTTCTTCCATGTCCATGTTTTTCTACATATGGGTTAACTCGAGTGACCTCTGTACTTATCTTCCTTTATTTTAAAGTGATTGTTGTACAGACTCTTGTTCTGATGTGGGACTTTCAAGGATGTTTCCAAACTCAATTTTAAAAATTGCGAGGACGTAATTCCCAAAAGTGGGGAAGGATGTAACACCCCAGGTAAATAAATAATATGACATTTTCATATTTATCCATATTTGTGAATAAAATATTAATATGACATTAAAGGGGACGCTATGCTCGATGGCGTACCCAACACGCAACAACGAGTTTTTTGGGAATCTTACGTTGCACTCTAATAATAAAATAATATTATTTTAAGTGGTATTTAACATGTAGCCATTGTATTGGCAGGAATGGATTGAAATAACTAAAATGTGATTATATATGTTTTTAACTGTTTTTACATTTATCCAATAAAAGATAAAGGCATAAAATATGGAAAGTATTCTATTTGAGGCGTATATGCCCTAGTTTTCACTAAAGGTTCACTTATCGCCTTTTGATAGAGAACCATCATTAAATATAGTTTTGTTCACTCTTATACATATTTTTGGACCAAATAAAACTCTTCTTAAGAATTGGGACATCAAAATTTACTTTGTGTAAATTTTTGGTATCTTTCTGATAAAGTTCATTTTTTAATGAATAGTGTAAAATGTTGTATTTTAATTCAAAACCTCTTTTTAACCTAATTTATTTATATGATTATATTATCTTTTGAATTGGATTTAAAGTGAAATTAGAATATATTTTTACCATTAAATCCAATAGTGGTCATTGGAATTAATTTCACTTTGAAATCAGACTTAAACTAGTGTCAATCTTTTGATAACTATTGTTTCATAAAAACACGCTATTTTCTCTGACAGCAGGAATTAATTATTAAATTAATTAATGTGACTTATATGTTTCTAATTTTGTAAAATAGACTTCATTTTTGAATTCGGAATATCAAATATATCTTAGGGTAAATTTTTGGGATTTTTCTAAAAAACATCAATTTTTGATGATTAGTGAAACCACTAAGTGGTACTTATAAAAAGTTATTTTACCGTTTAAATGAAATTTTGCCATATTTTTGTTTTGAATTTCAAAAAATAAGACATACATGGTTGACATTAATAAGTAAAATGTGGTTCAATGGGATAAAAATAATTTTTTGGTGAATAGTAACTTATTAAGTTTTTAATCGCGATCAGAGGTAATTAGTGTAGTTTAAGGTAAAAATAATGTTTTAATAATATGAAATGAACATTACACATGTCCTATACTCATCGGATGTGTCATGGACGACCAAGAAAACCAATGGGTCAACTTGGGGACCCCATGAAGCCAATTTGGATGGAAAATGACATTAATATCTTTTTATTTAAAGTTAAAGTAAAAATGAGACAAACATGAAATGTTTTACTAAAACAATTATTACATGGGGTTATACAAATCATATTTTTGACTATAAATATTCATTATAGAGCTAAAAATATTTCCTAAATCATAGTAATTTTTTATAATTTTCAGACAATAAATAAATTAAATTATCTATGACATCGTGATGAAGCAGTGATGACCTCATTATTTAATGATTTAAATAAAATGGAAAGATAATGTAATATCTAAGACCTAAACATGTCCAAAATCTATTGGATGAGTGGATTTAGAACCCTTATCACCTTATCCTCGAAACACATCAATGTGGGACCTCTTAAATCCGAATACCATTTTATAATAATGTGACTTTTCTTTACCTTCCAAGAGTGCCCCTCCTCTCCTCTTATAAAAGGCTCCCAACTCTACCTCCTCACCCACACTCCCAAAGACTTTGGCTCGGCAAACCTCTACCCATTTTGTCTCTCCAATTCCCTATATTACTCCTTGAAGCCTCACTTTGGGCATAAGTCTTCTCAAGGAAACATTTGAGCTCAAACCAAAGAGAGTTACCCGATTTTAAGGTAATGTCTTCACTTGAGTCCTTTTTTTTATTTTTCTTCTCCAACCCCCTAAACTCTTTTTATTCATTTATTTTGTAAAAACTCCAGTATCATAAATATAATAGTATGTTGTTATAAGAATTATTCTAGATACACTTTCACACACCTACATATAATGGTTAAAGAACATACTGTTTCCGTGGATGGCGAATTTCGGCCTCCCGAAACGATGATTGTTCAACATTCTTTTAACACCTTCAAAGGTGTCCATTAGGATGACACTATATTTATATATTATATATTATATGTTTATTTTTTCCTTAAGATTCTGTATTTTTCATTTTGGGAATACCTTTACGGTTTCCATTATGGGTAAATGCGATATCTTCATTTAAGGAAGTGCGGACTACCGCCCCCTCAAAGTGATGTGATTCGTTAATGCCATATGTGGGATGTATAGAGGATGGATTTAAAGTTATTATATATGATGTTATACTGGAATTAAAATATACCTCTATATAATTATTATTCCATTCCATAAAAATTTTAAATAGAAATGAAAGTAGCGTTCATGCGTACGTACGGCTTACCGTCTCCATGAACGGTGCATTTCATTTCTTATCCCCAAATGTAATGTACTATTATAAGTACATGAATATAATGGATATATATGATGAATGATACATATAAATGATGAATATAATTCTGTAATTAAAATATACATACCTCTCATTTAGTTTTAATTCCATTAATATGACATAGAAATGAAAGTAGTGTTTATGCGTACGTATGGCTTACCGTCTCCATGAACGGTGCATTTCGTTTCTTACCTCTAAATGATTATGTAATATTATAAATACATGTATATTAATTATATATATGATATATATGATATCCAAATCATGAATATAATTCTGGAGATAATGAACATTTGACCACAAGAACAATATGTAATTGTAAGAAGTCCACTTTCGACTTAAGAACCAAATATCGACAAAACAAACATTATTAACTTAAATGATTACATAATGTTTATAACATGTCAATAAGTGATCTAAAAATAATAATGTACTAGAAAAAGTTTCTTAATAAAGTGGAGATTAAGTCAAGTTTATTATTCAGGACGTTAAAGAACGATCGAGTCAAGTCGGACCCGAGGTAAGGGATCCTACTCCTCTCTTTCTTTTTATGTACACTCTTTTATGTCATTCCTTTTAAAGATCATCTTTCTTGTTATTGGGATGTTCTTTTATATTAATCTTAAATTAATTTTTATGTTCATGTGATGAGAGACCCTATTCTCTCTCATCAATCCATTTTTGATGTTTTGAGTGGCGCCGTTAGGCTGCCGTATTTTCGCAAGAGATCTAACCCCTCTCTTTCTTTTCAAGTACTCTCCTTTATGTAAATTCTTTTAAGATAATATTTTTTATGTTGGGGGATGTTATTTTATATTTCTCTTTCTGTAAACATTATGTTGATGTGATGAGAGACCCTATTTCCTCTCATCAATCAATTTTGGATGTTTTAAGTGGCGGCGTTAGGCTGCCGAGTTTTCGTAAGATATTTTTCATCTCACTTTTATTCCCGTGAGATTTATGCTACATTTTCCACAATTTCCTTTGAGTGGTTTATGTACTGCCCATTATTACACTCCTTTTGTAATATAATTCCATTTATGAGTATTTATATATTCATTGTATGACACTTCTTCAATGGGGTGTACTTTTCGAAAGTTACCCAAGTCGGTAAGGGAACCTTTCACCCTCCTCTTTTTAAAAGACTTAGTTTGTTATGTCTTTTAATTAACATACTATTATGTTGGGATATGTTCTTCTATATCCTTATTGATGTAAATTTTATGTCCAAGTGATGAGATACCCTTTTTATCTCCCATCAACTCTTTTCTGAATTTTGAAGTGACGCCGTTAGGCTGTCAAATATTTGCAAGGGAACATCTTAACCCAATTTCTATTCTTTGGGATAAGCTTGTAATCCATGAATATGTCGTACTATGAATATGTGTGAATAACCTCTGATTCTTTTACCCTTAATATCCACTTATATTTGGTGTATTATTTTGTCACACATAATTATGTAATTGATTTATCCTTAATCCAAGGATACCGTCTTTTTATGGGAATTCTTCTCAATCTCCTTTCATTAAGGCATATTTTGTTTTATACACAAACATATTTTATACGGTGTATAAACCCATTTGAATTTTAGGTTTATCCAAAAAGGAATCTTTTTAATAGGAAGCGTTTTACTAAACGACAAAAGGGAATGTTTTTGTCGTACGTATGCGGCGACAACGACTTCTCCGCCGCTGTGACCATTATTTGAGTTTTGGCTTCCTCTACAAGCCATACATTCTTTAAAAAAAAAAATTAAATTCCAAGTTTTACTTTTCTTTTATTTTGGTATTGAATATGGTTTTCATAGTGTCTTTATATCAATGTGTTGTATTTATATCTTGTTATTGAAAGGTGAAAATGTTATGTTTCCTTTATGCATGTTTTATGTGATAAGATTATGTCATGGTTCTTGGTAATTGTTATAAAGACGGGTGGTTTCATGATAATATAAGGGCGGGTGAGCCCGATATAGCTCTACAATGCATTGGGTAACGCGAAGGAGTGAAACGTTAAGGTTTCTCTGAAGAGATTTAGGGAATATACTGTGATGGGTATTCCAAACGTAACCAAGAGGGTTACTCCCTACGTAAGAATGTTATGAATGCCTCAAGTTACATTTATGTCTTATGATTTCTATGATTTATTAATGGTTTGATGAGGTATGTTAAAGTGCCTATGTTTTATGGGTAAAGTATGATTTCATTCTTATGTATATATGAACTCATGTTTCCTTTCCATATTTTTATAACCCTTACTGAGCTTTTTATGATCATCCCTTGTTTTTGAAATGTTTTTCACAGGTCAAGGGAAAGGTACATGATGTGATGATAGTGTCAAGGACGTGTCACGAAAGAATCCTTGTTTTATTTTAAATATGTTTCTGTTGATGGGAAGAATGAATATTGTCTTTTATGTAACCACTTTGTTTAAATGTGGAATGTAATGCATGTTTCATGATCTAATTCTATAAAACTCTAAACCTAAAACGATCCTCAATGTGTAATCTTGTAATAACTCATGATTAAGTAAGGTTTAAGGCTGGGGCCTTATAATTGGTATCAGAGGTCGGTTTAGATTACTTTTGAGGTTAGGGTATTCTTTAGGCATAAGTGAAATTACCATAATGGTTAGGATTTCAGAAAGAGTCCTAGTTTTAGATAAAGTGAATGAGTAAGTATATCTTAGTTTTTACCTTCATCATTATTACATGATGGTTTTGTTGATATACTCACACTGACTTTTCTGTTTTTAGTGAATGGATGGATCTAGCAGGCACCAATGAGACAACAGGTTTGAAGGAAACTGTGGTGGTTCTCTGATTAAGATACTAGAAAAATGGAGGATTCAATGAGGAAACTCGTGGTTGTTCTAAACCAAATATCAAGGAGTCATGATCAACCACTTGAACCTTGGTATGTTCTGTAATGCATAATGTACTATATGGCCAATCTATGTGGAATTTCAGGTAATAATTATAAAGGTAACCATTAGAGTTTATATGATCCTTACTTTTGAGGTAATTATGGGTTATTATATGATATGCTGGAAAATGAAAGGCATGAGATAAACATGAGGTTAAAATATGTTATGATCATTTTTGATGATTTTATCCCTTTTTAGGGAATGATTTATGAATTATATTGTTTTTGAAAAAGGACAACACGCAGACCGTTGGACAACCCGTCGCGTTGGACAAAGCTGCGGGAATCTAACACACAACCAAAGTGCGACTGGTATTTATCGCCTACCACTGGACTACGTGAAGTCCCTGGTTAGTTTGACTGATTCTTTTTAGTTATATGATTTTATGAATTAAGAGTAAGTTTATATTGGGTTATTTATGAAAATGATTAACCTATCATGGAGGATATGTGATTAGGTTAATTACTTTTCAATACGAGACTTTAGGAGCAACTGATGTAGTTTGGAGATAAATGTTACGATTTAACTTGGATGACTATGTGAATAAATCCTTAAAATATTTGGGTTTCAATCTTATATTGGTTTACTTTGAAGAATTTTATGGGCAAATTGTTTATCGGATGGTCCTCGTTGAACTTTGGGTTTTGTTGGACATATTTTGGAGATTAATCATAGATTTTATTTTTAATGGGTTATCCTTTTCTGGATTATCGGACCTTGTACAAACCTTTTTGGTTTTGGTTTTGGTTAATGCCTAAAGACATGGGATGTATATAGTTCTCTTTGGTGGATTAGGTGATTCTCTAGAAGTTGATTATAGTACTCTTTATGCAAATAAGTCTCCCAAAATACTCGTCTTTTGGAAAAAAATATGAGTTTGATTAAGGAATCTAGTAAAAGTTGAAAGTCAACATGATAAGTGATTATTTTTCCTTATGAATAAATTCTTCAAAAAAAAGTAACTTATAACAAAAATGTTGTCTATTAACTTTTCCTACTGGGGAATCGAATACCGTTTAACGCATCACAAGTTTGTGATTTTCTTATGGTTAACTTTCTCCTAGACATGTTTACTATCAATCTCCCTCAAGAACACGACCCTTTGATTTTTCATCCATGTCCATGTTTTTCTACATATTGGTTAACTCGGGTGACCTCTGTACTTATCTTCCTTTATTTTAAAGTTATTTTTTTACCGACTCTTGTTCCGATGTGGGACTTTCAAGGATATTTCGAAACTCTATTTTAAAAATTGCGAGGATGCAATTCCCAAAAGGGGGGAAGGATGTAACACCCCAAGTAAATAAAGAATATGAAATTTTCATATTTATCCACATTTGTGAATAAAATATTAATATAAATTTAAAGGGGATGCTATGCTCGATGGCGTACCCAACACACAACAACGAGTTTCTTGGGAATCTTACGTTGCACTCTAATAATAAAATAATATTATTTTAAATGGTAGCTAACATGTAGCCATTGTATTTGCGGGAATGGATATAAATAACTAAAATATGATTATATATGTTTTTAAATGTTTTTACATTTATCCAATAAATGATAAAGGCATAAAATACGGAAAGAATTCAATTTTAGGCGTATATGCCCTAGTTTTCACTAAAGGTTCACTTATCACCTTTTGATGGAGAACCATCATTAAATATAGTTTTTTTCACACTTATACATCCTTTTGTACCAAATAAAACTCTTCTTTAAGAATTGGGACATCAAAATTTACTTTGTGTAAATTTTTGGTATCTTTCTGAGAAAGTTCATTTTTTAATGAATAGTGTAAAATGTTGTATTTTAATTCAAAACCTCTTCTTAATCTAATTTATTTATATGATTAGATTTTATTTTGAATTGTTTTTAAAGTGAAATTAGAATATATATTTTCCATTAAATCCAATAGTGGTCATTGAAATTAATTTCACTTTGAAATTAGACTTAAACTAGTGTAAATCTTTTGATACTTATTGTTTCATAAAAACACGCTATTTTCTCTGACAGCGGGAATTAATTATTAAATTAATTAATGTGACTTATATGTTTTGAATTTTGTAAAATATACTTCATTTTTGAATTCGGAACATCAAATATAGATTAGGGTGAATTTTTGGGATTTTTCTGAAAAACTTCAATTTTTGATGAATAGTGAAACCACTAAGTGGTACTTATAAAAAATGATTTTTCCGTTTAAATGAAATTTTTCCATATTTGTGTTTTTAATTTCAAAAAATCCGACCAACATGGTTATCATTAAGAAGTAAAATGTGGTCCAATGGGATACAAATAATTTTTTGGTGAATAGTAACTTATTAAGTTTTTAATAGCGATTAGAGGTAATTAGTGTAGTTTAAGGTAAAAATAATGTTTTAATAATATGAAATGAACTTGAAACATGTCCTAACCTCATTGAATGTGTCATGTCCGACCAATAAAACCCATGGGTCAACTTGGGGACCCCATGAAGAAACTTTGTTTGGAAAATGACATTAATATCACTTTATTTAAAGTTAAAGTAAAAATGAGACAAACATGAAATGTTTTACTAAAACAATTTTTACATGGGGTTATACAAATAAGATGTTTGACTATAAATATTCATTGTAAAGATAAAAATATTTCCTACATCATATTATTTTTTTATAATTTTTAGACATTAAATAAATTAAATTATTTATGAAATCATAATGATGCAGCGATGAACTCATTATTTAACGATTTAAATAAAATGGAAAGATAATGTAATATCTAAGACCTAAAACATGTCCAAAACCTATTGGATGAGTGTATTTTGAAACCTTATCACTTTATACTTGAAACACATCAATGTGGGACCTCTTAAATCCGAATACCATTTTAAAATAAAGTGAATTTTCTTTACTTTCCAAGAGTGCCCCTCCTCTCCTCTTATAAAAGGCCCCCACCTCTGCCTCCTTACCCACACTCCCAAAGCCTTTGTCTCCGACAACCTCTTCCCATTTTGCCTCTCCACTTCCATATATTACTCCTTGATGCCTCACTTTTGGCATAAGTCTTCCCAAGGAAGCCTTTGAGCTCAAACCAAAGGGAGTTAGCCGATTTTATGGTAATGTATTAACTTGAGTCCTTTTGTTTTATTTTGCTTCTCCAACACCCTAAACTATTTTTATTCATTTATTTTGTAAAAACTACAGTATCATCAATATACCTGGATGTTGTTATAATAAGTATTCGAGCAACACTTTCACACACCTACATATAATGGTTAAAGAACATACTGTTTCCGTGGATGGCGAATTTCGGCCTCCTGAAACGATGATTGTTCAACATTATTTTCAAACCTTCAAAGGTGGCCATTAAGATGAAACTATATTTATATATGATATATAATATGTTTATGTTTTCCTTAAGCTTCTATTTTTTTCATTTTGGGCATACCTTTATGGTTTCCATTATGGGTAAACGCGATATCTTCATGTAAGGAAGTGCGGACTACCACCCCCTCAAAGTGATGTGATTCGTTAATGCCATATGTAGGAGGTATAGATGATGGATTTAAAGTTATTATATATGATTTTATACTGGAATTATAATATACCTCTATATCATTATTATTCCATTCCATAAAATATGATATAGAAATGAAAGTAGCGTTCATGCGTACGTACGGTTTACCGTCTCCATGAACGGTGCATTTCATTTCTTATCCCCAAATGTAATGTACTATTATAAGTACATGTATATAATAGATATATATGATGAATTATACATCCAAATGATGAATATAATTTTGGAATCAAAATATACATACCTCTCATTTAGTTTTAATTCCATTAATATGACATAGAAATGGAAGTAGCGTTCATGCATACGTACGGCTTACCGTCTCCATGAACGGTGCATTTCATTTCTTACCTCTAAATGATTATGTAATATCATAAATACATGTATATTCTGGATATATATGATATATATTATATCCACATCATGAATATAATTCTGGATATAATGAACATTTGACCACACGAACAACATGTAATTGTAAGAAGTCCACTTTCGACTTAAGAACCAAATATCGACAGAACAAACATTATTAACTTAAATGATTACATAATGTTTATAAAATGGCAATAAGTGATCTAAAAGGAATAATGACCTGGAAAAATGTTCTTAATAAAGTGTTAATTAACTCAAGTTTATTATTCAGGACGTTAAATAACGATCGAGTCAAGTCGGACCCGAGGTAAGGGATCCTACTCCTCTCTTTCTTTTTGAGTACACTCTTTTATGTTATTCATTTTAAAGCTAATATTTCTTGTTATTGGGATGTTATTTTATATTAATCTTACATTAATTTTTATGTTCATGTTATGAGAGACCCTATTCTCTCTCATCAATCCATTTTTGATGTTTTGAGTGGCACCGTTAGGCTGCCGAATTTTCGTAAGAGATCTAACCAATATTTTTCTTTTAAATTACTCTCCTTTATGTCAATTATTTTAAGCTCCTATTTGTTATGTTGGGGGATGTTATTTTATATTTCTCTTTCTGTAAAATTTATTTTTATGTGATGAGAGACCCTATTTCCTCTCATCAATCCATTTTGGAAGTTTTAAGTGGCGCCGTTAGGCTGCCGAGTTTTCGTAAGAGATTTTTCATCTCACTTTTATTCCCGTGAGATTTATGCTACATTTTCCAAAATTCCCTTTGATTGGTTTATGTACTGCCCATTATTACACTCCTTTTGTAATATAATTCCATTTATGGGTATTTACATATTCATTGTATGACACTTCTTCAATGGGGTGTACTTTTCAAAAGTTACCCAAGTCGGTAAGGGAACCTTTCACCCTTTTCTTTTTAAAAGACTTCGTTTGTTATGTCTTTTAATTCACATAGTATTATGTTGTGACATGTTCTTCTATATCCTGATTTATGTAAATTTTATGTCCAAGTGATGAGATACCCTTTTTATCTCTCATCAACTCTTTTTCTTAATTTTGAAGTGACGTCGTTAGGCTGTCGAATTTTTGCAACGGAACATCTTAACCCAATTTCGATTCTTTGGGATAAGCTTGTACTCCTTGAATATGTCGTTCTACAAATATGTGTGAATAACCGATGATTGTTTTACACTTAATATCCACTTATATTTGGTGTATTATTTTGTCACACATAAATATGTAATTGATTTATCCTTAATCCAAGGATACCGTCTTTTTATGGGACTTCATCTCAATCTCCTTTCATTGAGGCATATTTGTTTTATACACAACCTTCTTTTATACGGTGTATAAACCCCTTTGAATTTTACATTTATCCAAAATGGAATCTTTTTTATAAGAAGCGTTTTACTAAATGACAAAAGGGAATGTTTATGTCGTACGTATGCGGCGACAACGACTTCTCTGCCGCCGTGACCATTATTTGAGTTTCAGCTTCCTCTACAAGCCATACCTTATTTTTAAAAGAAAAATAAATTCCATGTTTTACTTTTCTTTTATTTTGGTATTGAAAATGGTTTTCATAGTATCTTTATATCAATTTTTTGTATTGATATCTTGTTATTGAAAGGTGGAAATGTTATGTTTCTTTTATTCATGTTTTATGTGATAAGATTATGTTATGGTTCTTGGGAATTGTTATGAATATGGGTGGCTCCGTGATAAACAAAGGGAGGGTGATCCCGATATAGCTCTCCAATGCATTGGGTAAAGCGAAGGAGTGAAACGTTAAGGTTTCTCCGAAGAGATTTAGGGAATATAATGTGATGGGTATTCTAAATGTAACCAAGAGGGTTACTCCCTACGTAAGAATGTTATGAATGCCTCAAGTTACCTTTATGTATTATGATTTCTATAATTTATTCATGGTTTGATGAGGTATGTTAAAGTGCCTATGTATTATGGGTAAAGTATGATTTCATTATTATGTATATATGAACTCATGTTTCCTTTCCATATTTTTATAACCCTAACTAAACTTTTTATGCTCATCCCAAGTTTTGGAAATGTTTTTCACAGGTCAATGTAAAGGTACATGATGTGATGATAGTGTCAAGGATGTGTCAAGAAAGAATCCTTGTTTTATTTTAAATATGTTTCCATTCATGGGAATAATGAATATTGTCTTTTATGTAACCACTTTGTTTAAATGTGGAATGTAATGCAAGTTTCATGATATGATTCTCTAAAACTATAAACCTAAAAAGATCCTCAATGTGTAATCTTGTAATAACTCAAGATTAAGTAAGGTTTAAGGCTTGGGGATTATAGTTGATATCATAGGTCGGTTTAGATAACTTTAGAGGTTAGGGTATTCTTTAAGCATAAGTGACATACCATAATTGTTAGGATTTCAGAAAGAGTCATAGTTTTAGATAAAGTGAATGAGTAAGTATATCTTAGTGTTTACCTTCCTCATTAGTACATGATGGTTTTGTTGATATACTCACACTGACATTTCTATTTTTAGTGAATGGATGGATCTAGCAGGCACCAAATAGACAACAGGGTTGAAGGAAACTGTGGTGGTTCTCTGATTAAGATACTAGAGAAATGGAGGATTTAATGAGGAAAGTCGTGGTTGTTCTAAACCAAATATCAAGGAGTCATGATCAACCACTTGAACCTTGGTATGTTCTGTAATGAATAATGTACGAGATGACCAATCTATGTGGAAGTTCAGGTAATAATTATAAAGGTAACCATTAGAGTTTATATGATCCTTACTTCTGAGGTAATTATGGGTTATTATATGATATATAGGAAAATGAAAGGAACAAGATAAACTTGAGGTTAAAATATGTTACAATCATTTTTTATGATTTTATCTCTTTTTGAGGAATGATTTAAGAATTATATAGTTTTGGAAAAAGGACAACACGTAGACCATGTGACAACCCGTCGCGTCGGACAAAGCTGCGGGAATCGAACCCACAACCAAAGTGCGACTGGTATTTATCGCCTACTGCTGGACTACGTGAAGTCTCTGGTTAGTTTGACTGATTCTTTTTAGTTATATGATTTTATGAATTAAGAGTAAGTTGATTTTGGTTTATTTATGAAAATGATTAACCTATCATGGAGGATATGTGATTAGGTTAATAACTATTCAATACGAGACTTTAGGAGCAACTGATATAGTTTGGAGATAAATGTTACGATTTAACTTGGAAGACTATGTGACTAAATCATTCAAATATTTGGGTTTCAATCTTATATTGGTTTACATTGAAGAATTTTTTGGACAAATTGTTTATCGGATGGTCCTCGTTGAACTTTGGGTTTTGTTTGACAAATTTTGGAGATTAAGCATAGATTTTCTTTTTAATGGGTTATCCTTTTATGGATTATCTGACCATGTACTAAACTTTTTGGTTTTGGTTTTGGTTAAAGCCTAAAGACATGGGATGTATATAGTTATCTTTGGTGGATTAGGTGATTCTCTAGAAGTTGATTATAGTACTCTTAATGCGAACAAGTCTCCCTAAATACTCGTCTTTTGGAAGAAAATATGAGTTTGATTAAGGAATCTAGTAAAAGTTGAAAGTCAACATGATAAGTGATTATGTTTCCTTATGAATAAATTCTCAATAAAAAGTAACTTAAAACAAAAATGTTTTCTATTAACTTTTCCTACTGGGGAATCGAATACCATTTAACCCATCACAAGTTTGTGATTTTCTTATGGTTAACTTTCTCCTAGACATGTTTACTATCACTCTCCCTCAAGAACATGACCCTTGGATTTTTCTTCCATGTCCATGTTTTTCTACATATGGGTTATCTTGGGTGACCTCTGTACTTATCTTCCTTTATTTTAAAGTGATTGTTTTACCGACTCTAGTTCCGATTTGGGACTTTCAAGGATGTTTCCAAGCTCAATTTTAAAAATTGCGAGGACGCAATTCCCAAAAGGGGGTAAGGATGTAACACCCCAGGTAAATAAAGAATATGAACTTTTCATATTTATCCATATTTTTAAATAAAATATTAATATGACTTTAAAGGGGACGCTATGCTCGATGGCGTACCCAACACGCAACAACGAGTTTCTTGGAAATCTTATGTTGCACTCTAACATTAAAATAATATTATTTTAAATGGTAGTTAAATGTAGCCATTTTATTGGACGGAATGGATAGAAATAACTAAAATATGATTATATATGTTTTTAAATGTTTTTACATTTATCCAATAAAAGATAAAGGCATTAAATACGGAAAGAATTCAATTTTAGGCATATATGCCCTAGTTTTAACTAAAGGTTCACTTATCAACTTTTGATGGAGAACCATTATTAAATATAGTTTTTTTAACTTTTATACATCCTTTTGGACCAAATAAAACTCTTCTTGTGAATTGGGACATCAAAATTTACTTTGTGTAAATTTTTGGTATCTTTCTGATAAAGTTCATTTTTTTAATGAATAGTCTAAAATGTTGTATTTTAATTCAAAACCACTTTTTAATCTAATTTATTTATATGATTAGATTATCTTTTTAATTGGTTTTAAAGAAAATTAAAATATATTTTTACCATCAAATACAATAGTGGTCGTTGGAATTAATTTCACTTTGAAATCAGACTTAAACTAATGTCAATCTTTTGATACTTATTGTTTCATAAAAACACGCTATTTGCTCTGACAGCGGGAATTAATTATTAAATTAATTAATGTTACTTATATGTTTTGAATTTTGTAAAATAGACTTTTTTTTGAATTCATAACATCAAATATAGCTTAGGGTGAATTTTTGGGATTTTTCTGAAAAACATCAATTTTAGATGAATAGTGAAACCACTAAGTGGTACTTATAAAAACTAATTTTTCCGTTTAAATGAAATTTTTCCATCTTTGTGTTTTGAATTTCAAAAAATCTAACATACAAGGTTGTCATTAAGAAGTAAAATGTGGTTCAATGTGATAAAAATAATTTTTTGGTGAATAGTAACTTATTAAGTTTTTAATCGCGATTAGAGGTAATTAGTGTAGTTTAAGGTAAAAATAATGTTTTAATAATATGAAATGAACTTGACACATGTCCTAACCTCATTGGATGTGTCATGGACGACCAAGAAAACCCATGGGTCAACTTGGGGACCCCATGAAGCCACTTTGGTTGGAAAATGGCATTAATATCTTTTTATTTAAAGTTAAAGAAAAAATGAGACAAACATGAAATGTTATACTAAAACAATTTTTACATGGGGTTATACAAATAATATTTTTGACTATATATATTCATTGAAAATATAAAAAGATTTAATACATCATTGTATTTTTTTATAATTTTTATACATTAAATAAATTAAATTATTTATGACATCATGATGATGCAGCGACGACCTCATTATTTAACGATTTAAATAAAATGGAAAGATAATGTAATATCTAAGAACTAAACATGTCAAAAACCTATCGGATGAGTGGATTTAGAACCCTTATCAACTTATCCTTGAAACAAATCAATGTGGGGCCTCTTAAATCCGAATACCATTTTAAAATAAAGTTACTTTTCTTTACCTTCCAAGAGTGCCCCTCCTCTCCTCTTATAAAAGGCACCCACCTCTACCTCCTTACCCACACTCCCAAAGCCTTTTTCTCGGCCAACCTCTGCCAATTTTATCTCTCCACTTCCCTCTCTTACTCCTTGAAGCCTCACTTTTGGCAGAAGGCTTCACAAGGAAGCCTTTGAGCTCAAACAAAAGGGAGTTACCCGATTTTAAGGTAATGTCTTCACTTGAGTCCTTTTATTTTATTTTGCTTCTCCAACCCCCTAAACTCTTTTTATTAATTTTTTTGTAACAACTACAGTATCATAAATATAATAGGATGTTGTTATAAGAAGGATTAAAGATACACTTTCACACACCTACATCTAATGGTTAAAGAACATACTGTTTCCGTGGATGGCGAATTTCGGCCTCCCGAAACGATGATTGTTCAACATTCTTTTAACACATTCAAAGGTGGCCATTAAGATGACACTATATTTATATATGATATATAATATGTTTATGTTTTCCTTAAGATTCTGTATTTTTCATTTTGGTCACACCTTTATGGTTTCCATTATGGGTAAATGCGATATCTTCATTTAAGGAAGTGCGGACTACCGCCCCCTCAAAGTGATGTGATTCGTTAATTCCATATGTGGGACGTATAAAGGATGGATTTAAAGTTATATATATGATTTTATACAGTAATTATAATATACCTCTATATAATTATTATTCCATTCCATAAAAATATGAAATAGAAATGAAGGTAGCCTTCATGTGTACATACGGCTTACCGTCTCCATGAACGGTGCATTTCATTTCTTATCCCCAAATGTAATGTACTATTATAAGTACATGTATATAATGGATATATATGATGAATGATACATCTAAATGATGAATATAATTCTGGAATTAAAATATACATACCTCTCATTTAGTTTTAATTCCATTAATATGACATAGAAATGAAAGTAGCGTTCATGCGTACGTATGGCTTACCGTCTCCATGAACGATGCATTTCATTTCTTACCTCTAAATGATTATGTAATATTATAAATACATGTATATTCTGGATATATATGATATATATGATATCCAAATCATGAATATAATTCTGGATATAATGAACATTTGACCACACGAACAACATGTAATTGTAAAAAGTCCACTTTCGACTTAAGAACCAAATATCGACAAAACAAACATTATTAACTTAAATGATTACATAATGTTTATAACATGGAAATAAGTGATCTAAAAGGAATAATGAACTAGAAAAAAGGTTCTTAATAATGTGGAAATTAACTCATGTTTATTATTCAGGATGTTAAAGAACGATCGAGTCAAGTCGGACCCGAGGTATGGGATCCTACTCCTCTCTTCCTTTTTAAGTACACTCTTTTATGTCATTCCTTTCAAAGCTCATATTTATTGTTATTGGGATGTTATTTTATATTAATCTTACTATAATTTTTATGTTCATGTGATGAGAGACTCTATTCTCTCTCATCAATCCATTTTGGATGTTTTGAGTGGCGCCGTTAGGCTGCCGAATTTTCGTAAGAGATCTAACCCCTCTCTTTCTTTTAAAGTACTCTCCTTTATGTCACTTATTTTAAGATCCTCTTTGTTATGTTGGGGGATGTTCTTTTATATTCCTCCTTCTGTAAACTTTATGTTTATGTGATGAGAGACCCTATTTCCTCTCATCAATCCATTTTAGAAGTTTTAAGTGGCGCCGTTAGGCTGCCGAGTTTTCGTAAGAGATTTTTCATCTCACTTTTATTCCCATGAGATTTATGCTACATTTACCACAATTTCCTTTGAGTGGTTTATGTACTGCCCATTATTACACTATTTTTGTAATATAATTCTATTTATGGGTATTTACATATTCATTGTATGACACTTCTTCAATGGGGTGTACTTTTCGAAAGTTACCCAAGTCGGTAAGGGAACCTTTCACCCTCCTCTTTTTAAAAGACTTCGTTTGATAAGTCTTTTAATTCACATAATATTATGTTGGGATATGTTATTCTATATCTTTATTGATGTAAATGTTATGTCCAAGTGATGATATACCCTTTTTATCTATCATCAACTCTTTTTCTGATTTTTGAAGTGATGTCGTTAGGCTGTCGAATTTTTGCAAGGGAACTTCTTAACCCAATTTCGATTCTTTGGGATAAGCTTGTATTCCTTGAATATGTCGTTCTATGAATATGTGTGAATAACCACTGATTTTTTTACACTTAAAATCCACTTATATTTGGTGTATTATTTTGTCACACATAATTATGTAATTGATTTATCCTTAATCCAAGGATACCGTCTTTTTATGGGACTTCGTCTCAATCTCCTTTCATTGAGGCATATGTTGTTTTATACACAACCTTCATTTATACGGTGTATAAACCCCTTTTAATTTTACATTTATCCAAAAAGGAATATTTTTTTATACGAAGTGTTTTACTAAACGATAAAAGGGAATGTTTTTGACTTACATATACGGCGACAACGTCTTCTCCGCCTCCATGACCATTATTTGAGTTTCGACTTCCTCTAGAAGCCATACCTTCTTTTTAAAAGAAAAATAAATTCCAAGTTTTACTTTTCTTTTATTTTCGTATTGAAAATGGTTTTCATAGTTTCTTTACATTAATGTGTTGTATTGATATATTGTTATTGAAAGGTGGAAATGTTATGTTTCCTTTATGCATGTTTTATGTGATAAGATTATGTTGTGGTTCTTGGGCATTGTTTGAAGACGGGTGGTTCCATGATAAACTAAGGGTGGGTGAGCCCGATATAGCTCTCCAATGCATTGGGTAACGCGAAGGAGTGAAATGTTAAGATTTCTCCGAAGAGATTTAGGGAATATACTGTGATGGGTATTCCAAACGTAACCAAGAGGGTTACTCCCTACGTAAGAATGTTATGAATGCCTCAAGTTACCTTTATGTCTTATTATTTCTATAATTTATTCATGGTTTGATGAGGTATGTTAAAGTGCCTATGTTTTATGGGTAAAGTATGATTTTATTATTATGTATATATGAACTCATGTTTCCTTTCCATATTTTTATAACCCTTACTGAGCTTTTTATGCTCATCCCATGTTTTTGAAATGTTTTTCACAGGTCAAGGGAAAGGGACATGATGTGATGATTGTGTCAAGGATGTGTCAAGAAAGAATCTGTGTTTTATTTTAAATATTTTTCCGTTGATGGGAATAATGAATATTGTCTTTTATGTAACCTCTTTGTTTAAATGTGGAATGTAATGCAAGTTTCATGATCTAATTCTCTAAAACTCTAAACCCAAAAAGATCCTCAATGTGTAATCTTGTAATAACTCAAGATTAAGTAAGGTTTAAGGCTAGGGACTTATAGCCCATGGGGTTAGGATTTTTAGTTTGTGCTTAGTTTTTGGTTAAGATATTATCCCTTTAGGACTGGATTTGGGGTTTGAATGTTCTTATCAGGCTTCTTTTAGCTTGAGTAAGGCCTGGTGTATGTCTAAGATGGATTTATGTTTTATTTCTAGTAGGTTGGTTCACAATGGTTGGGATACCCACTGTCTTTTTGAGTTTTCTCTAAAGTCTTTGTCATGTTCCAGTTGAATTCATATGGTGGGAATTCCGTTCCGGACTCCCCTCTACTGATGATTTATTTCAGTCAATAGGGTTGAGTCCCATTGGTGTCTGATAGAATATCCATGATATTAAAGGTTGGATCATGTTTTTGTGGAATTCATAGGTGTAGATCAATCGTCTGGATATTGTGGGGGCATTCTAGGGGTGGAAAGAGTTACAGTGGGGAGAACTGTCACACCCCGACCCATGATATTATGTTATTTTAATTATTTTTATGCCTTTAAATTTTTTTTCTAGGGTTCGCGGTGAGTCCTTGATTTTTTTTAGTTTTGAAAAAAGCGCGCATTTTGGGTTCGACATCGTGGGATGCACGAGTGGAGCATAAAGCATTGTAGAATCGTCATGGGGACTTCGTTGTGTTTACTTCATTAAATAATTAATGTGAATAAATAAAATATAATTTATTGTGTCATTTAAAATTTAAATTCTCATTAAATTTATTAATTATGATTAAAATGATATTAGTATATTTTTTATTTTTTATTTTTTAATTTTTTTAACCAAACACTTCTTGTCTAATTTAAAATTTTTATCATTAGGTTTTTTTATTTTTAAAATGAATATGTTTTTAATTAATAAAATTTTATTTGTTACTAAGTACTTTATTATATATATTTGATTTGGGTGAAAAAGAACGTAGAATTGTAATATTATTGTTCTTCCAATTATTATTATTATTATTATTATTAATATACATTCAATAATTATTATTATTAATTTTTTTTATTATTTATATTTTAATTAGTTTTCTTAGGGTGTACTTTTAGAAAACCCTAGCACGCACTACCCTTACCCCATATTTTCTTTGTGTGTGATGTTACTCTGGATGCTACCGCCTCCCTTTGCATCGACCAACCCAAGACCCCCATTTACCTCCTTCTCAGTGTGGTGCCCCACCACCCTGATTACAGGTGCGTATGCTTCCCCCTGTGCATCCCCTTTCATTGAGTGAGTAGGACAAACGCACAACCCTTTGCCTCCATTACCCCTACTCTGACCTGCCCAGCTCCTCCCTTACACCAAGCGCCTTGTCCTAAGCCTACTTCCAGCATTCCCCTCAACCCTACATGGCCCCTATTTCCTTTTTCAGCAGCCCAAACTCTTACCTGCTCAGCCTATCAGTCAGTGACAACCGTAGCTCCCATTGTTGCTTGCGACCTAGCCAGCGACCTTGTTTTCCAGCAACCACCCTACCTGACCAAGTCATCTCTGGTGTGTCTCCCCAACTGGCGCGATCCCTTACCAGTGTACCACTCTTTCCGAAATGAATATGTTCCCTTTGGTATACTCCCTCCCTCTAGTAGTGTCCTTCTACTTGGTTTTATTATATTTTTTATTCATTATTGTTTTTTTGTACAGTTAGTGTATTAGGACCTGTGTGTGGTGATTCTTAACACACATTGTTTCATCATGCCTTGGTTCTAAGGTAAGATTCCCATGAACCTGTCCTATTTAATTTAATAATCATAATTTTTTATGCTTTCTTACCAGATATGATTATTTTTTTCTAATTTCAGGCTTTTTTTAAATTGATTTTGTGAGAAATCATTTCAATAAAATTTTTTGATGTTATCTGACATTGTTTGGTTAAATAGAAGACATTGATTACTATTTTGCATGACATTATAATCTGAGATTCTTATTTTTAATCATTTTCCCCCATTTTATAGGTGTTCATTTTCATTGTGAAACATGTGGGTAATTCATTTTGATTGAAAAATGGGTTGTTCTGGCCTTGCCTTATGAAAATGGTATCATCCAGTTAGAGTTTCCAACATTTTTTTCTTTAATTAAATGTTTCATATGGTCTGAACATGACTTCTGAGTTTAAGAACATGTTTTATCATTTTGAATATGTTCCTAAAATGAAAATTTTCGTTTTATGACTTTTTGAGTTCATACTAGAGTTTCTTTATAATAATTGCATGTTTGGTATTCAGAATGGTGACATGTTGGATTTTATTTGTTAAAAGTGATATAACATGTATTTTTTCTTATGTTTATGTGTTGGCTACATGGTAAATTATGTTTTGGGGTTTTTTATGTATTTATAAAGTGGTTTTTCTTTGATGATAAATGTGGTGTCTACCAAATAATGGATTTTTGGTTTCTTGAAAAGTTTTAAAATATTTTAAGCTAAGTGAAGTGAGAAGTTAGTTTTTTTAAAAGAAATTTGTATTTTTTTGTGGAAAGGAATTGTAGATCGGTTGAAATTTTTCATAAAATTTGGTATTGTATAAAAGTGTGTCAAAACTGTTTGAAGGGTTTTTACAAATTCATTTATTTGGTAAATGGTGTGTCTTTCACCACTTTGAAAAATGGTTTTCATCTTTGGTAGATAATGAATTTATGGAATGTTTAAGGGACTCTTTGACCACATTATGAAAACCAAGGGTAGTTCTTATAATGAAAACCTGTTATGGTTGCTCCTCAGGACATTCCAACATGGAATGGTTGGGATATCCTCAGTGTGGAATCCCTGAGTTCTAGTATGTGGGTTCCTCGGATGGGAACCATTTGTAATCTATTTATTTTAAGGCATGAGTGGAGACCTTGGGGTTACATGGGGTGAGAAAAACTGTGAAATATTATTATATGTACGGTTTGTGATTTGATGCTTGGAGGAATCTACTGGCTTACCTCATTTTACACTTGAGACATATGAATTTGACATACTAAGAGAATTTTCAGAGACGAGTGTTGAACAAGTAGGTTATCATACGGACAGTTTCATATAGTAGGCTGATATGTTTGGGTTCTTGGATATTGTATTTTCCATCAGCCTTCATGATAAAGGATGACTGAGAATTTTGGAGCATGATATTTCATCATAGGTGGCATGCTTCTATAGATTGGGTGTCATGTATTAGTTTCGTATGGATTATTATCGATTTCTCAGGTTTCCCTGTGTCAAGTGATTTTTAGATATTAAACTATTTCTGAGATATTTACATTTCTATTAACATTTCCTTTACTATATTTTCAATCATAACAATGTGTGGTATTTTTCATTTAAATTAACATTTTGGTTTTGGTAACTACTATGATAATGTTTTCCTAAGAAAATATGTTTCAATATTTTTGGTTCAGGTTTTTCAAATGAAGAAGGGAAATGGTTTATAATTTGTTTTTATGTAAAAATTTAGGAAATTAATACATTAATATATTTTATTTTAAATGTAGAATTGATGTTTCTTATTTGTAATGTTACTGCATTAAGAATAGATATATTTATTCCCTATTTAGTTTTAATACTCCCTCTTATAGTTCATTTCTATTTTTAGTGTTTGTGCTGGCTCCATCATGAGTGTGCTCCCCTTGGGAGATTCTTGCTCATTGAGTCAGGGAGTGTCCTTTGGGGTCACATGGATTTAGATCAGAGGTTGAGTTTGGTTAGTTTTATCTTCTTCAACTCTTGTGTAGTTGCTTTTTTTGGTTTATTTATTCTATGTATCTCTTTATTATTTATTCTTGTTTTATTTATTTGTACTGGGAAAAATAATTCCCACCATCTCTGTTGATACCCTTGCGCTTGTATCTCACCTAAGAGCATCGATAAAGCCTCTCGGGCCATGCTGCGGATCATCTCGGGTGACCAGTTTAGGGTTGACCTGGGTTGGTTTTTGATATGTATTATAATAAAACACATTGTTTAGTCACATTCCATATGAATCTAGTGGTTTGGATGGATTTAATAATGAATAACCACATGACTAAAGCACATTAATTTTAATCAATACTGATCCAATTCGATGTCCAATACGATTACACTCATATGGAACCATGTGACACCCCACATCATGTGATCCAAGATGCACCATGTATACCATTGGTGGTATGTTGAATGAGAATATGAGGTATACACCGACTTCCATAATGAAAAGAAATGCAGTATGACCCCCTACATTCCACATACTTCGGGTAAGAATCATAGCAAGGAATTGGGAATACAAGGCCACATATATGACATGGTAAAATGTGTTGTGTACCCCTAGGGAATTTTATTACATCCTATTGACCATGGAAAATCCATTCATGGGTGATTAATTATAATAATTATACCAAGGTGGATTTGGAATTTCACTAATTGAGATATGTGTCCTCTTAATGAGTTTGTATTTTACCCACATTTGTAGGGAGATGGAATCATTTACAATAAGATTATAAAAGAATCACTTTTTGACCATCTATAATAGTACATGGATCATATATTTGAAAACTGATATTTCTCATATCCATAGTGCTTGTATTCATCATCGATCATCCACAATATTCATTATTACACACATTGAATTTGTTCTAGTATCCTCCCTCATTATAGAAGGAAATGATCATGTAGATCACTAGAGACTTCAATTTTGGGTGCTACTAATGCATAATTTGTTTGACAAGCTATTGTATTGAAATTATACTCTAGGATAAATATCCTTCTATAAGAATATACAACTTCATTATATTCTTTTCTGACTCATTATTTGATGCTTCACCGTTGGTTGATTTCATGGTATCCGAAAAATTATGTATATTGTCATGCCTATAAAGGATCTACCTACATGTGTGTGTATAATAAATAAAGTATGTTATTATATAGGGATCTAGGGTGTCCTGGTTTGGGTGGTTCATCGTTGTATTTGGAATATGAGGTTGCTAAACATTTGATGGACTGGTGGTCATGGGTTGAAACAATTTTGTTTCTAATTATCTAGTGTGATGTACTCATAGGTTATTGGATGTATATTTTTTTCCTATTACATGTATATGTTATATTTTACTCAGTTATGTGATATTAGATATTTTCATGAATTTTTTATTCATATTGTTTAATTTTTACATTACTCTAGAATGTATAGTGATACACTTGTTTTTAAACAACTCATTTAGTATACAGAATCCCATATGTATGATATTCATATTTGGTGATAATACCCATCACATGACCTATTAGAGGTGATGTTGGGTTGATACACTCAAATTGTTGCCAACCTGAGTGGCCTCGAAGTGTTGGGTTTTGTACCATTAAATGGGTAATGTATTGTCAATGTTTTTTTCAATTTGACTTTATTTTTCAATGACAATGTTTTGTTTAGGAATTATCACTATTGAGACTTGATTCTTAATTTCATGATACACTAAATTGTTTTTGAGGTGGATATTGTTTTACAGTATACCATTATCATATCAAATTATTTTGACCATACACCTATATAATTACCATATATCCTAAAAAACTTATTAATATACACAATCACTTTAATAATTTTCTATTTTAACTCAACACAACCCATTATATTTCTATTATTAATGATTTATATTATTTTTTTCACAGTATATATTAAAAAATAATTTTTGTGAAAACACACATTATTTTGATTTAGATATATCATATTCGAATCCATTTTCTTCTTCAACCTATAAGGATTCCTAACCAATTTTCATCGATATCATATGTCACTAATATTTAACCTATTATATATTATATTTAGAATTTCTAAAAAAACATTCAACTTATCTACACAATGAAAATGACTATGATTGAATATTTAATTCAAAGGGTTATTTTCTTCATCCATTCCAAGGAGAAAAGTGATCTTCAAATCCACTTTGTGTAAATAATTGTTCATGAATTAAGTAATTATTATTCTTCATTTCCATTCATATAACCATAGTGTTGGTTATATTTGACCTAAATTATAGATTAAAAAAGACATCTAAACATAAATAGAATATATTTAATATCACCCAGACATAATATTTTTATATTTATAATTTCATCATTAGTAAACCTAGTATTTACTCTTCCCTTTACTTTTAATACTACATCATCGATGGATCTCACTACACCATTAACCCATCACTTAAAATTCATCAACACATTCATGTTTTTGGTCATTTGGGAAAAACAACCACTATAAATGATCCACGTTGTGCTATTTGTAGTTATATTAATAAAAATTAGAATCAAGATAACGATTACATTTTTTTACTTATCCTTCCATGAAATATATATTTTTTCATACATAAGGTGAGGTTTTTTCATTTTTTTAGAAATTTTTTTAGTTCATACTTCTCTTCCATCCATGAATAGATTCTATCTAGAATAGAATTTTTTTTTTGATTTTTTAGAATCAATATTACTTTATCTTAGATAAGAGTGACGTTAACTTATTTGTTTTCTATAATTTATAACATTATTAAAAAATTAATAAATATTATATCTGTATCCATATAAAGAGGTTAACCTATTTTTTTGGGATATGCTTTGTTCTAATTTCTTTCTCCACTGTTCTTATCCTTTCATTTTGACTATGGATACCTTGAAATAAGTCATTTTATTTTGATGGTACTATAAAATTGACACTTAATCAAGAAAATGATTATATAATTGATTTCTCTATATATATCGCCACACAACAGGTAACTTATTGGTGGTTGATATTTATCATAAAACATTTCTATACATTTTCCTTTGAAACAACTTCACATGTATTTGAAATTAAAAAAACAAGACCATTCATTCCAAATTTCTGAGTCATTTTCTCACATATTCTTTTATTAAAAAAAATATACCATTTCTTTATAATTTTATCAATATTTTATTTGAGAAAATTTGTAAAATTAAAACTTCTTTTTATCACAATTTAATTTTGGTTTAAATATCAGAATATTTTGTAATAACATAATTTCTTATTGAAGAAACTCAACTATTATAGTTTAATGAATAATACAATAATTAATATCTCCATTAACCTAATCTTGTTATTTAGTTATCATAAATTAATAAAAAAATTAATCACATGTATATATAGTGTCATTATATCCTCCCACACCATTTTCTAACCTAGTGAATTCAGATTCATTTTGGTCAACATTTTAGGGTTTTTAATTTAATTATCCAATGATTCTTATATTATTCATTGATTATATATAAATCTCTTCAATATCATTTTAATGATCTACCATTAAATCAGAAATACCTTAAAATTTATTTTCCTCAAAAAATTTTTAGTTATTCATCTCAATTGATTCCATTACCATATCCATTATATATAAAATGAATTCATACATATAATCTTTAAATATCCCTTCATGTTCATTTTCCACCTTAATATTCATATTTTCCATTGATATGTATTTTAAAATTTATGTTTTTATAGTGGGGGAAACATTATCTTTTTTGTATTTTGCCTCACCCTTAGCTTCACTATTATTATCTTTCAAACATACTTGATATGATATTAACAAGCAATACATAATTAAACAATTTTAGTATAACATTTCCTTCAATAATTTTCATTGACTTAATTTTATTTAACTATGTTATAAAAAATCATCATAAAATTATATTTCTTAAATTAATGTATTTTATAATTAAAGGATATCCATGTATTTCAATTAAATTTCATATGATATTTGACAAGATTCTATTTTTTTATTTCACATGATATTTGAATGCCAATTGTTTTTTGTTATGATAATCAAGAGATCAGCTTATATGATTAGGTTCTTATGGATTTAAAACAGTAGTATTTTAAAATGGTGGTAAATTTATAATAGTTTTAATTATAATTTCATCATAATTTAAATAATCTTTATCTTTATGAATGATTCCAACAACTAAATGAGATTTTTTAAGAAAATATCATTATTATCATTTGGGATTGTTATCAAATAATAATAATTTTTATGAAACACTTATAGCTTCCCACCTTCACCTAAAAATCACCTATATAAATGTTTACCAATTTATCCAAAAATATTTTTATTATGTTAAAAACCATCTTCATCATATCGATTTGGTTTTATAAATATTTTATAATTCATTTAGAGGTATTACATCACCATTAAGGTGATTATTAATTTCTTCCATCAGAGGAATAATGATAGTATGAATAAATTTTATACCATCAATTACATCTGATTAAACATAAATACATATATATTAAAATTTTGATCTCATTTAATCACTGTCGTTTTTAAAATTTATCCTATCAAAAAATGAATATATTTTTCATTAAAAATTTTCTCCATATTCAAAATCCTTAAAAGATTGATTATTCAAACATGATTCCTGAGACTCTAATACCACATGTTGAAACCATAATCTTAATACACTATATGTGTGATGGAGGATTTAAATTTTAAATTCTATTAATCTTATATTATGTCACCATAACTTATTATTTTCATTAAATATCACTTTTAAGGTATTAATCCCAAAATATATCCAAAAAAATGGTAATAAATTCCTTGAAAATCATATTTTTCACATGTCACTAAAAATAGTTATTTTATGATTCATTCACCGATAGTGTTAGAATTTAACCATGGATAACACTACTAACTATAGTCTTTCTATAGTTCCAAAATGATATATTGTTTAGCCTTGGTAAAGTCCCCTATATTATTTCTATTTTCACCACTTTGAGATAAGTAATAAATGAATATATTAAATTGATAATCACTTATAATTATTAAAAAATTATAAACATTTGACATCCAATGGTTTTTTCAATATGCACTAATTCCGTCATAAAATCCGAATATTCAAATAAATTAACCCCAGTAGCCTCCCATTTTCTCTATTCTATAGATAATGAAATGTTTTCCCTATTAATATTTTATTTTTTCATTTTATCTTCTCGATGTCAAAGGGAAATATTTAAAAAAATTATGAATTTTCCACATCTCATACTCAAATTGGTTAATCTAGATTAACATTGATTTTAAATTTAGTTTGTAATTTCTAACATACTCCCCATGTATCTAATATGTATTAAAACTATGAACCCTTTATACAATTACATTATTCATAGCATGATAACCTCCAATGTAGTGTAGTGTTCATAAATTATTTAGATTTGGTTTTATTTATCTCCATTACAATGTGCTCTTAGGAAAATAACGTGAACAATAAAATGCGAGAGATTGTTTTTTTAGTATTCTACAAAACTTCACACTCAGATTTTCCTTATCCTGTATAGATTTTGGTCCATTTATGACATGTTAATTCATACAATTGTATGAGGAAACGATTCCAATATTGTAATACATTACATGCATTCATGAAAAATAAATTCCTTCACATTCATATTTAAATCATTAGTGTGGTCCTATCATTTGATCATTGTATTTATGCTCAAGAGACAACTACTAAGACACTATCTATTAAATATATTCTGTTTTGACTCTTTATAATCAATAAATCATACATATCCTTAGGGGAAAATGGCTTATTCTTAAATGTCATTTATTATAACATAGTTTTCTCTTCCTTAATGAAATAATCATTTAGAAAAATATTCTTTTGATAAACTACTGCTTTAACTCATGGAGTGGGATATATGATCACAATGTGAGTAACTTTAGAATATTATTACATAGATTCTAGATTACCTTGTCAATCCTTCATATCTAATTATTATTATTTTATGATTAATATAAAAATTTTAGCCTTTCTAGTGTGAGAACAACATTACACCATGAATTATCTTGTCTACTAGTGAAAATTGTAAATAATCTTGGATTTATTCTAGGGCCTCTCTAAGTATTTCCACAACATGTGTTACCCTATTAATTGACATAAAAACATCATTTTATATTTGAATTTCAACCTAAAACACTACATTTTTGAAAAAAACTCAACTGATAATAGCCTTGATACATATATTTACGATTTTATGATTTCAATAAATTTGGATTTTATATTGAAATCAGTCACCTATTATGGAAATAAATATTTCTGATTTCATTTTATCTCAAACAATCATCAGAACAGACCTACGATTAGATGATTTTTTTTCATATTTTGGGTTGCGTCATTAAAATAATATTGTGTTATATGATTTATAATTTAAAAAAAATATTAAAATGATGTTATTTTTATTTTATAATGATCATTATAATATGGTATTTCTCATTATTTATCATTTTTACATGTTTATTTATATTATTTTATGAATCCCAAATTTATTTTTATATAGAAATTTATTTAGAAATAATATTATAAATGGAATGATTATTATCCCTTGAAATCATATTGGGTTTGTAGTTTTCCTAAGTGATATAAATGATTGAGTCAATATTAGTAATAAATCATTATTGAAAATATGATTGATTGAGGTAAAATATCTTTCAGTACTTTTGAAATTTATTTTCAATGTTGATGGAGGGATGAAATTTCTCAATACTTATTTGGTAGCATACATTATAAATGTCATTAATATTGATTTCAGGCAGGATTCAACGTCCCAATAATAGATACAATAAATTTTTAATAGATTAATTAACAATATTTATCTAGGGATACATTTGAAAATACCCATGGTATATAAATTTTTATAGCTTCAATCAGTATGGGTAAATATCTATAATCAATGTAGTACATTGAATCTTGGATTATGGGATCACTAATAAAATGTTTATAGAAACATTATGTTCTTATATCTGGAGGCCCCTTATCCTATATCACTGAAAATATGATCTTGTATAATTTTCCAATTTACTATAATAATTTCTTTTTTAGTATATTCATAGTTTTAAATTTATTTTGTTCCCTTGATTAAGAATGTTTTTATTTATTTCTAAGTGAACTTGTGAGTTCTCATGATGATATACATATGTTATATGAGGATTAGTTATGGGGTTACACATCCCTGTGATTTACACATGAATAATTTTTTATATGAACATGAAAAGATGCTTTCTATATATATAAAGCTCATAACATGAGGGATGAGTTATCTTGTTATTTTTTTTAGAATTGCATGATTTTCTTATAATTGGTTGTGATATTGATCTATGTTTGTTTATTATTCAAGGGGGGAGGGTGTTTTTAGATAATTTGGTTGTTTATTTGGAAATGGAATTTTATGTATGTGGTCAATTTGTATTTTTTTATAATATTATATTTTTCCATTATAGTATAGTAATCATTTATATTGGTTATTATATATCATAAATTTTATCATACATCGTTAATAAAATATTTTATTATATGAAACATATTTTTTTTGTTTGGTTATATTTTTTATCGAACTGTGAGGGATTTATTATATGTATTTATGTTTTAATTTTTACAATTAATGATTCTCTATTATGTCCTATGATTAAATTATTTTATGTTAAAATTATAGTGAAAATCTTGTTTTTTTCTTTTTATTCACCTTAATTCATAAATAAATATACCACTTAAATTTAATTAGTTATAAAATATTTTAATTTAGTTAATATAATTTAGGTAATGTACCAATTTTATTGGGGTGGTTTTAAATATTATGAAACAAACTTATAAAAAAATTATCACATTCTGAAAATCATTTATAAAAAATGAAAAACACAACTAATTGGAACATTCCAACATCTACTATGTTAAGATACAACAAACATAAATCACAAAAGATGAAAAATATACACCAATTTCATAAATTACCTTGAAATGATACAAATATAAAAATATATCTTCCTATATCTATAAATCGAGTAACATGATAATAAAGTATCTATATATGGATAATGTGTGCTACTATTAAATATTTTAAAGTTCTACTATAATAAATTCATAATAAATTATAATTTTAAGTAATAACAATGTTCGTAAAAGCATCAATGATCAATGAATTAAACCTAAGAATCACTAAAAAATATTTATGAATAAATTCTATGGACATATAATAAAAATATATATATAATTAAATTAGTTGGAATATTGTTTAACCTATTGATGTAAACATCAAACGTTTAAAAATTCACTACCCCACTCATATTGGGACCTATTTTATGTTACATATGTAAATATATGTTACGATCATTGTAGTTTTTTATTTAATGACAAAAACCATATTTAAATGAGATAACCATTAATATTTCAAATTATTCAATATAAAATAATTGTCACATTCATTTATATGAGATTTTTTAACATGATACCATACAATGAGTGTCAATAATCTTTGATGACATCATATATACCTTATTGGGAGACAATTTATCCAAAAATAAGGTTTTGTTATCCAAAATATATGAACTATTTACAATAATTCCAAAATAATATTTTTCACAGTTTATATAATTATAACCACATGAATAATTGATCAATACAATATGAGAATTATATGATCCTATTAATATTTATTAGAATCACTTCCCAATACATTTTTTATCATTTATAACTATATTTATAAATCAATACACTTAGAAAACATTAATTGGAATGGTTTTAAAATAAAATGTCATCTTAAATTCCTACACACATCAACCTATAGGTGACTCTTATGGTCAATGGTCACATTGTATAATCAGATTTCGATTCTCTAATGAGATTTATTTTCCATTATAATATATTCTTTATTATTTTCTTTATTTTAGGATTATCAATTACTATAAATAAAATACCATATTTTGACTAAATTTACATTGTATTTGTTGTTGAATTATTCTCTATAAGATAAGAAATTATATAAAATTCTAATAGTGAGGATTAATCCATTTCAATAGGTTGATACATCAATTATCATTCAAAAAAACCAAAAATTATTTAAATGAAAACATTATTTCACTCATAAATATGTCATGTTACCATACCTATATAATGATACACCTCTATAACCTCATAATTAACTTTTATCACTTGTTAGGAATCTTATGTGAGTGTAAATATTTGTAAAAAACCATAAATATCATATTTTCATAGAATGTCTATATATGGTAGATTATTCTTGAGATTTATATACTTATGGGTAGAAAAACATATCATCATTATTTTATCATCACCTTTATGTGGTTTGATATATTCCAAAAATATTTTAACATTCACAGCTACCACAAAAAGAAAAATGCACATCTTAAATATATATTATTTCTATTATTCATTCTTGAGATAGTTGGTTTCATTAGATATTTTTTTATTATCTATATAGGAATAATATTTATTAAAATAATTATTAAATAAAAAAAATTATGAATATAAAAAAATGTTAATTGAAAATTCTAGTATGTATTTATGTAAGAATACATGAATAATATTTTTAATATTAATTAACCCTTATCCTAATACCATTTATCCACTGATAAAATAATATTTTTTTCATTTATGAATACTTTGGAACCCATAATATTCTAATATAATCATAATTACACCTACAATTATGAGAAAAAAATTAAATTAGTACAATAATTAGTTCTAATATTACATGCATAAGAGATATTTTTTATAATTTACCTAAAAATGGGAAATATCCTTTTTGTAATTGGTTGAGAAACAATACACAATATTCTCTCCCCCAAACACATATAATATTCCATTAAATTATGAATTAATTTCATGTTGTTAAAAACATTTATAATCTCTATTTAAATATTATACATTCTATAAAAAATAAAATAATGTGGTAGAATTTAAATATAATGATATCTACGTGATTATTTTCAGTGTATTAGACAATTAATGGATACAATATTTACGATAAATGAATAAATATTGGTATTACAATTTAATGTCTCTATTATGATCATGATATTGATTAAACTATTCTTATGAGTCAATATATTTCCATTATATAGAAGGATTTGTTATATAGGGTAGATAATATAAATGAAAATGTTCAATATGGGAAAATGTGCATCCACCTATATCATGAAACAATAAAATGTTTTACATTGTCTTTGTGAAATATAAATAAATAATTCCCCACAATAATGAAATAATTTTCCTATATAAGATGAATAAATAATATAATTGTGGTTATATAGATAAGAACATGGTTGTGATACTTTAATCCCATTTAGATATCTAAATCACATTTCATAAGGGTCACACTAATCATTAAACATAAAACATTGGATTTTATAATTTTTTGGACAAACATCATGATTTTTATCCCATGTTAAATAAGTATGAGTACAAGAATTATTATCAAGTTCATGTATATGAAGATAATTTGTACTCAAAAAATAACATGTTACCATCTCATGGGGTTACTATTATTACATTATAAATTTTATGTTAAATATTTATTGACTTCGACACATTGCAATATGTCAGTACGCTAGGTTTTTTGGAATTTTTTATACTCAGATAATTATATATTTTGGAAGCTGATTCATCCCCATGATAACACATCACGATTTGGATACTATATCATGGATGATATTCTATACTATTTAAAAAAATAAGTTCGCTGATTTTTAAATAAAGAGAAACTATATGATGTTTTTTAAGGTTGAATTCATCTTAATTATACTGAAATATCCCAAAAAATGATCATATATTTCTTATATGATGTGATATATTATATTTTTTAAATGTTATATAAGGTCATTTATAATTAGTTTATGGAGTCATCTCTCCATGGAAATGAGTTCTAATTCATTATGAATGTGTTTTATAAAACTGTGATAAAAAATATTAAAAAATTAAATTTTTTTGATGGGATAATAAATTTGTAAATCTAAAAATAGAAGTAAATTTATTATTATAACTATTTATTTTATTTATTTAAATAAACAAATAATATTAATAACTGAATAATGTGAATTCAGGTAGATTTTATTATAAATTTGTCAATTGTTTTCTTTATTAATTGTAATCTTTCTTTTCATGTGTGGTCTCTAAAATTTTTAATTGGGATTTCGTATAAATTTAAATTTTATAGTCAATGTGAATAACTTATCATAATAACCATATCAAATTTTATTTTGGTATAGATCATAACCATTTCATGGCCCAAGACTATAATAAATTAACAAAAAGAATTAAATAATAGGTAATTCCTGGATAATTTTGCTAAAAAAATTTCGAAAATTTTTCTATATATCCTATATTACTATATTTAATTTCATAATTTAGTTACATATCCCATCATTTAATTTTCAAAATACCGTTTCCCTTAATGTTGTATTTGTTAATTGTTGGAGGTTGTTGAAGGAATATTTTGTGTTTTTTTATTTATTATCATAGGGTTGTTATAAAAAGTTTTATGTGTAATTTTAGGGTTTGAGAATATATTAATATTGTTAGTAGTACATTTTTTGAGATTTTAATATATAAATATGGATTTCTTTTAAGGTGACTATGTACGTAGATTTGTATAAACTCATTTCGAGGGTGTTATAGGGTATCACTATAAAACATAATTCTATTTTATATGATCTAATGTTTTATCATTAAGAGTTATCTTATAGAGTGACTTCATTTCTATATAGTATATTTTATGATATTATAATTCGAGATTAATGATGAAATTTTTTGTGACCAAGAGATATTGATATCGGTTAATTGTATGGTTAAATAATTATGATAAGTACTATTTATATGTGGAATTTTTTATATATTTTATTTTTCTTTTATTGAAATATATATACATGGTGAATTTTATGAAAAATGATTAGATCATATGAGGTATTTATATTGTTTCATTTTTTCACCAATAATAAAAAATATATGTATCATGGTAAATGTAGTATCTAGTTGTTGTATTTTTCAATCATGGATAAAAATATAACTTAATAAAATGTGATTCAAGTATGATATTAATTTATTAAAACCTATTGTTTATTTTGTCAAAATGCTTAGACAATCTACTCATTACAGATTCAATAATTTGTGACATACATATTGAATGGTTATGAGGCCATGTGGAAGTATTTGATTCATTTAGAATTCTCTATAAATCCATAATTTAATTTATATAAGAAGGATAAAATACATGTAATGGAATAAAGATAATTTTGAATATCTTGAATATTAAAATAAATCACCAGAATTGATTATTGATGATATACAAGATTTAATGGATTATTTTATGTTTTTATTCTATAATGAATTGAAATATTATCATTTTTATTTTTTAAACAAAATTAATCGAAAATGAGAATGGAAAGGAAAATAATCTAGGAATAACTATGATATTTTAAGGATTTGATATTATTGGAAAAGTGGCCTCTTTTCAGCCTATAATTATTAGTGGATTTATGATTTGTAGATGGAACCAATAATATATACATGTGCACTAGATTAACTTGACATAGTGAATAACAATGTATATTGGTTTGTTTAATTTGAATGGACACTATAAATATTTAAGTAATTTATATTAAAATATCTTATAGAAATTGATAAACATAATAATAAGATGAATATTTTAGATAATAAGATAAAAAAGTCAGTTGAAATTTTGTAAATAACTAAATTCACTCATATTTACACTATCTATGGGTGATTATCTCATTATTGGGCATAATAATTGGTATAGAAGAAGCATATTTATTTCTATGATGTTCAATTAAATTTCGATTATTTTTTTAAAATATAAAAATTTAAGGAATCTATGTGACATATCTATCCCCATTGTATGTGAAATAAAACATAAAAATATATTATAAGATAAGTTAAAAACTTTAAAATAAAATATACCTCACTACCCATAAAATTTTCAACCATTTATGTGTTTGATTGAGTTTTCATAGTAGTAACTAGTGGTATACTATATCTGAAAGTATCCTCTTGTCACTAGAATACCTGAATTATATTGTTAGACCCACTCTATATAAATATTTTTCCACACCACTTCCTCTAATTAAAATGATGATAATATAAGTATAGAAATATTCAAATAGTGTGAATGATCTGTAATGTAATGATATAAATTCCATGAAATATAATTTTTAGGCCCTCCTTCATTGAATGAGTGATATTGAGGAAAATCATAACCAATAATAAAACATTTAAATTATCATGTTTTTGAATTTGATGTAGTAACTCTGAAAACATCGAACACATTGATTATGTGAATGTTAAACACCTTTTATCAATTAGTAACACATATACACATCTTCACATGTTGAACCTATAAGTCAGATAAGCCTTATATTTATTGTTATAATCTTGGATCAATAATATCCCATGTAATTTATGACATACATCCTGGCGTCATATCAACAACCATGACCTATAAAATCCCTATCATAGAGAATCTCATAAGTCATGGTTTACTATTAGAACATATTTCTAGAAATCAACCAATTTCACTAGAGCTACATAATGTTTTAAAAAACATAATTAACATTTTTGATCCCATCAAAACATCATTATACTTGATTTTTGATGATGCATATTTCAACACTATGAATTATTTTATAATTAAAATGATTGAAAACTAACTTAAGATTGTTTATTGTTTACGAATAATGGAATTGATGATATATGGATAATTTAGTTATATAAATTTGTATAATAAGATAAATATATTTATATTGAAACATTGTTTACATGAACCACTAAAAAATGAACAATTCATTTTCTTATTATGGTAGAAAATATGAATATAAAATAAAATACATTACAAGATAACTAATTCAAACATAATTAGGAAAACTATAAAAGGAATAAAATAACACCTAATCTAGAACACTATAAGCTTCCATTTTTAATTAACTTGATCTCCGATGGTGATCAAAATTATGAATATAATTATAAAAAGAATATAATATATTATAAATATAATAAGACATTTATAAAATAAATTAGTGATTGAGATAAATTATTTATATTATGTGTGAATGGTTATATAGAAAATTTTAATATGATTATTATATATATAGTCATTGGTGAACTAGTCATTGTTATATAGTCATTGGATATATGTTTTTTGAGTATACATTTATCCAGTAGGTATTTTTATGACCATATGATAGAAATATAGAATATATAATTTGAAATAAATATTTTAGTTTCCTTTTAATAAAAATAAAAATGAAATAATTCAATAATTCATTTGACAAAATAAATATTTTAGTAATATTTTTCATATAATAGTATAAATATTATATTAAATTTTTATATATATAAATTTTTTTGAGGAATTATTTGTTAAATTAATAAATAGATTTTAATAATTAAATAATTAATTATATGGAATATCGATTAAAATATTCAAGGCTAAAGAAATATTTTGTTTTTAAAAATACCGTTTTATAATATATTATAAATTTTAACAAAATAATTTACCATCTATTATTTTCTGTATTAAATTTAATGAAAAGAAATCATTATATATATTATAGAACTAATTCCAATTTTTATATTGATTTATAAATTTTTTAAATAAAGCTATCATTTAATATCAGAAGAGATATTTCAAAAAAAATTAATTTTTATATATTTTTTAATTTTATCTTATAAAAATATTTTTAGAAAATTTAAATAATGGTTTTCATAAAAAAGATTACATATATATATAATACATTTATCTAATTATAATCACTTTGAAACTAGTAAGAACAAAGCCATTTTTTGCTTATTTTTTTGTAAAAACTATATTCAATTAAAATAATTTCTATATTAAAATAATTATTTTTTACATTTAGAAATGACATTAAATAAAATGGATAACATGTATTTATGTATTATGTATGGTTGTCTTTAATATTTGGGAAAACAATTCTGATGTAAATGTTCATTATTAGGGTAAAAGGTAAAATGAGATAAATAGTCTAAATGAATTAGAAAATTGGAAACAATATTTAAAAAATTATTATCATTTAAATACATGTATTATAGAATTATAAATCTACCATTCTTCCATTGAATTTTTTATTCACTAGATATGCCTTATTATTTCTCTACAAAATAAAGAATTAGTAATTGTCAAAATGCTACACATTTATAATTATAAAAGGACACCACATCTAGCATCTCCAAACTAAAAATTAAGTAATATATTTTATAATAAAATTCATATATTAAAATTAATCTTCTCCATTACACATTTTTTAGGATATGGTTTCAAAATCTTTTCCCATGTCCTTTTCAATTAAGAAGGCTTCCAAGAGAAGTTAAAGTTTTATCTTCGTAAGTAATAAATTATTTACCATCTATTTCTTTTTTCTCATTCACCTAAATAAACCTAATTAAAATTTATCACATTAATAACATATTATAAATATCATTATGCCACTATAATGATTAAATATCCATAAAATCACATTATAATCATAAACATCAATTGACTATTGAATGTTCTTATTTGGGTTAATTTTATCATCAAAATGGGTGATTTTATAAATTATTTTCACGGATGATAATGAAAACATAATTACACATAATAAAAGATGTTAACATATAAATATTTTTATAATTTTTATAACTCATTGATAATATTAATATTTAAACCCATATTTTAAAAAAAAGTATCATTTTTTGTAAATTATAGAAACTAGTATTTAATAGATTTCATCATAAATATCCATATTTAATACAACCATGGAATAGAAATGCATCAAAATATATCATTATGATATATATATATATATATATATAATCATACATACATATATATATATTCTATTATGTTTTATTTTTTTCATGATTAAGAACTCATGAATATGGAAAGATAGATGAGACCTCCGCACTAAAATTGACATCGAGTATTAGAAACTTTTAACAACATTTTATCATTAAAAACTAATAATATGTATTAAACATATAATAAATTAATATGAAATATTAATATAAAAGGTATTAATTATGAATAACATTAATAAATATGTGATTAATTATTCTAATAATAATATACAATATGTTCGAGTATCTTTGAAGAACATTGAATCCTAGGTAAGGGTTTTGGTTAAATTAATCTCTTTTTATTGAGTCATACATGTTCATTGACAATTTTATTGTATTTTGGGTATTTTAAACCCAATTATCTTAATATATTTAAATTTTTATATTTTTTTGAAAATATATTTCCTTCCCATAATGCCATTTGGAAATGAATCTGAATTCATATATTACATTATCATTAAAGATTTTTATCATTATTTCTCTTTATTGAGGTCTCTTCCATATTACACACCTAATTTCAATTTATGCTGTATATAATAACCCATTTTCATATTTTATAATAATTATATTTTTATTGATGTGAATAATAATTAAATTTTATTATAATTTTTTCATTAACTATAGAATAATTTTTTACAAAATCTATAAGGTTTTTTCTTGAATCAATGCCCCTTAGAGGAGAAATAATATTTTCTCTTCAAAAATATGTCGTGCAAAAATCCATCAAGGTAACATTGCAACTTTTTAGGGTAGATTTTGTTTTTTGAAAAATAAGGATTCCATAGTCAATTGTTGAGTTCCAGAGATGTTGTTAACAATCACTGTTAACAATGAACCATTACCAAGGAATGGATGATCTGGAGGCAGTACAAAATGAGTGGCGCTTCATGGAAAAGTCACGATGTAAATGATGGAATGCATCACGATTGCGATGAGCTTCGTGATCAGAAAATTTCCGTGGTGCTTTATGATTTTGAGTGAATTTCGGCGGGATCTTCGGAGCTTCGTGATTTGAGATGACATGGATTTGACTTCGTGTGGAAGGTTCGAGGGTCGGTGGAATTGCCTATAATTAGGCATCGACCTTCTAAGGATAAGTAGAGCAAATTTTCAGAGAAAATTGTTTTCTCTCAACTCGTGTTGGTGGTTCGCGAAGGCAGTGCTTTTCACGAAAGAAGAGCTTCGCAGTGGAAAATTTTCTCCGTGAATGTAGCAAGCTACACGCTGGATCTAAGATCTTCATGAGGGATGTCTCTCTACGATGACTTGAGCTTCACGAGAGTGATTCACGAAATAACAGGAGCATTGCAAAGGCTAGTTTGAGCTTCACAAAATTGGGAGCCTCACGAAGTAGGGTGGTTTACGAAGGTTTTTCCCATATAATTTCCCAGTGTTTAGGGGAAAAGGGGTATTTATCAGTGGATAAAATATGGATTTCAATATATCATCGACATACAGTGGAGTATGCATTTATTAGTGGTAATGAAGAGACCAACAGGTCTATAAATTGTGAGTGGATCTTTTGAATAATTAGTGACCTCACATCAATTGACAGAGTAGTGAGTTCTCAAATTATGAGTGGTTATTAACTAGAAGGGACAGTGAGTCTGCTTTGAACTTGTAAATTGTAGTGCACTTATAGTTGAATTGGTACATCGGCACACTGATGGGGTATGCTCCATAAACGTAGCCCAGTGTGGGTGAACCAAGTAAAAATCGTTGTGTCCTATGCATGCTTTACGGTTTGTACAAACTCTACAACAGGAAGGAGAGAGAAGAGGGTTTTTTCTCATAGTAAAACAGGATCAAAAGGGGAAGTCATTTTAATATGTCATACCCTGATTCACCCCCCCCCCTCTCAGGGTATCTAGCCTAGTGGACATTACAATTGGTATCAGAGGGAATGGTTTATAACAATGTTTCTCTCTCAAGTGGAAGTCACTAATCATATAAGGATTCAGATATTTTACGGGAACCATTTATATCTATATAATAATTGGAAGCAACACTACTTTTAGTCATTAGGAATGGATGTGTTCACAACAGCGATGCATGGAAGAACAATTTATATTAATAGTGGTGCATTATCAAAAGCTGAGCGTAGAGAGTTGGATGCTGATGCCAATGGAATTAATTCCTTAGGGGGAGCCCTATCAAATCATATCTATAAAAAGGTGATGTCATAAAGAACATGACATACCATGGGGGAAAATCTATTGAATATATATGCAGGGGATACAAAGGTCATAGAGGAAAGGTTACAAGTGTTGTGGAACAAGTATAAAGATCTAAGAGTAAAATCGAATGAGTCTATTGATGCATTCTTCGACAGGGTAAATGTTGTCATGGAAGAAATGCAGGGTCTTGGAGAAGTTATTGAAGACATAATTATTGTGAAACACATCTTGAGGAAACTTCTTACTTGGTTCAATCTGAATGCTTCGGTTTGGAAGACAAAGACCCGAAAGAGCTGACATTAGATAACCTGCACAACACCCTTGTTGCATATGAAATGAAAATGACGATAATGATGATGTGGAAAAGGTAAAATCCAAAGACGTGGCATTCAAGGCCATGAAGAAGCTCACCACTAAAGAATCTCAGGAAGAAGAAGAGACACATGAGGTGATGTTATTCCTCTCCTAAATCCTTCAAAAGAAGAAATTTATTGTTTAAAGGGAAGTTTCAACTTTATTGTTTTTTATATGGAATGGATGGAAATCGTGTGGCAAGGTTCCCCAGAATGTTTCAAGAGGATGACGATGTTGATGAAATCAAAATTCACAAGATGAAGTCTCCAGCTTATTGGAAAGGAAAGAAATAGTTCACGAGAAATTTATTTAAGAAAAATAACCTTTTTTCAAAAAAAATATGATAGTTCAGACGAGTCAGAGTTTGAGGAGGTTGAAGAGATAGAGAACTTCAGAGATCGTGGAGAAAATGCAATGGTGGTAGTTTTCTATAGTTTTTAGAATATGAATGAAACTGATGCTAACAAAGAAGAAGAAGAAGTTGACAGAAGAGTTGATATGAAAGCTGAATTAGAGGCTGATCTTGAGAAGATAGATTTTTGGAGAGACAAAACAAAGAAAGCCAACAAATCTTTTCTTGATACCAAACTATATATGTTGTAGTAGGAAGAAGTGAAGTGTGTGTTAATGAAGAAATTGAGAAACTCAATAAATCGACACCAGATTCCTCAGAATCAGTTATTAAGAATAAAATAAAAATTGATGAATAGAAAATGGATATCAGCAGCTTGAGTAACACAAGGAAAAATAAAATGAAGCGTATTGAAGAACTTGAAGGAGAAGTTAACAGTTTTAGGAAAAAGGCTAAAGATCATGAAATACTCTTCACTCCTTTTGGGACATTAGGAATGTAGATCACTCAAAAAACCGAGAAGCTGAAAGTGGAGAATAATGGTTCACCAAAAAATAAGAATCAACAATGTTCAGATGCTATGACCGATGGGGGGCATCACTGAAAACAAAAAGCTGTGAAAATTGAGTTAAGACCACAATCACCCACTCCAAGATTGAAGATTGATTTGGGAACAAGACAGAATCAGAATATTTAGAGATACCAAGGAAAATCTCGTAGTGAAGAAGTCACAAAAAATAATGCACCTCATATCAGGTTGTATAGTTGTGGGATTATTGTACATTCATAGTATGTGTGTTCCATAGCCAAGAGATATCGAAGGGCAGAAGAACAAAGGGGGCAAAAAAATAGAGAATGGTTCTCCAGAACATATTTTGAAGGACACTATTTTTGGTGTGGAGGATTTGGTAACATGGCTAGGTATAGTACCTCGACCATGTAGAGGAATGTGCCAAAGGAGAATCAAAGTGTTCGCAACCATCAAATCAATGAACCAGCTCGTTAGTTGAAAATGCGATATAGATTTTCAGCTCTACAAGAAGCATCCGGTCCATCATACTCTAATAAAGATCAGAAGTCTCAATCCATGTCAAGTATGAAGGTAAAAATATGGACCATGAATAAAAAGTATGAGAAGGTAGTGGTGGCAGAAATTTCCCTTATGGCATCAGATAGCTCTGGTCTGTGGATCCTTCATAGTGGTTTCACATCTCATTTGACAGCTAATAAAGTCCTTGATACAGGCATAAAATATGACATAGAAGGAGTTTTCAAATCTGGAAACGATGAATGACTGAAGATTATTGGCTCAGGAAAGGCCTAGTTTGGGGGAAAATAGATGAGATGTGAAGATGTCTTAGTAGTAGAAGGCCTTAGTCACAATTTTCTTAGCGTCAGTCAACTATATGACTCGGGACTTTCTATATGGTTTAAAAAGAAGGCGTGTATAATCAATGGAATAGATTGGGTAGTGGTTCTATAAGGGAAAAGGAAAAATGTAAATCTCTACCTGGTAAGTGGAGCAGAAGATATGTTGTTTCTGTCTAGACAAGAATAAAACAAGATGAGGCATAAATGACATGTTCATCTATGACAACCATCCCTGGAAGATCTGGTAATGTGTGATGTCGCAAGAGACCTCCCTAAACTATCATGTGATTGTACTCACACATGTGATGCATGACAACAAGGGATTCTCATTAGAAAGAAATATATGGAAAAGGGAAATAAGTAACAAGTGTTATTGAATTGGTGTATGCAGATGTATGTGGGGCTATCACACAAAGATCAATTGACGGAAAGAGTTACTATGTTCTTTTCATTGATGACTATAGCCGAATGGAAAGTGTATTTGTTATTTCCCATAAGTTTGATGTGTTCATCTGCTTAAAACAGTACAAAAGGGAGTGCGAAAGGATGCGTTGATAGAAAATTCTGATAGTTCGTACTGATAATGGCACGACATTCAAAAACAGTCAAGTGGAAGAATATCTTGAGAAACACGGGATAAGGCATAAATTATCTTCAGTGAGAGAACTACAACATAATGAAGTTCTTGAAAGGAGAAATCAAATCATCAACAACATAACCAGAACAATGCACATAGAAAAAGATATACCGGAGAGATTTTGGAAAGAAGCAGTTTTGACATCGATCTACATTTCTAACAGAGCTATGTTGTGTCCAATGGAAGGAAAGACTTCGTACGAGATGTGGTAAACATTTAAATACATTATAATATTTGGAAGAAAGTTCTTTATCCTCAATAAGGATAAACATAGGAAATATGAGTCTCGTGGAGATGAGGGGATATTCCTAGGCTACTCAGGAAAAATCAAAGCATAAAAATCATTTTACAAAAAGGCTGGAAAATGTAGTTGAAAAAAATGATGTCACTGTAGTAGAGAATGTGGAGATCATTCAACAACGTAGTGAACAATTTCCTTATTATAGTGATGAGGAGGAAAGCAATGTAGGGGGAGTAGAAGTGGCTGATGTTGATTCAGAATAAGATATTGATGATGAGAATGAGGATGTAAAGTCTGTATCTGCACAAAAGCCAAGGAGTTGAGCTGAAATTGACTAGAAAAATATCATTGGTGATCTGTCAGCACCAGTTCAGAGAAGAAGAATTAAATCACTATAGCAGCCATTTTTTTATCTCAATTTGAGCCTAAATGCTTTGTTGATGTAGCTGGAGATGAAAATTGTGTTCATGCAATGAATGGAGATCTAGATTAGATTGAGAAGAATCAGACGTGGGATATTGTTTCGAGGCCAACATATAAAAATTTCATTGGGACAAAAAAGGTCTATAACAATAAGATGAATGAATATGGAACAATGATTCAGAACAAAACAAGACTTGTGTGCAAGGGATACTCCCAGATAGAGTGAATAGATATTGATGAGATATTTTCACTGATTGTGAGACTAGAGACAATCAGATTATTTCTAGCCATTATAGTGAAACGAAAGTTCATTTTTTTCTTGATGGACTTCATATCTACATTTTTGAACGGGATTCTGGAGGAAGAGGTGTATATTGAGCAGAATGTTTGTTTTCTCATTCATGATGTTGAGAAAAAGGATTGCAGACTGAAGAAGGCATTGCATGGGCTGAAATAAGCACCAATAACATGGTACTCAAGGCTTTGTCAGTACTTGAAGAAGATTGGATTCTAGCGTGGAGGATTTGATTACAATATCTATTTCATCAATAATAGTAAACAAAGGATGATGTTCTTGGTTTATGTTGATGACATAATATTTAGCTGATCAGATGAATTTTAATGTAGATAGTTTTTCGAATTCATGAAAAGTGAGTTCGAAAATTCAATGATTTGAGAGATAACGTTCTTCCCTACTGTACAGGTGACACAAGGAAATAATGGCACATTCATTTCTCAATCTAAGTATTCCAAGGAGGTTCTAAGAAGATTTGGAATGGAAAATTCCAAGTTGATGAAGACTCTAGTCGCAACCCGGATGAAATTATGGAAAGATAATGATGTCAAGGCTGTTAATATCACAAAATATAGGAAAAATATTGGGAGATTACTATACCTAATAGTGACAAGACCTGATATGGTTTTTGCCACATTCCAAGAAATGAGATATCAGAGTAAACCGAAGTGAAGCCACATGATTTTAGTGAAAAGAATACTTCTTTGTATCAAGGGCATGGTAGACTTCGGCTTGATGTATAATGGAAAATCTCAGACAGAGTAATTGGGATATACTGATGCCGATTGGACCGGTTTAGGGGATGATAATAAATCAACGTTTATAGGTGCATTCTATCTTGGTGGAATATGTATTTCTTGGTTAAGCAAGAAGAAAAAATATATTTCATTATGCACTGCAGAAGATGAGTATATTGCGGCCACTCAATCTTTCAAATAGTTTTTTGGATGAAGCATTAGCTTGCTGATATGAGAGTTGAAGTGACATCTCCGATCTGAATCCAGTGTGATAACTCAAGTGCTATAGATCTCAGCAAAAATCCTTCCCATCAATCAAGGAAAAAGCACATTAAGATAAATTATCATTTTATCAAAGAAAAGGTTGAGCAAGGAATTTTGAATTTGGAGTATGTGCCTACAAAACTACAGGTTCCAGACATTCTAATAAAGGCCTAGACCAACGAATCATTTGAAAGGAATTGACTGGCTCTGGGAGTTGAGTTGACTGCCCGAACTGGAAAAAGTGTGACTGTGGGACCCCCCTCCCCCTGAGGTATAGTGTTTTTTATCTAATGTGCTAATTTGTGTTCTTTCCAATGTTTCATACAGCAAAGGGTTGACCTTTGGGTTTGTTGACAAAGGGGGAGAAAATAGCGACTCCCTAAGGGGGATAATCTGTGGCTAAAGAAGGGAGAAAATGACTTAGTAAAAGACACGGGGATAAGCTGACAGGTGGAGTAGCGAGATAGGGGAAGAGCAATGTGATAGGGGAGCGTTCCTAAACATGATGATTCTAGAAGTGATCGATCAATGATTAGATATCACGACAGCTTAGGATCATGATAAATGCAGATGTGTGATGTTGGAATGGTGTGATAAGGGTTCCAACGATCAACAATTGGTATCAATTTAGAAATTGGTATCAGTATGGTGACATCATATGGTGCATGAAATGTTTTTATTCATTGATGAAATTTTCATACTACTCTTGTTTCTCACACTGTGAATTGCTCAGGTGGTCTTAGAGTATTTGTTGAGTGAATCTCTGGTCGCTATCTGAATTGAAAGTGGAAAAGGATGATTTATGATGAAAGGAGACTCAATGAGGTATCATCATGCAGAAAGTAATTTTGATAAGAGTTGCCAACAAACCCAAAGTGGGAGATTTTTTGGCAAAAATCACTCAAGGTAACACTGCAATTTTTTTGGGTTGATTGTGTTTGTTAAAAAAGTAGGTTTCCATGGTGAGTTGTCAAGTTCGAGAGATGTTTTTGACAATCAATGATTACAATGAACCATGACCAAGGAATGGATGATTTGGAGGTAGTAAAAAATGAGCATTACAAGGTGGCGCCTTTTTAGTGTGTTTGTCAAATTTTTGGGGTCCAAAATTTGGTGTTTGGGGAGCATCACAAAAATTGGATATCCATGAATATATTATTTAAATATGGGATGATCATGAATTTTTCAAAGATAGTATTCATGGATTGGATTTTGGAAAGATAAGAAAAATGATGGCAGTGATTCTATTTGATTACGTCAAGCTTCATGAACGGAAGAGTTCAAGAGCATTGTGACAGAGAAGGGCTTCACAAGTGGTGTTTCATGGTGAAGGCATGAATTAAATGAAAGAATGAATTGCGATTATGATGAGATCCACAATAGTAAAATTGACATGGTTCTTGGCGATTTTGAGAGAATTTTGGTTGGAACTTTGGAGGGTCGCAATTTGAGATGATGTGGCATTTACATTTCGCGGAAGGATCTAGGGCTAGTGGAATCGCCTATAAATAGGCCTCCACCCTCTGAGGAGATGTAGAGAGAATTTTCAAAGAAATTATTTTTCTCTTGGCTCGCGCTGGTGGTTCGCGAAGGCAATGTGCCTCACAAAAAAGAGCTTTGCAGCCACTAATTTAGCTCTAAAAAAGTTGCGAGCTCTGCATTGGCTCAGTGAGCTTCGCGAGGGAATTCTCTTTACGATGACTTGAGCTTCATGAGAGTGCTTTGCGAGAGAGATTCACGAAAAGGCAAGAGCATCACGAAGGCTTGTTTGAGCATCGCGAAATTGGGAGCCTCGCGAAGTAGGGTGCACTGAGAAGTTTTTTTCAAAGGAATTGCCTAGTGTTCAGGGGAAAAGGGGTATTAATTAGTGGATAAAATCTATATTTCAATATAGCATCTACATATAGTGTAGGATGCATTCATTATAGTCAATGAAGAGATATATAAGTCTATAATCTGTGAGTGGATCTTCTGCTGAAGTAGTGAGCTCAATTCAGTTGAGAGAGAAATGAGTTCTCAAATTGTGAGTGGTTGTAAACCAGACGGGACAGTGATTCCTCTATAAACTTGTAAACAACAGTGCACTTATGGTAGAATTGGTACATCGGCACACTGCCAACGTATTCTCCTTGGATGTAGACTAGTGAGGTTGAACCAATAAAAATTGTTGTGTCCTATACATTCTTTAAAGTTTGTTTATACTCTACATAGGGATGGAGATAGGAGAGGGGTTTTTCTAATAGCAAAACAAGATCAAAAGGGGCAGTCATTTTAATCTGTCATACCCTGATTCACCCCCTCTTAGGGTATCTCTCCTAGATGACCTTACAAAATATTAAAATATGTTTTGTAAATTCAGGTATTCTATTTCATAATTTCTATTTACAATTTATTTTTACAGATAATACATATTATATTCAAAATAATTTTTTTATTAAAATGTACTTTATAATAATGCGTCATTATAAAAGAAAAACATCAACTTTATCATTATTTAAATATTGTCTATGTCCATGTTCATTCGTTCAAAAAATATTTGGTTTTATTTGTATTAAACATAAAATATTTATTTTATCATAAAATATTAATATTTCTTTTCTATTTTATTCGATTTAGAAATATATGGTATTACTATTTATGTGGTTTACATTAATTGGTTATTTTGTTTCAAACTTATTTCTTTATAATATAATATATTTGAATATTTTATTTGATTTTTATTCTACAAGACCTTTATATCTTCTTAAATGATCCATTCATGGAGAGTCCTTTTAATATTATATTTTAAAATATTTTTTCAACATTAAAAAATTATTTTTAATGTTAAATGTAATGTTTTGATGACAATGTATCTAAAATAATAAAAAATTTTATTTATGATTTCACATCCATTTTCGTCACATTCTAATAGAGTTTTATTTTTAATGAAATTATTATACGTTTTTTACAAATTTCAAGCTAATTTCATTGAAATTAAATTATTCGTAATTTAATAAAAGAAAATAATGTTTAAGTCATTTTTTTATTATTTTTCATTATTTGATCATTTTAAAAAAATGTAGATTTTTTTAATATATATATTGAATGTTGTTATATATCTATAAATTATTCATCATCATTTACAATTAAATTTTATCTTTTTATTCTTAAAAATATTTTTATGGTTTCATTCCTCTCTCTATAACTTTTTTAATAATCTTTTATGTAATGAGTTGTTTCTCTAGAAAAAAAATATGGTCAAACCAACAATCAATGATGATCCTAAGGCACACCTCCTCATATTCTAGAGGATTGAGATTAGTAGTATATATGTATAGTACTACACTGGGGATACTAAACCACTATATCATTTCAAAATAAATGTGTAAAAAAGTAAATCATATACATAAAACAAAATAATATGTCTAATAGACCTATTATAAAGAGATGAAAATAATAAAAATAGACCATGAAATAATAAATTACATTTATACCATAATTATCAACATGTTTTTACCAAAAATATGAATGTGAAAAATAGAACACTGGGGAAAGTAAGGATAAAAGTTCCCAAGTACTAGTCTAGTCCATAAATCACAAGCTTCCTCGTAAATGTCTGAAAAATAAACAATTGGGGATTTCCTACACCTAAAACTATAACCATGTAGGATATGATTAGGTACACTTGTTCTATAGCTATCTAAATTGGATTTGATAATAACTCAGTAGGAAACCACAAATGGAGTCCATAAATATATAAAGTTTTGATCAAAGTAAATTCATAAGTGCTCAAGGTAAACAAATTAATAATTTCAAAACAGTATTAAGGAAAATGATAAGTTGTCACAAATACTCTTGGATTGATGTGCCACTTTGGGGTTACTATACCAATTTTGTTCCTTAGTTTTTTTGACCCCAATAATCCAAACCTACTTCTTTCAATGATGGGGTTTCTCTAAGCACATCGCATGAAACGTGCCAACAAATATATTAGTCCTGAGTTTCCCTTGTATATTTATATAAAATATGTAACTCCAATATGGTGGTTTCTATATCTAAGGTAATATCCCAACAATAACACTGACCTCCCCAAAGGGAGTATTCATCACTTAAGAATTAATCCCAATAGTAACATTGGTCGCCCCTAAATGAGTTTTTTAATCATTGGAATATTCTTAATAGTAACCAAAACGCCCCTATTTATTTTTTTATCATGGTTCATAATCTCTAAAATAAAAATTCATACTGTACATGAGTTTTAAAAGCCTATTCAAAAGGAAAATAGTACAATTGATATCTTATATGAATGTTTCCATAGTCTAGGGCATTTACCTAATAACAAAGTGAAGTTTTCCTAAATGTTTTTTCTCATCTAAATAATAAATAAATTCTTAAGGAGTTTAATTTATAAAATAACACCCACACCAAGTGTACCTTCCCTAAAAGAATCACGATCTCCTATAAATTTTTTTTAGTAATAATTAAAATCATTTAAATATTTTATAAAAACTTCTTCATTTTTAAAAATTGTACTTACCATTTCATAAGAAAATCACCCTTTCGTAATTCAATATTTATAATTTCACTATTAAAATAAAAATCCCTCACCATTAGAAAAACAGCAGCATAAAGGGTATTTTTTTTCATTCCATGAGAAATTATTTTATAGCATAAGGATTCTAACCAATTTAACACGTTTTGTTCATCATTTAGTAATAAAACTTAAATCTTAAATTTTTAACCTTTACTATTTAAATTATTAAAACAAATATCAATTTACAACTATCAAAATTCCATCTAATATATAACATTCTATTTGGTCCAAGAAAATGTGTAATATATATACATCTATAGATTCTAATGAAATTTAATTTCATAATAATCCATAAATATCATATTTCCTTCCTCAAAAAATAGTTAAGATGAAACTAATATTTTAGTTGCAGCAAAGAAAATAAAAACCCAATTCATGAATATAGAATTCTACATGGAATAAACTCTTTTAATGGAATATAACTTATTAATCGAACTTTAAACTAAGGTGAGACTCCCCTATAAATAATGAATATAAATAAGGTCAACCCATGGAATGGATGAAATTAATTCACATCACACCACATACAAAATACGAAGAGACTATGGGTAATTTATGGAGACCAACTACCACAATCAAATCCTCCTTTATTAAATTCTCAGCCAGAAAACCCACCACCTGGGTTCTTCTATAGAAAATGGTGAACACTATTAGAATCCATAGTCTTATTTAGCGACTAAAAAATTCATATTTTAATATAATTAATTAAAAAAATAGAAATCATTGACCAACACTATTCAGATAGACATAAATACAAATCCATATAGATGATTCTTTCACTGAACATAATTAAATACTAACCACCATTTAGAGGTTCCTTCCACACTACTGGAACTAACCAACAGGAAAAACCCATCAACTGAAATAAAAAAATATAACCAATTATATTTTTTTAACCGAAAAATCAATAAAGGTCAAATAGAGACATAACACTAGTAACACAATTCCCAATGATGTTAAAATGTTGTCTTAGGACATCTTACAGCTAGGATACATTGATGAACCACAATCCTAAGAATATTACACTATTACCTAATGGTTTCTTCCCTCAAATCCCAAAAAAAAGGGAACCAAAAATTATAGGGATACAAATAAGATTGGAAACATGATTATTTAAAGGATAGGAATTCCAATAATCACCAAGACATGGTTCTAAAACCACAACTATAGGGAAGGGAAATGAAATAAATGACTGGTAAAACCCCTGTAAAAAAAATACATCGGAAGGGGAAATGTGAGTTTTATAATCTAAAAACCCAAGGAGTATAATTATAATTCTATAACCTAAATGTTTGGTTCATCCATAATATATTATATGGACCTTATAGGGATACTAGATAGCTAGTTGACCCCTAATGGAATGAAGTTATAGTATACATTCCACCAGATTTCTTATGGCTATAGGAAATGACCACAACAATAAAATCCTACTTTGATTCCTTCATGAAACCCTTAACAACAATTCAATCTATATTCATTATAGAAAAACATATTTATAGTGTTCTAAATGATTAGAACACTATAATAAACCCTGATTATAAAAAAGACCCATCCACTAAGAAAATTATAACATTTCCACCATTTATTCAAACATTCCCATACACATTAGGTATTACAAACTCCCCACCATAAAAATTCTCATCAAATAGAAGTCCTGGTGTTTCTCTAATCAGATATCCTAAGATAATTTAATCATAATTTCCTTATTAATGTATGTGTTCAAAGACCTAATATTCCACACCCATGTAGATATAAATATTATCTTCAATGAGAAAAAACTACTAAACACAATCCACCACTATAACTCATTAGTGAATCATAGAGAAAAATCTCACATCCTTCTATATAACTCTTGACACCCAAGGAGTGTTATTTCTATTTCTCACCCAGATCATGGTGATCCCCACTATGAGAACTTTCTCTAAGTGGACCGCTCTAATCTAAAACACCCTCCACCTTTGAAATATCATATAGAATATTTATACCAACATCAATATGATTCACATGGTGTAGTTTCTAGAAATAATCTCTTAATTACCCATTAATATCCTATTAATGGATGCTATAATTATCAATAACTAATTATAAATTATAATTAAAGTGTACACACCATCCCCTAAAGAATCCAAAAAAGCATTTTTTTTCTTCAAAAGGTCTAGATGATTCATGGGAACCATGATCTTGTATTGAATAAACTTACGCATATGTATTCCCTCTGGACACATTAATCAACACACAATAATGGTCATAAGACCTCGTCTAACAAAACTATCCTGATAACCTCTGGACATAATCCTTCATGCAATGAAATATTCAAATAATTATTTCTAAAATTAAAAGGACACATTATATCTATATTATCATGTACATGATTGTCAAAAGTCAACTCTCTATGCTACTTTATGATTAAAACATCAAATGCTCAAAACCAAAATCATGATATATAGTGAGCACCGACACAGTATCAAACTAATTCCTACAAGAATTATAAACATCATTCTCTTTTCTAAAAAAAATGCTTAGAAATCATATACATAAGAATTGAAATTAAAAATATAATATTCTTTGAAAATCGTAGGATGAATAGATCCTTCTACACCCCAGTATTATAGGGTCACCTTGAACGTGTATCATCTATCTAATGACTAGACTTAATACCACCCTCATGATTAATTCAATATTCCCCACATATTATCATTCTCATAATTAATCCATCGAAAAATAACTCATGGCCTCATTATACATCTTCAATTTATTTCTACATAGAGATTCCAAATGCGATATCCCCATTCATATATGGGAAATAGCCCAAAAAATACAACAAAAATTAGTTCCCAACATATCTGTAGTGTATGCTAAACCATATTCCAAAATGATTTAAACACCTTTAACCGTCCAATTCTACACTCCCCTGCATATGGTGTTACTTTTATAACTATCATGAACAACCTTGAGTGCTTCCCGTTATTTGATCACACATGAATATCCTATCGATTGATGATCCTTTACAACATCAACCCATAACAAGGGACAATTGCAGGTTAACCATGAGAGCTCACCTCAACCCATATAACATACCATGCTTTACAATAATGTCATCATGACAAGAATTTGGAAGCCCCATCACACCCTTATCATAATACCATTTTCATACCCACGTTGGTTCTCATCCCACATGGAAAACTAATTTATAATTTAATCATTACAAGCATATTCTCTATACCTCCAAAAAAATCCAACGACCCATCTCATCTCCCACACACACATACGTCAAAAATCCCTTCAATGATAAAGTGTTTCCTTCTCCTTCACAACCCTATAATGAAAAACAAACTCAATTATAGTGAGTCATGTCATACTAGAACATGGATCATGAGACTAAGACAATGTTCATGCCAATCATAGGTTTCAGTCTCAACAAGTTAAGAAAATCCTAATCACTTTATAGAATAAGGTGAATATAACAATCGAGAATCCATTCACACAATCACTAATAACCTTATTGCCACTATGATCACAAAAGATCTAACAAACCATTAATTTGCATTTTTATAATAACCAAGGTAAACCATCGACTATTAACTATAACCACACTAGTGATTGAAACGTCTAGATATCCCAATGATCATACCATCCAAAAACTAACCTATATACGAAAGATACACCATGTCATCAACATATACTCCCTAAAACCCATCCAAAGAAATCTAAATACATATATAATCACATGAATAATATTCTAATGGTGTTTTTCATGCCTCTAAAATAAAATTACCACCCTTATTATATTTAATTATCAAACACAATTAGTCACCCATGACCTGTGCCCCAAATTCAATTACATACATATGAAAAAACCTCTATTTGGTTAACCATAGTCACAAAAACCCACCCATTCGCCACTATCTTGTACCATACATCAACGACCATTAGGTTCTCATGCATAGTATTGAATGTTAAGTGTCACATTGGCCATAACAGAAAAAAATTCTCATAATCTCACTGTAAAAAATATATAAAGCATTCATATACCAACCAACCACTATATGGTCTTAACGACATGTTCAGACCATGTTCTCTCAACCTACTCTTATGTTATGTAAAACCACTAGGGTTACAAGTAGTCACTAGACAACATTATTCAGGTTCAAAGATAATAATAAAAATAAAACAGTTTATTAATTACATGATACAGTAAAATAACTATCACAGAAGAATCAAACTATTGGGTTTCATCTCCCTTTATCCCCATTTACCCATCCTCAAGATCAGGTCACAATCAAAATGAACTATATCAAATCACATTCTTATTCAATTTTACCAATATCATATCTCTACGAAAATGATAATGGTGACAAACCTTACAATTATCTATGAATATGATCCACTTATAGTTACACATTTGGTCCAGATAATATATTAATATATATATCTATTTCACAAATTTTTATTATGATTTTTATTTATATATAAATTTTTTATCAAGGGATCAGTTAATTGAAATTTAAATTAATTTTTATCCTGTAAGACATATTATAAGTTGTACTTAGAACATTATATAAATAATTCTATTAAAAAACTAATATGAGTAATAACATTATTTTTATTGATCCATTTAATTTAGATAGAAAATTTTGGAAATTGTGGAATAGTTAAATGAAATTTTAATTAAATGATTATTTAAATCTATTTAATTTGCAATTAAAAATTTATTTAAATTGATCTTCATACCAATCATGGTTAATATAACATATCATGATTGTATACATTTATAAGATTGTTTATGTTTGAATGTACCATACACCCATACAATAAAATATTGTATAAATGGTTGTCTCCACATGAAATACTATACCCGTGTCATAGTATAGGTAATCAAATAATCATCAATAATAAATCACGAAAATGAAATGTGAATCCTACAAACCTAATATAATTCATGAAAAGAACATCTCTTACCATACTAGGTGAAGAGATGAAATCCCGCAATTAAATAACCCTATAATCAAATGAATCATATAATGAAAATTAGATCAATAGTAACAATGAACAACATAAACTATAATCTAGTACCTATAAATATAAACATCCATCATATATAGGATAGATAGTCCATGGAATAAGTTTTATACCATGTCAAGATAAAATAATATTTTCTATATACCTTTCCAAAATAGAATCAAAATTGTGATGGATTCTCTGATACAATTTTATAACATCATTTTTTCATGGAACAATATTTGTTTCTTGAATTGGATGTCTCTAAATTACCTAAGGTTTACATATACATTTAATAGAGTATGTTTACTATTATTGAGGGTCTAATTTGATATAGTGGGGTGACTATAACCTCATATTTGAGTAAAATAGTAGTGTAAATATGGGATATCATATACATTATCCAAAAAAGGAAAAATGTATCAACTTGATGAAAATAATAATAATAAACCTTGAAATAATAAATAAATTAAATACCATAATTTTCATTAAGTTATACTAAAAATCCCAATGGATCAAAATATAAAACTGGGAAAACATTAAGAATCATTCTTGAGTCTTATCCTGATCCAAACTCTTATGCTCTATCAAAGTAGTAAAAAATATCATGCACAAGGTCCTTCACAAAACTGAATCTCTAGCTAAGTAGTGTTTTCTTAGGTACCTATGTTCTATTATGGTGCGTGTAGTGTGTGGGAACAACCTAATAGGCCACCACCAATGACATACCATATATAAAAATTCTAAATAAAATGTAATGTAGTTTTCCTCATGGTAAACATGTTTACCATATTAATTTTTTTAGGAAAAATGGTAAACAACAACTGATACCCTAGGTTAGTGGTGACAACCTTGGATAAATATACCCTTATTGGTCCATAGGTATGTGACCTTTATTGAACATGTATTAACTATCTATTTACATGGTTTATCTAGGATAATATTGGGTATTTTCTCTCCAAATCCAAAAAACCTGAATTTTCTTGAGATATAAATGAGTAACATGGATCCCCCCTATTATAGTATTTTAATATAAGGGAATAACCCAATAGTTATAGGGATTTATTTTTGAGTGTTTTAAAGTCATGGGGTATAAGACCAATAGTAAAAAACACCTCCACTACAAGTGTTTTCCCAACTTGTGAAGAAGCCAAATAGCAACTTGGACCACAATAATAGATGCTTTCTAAATTTGGTGAATATGTCCTATAGTAATTTCGAGCTCCCCTATCATATTTTTTAACCCGTTCATAAGCCCCATTGTAACCCAAAACACCCACATAGATTTTTTATCAGCCTAGGTCCCAATTAAATAGTAACATAGGAATCCCATAAAACATTTTTTCATCCAAATCACATAATATCTCATAATATGTTTTCATTGTAAAATCAAAACCTCAAAAACGGATATATGAAATTCAATCACTAAATCATCTCCAAGTGTGTTTCCATAACAATATAATTAATTATAACATTATATAAAACCATATTTCATTATATAAAAAAACATTACAATTTCTAAGAAATATTCCCCATACATATTTCAACATTTACAATTACACATTAAAATATAAATATAAAACCTTTAAAAGGACACCACCCAAATTGGATGTTTTTATTCCCTGAAAAAATCATTATTTAACTTATGGATATAAATAAATATCACATTGTATCATTCATATTTTAACTAAACATTCAAAAAATAATATGCAATATTCTATCATTTACTTCACTAAAACATATCAACCAAACCCCATCAAGATTACATCATATAGTTTCTATTATATTGGCTCTAAAAAATGCTTTAAATAATTTTCTATTATATGTAGAAACTAAAATCAATTAAATAATCATATGTTAATATCAAAAACCCCATTTATAATCCTTCAAAATGCAATTAAAAATTATGTATCATCAAGAAAAATTGTGACAAAATTCAATAATAAGGCATTCGAACTGGAATTGCCTTTATCATGGGCAAAAATCATATTAATGGGAATTTAATCAAATGTTGTACCATAGTTTAATTATCCAATTTAAATGATTTCAGTGAATAAAAGATAGAAAATAAATCATTTAGAACCACCTACAAAATATGATTAGACTATGGGTTAATTATGGGGACCATCCACGTCATTTAAAGCCTCATTTCGTAATGTCTCATCTTAGGAACCCACTACTTGATTTTTTCCAAGACCAATGGCTTTTAATAAAATGACCCATAGTATGATCTCACATAATAATGGCCACAATAATTAATTATATTTAAATTATATTAAATTGTAGTCATAAAATAATTAACTTCCTTCAATTCCATTAGTATAAAATACCATTTAATTCATGGATGATCTAACCACACATAAATTGAGACCAACCATACCCAGTTTGTTTTTTTTAATCTATTGACACTAATTTGTGCCATGGACACATCAAATAAGGCAGAAAAATATAGAGATAAAATATTATTTAATTGAATTCCAATGGAAGACTTGAACAATGAAATACCACCATCAAATCATTAGGTGATAATATGCATACACTATCACATGAAATATTCAATATATGATTCGTGTTAGTTGATTTATCCTGAAATGATTTTTCTAATGGTTGGAGGATTCATCACTCAAATACTTAGCTATGATAACCATTAATTGTTTAGCAATAATAAGGATATGAAATGAGATACCCTGATAGTGAAAAAACAACAATTCTCCACAAAATGGTACTAAAATAACTCCAATAGAAAGGGTTTACCAAGAAAAAGTAGGGGAGGTTCCTTTGGTCTATAAGAGAAAATGATAGGGAAAAAATAGTGGATTACACTCTAAAAAAATAGGGGATATAATTTCAATTATCCCCCATAAAAACATCTGTGAAATGATGGTTGAGGCTACTAGAAGATATATGCATTTATTTATTTTCTCATTCAACATTCATACTCCACCAATGAGCTCATACAGATCCACCATCTGGCTAGTGGACCACTATAGGATATTAGGATGGAACAACGACTATCCAATGGCCAATGATATGAATCCCCAACCACATGAAACTCCTATGGGGCCATCCCACAAGTACCTACTTCTGAATGACCATAACTAATCATCAAAAATATCCTTTGATGTTTCTATTATTTTATAAAACACTTTTAATTACTGGTCATAAAACATTATTTCCATAAAAAAGAGGTTAAATTTTCCACGAAAAAAATTAAACCATCACATAAAAATAAAGTATCACTTTCAATAATATAATAATCATTTGATTCTTTATCTAAATTTTCTTATATCTATAGTGGCGAGGAAATTATATCTCCATGAGAATATGTATTCAAAATTTCATTTGAATTAATATAATATCTTGATTTTGTAATGATATACATGGTACAAGTATATATCCATTATGAGTGGTCTATATTGTTTCTTCTTGTTAAAGATTATTCAACCTGATGATCATAACATTCTATTCACTAAAGATATATATTTTCATAACCATATAAGTTTTTTTATATAAAATATTAATACCTTACACTACATCATTCAAATTTATAGGAATTTACAATATAACCACTATTATACATTTTAGTAATATTTTAATTCTTGATTGATTATACCTATGTATTTGTTTCATGGGTAAAATAGTATATTATTTTAATGAAATATTGAATGATTTAATGTGAATACATATATATGGTTTATCATTATATGATAGTTGTTAATGAAATTATATATACCTCTAAATAATTAGGTGATATGTTATATCTTCATAGATTATATGTATGAGAATGAGGAGTGAACCCAATCACATTAAAATGATTTTGATATTAGGTGACCCAAAAACATATTTAAACCTCACCCTATATGATTTTATAATGTTCACACAAAATCCTCAGTCATTAGATAATATATTAAAGTGACACTCCCCAAATATCAAAACAATTATAATGCATTTAAATAAGAAATATATCTCATATTGAAAATAATTTTGAAGTATCCTAATCATGAATGTAAATAGAGAAATATCACTAAGGAAAACTCCTCCAATAATCACATCACAGAATAAAGTGATTCTACTCCCTCAATCAAATCATTTGGGGGGAATGATAACATGCTTATATGGTGATTCGGGATTGCTAGCGTAACATGGGTCCGAGGAAAAGAACAACATTCTAATGAACATGTATCTTTTATCTCAGGTTTACGTATCACTACTGAATATATAGTATTTTCTAAAAATACCTTGTTCTTTAAAATTAAACATTCTTATACAATGTATGATCCTGAAATGAAAATAGATTTTACAGCATGAATTGTGAATATCATATCTTTAATTTTTGGACCCCTCATTCATTATACATTATAAATGACATCTAATGAATGAATCTACATGGCCTATGCCTCTAATAATTATTTATCGATGAACTCGTTACATGAATAATTTTCAAAATTTGTATCACTTCCCTGTAAAATAATATATGTAATTAAATCATATTTTTAAATCATGAACAAGGGTATCCTTTTTTGATGTAATAATTCCTCATGTAGGGTAATGAAATGAATTAATATCATTATGTTAATAATTCTATTCCTAGATTTTATAAATATTCTCATCTTCATTCTAGATTCATGTTTCTATTATTTCTTGATGGAATGAAGTTTGTTAATCTAATTTTATTCATATAATTTCATTATTTATATCCAAATTTTATGTTAACATCTCTTACCATGATATTAGAGAAACATTAATATATACTCCAGAATGATCATTTTTATTTTAGAAGAAATTTATTTTATAATAAAAAATTTATGCATGAATTACTACTAACAAGTTATCCCCCAACATTAAAATCTATGCTTTTCCACAATAATAGAATATCAATATAATACAATGGATCCTAATAGTAACATGATTTAAATGAGATTTTATTAAACTAAATTGATAAAATGGGGAATTACATGTAAAATAATTGCATAAAACAATTTATTCAACTCATAACCATTTAATGAAACAACCAATTCAACTATTTTACTCATTATATTTTTAAATTAAAAATTAATCATCTTTCATCCATTCATATTTTTAAAATTATTTTAATTATGTGTGACACTTTCAATTGACCATAATTATGTATTTCTTCTATTATTCATCACTGAATAAATGTGAATGTAATCCATCTCGTACATTTATTTATGATCGATACCATAGGATTTAAATTCATACAAATTCAACAGTATGAATAGAAAAAAATCACAAAAAACCATAAGGGATTCATTAAGGATCAAATGAATATGAGGATTCAAGGTTGGATGGTAAATGATGTAAAAATCAATAAATCTATAAATGGATGTTATATAAAATGGATTTAAAAAAATAGAAATTAACAATGTGGAAAATTATCCCTATCAAGGGACATCTATCTTATTCCAAAAATTTAATGTAATAACATGAATAAATGAAATACCATGATTTAAACCACCTATTAATATATATTTCCCCATTTTTGGAAAGTGTTTCTTGAGAAAATTCCAAATTGACCATTCAACCTCAAATTATCCACTCATGACATTGATAGTAATAACTATAAAAAGATCATCGTTCATGAAATGGTTATTTTGGGAATTTCCCAAGACATTATATATTTTTAAATATTTTTTAGGAGGTTGTGAAATGAATATAATAACAATCATGATAATTACCCAAAAATAACCATAATTAACACCACCACACTCACCTATTATAGTAAAAATATCCCTTCCACCATGGTCCATCTACAATATAATTTTTTTAAAATTAATTCAAAATATATATAGGTGGGTAGGAAATAAATAAAAAACTTGTAACATAGACCATCCTTAACAAGGTTTTTTCAAAGCTTATATGTTCATGAAAATGATTAATAGAAATGTTTCCCTGATATTTTGTGAAAAAATATAAACAAATAATTTTAAATTTTAAATTTTAAAATCATATCATCGATAATATGAAAAATAAGGCTTTGATTGTAAACAAACCTAAATTTCACTAAAGAAATATACTTAAGAATGAAAAGGTACTATTATGCTAAAAAATGTATCCCTAATTAGAATATATTATTGAGACAACCACTCTTGTAAATTTAAACTAATAATAAAATTAATAAATAAAAACAATAAATTCAGAGAATGAAAAAATATCATAAAAATCTATTATAATAAATAAAAATGTATCCTTAAATTATGTTTTTTTAAAATAAAATAATATTTTTAATCTCTGCATATTGGTTCTTTAATTTTTATCATTTAAATTTATTAAAAATTAAAATTAAATATTTTACGTACTGATAATCCTATGGAATATTTTTTCATATATTATTGATTAAAGGGGAAAAAATACTAGCCTTGTAATTCCATAAAAAATATAATAAAATAATTTAGGAACTTTTTTGTAAGTAAAATTTGAAAATATAATATGGGAAAACTTACATCCATTTATAATGAATCCCTAGGTTTGGGATGTTATGGTTTAGTTTTTTCATTTTAAAAAATTGAATAGTCTTCTCATGTCATTAATTGTTCCTACAACCTTTATTAATGATTTCTTTTGATACATGAAGGTACTAAAAAATTGATAATAAACAAGATAATACACACGAACCTTCCTCAAATAAGATTTAAATTATTTAGGGAAGATTAATTATTTTAAAATTTAAAAAAAATCCGTAAAAAATGCTTTGCCACATGGATGTAATTTTATTTAACATCATTTTGTCAACATTAAATATTTTAGCTTATGTTATAGAATATTGAAAAATTATACCTTGTATGGATCCAAAAATAGTCTATGTTGTTATTTAATTAGGAACATAGGCCTCCATACTTCTTTTGAAATCCAATTAACTCTTCCTTATGGTAAACTCCTCTCAACCTCCATCATGGCTATCCACTAGTTCATTTTTAGACATGAAATTACATGTTTTAGGTTATAAACTATCGGAACATATTAGGACTATTCCATGTATTGTATAGAATTGTACCATGCATCTTTGATGATTTTATGTGTTATCTTTTCACTATTTTTAGCATTTGCTTCTCCATAATCAACATGGGAATCACATATCTCTTTAATTTCTTCTAAAATAGTTAATTATTTAACATTAAAACAGATCATTTCTTGAAAATCTATCTCTTTGATGTAGTATTTACACTTTTTTCTGTGTATGTTACAACTGAATTACTCACTTCCCACCCACAAACAGAGATCACCAATTTTTTAACCGATTAGTACTAATATAGTCACTATAAATGGTCTTCTAGGAAAAATATTTTTCCACTCCTCATTATATACTACACCTAAAATTCCATGAGGGAGATACATTTTCCCTTTTATAGAATATATCCTCAATTATCCCTCATTAGTATTTTAATATTGAATCTATTAGTTAAATTTTGTTTATTTTAGGTCTTAAGCCCTATATTACCAATATTCTAAATATGATGTATGAAATGATATTGAATCATTAAAAAAAATCACATAATTATTTTATAATATTTTTAGACCCATAAAAATTAAATTGAAAAAATAGCAACATTTTTTTCTTTTTAGGCCATTTGACACTACATCATATAATTCTCTAATGAGTGGTACAATTATTGATTTATTTATTCATTATTTTATTAATATTTAGTTATTTTATAAACATTATGTATATTTTAATATTTGATAGAAATTTTTTCAAATAAAAATTAATATATAAATTGATAAATTATTCAAGAAAATTACATATTTATACTTCTATCTATTTTTAATTCACCCTCCCTAAACATGGTAGATGGGGCTTGTACGGTGGTAATGGAACCTACCATTCTTTTTATTCTTCATCTTTATCATTCTTCTTATTCTCCACCCATTCTAATTCATTTTTCGGATGTTGTAATTTCTATCTCTTACTTAGATCACGATTATACATAGTGAAATTCTTATTCCATGTGTTTTCACATCACTAGTGGTCTATGATGAACTTCTGCATCCAAAATTTATTTTTTATTTTGTATATCATCCCTATAATTTTAATGATTTCATATTTTTCCCTATTTCTTTGGGTCATATAAAAGATTTTTTCCATTTTTTTCATTCCTATGATTTGAGTAGTTAGGAATCAGATTATAACTTGCGACAACAACATTCTGAGACCTTGTATAAAACAGTTATTTAAAATTAAATAAACTACTATTATAAAAAATTACATAAAAATAATTTAAAACCGTCACTAACAAAAGTGATAAAAATTCAATAGCTTGTAAGGCCTTGTCAATTTCTTATAGGGATTCAAAATTTGAATAATATATAAAATTAAAACATCATAACTAAAAATTTAAATAATTAACATGTCTGGGTAATGAACCAACATGAACTGTTAAATATGATTAAATTGATATTTGAAATCAAATGAAAATGAAAAAATATTTGAGAAATATCATTTTGGTGGCATGAAGAGATAGTTACATTCCGGTTTCTATCATAGGGATTCAATGAATTGATATTTTTTTCAAATTTATTTATCATACAAGGGGATTGAAAGGATCTTTGTATTGGGAACCCTTCCTCTAATTCATAAAATTAACTATTCATTTGGTAAATTATAGGGAAATATTTTGAAACTAGATAACCTAAATCATTATTTAAACACAATAACTCTATATTTAATAATTTTCATACACATTATAGGCTATTAAGTTAAATCATTGAGACGATTTTCAATGAAAAAAATGATCATGCAACATAATAATTAATGTATTTGGAAATGAAAATTAATGTGATGAAACTAGAAAAATGAATTGAAATATAAAAATATCCAGAAAAAAATTCCCCTACTATTACATCAGTATACACTAATAGTAAAACCCTATGCTCAAATAATGAGAATCAATGTAAACATGGTTACCCATCGAAAATGAATAACAGTGGTATTAGGGCTCCTAGGTCATGTACTCTGGTCTTGTCCAATTAGTATATTCTATTATATGGCCTCAATTCGATACCAAATATATAGAATTCTACAAAAATACCATGTATCATTGAATTCAACTAAAATACGGACTTTATTCTCATGAATTTATTTGATATTTAACTATTTTAATTCTGTGGATCCAATCAATCAAGTTCGATTCACTCATTTTTCTTATATTGTAAACAAAATGAAGACTATGAATCAGAATGACCTTTTGGTCAATTATTTTATGTCTATATGACCTCATGAACTAAATAAAATTAAAGACATTAATTACATTCCAAAAAAATCATAAATGGAAGGAAATATTATTATCATAGAATGAATGAAAAACATCGTTTTGTCCTATGTTTTCCTCAACCAGGTTCTTGATATAAATATATTTTCTGAAATGAATACATATGTTTCCAGATTCTATAGTTATTCTCATCATCATTACAATGTAAATATTTCATTATCATTACATGAAAATAAGTTTCATCAACTTCCTTTACAAATATCATTTCGTAATTGAGAAAAAAATTATATTGAATTTTCTCCTAACAAGATATGAGAAAACTAAAAATATCATGGAATGATTGATCAATTGAAATGAAATAGAAATTAATTTTAGGCTAAAACTATATGTATAGGTTTTAGTTTTCATTATATTATTAATATCATATAATGAGGTATCAAATGAGTTATATATACTTTGGTTCATTAATTTTCTTATAATAATCCTTTTGATATACAATCATTGGTATATCCAAATAAGGTATCACCAATTATTATATCATGACTCCACACTGATTAATATAGTTTATTATACTAATCTTAATCATAATATATCATTACAACCCATTATCTTCTATTATTATAATTTATTATAGAATATAATAATCTATATTTTATTGGATTTTATCATTATACTACTCATATAACATTTAAAACACAAATGAATCAATGATAAATGAAGATTTAATTTTCTCTAAAATAATAAAATATTAACATTGCCATCAATCAATTCATTTGGTATGTCATGTATCAAATAACTAGATAGATTTCATGACCATTTTGAATGTGTTAGGAGCCCTTATTTAATTTTCCTATGCATTATCTTCCATAGTTACGCAATATATTTTTATACCAACATTGTATTGATTTAAAAAATGTGGTGTAAATTTAAAATGATATTGTTGGTTCTTATATTGGGACATGAGTTCCATTTCATGATAAATAACTCAATTATTGTCACATTAATGCTTAATTATCCACTCGTTATATAAACAATCCTGTCTTTGGTGAAATGATTTTTAATCAAAATAACATGCTTCACAAAATTTTAATTTCCCATGTACGGTGCAACTATTCATTTGTTTTCCATATTATCATGATTGAAATTATATTAACTGATATGTACATTATTAAAGAAATAAATGAAAGCATATTTAAATCTCAATTCATCCTTATATATTAGGAAACTAAAATTAATGTCATATTTTTCAATTACCACATCTTCAAATACAATGACTGAGAACATATACTTTATGCTATTTTAGGAATATTGAATACTTCATTAGTCAATAAAAAAATAAATATATCACTTATCCCTTAAAGAAATATTCAAATAGTACAATTGGTTTGATCGTATAGATATTGGATAATTATTTTATTGGATATTTAAAAACTCATGAAAAAAAAGTACCATGGTGAAGAAATTAAATTTTGTAGAAAGCTATGTAATGAATATAATAGAGCCCAAATATCAATAAAGGGATTCTAGTAAAAAATAATACAGTGTAAAATTATATTAATTAGATTATAGTAAAAAGTAGTTGATTTTGAAAAATCAATCAAAAACCCGATTTATATGGTCTATGAAAATAAAATACACCTATTAAATAAATATTTACGATCAACTAAATCATCACTACACTTTTTTCATAATATGTTAACTTTTACTAACCTATCCTTATACATATAATAAACTCTTTTAAGTGAAATTTTTAACGAAGAAATGTAAAATTAATATAATCATGGAGTCATCAACATTTTCAACCATTTAAATAACTTAATGATAATTTATTATTTTCTATTTAATATATAAATTTATAAATTTACAAAATGGTGAAAGAATTTATTAAGAGATAAAAAACTATTACATCAAATAGATTCATTATAAAACATGACTAAATATTGATAATATTTCATAAAATAATTAATGGAAGATAAAGGAGAATTATATATTTATTTGATTATTCCAAAGAAATAAATAATTATATAATCAAACCATACTACATTTGATTCTCTAATGCAAATACTCAATGATAAATTAAAAAAATAAAATAACGAAAAGAGCTCATACATTATATCATATTTATATAACACAATAAAATAAATGAAAAGTGTACTAGAGATAAGAATTCTAATGTAGATTATGAACTTATTCTTCATGAATGAAATTGAATATTCTATATGAATCATTTATTTTTTTCTTATTTCTTCCTTCTCTTATAACTATATTAGTGCTATAACCATGATATTAGATGATAGTTTTTATATAATTCCATCATGAATCTCCCCATTTAAACTATATAATGACAATTAATTATGCCCATCCCATCATGAAACATAACCAACTTCCCCATGGGTCACTTTTTTTCTGTAAACAATATAGAAAAATCAATTCTTAAGAATTATCCGTAAATAATAAATGAGTTGGTTTGTCATAAAAGTGATTAAATGTATTCATTAAAGATTCTTATATTCGACATCTCACATACATGTGACATATGCACATAAATCATTTCCTAAAAAATAAAACCATAATACACTTCAAAAAATTAATTAAAAACCAGGTGGTATGTAATTAAGAAATTTGTGGAACAATTTTTTAGAATCCTATAATTTTAACTGTCAATGAATCTCCATCACTAATACATTTATAAAAAATTTCTATTAGTGAAACTCATAATAAGTGAAACTGATATCTATATATCTATAGAAATTTCACTCATATAGTTAGACTGCTGTTCTTCTTTGATAAAAAATTTGGTCATTATAGAATATTAAAACAAATGGTCACCATTTAAATATAATCAAAAGAGAATTATGACAATAATATATCACCTCAAAAAGTTGTATATTGACTATATCTCCAGTACAGTAAGCTATATATTCCCGCTTCAGAATATATAATAGACATAGTATTTTTACTCATGTATTATTAGAACAAAATAATAAATCTCTATAAACCAAAATAATTAAAAAAACTAAAAATATCCTCTAGGATGGAATCATTTTTTTATTATGACACCACATTCATTTACATAAACAAGTAAAAATGACTATATAGTTGTTCATTATGTAGATAAATGTTATAATAATTCTTAAAAACTTATTAAATATCCTCACATAACTCTATGTGGTTTATGTTACTCTATGAATATTATGTTACAACCTAGAAACCTAAAAAGACTAATTTTGACGTGAGAAACATTTGGGATAAATTATATCTTTATAAATAAATAATATAAAATGATGGATTATGGTATTGAAGGAAAAATTATATATCTCAAAATTATGATGATATATTATGGAAATGAATATCTAAATGTATTTGATTCATTTTTACTAGTAAAAAATTATCCTCATATTCAATTGGATGATTTTTTATAACCTTTCCCACAATGGGATCAATATTGGTATAAAATTTTATATACATGTCACTATTCGTATAGAAAAACCACTTATTCTCTCAACGTCTCACTACATAGGTTATATATGGAATGTTTGAAGTATAGTTAGTGTAAATAGAGTATGTCTGACACCTCATGTCAATAAAAATTTAGCAGATTTTGTACATAGAATATAATCATGGTAGGTAATATGTTAAACATATTTGAACATAAATTCATTATCATGACTTAATATAAATCTATATTTCACTTATCCTAAAAACCCGAAATTCCTATTGAGGTTATATTTTAATAATAAATTTCTCTTATTCTACAACCACATTTGGAATCATCACAATTGAAATATTTGGAACCATTCCTATTTTTTTAATGTTATCCATTATTAAATTTCCTCCCAATTATACTTTTCACATCATCATCCTCCATATGGAAAATTCCAGATCAGTTCCAAAACACATTGTTCTTAGTTTTTTTATAAAATTAATATCTCCTAGTATATTTGGAAAAATTATTAAAAAATAATATATCTCTTCCAAAATGTTCTTACCCTAAGGTTATATTCTCCCAGATCATGGTCTATTATTCTCCAACAATCCATGACATATTAAATTAGAAATAATTGTTCTGTGATTTAGGTTTATGTGCTATGAATTTTTATTTAGGTTTATTATGATGTTTAGAAAATTATATAATACCCGTATACTTCTTATACTCTCACATATGATCATTAATTGATATATATAATGTTTACCATTTTTGAGAGTCTAATATCTCCTATTTCTATTTTTACATTTCTATAAGTTTGTAATAATGGTTTTAAAAATTTTATGTCTAAAATTTTTGATATGTGAGAGGAAACATGTGGAATGTATTGATGATAATTTTGGGATATAATATGATTGTATATAATATCTCAAAAGACACTAAATATTTACCATCCTTGAGTTTTTATAATCAATATATATATAGAATATTCATTTTAAATGGAAAAATATTTATATATGGCGTTCTTGATTAACCTCACTAACCAATTACTATTGAATTCCCTCTCATTCTGTAACACCCCACCCCTTCCCCATTAGCTTGATGAAGTGGTTAGGGTTATGTGGCCTTAAGCCATGTTCCCAAGGTGGTAGAGGCTGGAAATAAATGGTGAGGGCTTCAAGAAAAAATTGGGGACCTATTTTCCCTGAAGAAAAAAAAACCAAACCATCACCAACAACCACTATAAGATGCATGTAGACAACCATTCAAACATGTATTCCCAAAAGAAAACCATGTTGTTTCATAATACAACCCAAAAACCAATACAACCAATAACTTATTAGAGTACTATGAAGAAGACTCAACAAATGAACCAAAATAAGCCAATACACACTCCATGGCTCTAACCAAGCTCCATGCTCTATACTCCACCCGGACATGACAATGCACCACTAAAGGAGGGGTATGGTTTAGCTTTTCCCACAACATGATACAAAACCTCTGCAAAGACACCAACGTTCCAAAGAAAGGGGTGAGTAAACTACTCTGTAGGATTTACCCAAATGAAATCCCTACATATGCCACTAGGATAAAACTATTATCACATTTATATAAAATAGTTTACATAAAAATAATCACAAGTGAAACCATTACCAAAATCCAAACACACACTTACCAAGCCATCTCTCCCAAACCAAAAAAACCAATGGAAAACCAAACAAACATTCCACAAGCCTTTTCATCATATACACATTAACACAAAAATTTTCATCTTTCAAAACAATTCACACAAAGAAACCATAACGGTGGATCTTCCGTCCAACCCGTTCACCTATTCACAACTAGTGGTACTTCCCGACCACTTATCTTTTGATGGTGTCCCTTCCATCCATTATCCATCCCCTTTTTACACTGGTACTTCCTGGCCACTTCAAAACTACTTCCCAATCAAGCCATAACCAAGCACATAACCCACCAAGGCCACTACAACATGAAATCAACCATTTACATTACATGCCAATCCACTTCATTAAATCAACCATTTATTGAACGCACCCATTAACCATTTTCCATGCCAAACCCCATTTCAATAAAACAACCCTTTTTTAAAACCATTTTTCCAGATCATCTAAATCAACTAACAAAAAACTCATTTTAAAATCAGAATTTAAAATCACATCAAGGGAATTTTGCCACAATCCCCTTTTCCCCAAAAGTCCCCCAAACCATTACGAAAGAGATTTCCATCTGATTTCTTACATCAACAACACAGCTAATTTTTCAAGCAACCAAAATTAACAATAACAAATCCAGTAGTCCTAACCAAGTGGAGTCGAGAGAGAAACCACCTACCTTTATGGTTATGGGGAAATGGACCCACAAGTAAATACTCTTCAAAACCAGTGATCACACCCTCGAAACCTCTCTAGATCTCATTCACTAACATCCATAAGACATTAAATTAACATCCAAGGAAACCACAACACTTGATCTACACAAAACAGGTGTAGATCTATAAAATAGAGATAGAGGGAGATGTAGATCTATAATAAAACACAAGGAACCCAAGAGGAGAGACTTACCTAGGAGAAATCACCCTCAATCCACAAAAAAACCTCTTCAATACGCTTCAAAAATGAGTGGGAGATCACATTTACCCTCTGAGAACCCGAAATCCCAAGTGAGGCTCGAATGGGAGATAATTTGGAGAGGAATGAGGCAAGACCAAGTGAACCCGGATTTAAAACCCTACTTTTAAGTGGCCACATGGTTAGCCCACATGGTTTGGAAAACTCTGAGCTAACAGTGCGCACACTACTGCCTCTAGAGAAAGGGTCTGCATGGTTTCCTTGCATGGTTTGGAAAACCATGCGTAGGCCGTACGAAACCTACATTCTCCCCCTTTACAATTTCCTAGAGAACCCGCATGGTTTCCCCCATCCATTCTCAAATCGTGCTCCATAATAAAAGCCTCCAAACTTATCCAAAAACATTCCATACTCTACCAAAATTTACCAAACTCATCCCATGAAATTTAATCACATAAAAATATTAACAAAAGGATATGTACATCAAAACTGGGGTACTGCATTCTCCCCACCATTGGAATTTCTGTCCTTAGAAATTAGTGAACCCACCCTTAGCCGAAAGTGCACGAGCCATTACTTAACCATTTCTTTCTCCCGCTCCCAAGTCTCCTCTTGGATCTGGCCATGCTGCCACAAAACCTAAAAAAAGACCCGATGATTTTACCCCGCAAGACTTTTTCCTTCTTATCCACAACCCGTACTGGCACGTGCACTGATGAAGCATCCGACTTTAGCTCAATAAGGTCCCTTCGAATAACATGACCCAGATCTGGCTGATACTTTTTCAACTGCGACATATGAAACACATTGTGAACCGCACTGAACCTAGGTGGAAAAGACAAATGATAATCCACCTCACAAATGCACTAAAGAATCTCAAAATGTCCAATATACCCAGGAGATAACTTTTCCTACTTCCCAACACCGACAATGTCCCAACCTAGTATAGATCGTCAAGAAAACATGGTCACTCACCTCGAACAACAATGGCCATCAATGATGATCCTCATACGATTTCTGACGACTCTGAGCCATCTCCATTCTCTTCCTGATTAACTGATCATCTCTGTAGTCTCCTAGACAAGCCTCAGTCAAACCATCGAGGACTCACCCGTTTCCACCCAAAATAGTGGACAACAACACAACCTATCATACAATTATTCAAATAGAGCCATATGTATTGATTTCTAATAACTATTATTGTACAAGAACTCATCCAATGACAGGTGATCCTCCCCCGAGCCACCAAAATCTATGACACAAGCCCACAACATGGCTTCCGAAGTTTGTATCATCTTCTCGCATTGACCATCCTTCTATGGGTGATATATCGTGATCATCGTCATCTGTGTCCCGATTTCTTGTTGACATGATTTCCAAAAATGAGATGAAAACCTAAGATATCTAGCTGATACAATTGAAACTAGAATTTCATGCCTATTTACCACCTCCTGGATATAGATTTTGGACAGATCCTCTATCGTATAAGATTCCCGAATCGGGATGAAATGGGCCGACTTCGTTAACTGATCCACTATCACCCAAATGGCATCATGATTCCTGATTATTATTTGGGGACCTATGACAAAATATATCACTATTTGATCCCACTTCCAAATAGGTAATGGTAAACACTGCAACATTTCCACTAGCCTCTCATGCTCTGCCTTGACCTGCTGACAAGTCAAGCATCACGAAAGAAACTCTGCCACACTTCTTTTCTCAGCAGCCTACCAGAACTGCGCATTCAATGCATTATACATTTTCTGTGTTCTAGGATGAACGGACCACCTGGAATTATGATAAGCCCTGAGAAGATCCTCTTGACATGCAACTGGTACAACCATCTGATTTTGAAAACACAAAACCAAATCTCAATTCAGTTTCCAACCCTTAATTGTCTCCCCACCATTGAGTTTTGACCTCATGGTCACACACACTGAACCAGATATCTATAACTCTTTAACCATGCCAACCAAGTGAGTAATAAACAAAACTAGAAATAAGACCGCTCTAATGCCATGGTCCTCACATTCCAACCACATGTCAGCTATAACCGACATCAACTGCCGCTGGTCTAATGCCTGTTTTACCACATGAGCATATGATTTTCTACTTAATGCATCTGCCATCGATTCTCCCATTAACAATGTCTAAATTATGTCATAATCAAACATCTGGATATATTCTATCCATCTCCCTTACCTCAAGTTCAAATTCCTCTTTTAAAAATTGTGATTCAGGCTCTTATGATCTTTATATACCGAGAATTTCTCCCTGAAGAGATAAGGATTCCCCACTTTCAAAGCATGGACCACTATTGCCAATTTCAAATCATGAGTTGGGTAGTTCCTCTCATGTAACCTAAAATTTCTTGATCCATACGAAACCATATGATTTCCTTGAATGAGAACACACCCCAACCCTGATCCCGATGCATCACAATAAACCACGTAACCTCTTCCTTGTTCTGGAAAAACCAAGATTGGTGCTAATGTAAGGCGGGCCTTTAGCTCTTCGAATCATTGTTGGCACTGTTCATTCCACTTTAATGGAACATTATTTCTTGTCATAGCTATCATTGGAAATGCCACACGTGGAAAATCATGAAGAAAATGATGATAATACCCAGATTGAACTTGGAAACTCCATACCTCAAGCACATGATTTGGCGGTTTCCACGAGATAACATCCTCTATATTTTCCAGATCCATAGAAACACCCCTTTAAGTAATCACGTGGAAAATAAAATGGACTTCCTATATCCAAAAGTCAAACATTGACAACTAGGAATATAACTGATGATCCCTCATGATCCCTAGCACTGTCACTAAGTGATGATCATGCTCCAACCATGTCTTTGAATACACCAGAATATCCTCTACAAACACCACCAAAAATTAATCTGGATATCTCTGAAATATTTGATTCATCAATTCCATAAATACCACTGGCACATTCGTTAGGACAAATGGCATAACAACATATTCATACTGACCATATCTACTTTTTAAATCTGTCTTAGGAATATTGTCTTTCCTCACCCACAATTGATGATATCTCAACCTCAGGTCGATTGTGGAGAACCACTGGTCTCCCCTGAACTGGTCTAACATATCATCAATTCATGGAAGTGGATATGTGTTTTTTGTCATAACATGGTTAGGTCTACGATAATCAACATAGAGCCTCAGAGATCCATCTGAATTTTCACAAACAACATTGTTGCTGCACATGGAGTCGTGCTAGGCTGTATAAACCCTTTGTTTGCTAACTAATCCAACTTGAATTTCAATTCATGCAATTTAGTAGGTGTCATCCGATAATGTGGAAGTGAGATAACATTGGTCCCCCGAATGAGATCAATTGTAAAATCTACTTCTCTTAAGGGAGGTAACCCAGAGAATTCGTTGGGAAAAAAGACCATGAACTGACCCCCCACTATCCGAAGAACACTTTGTTCAACACCGTCTACAGATTCCAATGACAACACCACCAACTAATACAATAATGGTCCCACCGCTGGTGCCAACAAATCTATTGCACCCTGCCTTTCATGCCTCTCTTATCTAAGGAGATGTATAACGACATTGTGTTTTGTAAAAGCCACTGTACGTGCATTACATTCGATGTGGGCCTTAAACACGACCAGAATATCCTTTCCCAGTATTACATCATACCATCCATCTCAAGAACTGAGAAAATACACATTAGCTAAACCTCAGCCACAATGATACAACATGCTTTACACAAGAAGGTCGAAACTCTCTTTGACCCAGAATAGTTTAACATTTCAAGACTGAGGGCATCATTTCTACCCTTAATCATAGCAACTCAACCACACATGCATCAATAAAAGAGTGTGTGTTACCTGTATCAAATAGCACTTGCATCGAGGTAAAATTTAAAGGAATAGTTCCTCGCACCGTGGATGGTCTTGACTGATCATATGCCATAACCTGCTCGGCTCCAAACAGTGCCTTGCTTTCCACACTCTGCTCTTTATTGCCCGGTTGAGGAGTTGTGGGGTTTCAAGAATCACCATAGGTGACTTTTCTCTACTGATAAGAGGTATGCTGCTCTCCCCATCCTGGGGCTGCCTAAGACATCTGCGATCCCTGAGGAGTGACACACACACCCGACCACGAAGCATTCTAACAATAACGCTGCAGATGCCCCATCTGCTTAAGATTATGACATTCTCAAGGTTGTGCCAAACAATCCCACATGATATGGGTCGTAGAACCACACTGAAAACATCCTGGTTTGCTCTGGGGATTTTGGGGAATATTTACCTATCATGCCATCGGATTATGTGTGATACTCCTTCCATCAGAATAAGTGTCCCTCATCTGCTTGATCCCAACATTAGAGTTCCCATTATGTTCCATGGTTACTACTATGCTTCCTCTAACCGGAGCTCCCAACAGATCATGCTCAGCCAACGAGACTCTATTCACGATCTCTGTGTAATCATCTATAAATCGCACCGCTATCTTGGAATAAATATCTTACCTCATACCAACATCATAGATACGATCTTTCAACGATGTACTACCAGCCACCTCGAGTTCAAATCTCAATATGTTCATAAACATAGCTGCATACTCCATTAGCGAAAGGTTTTCTTGTTTCAAACAGAAGAAATTAATTCTATGCTGAATTCTAAACATATGTGGGTAGAATTGTTTACTAAAAAAATCATCAATGCCTTCCCAACTCATACCCTGGTCTATTAAAGCTAGGACTACCAACTTCCACCACTGAAGGGAAAGATCCTCCAACATATACGTGGCCAATTTTACTTTTAACTATACTTGTGTACCCAAGAATTCAAATATCTTGTTCATTCTATTCAACCATTCTTATGCACTCTATGGCTCTTAATCACCCCTGAAGATGGGTGGATTTTGTTTTTGAAACTGAACCAAATGATTTACATGCCTTGGTTTATCCTAAATATTTCCAATTTATATATCTTGTAAATCTTGCACTATACTTTGCACTAACTGCTGGTTCACCTAAGGCTCGAGTGCAACCACATTCTCATCGGCCGATTCCAGTTGGTCTCTACGATGCCTACCCTGTTCCATTTCGATAAACAGAAAAAAACAACCATGAGTCTCACTTCGGTAGACATCAAGAATTCCCATTTTAATTTTCATTACAGAACACTATCACAACAAGGCTTTCCACATATTCCACTTTTACATGTTTCACTAGTTTTTTTGAAAATCAAACCATTTTCAAAATACCACAAGTTTATATGATTCAAATCATTCTATTTGATACCTAATTCAGATTTTTCAAGATCCACACATTCATATAACAACATAAATCGTTATACCCCAATGAAATATGCATCCTAGAGGGAAATCATTTCTACCGTGAATGCCATGCTCATATCATTGGCTACCCCCACAACAATGAGATATCCAATGCCTATAAGTGTCTCCAACCACTTCTGTACCCAACTACTCGGTATCTTGAAGTTTAGAATAAAATGGTTAGTTATGTCCTTTTATGCTCTATATTCCACGTTCCGACATTCCTACGCCTTGATACAACTTCGACTCAAAGAATATACCACAACGAATGCCAACTCCAAATCCGAGAATCAACTATGAAGGAGTGAACAAGAGGATACCAATTGTAACAAACTACCCCTACACCATTGGCTTGAGGAGACGTTGAGGGTTACATGGCCTTTAGAAACATTTCCAAGGCACCATTGGCTGGAAACAAATGTCTAGGGCTTCAAGAAAAAATTGTTCAACGATTTTCCATTAAGAGAAAACCAACCAAACCATTACCAACAACCATTATATGATGCATGTCAAAAACCATTGAAGCATGTATTGCCAAAAGATAACCAAGTTGTTTCACAACACAACCCGAAAACCCAATACAAACAATACCATTTCAAAGTACTATGTGGAAGTCTCAACAAAAGACCCAAAATAAGCCAATACACACTCTATGTCTCCACACCAAGCCCCTTGCTCCAAGCTCCACCCAAACATCATGATGCACCACTAATGGAGGGTGATGCCTTACCTCTGTCCACATCATGATACACAACATCTGAAAAGACAACAACGTGCCAAAGTAGGGGGGTGAGTACAACTACTCAGTAGGATTTCCCCAAATGACTTCCCTACACATGCCACTAGAATAAAACTGTTAGCACATTATTATAAAACAGTTTACATAAAAATAATAACAAGTGAAACCATTATAATAACCCAAACACACCCTTTACAAGCCATCTAACCCAAACCAAACAACCAAGGGAAATCCAAAAAAACATGCCACAAGACATTTCATCATTTAATCATTAGCACAACGATTTCCATCTTGCAAAAAAATGCACACAATGAAACCATAACGGTGGAACTTCTGTCCAACCCGTTCACCTCTTCACAATTAGTGGTACTTCCCGTCCACTTATCTTTTGATGGTGGCCCGTACATCCACTATCCATCCCCTTTTTATAGTGGCACTTCTTTCCCACTTTTACAAAACATTCCAATCAAGGTATAACCAATCACATAACTGACCAAGGTCACAAAAACATGCATTCAACCATTACCATTACATGCCAATCCACTTCAATAAATCAATAATTTATTGAAAACACGCTTTAACTATTTCCCATGCGAATCCTAATTTATATAAAACAACCATTTTTATTGAAATACATTTTATCATTTCATCTAAATCATCCAAGAAAACAACTAATTTTAAAACCCCATTTTAAAATCACATCAAGAGCATTTCGCCACAAGCCCCTTTTCCCCAAAAATCCCCCAAACCACTACCAAAGGGATTTCCATCCGATTTCTCACATAAAAAACACAATTAATTTTTCATGAAACACAAATAAATTGTATCCAAAACTCTATTTATAACCAAGTGGTGTTTATAGAGAATCCACATACCTTGAGGGTTCCAGTGAGATCGACCCACAAGAAACTAATCCTCAAAACCAGTGAACGCACCACCGAAACCACTCTAGATCTCATTCCCTAACATCCAAAAGCCTTAAAATTAAAATCCAAGGTAACCATAACTATAGATCTACACACAACGGGTGTATATCTAGAAAACCAAGAGAGAGGTAGATGTAGATCTAGAGGAAAACACAAGGATCCCAAGAGAAGATACTTACCCAGGAAAAACCACTTATAATCTAGCTAGAAACTTCTTCAAAATGCTTCAAAAATGAGTGGGAGATCACATTCACCTCTGAGAACCCGAAATCCCGAGTGAGGATCCAGTGGGAGAGAATTTTGAGAGGAATGAGGCAAGCCCGAGTGAACCTGGATTTAAAACCCTACTTTTATGTGGCCACATGGTTAACCAGCACGATTTGTCCAACCATGCGCTAACCATGAGCACACTACTTCTTTGATAGCAAGGGTCGGTACGGTGGCCTCGCACGTTTTGGAAAACCGTGCGCAGGCGATGTGAAGCCTACTATCTCCTACTGCATGTTTTTCTAGAGAACCTGCATAGTTTACCACAATCGTTCTCAAACTGTGATCCCTATGAAAAACCTCCAAATGTATCCAAAACCATTCCAAACTCTCCCAACCATTACCCAACTCATCCAAATCACATTAAACACATAAAAATAATAAACAAAGGCTATATACCTCAAACTGGGGGTACTACAAATCCCCCCCAGGAGAAATTTCCCCAGAGATAATCATCAGGTTTCCCTTAAACTTTTATTAATAGAAACCCTTATATAAAAAAATAAAAATAATCAATTATAAAACTGTGATTCAAGAAAAACCTTCTAAACAACCATGAAATCTCAAAGCTCACTAAGAATAAGACATGGATAGACACTTCCCCACACCTAAGCCTTGATATACAATGATCGAATCTAAAATAAACCTCTAAAACTTAAATATAAATAGGTATATTCAATCATTTGGTAATGATCTATAATTTCCTAGGATAACCTAAAACATCAACAAACCTTGATCCCCCACAAGGATTTAAGAATGATCCATATCACCATGATATGGTTATATGAACTGAGGGAATTAAATCATAACCAGTGGGAAAGATTACACCCTTTAAAAAATATCTGTATAAGGGATTACAACTTATGATTATTCATGATGTATTTTGATATTAAAAATCATAATATATAAAATGAATTTTTTTAACAAAAAATACTCTTCCAAACAATGAATAAAATGAAAAATAACATAATTCTCTATCAAAGTATCTTCCCAAAAATTGAAAACATTTATAAATAGATTCTAAAATAAAAAACCTAGAACTAAAATAAAAAATGAAGGTGGAAGAACATTTACACAAAAATAATAATAAATTAAAAATATCATTAAGATATCGAAAAATATAATACCATATTACTCTAATTCATTACCATAATTCAACCTCTATATAATTCCAAAATAAGAGTAAATATATCCTGAACTAGAATCATAGTCCTATACAATGACATAAAGTATAGATTCTATACAACAATAATATAATTATTAATTGTATGATCTAATTAAAAGTAGTATACCATCAAAAATAAATATCAGTTAATTTAAAATAGAAAAAAAATATTTTGGATATAATGTGTTGGAAATATTTTTCCTTACATTTAAATAGATTGAAAAATTAAGAATCTTTTGTTGGAATGGATATGACGAAGACATAAGAGGGGGGTAATTGTATCCTCTAAAATATAATGAAATTTTATGAATTTCCCCCTTGAAATTAGATGATCCTTTCTATTTATTTTAAAGATAAATTTGAATGGAAATAAATAATGAAACTAAAATGGAAATGTAAAATGGTTTGGAGAGAAAAAATCCCTATGTTCACTCCACCAACTCTCTACTCCATAATATTAGTTATTTTCACTAATATGTCCTCTAATTTTGATACCATTACAAAAAAGTAGAGGAATTTGACTCTATTAATGGTTTTTCCAGGGCATACTGGTTCTTCTATGGGGAAACTAAAATTTAAAGCATTGTATGAGAAGCTAAAATTAAGCCAAATATGAATCTGAGTAGAAAAATCTATAATAAATCTATAGATATGTAATTTTTTAGGAAATTAGTCATCTATTAGAATATAAGATGATATTTCATGTTTTATTTTATCTTTAATAATGTCCAGTATTACAGAAATAATCATCAATATCTTACATGATAATTTAATTTGAAACCAAAAACATAGATTAGACAATGTCATATAGTATTCAATATTTATTACACAATTATAGAATAAGGATTCACAAGGATGATTTCTATCATCACTAAAATGTTGATCAAAAAAAAGAAAACGTTTCAAAAATTTATTTCTATAACCATTAACATGTATGCAACCTTCTTCATATAATCCTTTTCTTGGTAGAGTGGGATGTAAATAAAAATAATATCTATTGAATTTACTAATTCTCTTATTTATGATACTAAAAAAATTAGTCAATTTCCATTATAAATATCCACATTAATTGGATGGCACCATTGGATAATTTCAGTATAATAAATCTCAAATAAAATCCTTCAAAAGAATTTGAATAACCCCCTAACAATATATCTAGAATAATACCATCATTTAGGGATCCACTTAACATTTAATAAATTCCATTAAAACCTTACGTTATAATTAATAAAATAGTTATAGAAAACTAGTAACTCCATTTGTAATTAAATTAAAATATTTAAATTTCAATAATATTATGTTCTCCAACTACATAGGAGAAATGATGTTAGATAAAAAATATTTCTTTTCTCTAAATACTAGACTAAAATATTTTTAATCTGTTTTATCACAATCCATTTTATATATTAATAATTATCAAATTGATAAATTGATATATGAATTTATGGTAATGAAGAATTATCATTAAATACCCTGAAAATGGAACAAAAAGAGTATCATAACGAGCTTATTAAATATCCATAATATTGGATATTTTAATTTTTAAATAATATTGTTTTTAATAAAAATAGTCAAACCCCCTATGAAATGGTATATGTACCATGTTTCATAATCAAGAAGTTCTCCACATAGAACATCTATAAATTAGTGTAGAAGTGTTCTCCTTCACACAACCTTATTTTGAAATGGTTTTATCATGATAAATTATGTTTTTACCCTTCACATGGTGAAATAAATTTATGTGGTGAAAATACCATCCTTTGTTCACTGTGCAATTCGACAACTAGCATGATCTTATTTACATGTTGTGTTTACATCATACAATGATTATATTCTATTAATTATTCACGAGATATCATGTTTTAGTTGAAATAGAAACTCTAATTCATTTGGGAGCAATATAACATCACGTGGAAAACATTTTCTCTAACTCTTCTCAATGTGTGAGTTGTAGTATGTGCGTAAAAACATAGTATTTTTGAATAAAAATTCATCCACACTATAAAAAATTAGTATCCACAAAGTATTATCAGTGGAACTTTTTATAACCATATATAATTAAATTGAATTAAAAAATTATAATTTAGTTCTATTTTCCAACAAAAATCACAATTTTTAATTTTAATAATTAGTAGTTATTTTATTAAAAACAACTCTTAATATTATTAAAAACAATAATTTTAACCCCCTCAACCTTAACCTCCACTCCTGCTAACCTCAACAACCCTTGTCCAAGACACCTACTCTCGCGGGTGAAGATCGTGACCTAGACCCCCTTACCGATGACAAACCTGACCCAGACACCATAGTAGTTACCTTTGTGACCTCGACCCCCCCCCCTTCTCCCTTCTAGAAATCATCCTTAACCCATACCCCTATCAATGATCATCATGGCTTTGACCCCACTTCTATATGTTGTCAGCTGATGGGTCCCGAACCCCCCATCCAATGACCGTTGTGACCCCAACCCCCCTTCAAGTGACATTCGTGGCCCTGAACACCACATTAATTATTACCCATACCCCACCCTCCTATCATTGACAATCGTGTCACTAACCCTACTACTAGAAAATATTGATACCTTGATCCCCCTCCATGAAACCATTGTGACGCCAACCACTACCAACTAATATTATGATCCCTAACCCCCCTTCTAGTGAATACTGTGACATTCAACCCCTCCTTTCGGCGATCACATTTACCCTAACCACACTTTCAGTGACCTACCTGACCTCGACTACCCCTAATCATTGAGAATGACCCTGTAACTCCACTCTTCCAAATTTTACACCGAATGTGACACCTAACATCATTAAATTTATGATTTATGGTATTTTTTTTAATATTCGTAATTATATTATATGATGGTTTGTGTAATTGATTGCTGTTAATGTTTTTAATATTTTTTTGATAAATATAACATAAACATCAGGTTTGAAAAAATTGTATAACATAAATAAAACATTAAATAACATATAAATAAATGAATAATTTTGTTATATGACCTCATATTTCCATAAATCAAATGTTATATAATATAAATATAACATTACCTTAACATGAAAATGATTTTATATAATGTGAATATAAATTTATATAATATAAATATAATGTAAATATAACATAAATATAATATATATGTAATTTAAATACAATTTTTTAGTTTTTTATAGAATATTATTAATTATTATTAATTATTATTAATTATTTCTTGTTAATATTAATTATTTAGTATAAATTATTATTAATTATTATCTATTATTATAAATTACTACTAAGTAATTATTAATTATGGGTTTTTATCAATAATTCTTCCTTAAATATTAATTTATTATTATTATTTATTATATATATATATATAGTTGGGTTCGTTGGGTTAGGTTGGGTCAGATTTTCCCAAACCATGGTACAAACCAACCATGTCCCGACCCAACCAAACCCATACTAAGCATACCATATGCCTAACCCAACCAAACTCAACCCATCCGAATCTAGTTAGGTCTGGAAAACCCCAATTTTCATGATATATTTCTATTACATCGAATCAAGACACTTTCATGGTCTGTGATAAAGTTGGGTGATGTTTAATTTTGAATGTACCTTTTTTATCAAATATTTATATCTTTATATCAGAATGTACAAGGATTAGAGTAAAATGTATTTTATTGATTTTAAATTCAACATATGGTTGAACAAACATGAATTAAATGGGTATCTGATGTTGAAAAAATTTACTTGTTGATATGTATGATGGATTTGGAATTGTGATTTTAATGATATGGAAATTTAGAATAATGATAATAAAGTTAACAAAACATAGTTTGACCCAGTATATGAGAATATAGTTCTAATTATCACTATTGATGCATTTGGATTTATTGGATACGATGTCCATGATATTAATATTTCAACATGAACTATGGTTAATAATGAGTAGGATAATCCTTTTCTGAACATTAGTGTCAAAAAAATATGTTTTATTAATTTGTTGAAGATGGAAGGAAATAAATATAAAAGGTCTTCCATGTATTCAATGTTTTCATTTCCTCTTAATTTGGTCTCTCTTGAATTATTGACAATGTAGTATCCATAATTTATTAGTTACTTCATTATTAATCTATTGAAGCTAATATCCCTATTATATTTAATTAAATAAACTATGTCATCACAAATCATGGACTAGATTATTCAAAGATACCTGAATTCAAAAATGATTACATTCATTGCTAGAGAGATGTGTCTGATGAAAAATAATGCATAATATTTCATACATGAATATGGAAGTCAATTATCTATAGTGATTGTATAAATAAATGAAACCCTAGGAAAAATATAAGAATAAAACTTCTACAGTTTTATATTGTTACATTCCTCTGAAACCACACAATCAATTATTATTCATGTCATATAAGACTATAACAATATGAAATGGAATGCTGAGGATTTTAATGATGAATTGATGTTACATAAAAAAGATTAAACATAAAGGAATATGTTTTATTAATTTCATATACATTTTTCATTGATTTCTAAAAAAATTCCATTAGTATGGGGTTTTCATGATTTTGACCCTCTTGGTACTTTGTGTACAAAATTATTGAATTTTGATAGTTATTTTGATCCCTTATAATCTAAATCCAAGTATGTGTTTAATGAATAATTCTCTAATATTTTGGATGATTATTCATAGAAATAAAATTCACGGAGATTAAATTACAGTATACATCCAACCTCTGAAAAATAATTGAATGATTTATCCAATTATGACATGGAGAAAATAATTATAAGAAAAGAAAACTATTGAAAATGTATGCTACATTAATATAAAAAATTAGATACTTTCCTAGATAAAGAAATTTGAACAGTATGAACACACATACTAGTTTGGTTTTTCACATTTTTAATTTTTATTTTGAAACTCCATGATTACCTCATAGAATAAAACTATGTTTTATGTGCGTTATTAATTTCATGGTGTTTCTTATAAATTCAGTTTCAACAATACATAATTCTATAAATATATTGAATTTATAAAGCCATTGAATGGGTTTTTTGGTTCTATAATCATATGTATATTAATGAACATCACTAGTGAATTTTGAAAATTTAATCACATTTAATGGGAAAGGGTACGAGGTACAATATCCAAAGAAGCTGCGACAAAACAATGGACGAAAAGGAATATATTTTTCAAACTTCAAAAATGTGAGTTTGATTTGATGCATCATAATGTTGATGTAATATATAATGATAAAAATAACTATGAAAATATAACTTCTACAATTCATTACTCGTTTGGAAAATCGAAGGATCACATTAATGATTGTAATGATTTGGAGCCAATGAATATCAAGAATGGTTTGTCAGAAAATGATAATGGAAAGTATATTTCTGCTATTTTTAGAATGATAGATTATGAGAATGATGTATTACATAGAATTATATATAATTTAAAATTTCTAAATTGATATTCAAGTAACATATTAAGCTTCATTGACTTAGAGAATCAAATAATATTTGGATTGAATAACCGTGACTCACATATTATAATGGAGAAGTTGTTGCCCTTTGCATAGTGTAATACATTACCTGAACATGTAACTTTGAATATAGTTGATTTTTGTACCTCTTCAAATAATTTTTTTGAAGAAATATAAATCTAATAAAGCTTGATGAACATCTAGAAATAACTGTTCTGAATAAATTGCATTATTTATAATTTTATTTTCCCTTAATTATTCAGTGTGATGATTCATTGTGATAGTGAATCTAGTATATGAAGATAATATTGGTTTACTAGAAAACTATCGACGGTTGTGTGAAAATGATAGGTACATTGATATTATATTAATTTTAAATATAAAATTCATTTTTATTTAATCATTGTGTACTTTTTAATTATATGTTTCTTATTTCTTTTATCACATACTTATGTCATTTTGAATCATATGTGACGAATAATACTCAACTTTAAGGCTCTATTTCTAAAGGATACATATTCGAAGAGTGTTTGGACTTTTTTTCAGTGCACGTGTGTGGTATTGAGACTTGATTAAATTATGTTGGATATGTTGATGTCATGTCCACTATTACATGTAATAAAAATAAGATATCGGTACTTAAAAAAGTTAGATGATAATTTGGAAAGCTGTTAAATTATACACTGGTTGAATTTGAGATGTTATAAGCAAAAAGATATGTTATACTCAATCCCATTTGTGCCAATATATTTATTGAAGAATTTTGATTGCAAAAAAAGAGGTGACTTAGTGGTTGAGATGGAAATGATAAAGAATTAACCGAAGGTGTTAATAAGAAATTTATTGAGTGGTTTATCATCATATTAGTATATACTCAAATTATTGATATATATTTATTTGGTATATATTAAAATTAATACTATAAATCTTCTTTTTATAGACAATTAATGTTTATAATTTAGGTAAAATATTAACTTATTTTTTGTTTATCGATTCAGATGTTATAAAAAATTCTATGATATTCAACGCCTACAATATTCATTGATTCATGTTTTAGTAAATTTATCATGAATTAAACTAGAAGAATAATAATAGTGGTGAATTTAAACACACATAGTTGGGATAATATGGGAATATAAATGATTCAATTGAATTAAACTGCCATTGTTAGTTTTCAGTTGTCTTATTCAAATGTATGTGGTTCAAGATTGATTCAGGTATAGTGAACTATTTGTAATATCTTACTTCTATAAACAGCTCTTGCATGATCCATACTCTTGATCATGAAGATAATGATCAATTTTCCTTTGTTAAACAAGATAAGATGGTTTATTTTGTAGATGATGAAATTAATGATGGATAGAGTGTTATTGAACACATAAATAAGAGACACTTATATGACATGTGTGATAAAGATCAATTGGTATTTTTTGATTGAAAACCTCATCAACCAATGAATATAGAATATAATTATTCTAACAATATCAAAATAATGGAACACTGAAGAGGGTGTGAAAATGATTAACTCATCATATTATATGTTGAAAATAATTAATACAATTATGATAAATACAATTGAATGTCTAAATTGGAAGTGAAAATATATTACAATTTCTCACTGATAGGGGTTTTGATACAAATATACATTATTATCATTTTCTATTTTTACTGTAAAATTTTTTAGTACTCCATTTTTTATAAACAAAATATTTATGAAGCATTATATTTGAAGGAATATCATGAACCAAAAAAGTTCATGATCTAAGCCAATCAGAATCTCAAAACACATCGCCACTACCATCAAAATTAGTGGATCCGAGTGATTCCATTGTACCTGAGACTAATAGTGAGCCATATATTTCCCTATATTTTGTTGATAGAACAATGTAAAATTCAACTCCAACAATAGAGTAGTTGGTAACCACTCCCTCAATGGGATATTAGAATGTTACTATTAATGGTATGTTTGTCAATGTACAGATAAAAAATGCATTTTATAAATTTTTTCATTCACTTTTCAAAAAGATAAAGATAACGATATAAGGGATAAAAATATAAACACTATAAATGTATTGGATTTAATGGAATTCACGACTATCATTCCTTATTATGAGTTTTGGGAGCCTGTCAGTGATGCTACCATAATCCATAGGAAATTTCGTAGACATATTTCTTGATATACGGTGATATTTCCCATTAATTATAAAATATTGCATAAATTTTCCTACAACTTGGAGAAATGGGAAATTTGATACACAATTAAATAAAATATTAATATATTGTTCCTTAATAACTAATTTAAAATAAAATAGTAATTTTTTTAATATAATTATAATATTTTATTATTTTTATTTGTATTTTTCTCCATTTTGATATCCCAAACTCTATTTTAATCCAATTGACCCTGAATAATTTGGGCAATAAATAGATAGATGTAAAATGGATATTATGGTATGATTTTAATGAAACATCTTTGAGATAATTAAAGTTGTATGAGAATTTTCTTAAAGGAATTTCCCATTACAAATTGAAGTTGTTTGTTGATATTAATAGAGGTTCATATTTTGGGGTAATTTAATATTTTAAATTATCATAATAACATAAACACACAAAAATTATAATTTTTACTAATTTGTTATTTTATTTAGGAATTATCTACAAAAATAGTATGAATCTTTTGAAATTATTCATTAGTCATATCAATAAGTCTTAATGTTTTTTGGAGAAATATTACAATTTGGGTTTTCATTTTAACCATTATTGTTTATATCATATTATTATAATTAATATTTTTTCTAAATCTATAATTTTTTTTGAAAAATCTAATGAACTAGTTATCTTTATTGTCTTCATATAAATATATGTTAATTTGCATTGGAGGCTTGATGGTTGTTCTAAAAATTAACCTACCATATACATTGTAATATGTATATTTCATTAGCATTTCATGTTATATGATTAATATAAAAACATAATACTGAAAAATACATTATAAAAACCGTAAACCCAATAATATAGTGCCAAAAACATGGATGAAATGAGGATAATTTTACATCATTTTATAATTATAGATGACCAAAATTAATTGGGTATCTGGAAATTTTTTAATAATATAATTTTTAATTTTATTAATTCATATTAAAAAACAAGAAATAGTAATAAAAATTTTATTAATTCCATAATATTATATAGATTATATAGTTTAGAATATAATTAAAATTTTGTTATAAACAAGTTAAAATTAATGATGTTTAATATGAGAACCCTTAAAAATCATTATCATTTTTCTAGAATGAGGATGCTTAAATAATTTTAGTGAAGGAGCACCCTAGAATTATATAGGGGATGGTTTCTGGGACCTTCCTGTCTTTTGTCTTTGGAAAGGTGTCATTATCAGTTACTATTATACATAGTCGGGTTCAAGTAGTGAAATTGATCATGAATCCCAAAGAGAAATTGGATGTTTGAAATAAAAAGTACTGTAACAAGACTCTTATAGGAACACCCAAGTGAAAAAATGGTCAGAAATGTAAAATTATATGGTTTTAGTATTTCAGTGAATGACTAGAAAGACCCCAATAATATTCCTAGTAAAATGGCTCATAAATATAAGTTATATACTAAATTTCAAATATCATTCACAATAGTGTATTGAGAATATACCACAATCACTGAAAAAAAATAAACTGAATTTTTTTATTTAAAAAAACGATATAATGTTATAATGGCCATATCTTTTGATAGATTTTTTTTGTTGACTGGTAAATTTTAAAAATGAATTATATATCATTATATGGGTGTTTAAATACAATTCATGATTGTTTTAAAAATTTTTATAGGGTTAATTATTTTTTAAAGTTACTGAAGCCATAAAAAATATGTGTTATGGGATCAAATATAGGAAAAATATGTCATATTTCATCAAAAATATATTATAGTGACAAAATATTGATTTGTGAAATATACGAATGAGTGACACATTTATCAGATTTATAGTTTATCTTGGATACATGTAAATATTTTTTTAGGATTTTGAAACCCTAAAACATGTGTGTAATATTAAAAACCTATTATAAATATATCTCATTTATGTGAAATGGTTGTAAGACTACAATTTAAAAAAAATTTACATGTAAGAATAGAAAAAATATCATTTTAACTTTTAAAATCATCACAATACCTTAATAAATCATTTTTAATGGCATTGAAGCTAGAATAAATTTTTATAAGAGGGTCAATAATATGAAAAAATTTCAATTTTACATGAGTTCATAGGAAAAATATTTTGGATTGATTTGAGAGTTTTAAGATCCGGAAACATGTCATTATGATTTATAGTTTTCCCAAGATAAATGTAAACACCATTTCATAGTTTTAAAACACTAAAACATGTGTATAATGGTAAAAACCATAGACAATGACATCATGTTAATAATAAAACATTGTAAAACCACCATTTAATTATTTTTGACATGTATGTATAGACAAAATTTAAATCCAATCTGTTGTGTTGTCTGAATGACTCGGTATACCGATTTTAAAGGTATTGAAGCCATTAAAAAATCAGGGGGTGTTAAAACATAGAAAAAAAATTTGGATTACCTCAGATCAAAGGGAAGTGACTTTATATGTTCATGTTATATATAGGAAAAAAATAATTCCATGTTACAATTTTACCAGGATGCTTGTAAACATGATTTTAGTTTTTGGAAACACGAAAACGTGTGTGTAATGGTCCTAACCATAATAAAAAATATCATATTGACATAAATCATGGTAAAAAATATATTGAATTATTTTTTATATGTATGACTAGAAACACATACATATGATTTTCAGTGTGATATGAATCATTCATTAATGAATTTTCAAAGGAACTAATGCTTTCAAATACATGATTCATGTGTTCAAAACTAAGAAAATGATGTTTAACTTCCATATAATTATAGGGAAATAACCATAGATTGTTTATTTAAATATACGAACCAACATAACATCATTCTGAGTTTAATTTTTTCTATGATACCTATCATCATGATTTTTGTGTTTTTAAACATAAAATGATTGGGTTATTATCTAAACCATAGAAAAAAGATCACAGATAGATGTAAATTCATTGTAAAACCAGCATTGAATTATTTTTTACATGTAATCACAGTGAAAACATAAATACAAATTTTTTTGTGGTTATAATGACTTGGTAAATAGTTTTTAAAGTCTCTAATGCCATAAAATATGTGTGTTGTGGTGTCAAAACATAGAAAGTGATGTGAGGTTGAAATGAACATAGAAGACTATGGCCATTGATTTATTCTTGAAAATTAAGAACCAAATGAATATAATATTGGGATATGATTTTCTGGAGATTCCATAAAATTTGTTTCTATTGTTTTAAAAAATAAAATATGTGTGTAATGGTTCAAACCAAATAAAAAAACCATATATTGATTTGAAATCACGAGAAATAAAATTGTGAATTTTTTTTTGTATTCATAGAAATCACATCAATCTGACTTGCATTTTTTTATAATGACTTAGTGAACCATTTTTTAAATGGACTTAAGAAATTAGAAACTACTATTAAGGGGCCAAAACTAGGGAAAAACATTGTCTTCCCATGAAAAGAGAGGAAAATGATCTTATATAGATTTATTTGAATGTAATATCCAACATAATGAACTTATGAGAATCTATTCTCCTGGGGCACTGTAAAATAATTTTTACTATTTTTAAAAACTAAAATGATCTAGTAATGATTAAAAACATATTAAAACCCACATATTGATGTGAAATAATGGGAAACTACTATTGAGTTATTTTTGATGTGTATGTGAGGACTAAGAGTCTATATGAAATGTAGTTTAGCCATAATTCCTCAGTTAATATTTTATTATGATAAATAATCCTTAAAAAGGAGGGTCATGGGGAAAACATATAAAAAAATGTCATCACGTTGAGTTAAAATAAGAGTAAATTGAGCTTACATGGATTTTGGAAATATAGGAATAAGCGACAAGACATTTCGATATGTTTTTTTCATGGGATCCATTTTAAAGTGTTTTTATTGTTTTCAAACACTAAAATGTGCATATAACAGTCAAGAGAAACAGAAAATACCTCATATTAATGTGAAATCAGGTCAATCATTTTTGAGAAAATGTTGACATGTACATTTATAAGACATGCCAATCTGATATGGGGTGTGTTTAGAATGACTCATTAAATAATATTTAAAGGTACCCAATCCTTCAAAAACATGTTTTAGGTTATGAAAACAAGGAAAGCGTCATTGGATTTCCCAAAATCATAGGGAAATGACCATAGATATATTTATGAAATATTGGAATTGAAGGAATTTCATTCTATCTTATGGTTTTCTTAAGATCCCCGTAAATGGGTTTTCAAGCATTAAAATACTAAAATGTGTGAATAACATGTAAAACCATATAAAAACACCTTATATTGATTTAAAATCAGGGTAAATAACTATTGAGTAATTTCTAACATGTATGTGAAGAAAACATATAAATCTAACATGCGGTGTGGCTAGAATGACACATAAAATAGTTTTTTATGGTAGAAATACCTTCAATAACATTTGTGTGAAGGTTAAAACTGAGAAAAAAATATGGAAAAAAACCAAAGGGAAAAACTGTAGATTCATTTTTTAAATGTAAGAACTGATGGAATGTCATTTTTAGTTTTTATTTTCATTAAATGATCCAAAAAATGATTCACTATTTTAAAACACTAAAACATGTCTCTAATGGTCAAAAAAAATTAATATGACCTTATATTGTTTTTAAATTATGGTAAAATAACCATTGATTTATTTCTAATGTGTACGTGTATACAACACATCAATTGGATGTGTGGTGTGGTAGGAATGGCTCAATAAACAATTTTTAGAGGTACCAAAGCCCATAAAATGTCATATAGGTGTTAAAATAAGGAAAATACTATTATGTTAACATGAAATAAGTGGAAAATGATAGTATACTTATTTTTTGAAGGTAGGTAATAAAGAATTATAATTCTATGAAACCAATTTTCATGGGATCCTGGAAAATGGGTAATAGTGTATTAAAACACAAAAACATATGGGTAATGTTCAAAACCATGGATAATGACCTCACATTGATTTGAAATTAGGAAACCCCACTTTTGGATAATTTTTGTCATGTATGTGTAGACAAATGTAAATGCAACAAGTGTGGTGGTTGTAATTTTTTATTATACCATTTTTGACTGTGTTGAAGCCTTTGAAAACGTTTTTTGGGTTGTGAAAACTAGGAAACGATCAATATATATCCATGAAATTATAGGGAAATGACACTATATTGACAACTAAAATGTAGGAGCTTGCAACTTTTCATTATGAGTTACAAAATTTCTAGTATCCTAATAAAAACATTTTTGTGTTTTAATACAATAAAACATGCATGTAATGATAAAAACCACATAAAATATCCTCAAATTAACTTCAAATCCTAGGATAACCACTATTGGGTTATTGTTCAAAAAATAGTATATGATTTCATATCAATGTTTTTAATTTTTTAAAAGAAAATTTCATGCACAACGGACTTCGATTTAAAATCTAAATACAATTTTATATACCTATTAATTTTTTTCAAGTCGTGATTCATATATGAAATAGGTATTCTCATACTTTCAAATTATTTGTTGGGATATAATATTTTATTTATGTTAAAAATAAAGGATTAAAAAATGGGAAAAAATGATGTGAAATATTATGTATATTTTTTGTGTATTTTCTCTTTCACATATCTTTTCATAAATTTTCTTGTTTTTATTATAAGTGAGAGATATCAATAATAAGTAGGAGGTTTAACATTATGATCTTAAAAAATTTCACAAGGAAATCATTATGGTTCATAGTTTCTGTGGTATGTTTTAATTTTTTCAATGATTCATCTAATATTCGGATTTATTATGTTTGTTTTTTAATAAATGTCTCCATTTTTATTACATTTTATGAGTTGATGTTGTCATTTTTAGTTTATGAGATCATGGATAGGTAGATATATGTATAAAAGGTCATTGGTGTGTGGTAAATTTGTTGTAGGATGTTATTTTCAATATAATATATATATATATATATATTGATTAATGGGGTATGTGATAACAGAGGATATCAATTGACTGAGGTAATGCGGACTGAGGTGTTTCTAAATAAGGTTATAAAGACTATGTATTTATGATGTAAGATATATGTATCATGGGTTGATTATGTATTGATTTTTTTCTTACATGGTATATTTTTCCTATTTATACCATTTTTTAAATACATTAAAAATTAAATAAATTTTAAGAGTAATATTTTCAATGATTTTTATGAAATGCTACTAAATAAATTAATGAAAATATTAATTAGTGTGATATACTATTAACCGCCACTAAATATAATTACTAATTAATATATTAGAGTAAGGTATGTTCATTCTATCAATTTTATTTTTAGGTTCTTTAAAAAAAATTCAACAATATTCCCAAAAAATTAAACATACAGAAACCGTCACTAAATGAAAAAAATCCACAAAATGATTGTCGAGCATTAAATACATTGATATTTTTATAAATAATTATCAAAATATTGGGCTAGATCTTTTGTAACTACTAGTTTAAAAACACCACTTCTAATGGATGCTGTTTTATTACTAGTTTCATTCTAAAAGGACATCATATGTGTGGTCAAGATCCTAGCACATTCGAACGAACAGGCTGATGTAGAAAACTAAATATAAAAATTTCTAGGCCTGAGGTAATATTCAACTCCTTCACCCACCAATTTTATTCTCATAGTTTAACATTTAATCTCTTCATGAAGGTTGACAAATCAGGTTGACTTTCAGCCTATATCGTTTCACCTTGAAATCCAAAACAAATCGCAACTAGACCATCATGAGTTTGAAATATCCCCCATTGAGAACAATCTATTCATTATGTTATAATGGAAGAGAAATAAAAAATATTTCTAGTTTTTTAATTACTATTCATAATTCATTATATTATAGTACATTAATTGAGAACAATAGACCATTTTTTATCAAATGAAATACTTCACATGCAATGAAGATGTTATCCAAAATTTATGATTTCTTTAATATTTATATGGAAGTTGCATAAAATTAATGGAGATATAAAATGTGAAAACATATATATGATTATTACGGTTATTCTAAAATAGAACATATGGATCATTTCAAACATAGAGGTGGGATCATATTATAGAACCTATGGCTCTTTAATACACTTTTTTGTTAAACGAATGGTTTCCAAATATATTGTATGGTTAATTTGATTCTGATATATGGTACATGAACCATTCTATTAACTAAAATGTAGAGTTCAAAATTAGGATACCAATTTAGGTTTGGAATGTTGGGTTCAAAACCCCTCAAAAATATGAACATCATTCCTTCATACTTACCTAAATTTTATGATCATATTAACAAAATATTTAATTTTTTTTTTGAGAATTTTTTTTATAAATTATCATGATCATTCAAATGGATCAATAAAAAAATATATTTAACATCCATAGATGTAGATATCATTAAAAAACCTAAGCAACATAATTACTGAAAAATTTTATTTATGAAACAACATTGAAAATATTTGTACAATTTATTGTCCAAACAAATTACCTTCATAGCCTTGTATGTAATCTGATTAAATAAAGATAAGATAATTTTGATTCCATTTTAGTAGTTTATGGGGAATTCTGATATCATTTGAAAATTTATTAAAATAAAAACTATAGATTTCTAATTATACAAACTGTAGAGTTGATAAAGTACTATAGAAACCTAAGGAAACTAATAGTAGAATAATTTACCATAGAAGGAAAATGAATAATATTCCACAATAAATTAATTTAAATATTAATGCATTGAAACACATTTTTAAAATTATTTATACAAAATAAAAATTAGTATGATTCGTTGTCATCACTTAATAAAACAATTCAACAAAATAATTCATAAAATAATAGATTGGGAAATTTATTTAACAATATTAATATTATGATAAAAATATGTAGAGGGAAAAAAAATAAACTCTTTTTATACACCATTATTACATATTTTGTCCATATAAATTGAATATAAAAATGAAATAAAAGTACTTATGATATTTAATAGCTTAAATTCAATTATAATTCTCAAATAATGATTCACATCATAGATTTTGGAGATTTAAAATAATAAAATGATATCTCCATGTTTTTTTAAAAAAATAACTTGATTCCATATTGATAATTTTTATTGTCAAATGTCTAAAAACTATCACATTCAAGTTACTTTTCATACACGTGTGATTTTTGGTATGAAAGTGTTAGATTCTAAAGATTTAGGTACTAAAATCTATTTATTTTTATTAGAAATATCAAAAATAGTTAATTCTTTTAAATAATGAACATGGTTTACACAATAAGATTATATTCCTTTAAAATAACAACCACTATCATAATTTCATTTAATAACATGAAAAAAAATTAACAGTGCACATAATTTTCTTGTTAGAACAAGGAAGAAAATAATTTGTGTAAAATTTATTACATTCTCCACTAATAGAAATACAATTTTTTAGAATTTTATTTTTATGAAGAATTTTATTCAAATATTTTTTTTCATTAATATAAATATTTGAATCATGTTTTAATGATTAAATTTACTATAAAATTTCATTAATTCTAGATTCATATATATGAGAAGAAATTCTAGAATAATTAGGTCTTAAATATTCAATTTTATGTAAATAAATATCATTATAAATTTAAACAACATAATAATATTTTCTATTATTTTATATTATATTCCATTAAGGATTCAAATTTTTTATAAAGCATAAAATAGTATTTATCATGTTTATAATGAATTGTTTTTTTGAATCATGTTTTTCTAAGTATAAAGGTTATACCCCATCAGTATATGCCATAAACATATATTTTATGTTTTTATTTTCTTTCTCAAATTAAATGTTTTTATTTGATACATATATTGAACCCAAATGAATATAAACATAAAATTCATACATCAAAACATTGAGTGCTTCGTTTTCCTTTTTGATAGAAATATGATTTCCTGTTTCATCGTGCATATCAGCTTCACAAATCTCAATAAAAACCATTAATGACTATTTTTATCAAAATTGGAGTTCCCATGGATATAAAATAATTGGTGACTTCAGTGAATTTATTAGTTTCTTCATAAGAAATAGCGATTATCTTCCACATACCATTAGAATTATAACATTCTGGAACATAATTGGATTCATCGGAACCAATTCTTCATATATTATAATTCATAACTCTCAAATTAAAATCAAATTACTCTTCCACTACATCATCCCACATTTCGTGTTCTCTAGAGAATTCATAAGGTTTTACAATATTATTGTAAAAATTGAAAAAAATATTCTTGAAATTGATATTCATGCATGTTTTCCAGAATATGTAATTATCACCATTAAAAATAGACCACTAATCATAGACATACCTTCTCTTTAATCATACATTAAATGTTTACATTATTACAATAATTGCCTTATGTATGATTGAGCTTAAGAAAATATTTAATATTTCTAATGATTCCACCCTTTGATACCGCATGCTATTTTGGAATTTCAATGAATAAGACACAAGAGGGGGGGTGAATCGAATCCTTTAAAAAATGTTGAAAAAATTAATATGTCCCTCTTAAAATTAAGTAATAATTTTCTTCTCAGTTAATTAAGAGTGTGTAGAAGGAATAAATAATGAAAACAAAAAAATGGTTTATAGTGGTTTGGGGAACATAAATCACCTTGTCCACTCCACCAATTCTTTTCTCCATTATTATCCTGATTTTCACTAGAATTTCCTTAGATCAAGATACCATTACAACAATGTATTGGTAGTTGATATCATACAAGGATTATAAAGGGCCATCTGATTCTTTTATAAGATAAAATTTCCATAACATAGACCATTAATTTTAAATTATTAAATTGGTTGTTTTTAGCTTTTAATACTCCAAATAATTAATATATATTGATTTAATTGAGAAAAAACATTTCTCTTGGAGTTTTATTATAAACTTAGAGTGTTATTTGATCATAAGTTATTTAAAATTGTCAAAAAATAATCATCAATATCCCAGATGCATCTACTTCTTTGAAAATTATTAACTATATTAATCAATGTTGTTCCTGATTCCTTATAATTTATACCACGAGAGAATAAATATGTAAAAATAATATTTCTTTCCTCCTCATAATTTCAAAATGTATAAATAAATTATTTTAGTAATTTATTTTTATTAGTGTTCTCACACATCTTCCATTCATTGTATATTCCTTTTCCTTCAATAGAGATATAAATATAGAAGAAATAACAAATAGTTACAACACTATTCTTCTAACATATAATCAAAATAAATTGAGTCAATATCCTTTATAAATATCCCAAAAAATAGCATATTATCGTCATTTTATTCCTATACAATAAATCAGTAATAAAAGTACTCTAAATAAGTTACACAGCTTTTCCAATAATATCTCCATAATAATATTAGCATGTGATGATATTTTGAAACAGATTAAGATGGTAATAAACCCATCCTTAAAATAGCTAAAATAGTTCCACAAAAATAGAATCATTATTTGTATACAAATAAAAAAATCAACTTGAATAACCATGTTTCCTCTGACTTCACTAGAAGAACATGTTAGAATAAAAAATAATTTTTTCACTGAGAATTATAGAACATAATAATTGAAATTTATATTAGTATAATGAAAATAATTTGGAATAATTTTCCATTTTAGAAACTCATGAAATAATTATATTTAAAAATTCAGTGTCTATAAATATACACAATTAAGTAAAATAGAGTATCATATTGAGATTATGAAATATCCATAAGATTGTATATTTTCATTATTGGTTATGTCATTATTCTAATCTAATTATCAAATTCCCCATGATTTTACATCATTATCTCGTTCCATTAGATGGAATATACAGATTTAGTATATCTTTATATCATAATCACTAACATATTATGTTTTGGTTCATGACTTATTAGTGTACATGAGTACTCCACCACATGACCTTATGTTTAGAAATTTTTATCCTGATAAAAAAAATTTGTGATCATCAAAATGATGCAATGAATTTATGTATTGATCATCTATATGTAATTAAACATAAAATTGTTTATTTTTCATGTGAAGGGTTCACAATATACCGTTGACATATCGTAATCATTGTAAATGGTATTTATACTACACGTACATATAGTAACACAACATTATCCAGCATCAGGGTAGAATAATGAAACCATTCTTCTTTTCTAACTCTCATAAATGTGTGAGCTATAATAGGATCATGAAACCGCACTCTATTTGAATAAATACTTTATCTATATTCATTATAAAAAATATATATGTGTAGTCGTGATCCCATCTCATTCGAGGGACCAGGTTAATAGAGAAAACAGAATATATAAATTTATCAGTCTGAGGTATTTTTCTACTAATTAATTTTTAATATTCATTAGAATAGTTTAATATGATGGCTCATCAGGTTGGTTGAGGTATCAACTTGAATTTCAATAATTATTGTTACATGTTGAAATCCTAATACGATATTTGGTAACTCAATTAGAAAGTGTGTTCCACAACCACAACAAAAAAATAATTTATTCATCGTATAGAAATGGAAATATAAAATTTTATGTATCATGTTTTTTTATAAGATACAATTCAGCATAGATATTCTTGTAGTAAATTTGCTGAGAACAATATAAAATAATTTTATAATATAAAACATTGCACATGCAATGAAGAATCAATCCAAAATTTGTTTTTTATGCTTAATATTTAATTAGTAGTGACATTGTGATGAACATTAATGCAGAATCAGAAAAACGATATAGGGTAATTTTTGAATGGATATTATGGTTCATTTATAATATAGTGTTGGAAAAATTGTACAGAACATATGGTTCTTTAACCATGCTTTTGTGATTAATGTACGGTTTCCAAAAGTACTATATGGTTTATATGATTCCAATGTTTATAAAATAAACCATAAATTTAACTAGAAGTTTGGGTTTAATGTAATCTTATAGTGTGTGGTTCCATCATAGGGTTCCAATATGGGATTTAAAGCCCCTATGAAAATATATTCATTTTATCTTTAGAATTCACTGAATATTTAGAGCCTCTTAACAATAGATTTATAAAATGTATTTGATGATTTTTTCGTAATTATCATGATATATTTATTGGATCTACAATATAAAAAATCTGAATTCTATTACTATATAAAACTTCAAAAAATTTAAGAAAAAAAATCTAGAAAAACTACAGTTTTGAAATAGTATTAAATAACACTTCCTCCCCTTTTTGGAGAGCTTAGTTAATTTGTAAACAAATAACTTTATAAATCATGATTATTTTAAATAGCATGTCTATATAATTTTATATAGATAATAATCTTCATGGAGTTTTATCAATCATGTAGCATTAATACCATTCAACGTTGGATGGATAAATACATTAAATATTGAAATATAATCATTATATTAAGTAAAAACAACTAGATTTTACGGAAAACCTTCATGAAAACGTATATAGATAAGATATTATTTTTGATCTAGGATAAAATAAAACATAAAATTGAAGTATCCAATATAATATTAAATAAATGTTTTGAAATTCAAACAACTCCCTTAAAATTGGTGAGAAATTAGGATACAATAGGAATCATGGAGAAGGGACCCATAAAAGCTGATATGTCTATGAACTTTTTTGATATATTCTTTTTTAATCCTATAGTCATACCACATGATTAAATAGGTAACGATTTGAAGATTAGAATGGAGAATAATGATGGAATATTGAATAAGAGATGAAATCTAAGATAAAAATGATCAAGTTTGATGAATTCCACCCACACTATAAGGAAAATGTAAAATGAAGGTAATGAGGAAATGATTCATCGACTAATAGATCGAGAATGCAACAATAAGGAAGGGTGGAGGAGAAAATTGGGATTTAATTGGTAATTTCATATAGGTAAATTATCATTTATAAAAAATAGGATAGATCACATAGATAGAGTGGAGAATTTAATAAACAGTTAGTTAACCCAATGATAGCCATAAAAATGAACTCCCTCTAGAAGGATTAACATATAATGTTTGAACTCATAGGATTACCAATCAATCTGTTACTCCCACAGACAAAACTAAAACACATGATTTCATAGATACTGAATATGGTTTGGAAAACTACATGGTCACTATTCCAAACTCCACTTGAAGAACCCTATCCTTTTACATGATTTCAGTTCATTTTTATCCCACTTTAGTTGAAAACAATGTTCCCCCTTCTATTCCAATTTTTATAGTTTTACATAACTCATAATCCCTAAAACCCAATTAATAAAAAACATAGTAATTATATACTTTACATACATACAGGTAACCTAATTTGCATCAAACACTACTTGATCCAAATTGATATGTTCTGAACATATTAATATATAAAACATTGTTTAATTAATAACATTTGTTACTTTCAAAATAATGAAATTAAATACTATGAACACATATATAAACATATACCATTTAATATGGCTTGTCGAAATCCTTTATCTAATTACTATAAGTCATAAAAAACAAAAATTAAGTGTTTTGAAATATATGTTGTGATTGTTATCAAATCAACACTTTCAAAAGAAAATTCTCAATCCCCATGTCTAGTAAGAAATTTATTCCAAAATTCCTCTATATTTTGATTTAACATAAGATAAAAATAAATAAAAATAATACTATATAACAAAAACTAAATAAATCATAACAACACATTATTAATAAATTCATAGTTATAATGTAAAACATTATTTTGGTTGATTAAAAAATAATTTCTTTTATTCTAACTATAATATGACTCTTATATGCATGACATACCAATAATATGATGCAGGTCAAAAACATAAATCAAAATCATATAAAAACAAAAAAAATTATTTATAACAATAATTATTCATATTATAAATAATTAAAAAATAAAATATGTAACAAGAACTATAATAACTTATGAAAAATTTAAATTATATCCAAACATATTTGGATATCATTCTTAGAGATGTAAATATTTTTTAATTTTGTAAGAATATAGTAGGCATATACAATGACATATTTTCATTATATATATCATTATCGGATATATAACAACATTTTTTTACCCTTAGTAAACAATGATATTATATCTAACAAGAAATTTCCTTGTTTTATTTATATCCCATAAACTATTTAAATTTTATAATACATAATTATTAGAGTTTTATTAAGAAAATTAAATGTCCATTGTAATAGAATGATGATTTTCTATTTATTTCCCCAAAATAATGGTGTTACATTTTTTGTAATACTCACAAAACTGAACTAAAATTAGATATGAAATATTTTATTAAGTTAAAATATTAAAATACAAGATCAAATTTAATTTATTATGTTAATTCATAATAAAATGACATTTATAAAATGAAATTTATAATAAAATAAAAAGTGAACAAGATGAAGAATATAAAAAATGGAAGAATATAAAAATATATTTTTAATATATTATATTTTTAAATATAAATGTTTAAATTTTTATTTTTAGAAATTAAATTCAATTTAATATCACCTAGATTTTAAATCATAAGGTCACATTTCCCTCATAGGTGTAATATTATACTATTTATAAAAAATAATTACTATGGTAAATTATTAATGAACGCATGGAGGTTAGGGGTAAATTTTCATGGTCAAAAAATTATAAATATCATGATTTTTTATCATTTATAATTTTTTAGCATTTTTAGTCAATGACTAATTTCTGATATAAAATTCGTACCCAATTTACCTAACTATTATGTGATTCAAGATTCACCCTTCTTCTAATTATTGTTTAAAATAAAGTATGCTATTTTAAATTACAAAATGGTTTATTTAACACATAACATTAGAAAAATTATTTCCTTTATATTTTTATTTAATCCATATTTATATTCCATCTAATAAAGTTATCACATATTTTAGAAAAATTTATTTTTTAAAAAATATAATTTCCCAAAAGTAAAGGATATTTATTCATATTCTTAAAGTGATATTTTAATTCCCTTAAAAATATGTTTTTCTTTTATGATAACATCCAAAAATGATTATTATGATACAATTTGGATAGAATAAAATGATAAAAACTAAAATATTTCTCTAGGTATCATTGGAAAATATCACATGGGTGTTTTTAAGAATATAATTTCTTTTCAAGTGGTTAGTTATGTTATGATGTAACTCTAAATGTATTCTTGTTTATACAGTATACATATGTTTGGATTATCATTATGTTACCGGTGGTTATTTTATATCCAAAAAATGTTTTGTGTAATGAATTATCCCTTTATTTGACTTGGAACAAGGTGTGAACACAAACCCCAATGGGACTCTATCCACAAAGTGATAGGTCAGAATAAAATAATATCTCTCAATAATACATTAGATAAATCCATATATCTCATGATATATGATGAAATGGATTATGAATTAATCCCAATAATTTAATAGATTATTTACATTATGTAAATGGGTCATTATTATTATATAATTCTTAATAAATAAATATTTATGCTTATGTATATGCTATCTTTTTATGTTTTTCATTAGTGTCTCATTATTATTGAATCATGCTCCCAACCTTCAATTAATAATTTCATATGTTATATATAATTCATTATTCCATAAATATTGTTTTATTATCTATATATAATTTTTTATTATTCTTTTATTTTATGTCCATGAACCTTTATTACATTCTCATGTCCACATCTTTAATTTATTCAAACTTTGTATCTTTGATTGGTCTATCTCACGATTACCCATAACGAGAATCCAAGATTACCCTTTTTATTTTTCCATTACTAAATTTATGAAGAACAATATTGTTCATGATATATCTCAAATATTATGTTATGTGAAGAATATTTATTAGATATTTTGACAATGTTGTAAAATAAGTTGGTTATGTTTGTAATCTCTAATAACATTAAACAAATCGATTCTGGTGTGTTATTTTTTATGATATGAAATGAATATTCATATAAAATTATACAATATACATTTATGTTAATATTATATAGTATTAATTGGTATCATATTGAGGATTAGTTATTTTTTGTAATATAAGATAATGAATAAAATTATATAACCGAAAACAATATATGATGTTCTAAAAGTAATATACGATATACAAAAAATTTAATATGCTGAAATAGTAGTTCAATAATCTTATATCTAACAAAATTTATTTTTCATATCATATAATTTATTAGTCTGATTATAATTAGTTTATACTCACATAAACCATTTTAGATTTAGTAAGGTTTTAAAGAATGAATCATGATATCAGGTTGGTGACATGAGTTTTTAATATTGAAAACATCTTTTTGAGACTATTTTAATGAATTCATTCACAAAAAATATATTTGATACTGTTAATTAAAATCCCCAATAGATATAATATTAAATTTTTTATAAACTCTCTCAATGTTGTGAGGAATTTATCCATATCCCATGAATCTTCTACAATTTTCATTTTTGGGATAGTGATTCCATTATATATTATTTTTCCCAATAATTCAAATTTGATGTTATTTTGGTTTTGGATTGGATATATCAACATAGGCACCATAATAATTTTATAGATATGGAAGTAATATTTCATATCATAAAAACACAAGATTGTATAACAGTGCAATGTTAGGCATGAAATACGGATAAGAATTGTATCAAATATACCGGTTATAATACCCAATCATAAGGTATTTTTAGCTCAAATGGAATGGGAAAGCATGATATCAATAATATTATTACTCTATAGGAAAATAATTATATTTTTATTCAATATTTATCTAATATTTCCTGAAATTATTGTTATTTATTTTCAATTGAACAGAAACAGGATTCTATAATAATATAATAATTATCGTAAAATATAAGACAAATTAATTTTGTGGAATTTAATAAAAAAACTACAGGATAATATGAATAAAGGGATTATATTCCAAGGTACATAAACATAGGATGAAAAAATCCAAATTTTTAATTATATGGTTGGATCAATGTGAGTTTTTATTGATTATCATGAACTTAATAATACCACAATAAAAAATAATTATCATCTACCCTTTATTGATGATGTGTTCAATCAAATAAGATAGAAACTTTAATTTTTAATGATTGAATTTACATTATGGTATATCAACATACAAATAAATGGAGGAATAAAACACAAAAACCTCATAAAATAGAAAATTTCTTATTAATTATTTATTTATAATAAGAAATAGCAAAAAACCCGCACTTTACGTACCAATTCACATCTAATAGGATGTTTATTCGAGTTCTTTTAGTAGAAACCACTAGGTTTCTACCTCTAATGTTATAAATTGATAACAAGATTTGTAAATTCATTAGAGGACTCATTATCTAAAAATATGTGTGCTCACATTCTGCTTAATGGAGAACAATGAAAATATTAATAAATATATTTTTTATAAAAGTGATGTTGAACAATAGTTCACATGAATGATGTATTTAAACTCCAATTTGTTGAACATAATAATTGAGAGAAGGATCCTAATAGAATTCATCATTTATAAGTTGTTTTGAAATTACAATTTTTTTTTAATTCATTGTAATAAATCATAATATATCAAATTTATTTATTATATGAATATTAAAATTCATTAATTATGAATAACCTATCTAACCATTATCTCCGGATTTATCAACAATATGAATTAATAACATAATCATCATATAAGTATTTTATGAATGATAATATTTATTATTTATAACTTGCACACCTATATGAAATCATAAAGAAAAACCTAACCATAACTATGTTTTTGTTACTATAACAATGTTGTAGTTTCTTATTTATCATATATTTCAAATATAATCTCTTATTATTCTTACTGGAATATCAATTTTAAATGTAAAAAATTTTCCTCTAAGAAGAAAATGAATTTTTCAACTCTTTAGATAATTGGGAACAAATATCTTATCATCTTAGATTTTTGGTGTATCTATTTTATATGAATATAATTTATTATTTTGAGAAAAAATGAAAATGAGACACATGTATTATTAAAATCAATCAGTACACTTAGGTGATATCTATTTTACATTTTAGATAAAAAGTTATTGGATTTTACGCAAAAGTTTCCTTAAAATATATGATATCTCATGTGTATATAAAAGACAAAAAAATTTATAAAATCAGTGTTAAAAACTCGGTGAATTCAGATTGAATATCTAAAAATTCAATACATAGAATTAGTCGATTGGGTTTTCAGTGGGGTTATTGATATGATGAAAATATTATAGGAATGATTGAAAATATCTCATTTTTTATTTTCCTAAGATGTTATTTTCATATTTTTACTCTATAGTCTTGTAATTGATGAAATATATATTAATATAATATCATTAGATAACATAAATATTCAATATTATTTCCTTTTAAATAAGGGAGAATCGTGATTCATTAATATTATAAATTGAATCCAAATATTTAATATTTTATATTATAAATGATTTTTCTATTGAATGTAATTTATAAGACTAAATTTATGATATGTGGGATCTTCTATTTAAAATTTTCTAAAGAGGAAAATGTAAAATTGAGATAAAACCATCCCCTATATGGTTTTATGTCATTAATGTTTGTTCATATAGTGAAAAAAACCATTTAAATTTTGAGGATGATCATGTTGAGGAACAAAATAATATTTATAAAAAGATAATAAGAAATAAAATTAAACATAAAAAATAATGAAGTATTATTTCAAGGATATTTTAAATAACTAATTTAATATAAAATGTGTTTATATATTTATAACTATATTGAAAAAATAATTTTTTTTAGATATAGTATAGAACTTTTTATATATCATCTATCTATATTCATGAAACTAAATTATATGTCTTATGAAATATATTATAAAAATGGGGTGTTGTTAATCTTCTAATTGAATTAGAAGAAACTCTTACAGATGGAAATTTTTATAGGTATTGGGTAAATAATGTTAATATTACTTTTAAAGAGAATAATAAATGGATTTAAAAATAATAATACTATTATTCTATTAATGTTTTTTAAAAATCCATGTATGAACATAAATATTGAAACAAGGTAGATATTGTTCATCAATTGATCAGAAAATTATAGTATTGGGAAAATACCAAAATTAATTGTGATGTAATTTTTTGCTTGATATAGTAGTTAATATAATTTAATGACTATATATATAGGTAGATAAATATATTAAATAATATTTATGATAAGATAATATAGTTTTTTTAGATAAAAAATTGGATATCATTCTATTGAAAAAAGAAGAAAAATTAATTAATTTCACTAGAATGATGGATGAATAGTTAAATAGAAAAATATCAAAATATAAGGGGATGGAAGACATAATTTCTATTTACATGTTTTTTAGAGCATTGTAAAATTCCAAATAAAATATTTTTTTTCAAAATAAGGAACATAAATGATGTTTTTTAAGGAGAAATAATTAGTAAACTTGTTATTGGAGGGTGTGATACTATTATAGAGTTCTCTGAAAAAATATAGAGTATTATAGTATAGAAATGTAGAATAAAAATTTTCATTATGAGTATGAATTAAAGACCCATAATGGTTATGAGTTTTTAAGTAGATATTGTTGTAAATGAGCCAATCATAGATATGGATATTAATCAATTAAGATAAAAAATTTGATAACTAGAATAATATGATTTTAAAAAATATAAATTTAGTATAAAAACAAATTAAAACAATAAAATCATACATCATAATAGATTTTATTTTATGGGGAGTTTTTTAATGATATTGGGGATGTTCATGGTATGTGTAACGTTATATCTAATGGAACTAATGTTTTTTGACGGATGAATTTGGAAGCATTAATACTAAAATAATTTTAAAACTTCATATGGGTAATGACATGTAAATGAATAATCCAATTATAGTCTTCATAGGATGAAAAATGTATAATATCTATAAATAACCTAACGTTTTCTTCTTCAATGGTTTCTAATTGTTGGATTTTTCTAAATAACCAATTAATTATAATTATTTCAATTTCATATTGTAAGATTCAAAAATTCACTAATCACCAAAAATATGTTCCTTTAGGGATATGTTTTTGTTGAGATGGCATGCCATACTTATATATGTAGAAATTAATGATATAAAATCCTAAAAAAATTTATAGACACACAAAAAACATATTTCTAAAATTGATTTCTTGTATCCGTTTGACTATTCAAATGATAATGTTAAATTATATTCTATAATAAAAATAATGGAATCATAGTTTATTTTATTTCAGATTATATATTTTGATTTTACCGATATTTGTTTTTCAAAAAATATTATCCAATTTATTATGATTTATATACCCAGTAACTATAAAGAACACATGTTATGAAATAAAAAAATGATACTAAAAAACTAACATTGTAGATGATATAATTAAATCATGTGGAAATTATTTTATTTGAATAATAGATATTTAAATCCTGCCATTAATTACTAAAATATTTATTTTAAAAAATATAAATGTGATAATATAATTTCATGGATTGAAGCTGGTGGTACTCTTAATAATAAAGAAAGAGGAAAACCTAATATTTCTTAAAGGTATATGCAATTGATAAATGAAATATTTATTAATAGTTTGTGATATAATTTACATAGATAAAGTTATCTATGAGAACAAGGTAAATCTATGTACGTATTTAATAGACAATGATTAATTTTTAGTTTATATAGAGAAATAATGAGGAAATTATTCTGAATTAGGAAAAATTTGTGTTAATTAAATTGAATGGAAAGTAATATTTTATAGCAATGGAAGATGATAATAGAAGATGATAATGTGACATGAAATCAATGTTATTGGAATATTAATTATAAAAAAAATAATATAGAAAGAATTTATTTTATATATTGTGTTCTATAACTAAAAATGGATAAAATAGAGACATGTAGTTCATTTTAAGTATGAAATATTTCCATAAAAAGTTTAATTCCATGGAAATAAATTATATATAATTGTATAAAATTAATTACACATACATATATAGATAAATTAAACTATAAATTATAAATTATAAATGAAGACTTCCGTTATTTCTAATGATTATAATAGGTATTGTACCATAATTTTGATATGTGACGAAATTGGCATTCTATACTCTATCAAGAGGTTCAAGGGTTTTGTTGAATAATAGTATGAATAGAGTCTGATGATATTGAGATCATTAAATGGTGTTATGTACAAAAACCATGAGTTATAACATTATTTGGAAGTGAATATTGAATTATTCATCATGTTTAAAACTTTGTGGACCCCCCAATACATTTCTATAGGTGAAATAAGACACAGAATAATAAATAACATTAAAATATAGTTAAAAATTTCTGATAATGTTCTTTTAATATTTTAGAGTGATATTATATAAAAAAATTTCATATTCAATGTTGTAAAAATTCATTCACTTGAGATGGTTTCACCAATTATAAAGTTTTTTTATAGATATACCAATATTAATAACATTAGTGTCTTTGGAATAATGTGTTAAATTTTTAATAAAGGGACGAACCATCAAACGTATATTGGTAAAATTAATAGATGTATTTTCTTGGAATGTTAATTTAAAATCATGATTTGTAGATATTTTAATATGTGGATACATAATATGGTGGAAATTAATGATATTACTTCCATTGAAGCCCAAAATAATATCTGGGGTGATATTGATATACTAATATCATTAAAAATTACTCTACATAAGTCAACACGTTTGACAATTGGTGAAATGATTGAATTTTATAAACAATGACAATACTAAATGGATATTACATCATCTCAGAAATAAAATATAAATAATTAAAATATTTTAAACATAGATATTGTGAGTAGAGATAAGATAAATCCTTTAAATGCTTTGAGAATGAAATAAATTTTCTAAATAATAGTCTTATTTGAGAAAAAAATAGAAAAATTATTTTAATATTTGATGGATAAACACCCGATCAATTCTATTGATGAGGAACATGATCAAATAAAATATATTAATAATAAGTATTTGGTTCTAAGACTATAAAATTATATTTTCATTGGATCTGAATGGGTATACCCGAAAAAGTTAAATAATTAATTTTAAATTGTGAGAAATGAACCTAGGATAGTTTTCAAAGGCCATACATAGATAGATTTAGTGGATATTGATTGAATTTTTACTCTAGTATAAATTATTCAGTAAATTATACTAAGATGATCTACTATTGTAAATATAAGTATAAAAATATATTTGATGGATAATAAATTGAATTTTTATTAATGTTGTTGGGAGGAGTAATTATGCATAGATCATGCTAGTGGTTTTTAGTTGGATGAGGATTAATTTAAATTACATAGGTAAAAGAATTTTTTACATGGTTTATGGTTGGATATATTAGCATAGTAGTATTTTTTGGATAAATTTATATATTAAATTCTCTATACCATTGAATGAGTTAATCGTAATATGTATCTAATGAAAACTATGCAGTTTAGTTTATAGTACTAAGGTATGAAGATGATATGATCTTTGAAGGATAAAATAAAAACAGTCATAAAATTATTTATAGAATAATTACAAGTAAATTTGACGTTTCATTGATTAGATATATGAAATTTATTTTGGTCATTCTAGTGAAATATTACAAAATTTGCATTTAATAGAGATGGTATTTTACTGCGCTAGAAGAAAACGCTGATATATGGTAGTATTATCAGTAAATTTTTTAGAGCTGATAAAGGTTCCATTTATTAGTGCTTTATTTTTAGCACTGATGAATTCTACCCTTTATCAGCGCTTTAATTTATCAATGAAAAAGGATTCCATTTAACAATGATTTATTTTTAGTGATGATAATAGATACCCTTTATTAGTTAATTTTTTTCAACACTGATAAATAGTACCCTTTATCAACCCTATATTATTAATGCAGATAAAGGAGTCATTTATCAGAACTTTTTTAGCAATTACAAAGGTCTAAATAAATAATCTGAAATAATTAAATAAATATAAATAAAAAATTAGTTTATTAAAATAAATATTACAAATTTTATTACTTACATAATTATAAATAAAATGAATAAATTTATTATGCATTACATATGTCATAAATACTAATAATTTGTATGTGTTAAATATATAGATATGAAAATTGAAAATTAAATGAATTTAAAGAATTATTTAAATTGAAAAAAATACTGAACATTTCTTTAATTAGATGATTGTTGATAATGAGAATAAATAGTATTCCTTAAATATATATATATATATATATTAATATATATTAATATAATTTATATATTAAATAATATTTAGGATCTATCTATGGTGAATAATGGTTTATAATTAAAAAATAATACGAAGTAAAATTTCTCCCAAATTGCATATAGTATTGGATAAATTATTGAAGGTCATTTGATTTTTCAATTAATCATATATCAAATCTGTGTTATATTGATTTCACATAAATTTAATTACTGAATTTTTATATAAAATGTTCAAACACCAAAATTATCAACATTTTCAATATTATTAAAATGTAACTATTTATAATTTATTCAATTTCACTCATTTTTAACATGCATGCACTTAAAAATATATATTCATTAATAATTTCAAAAAATATCTGTAAATAAATATTTATAAAAAATTATTTATAAATAAATATTTTTAACATATACATACTATATTTATAAAATTATATATTTATTATTATTTATAAATAAATATTTTTTAAATTTATTTTTATAATTATAAATAAATAATTATATATATTGAAATAAAAATAAATAAAAAATTATGTATATTTAAAAAATTATTATATTTTTATAATAATAGATAATTAATTGTGTATCTAAATAATTATAACTTTATAATGAATATATTTAAATAAAAAACATATTTACTTTATTTATATTTATATGTATTGATTATGTATATATATATATATATATAAAAGAATTTATTTATTTTTATAATTATTAATCATTTATCAGTACTTATGCAATAAGAACTGATAAAAGAAATCATTACCAGTACTATTTAAGTGCTCATAAGAATGATGATTTATCATCTCAAAAACATTAGCACTGATAAATATCCTCTTTTATTTGCGCAGATAAAAGAGTCCTGATCTAGATAAGAAAAACTAAACTGTTTCAAACCCATCGTGATATGAGAAAAACCCTAATGCGAACCCTTCGAGGGAGCTTCTTGTTCATTATCAACTTTATCAAACCTCAATTTTCTCCCATATTTCCCTCAATCACTTCACTCTAAGGTCTGAAATATCTTCAATGTTGTTCCAAATCATTGTATCTCAACATCAATGATCAATGTGACATTGTATATTCATAATTTCACCATGATTTTATAGTTTATGTAGTGTTGCACTTTGATGCACACCTTCGATAGGTTAGTCATTGAGTATTGTGGGTTTCAAGATTGATAAATTTTAGTACTTATTGATATAAGGAATATCATGATTTCGTTTTCTTCAGAGGAGTATTTGGTAATGGCTGGGTATAGATACACCCTATAATTGCAACGACTTCTGATTCTATCTCTTCTAGTGTTTATATGACTTCAATATGAAGAGATACATTCAAAAAGTTGAAATTTGGGTTATTTTTCCCAATCTCTCTATAACATTTACAAATCCAGTGATTACACACATGATTTGGAATCTCATTGGTAGATATTTGTGTTCTGATAGTAGAACCCTGACAGTTTCACACCCTTTTCTCCTTACAATTTCATTAAAGATGATGTCTCGATACTAATTATTGATTATATTTGGATTATTATGGGGGAATATTATTGATGGAAGTAGGTTGTGTTGTTTGATGTGTTGGTCAATTTTGGTAGTTCTTGTAATAAATTGGGTCATTCTACATCTGCATGTAGGCGAGGGACCAAGAACCACAAACAACAACTAGTTACAGTTTCTAGAGATAATAGCAAGGGATTCAATCTTGGTGTTTATAAAGGTTTGATAGGGAAGAGTTAGTTAGATGTTTCTACTAACATATGTAATGAAAATAAATTTCAATGTGAGTCCCACGGGGGTGAATCTCTTTATTGAATCAATTATTAAGTCACATAAACCCAATAAAATCAGTTTCTTGAACATTGTCTCGCATCTGATATATAGTTGCAATTAATAATTCTAATGAAAAATGGAGATCAAGATCCAAGGGTCTCCTTTTTTTCTTCAACCTAGAGAGTTAGGTGTGTGTTTTCATATGTAGGATCCAATTTTTTTCTATATTTTTCATTTCAAGATTTGGACCTTAGAGTTTCATAATTTACTTTGTACATAATTATTTTATTTCTAAATTTGTGCTCCGGTTGTTTTATAATGTTATGATTTTATTTAAGATCTATTTTTTTCTTGACTACTATTTTGGATATCCTGTTTTGGTCATTATAAATTTTTAATTAGAATCTATTTTCTTCATTTTCTACATTTATTCCCCACCTTGTACCACAACCTTAATTTTTTCACTATTTTTGAAATCTTAGTGAATCACCTATATTCCACAGATAAACCAATTAAATAACTATTTATTCCACTGTATATATATTAGTGATTTTTAAAATAAGAACATAAAATGAATAAGAAAATGGATTTAGATGTGTATGGGAAAGAGGTCGCATGCGTTGGTTTGTTTTTCTTGATTTTAATATATCTTGTAGATTAGTATTATTTTTTTGTGCCATCCTATTTATGGACCTCCTTATAATATCAAGGATGGTTCCATGTGTATTAGAAAGTCTCACGAGAATCTTTAGATTGATACATCATTTGTTCCAAAAATTAGAATAGATGTTATCAATTTCTATATATTAGAAATTATTTTTATGTATCCAATATTTTTAGGTCAATATATACTTTTTAGGACTATACATACATTTTATTGATAGTAATATAATTTATTCTTAAATAACTAATAACATATTATAAAATTATATTACCTTCAAAATAATAAAAATTGGGTAACTATATATATATATATATTGAAATTATTAATCTCTCCAAAATATATATAATTATATTTCATACACCCAAAATATTATTTATTTGTAATTAATATATATTAAAAATAATTATTAATAGCATTTTTAGTTTCATTAGAAATAATTGTATTATATATTTATATAAAATAATATATTTCATAATTACAAATACTTATTTCTGTTTATGAATACATATATAATTATATTCCAATAATGTAACTAATATTAAAAATATATATATATTTATATATAATGTTTATGTAGATTCACTTTATTAATCTATGTATCGAAGGAGGAGTAACATCCATCTTACTATTTTTGATTGTGGAGGGCATGAAGCTTGTTTTGTATTATTGCCTATCGAATTAAGTTTGAAATATTTTCAAGCCTCCATCGACCTCTTTTTCCAATCAAATACAACCTTATAATTTTTTTATACAATAAAAATATTAAGAAACAATGTTTTATTAGAAAAAACTTTATCTTACACCTTTACCAATTTTTCTTATTAATTTCATATTCAGATCCTTCTGGACAAATTCGAGGATAAAAATAAAATTTATTCATCATTAAATTTTCCTCCACATCAAATAAAATAAATTAATTTTCAAACATATAATCATCAGCTGAAATTAAAAAATAAGAACCCTAGACCCCCATGCTGGGTAGAACTACAGTTTCATATTCTAATTCTTCTAACTCAACCCACTTTATTTCATTCCAACACTTAACATTATCATTTCTATGGTTGTGTAGAGCTCTTATCTAGAAATAGTTGGAGGAAATATAGGCATCATGTTAATAAGTAGTGTCAATGGTGTAATTATCAAAAAATGGAGGCATTTTTACTTTTAGATAAAATAATGAAGTACAATTTTCATCCACATCAGTTTCATCACTCAAACAGTTATTATTTTATTTTTTTCCTTGAGACTAATCTCTCATCTCTTTTATGTTTCTAGTATGAAATTAAGCAGTATTCATTCCATGGATGAGTACAACTTAGAGTATTTCAATAAAAATAGTTTCATGTCCATAGGAAATGCTGAATGTGTTTTAATAAATTAAATGATATCTGTTTGAGAGATGAGCTGATGAACATGACAATTTTAAGTCATTATGTTCTTTGAAAGGGAAAATGACTCTGATTGGTGATAATTACACCATTGGAACTAGTTATTAAATATATTCCTCCATTTCCAATAACTCCTTCCAGAGAACATATTCACATTACTATTGAAACGACAGAGTGAATGGTTGGAATGAAATAGAGGGGTGGAGACTGATGAATCAGAATTCACAATTGTAGTTTTGCGCAACATGGGGTCTTGGGTTGCTACACTGTAATTTTTGAAAATGGTTTTATCTTACTGAAATTAATTTATATTATTTGTCTTGGAAACAGAGTTAATGAGGGGTTACTTTTATTTTTATCCTTAAATTTATCTACAATTATACAAATAAAACATTAATAACAAAACAGGATAAGGAATTTTTTTATGTTTCATTCGATAAAACTTGGTTTTTAATCGGATAGATTTTATTAAACAAATGAAATGGTTTTATATGATTCTAAAATGATTTCTATGTAGGCATGTACTTCATTAACACTTAGAGAAATTATCCATGAGTCATTTAAGACAAGTAAGAATCAGCCACACCTCAATTCGACATAAGGTGTGACTACTAAGACCCAATGTGTCTGTTATTAGTTAAAATTGACATTTTAGTAAATAAATGTCACTCAAAAAAAGAAAATAAAACATACATAAATTGTTTTCAAAATTATGATTGTCAACTGATAAGTCATTTGTGATGTGTAGTAATTTTTCTCACATAAAAACTAATACATGATGTGATCTGTATAGTTCAATGTGCTTGTTTGTAGTTTAAAATGACATTTTAGTAAACAAAACAAGTGTTGTAATCAATATAAAGAAAACAAATTATCATTTTTTGATACATTATGACAATGATCCATATGTCATTTTACACTTGTAGGAATTTTTCCTACCTCAATTTGATCCATGTTGTGACCGGTATGATTCCAAGTGTTTCATTTTATTTAAAAATGACATCAACTTTTGATACATTACAGAAACTATACATAATTAATTTTTGAAGTTTAGGAATCAGACATTCCTAAATTTGATTTTTGGTGTTCCTGTTATGACATAATGAGTATGTTATCTATGTTAAATTTATATTTTAGTTTAAAAAATGAAACTCACTAAAAAATTAGAAAACACACTCTATTTTTAATGATAAATTAGGAAATTAATTAATATGTCATTTATGAGGTGTAGGAATTTTTATCATCTCAAACTAATTTATGGTGTGTTTATTAATATCCAAAGTGTTTGTTTCCTCTTTAAAATGACATTTTAGTAAATAAAATACATGTGATGTAATCCAAACTGAATAAATGCATTGAAATTGTTTTGATAAATTATGAAACCTATATATAATCAATTCGGTACAAGTATGAATTTTTATCACATAAATCTGACGTACAGTGTGACTCATATGATTCAAAGTGATACTTTTTATTTAAATTTGACATAAATTTTAGTAAAAATTACAACTCACCTACTCAAAATCGAGAAAATGAATTCATATAGTTTTGGTAATCATGGAAACTCACTCATAATCAATTTTTTATGTGTTTGAATCATTGCCACCTCGACCTGATAAATGATATGTGATATATGACTCAATGTGACCGTTATCAGTTTAAAATCAACATTTATTTTCAAAAGTTGTCACTCACTGAAAACTAAGAAAGAACAATTAGATTTTCATTATAGTTTTGTGGAAAATAATATGTAAAATGTGACATTTAAAGACTGGTATTACATCAAACTGACACATGATATGACTTGAATGAGTTAAAGTGCATGTTTCCAATTTCCAATGAAATTTTAGTAAAAAAGTCAATAGTCATACATAGAATTGATAAAACATATTCGAATTGTTTAGTTACATTAGTAGAATGATCCATAAGTCATCTAAGATGTGTATGAATCATTTAAACCACAATCCAGAGCACGGTGTGATAAGAATGACTCAAATTGTTTTTTTTAATATATATGTATCATTTTAGTTTAGAGCTTACATAATATTGCCAAAACCAACCAAAGAGAATAAATTATTTTCTCTTTATTTAATTTCTATATTCAAACATTATTTTATTGATTTATTTGTCTGTTTTTTGTGTTGCGGTGTGCTATTATTGAAAACTACACTATTGGGGATGTGTGTTTAAATAGCACACTATAGTATTCCACTTTTTTAGTACTTATAGAATCATTGATAAAATAACATGCATTTCAACCTCAACCCAGTAGTTAGCGCTTCTCTGAAGCGAATAAAGTACATTTTTAGCATTTTTAAAGTATTTTTTTTAGTATTCATGATTGTGTAAGAAAAGATAATTTTAATTTAATTTGTTATTTATACATGTGATGTATTTAATAGATTTAAAATTTATGACTGTAAATTGTTTATTCTATATTTCATATGGGTTCTATGCCAATGAAACATTAATTAGTAAACTTTGAGAATTTAATGTAGTATGGAAAATTATTGGAAAACTAATACATTTGAAATTAAAAATGTTTTTATTTTTGTTTCAAATTTGTAGTACTAAGATATCTATGTATTTTGAGGGATAGTCATGTTATTTAATTAATAATGCATTCAAATATATAAAAGGGATATTGAAATAGGTGTTGTTTTATGCAAATTCTAATAAACATTAATTTCTTACAATTAAGGGTATAAATTGGAAGAGTATAGTTGGTAATAGAAATTATACTTCATGTGGTGTATGTTTATCTAAGAGGTATTTACATTTGTTTGATAAGAAAGAAAGAATTATAAATTAGATATATTATAACACAATATATAATGGAAATTCTATCAAATGACTATATACTTCTTCTATGGATGAAATAAAAACATGGAGACATGGGAATAATGATGTTCCCCCCATTATCCATTACATGAAAAAATATGAGTTAGATTAATAAAATTAAAAATATAGTAAAAAATATAGAATAATATATATATATATATATATATTAAGATAATTTTTATTAAAGATAATGTGAAAGAATATTTAGTGATGATGAGGTACATTTACACATCTAATACAGTTGTTGATATCATATGAAAGGCACTACCAAGATCCATCTTTGAAAAACAGAGGATAAACAATGTAATTGAACCACCTGTCAATACATAATAGTTTAATGATAGTGAATCATCTCTTCTAAATATAATAATGTAATATATATTATTTAATTACTTGAGTAGAAGTATAAGGGATATTATATAATTGACTCTTAATTTTTTGTGGTACCTTCAAATATTTTGCCTTTATTATCACATAGAAAAAAATGATTATTCACTAATAAAATAATATTTCCAAAAAAGTCAATACCTCACATATCAATAGGGTTATTAATTAAAATATTATTTATTAATGTGTTAATGTGATTCTTGTTTATTATATAAAATATATTAATTTTTTCTCATAGGGGAATATATGTACAAGGGAAATTTTCTCTATTTACAATGTAGTTGTGATAATTATTTCATAAATAGTGTTTGAGTTGAATATGTAGTTCATTTAATAATTCCAAGAATTTTTACATATCATATGTATGGTGATTATGAGAATATATGTTTATTCATTAGTTAAATTCTATAATATTGACTAAGATAATTTGATGAAAAATTTTAATTAAGTTGTATTATCATTATTTCAAGTTGGTTTACATGAGAAAAATAATGGAATGCTTTAATATAATACAAGGGGGTTAAAATTATTTATTTGGTGACCCTTGCTGATGAATATATTAATTGTATGATATATTTCATCTGATGGGTCTTCCTAGTAAATATCGGAATGTGGTTGACTATGTAAATCATTTGTCTAATAAAATATATTTTTCGTCCATATCATTGCTCTTATAGAAGATTTTTTTAAACATTCTTATTATTGATTATGGAAACATTGATGAATATATAAAAAAATAGGGATACCAAAAATGAAAGACCTACTGATGCTATAAATTCATATGACATGATAGGTAACATAAAATTAATGTTTAGAAAACTTGTAATAGAATAAAAAAACAATGTCCACTTTTGTGAGAAAAATTCATAAGTACTATTCCTAGATGATCTTCAGGATATGTTTTAATACTTTTATGATTGTATAATTTTTCAAGAAATACCATATTATATTTCTTTTAATGTTAATATTTTATATTTAAATGTATTATTTTTATTTACCCCTGCGACAATAATAGTGTTGAACCCAAAATAGTGTATGGATGTTATCCTAAGAGAGTAGTTACATCCCTAAATCCTTTCAATGAGAGTCAATTAGTTCATTTTATATTAACTCAATGTGTTAAACCTATTCATTATATTTTACTCACATTGGGAAGAACCAAGAAAATTAATTCTCCCCCAATCAATAATTTTTTTAACATATTAAAAAGAACCAAAATTTAATATTACAATATTTGTATTAATAAAATAATGAACATAATAATTAGATTATTATCTTGGATATAGATATAAATAAGTATAGATTTTTTTTTGAAATCTATATTAAATATTAATTACACTCCAAATACAGTAACTATCTATTTATATAGACTAAATTTTTATGATATATAGTTATATAACCTATATTAATACCAACTTAAAACAATATAACACTCCATAGAATATATATTCTAGTGATGAAATATATTAAATTCCATGTAATATTTACAATTCAACCTTCTCTAGAATTTAATGGTAATTTATATTTTGTTGGCATTATTACGAAATGAAAATTATCAATTTTTTATACATATTTTATTGTATATTTTTAGTTTTTTTATATAATTGACTCGAGTTTAAATCATCCAAATTTGATTATCATTTCATTTATTATTTAATAACTTCATCTTTTTACTAATTTTTTTAATACATGGATATATTCTTATTTATTAGTTTTTTACTTGTTTTTTGATGTTTTCTTACAATAGTAAACTTATTTTTTCTCCCTATCATTTATTAGGTTTAATTATTATAATCAATTTGAAATGGTATATTATATAGAATAATTATGTGTTATTTGAATCTTTTATGACTCATGATGTGAAATAAATTTTAGAATTCCCATAACATATATCCATTACCTCATGGAGTTAGAAGGAATTTATATTTTTGGAATTAAATTTATATCTTGAGAAGGAAAATACATGTACATAATTTTGTTTACTGTTATACACTATACTCTAATTGTGTATGGATTTGAAGATTTTTTATATAAAAAATATGTAATATCTTTTCCTTGGATAATTTCGTCAAATATTTCTAATATAATTACCCACAACTATATGTCGATGTCATAACCTCAAAAATAAATTTTAATTGAAAAAAATTTCAATGACTTGTAATATCATAATTATTAATAACAAATCATATATTAAAAACCTATTAAATAACATCACATGAATTTAATTATAATTCATAAAAATTATTTCTGACAGACCCTAAACATGTTGTTTTTTTATTTTATTCCAAAATAATAATTTAGTGAGAAATTTCTGAACAAATAATTTTATAAGTTACTTCTCCCAATTGAACATTCCATGTTTCATATCACTACGGGTGGACCCTTATAAGATAAAATATTCTTTAACCTTATGATTTTAAATGGAAAATAGAACTGAATATTTATATAAATTTGGTTCTCAAATCATTGAAAAAATTGTAGGAAAGAGTTTGTAATTTAAATATAATGAGATGTGATCGAAAAACTAGACGGGAAACAAAAAATTTTGTTTAAAAAAAAGCTAGATCAAGGATGATCATAATATAAAAATCATTTAATCCCTGATATAAATGTTTCCATAACTCAAATAAGAAATTATTAACTAAACATTTCAGATCACAATTGATATTAATATAATATTTTTTATATTTTACATTTTTATAAGAAATAATATATATCCATGGAAAATATTAACACATCCTAAAATTTAGATGGGTAGAATAACACAACATCTTCTACTATTAGTTGAGTCAATACAAATAAATCATTGATCTATGAATTAATTTGTAATTAATATTTTTTACATTATTTAAATAACTCTATTCCACCTCGAAAAACCGAGTCTAGTTTAGAATGAATTATTATGAAAATGTTTTGCAATAATATTTTATTTTACAAATAATCTAGAGAAATTAATTATGATATTAAGACCATGTTAATAAAAATAGTTTCTTTACTAATATTTAAATTGATATAGTGGCCAACATAGATTCATCTAAATTCACTTATATGGAATCTGATCAAATGAAATGTCAGTATCATTGGAAATTATAATAACCCAAAGATTATTTTTTTGTTATTTTCCACTATTGATCTTGTTGAATCACATGTTTACCTAATGTTTACGCATAAATTTATCCAAATAATCAAAATATTATTTGGTAAAAATAATCTCAAAAAGGGAAATAAAATTATTATTAATTATCCCCTTTTATAAAGAATGTTCTATTCACTTATCAATAATAAAATTCTAATAAAATAATCTCTAAAAATATTTAATGGTAAATCATTATAATTTTTTCTAAAAAATAATTTAATATTAACTTTTTAGTTATAGTTCCTTCGTATAAATATATTTTAATGATATATAAATAAAAAACAACTCATTTATGATAAAATGTTTATATTGGAGAGGATTTATTTAAGATAGATATAGAACATGAAATCATGAAATTGATTCAAGGTTAATAATTTTATTATATTTAGTTTGGTATATTTTTTTGGATCATAAAATTGATTCAGTTTCTATTAATTATGTGATTCCATAATCTATTTATTTTTAATTTTATTTTTCACATATAAAATCAAAATATCTAGCTGTGTAGTTATCTAATGAAATAATTATCCAACTATCATTTATAATAGAGGACATATTTGTATTACATACTTTTTTTAGAAATATATTTTTATATCTTTCACATAAGAGATGGATGACAATATGATCATTATAATTACCTATCCCCAATTAATGGTTTTATCCATAGTGACATATGGCCTTATTAATATATCCTTATATTTAAAAGGATTCCGACTAGCAGTGAGGGATTGATCTATATAGTGGGGAGACTATTCCCTATATAATAGTAACAATATAAAATATAAATATTGAAAGATAAATAATGAAATAAACGATTCATCAACATAATGGTAGCCATCCATATTAAAAATTCACATGATATAATAAATGGGATTTTAAGAAAAATAATGATAATAAAATGCATCCCTATATTTGAAAGATAAAAAAAATTGATAAAAAATAATGAACAAATACACAGAAAAAGTGATTTGAGTATTTCCTAGAATCTTGTTTTTCACTAATCTATAACTCCAACAAAAAATCAAATATGACATTGTCCATTAGTGGGATCATTGAAAAATAGTTAAAACATGTACTAAAAAGGCAGGATAGGATGTGAGTAATAAAACCTTGTATAACAAAACTAGCTCACCCTAAGTATAATTTTAGGAAAAATAAGTGAGTATGTGCATTGATAGAAAAAAATAAACAAATTAGAAGAAATAATTTATCCATTCATGCTTATAATTCACTAAATAAGATTACAAAAACCCCAAAAATACTCCATGTAGTCCTCCTCATATGAAATTTATAACCAGTAACCCTAAATGTAAACAATTATTTTTAAAAGTGATATATGGATGGTATGTCAATATAAAACCTCTTAAATGATCTAAATGATCCCCTAAGGGTAATCATACATCGATGAATATCATATTAAATAATCAAAATTGATGTTTTATGGTGAGGGAATGACAATAAACGACCACACCCCAACCCATAACCTCAACACAGGGTAACGTCCCTAATCTATTTATCACATATCATTTACAAATGAAGTAGACTAAGGATGTCATCAGAATATAAAACCAACCATGAAGTCCCAAACATCCCTATAGTGTTATTTTTAATATCTACATCACATAAATTAGTTGATATAATAAATAATATGATCATCAATGGTAACCTCCATTGTAGTTGGGTCACATAGTCTCTAACTATTTATCAACCCTATAATAATACCATGAAATTACATACGGTCCTCCATTGATCAAACGTATTAGAAACACCACATTAAATCCATTCACACTCATATATACCATTAAACTTCATGTAATTCTTAACTCGTTTTCATATTCTTAACTAAATGATCAGTAAAACCAGAATGGATCCCAAACATGTTATATGTGGCTCAAACTACCCAAAAGTAAAACCCTAACTCTTGACAATAAATAAGGAAATGATACATTATAAAAAATATATTTCAATAAAATATACCCTCTCTAGGTTCAATTCAATAAATTTAGAATAAACCAAAAAATATTACTATAAAAAAAAGTACATTAAAAATAGAACTAAAAATACCAAATTCATACAACCCATAAAAAATTAAAATAAATATGATAACATGACATGTAATTCATACCTAATTCCTAAGGGATATCACTCATAAAAGGATGTGTAAGTGATAGGGAATAAAAATACAAGTGAACACCAAAAGATAAATTCTAAAATTTCAGGATTTGTTATCCAATAGAACATTAAACATAATATTTACCATTAATTGGAACATGATCCTCCAAAAATAAGATTATTTTATAAAATAATTTTAAATTGAAAGCACCATATGCCACCACAATATATTCTCATACATTAAACTATAACACCATGAAAATTGAAACCTGAAACTGGTGTATTAATTTATTACATTGGAATTATTATAAGGAATCAAATCCCAAAAGAACCAAATAGTTTATATGTTTTGGGAAACCATATTCCATACATAATAACCATAATACCCTAATAAAAAAATAAATAATAACAAAAGTAATACTCTAACATCATTAAAACACATTCAAAGTATTCGTCTTCATAACCTTGGGAAAGGATACAAAATAAGGTTGAGATTAAATGCTTAATAAGGGTTATTAAAGTGGAATAAATAATGAATAAATATGTATTAATCATAAATTTAATTTAAATATCTTATAATTAATGACCTTTAAATATTTGGATAAGGCATAATCTATATGACAATGTAAATAATTGGAACACATTCCATTTAATCAATAAGATGAGAATAAAATAAATCCATAGATAATATCACTGTTAAAATATAATAGATAAATAATAATATTATTTACTTAATTATAAATGAAATTAATTCTTATTTATTGGATTTCATGTTTGAGTAACATGATAACCTATATATTCAAGACCTTTCTGAATATGGTTTAATACAACTTGTAGAAACCTGTTCAATTTGGACAACAAATATTTCTAATGGGAACCTATAAATTCATCACGGGGATATATAGATTCTGGACCCCATCCATCACTACCATTCTTAATAATTCCTATTTTATCTAATAATAGATTTAATTAATTAAAAAATATTCTTTATCAAATATCTCTATTTAATAAAAAATACAAATTTCCCAATATTTCCCTAGATAATTAAACAAATGTCAAAGTAAAAACCACATATAAAATTAGTATATAGATTAAAAAATATCCATAAAATGTGAATATAGATACTTATGATATATTTAATTTACCATAAAACTGATTATAAATAATTTAGTGTTTCAAGAAAAAATTAACAATTAGAAGAGAATGCGAGATTGAAAAGATAACATTTACCACTACCTTATTTTCATTTCAACGCCATTGGATGAGATAATTAAAAGTAAAACTTGATATAAATTGAATAATAGGTGAATAATGATATTTAATAACAAATGTGTAGTAAATAAACAACAAAAAACAATTCATTGTTGAATTTGACCATTATATAATACATGAAAAAACTAAGATGAAAATCCATTGCCTTACATTACATATTCGATTAACTATCATTAAACGATATTTGAATGGTTTTATAAATTTTATTAAATAATAAATTAACTTATATAATACTTATAATATTATAAAATAACTTCTTATAAAATATTTTTCCAATTGTTTTACAATAATTCATTAATTTTAATATATTGCGTTTTAATTCCTTTGTTTTTTAGTACGTTTTGACTTGTTAGTTATTGATAATCTTAATTATATCATTGTTTAATCGTCTCCATAATTTAAAATATTATTTAGATATATTATATATTTAGTACATTAGTATTTATTATAATCCCTAATATTTTGATAGAGGAAATGAAAGGCACTGTTCATGGAGACGGTTGGACATATATATTCATGAACACTTCTTCCATTTCATCATGATACTAAAATAATGAAATGTAAATTGTATATATGTATATAATATTTCCAGTATCATGTTTGTTTTATATATTTTATATATTTCCCCTAAAATCATCCTTAATATATACCATGTTGGGGGTGAACGAATCACAAAGCCTTAAGGGGGTAGTAGTCCACACATCTGCAAACAATGCTATTTTATTCCCATAAATGGAAATAAAAATGTGTGTGTTATATAGAAATTATGGAATAATAAATACTGAATAAATATCATATATATCATATATTAAATTTAAACCCGTCATTAATACACCCTTGGAATGTTTTGATAGAAGAACGAATGACATCGGTTCACAAAGCGGTAGTCCACCATCCACATAGACAATGATTATATTTCCAATTTGAAGAATGTTGTTGAAATTATAGGCAGAATTATTATCAAAAAATAACTTATAATATTGAATATATATTTTTTATTATATAATGATGATATAAAAATTATTTAAGTGGTGGATAAGTACATGAAACAAAAGTGATTGTTGAGGAATGAAACTTCAAATTCGGGTAACTCCATTTGGGTTATTCCAAAAGACTTCGTTGGTTTCATTCATTCCAAATTGAGTATGATGGGATAATGGTAGTGAATTTGGGATATTGTTTAGCAAGGTTTTTACAAGTCAATAGTCTTGAGAGTTTTGAATAAGTGGGAGGGGTGAGTGCCTTTTATAGTGGGGGAGGAGTTGTATTCTTATAAATATAAAAATAAAAACAGGATTGAGAGGTCTCCTTTAAATAATTTTCCTCTTATAGATATTTTTTTAATAAAATAGATTATATATTTGAAATATGTCCATAAAATAGTTTTTTAATTTTTTTAATGTTATTTTGGCCCATATTTTTACGGTTTACTCCCTTGTTAGACATAAATTTTTCCTAATAGTTGTAAACAATTTTATCTACACTCACTAGTTTTACTGGAAAAATTATAATTTTAACTTATTAGAAATTATAAATATGGAAATTCAAAATATTTAATATATTTTTCAAATTACAATCTTATATGTATATAAAATTATATTAAATTTTATCCTTTATAAGGGACCAAAATTATAAGATTTTATGTAAAAATACTCAAAAGTGTGAATTTTTTTATATAATACATCATTTTGAAATTAATTAAAATAACCTAATTGGATTAAAATATTCATAATTTATAAATTTTTAATTTAAAATAAATTTAAAATATAATTTAACTTGATTAATAAAATAGATGAAAAAAATTTTAGGATTAATAGTCTATATTTTTCAGTATTCATCAAAAATGAAACATCTCAGAAAAATTACAAAATTTCAATTTAACCTAGTGTTTATGTTTGACCGTCAATTTTTTCATATTATATTTATAACAATGTAAACATTTTGATTTAAAATAGGTGGACCATAAAAGTGCAGTAAATTTTTTTTTGTAAAAATATAGGTTTTTTGTTTAAAATTGGGTTTGTTCTTCTGTTATTCCTATTAAATTTACATGATGAATGTAAAACATTTTAATAGATGTATGAAATATAACTTCACTATATAATAGCTCTAAATGTTATATTATTTAACTGACCACGCTAAATGTGACTAAATAATGCTTTTTTAACCCATTGATATGTCTATTTCATGCTATAAAAAAATATTCTAAAAGGAAAATATTATAATGAATTCGGGTGACATAATCTTCCCTCCAACAAAAAATTCAACCAAAAATGTTTTGTGGTATTACATTATAAAAATATGTTGATAGTTCTACATTATATAATCCTCTTGCTCCCATGTTTCCTCTTCCATTTTGTGACATATCCAAGGACCCATTACTAGACATCTTTTCTTATTCCTCAATACATGATCTATAGTATCATGTATAGGGATGTATTCTTCAATATATAAATAGTTAGATTCAAAATCTATTTCATATGAGATGTAATTTTTTTTTGGTCTGTCATAATCTTTGAATAGATATATGAGATAGATTTTTTTACCTTGGAGTGATTTGGAGATAATGGAAAATGATAAGATACAACTCTGACTCCTTCAAAAGTCTAAATGTGTCCTATTTACTTAGGAACTAGTTTCCCATTATTACCGAACCCAATAACACCTTTTGAGATTGATACAAAAATTAAAATATAATATCCCACTTGGAACAATAAATATTTCCTCTGATTATTTGTGTAAAACTATTTACTACTTTTAGTGGATTTAATATGATCATTAATATAATTTAGATTTGCTTAAATCTCTTCAACAACATCTGAGAATAGGTGTTTCCTCCTCGATCATCATCACAACTGTTTGATTGGATTATATTAAATATAACAAGAGTGGGGTAAATTGTGTCTTTTCAAAAATCATTGCGATATTGTGTTCTACTTTTGAACATTAATCAGATGAATTGATGTAGTTGAAATTTAAATAGCAGAGACACAAGATATATAGTGAATAGGGGAACAGAAGGCCCCTAGTCCACTCCACCAACACTCTACTCCACGAGCTTGGTGATTTTCACTATCTATTCCTCATTTCAATAGACCTTACAACAAATGAGTATATGTAGTTGACACTTTCACAATATAAGGCAAAACAAATCCTTCTGGTTCACTCACATAACATACAATGCTTAGTAAGAGAAGCTGGTCACCCAAGAATAGAAAAGAATGATTTATGTATTCTAAAAATACATCCAATATGTTTTTCACAATTGCAACAACATGCAATTGACAGTAGATTAATCGTCACCTTCAGAAATAATGATCTTCACAATTGAGTCATTCTTAGTCGATCCCGTTGCAGTAAATATAGAAATATAACTCACAACATTAGCAGTAGCAGATGAACAAATGATCTTTGATATAGAACAAATGAATCTTCTATCATGATTTTTCTTCTTTGGAAAATAGTGCTTTTTCATTCTCTTGAATCAGCAAATCTAAATTCTTGATATTCTCCGTTTTTCATCACTTTTTAAGAATGATCGAGAGATCACATAAGATTATTAGATGTTGTTCTAAAAATCTCATATATATATAATAACGACAAGTACTGCACCTACAAATTTAGATCCACAAGAGTCTCCTTTTAACTTGTGATATTCAAACATTTGATTTTACAGAGTATTCGTAGCTTCCATGAAAACATGACATAAAAAGATCCTTTTAATTCGATCATTATACAATTGATAAAACAGCTTTGAATCAGTGAAAGCAGAATTTTAAAATCAGCTTTATATCTGGCTTGAAATCCGCATAAACAAATCTGCTTGCTGACCGTTGCATAAAAATATCGACATTAAATTCTCTGACACCAAACATAAGGTTGAGTTGTACTTTATGCACCGTCTGAATGAAAGTTTGATGATGTAGTCTTCAAACGTAGGATTGACAACTTAGGGTTAATCACCAGCATAAGGTTCATTTTACTTTCTTCAAACGTAAGGTTGATTATAAACTTTGGGTTGGTCATCTATACTTTTCTCTTCAACTTTAAAACGTATGATAAAAGATCCATAGTTTTACTTGATCCATAATTTTCCAAGAACGTATTGTTGTTTACAAAATTAAAGTTTATGAATGATATTTTTGAGAAATAAACATAACGTTTAACACTTATGTATGATTCTATTTCTATACTTTTCTGATAATGTATGGTTCTTCTTCTATATGTTTCCCTTATCTCATAACGTATACACTACATTTTACCATTACGAAATGTTCCTCCATGTAGGGTATGAACAGAGTTTCCAGAACATACTAATGCAGATCCTGAATAAGTATGGTATGAACAATGTTTCTAGAACACACTAAATGAGAATACTTTAGAAATAAAACCTCATTGTTCTGGAACTTAAATATTTCTTCATGAAATAAAAATATAATGAACAATAAATTCCTGAAATAAACTTAACAAATAAAATAATTAGAAAATAATTAATGGTATTTGTGAGGTATCAAAATTATCATAAAAATCTTGAGTATTTTTCTCAACATACTCCCCCGTTAAATAAAACATTATGTATTGTTGAAAACAACACTTACTCAATAATCGCCCCCTTTTTGATGATAACAAAACCCATAAAATAATTAATGAAATCAACATAAAAAAATTAATTAATTACATGAAGTTTTGAATTATAATAATACAATATTAGATTTAACTTAATTTATCCCTTTATGTTATTCATTTTAATTTCACCCCCATTAAAATGAGACAAACAAAAGTGTTGTGTTTATCCAAATTTCTCCCCCTTTTTGTGATATAAAAAAGAATGATAAAAGATGGAATATAAGACATTTAATGTAACACTGAACTTAAATAATTACTAAGTAACTGTTTTTCAGTAATGAAATATGGATTAATAGAAAATATAAATAAAGATAGTAAAAAAATTAAAAATAAAGAAATAGAATATCAGAAAAAATTGATAATTACATGAATCAAAAAGTTTCTTTGAAATTATGGAATAGATTTAATTATGATGAACAAAGGAATCAAGGTTTGATCATGGAATGAAATAGATTCTATCTCCTATGAACTGCAAACTTTATTTCTATCAACTCTTTCCTGAGTCTTCGCATCGTTCCATAACCAAGATGAATGATAAGATCTCTGGTCTCTTGACTCATATGAATTTCTTCAATGATATTGACTCTGAAAAACTCATAAATCCTTTCTTCATTCTCCATAAACAAATATAGTTTCTCTTTGAATTGAGTTAGCCCGAGTCTAAGAGATGGTTCACTTGATGTCAAATTATCAACCAAAAACTTCTGATTGTCTAACAGGACTGATAAAGGAGATCTATTGCATTGAAGATCATGCAATATTTCACTCATATTTCTCATTGCAGCTGTGATCGCCTGAAACATTATGAGTAAATCTGGTGAAGTACCTGACCCACCAGCAGCATTAGTTTCAACAGATGAAAATTTTGTCTCCCTATATCCTTTAATTTCTAACAGATATGAATTTTTACCATTTCTTATTTCAGCTTTCAAACCTCTATCAATAGCTCTTTCTTAAAATATTCACCTTCTTTCCATGAAATAGTACTTCTCTTAAGTCTCTAAAATTTCATCTATTCTAATTCTAAGGCTCTCCTCAGAGTAACAGTTTCAGATTCCTACTGAGACACCTTTTTGTACAACTCTTCAATTTTCTTTATTCCATAAATCAGAGGCACCCTGTGCTTGATTCTCATTCTCTTTTTCAGTGTGATGCAGCAATACTAAAGGTAGTGAATCTGCATCAGACTTTTCTTTTTCTTTTTCCTGAGCTGGTTGGTCTAAATTTTTTTCCACAGAGTCTTTTCCAGACTCTTCCACAAAAAAATCCTCTTGAAGTACTTCGTTTTGAGCTTGATAAATATGCTCATCACAAACATCACCAACTTGTTCTTCTAATGGATTTTCTATGATAATATATTCTTGAGTGTCCTGAGTTCTGGCCACTTCCTCACTAGTCTCTACCACCTTTTCTTGTTGAACTACAACATCAACTTCAATATGTCGTTCTGTTCTTTTAACTTCAGTTATTTAAAGTTCATGTTTTGTAACAGCCACATCTTGTTCTTGAGATTGCTCAACATCTTTTTCTCTGGAAAAGGAATAAGAGAGTAAATATCTTGTGGTCAGTATAGGGTAAATAGATTCTTCATTAACAGGTCTTTTCCTCTGAGTGTGAAGTCCCTCCTGACATCTTTCTTCCCGAGTTTTTTCCATGTCAAATCTTATTCTCCCTGCAGTAGTGCTTATTCATGATTCAGCTTGTCCCTCCTTGGACTTAGTAGACTGAGCCAAATCACTCTATGTGTCATCCTCATCTCCTACTGGCCAAATGTTTCCTTTTATAGTGCTCCAAAAATAGATAATATTTCTTAAATATCCATCATTGAACACATTACTGTGATGACAACGCACTCTGGAATCCACTAGTCTCACCATATCCATCTTAAACAGCAGTTTGGAAATGAATCATCCAAAAGAAATAAAATCATTCTAGCTTCACTATGAAAGAATTAATTCAGATACCTCACCATATACCTATGAAAATTAAATTTTATATCACTGAGAAAAAGATACATTATATACATGTCGGGATATAATATCTTTTCCATCTCATACATCCGCACTGTAATCCATGTTTGCACAAACTTTACTAAAATTTCATGACCAGGCTCTAGGTCCTTTATTAACATCTTCATTACAGATGTAGTACAAAACATAAAATACATAATGTCTTTTTATTTATGTACCGTATCTCCTATATTTTTCAAATCAAAAGGAAAGAATCCCTCATGAGGGCAGTTCGAAATATGACCAATTTTAACTGAAGAGATCGAAAAATCTCAATCCTCTATTTTAGCCAGCAAAGTGTCTTCATTTTATCCTAGACTAAACTTTAAATATTTGAGAAATATTTATGTTCTACCTCATATGAAAATTCTGTATACTCACAGTTGAAAGTCTATTCAAGGTTCTTAAACGACAATTCTTGTTTCAAAAGGAGATTCATCTGATACAGCCCTTCAAGACCAATTACCTTGCCCTATAAGATTTTCCTTCCTTCTGAACGATGTCTCTTGATATTGATGGTCACTAATTCATTGGGTCTATTAGTCTTTTACATCTTATTGAGAATATATGAAGGTTTTACGGTTTGGGTTTCAGAGGTTCGAAGATTAGGGTTGACGAGAAGATGAGTGGTTTTACGGGTTCAAAAAGGGTTTGGTAGAAATGAAATGGTTTAGAAGTCGAAAGGGTTTCTGACAGCCGTCATTCCCATATTTTGAGTAATCATTACATAGATTTAACAATAAATAAAATAATTATATAGGGAAAAGAAAATTATTCTGTTTGAAAAACAAACAGAAAAATTATTTTAAACAGAATTAAAATAATGAAACAAAATAGTAAAATAAAAAATTATTTTAAATTAAATAATTGGATCTCCCCCTTAATAAAATCAAACCTTTTAAGGGGAAGTGGCTTAGAAATGAAATCAGCTAACTGATTTTCAGTACATAAAAATTCAAAAGATAAATCCTATTTAAGGACATGATCTCTTAGAAAACAATGCCTGATATCAATATTCTTAGTTCAAGAATGACTAATAGGAATTTTGGAAATATATATAGCACGAGTATTATAACATAAAATTGGCGTATTATTAAATTTTTTTCCAATGTCCATAAGAGTGTTTTTCATCCACAACACTTGTTCACAGAAACTACCAGCAGAAACATATTTTGCCTCAGCTGTTGACAGAACAACTGAATGTTGTTTCTTACATGACCATGACACTAAATATTTCCCTATAAAATGACAAGTTCTGAAGTGATTATCCTATATAATCTACAACTACCAATGTCTGCATCTTAATATGAACTCAAATTAAATTCATAAGATTTTGGATAAAGAAGAGATTGAAAAACAGTTCCTTTTAAATACATAAATATTTTTTTTACAGCAGCTAAATGGGATTCACTGGGATTTGATTGAAATCTTGCACAAAGACATATTCAATACATTATATCTGGAAGGATAGCAGTAAGATATAATAAACTACCTATCATACATCTTTATAACTTGTTATCAACTGATTTTCCAGTTTCATCCAAATCATGTTTTATATTAGTATACATAGGAGTTATATATGTCTTGTTGGTTTCAAGTCCAAACTTCTTTAATAAATCATTAATGTATTTTATTTGATTCAAAACATTTCCAAAATCTTTTTGATATATTTGAAGTCCTAAAAATAAATATAGTTCTCCCATCATACTGAATTAATATTCTTTTGGAAATAACATTGAAAACTCATGGAAAAGGGTTTTATTAGTTGATCCAAAAATTACATAATCAACATAAATTTAAACTAATAAAATATTAGAATTCATAGTTTTATTAAAAAGGGTTGTCTATTCCATTCCAATAGTAAAATCAGTTTTCAATAAAAAAAGAGCTTAATCTTTCATACAATGTTCTAGGTGATTGTTTAAGGACATAAAGAGCTTTAGTATGTTTAAAAACAGAATCTGGCTTTTGGGAATTTTCAAAACCAGGAGGTGGTTCCACATAAACTTCCTCCATTAAATAACCATTTAAAAAAGGCATAATTAGCATCCATATGAAATAATTTAAAGTTCATATTAGATGCATAGGCTAAAATTATTCTAATGGATTCTATTATAGCTACAATTTAAAAGGTCTCATCATAATCTATACCTTCTTCTTGATTATATCCTTTAGCTACAAGTCCATCTTTATTTCTAGTTATTATTCCTTGATTAACTTGCTTATTTCTAAAACCCATTTGGTTCCTATCACTGGATAGTTCTTTGGTCTTTCAACTAATTCATGGAATTCATTTCTTTTGAACTAGTTTAATTATTTTTTTCATTGATATCATCCAGATTTCATCATCTAAATCATCTTTTATAGACTAGGGTTCTAATTGGGATAGAAAGGTAGAGAATTCTATAAGATTTCCTATATTTCCTCTAGTTTTTATTCCTATTTCTAAGTCACCTATGATAATCTCTAAGGGATGATTCTTTATAGTTCTAGTCGGTCAAGGTAACACACTCATAGGTTCTTCAGTATCGTGTTCTTCTGAACTGGACTCAATTTATTTTATATATTTTTCAAAATAATTTTTCATGTTCTCAAGTCTCATGTTATCATTATAGTTAGATTCATCCATTTGATCTATCCTTTTCTGAAAGGGATCATATTCATCAAATTTCACATAAACCAATTCTTCAACAATCATTGACTTCATAATATATATTCTATAAGCATTAGAGGTTGCTGAATATCCTAAGAAAATTCCTTCATCGGATTTTGGATCAAACATACCATGATTTTCCTCAGTGTTCACGATTTAAACCTTACATCAAAAATTTTAAATTAACATACATTGTGTTTTATATTATTCTAAAGTTCATAGGCTGTATTTATTAAAATTGGTCTAATTAAAACTCTATTCATTATATAGCAGGATATTCCTAATGCATCTTCCCAAAAATAAGTAGGAAGACTATATTCATTTAGCATAGTTTTAGCCATTTCCTGAATAGTTCTCTTTCTTCTCTCAACAATTCCATTTTTTTAGGTTTTCTTGGTACAGAGAAGGTTTTTTTAATACTCATATTTTACCAAAAGGAATTAAATTCATGATTATAAAATTCTCCACCATGATCACTTCTCAATGAAATTATTTTAAAACATTTTTCATTTTTAAAATCTTTACAATAACTTTCAAATATAGTAAAAGATTCATTTTTAAATTTTAAAAATAAAATCCATGAAAATCTACAATAGTCATCAACTAAAACATATACATATGATTTACTAGAAAAATTGCTACTCTTGAAGGTGAAAAAAATTCTATATGAATAAGTTCTAAAGGTTTAGATGTAGAAATTCTGTTAACATATTTGAAGGATGGTTTGTGTTACTTTCCAAGATGACATGCATCACAGAATCTATCAAATTCAAATTTGAGAGTTGGAAAATCAGAAAATAAATGTTTCTTACACAATTTATATAAAAAATATATAATTCAATGTATAAGTCTCATATTCCAAATCCAAGAATCATTTACATTACCAGTTAAGCAGTTTACTAGTTTACACAAGGAATTTAAATCCAGGGTGTACATATTTTCCGTTCTATGTTCTCTAAATTTAAGCAATTTATTTTTTAAAATAGAACAATAATTGTTAGTAAAACCAACAACATAACCATCATCACATAGTTGAGATATACTTATCTAATTGTGTTTCAATGATTTTAAATAATGTACTTTATTGATTGGGACAACATCTGGATCTCCAACTGTTCCAATACAAATGATCATCGCTTTGGCATTGTCACTAAAAGTGACAAGTCCACCATATTTTTGAGTGATTGTAGATAGATTCGATGAGTTTCCACTCATATTCCTTGAGCATCCATTGTCCATATACCATATTTACTTTTTTTCTTTTATGACCTGCTCCCTACAAACTCATTTACATAATTTTCTTTCGAACCCATATTTTGTTGCGTCCAGGGTTGTTAGCCAGCAAGTATCTGGGAATCCAGACTTGATTTTATTTTCTAATTTCAAAAGAGTCAAATAAATCATTTGATATAAAGGCCTACCTAATACCACTTATTTGGGGTTGTATTAGGAATCAATTTTTTGAAATATGTCCCCTTATTCCGCAGTAATTACAGTCTAGTATTTTTGAACTTGGAATAAAATAATTTTTTACAGCTTGGGTTTTTCACCTTTACTGCCAATTCCAAATCTTCCCTTTTTAATGAAATTTTCCCAAGAAGTTCATTTTATGTATTTTCTCCTTTAATAAAAAAGGGCAGAATTTTTATATGTTTCCAATTCAATTTGTAATGATTTTATCTTTGATTCATAATCTGTATTGTTAGTGTCAATTGAGTCAATATTTTCAGTTAGTTCCTTGTATTGTTTCATCACTATATATCTTTCATCAGAAACAACCTTATGAATGTTCCTTAAAGACTTATGCTTCATAAATAGAGAATCATATTTTTCTTTAAGCATATTACAGTAGGCTGCAAGTTTTTCATTAGAGTAACTAGATTCAGAAGTAGAGTCAGAAGAGTAGTAAGATTGTACCTCATCTGGTTCTGCCATAAAAAACAGGTTGGATTTTAGTTTTCCTTATTCCTTCTCTGAGTTTGATTCAGAAGATCTACTGGAGTCTTCAGATATACTCCATGATTCCTTCATGGCTTTCTTTCCCTTATCCTCGTAATCATTTCTTTTGAAAAATTTATTTCTCTTATCTTCTTTTAGCTGAGGACAGTCTGGTCGGATATGACCCATTTTCTTGCATTCATAACATCTGACTTACTTTTAATCATTTTTTAAGGATTTTTTGAATCCCTTTTTCTATTGAATTTAGTGAATCTTTGGACTAGCTGAGCCAATTCCTCATTAGAATTTGATAAATCAGAACTTTCTGATTTCTCATTAGCACTTGTCTTCATCTTCCTATTTTTTCTATGTGATGATACATTCAATGAAGTGTCATCTATTTTGATAATCTCTTTATGTTCATTTGCTTCATCTTCCATCCCATATTCATACATCATTAATGTTCCAATCAGTTCCCTCATGGTTACATATTTGACAGGTGTCGACTGTATGATTGCTGCAGAGATACCATTCCATTTTGTTGGCAGTACTCTCAGTACTTTTAAAGCCCGGTCATCTTGTTTAATGGGATCTCCCAATGAAGTTATGTTATTGAAAATATCTATAATTCAGCCATTAATTTGAGTAATACTATAACCTTCAACCATACAGAATGTATCAAATTTAAGAACAGAAGTTTCATATCTTATTTCCCTGATATTGTTAGTTCCTTCATGTACAACAACAACAGTTTTCCACATTTCATATGTTGTCGGACATTGAGATACTCTGTTATATTCATCAGGTCCTAGACCACATATAATTGCATTTATTGCCTTCAAGTTCATGTCATCATCTGCTTCAGTAGCTTCACTCCATGTTTTAGGTTTTTATAATATTTCATATGGAGTCAAAATCGTATAATATACTTTGTATCAAATAATTTTTAGATAGATAATCATTTGCGACTTCCATCATCCATATTTTTCTGCACTGAAGTACGGTGATCTGACCATAGACATTCCCTCTCTTTTATTAGTCATCTTGTTCTATGTATACTCACTTCCAGCTTGATAAGGCGTTATCAGAAATCTAAACCTCTGATACCAATTGTTGGATTGGATTATATCAAATATACACAAGAGGGGGTGAATTGTGACTTTTCAAAAATAATTGTGAGATTGTGTTCTTCTTTTGAACTTTAATCAGATTAATTGATGCAGCAGAAATTTAAAGAGAAGATACACATGATATATAGTGGTTCTAGGAATAGAAGGCCCCTAGTCCACTCCACCAATTCTCTACTCCACGAGATTGGTGATTTTCACTATCCGGTCCTCGTTTCAATAGAACATACAACATCTGAGTACATGCAATTGACAACTTCACAATATAAGGCAAAACAAAGCCTTTTGGTTCACTCACAGAACCTACACAGCTTAGTACGAGAAGCCGATCACTCAAGAATAGAAAAAAAGTTTTCTATATTATGAAAATACTTTCCCTATTTTCATCACAATTGCAACAACATGCAATTGACAGTAGATGAATCGTCACCTTCGGAAATAATTATCTTCACAAAAGAGTCATTCTGAGTCAATCTCGTTGTAGAAAATATAGAAATATAATTCACAACTTCAAAAGTAGCAGATTCACAAATGAATCTTTTATCGTGATTTTTCTTCTTCAGAAAACAGATCTTTGTCATTCTCTTGAATCAGCAGATCTGAATTCTTGATAGTCTCTGTTTTTATTCACTTTTTCATAATGATCAAGAGATCAAATAATATTATTATATGCTATTGGAAAAATCACATATATATAAAATTACAACATGTACTTCACCTAAAAAATACAGATCCAAAAGAGTCACCTTTTAACTTGCGATATTCAAACATTTGAATTTACATTGTAGTCGTAACTTCCCTAAAAACGCGGCAAAAAAATCTCCTTTTAAATGAATCATTAATCCATTGATAAAACGTCTTTGAATTAGTCAAAGACGCATTTTAAATGCAGCTTCAAATCTGGCTTGAAATCCACATAAAAAATCACCTTGCTAACCATTTCATAAAAATATCGACATTAAATTCTCTGAAGCCAAACGTAAGGTTGAGTTGTACTGTATGCACCCTCTAAACAAAAGGTTGATGAAATAGTTTTCAAATGTAGGGTTTAAAAAGTCGGGTTTTTCACAAACGTAAGGTTCATATCACTTTCTTCAAAAGTAAGGTTGATCATAAACGTAGGGTTGGTCATCTATACTTTTCTCTTCAACTTTCAAACGTATGATAAAAGATCCATACTTTTACTTGATCCATAATTTTCCAAAAATATATAGTTGTTTACAAAATTATGTTTGATGAACCATAGTTTTTAGAAACAAACCTAACGTTTAACACTTACGAATGTTTATCCTTCTATACTTTTTTGATAACGTATGGTTCCTCTTCCATACATTTCTCTTATCTCATAAATTATACGCTGCATTTTATCCTTACGCTACATTCATCCATGTAGGGTACGAAATGTGTTTCCAGAACATGGTAAGGAAGATCCCGAATAAGTATGGTATGAATAGTTTTTCAAGAACACGCTAAATGAAAATACATTAGAAATAAAACCTCGTTGTTCAAGAATTAAATATTTCGTCCAGAAATAAAAGTATAACGGATAATAAATTCCTGAAAAATACTTAAAAAATAAAATCATTATAAAATAATTAAGGGTATTTGTGAGGAATCAAAATTAATAAAAAGAGATAGAGTATTGTTCTCAACATACTCCCCCTTTAAATAAAACATTATATATTGTTGAAAACAACACTTTCTCAACAACAACAAAATGGAGTAAAAATCCTCTTTCCGTATAAATCTTCATAGCAAAGCATTTTAATAATTGATGGGAAACTGTTATTATAAGAAAACTCTACTATAGTTATATTCTTATCCTACGTACCTAGTAAAAAAGTTGATCAGGAACTCAACATATAATTCTTTGTATAAATTATTCTTTTTAGAGACTCCATCATTTTGGGGACGGTAAGAAGTTATTAAATGAAGTTTATTTCCAAGATCCTTATGAATACAATTCCTGAATTTGAATGTAAATTTTGGATCTCGATCAAAATCAATTGATAGAGATACACCATTATGTATTTAAACTCTATTAATATATATCCATATTAGGAACACAAGAGGATGATATTTTATTATATCAATGTGATAACAAAATATGGTTAGGTGATAACTGGAACCCCATAGTTTATCATTATTTACAAATGTATTTGGTAGACTCATGAATAATTCAATAGTTATTTCATCCCATTTAAAAAAATTATTTGTAAGAGGTTGCATGACTACTTTAATATGATTTCTAAAATATTTTACTTGTTTGAAAACTAAACATCTAAACACATAATCAGAAATTTACTACTTCATGTTATACAACAAAAAATGTTTCGCCATGCCCTTATACAGATTTTTCTACTAGGGTGTATGGAGAAATTTTAGCTATAAGGATCATCCAACAACTCCATTTCTAGATCATGTATAGATATGAGAGATGACCTATTTTATAATTTTAATACATCATCTTCACTAATAGTGTATTCCAATTTTATTCATTCACACCATTATTTTTCTTCTGAAACTTCTCATTACTATATTTATAATTTGTTATCTTCTCTACTAAAGATGTTTTTCATTTATTTGAAAAATGATTTATTTTTCCACTTCCATAAATATTCCCATATCCATCTATACTATATCCATTAACATAGGATCCTTTTACGTCCTCATTTATGTTAGAAATCCATGATCCTTAATTGTCAATGAATCAATGACTTTATTTTATATCCTTAGGTGGTAGTGTCATGAGTAATCAAAATATGTGAGTATCGCAAGCCATCAAATTTTCTCATGATGAGATATTTCTTTGAGAACATATATTTTAGGATTTTATGATTTGTGTATACCTAAAATATTTTACCATAGTGACAATGTCTCTATATTTTGAATGATAGTATTATAGTATCTAACTCAATATCATTGGTTACATAGTTCTCTTCATGAGTCATAAATTGCATTGATGCATATACAATAACATTATCATTTTAATGTTTGTCCCAAACAGGTACATTCTTTGATGAAACAATATATATAGAAATCCTATCACTTCCAGAGTGTAGAGTCAAAATATTATCATTGACTAATATTATATTTAGTTCATCAAAGAATAATTCACATTCCTTTTACCAAACAAACATAACCCTATTTCATGCCAAATTTGCTAAGAAATTTTCCATTCAAGAAAATTTCTGAATTAAATGACAATAGTAACATGCCAATACAATTAATTACATACCTCTATTATTTTTATTGTTTTAGGGCATTATAGTGCTTCCTTTCTCTTTATAAGATCAGATTATTTTCGTTCCTTAAAGACAAAATGGCCTAGAAGAGGAATTTATTAAAGCCAGAAATCACAGTTAAAAAATATCCCCTGTAGCTATTCACTTATAATAATCATAAAAATGGTCCAAAATTTATTAGAATGGTCTTCATAGATTTTATAATACAAATTAATATCATTAATTAATAACAAATAAAAATCATAATGATATTCACTGAATAATTTGTTCATTATGATCATTAAACTAGACGGTGAATTAATCAATACAATAAGTATTATTGTAAACTCATAACTATCATAACATGTTAAAATAAGGTTATTTATAAGTTTATCCTCCATTAATTATAATTTGTGATACCCATAATGAATATAAATCATTGATAAATATTTGTCTCCATGATTTTTATCAAACAAGTCGTCAAAGTGAGTTAGAAGATACATGATCTTTATTTTTGTTATTATAAATAAACATCCTCATGTATCAATATTTATTATTAAAAATTATAAAAGGGATACCCGTGATGAAACCCTAGAGTTATTAATTTCCTTATTACAAAAATCCTCCATTAGTTTTTTTAATTCCACAATAGCCAATCTACAAGAAGTCTTTGATATTGGCCATGCATTGGGATAAAATCAATGTAATGTTCAACAAGAAGCTGAAGGGGTGTGCATGTAATTTCTCATTGAATAAATCAATAAATTCATGAATAATAAAGGTATCCTCAATTTTAATATTTCCTTATTTTTCACTATATTTTTTATTTTGTCTCATTCCATAAGAATTTAATTCAGTTGACCTACTAGGGGTAGATCTAAATAAGGACAAAATGTGGAAGAATATTCCATAATGATTTGGAATTCTAAATCTTCCCAACAAATCATAATGTAATTCCTCTTGAAATAAAAATTTTAACCATATTTTGATATCTATTCAATAATTTTTATTATATAAAATTCATCTAATGGTATGATAATAAGTTCATCACATAAATCTTTTTTATTTGTAATAATGGGGAGTTCTAGACAAATAATTCTTTAATTGGAACTTACCATGATTTTTGACAAACAAATATGTTAATAAAACAAATTTTAAATGTTATATTTTCAAATAATATTCGGTAGATATGAAAGAGTTTGATTATCATGATTCATAAAAATCATTGGATAAATTTGATGATAGAAGTAATGTACCTGCCACCATATCTTTGGGTATTTATAGCTTACTAGTAATGATTGAATAATCTTAGTCATCTCCCCTCAGGTCTTATATGGAGGATTCCTTTGATTCTTGTGGAATTAATTTTTATAGTTTCACATATGATCACAATTATAGCAATAGAAATAATTGATTTTTTTTCTTCCCCTTGAATTCATGATCCTGGTGACCCTTATCTTCACACATATAACAGACTTTTAGTACTGTCAAACATTTCCGAGTGTTTTTTTCCACATCTTTTACAAGATAGAAATTTCTAAAACTTATCCTTCTTATTTAATGCAGTCCATTATTCATGGTGCTCAAATGGCCTCTTCTTGTTTTGCTTCCACTTGAATATATTGATTTTGGGAATTTTTTCACCATATGGATGTCACATAAATCTATTTCCTCATATGATGAGTACTTTGGGGACACTTTTTCACCTAATATACCTGGCTTAAGATGTTAAACAAAGTGATTAATTGTTCATTAGTTGTTTCATATGTAATACATGGAATAATTAGTCGATATTATAATGATAGCTTCATTGCCTACAATAGTCTGTTCTTTCATTTTATTTAGGATAAGTAAATATCTTTTTTTATAAATATTTTTTCCATGAAAGAAATATATATCGAATAATTTCTCTTTAAATTTTATATATTTCATGAGTTTCATATCTTATTCTACCATAGTATTATGGAACAAGGACCACCATTGATCAACATCACCTTTTGATATAATAAACCACAACTGTAACTTCTCCATTTAGCTATATCCCAATGCCATACATATCTTATCAAAAGACACAATCAATTGATCAGCTAAAATTTTATTATTAGATCCACTAAAGGATGGGGAATTCAATTTTATAAAATTATCCAAAATAGTACATTCTATCTATGGAATAGTTTTCTATATTTAGGTATAGTTATTTTTCATAACCTGACTTTGTTTCCGTAATATTCTCAAAATTTTCTTCCTTCATGTAAATATTTTATTGGTTTTTGCAAGAGGTAAATATCTATATTTTCAATGAGTATTGATATCAGTCATCCATATATGATCCATTTTCAAAAAACACCATATAATGTATTAGATGATTCAAATAGAATGTGTATTTCTAAATATGGTATTGCATATAACAAAAATTTATGCATCATAAATATTAGAATAATAAAATTTGGCTTCTTTATACACTTCTTTACTTTTATATCATTCAAAATGTTTTTTATAGAAAATGATAATTATCCTAAGAATATCACCAAGGACTGTATTACCAGGTGCACAGTAAGTATCATTTCCATGTACAAGGTTATGCTTGAGTTAGGCATGATGCACCTTTTTGGGGATTTTATCACTAGGTACGCATGTTCCAGAGCCACTCCCATATGTAGTATCCATACATGGATTATGTCTAGTATGAGAAACGTAATATCTATCTAATAAATGTTATAATATGTTTTATATAATATTACTAAATGACTACGTCATGTTTTTGCTCCCTGGTCTATCTTTTCCTAAACCTTGTTTCCATGGTTTCTATTAAACATCATCTGATACCATATGATTCACCCAATCCCCAGAATTCTACATCGAGACAATTAAATTATTATAGTCACATGATTATGGGTAATCATGTTATGAATATCCAAATATTTGAGTGGTATTTTAAAATTATAATATATAAATGATACCCATAATACCATGGTAAAAAATAAATCATAACATAAGAAAAATCTCAACATCCTTGAAACTCATTTAGAGGAATCCTCTTTATAGCCTGGAGAAAGGAAAGATAATATTGGTGAAATCAAATTATGAGTATGTTTAGGAATATAAGGATCAATAATGAATCTATAAGTATAAATCATCATTTCAAGGTATATAACTAAGAACACATGCCATTTAAAAATTGGAAAAGGCATAATCAATATGTAAGGTAAATAACTGAAATGGAAGCTATTTAACAAGTAATTAGAGAATGAAATAAATCTATAGATAATGTAAAAGGTAAAATATGATAGATAAATAATAATAAAAATAATTAAATTCACAATGATGTTAATTCTTAATTATTTGAAATCATTTTCAAGGCATATGAGAAACTACTCCGACAATAACTCTCAGCGGACAATTTAATATTAAAGGTTGGAACCCATTCAATTTGGCCAATTGATTTATCTCATGAGAACCACTTGATTCAATGTGGGGATATATAATGTTTAGGACCCGCCTATAACTTATAGTCTAATTCATTCCACATTTATCAAATATCGATTTAATTAATAAACTATATGCCTCATTAAATATCTGTATTGAATAAAAAATACTTATTTATAAATATTTCCCAATATAATGAAATAAATGTAAAAAAACATATGTAATAGTTTTTGTATGATTATGGAAATAATAATATCCATCAAATGAGAACATATATATTAAAAATAAATTTAATCTTCCATAAAAATTATTATATGGAAGTGATTGTTTCTCTTTAATGTTCAAAATCATAAAAGAAATAGGGATTGAAAGGATATATTTTACCACTTAGTAATTTCCAATTCAATCAAATCAGATGATAAATTTCAATGTGAATCCTAAAAACCCATGAATAATGATTTAATAATTATATAAATTGACAAAATGTGAAGTATATTATAATACCCAAGCCATAAAAAATACATAATCTTGAGTAAAGTCGGTAATTTACATTGAGTTTCTTTTCTAATTTAGAGTTTTTCATAATTTATCCATAACTATTAAATTACATCTCAAAAATTATATTGTAGACACTTCTACTTTATAGAATAAAACTCCTTAACTAAAACAAGAATTATATTCATTATAAAAATCATCATCAATTATTCCTTTATCTTACCCTTCCTTATACCCTATGAAAAACACTTAAAAATCATTGGATGAACAAAAAATGTCATTAAAGAACATAAATAGAAAGAAAACCATTATTTTTGTTAAAATAGGGTCACACATTAATAATTTTTTAGAGAATAAAATAAAACATTTTCACATGAATAACACTCATAATTTTATCTTAAATATATTCATTAAACAAATATCAAGAAATTAATACTCATCTAGGTGTCTTAGAGAATAATATACATAAAACCCTTTCAAATACCATTCAATTGGAATAACCATTTAGTCAAAATAAAAATTATAGATATTTAATGGTTATCAACCTTCGTATAAGCTATATCTAGCTCACCTATGAGCTATAATGAGGTTCATCCCTTAATATAAGCTCTAACGGGCTCACCTGTGAGTTATAATGGGGCCCCACCCTTTCTATAAGATATAATCGGCACACCCATGAGTTATAATTGGGATAAAACATTTATATAAGCTATATTAGGCTCAACTATTTCATATAATACTCAAGTATCATTTCATAAACATGTTCATCACAAACCCTTTTGAAAAACTCATCCAATCCCATATGAAAAACATTTCCGTATAAAAATACCATTTTCATTTATGATCACATTTTCAAAATAGAAATACCAAAATAAAGGAATAATGGGTTTATTTAAACTACATTAATGTATATATAGGAATGTAAATATCATATAACGGTTATATCATTAGAGAAGTCGTTATTGTCGTATATGTTAAAACAAATAACATTCCTTTTATCGCTTTGTAAAAAAAAGTAAAATTATTTGTATAAAATTAATCCTTTTGAAAATATTGATTGAAATTATATATAGACGTAAAATTTATTTTATAATCCTTTTATATCCATATTAACAAATATCTAAATTAATAAAATGAAGAAAAATATTTGATAATTAAATAATTAACTGTTCAAGGTGTCCCATTCCACATTGAAATTTTAAATATTAATATCTATTAATTAATAAATAACATTAGTATAAATAAAATATGGATATGAAATTTCATAGTGTTTTTAAATCACTTTATAAAATAAAATAGGTGGATATTATCCAAAAATGCTACAATGAATGGACATCGAGACGAAGTCCCTTTCCTTGAGCCTGAATTTTCTCATTCGTTCATCATATTCATGAATAATAAACATAGGATAATATATAATTTCATCAGAACATTTTCATTTTTTATTATTATTTTTATATTACATATAATGATTTTATAAATATAACATATTTATTTAAGTTCATATCGGTTGTTTTGTCGATGTTGGCTACATGAGTTGAAAATGAACTCGTTTTGCTGTAAATTTTCCCATGTAGTCAAATGTCCATAATTAACATAATATTATTAATTATTTAAATATCATATATATCCATAATATATGTATTTAGAATATTCCATATCATTTTTAGATAATAAATGAAATTCACTATTCATTGAGACGGTAGGCTGTACGTACGCAGGAAAGATACATTCATTTATTTGTAATATTAAGGGAATGAAAACTAAATGATACATAGGAATATTATAATTACATTATCATATAATATTTTATATATGATACAGAGGTTCATTAACTCTATCCTTTATATTTCCATGTATGGTATGAATGTGTCATATCAGTTTGAGGGGGAGGTAGTCCAGACTTTCTCAAATAAAATTATCTTATTTACACATTATGGAAATAATAATGGTTTCATTTAAATAAATATAAACAAAATATAGATAATATATATATATATATATATATATATCATATATAAATAAATTTCCTTTCTAATGTCCACCATGGAGGTGGTAGGAGAAAATTGAACAATCATCATTTCATGAGGCAGTATTTCACCGAACATAGAAATAGTATGTTCATATCCATTTTATGGAGGTGTGTGTCAGTGTAGTTCTAATAATTCTAATAAAAACACACTAGTATACATTGGATACTAGTTCTGTTAATTAATAAATTATTAATAAGATATAGGTAATGTAGAAGAAAAATAAAGGAAATGAACTTGAGAGAAGATGTTATCTATAAATCGGGTAATATCATTTGATTTGAGCCAAAAGGATTTATGGAAAGGCCTTATTCCCAATGTAATACATCAAAGATAAATTGAGGGATGTTTTGATATTATTTTAGTAGAATGTGAAAAATCCAAGGGGTTGTTGTGGGGTGAGTATGTGGGGAGAGGTGGGGGCCTTTTATAAGAGGGAATAGGGGAATTTTATGAATGTCTAGAAATACTATTTTATTAGAAATTTATATTTGTTTTCCAATTGCCCCAAACCAATTTATTTCAAATATAGTGTTATTTTGGATTGAAAACCTCTAATCTAATTGGGTTTAGACAAGGATATTTCAGTAATTTGACCTTATCTTTTAGCATTAACCTTTAGTTAGAAACATTGACTCTAACAATTCATTTTTAATTTCTATAATATGTGGTAACTATTATTAATATAAAATTACAACAGATCTTTAATTGGATCATTAATTACATTGGTAACATTATAATATTTATTGTTATTAATATTAGATTTTTTTTACTATTATATGATTTAATAAATTAGTATTTTTGAAAATACTCATTTATGAAAATTTTGACACTATAAAGTAATTGATTTTTTTTACAGTCATAACAACAAGATTCCTTCAAAAAAAGTTCATTAAATGAAATTTAATATTTTAATAACACCCTGAAAATTCTTGGATGTCATAAAAATTTTCCAATAACATTTATTTAAAAATTTAAAATATCATTTATTTGAATCCTTTATTAATGAAGAAATAATTTCATCATCCTTAGGTCATAATTAAATTTTTTTTTTAATTTATAAAAACTATAAATAAGATACCATGATATCTGCAATTTTATTTTATTTTTAATTACTATTTGTAGTCAATATATCCATTATATAACCCCATATAAAATTGATTTAGTAAAAGATACATGTTTTTGTTATATTTCTATTTAATTTAAATTAATTCTTATAAAATGTCATTTTCACACCCATGTTGCTCCCAAATGCCAAAAATTCATCCTAAAGATGAAAATTGTCATACATAACATATTGAGTAGTATTATGACACATTTTAGTTTAGTCTTATATTATTATAATATTTTTTACTCTTATTTACCTTATTTACCCTTTAACCATGTTAAGTAAAAATAAATACTAATATTACTGTCCATAATGTATAAAAATATAAAATACATATTTACATAATTTGATCTATATGATTAAAAATGTGGAATAAATTTATTATATTTCAAAATAAAAAAATTTCAGAAATTAATTTAAAATTTATTCATGTATTCAAAATAAGAAAGTGTGTTTTTAATAAGTAAAAACTACCAAAAGATTGATGTGGGTTCATGAAAAATTATAATGTTATAATATTTTGAATGACCATAATTGTATTAAATGATAAAATTATAATCCAATTCCACTTTAAACCAATTATAAGAAATATATAACTATGTAAATAAGTTATATGAAAAGGATGTTTTGATTTAAAAGGTAGTATTCATCATTATTCATTAAAAATTGAACTTTATCTGGAAAATATCAAAATTTCATCCAAAGAGAATTTTCATATCCCACCTATAAAGAAGAAGTTTAATTTTTCAAATAGAATATAAAAAATTGACAAAAACTATATTAAAGAAGGGTCTCCTACAAAAGACAGTAATACAACTTTTTAAAAAATATAATATTATTTAATGATTAAAATCTAATTCATTTTTATTTTAAGCCTCTATAATTTATTAGATAAATTTAAAAACCATTAAAAACATGTGTAATTATATTTTAGTTATTTATTCTCATTTCGGCCAATATAACATCTAGGAATTAACTACCATTTAAAAAATTATTAACAATATTATTATATTATTATTTTTCAGTATAACAGAAAGTGGTGTGCGACGTGAGATTTCAGAGAAACTCTTTGTTGCTGGTTTTGTATGCTATCATAAAAATCATCCCATTAATCTTAAAATTAATATATTATTCCTAAATATTAATAGAAATAAAATTGTATTACTATATAAAAACCGAGGTTGTTGCATCTGTAACATTCCAGGTAAATAAAGAAATATTAAATGCTCATATTTATTAATATTTTTTAATTAAATATAAATTTTAATTTAAAGTGGATTCTATGATTGATGGCTTAACGGAAACGCAACAACATGTTTCTTTGAAATAAAATGTTACTCCCTAAAAACATAATATGTTTTTTAAATGTTTGTTAACGCCTAGTCGTTGAATTGGTGGGAATCAATAGATATAACTAAAATATTTTTATACATGTTTGTTAAATGTTTTTACATTTATCCAATAAAAGTTATAGGCTTAAAATAAAAAAGGAATTAAATTTTAAGCTTAAATACACTAATATTCACTAATAGGTCGATTTACTGCCTTTTGAAGGTTAAAACTCTTTAAATATAGTTTTTTTCACTTTTATATGTTTTATATGACCAAATAAAATTTTCTATTAGAATAAGGACACCAAAATTTACATTGGGAAGTTTTTTTGTGTTTTTCTGATAAAATTATTTTTTTAATGAATATTAAATATACTGTATTTTAATTAAAATTTTCTTTTTAATATAATATATTTATATGGCTAGATTATCTTTTTAAATTATCTTAAAGTGTAATTAGATAATAATTTTACAATTTAATCCAATTGTTGTCATTGGAATTAATTTCACTTTGAAATTGGACATAAATAACTGTCAATCTTTTGAATGAAATTGTTTCTTAAAAACAGATTATCTTTTTGACAACAAGAATTAATTTTAAATTAATTAATGAAACATATATGGTTTGGATTTTGTAAAATAGAAATCATTTTTGAATTTGGAATATCAAATACATCTTAGGCTGAATTTTTGGAATTTTTATGAAATACGTCATTTTTTTGAATAGTGAAATTACTAAGTAGTAGTTAAAAAACCAAATTCTTCATTTAAATAAAATTTTACCACTTCTCTGAATTGAATTTCAAAAATATGACAAACATTTTTGTCATTATTAAATAAAATTTTGTTCAATAAGATGAAAATAATTTTTATGGAATAGTAACTTTTTACTTTTATTTACTATGGTCAAAGGTAAACAGGGTAATTCAAGGTAAAAAAAATATTATAATAATACTAAATTACCATAACACTTTTCCTACCATTATTGTATGAGTCATGGAAGACCATGGGAATACATGGGGTTGATTTTGGGACCCCATGGAGCCACTTAAGAGTGATTATGACACTTTATTTGAATTAATATAAAGTAAAGGAAAGAATGACATAAACAAATATCTTTTAGTAATGCAATTTTTACATGGGGTTATATAAGTTATCTATTAGACTATAAATATTATTTTGAATTATAAAATATACTTCCTATATCATGGTATTTTTTTATAATTTTTAGACATCAAATAAATAAAATTATTTATTACCCAATAATGATGCAGTGTTTACCTCATTAATAAATTATTTAAATAAATAATATTATAATGAATTTAAAAATAAATTAAAACATTAAAATTCTTATTGGATGTTTTTATTTCGACCATGAGTCATCTTATACTTTACATTAATTAGTTTTGGACCTTCTGAAACCAAAAATAATTATATAATAATATAATATTTTCACACTTTCATAAAGAGCCCATCCCCCCTTATAAAAAGCCTTCACATCTAAACCATTTCTGACACCTATAAAACCCATTAGATCATTCAACATCTAGATAAATAATCACTAAATATCCCTATATTCCTCATTGAAGCCTCACCTTAGGCAGACGGCACTTCAAGATGTCCTTTTGGTTCAAACCAACGATAGTTACCCGAATTAATGTTATCTGTTTCTCTTAAATTATTTTCTTTCATTTTACATATACAACCCCTAAACTAATTTTATTCATTTATTTTGTAACAAATACATCATCCTAAATATACTAGAATTTTTTTAGGAGAAGTATTCGAACTTAAGTTACATAAACCTCCATCTAATGGGTAAAGAACATACTGTTTCTGTGGATGGAAACTAACGCCTCATGAAACGATGATGGTTCAATTATCTCATAATGCCTCTAATGGGTGACATTATGATGACACTCTATTTATATATTATATATATTATGTTTATGTTTGTTATGCATCTATATTTTTCATTTATAGAAAAGAATTATGGTTTCCAATATGAGAAAATGTTATAATTTCATTTGAAAAAGTGTGGACTACCGTCCCCTCAAATTGAAATGACTCGTTCATACCATATATGCAAAGTATAAAGGATAGAGTTAATAAAATTATATATGATATTATAGGGGAATTATAATATACCTATTTATCATTTAGTTTTCATTCCATTACAATATGAAATAGATATAGAAGTAGTGTTCATGCGTACATACGACTTACCGTCTCCATGAACAGTGCATTTCATTTCTTATCTCCCAATGTTATGTAAAATTATAAATACATATATATACTACATATATAAGATATAGATGATATCTAAATAGTTAATATCATTCTGGCTATAATGGAATTTTTACAACATGAACAACATGTAATTATAAGAAGTCTATTTTGACTCAAGTATGAAACATCGACAAAATGACTATTATTAACTTAAATGATTATATAATGTTTATAACATGATAATAAGTGATATAAAAAGAATAAAAAAAATGAAAAATTTTCTTAATGAAGTAGAAATTTACTTTATTTTTTTATTCTAATGATTAAAGAATGAATGGTTCAAATCAGACATAAGGTAAGGGAACTTCTTAACACAAATTCCTTTCATTGGGTTGATCTTCTACATCTTATTTATGTCATGATATTATTATGTATGAATTTAATTTTGATATCTTATCTTGTATTAATACATTCATTATGTGTACTTATAATGATTACACAAAATAGATCTTTTTTATTTACAAAATGAATTTTTCAAGGGACTTCGTTTCAATCTCCTTTTATTGAGGCATATTTTTACACGACATTCTTTTATACAGTGTATAATAAACAAGTTTGACTTTTATTTTCAGTCAAAGGGAATATTTTTTCTATGAAGTGTTTTATTAAATGATAAAAGGAATGTTTTTATATATATACGGTGACAATGATATCTCTACTGCCGTAATCATTATTTGTCTTCCTCTATAATCCTTAATGATTTTTTGAAATGAAAAAAACACTAATAATATTTTTTAGTTTTTTTGTATTGAAAATGGTTTTTGAAATGTATTGATTATTTCAATATATAGAAGTTATTTCTTGTGATTTAAAATGAAATGTTATTAGTGAAATGATTGTATTTTCAATATCTTATGTGTTATGATTTTATACTGGTAATTGGAAATTTGACGGGTGGTTGCGTGATAAACCAAATGACGGGTGGTGTCGTGAATAACTAGGATGATTGGTTATGTTATAACCTCCCATGCATTGGGTATGGAATTTGGCTATATGGCTATTCCATTTAGTGATTTGTGTGGAAGAAAACTGTATGGTTATTCCATTTAAGAATGTTTATGTTGCAAGTTACTATTGTATGTTATGTGTTCTTTATATGGGATTTATGGTAATATTTTGGTTACAATAGGGTAAGAAATAATCTTTTATTTAATGAAGAGTATTTACTACATCATAATGGTGAAAATTATTACTTATGATAAATTATTCATGGTTTACTTGTTGTTTTGATAAACTAACAGTTTTCCTTCATTGTCTATCCATTACTAAGACTTTTATTCTCATCCCATGTTTTTAAATGTTTTTCACATGACATAATGTGGAATAGGGTCATGGATGGGATCAAGGAAAAGTCACGATGTCTAAAGAATGAAACTATACATGAATCTCTTTTTTTCTAACTGTTTTTATTTTTATAAAATAAATGGAAATTGAGTAGAATTGTATAATTTGTAAATTTTGAGAGGAAATGTAATAGTTATGGCCTAACTCACTAAAATTATAAACATAAAAAGATCCTCAATGATAATTATTCATATAATTCATGATAACATAATGGTCTAAGGACGAGTCCTAGTAGTTGGTATCAGAGGTTGGGTTAGGAAAATTTACGAGTTAGGATATTGTTAAATTAATGTCCATAAATTAATCTATGGTAAGATTGAAATGATATCGCATTTACAGATTACCATGTTTCTTTAAAAAGGATATTTGTTTTCTAAGAGTGATATTTCTTAGAGGAAACAAAGCATCGTTTCATGGAAGGAATACATAGGAAAATGACCTTCCAAATTAGCATCTTGAGATGGTTGGAATCAGAATTGAACAGTAGTTGCAGTAATGGATTAGTTGACTCAGGTGATAAATGGTGGCTATGTTTATAGATTATATTTTTGTTTTTTCTCTAAGAAAACTGGATCATGAATGAAATTTATGGGTTGTCTTAAAAAACATAAAAGAAACTAAACTATTTGGGAAATTCGGAAAGTGTGAGTTTTGATTACAACAAATTTTTTTCCGTGGTAACATTTTTTAAAAAAATTACATAAAAAATGATCCTGCTAAAACAAAAGTTTTTGAAGAATGGAAAAGAACCCCAAACATAACTGATATTCGTAGTCTTATTGGTTTAGCAGGTTATTACCAGAGGTTTTTTGATAATTTTTCATGATTATCTAGTCTAATGACTATGTTAACTCGAAAAGGTTTTATGTTTACTTGGAGAAAATAATGTGATGATTGTTTTCTAGACATGAAAATAAGATTGGTGAATGCTCCAGTTTTGGAACTTCCTTCCAGAAATAGTATGTTTTTTATTTACAGTGATGCTTCATTGAAAGGATGTAGATTTGTCCTTGTGTATAATGATCAGATAATTGCTTATGCTTCACGTCATTTGAAAGCTCATTGGTTAAATTGCCCTAATTTTTTTTTGAAATTAGCTACTATTTTTTTTAATAAAAAATATATAGGCCTCATTTGTATGGAGTAAAATGTGAAATATATTCTGAAAAAAATAGATTGAAGTATATATTCACTCAGAAATAATTGAACATGATACATAGGAGATTGTTGGAATTAACCAAGGATAGTGATTGCACAATCCATTACCATCTATGAAAGAAAAATAATCTGGCTGATGATTTGGGTCAAAAAAGTAATTCTCCATTAACAATGGTACGTTTGGAATGATATTCCTTGGTTTTTGATTTGATAATATTTGGGCTAGAATTTATTGGTCTAAGAAATTCATTGGTTTTTTTCAGTTGTCAGTGAAATCATCTCGATCAGACAGAATTAAATAAGCGCAGAAGGAATACAGTGAGTGGTAGAAAAAGGTAGAGTTGGTTCAAAAGGGTATGTTTCCTTATTTTAACATTTATAATGATTCTGTTTTGAGGTTTGGGAAGATATTATGTGTAACCTGTGATCCGTAGTGGAAGAATGAGTTTTTATGTGAAGATCATAGTTCTCTATTTTCACTTTATCATAGTAGTACTAAGATGTACACAGATCTTTAGGAGTATTACTGGTGGGATGGAATGAAATGATATATTGTTGATTTTACATTGAATGTTTTGACTTGTAAGAATGTTAAAGAAGAGAGGAATTTAATAAAAGGTATGCTTCAGTATTTAATAGTTCTAGAGTGGAAATGGGAAAACTTATCCCTTTACTTATTTTTGGGATTACCTAAGACATTTCGAGGTAATAATGTAATGTGGTTTATTTTTGATCGATGGACAAAATTGGCTCATTTTATTCCTATTCGAGATACTTTTTTCTAGATCAACATTAATGGTTTTATGTTAATGAGATAGTTGGGTTTCATGGAGTTCCCCTCTCCATTTTATCGGATCGTGAACCCGGTTTTACATAAAACTGTTAGAAAGGCCTTCAGAATTTGTGGCGTACAGAATTAAATTTTAGTACAACTTATCATCCTCAATCAGATGGGAAGTTAGAACGAACAATTCAGACCTTTAAGGAAATTCTACTTTATTGTTCACTATATTACCAGGGATGTTGATACCAAAATATTTATTTGGTTGAATTTTCTTATAATAATAGTATTCATTCAAGTATAATGATGGATCCATTTGAGGAATTATTTGGGAAGAGGGGTTGAACTGTATCTTTTTGGATAAAGTAGGTGAATGGAAGCTGATGAGACGATAATTAGTATAAGAGATAGAAGAAAAACATTAGTTGATTCATAAGAACATGATAACAACTAAGAGAATTCATAAACGTTATGTGGATAACCGGAGAAGAATCTATCTTTAAAGGTATGTGATCATGTATTTCTCATAGTTTCTCCATGGAAAAGTGTGATGCGTTTTGGAAAGAAGAGAATGTTGTGTCTCATGTTCATTGGACATTATGAAATCCTAGAGAAAGTTGTATTAGTTGCATACAGAGTGGATTTACCTCAATATTTATCCCAGGTACACAAATTTTTTCATGATTCAATGATGAGAAAGTATATTTCAGATCCATCACATGTTTTGAGCCCATTGGTAGTTAAGTTGGAAAATAAGATTTCTTATGAGGAACAACCAGTCCATATTCATAATCATAGAGTGAAAGTGTTGTGGAATAAGGTAATTCACCATGTAAAGGTTTTGTGGAAAAAACCATATGGTTGAAGAGGAAACGTGGGAATCTAAAAATACTATAAAGGATAAATTCCCCCACATATTTCATAAGTGAATAAAAATTATGGGGACATAATTTCCAAAAGGGGGAAGGATTTAACATCCTAGGTGAATAATGAAATATGATATTTTCATATTTATTAATATTTTTGATTTAAATATTAATTTTACTTTAAAAGAGATGATATGTTCAATGGCATACCTGATACACAACAATGAGTTTCATTGAAATCTTACGTAGCACAGTAATAATATAATATTATTATTTTAAATAGTAGTTAATGCCTTGCAGTTGTATTAGAGAGACAGAATAGAACTAAATATATTATGATTATACATGTTTTTAAATGTTTTTATATTTATCCAATAAAAGTTAGAGGCTTAAAATAAGAAAATAATTTTTTTTAAGCATAAATACTCTAATATTCACTAAAAGGTCTATTTAACACCTTTTGATGGAGAACCCTCTCTAAATATAGTTTTGGTCACTTTTATACATACTATTTGACCAAATAAAGGTCTTTTGTAGAATCTGGATACAAAATTTACTTTGGGAATTTTTTTGGTATTTTTCTGATAAAATTCATTTTTAAATGAATAGTTAAAATGTAATGTATTTTAATTAAAATATTATTTTTAATCTAATTTATTTATATGGATATATTATATTTTTAATTAGTTTTAAAGTGTAATTAGATTATATTTTTACCATTCAATCCAATGGTGGTCATTGATATTAAATTAACTCTGAAATTGGACATAAACAAGTGTCAATGTTTTGATAGATTTTGTTTGTTAAAAACACGGTATTTGTTTTGACAATGAAAATTAATTTTAAATTAATTAATGAATGATTGATGTTTTAAATTTTGTAAAATTGAAATCATTTTTGAATTCATAATAAAAAATATATCTTATACTAAAAATTTGTTATTTTTATAAAAAACATCAATTTTTGATGAATAATGAAACAACTACGTAGTCGTTAAAAAACCGACATTTTCATTTAAATAAAATTTTACCACATATATGAATTGATTTTAAAAAATCATACATATGTGGTATTTATTAATAAGTAAAATTTGGTTCAATAAGACGAAAATAATTTTTGATGAATAGTATCTATTGATTTTTATTTACCACAGTTAAAGGTAAATAGGGTAATTCAAGGTCAAATGAATATCATAATAATAAAAATCACCTTAAAACATCTCTGAACCATATTGGATGAGTCATGGCCGAGAATGGGCATCCTGGGGTCTATTTTGGGATGGCATTGATTCACTTAATAGTGTTAATGGCACTTTATTTTAATTAACTTAAAGTAAAGGCAAAAATGACATAAACATATATCGTTTAGTAAAGTAATTTTTTACATGGGGTTATATAAGTTATATATTAAACATTAAATATTATTATGAAAGATAAATATATTTCCAACATCATTGTTTTTTTATAATTTTTGAACATCAATTAAATAAAATTATTAATGACACAATAATGATGCAGTGTTTACCTCATTAATAAATGATTTAAAATAATAATAATGTAATGATTTAAAAAATATATAAAACCGGTCCAATTATTATTGGATAATTTTATTTCGAGCATGATTCATCTTATCTATGACTTTAATTAGTTTTGGACTTTTATAAACAAAAAATCAATATATAATAAAATAATATTTTCAAACTTTCATAAAGAGCCCCTCCCGTCCCTTATAAAAACCCTCTCATCTAACACATTACTAACACCTCTCAACACCCATGGATCATCATAAATATGCCTAAATAAGATCTATAAATTACTCTATTCTATATAGAAACCTTACTTTAGTCAGAAGGCACTTCAAGAAGTCCTTTTGGTTCAAACCGAACGGAGTTACTGGAATTAATGGTAACAATTTTTCTTAAATTATTTACATTTATTTTACATCTCCAACCGCTAAAAAACTTTTTATTCCATTATTTTATGAAAAAAACAGTATAATAAATATACTAGGATGTTTTTATGATAAGTATTCGAACTACACTTACAGAAACCATCATCTAATGGGTAAGAACATATTATTTCTATGGATGGAAAACTAACACCTCACGAAATGATGATTGTTCAATTATATCCCACCACCACTCATGGTAGAAATTAAGATGAAAATATATTTATATATGATATATATAATGTTTAATTTTTATTTATTCTTCTATATTTTCTATTTATAGCATACCTTTATGGTTTCCATTATGGGAAAACACGATAATTTCATTTGAGAAAGTGTAGACTACCGCCCCCTCAAAGTGATATGACTCGTTAATACCATATGTGGTATGAATAAAGGATGGATTTAATTAAATTATATGTTATATTATAATTTAATTATAATATACCTATGTATCATTAAGTTGTAATTCGATTACAATACGAAATAGTAATGGAATTAGCGTTCATGTATACATTCGGCATACCGTCTCCACGAACCGTGCATTTCATTTATTATCTCCCAATTTTATGTAAGGTTATAAATACATATATATACTGGATATATATGATATATATGATATATAAATAATTAATATATTTTTGGATATAATGGAATTTTGACCACCTGATCAACATGTAATTATAACAAGTCCATCTTTGACTCAAGTACCAATCATCGACGAGATGATTGTTATTAACATTAATGATTATATAATGTTTATAACATTGTAATAAGTTATATAAAAGGAAGAATAAACTGGAAAAGAGTTTTTAAGAATGTTTAAATTAACTTTAGCTTATTATTCACCAGATTACTGAATGAACGGGTAATGTCTGACATGAGGTAAGGGAGCTTCTTAACCCAAATTCCATTCTTTGGGTTGATCTTCAACTTCTTGTTTATTTAATGTTGTGATTATGAATGAAATTAGTTTTTATATCTTATTTTATATTTAAACATTAATTATGTGTAATTATAGTGAATACACATAATAGATCTATTTTATTTACAAAATGATCTTTGTAAGAGACATCGACTCAATCACCTTTCATTGAGGCATATTTATACACGACATTATTTTATATATTGTAAAATGAACCAATTTGACTTTTATTTTCATTCAATTGGAAACATTTTTCTATGAATCATATTACTAAATGTCAAAAGGAATGTTTTTGACATATATGGATATAGTGAACTCTCTGCCACCATAGTTGTTATTTGGCATCCTCTATAAGTCATAATGTTTTTTTAAATGATAAATAAAACCCTTATCTATTTTTGGTGTTTTGGTATTGAAAATAGTTTTTGAAATGGATGATTATTTCTATATCCTAAAATTAATTCTTGTGATTTCTAATGAAATGTTATTACTTAAATGTTTATATTTTCAATATTTATGTGTTATGATTTTATAATGGTACTTGGATATTTGATGGGTGATTGTGTGATAAACCAAATAACGGGTGGTGCGATGATAAACCAGGATCAGTGGTTACGTTATAACCTCCAAAAAATTGGGTATGGAAGTTAGCCATATGACTATTCCATTTAGTGATATGTGTGGAAGTCGATCATATTATTTTTCCATTTAAGAATGTTTCTGTCCTAAGTTACCTTTATTTTTTATGTGTTCTTTATATGGGTTTATGGTAATATTTTGGTTAGAAAAGTGCATGAAATGATCATTTATTCAGTGAGGAGTATTTACTACTTCATAATGGTGAAAACTATTAATTATGATAATGTATTCATGGTTTAATTGTTATGTTGATAAATAAAAATTTTCTATTTTTGTGTATCCCTTACTAAGATTTTTATGATAATCCCATGTTTTGGAAATGTCTTTCGCAGGACATAAAGTGGAAGATGGTCAAGGATGGGATCAAGGAAAATTCATGCTGTCTAAAACATGGAACTAGACATGACTCTTTTTTTAGAGAGTTTTTATTTAATGAAAAAAATGGAAACTAAGTATAAGTGTATACTTTTTAATTTTTGAGATGAAATGTAATAGTTATGGCCTATATCACTAAAACACTAAACCTGAAATTATCCTCAATGTGAATTATTCATTCAATTGATGATTACGTAATGATTTATGGCTGATTCCTTATAACATAATTCCACCTATTTTAAATTTCATCCTCGTAATTTTAAAATTGGTCTATAGAACTTCATTTAAAATCCCACATCAAAAAAGAGCCAATAAAACAATATCGTTATGAAAGAAAGAAATATTCAAATTTCACCCGATATAACTCATACTAGGATTCCATGTAAGAAAGAATTGATATGGTAGAAAAAAACCCACCATGTTCTGATTAAGATTGATAGAAAAAATGCTCAAGAAAATGTTAAGAACAAGAAAATCATAAAATTTTTATGCATTAAATAGTGATTTATTTCACATTAGGAAACCCAAATGGACAACCTTTTAATTCTAAAGTCATTTTCATAAATTTGAAGAATTTATTTATGAGATTCTCTAGATCAAAATGACACATAATTACTTGTCAATTATATTTTCATCCATAACTAAATATCTTTTACAAAATCATCCTTTCTAAAACATATGAGTATTCAGGAAGACTTGGTCACACAAAAAGTAGTATAATCCACTTATAGTGAATCACATAATCACGAAAATATGAACCATATATCTAAATTTTCTTTAGACATTAACCAAAACCAAAATGGCTAGTACAAGATCAGATAATCCTCCAAAAATAATAATCCTTTATAAAAATAAATATTATACTTAATCTCAAAAATTCAACAAATAATACCCCAATGTTCAACAAAGACCATTCAAAAAATTGGTTTCTATATAATTCATTAAAAATAATAATCCAAACAAAAATTAAGACCCAAAATTCAGAAAGATTTTCTCAGATATTCATCCATGACAATCTTAAAATTTATCACCAAATCACATCAACTACACTTAAAATCTCATACTTAAATGTAATTAACCTAATCACATGTTCTCCATGGTAGGATAATATTTTCCAAAAATAACCCAAATATCCAAATGAATATAGTAAAAACATTAATTACTCCATAATAAGATTTATCCATTACTACTCAAATGAAACCCTATAGCATTCTATTTTCCTTAGGAATAATGTTTTCCCAAAAGAGAAAGCATCTTCAAAGATTACATTTTTCACTTAATCACAAAATCATTATCCAATAAAAAGGATTTCCATTTAATTAAACAAATGTTCGATAAATAAATTATTATTGTTCCATTTAATAATTTGACTAAAAATAATAAGCGATCTAATCCAGGGACTTCACGTAATCTAGTGGTATGCGCTAAATCCCAGTTGCACATTGGTTGTGGGTTCAATTCCTACAGATTTCTCTGTCGCGATGTGTTGTCACATAGTCTACATATTGTCCATTTTTAAAACCAATATAATTTTATAACACTTAAAAAATGATATAAAATCATAAAAAAATAACCATATCAAATTTTAGCCACAATATTTATCTCATACCTCAAATTTTTCATTTGAAAAATTAATATACCATAATTTCTTCAAAGTAGAATGTCTCCAAATATACCATTAGTCACCTTAATATTTTTGATCATGAATCCTCAAAATATGTTTCAAATACATTTAACTTATGATAAACCAAAAAATTATAAACCAATTATGATATCCATAACCCATACGAAAAAATCATAATAGCCAAAGTTGTCTAAACCATAATGTGATACCTACTATAAGGCCATATCCATAAACAATAAATAATCTTGAGAAAAGTAAATACTTTACATTACGGATATTTTCATGTTTATAGTTCTATATAATTATTCCACTACAATTACATTACATACCAAATATTACAAAGTAAACAATTATACTATATCAAATAAAAAACCATAAATAAAAGAAGATTTATTTTTCTTAATAAAAAACATCTTGAATTTTTCCTTTATCTTACCCTTCCTTATAACTAATGAAAATAATTTTGAAATCATTGGGTGAGGATAAAAATATTAGTAAAGGGAATAAAAATAAAGAAAAAAAATATTCTAGTTAGAACACGGTAACTCATTTAATTTTTTGAGATAATTAAACAAAACAATTTCACATGTATAACACTCATCCTTTTTACTCAAATAATGACATTATACTAATATAATGAAACTAAAAATCATTTAGGTGGCCTGGAGCATAATATACATAAAATCCATTCAAATACCAATAATTTTGAATAACAATATATTTGATCTGCAAATTGAATATATTTAATTGGGATCAACCTTCGTATAAGATATATCATGCTCACTGGTGAGAAATAATAGGGTTGATCTGTTCATATAATCTATAACGGGCTCACTTTTTAGTTATAATGGGGATCAAACCATCTTATAAACATTTTAGGGCTCAATTATGAGTTATAATGGGACTCAAACCTTTGTATAAAATGTATTAGGATAACCCATTTCATATAATTCCCAATTACCATTTCAAAAACATGGTCATCACAAAACCGTTTTGAAAAATATTATCTAATCCCGTATAAAAAAAATTTCTGCATAAAAATACCATTTTCATTTTTGATCACAGAGTCAATACCAATATACCCAAATAATGGAATAAATTGTTTATTTAAAATACATAAAGTATTATAGGGGAAGAAAAACCTCAAACAGCGGTTACACCGGTGGAGAAGTCATTATTGCCATATACAATAAAATAAATAACATTCCTTTTGTCATTTTGTTAATAACATACAATTATTTTTATAATTTTATTTTAAAAAACCATGAATTATATTATATATTTGAATAAAAGTAATTTTATAATCCTCTTATTTCTATATAAATAAATATATAAATTATCATCTTCAAAAAAAGTTTTGATAATTAAATCATTAAACGTTCAAGGCGTCCCACACCACAATGAACATTTAAATTATAGTCCCCATGAGTTAATAAATATCATTAGTATAGATAAAATATGGATATTAAATTTCATAGTGTATTTATATACACCATATAAAATAATATAGGTGGATATTATACAGAAATTCCTTAATGAACGGAGATTATGATAAATTCCCTTACCTTGAGCCAGACTTGTATCGTTCATTATTTGTATTCCATTATAATAAAATTATGATAATTTATAGTTTATTCAGACCCTTTTCAATTAAAATATTCATTTTATATTACTTATCATCATGTTTAAAAAATTTCCGAATTATTTAATTCATATCGGTCGTTTTGTCGATGTTCAGAAGATGTGTCAAAAATGAACATGTTTTTATGTAAATTGTCCTTATATTGAAACATTAATCATTACCAAAATATTATTAATGATTTGAAAACATATATATATATAGTATATATTTATTTATAATGGTCCATAAAAACTGTTCATGAAGACAATAAGTCGTACGTTCACATAAATGCTAATTTCATTTATTTTTAATATTAATGGAATAAAAAATAAATGATAAAAAGTTATTTTATATTTCTATTATCATTAAAAGATATATATATATGTAACATAATTTCATAAAATTCATTCTTTATGTGTTCCATGAATGTATGGAACATGTCATATCACTTTGAGGGGGCGGTAGTCCGCAAATCTTCTAATTAAATTATCATATCTACACATTATGGAAATCATAAAGTTATTATGGAAATAGAAATAAAGATTAATAGAGTAGATATAAATATAAGATAAATAATATATAAATACATTTAAATAATAATGGCCACCATGATAGGTGGTAGGAGAAAATTGAACAATCATCATTTCGTGAGGTCGTAGATCACATAACACAGAAACTGTATGTTAATATCCATTTGATGGAGGTGTGTGTATGTTTCATTCGGATCCTTATCAAAAAATAATCATATCATACTGAGAATACTATTGATTTTATGTAATAAAATAATTATAAGAGAAAAGGGAGTGAAGAAGGAAAATAAAGGGAATTAACTTTAGAGAAGGCATTACCTCCAAATCTGGTAACTTATTTTGATTTGAACCAAAATTCTATCTTGAAATTCATGCAGACCAAGGAGGAAATTCCAGAAAGAAGGGAGGGATTTTTCAAACTACTTTTATTATAATTTGGATGAACCAAGGGGCTTGAGAAGTGTGAGTAAGGGGGTAGAGGTGGTTCCCATTTATAAGTGGGAGGAGTGGCATTTTATGAATATCTTTAAATATTATTTTATTATAAAATTATTTTCGCTTTATAATGATCCCAAACCAATTTATATGAATATATATATGTTTCTAGGTTAGAAAACACTCAACCAATAGTTTTTATACATGTTTAGTCACAAATTTAACATTATCTTTTAGCTTTAACACTATGTTAAAAACATTAACTCTTACCATGTCTTCTTGTATTTCTATAATATAAGGTAAATATATTTAATATAAAATTCTAAGAGATCCGTGATTGGATGATTATGGATTTTGTAATTATTATATAGGTTATTTGGTCAAATAATAAAATTTTAGGTCTGTTATATGATTTAATAAATTAGTATTTGTTTTAAAGACTCATTCATGTCAATTTTGACACTATAAAGTAATTAATTATTATTAAAGTGAAAATTACTTGATTACATCTAAAAAATGGAATTAACACAAATATAATATGTCAATATCATCCAAAAAATTCATGGATGTTATCAAAATATTCGTATTAAATTTATTTTATTCTTTATAATATCATTTATTTTAATCCTTCATTAATTAAGCATTATCGCATCATCATTGGGTCATAATTAAATTAATTTATAACATATCTAAAAAATATAAATAAATTACCATAATGTAGGGAATAATATTATATATATAATTACTATTTATAGTGAAATATTTCAGTTATATAACCCTAAATAAAAATTGTTTTTCTAAAAGATACATGTTTATGCTATATTTTTTCTTTACTATAGACTAATTCTTATAAAATGTCATTTTCACATATAAGTGGCTTTGAATTGGAAAGAGTTCTTCCCAAGGATGATCATGGTCATAAATAACTCATCCATTATTTTTAGGAAATGTTTTTGGCTAGTTTTATGTTGTTATAATATTACATTTTTACCCTTTTTTTAAAAAATTACCCTTTAACCATGGTAATTAAAAATAATTACAACAGTTACAATTCATAATGATCAAAATTAAAAGGTTTATATTTTCAAAATTTTATCCTTATGATTCCAAATATTTAATCCATTTTTTCATGCTCAAAACAAAAAAAATTTATAAATTAATTTAAAATCAATTCCAGCTGTCAAAACTAGAAAGCATGTTTTTAGGAAGTATGATCTTCTAAAAGATTGATTTGTTTATGTCCAATTCAAAAGTGAAATTACTTCCAATGATCATAATTGTATTAAAACATAAAAATTCTATTATATTTTAAAATAATCTAATAGTATAATATATATATATAAATAAATTAGTTGCATTTTTTTTGAATTAAAATTCATTATTTTTTACTATTCATTAAGAAATGCAATTTATCATAAAAATAAAAACAATTCAACCAAATTAAATTTTGATATCCTGCTTCAAAATAAGAGGTTTATTTTTTTCAAATAGAACATATAAAAGTGACAAAAACTAGATTTAATAATGTTTTTTCTTTCACAAGGGAGTAATACAAAATTTTAAAAAATATTTTACTATTTCATGCTTTAAATCACATTCAATCTTATTTTATGTCTCTAAAATATATTAGATAAATTAAACTACATTTAAAAAATATGTATAATAGTATTTTATTTTGTTATATTCAATTCTTCAACTAAATTTGTAGGAGTTAACTTGTATTAAAAATAATAATAAAACTATTATTATATTCTTTTTCAGTATATCCCAATGTTGTACACAACATAATATTTCAAAGAAAACCATTGATATGTGTTTTGTATGATATCAAAAAAATAATCCCCTTTAATGTAAATTAATATATTCTTCAAAAATATTAATATAGGTCAAATGATATTATTTTATAAATACCTTCTTCGTTATATATTTTGCCAATAAAAAAGAATTATGTGGGGAATATGAAACATACTCATAGATGTAAAAAGTTAGATGAATATCCCTTAGACTATGTTTCCTTTTCAGTGAACATACATTAACATCATGTATAATTATATTATGGAATAAATTTTTTTATAGAAGAACCATTATCATGTTTATAATACCATATATTGACTTATTATAATATCTTTTTACTCGTTATTTAACAATCTTTCAATATTTTACCTATTTAGGGTGTTAATTGACTAGTTTTTCAAGAATTTTTTTCCTTGATACTTGTTTTTAATATTAAATTAAATATTATTTAACAATCTATATAATTTAAAAAATTAATTTGATACAAAATATATTTATTATATATGAATTTATAACAAACAATAAAATCTGGTTATGGGAAATGAAATGAATCATTCATGGAGACGGTATGTCATACATTCATATACATACTCTTTATATTTCATTATAACGATAAAATAATGATAATAAATAATATATATAAAACCCAGATATTTTTAGGCAATATTTTTCATTAAATAATTTTTATTCTTCAGTATCTTTCTTGGCACACAATCATGTATTTAAACAAACCGCAAGACGCCCTTATTATAAAATTACAATTATAGACTACATGTTTAGTTATTAGGAATAAATATAATTAACTAATGAAAATTAATTGGGAATTAATTGGCTCTAAATTATTTTTGTAAAAATATAAATTAATAAGATATTTTTAATTATTAATGAAGTACTTTCGGTAATTAAATTAATGATATATTGTTTTGTTATATAATTTATAAAATATTTTTTATATTCTTCCAATTGATATTTTAGTCACAAGGTATGAATAAAATCCAACATTATGTATAAAAACCCTATTTTTAGTGTTATTTTTACAACATTGAATGGGGAAACCATTTTAAATTAATATTTTGACAAATTATTAAATTTTATATGAAAACATAAACATGTTATTTTTAAGAGAGATATAAAGATTTAATTGGGATGAATTTGGATAAAACACAATTTTATTGAATATTTTATTGATAATAAATGACTGAATTTCCTCACATTGTGCTAAATATGTTAATTTATGGAATATTTGGGATTACATCATTCATTTGAAAAATTGATGAAAATTCCAGTTTTACCCTTTAATAATGCACTGTAGCATTTAGTACATAACTTTTTCTTCAATTATTTAAACTTAATATTTCTCAAATTTTTTCCTGAAAAAATATTCTACAACTTTTATTTAGAACATTGGAGCTAAATCATGCATTTGGTTGGTGAAAATGGGCCATGAAATCAAAGTTGGCTGGAACTCACCAGAATGCACATGTGTTCTGTATTTGGGCCATAAAATATTTATCTGTGCTTGTATTAGGCCCGAATTTTGAGAGGAGTTCTAGAACTCATTTTCTCACAAATCATCCTTCTTTTAAGATAGCTGATTCACAGAGTTGTGTGGTAAAATGGGTGGTGCAAGTGGAAGTAAAATATTTGGAAGAGATTTCTCATTCAACCTTGAAACCACATTGAACCTAGCCTCACCACCACTCTATAAATTAGTTTTTTTATAATTTGGTTGGTTTGGGACGTGAATTGGGATGTTTAGGGAGGAGTACAAGTGGATACAATACAATTATACAAACATTTCAATAAGCAAGGAACTTGGATCAATGATCCCTTCGACGAAGCCTTCTTCTTCTTCTTCGCATTGTAATACCTTTGTTTTTGTAATAAACTTATTTGTTCATATTTTATTTCATTACATATATTTTATTTTGTTCAAATTTATTTTTATTTTATTCATTCTTATTGTACTATAATCAAGAGTAGAAATGTGATTGTGTTCAACCCTTTCTAAACCTTTGCACATGCAAAATGTTTCTAAGATAACTACACCACCCAGGGAAAAGTAGTTATTTTTAGTAATTGATCTACCTCTAAAATTTTTTATTAAATTATTTTGAATCAATGATATATTTCATTCAATTAATATTATGTATTAATTGAGTTTTTAATTTAAATTAAACTTAAAATGAAATTGAACAATTGACACAAAAATACGGGAGGTCGGATGATTTGTAAATTGTAAGAGTTCGATTTTAATCGGTAATAAAAGAACCCACATGATAAATTTATAGAGTAAAAATATAATCCCGAAACTCAATTAATAATCATTTATATAGTGTATATGTGTTATAATTATCCACTGAAAATAATCTAGCCTTATAACATCAATCAAAGCAGGGTGATGCGATTGCGTGTCCTGAAGCAAGCCTTGGGTTTAAATAAATTCATCATTCTGGTTATGTTATGTTTTGTAGGGTTTGATTGTTAAAAAAATAGGGGATAATAATAATGTGGATGTTAATTTAAATGATAATGATAAATAATTTATTGTATAGGTAGAGATAGATTGATTAATCCTTTTAAAATAATTTCTGAAAAAACATCTTCTGGTTGCGTCGAATTTCATTTCAAAATTAAAAACAAAAAAATGCAATCTTCTTCTAGGAAACTAATTATTCATTTATAAATTATAAACAAACCATAATCATTTCAAATAGTTTTTTTATTCTCTTTAATTTTATTTTTATAAAACCTTTAATAATTATTTTTAATTTACTTCCTCCATTGAGAGACGAACTTAGTCAGTAACATTACTGCAACTATAAACCCAAAAACCACTAATAATTTGAGGGCACCCATGACAACGACTTTCATATTGGCGCTGTTACTAGGGAGGCAAGTTATTATTTCATCTAATTATAGTAATTTATTTTATTTTACATTTTCTTCTGTTCATCTAGTTTTTTATTCCTTTTGTACCCAAACTGTTTTTTTTTCTCATCTTTTATTTTCTTCTACTTCTTTTTGGACCATCAACTCAAACATGTCGTTTTTTAATAGGTTCGACATTACTTCCATTAATTTTAATTTTATTTATGAAAGAAAGTAATTTCTAGTATATTTTAGATATTCACCCTAAGATTGAACATAGCCTTCGAGCTCAAATAAGACATTCTCAGGTTACAGGAAGATTCAACATTCAACTAGTTGGAGCATTCCTCCACTCTCAGAACCCTAAAATTGGAAAGAATTTAAATTCAACCATTAAACCAGAACCAATGGCTAAAAATATTTTAAATTAACATAATAGAACTATTCAATAAATGGATTCACTAGATATTAATTATCAACCTAATTGCATTGCATACCCAAATCTCATATCAGACTTTGAATTGAAATATGGATTAAATCACCTACTTCCAAAATTTCATGGCCACTCTGGTGAGTATCCCAATAATCACCAAGAATAATTTAATGTTTTTTATCAACCTTTAATCTGAGAAATGTTTCTAAAGATCAAGTCAATATAATATCATTCACATTCTAAATTGATGCAGTTGTAGAGCATTGGATGTATTATTTACAACATAAAGATGTAACTTGTTGAAACGATTTGAAACTTATTTTCTTACATAGATTTATTCCATCATAAAGGACCACATCCATTAGATATGAGGTCTTTAGGATCAAGAAAGCCCAAGGGGAGTCAATGTATGAGTACAGGTAGTGATTTAAGAAGTTGTGTGCAAGCTTCACACATAACAAAATTAGTGAGCAACTCCTCATCTAACACTAATTTGAAGGAATCACGCCTATTGGGAGAATCATGGTGGATATCAAGGATAGTTGAGAATTGGGGGACAAGACACTTTTGGTTTCATGTGAATTGATTGACAAAATGGCCCAAAAATCTCATCAATTTGGAAATCGAGGTACCCCACCTCTCATGGGAGTACATCGGGTAAGTCCTTCTTCTCTTGAGGGTCATTTGTTTGAAACCACGTTTGAAGAATTGACCACTATTATGAGGTAAATTTCTTTGGCTCAAAAGACATATCAAACCACTACTTCAAGGCCTTGTGGCATTTGCACTGAGACAAGCCACCCAACTGACCGTTTCCCCTAACAGTGAGAAATAGAACATTGTTTAGCAGTGTTTCCTAGGGGACCATTTCCCCAGAAACAATAACCATATCCCAAAAAGTTGTATGATTCCTTTAGACCAACATACAACCAAGGATGGATGGTTAAAACAGACATGAGGTATGGCACTGGACCACAACAAATGCCCCCCTTTCAAAAAACATCCAGTAGCCTCCACCTTACCAGCATGGTTTCCAAAAACCCAAAGGATATTTGAATACCATGCATCAATAGGACAAAAAAGGGAATCTCCCACCAATGCAAGATTGTAATACTAATGTTCTTTTGAAACAAATTGTTCTTAATAAACAGAATAAGTTGTAGAGTCGTGGTTCAGAGCAGATGGAGTTAAAGACACAAATGAGCCATATTGCCACTGCCCTCCATGAACTGGTAAGCGTGAACTCAAAAAATCTACCGTTTAAACCTAATCAAATTCGCAAAGGGAATATTAGTTACATCACATTGAGAAGTGGGAGGAAACCAACTAATACATATTCACCTATCATTCCACTCGGATTCACCTCAAATCTGTAGAATCCCCATTCCATACAAAATGGTGAGAAATCCAATGAAAAAGATAAAGGTAAGTAAAAGATTAATTATGTTCCTCCTATACCCCATCCTTTTCCAAAAAATTTTGTTCAAACCAAGTATATGGTTGAAGAGGAAATGCAAAAATAATTTTGGACACATTCAAGTCCGTGGAGATCAATATTACTCTACATTAGGCAATTAAAAAAATCCCAAGTATGACAAAATTTTAAAAGAACATTATACCATTCGAAGAGTACTCAAGGGAAATTTCAGGATCAATCATGGATGGAATGTTTCATACCTAATTAAAAAAAATCTAGAAATACCAATAATGTTTAAGGATCCAAGTACCTTCATCATACCATCAACCATAGGAGAGTTGCGCTTTTCGGATTCTCTTTGTGACTTGGGATCTTCAATAAATGTGCTGCCTCACTCTGTATTTTCTTATTTGCAGGCTAGTGAGTTGAAACCAACAAGAGTAGTGGTGCAGTTAGTGAAGAGAGATACCACATATCCAGCAAGAGTCCTTGATGATGTACTTGTCTGTCAGAGAGACACATTCTTTCCAGCCTATTTCTACGTGATTCACAAGGAGGATGATCATGTAAGTTCACATATTCCCATTATCTTAGGTAGACCCTCCCTCAAAACTAAAAAAACATTCCTAACATCCAATGAGGATACAATTTACATGGAATTTGGGGAAAATGTTGTGATATTTAATGATATGGACTCCATTAATTACCCGTTAGAGGACCATTCTGCATTTTTTATCTCCCATATTCAAACACAAAATAAAAACCCCATGGAATTTGATTGTTCCATGCCTTGGTAGATTATGAGTATTTTTTCTTTTTTAATGTTTAAGACGACTTCCACAAAAACTTTTAATATACAATACACTCTTATATTTTATTTTGAAATAGAATCATATTCGGATTTTGATCATGTGAACTATGATTATTATATGGATGTTGATTATGCTGATAGATTTTATGAATTATTCCTTGACATTGATGATGTCTATTCTGATATTGATGCTCTTTGTTCACATATTTTAGTTCATTTCCTATCTCCATCCATACATCATCCCCTTATATTAGAACTGGATCCATTTCCACCTGATATCAAATATTCATACTTTTTGAATCGTAAAAGTTTACATGTTTTCATTACTAACAATTTCTCCAATAAACATGAAGAAAAACATTTGAATTTTTTTAGGGATAACATCAAAGAAATTGGGTGGACCTTGGGGAACATATCAAGTATTAGCCCCTATATTTTCATCCATAGGATTATTTTGGAGGATGGGGTTAAACCGGTTAGGCAGCCACAACGGAGACAAAATCCAACTATTTTGGATGTTTTTAAAAGAGAAGTTGAAAAATTCTTCCAGCCAGGTATAATATTTCCAATTTAATATTCTCATTGGGTAAGTCCTATTTTAGTTGTGCTTATGAAAAGTGGTGTTACTTTTGTTAAAAATGAGAAAGATGAGTAAGTTCCTATGAGGGTACAAAACAGTTTGCTTGTGTGTATCGCTTATAGGAAACTAAATCAGTCCACTCGCAAGGACCATTTCCCCCTCTCATTTATTAATCAGATGATTGAGAGAATAGCTTGAAAGATGCATTATTGTTTCTTGGATGGATATTCTGGATATTTTTGGGTTCTTATTTTTCAGAGGATCATGAGAAGACTACATTCAAATGTTTCTTTGGCACATTTTCCTACCATCAGATGCCATGTTGACTTTGTAACGCCCTAGGTACCTTCAAAAGATGAATGGTAAGTATTTTTTTCAGATTTTATTGAGACCTTAATTGATGTATTTATGGATGATTTTATAGTGTATGGATCCCCATTTTATGAATTTCAATGTAGTTTGGGAAAAGTTTTCAATCATTTTATTAAGAAGAATATGGTCTTGAACATTGAAAAGTGTCATTTCGGGTTAGAACATGGCATTTTCTTAGGGCATGTAGTGTCAAAACATGGGATAGAGGTTGATAGCTCTAAGGTAGTTATTATTTCATCCCTAAATAATACTTAATGTGTGAATGATGTTAGAAATTTCCTAGGGTATGCAGGATTTTATCGGCATTTCATCAAATATTTTATTAAGATTGCTCATCATATGTCACAATTACTTCAAAATGATTCTGATTTTCTATTTGATGGTTCTTACAATAATTTCATTGATGAGCTAAAACACTGTATTACCACTCCACCTATCATACAGCCCCCATGGTGGGAGTTTCTTTTGGAGCTTATGTGTGATGCCTCTAACATCACGGCTGGATCTGTCTATCTCAAAGGATGGAGGGACATTCACATGTGATTGCATGTGCATTAAGGACACTTTATTCATCCCAATAAAACTACACAACCACAGAAAATGAGTTTCTTGTTGTTATATTTTTTTAGAAAAATTATGTTTATATTTATTGGGCTATAGAGAAGTTTCTTTTTCTAACCATGCATCCCAAATGTTATTATTGAAGAAGCTGGATGAAAATCCCAGGCTAATCTGATGGATTCTCCATCTTGAGGAATTTGACATTGAAATAAAGGAAAACAAGGGGTTGAAAAATCTATTGGTGGACCACATGAGTAGGATTACTCACACACTAGAGGATGACACCATGAATCTGGTACCTCTTCGAGAAACTTTCCCCGATAACCATCTTTATTCCATCTCAGGTACTCATCCTTGGTATGAAGATTGAGTTAATTACTGTGTTGCCTCTTAAATCACTCTTAATTTAATGATATATCGAGTCCAAAAATTCAAAGGTGTGTCTTCGTATTATGTGTGGGATGATCCATACCTCTAGAACATGTGTAGTGACCAAGTTATTAGGAGGTGTGTTCCTAATCCTGAGTTTGAGTATATTCTATAATTCCATAATACACTTTCTTATGGTGGAAACTCTTGACCCCAAAGGATATATATGAATATTTTAGACTCTGTAATATATTTTCCTAGCTTATTCTGTGATGCCCATGTGTTTTATAAGTCATTCTGTTGTTGGAAACACATTATGAACCTTTTTAGGAGACATGAAATTCCCCAACAACCCAAACTATTCTGTGAGGTTTTTGATTTATTGGGCATAGATTTTATGGTTCATTTTCCTAGTTTCATTAGTTTTTTGTATATTTTGGTTTCTATTGATTATGTGAGTAAATGGGTGGAGGCTATGTCTACTAGTACTAATGTATCACATGTTGTTGTGGACTTTGTCAAATAGTAGATTTTATGCAGGTTTGGAGTACCGAAGGCCATCATCAATGACCAAGGAACACACTTCTACAATCGGAATCTTGGTTCTCTTAATCAGAAGTATTGAGTGATGCATAAAACATCAACACCATACCACCCCCCAAAACAAATGGACAGGCTGAGGATCCAAATTGTGAGTTGAAACAAATTTGGGAGAAAATTATGTAGCTGAATATGAAATATTTGAGAACGTGCTTGGACGAGGTGCTTTGGTATCATAGGACAGCATAAAATAAACCCATTGGCATGTCCCCATTTCATATTATTTTTGGGAAAGCGTGTCATCTCCCTATGGAAGATGAGGATCGGGCTTATTGTGCTATAATGAAATGTAACATGGATTTGGCCCAAGATGGAATTCAAAGGAAACTGCAAATTCAAGAGAATGATGAGATTCGATTGTATTCATATGAGAACTCAAGGCTCTACAAAGAATTATCAAAAGCATCTCATGAAAAAATGTTCCATAAAAGATTATTTCAAGTTTCAGAGAAATTCTGGCTCTATAGTTCCCAACTGTAGCTGATGCTTGGTAAGTTGCATTCTAGAGGGTGAGGTCCTTATGTTGTGACAAATGTTTTTCCTCATGGTGTAGTGGAGATTGCACAAGAGGGAATTGAATGGATCATTACATTCAATTTGAAATTTTTGAAGAAAAACATTAATGGACTTCCTACTGATGTAATGGAGTTCATCACACTACAAGATCCCATCATCACTTGAGCATAGCAGGCTATTCCAAACCTTTTAACTTTTATATTATTTTTACTATTTAAAATTATACATTTCATGTGCATATATCATCCCATGGGTTCACATTGAGGACAGTGAAATATTCTATGTGTGTGTGAGGGAACCTTTTAGTATTGTAATTTAAATTGTATTTCTATTTCTTAATGATTTAAAAAGAACATAAAATATTGTGTGTTTTTCAACTTTTGTTTGTTTAATTATCAATTTTTTGTGTGTTTCTTTAATTTTTTTAGGTGAAATGATTCTCATCAACATTTTGAAATCCATATCTATATGTGAAACCATTTATCCCTTGAAACTGAGCTTAAATGAATTCTGAAAATGACTTTGTTTCAATTAAAAATATTTATTACTTTCATGAAATGTACACAGAAAATTAAATCCCATGACACATCTCATGGTCTTTATATTTGAAATCAAATTCTTGTGAGGATTTTTAACCATTATTATCATATTCTTTACATTTTTTCACATCTCAAGAGTACCAAACCATGATTCATTTAACCAGAATTTGATTTATTCCTGACCAAACTTGAGGGTTTGAGGTACTTACGTTTAAATTATTGAGGAATTTGTTTGGTATTAAATCCCTCATTTAAAAGAATCCATTTTTATAATGGCCTAAATTTAACATTTAATCCTTGTATCCCATAGAATCCTTGAACAAACTATTAGGTTAGCCATATTAGAATCTAATTTTCCCTATCAAACCGAATCATGATGTAAAATTTCATAATATAGTTGGAATTCTGTGTGGTTGAAGCTATCTTGTGTTGTGCTTCCATATTCTGTGACAATTTGGGTGGAAAATTAAATTTGGATGAGATGTGTTTGCAGTTGATGAAAATCATCATATTGAATTTTGTTATTTTTCTGGAGCTTTCATGAAAAGTGAAGCTATGAATTTTATGGATCATTCATGACATGTGAAGTTGTGCCATTATGGATATATTACAAGAGAGATAATGTTGTGCATATCTGGAGATTTCAGGAAAATCATGTTTTATAAGATTGTCATTTTTTACTGCAGAACTATTGAATTGTGTTAACATTACATTATTATTCTTGATGATGAATATGAATCTACGCTATGTGGATTGAGGAGGATACCATATTAAAGTGAAAATTAGATTAATTAATTTTTTCTTCAAAAAGAGTCAAGCCCTCCTCATTCAGCCTCAATGATTTTCACATCTAAATCCCACCAACCGAAAGCCAAAGAAAAACCCTGAAAAGTCCTCAATATAAACATTTGTCCTTGACTCACATTGGGTAGTGATGTAGGAATTTATCAAACATATCGTGAACCTTGAATGAGTTTTCATGTGAAAGACATTGCTAAAAAATAGATATTTCTGTGATAAGAGAAAATTCATGTGAGTTAAGTGTTTTGGGATCATGGGAGGATAAATAAAATGGAAATATATATAATCATATAAATGGAGAACTTGAAAAAAAGGTTTTAATGTGGCATGACATATTTTTTTACTTAATGTGAAATTGATGGATCTCAATGATATGTGTTTTAAAATTTATTTTGATTTGATATTGATGTTTACTTGATATGAGGTTTTACCGAGGGGTGTAAAAGGGTAAGTGTGGGGGAGGTGATAAAAAAAATTTATTGAATATTTTAGTGATAAAAAATGAAATAATTTCATCACATTATGCTAAATAAGTTCATTTATGGAATATATGGGATTAGATCATTCATTTGAAAATTTGATGAAAATTATAGTTTTAATATTTAAAAATTCACTATAGTATTTCAAAAATAAATAATTTTATTTGAATTATATGAAATTAAGATTTTAAAAAAAAAATCCGGACATAATATTCTAGAAAATTAATTTAGCACATTAGAGCTAAATCATTCATTTGGTTGGTTCAAATGAGCCATAAAGTCAAATATGGGATGGACTCGCCAAAATAGACATGGGTTCTATATTTGGGCAACAACTTCATCATACATGATTGAATTAGGCCCATAGGTTCAAAGGATATTGAGGACTCATTTTATAACTATTAATAATTCGGGAAGGACATCATATTCAGTCATTTTGGTGATCAAATGGGTGGTGAAATTTGGCATAATATATTTGGATGAGATTCGCCATTCAAACTTGAAACCACATGGAATCTAGGCTCCACACCACTCTATAAATTGATGTTTTAATACATTGGTGGAGATTGGATAGGAATTTGGAAGTATAGGGCCTGAGAGAAGTGAATCCACTCCAATTCTCTAACCAGTAAAATAAGGGTATCACTTGAATCAAGTATCCCTTTGACGGATCCTTCTTCTTCTTCTTCATGTTTTAATACATTTTTCTGTATAATAATCCTATTGTTCTTCTTTTATATCTTCTCTTCTATTATGTTTTGTTCAATTTTTTTTATCTTATTTTTAATAACTGGGATGTAATCAAGAGTAGAAAAGTGATTGAGTTTTACCCTTTCTAAACATTCACACATGCAAAATGTTTCGACGATGACTACATCACCCATGGAAAAGTAGTTATTTTAAATAATCAAACCAACTCTAAACTTCTTCACTCATTTATTTCAAATAAATGAGCTATTGTAATTAAAATAATATGATATATTAATTGAGTTTTTAATTTAAATGAAACTAGGAAAACTATTGAACAATTGACATAAAAACACGCGAGCTCGGAAGCTGTGCAAATTCGGAGAGTGCGATCTTAATCGGTAATAAAAGACCATAAATGATATATTTGTAGAGTTAAAATATAATCCATAAACTCAATTAATCCTCATTTCCAGAGTGGATATATTCTCTTATTAACCAATGACCATAAGCTATCCTCAGAACGTCAATCAATGCAGGGTATGGCGATTTCATGTTACGAAGCCAGCCTAGGGTAAAGTAATTCCCTCATTGAGGTTAAGTTAACTCTCGCAGGGTTTGAGGGTTTTAAAATTGGGGTATCATAATAAACTGGAGATAATTTAAATAATAATGATAAATAATTTAGTGATGATGTATAGTTATATCACTTACTACATTCAAAATAATTTCTAAAAAAACATCTTCTTGTTTTTTCAAAATTCATTTCAAAATTTAAAACAAAAAAAATGAAATCTTGTAATGTATCGGTTTTGAAAGCCACCCAGATCCACCTCAAACCCTATTGGTCACATGGCCTCATGCACATATACCAAAACTCCATAGGCTTCCGACTATTAGTGAGGGCCTTTGGTGTGATACTTGGGAAACTATTCCCTCATTGGCAGAGTGCACAGAAGATGTAAAAAGTTATACAAAAGTGTAAGTAGTAAAAATTTCATACAAAAATGAACAGAAGGAGACTGGAAATAATAAACTGGAGCACATATATAAAATTATTCATGATACATATGTCTAGGAAAGAAGATAATAGAATCAGAATGATATAATAGAAAACAATACTAAACCAAAGTACAAAATAAAATAGATAAACAGCTCCTCAGCATCAGAATCCTAAGCTTGGTTTCGTGCTCTCCAGCTCCAAAATATGTCAAGTACCAAAAGTAGATGGGTAATTTACCTTAACTGTACCTACAATAATATAATCTATTTAGGCCCAAAGCATGACCCAAACAAGTTGTGTGATGAATCCCTGTAGGCAACCACCACAAGATCTGTGGCTAACAGTCAATGAATATATGGTACATAAAAGTGGCTAAAGCGGTAAACAAATAAATACACAATAGTAATATTCCATAGTTTAAATATAAGGAAACAACTAATCAAGTAGATAACACAAATAGTTAACCCTCTGGGAAGTACTCACAGCCTATCCCCTCTGGTCCTACATAGGAAGTAAGTACAAGCAACCCTCTAGGAAGCGTGTATAGTCTAACCCCTATGGTTCAGCTTAACTGTAGACTCTTTGAGGAAGCAATCACCATCAATTCCCCCTATAGTCTTATATCGATACTAAAGGGGATCTAGGGAAGCACTTACGTCACATTACTTTTGTGGACCACGTCACATAACTAAATAATCTCTAAGGAATAACTCATTGTCAATTCCCCAGTTGGTATTGAATCGTAATAAGAAAATACAATCTAGAGAAGCCCTTATGTCCATTCTCACTATAGTATATACATCAAGTTCACACATCCCTTTGAAAGTCAAGCAAGAATGGAAGTGCACATAATACAAATTAAACCTCAAGAACTACTTGGATATCAATCAACATCATATCAACAATTCAAAACAATAGTGACACCATCCTACAACTAGGCATGGAAAGTAAACAACAGCCTAACAAAAAAACTAGACCCAACCGACAAAACAAGCAAACATGCATGGGAAAACACTTCCAAAGCATATAAATTTACCCTATTCACATTAAATATCCTCTACTCATGCATACATGCAAAGCAGGAAAACAATAGTGCTAAAACGGTAAACATGCAATACCCCATTCTTGGGTATTGGGAAAACATGCACAAAAAACTCAAAGACTATCAACAAAAAGGCACAAACCACTTACCTTGGTTTTGAGAGATCTGTAACGACCCAAAGTATCATTAATGGAAATCCCTCTTGATCTAATTAAATGTCTCTTTATGTTTATATAAAATTTCAACTTCATTGGTTTTATGTTAAGAATTTTGATCGTTGTTAATATAGCCATTGAACAGTGATAACATTATTAGTATTAATATAGGGCTTTAACAAATCCAATTTACTCAGACAAAAGAAGTGATGGTCTCATCGAATAGAATTGCTCCATACGAAGCCCAATTATAGGAGCTCAGAAAAGAGGTGGAATCCTTGGGATTCACTCTTGCCCAAGCCCATGCTGAGCTTCATCATGTCAAGCTTGAATGGGACACTCTACGAGAGAAGTGGAAGTTGATAGAAATTACCACTCAAGCGATGTTATCTGAGCCACCCCAAGAGTCTGTCACAATCGCACACCTTACCCTTAGGTCTTATAAATCTGCTTTAAGGGCTTATGTAACAAATCTCTAATACTATGTTCATTTACATTATTATTATTTATATAATAATGAATATAATTTCTTGTCATTATTCATACATTGTAAATACTTTTTAAAGTACAAATGGTGTTTTTAGTTAATATTTAATTAAGAAATCTATTTTATTAAATTAAGGGAATTTTGAATTAAATAATATTTTAATAAAATAATAATAATATTATATTAATTTTATTTTATATAAATGATCATATAATTGTATGAATGAAATTATAATTTTTATTAAGGTTTGAAAGCCATTTTTGTCAAAACCGGTGAATTTTCGATAAATGTCGGTTTTTATTTTAAAAGTGAAAATTAACATATTTAGAAAATTATTTAGATACAATAAATGTTATTTTTGGAATCAGGACATCGAAATTATCAAATGGTGAATTTTTCATAATTTTCTGAGACAGTCAAATTATTGAGTAAAAATTAAATAACGTTTAAATATAGAATGTGTTTTATGACATCACAATAACCCAAAAGTGATGTAATAAAATAAAATAATCCTTATGTTCAGCCAAAATATGTTTTACCATTATAATAATGTGATTTTGGGTTTTTTTGGCTTACTTATCAAAGCAATAATGGACCCCTCAAGACTTATTAAACACCTTGTCTTTTTAAATTGTTTTCCATGGGATTGTGACTCACCTCCACATAAGCAACCCCATTATTTTAAGAAGTTCGGACTATATCCTTATAAATTTTTTTTTTGCACTTACCTTTTCCAGAAACAATGGGAAAAAACCATGGGATGGTTTGTCGTTTGTATAAATTTAATATAAGGGGTCTCAAACCTTAATAATAAAGAATTCCCTCACCTTTCCTATATAAATGCACCCAAGCCCCCACTTCCTCCTCAATCAAAGCCCTTGGAGTTCGTCCAACCTCTTCCCTACTCCCTCTAAAATCCTCCCAAGGTGCCCAAAGCTCCCAAGAAGCCTCTCTCAAGCATCTCTTAAGCCTTTGGAAGCACACTTACATGTAAGAGTTTTTTCTTCCTTTGTTTTTTTTTCCATTTTTCTTTATGGTGTTTTCCCTTTTAATTTCAATTATGATTGTTGGAGTATGGTTTCCCACCTCCCCCATACTTCCCTTTTATTGTTTTAATTATGGGATACCCCTTTCTATCTCATTAAATGCCTCCCATGTACACCTGTTACTATGCCGAAATTCCGAAAGGAACTTCACTCTCCTCATTTACATTCAAGCAATACTTGAGTATCTAAATTCCATTACAATTGTTGGGAAATGTATCTATATGACCTCCTTACTATCCATTACATGTAAATATGATGAGGAACCCCTTTATCTCTCATCAACCATTTTTATGAATTCTTATGTGACGCCATTATGCTATGGAAATTGCACCGATTTTATAAGCCAATGCTATTGTGTAGTGAATCCAATGCCCATTCCTCAATCAAGGGTATTCACCTTTATGCACATTTACTTATTGATTATAAAGTTTCATGTATCAATTCCACATTCTTTTATCGTGGAATAAATTATTATGTTTTATGAATCCATTTTTTATGATCCATTTGGATCACTTATGCATGAAATGAAATGTTTAAGAAGGGTACGCCCTTATAGTGTTCCAATGCATTGGGTAAAGTATAGTATCATGATATGTAATTTACAATGAGTGTTGAATCATACTAATTAAATTGAAATGAGGGTTTATGTAACATCCCAAGTAATTAATGAATAATAGATATTTTTATCAATGTCTATTTATGAATTAGATAGTGTTTTAGAGGCTTAAAATGAGAATAAATCCAATCTTAAGCATGGAATACACTAATATTTTTAAAAGATTGTTTTACTGCCTTTTGGTGGCAAACCATTTTTAAATAAAACTTTTGTAAATTTTATAATATTTATTTGTCAAAATAAACATATTCCTTATTATTGGGACATTGAAATTTACATTGGATAAATTTTTGGTATTTTTCTGACAATTTTCATTTTTTAAATGAATAGTGAAAAATATTGCATTTTACATCAAAAATGTTTTTTCATCTAATTTAATTATATGGTTAGATTATATTTTTAATTGGTCTTAATGTGTAATATGAATATATTTTTACCATTTAATCCAATGATGGTCATTAGGATTAATTTCACTATGGAATTGGGCATAAACTAATGCCAAACGTTTCATAGATATTGTTTAAAAAAACCCGCTATTTGTTTTGACAACGGGAATTTTTTTTAAATAAATTATAGAAATTTATGTGTTTGGAATTTGGTAAAATTTATTACATATTTGGAATCAGAAGGTCAAAATTATTTAATCAAGACTCTTTTGTTTTTGTACATTATGAATAGTAACGACGGTAATTATCTTTAATTATCTTCATTAATGAGTAATCGGGTAGTTAAGGATAAAACAATAATATCATAATAATAAAAAATGACACCGAAATTTGTCTTAATTCTACTGGTTTTTTCATGGTGGACAATGGGATGCCTTGTGCCAAACATGGGGACCCCATGGAATCACTTTTGTGTGAAAGTGACTTTTTATCTTTTTATTGTTAAAGAAAGTTAAAGATCACAAAGAATGTATCTCCTGAGTAAAAAATATTTAATTTTGTCTAAATAAATGATATTTTGGACTATAAATATTCATTGAAAAGATAAAAAGATTTACTACATCATATTATTTGTTTCATAATTTTTAGACATTAAATAAATTAAATTAGTTATGACATCATGATGATGCAGCGATTACCTCATTATTTAAAGATTTGAATAAAATAAAACGATAATGTAAAATCTAAGACCTAAACTTTTCAAAGACCTATTTTATGTGTATATTTAGAACCCTTATCACCTCATCCTAGAAATAAATCAATTTTGGACCTTTAAAATCTAAAACTCATTTGAAAATAAAGTAACATTTTGTAACTTTTCAAGAGTGTCCCTCCTCTCCTCTTATAAAAGGCCCCCAACTCTACCTCCTTACCCACACCTTTAAAGCCTTTAGATCGGAAAAAACCTGCTCATTTTGTCTCTCCACATCCCTATATTACTCCTAGAAGCCTCACATTTGTCATAAGTCTTCCCAAGATGGCCTTTGAGCTTGAATCAAAAAGCGTTACCCGATTTAAAGGTAGTGTCTTCTCTTGTGTTCTTATGTTTTATTTTTCTTCTCCAACCCCCTAAACTCTTTTTATTCATTTATTTTGTAACTACTCCAGTATCTTAAATATACTAGGAGGTTGTTATAATAATAATTCGAGCTACACTTACACACACCTACATCTAATGGTTAATGAACATAATGTTTCTGTGGATGGCGAATTTCTGCCTCACGAAACGATGATTGTTCAATATTCTTCTAACACTTTCAAAGGAGGACATTAAGATGTAACAATATATATATATATATATATGATATATAATATGTCTATGTTTTCATTATGCTTCTGTATTTTTCATTTATGGAATACCATTATGGCTTCAATTATGGGTATACGCGATATCCTCATTTTAGGAAGTGCGGACTACCGCCCCCTCAAAGTGATTTGATTCGTTAATACCATATGTGGTACGTATAAAGGATATATTAAATGATATAATATATGATACCAAACTGGAATTATATTACTTTAATGATTCATTATGTTTTAATTCCATTAAAGTATGATATTGAAATGAAAGTAGCGTTCATGCGTACATACGACTTACCGTCTCCATGAACGGTGCATTTCATTTATTATCCCCAAATGTAATGTACTATTATAAGTACATATATATAATGAATATATATGATTTATGTTACATCTAAATGATGAATATAATTTTGGAATTAAAATATACATATCTCTCATTTTTTTTAATTCCATTAATATGATATAGAAATGAAAGTAGCGTTCATGCGTACGTACGGCTTACAGTCTCCATGAACGGTGCATTTCATTTATTACCTCTAAATGATTATGTAATATTATAAATGAATGTATATACTAGATATATATGATATATATGGTATCTACATCATGAATATTATTCTTGAGATAATGGATATTTGACTATGTGAACAACTTGTAAATATAAGATGTTCATTTTTGACTCAAGTAACAATGATCGTTAAAACGACAATTATAAACATAAATATTAACATAGTGTTCATGACATAGTAATAAATATAAAAGGAATAATGAACTTGAAAAAGGTTCTTAAGAAAGTATAAATCAACTCAAGTATATTATTCAGGAGGTTAAAGAACGATCGAGTCAAGTCGGACCCGAGGTATGGGACATCATCTCAATCTCCTTTCGTTAAGGCATATTTTGTTTTATACACAACTTTCTTTTATATGGTGTATAAACCCCTTTTTCATTTTATATTTATTCAAAAATAATCTTTTTTAAATAAATCATTTACTAAATGACAAAAGGGAATATTTTTTTGTACGTATGCGGCGACAACGACTTATCCGCCACCGTGACCATTATTTGAGTTTCGGCTTCTTCTAAAAGACATACCTTTTTTTAAAATGAAAAATAATTACCATGTTTTACTTGTCATTTTATTTTGATATTGAAAATGGTTTTCGTTGTGCTTTTATTATATCAATGTGTTGTTTTTATATCTTGTGATTGAAATGTGGAAATGTTATGTTTCCTTTATGCATGTTTTATGTGATACGATTATGTTATGGTCCCTAGGAATTGTTATGTAGATGGGTGATTCTATGATAATATAAGGGCGGGTGAGCCCGATATAGCTCTCAAATACATTGGGTAACGCGAAGTAGTTAAACTTTAAGGTTTCTCCGAAGAGAATTAGGGAATATACTGTGATGGGTGCTCCGAACGTAACCAAGAGGGTTACTCCCTACATAAGAATGTTATGAATGCCTCAAGTTACCTATATGTCTTATGATTTCTATTATTTATTCATGATTTGATGAGGTATGTTAAAGTGCTTTTGTTTTATGAGTAAAGTATGATTTCATTGATTCTTATGTATACATGTACTCATGTTTCCTTTCAATATTTTTATATCCCTTTCTGAGATTTTTATGCTCATTCTATGTTTTTGAAATGATATTCACAGGTCAAGGGAAATTTACATGATGTGATGATAGTGTCAAGGAAGTGTCAAGAAAGAATCCATGTTTTATATTAAATATTTTTCCATTGATGGGAAAACTGAATACTATCTTTTATGTAGCCACTTTGTTTAAATGTTGATTGTAATGAAAGTTTTATGATCTAATTCTCTAAAACTCTAAACCTGAAAAGATCCTCAATGTGTAATCTTATAATAACTCAATATTAAGAATGGTTTAAGGCTGGGGCCTTATAGTTGGTATCAGAGGTCGGTTTAGATAACTTTATGAGTTAGAATTTTATTTAAATATTATCGAATAATATTTTTTATGGTCAAATTGAAATGATATAGCCTTTGAATATTACCATGTTGCTTCATCTAAGACATGTTTGTTCAGAATGGTTTTCTATAGAGGAAACAGGGAAGCAGTGTTAGGAAGGCGTACAGAAAGAAATAACCTTCCGAATCAGCATCATGAAATGGTTCGAATTGGAACTGAACAGTTTGTTGTAGTAATGGCGCAGTTGTCTCAAGCGATGAATGGTGTTGGTATCCATGCACGAGATCAACCAGATCAACCGCAGAGGAACATGTCAGTGGTGGAACATTTCATGACGCAACATCCCCCATCATTTAGAGGATTATCTGACCTAGTGCTAGCTGAAGGGTGGATTAAAGCACTTGAGAATATTTTAGATGTCATGGGGTGTTTAGAAAATCAAAAGGTTAGTCTTTCTATTTACCATTTAGAGGGTGGAGCAGATCAGTGGTGGTCGATGGTTAAAAATATTTGGGACGCTGATGAGATTGATGCTCTCGACTGGGATGAATTTAAAGCCATGTTTCTTGAGAAGTATTTTCCTCAGGCTATTCGACTTAGGATGGAAAAACAATTCTTGGAATTGAGGCAAGGGGAAGACTCGGTGGCTGCTTATGAAGAGAGGTTCACTCGATTGGAAAGGTATGCTCCAAATTTTATCCGAGACCTTGATAGTAAAATCAATAGTTTTAACTCAGGATTAAAGACAAAATATCGAAGGGAATTGGCTTCTCGTGAGTTTAAATGTTATGAAAAGCTTGTTCGATGTGTTGAGAAGGTGAAAATGGAGTTTTCTAATGATCAAGTGTTCTATAACAACCAGTAGAAGTAGTGATCTAGGTGGAAGGAGAAAAAAAAGTATTCTTCAAAAAGGTCTGATGGTAAGAAAACTAAGATTCCAGTTTGTGATCATTGTGGTAAAAGGCATGCTGGGGATTTTTTTTTTGAATTAGGTAAAGTGATACTGATGCGGTAAGATGGGACATAAGGCTCATGATTGCACTGAAAAAGATCAAGGTGATGGTAAGTCCAAATTTGATTTACAGTGAGTGAAATGTTTTAAGTGCAATGAGATGGGTCACTATGCAAATGAGTGTCCGACAAAGAGCTCGAGTGATGAGAATCAGTTAGACTACAAGCATAAAGGGGTGGTGAAATCCTTTGCAACTACTTCAGCAGATTTCGGTCCATCAAATGAAGATGTATCTAGTACTTTGTTTGTTTTTTCAGATTATGCCAGTGTGTTGTTTGATTCGGGGTCTACACAGTCTTTCATCTCTGAAAACTTTTCTAGTAAAATGGGAATACCATCTCATGAAATGACTCCTGAACTTGTGGTAATTACACCTGGGGGAAATGTTGAGGCAAGAATAATTTATATGAATATTCCTATCCTTATCCGTGGAAAGAACCTACTTGCGATCCTTATTGTTTTACCTCTAGTAGAGTTTGATGTTATCCTGGGTATGGATTGGCTCTCTATTTACCATGCTAAGATTGACTGTAGAGCTAAAGAAGTTTCTTTTCTGAAATACTTTCAGTTTGTGTACAAGAATGAACCCTTACTGCTGATATCTTATCAAGAGGCTGAGAAACTTGTAAAAGATGGAAATGAATATTACCTTGCACACATCATTTAAAACAATGGTCCTATTTAGAATAATGATGTGGCAGTGGTAAATGAGTATCCTGATGTTTTTCCTGATGAGTTTCCTGGAATAATACCAGATCGGGAAGTTGAATTTACTGTTGACTTAGTTCTTGATCCTAAGCCAATTTCAAAAACCCCTTATCGAATGGCTCAAACTGAACATTTAGAGTTGAAGGAGCCATTGCAAGATTTATTGTAGAAAGGATTCATTCGACCTATCACATCATCATGGGATGCTCTTGTTTTATTTGTTAAAAATAAAGATGGTTCTTTGAGAATTTTCATTAATTATAGAGCCTTGAATAACATCACTGTTAAGAACAAATATCCTTTGCCTCATATCGACGATTTGTTTGATCAGCTCCAGGGATCTCAGTATTTTTCAAAGATTGACCTGAGATCGGGGTACCATCAGTTGAAGGTAAAGGAAGTAGATGTTCTGAAGACTGTGTTTCGTAAAAGATATGGCCATTATGAATTTGTAGTATTTCCTTTTGGGATAACCAATGCACCTTCTGTATTCATGGACTTAATGAATATAATTTTCCATGAGAACTTGGATAAGTTTGTGGTGGTTTTCATTGATGATATTTTGGTGTTTTCAAAATGTAAAGAGGAGCATGAAAGACATTTAAGGGTTATTTTTCAAACCTTAAAAGAAAATAAATTGTATGGGAAATTCAGAAAGTGTGAGTTTTGGTTGCAAAAAATTTCTTTCCTTGGTCACATTGTTTCTAAATATGGGATAACTGTTGATCCGGCAAAATAAAAAGGTTGTTTAATAATGGAAAAGACCCACAAATGTTACTGAGATTCGTAGTTTCCTTGGTTTGGAAGGCTATTACCGAAGGTTTGTTAGAAATTTTTCACGGTTATCTAGTCCAATGACTAAGCTAACTCGGAAGGGTGTTAAGTTTATCTGGACAAAAGAATGTGATTATTGTTTTCAGGAATTGAAAAGAAGATTGGTGAATGCTCCAGTTTTGTCACTACCTTCCAGGATTGGTGAGTTTGTTATCTACAGTGATGCTTTATTGAAAGGACTTGGTTGTGTCCTAATACAGAATGATCAGGTAATTGCTTATGCTTCACGACAGTTGAAAACTCATGAGGTAAATTACCCTACACAAGATTTGGAATTAGTTTCTGTTGTTTTCTCTTTAAAAATTTGGAGGCATAATTTGTATGGAGTAAAGTGTGAAATATATACTGATCACAAAAGTTTAAAGTATATATACACTCAGAATGAATTGAACATGAGACATAGGAGAGGGCTAGAATTAATCAATGATTATGATTGTACAATTCATTACCATCCGGGAAAAGAAAATAAAGTGGTTGATGCTTTGAGTCGAAAAAGTAATGCTTCATTAACAATGTTGCATTTGGAACATGATCCTTTGGTTAAGGATTTGATAAACTTTGGAATAGTAGTTTTTGGGGCAGTATTTTCTTCTGTTTTGTTTCAAGTATCAGTGAAATCTTCTCCATCAGACAGAATCAAGCAAGCACAGAAGCAAGACAGTGAGTTGTAGAAAAAGGTAGATCTGGTTCAGAAGGGTAAGTTGCCTAAATTCAACATTGATAAGGATTTTTTTTTGAGATTTGGGAAGAGATTGTGTGTGCCTTGTGGTTCACAGTTGAAAAGAGAGTTGTTATGTGAAGCTCATTGTTCTCCGTTTTCAATTCATCCTGGAAGTACTAAGATGTATATAGATATTCAGGAGTATTACTGGTGGGACGGAATGAAAAGAGATATTGCTGATTTTTACTATAAAGAGTTTGACTTGTCAATAGGTTAATGCAGAGCGGCATTTACCAAAAGGGATGCTTCAGCCTTTACCAGTTCCAGAGTGGAAATGGGAAAATATATCATGGAATTCGTTGTGGGATTGCCGAAGAGACCTTGAGGTAATAATGCAATACGGGTTATTGTTGATCGTTTGACTAAATTTGCTCATTTCATTGCTATATGAGATACTTTTTCCCAAGATTAACTTTCCCGTTTTTATCTTAAAGAGATAGTCAAGTTACATGGAGTTCCTCTCTCCATTGTATCTGACAGTGATCTGAGGTTCACTTCTAACTTTTGGAAAGGACTTCAGAATTCGTTGGGTACTAAATTAAATTTTAGTACATCATTTCATCCCCAATCTGATGGGCAGTCAGAATGAACAATTCAGACTTTGGAGGATATGCTACGTGCTTGTTAGATGGATTATCAGGGAAGTTGGGACCAACATCTTTCTTTGGTTGAGTTTTCTTATAATTACAGTTTTCATTCCAGTATACATATGGCACCATTTGAGGCATTACATGGGATGTGGTGTCAAACTCCAGCTTTTTGGGATGAAGTGGGTGAAAGGAAACTGATGGGACCAGAATTGGTAGAAGAGATGGCAGAAAGAGTTCAGTTGATACAGAAACACATGAGAACAGCTTAGAGCAGGCAGAAGAGTTATGCAGATAACCGGAGGAATGATCTACCTTTCGAGGTAGGTGATCAAGTTTTTCTCAAAGTTTCACCATGGAAAACTGTGATACGATTTGGTAAGAAAGGAAAGTTGAGTCCAAGGTTCATTGTACCATATGAAATTCTGCAGAGAGTTAGATCAGTTTCTTACTGAGTGGCTATACCTCCGTGTTTATCTTAGGTACCGAATGTTTTTCATGTTTTGATGTTTAGAAAGTATATGCCAGATCCATCTCATGTTTTGAGTCCAGAGGTAGTTCAGTTGGAAGAGAATCTATTTATGAGGAACAAATTGTTCATATTTGTGATCACTGGAAGCATGTGTTGTGGAATAAGGTGATTCATCAAATAATGGTTTTGTGTAAAAAACACATGATTGAAGAGGCAACATGGGAATCTGAAAACTCAATGAGGGATAAATACCCCCACTTATTCGATAAATAAATACATTGCAAGGACGCAATTTTATAAAGGGTGAAGGATGTAACATACCAAGTAAGTAATGAATAATATATATTTATATCTATGTATATTTATAAATTAGATAGTGTTTTAGAGGCTTAAAATGAGAATAAATCCAATCTTAAGCAGGGAATACACTAATATTTTTAAATGATTGTTTTACTGCCTTTTGATGGAAAAACATTTTTAAGTCAAACTTTTGACAATTTTATAATCTATATTTGTCAAAATAAACATATTATTTATTATTGGGACATTGAAATTTACATTGGATAAATTTTTGGTATTTTTCTGGCAATGTTCATTTTTTAATGAATAGTGAAAAATACTGCATTTTACATCAAAACTGCTTTTTCATCTAATTTTATTATATGGTTAGATCATATTTTTAATTGGTCTTAAAGTGTAATATGAATATATTTTTACAATTTAATCCAATGGTGGTCATTAGGATTAATTTCACTTTGGAATTGGGCATAAACTAATGCCAAACTTTTCATAGATATTGTTTCAAAAAAACCAGCTATTTGATTTGACAACGGGGAGTATTTTTAAATAAATTATTGCAATTTATGTGTTTGGAATTTGGTAAAATGTATTACATTTTTGGAATCAGAAGGTAAAAATTATCTAATCAAGACTCTTTTGTTATTGGACATTATGAATAGTAACGACGGTAATTATCTTTAATTATCTTCATTAATGAGTAATCGGGTAGTTAAGGATAGTAAAATAATATCATAATAATATAAAATGACACCAAAATGTGTCATAATACAACTAGTTTTCTCATGGCTGACCATGGGTTGCCTTTTTCAAACATGGGGTCCCAATGGAATCACTTTTTTGTGAAAGTGACTTTTTATCTTTTTATTGCTAAAGAAAGTTTAATATAACAAAGAATGTACCACCGGAGTAAAACATTTTTAATATTGTCTACATAAATTATATGTTTGACTATGAATATTTATTGGAAATCTAAATGGATTTCCTACATCATAGTATGTCTTTAATAATTTTTAGATATTAAATAATTAAAATTATTTATGCCATCATGATGATGCAGCGATTACCTCATTATTTAAAGATTTAAATAAAATAAAAAGATAATGTAAAATCTAGGACATAAACTTGTAAAAGACCTATTGGATGAGTATATTTAGAACCCTTATCACATTATCCTAGGAATAAATTAATTTGGGACCTTTAAAATCAAAAACTCATTTGAAAATATAGTAACATTTTGTAACTTTCCAAGAGTGCCCCTCCTCTCCTCTTATAAAAGGCCCCCACCTCTACCTCCTTACCCACACCTCTCAAGCCTTTGGCTCGGCCAACCCCAGATCGTTTTTTCTCTCCAAATCCCTATATTACTTCTAGAAGCCTCACTTTGGGCAGAAGTCTACCCAAAAAATCCTTTGATCACAAATCAAAAAGAGTTACCCAATTTAAAGGTAGTGTCTTCTCTTGTATTCTTATGTTTTATTTTGCTTCTCCAATCCCCTAAACTCTTTTTATTCATTTATTTTGTACCAACTCCAGTAAATTCAATATACTAGGATGTTTTTATAAGATGCATTCGAGCTACACTTACACACACCTAAATCTAATGGTTAAATAACATACTGTTTCTGTGGATGGTGAATTTCTGCTTCACGAAATGATGATTGTTCAATATTCTTCTAACACCTTCAAAAGTGGCCATTAATATATAACTATATATATATTATATATAATATGTTTATGTTTTCCTTAATCTTCTGTATTTTTCATTTTTGGCATACTTGTATGGCTTCCATTATGGGTATACGCGATATCTTCATCATAGGAAGTGCGGACTACAGCCCCCTCAAAGTGATTTGATTCGTTAATACCATATGTGGTAAGTATAAAGGATAGATTTAATGATATTATATATGATACCATACTTTAATTAAAATACTATTATGTTTCATTATGTTATAATTCAATTAAAGTATGATATAGAAATGAATGTAGGGTTCATGCGTACGTACGACTTACCGTCTCCATGAACGGTGCATTTCATTTCTAATCCCCAAATGTAATGTACTATTATAAGTACATATAAATAATGAATATATATGATTTATGTTACATATAAATGATGAATATAATTCTGGAATTAAAATATACATATCTCTCATTTATTTTTAATTCCATTAATATGACATAGAAATGGAGGTATCATTCATGCGTACTTACGGCTTACCGTCTCCATGAACGGTGCATTTCATTTCTTACCTCTAAATGATTATTTAATATTATAAATGCATGTATATACTGGATATATATGATATATATGGAATCTATATCATGAATATTATTCTTGAGATAATGGATACTTGACTACGTGAACAACTTGTAAATATAAGAAGTTCATTTTTGACTCAAGTACCAATGATCATTAAAAGGACCGTTATAAACTTAAATAATAACATAGTCTCCATCACATGGTAATAAATATAAATGGAATAATGAACTTGAAAAATTTTCTTAAGCAAATAGAAATTAACTCAAGTATATTATTATGGTGGTTAAAGAACGATCGAGTCAAGTCGGACCCGAGGTATGGGACTTCGTCTCAGTCTCCTTTCATTGAGGCATATTTTGTCTTATACACAACTGTCTTTTATACGGTGTATAAACCCATTTGACTTTTTATTTTTATTCAAAATGAAACTTTTTTATATGAATCATTTACTAAATGACAAAAGGGAATGTTTTTTTTGTCGTATGTATGCGGCGACAATGACTTCTCCGCCGCTGTGACCATTATTTGAGTTTCGGCTTCCTCTACAAGCCATACATTTTTTATAAATGAAAAATAAATACCATGTTTTAATTTTCCTTTATTTTGGTATTGAAAATGGTTTTCATAATGTTTTTATTATATCAATGTGTTGTGTTGATATCTTGTGATTGAAATGTGGAAATGTTATGTTTCCTTTTTGTATGTTTTATGTGATACGATTATATTATGGTCCCTGGGTATTGTTATGATGATGGGTGGTTCCATGGTAAAATAAGGGCAGGTGGGCCCGATATATCTCCCCAATACATTGGGTAACGCGAAGGAGTTAAACGTTAAGGTTTCTCAGAAGATATTTAGGGAATATACTGTGATGGGTATTCTGAACGTAACCAAGAGGGTTACGCCCTACGTAAGAATGTTATGAATGCCTCAAGTTACCTTTATGTCTTATGATTTCTATTATTTATTCATGATTTGATGAGGTATGTTAAAGTGATTATGTTTTATGAGTAAATTATGATTTCATTGATTCTTATGTATACATGTACTCATGTTTCCTTTCCATATTTTCATATCCCTTACTGAGGTTTTTATGCTCATCCCATGTTTTTGAATTGATTTTCACAGGTTAAAGGAAATGTACATGATGTGATGATAGTGTCAAGGAAGTGTGAAGAAAGAATCCATGTTTTATATTAAATATGTTTCCACTGATGGGAAAACTGAATACTATCTTTTATGTAGCCACTTTGTTTAAATGGGGAATGTAATGCAAGTTTTAGGATCTAATTCTCTAAAACTCTAAAACTAAAAAGATACTCAATGTGTAATCTTGTAATAACTCAAGATTAAGTAAGGTTTAAGGCTGGGGCCTTATAGTTGGTATCAGAGGTTGGTTTAGATAACTTTAGGAGTTAGAATTTTATTAAATGATTATCCAAAAATATTTTATTTATGGTCAAAATGAAATGATATGGCCTTTGAAGATTGCCATGTTGCTTCATCTAAGAAATGTTTGTTCAGAATGGTTTTCCGCAGAGGAAATAGGGAAGTAGTGCTAGGAAGGCATACAGATAGAAATAAAATTCCGAATCAGCATCCTGAGATGGTCAGAATTGGAACAGAATAGTTTGTTGCAGTAATGGTGCAGTTGACTCAAGCGATAAATGGTGGTGGTATCCATGCACAAGATCATCCAGATCAACCGCAGAGGAACATGTCAGTGGTTGAACATTTCAGGAGGAAACATCCCGCATCATTCAGAAGTGATCTGACCCTGTGCTAGCTGAAGGGTGGATTAAAGAATTGGAGAAGATTTTCGATGTAATGCGGTGTTCAGACAATAAAAAGGTTAGTCTTGCTATTTACCGTTTAGAGGGTAAAACAGATCAGCGGTGGTCGATGGTTAAAAATAATAGGGATTATGATGAGATTGATGCTCTCGACTGGGATGAATTTGAAGGTATGTTTCTTGAGAAGTATTTTCCTGAGGATGTTCGACATAGGATGGAAAAACAATTCTTGGAATTGAGGCAAGAGGATGACTCTTTGGCTGCTTATGAAGGGAGGTTCACTCGATTGGCAAGGTATGCTCCAAATTTTATCTGAGACCTTGATAGTAAAATCAATCATTTTTACTCAGGATTAAAGCCAAAATATAAAAGGGCATTGGCTTCTCGTGAGTTTAAATGTTATGAAAATCTTGTTCGATGTGATGAGAAGGTGGAAATGGAGTTTTCTGATGATCAAGTGTTCTATAAAAACCAGCAGAAGAAGAGATCGAGGTGGCAAGTGAAACGAAAGAATTCTTCAAAAAGGTCTGACGGTAAGAAAAATACGTTTCTAGTTTGTGATAATTTTGGTAAAAGGCATGCTAGGGAATGTCTTTTGAATTCTGGAAAGTGCTACCGATGTGGTAAGATGGGACATAAGGCTCATGATTGCACTGAAAAGGATCAAGGTGATGGTAAGTCCAAATTTGATTTACAGTTACTGAAATGTTTTAAGTGAAATGAGATGGGTCACTATGCAAATGAGTCTCCGAAAAAGAGCTCGAGTGATGGGAAGCAGTTAGAATACAAGCAGAAAGGGGTGGTGAAATCCTTTGCAACTACTTCGGCATATTTCGGGCCATCAAATGAAGTTGTATCAGGTACATTGATTGTTTTTTCATATTATGAGAGTGTGTTGTTTGATTCAGGGTCTACAAATTCTTTCTTCCCTAAATACATTTCTAGTAAAATAGGAATACCATCTCAAGAAATGACTCCTGAACTTATGGTAAAAATACCTGGGGGAAATGTTGAGGCAAAAAAAATTTATAAGAATCTTCCTATCCTTATCCGTGGAAAGAACCTACTTGCGAACCTTATTGTTTTACCTCTAGTAGAGTTTGATGTTATCCTAGGTATGGATTGGCTCTCTATTTACCATGCTAAGATTGAATGTAGAAATAATTTCAGTTTGTGTACAAGAATGAACCCTTACTCTTGATAACTTATCAAGATGTCGAGAAACTTGTAAAATATGGAAATGAATGTTACCTTGCACACATCGTTGAAAACAAAGGAACAGTTCAGATTAATGATGTGCCAGTGGTAAATTAGTATCCTGATGTTTTTCCTGATGAGTTTCCAGGAATAATACCAGATCGGGAAGTTTAATTTACTGTTGACTTAGTTCCTGATGCTAAGACAATTTCAAAACCCCCTTATTGAATGGATCAAACTGAAATTTTAGAGTTGAAGGAGAAATTGCAAGATTTATTAGAGAAAGGTTTCATTCGACCTATCACATCACCATGTGGTGCTCCTGTTTTTTTTTTGTTAAAAATAATGTTGATTCTATGAGACTTTTCATTGATTATAGAGCCTTGAATAACATCATTGTTAAAGAACAAATAACCTTTGCCTCATATCGATGATTTTTTTGATCAGCTCTAGGGAGCTCAATATTTTTCAAAGATTGACCTGAGATCGGGGTACCATCAGTTGAAAGTAAAGGAATCAGATGTTTTTAAGACTGCGTTTCGTACAAGATATGGTGATTATAAATTTTTAGTAATGCCTTTTGGGATAACCAATGCACCTTCTGTATTCATGGACTTAATGAATAGAATTTTCCATGAGTTCTTGGATAAGTTTGTGGTGGTTTTCATTGATGATATTTTCATGTTTTCTAAAAGTAAATAGGATCATGAAAGTCATTTAAGGGTTATTTTTCAAACCTTGAAATAAAAGAAATTTTATGGGAAATTCATCAAGTGTGAGTTTTGGTTGCAAAAAATTCCATTCCTTGGTCACATTGTTTCCAACGATGGGATAACGGTTGATCCTGCAAAAACAAAGGTTGTTGAATAATGGCCAAGACCCACAAATGATACTGAGATTCGTAGTTTCCTTGGTTTGTCAGGCTATTATCAAAGGTTTTTTAGAAATTTTTCATGGTTATCTATTCCAATGACTAAGCTAACACAGAAGGGTGTTATGTTTATCTGGACAAAAGAATGTGATGATTGTTTTCAGGAATTGAAAATAAGATTGGTGAATGATCTAGTTTTGGAACTACCTTCCAGTAATGGTGAGTTTGTTATCTACAGTGATGCTTCATTGAAAGGACATGGTTGTGTCCTAATACAGAATAATCAGGTAATTGCTTATGCTTTACGACAGCTGAAAACTCATGAGGTAAATTACCCTACACATGATTTGGAATTAGCTGTTATTGTTTTCGCTTTAAAAATTTTGAGGAATCATTTGTATAGAGTAAAGTGTGAAATATATACCGATCAAACAAGTTTAAAGTATATATTCACACAAAAATAATTAAACATGAAATAGATGAGAGGTCTAGAATTAATCAAGTATTATGATTTTATAATACATTACCATCTGGGAAAGAAAATAAAGTGGCTAATGATTTCAGTAGAAAAAGTAATGTTTCATTAAAAATGTTGCGTTTGGAACATGATCCTTTGGTTAAGGATTTGATGAACTTTGGAATAGAAGTTTTTGTTGCAGGATGTTCTTCTGTTTTGTTTCAGGTATCAGTGAAATCTTCTCTATCATACAGAATCAAGCAAGCAGAGAAGCAAGATAGTGAGTTGCAGAAAAAGGTAGAGATGGTTCAGAAGGGTAAGTTGCCTGAATTCAACATTGATAATGATTTTGTTTTGAGATTTGGGAAGATATTGTGTGTGACTTGTGATTAACAGTTGAAGATAGAGTTATTATGTGAATCTCATAGTTCTCCATTTTCAATTCATCCTGGAAGTAATAAGATGTATATAGATCTTCGGGAGTATTACTCGTGGGACAGAATGAAAAGAGATATTTCTGATTTTTACTATGAAGTGTTTGACTTGTCAATAGGTTAAAGCAGAGAGGCAGTTACCGAAAGGGATGCTTCAGCCTTTACCAGTTCCAGAGTGGAAATGGGAAAATATATCCATGTACTTCATTGTGGGATTGATGAAGACACCTCGAGGTAATAATGAAATCTGGGTTTTTGTTGATCGCTTGACTAAATCTGCTCATTTCCATGCTATACGAGATAATTTTTCCCTAGATCAAATTTCCTGTTTTTATCTTAAAGAGATAGTCAGGTTACATGGAGTTCCTCTCTCCATTGTATCTGAACGTGATCCCAAGTCCACTTCTAACTTTTGGAAAGGCCTTTAGAAGTCATTGGGTACTGAATTATATTTTAGTACAGTTTTTCATCCCCAATCAGGTGGGATGTAAGAACAAACAATTCAGACATCGGAGGATATTCTACGTGCTTGTTCGATGGATTATCAGGGAAGTTGGGACCAACATCTTTCTTTGGTTGAGTTTTCATATAATAACAGTTTTCATTCCAGTATACAGATGGCACCATTTGAGGCATTATATGAGAAGCAGTGTGGAACTACAACTTTCTGGGATGAAGTGGGTGAATGGAAACTGATGGGACTATAATTGGTAGAAGAGATGGAAGAAAAATTTCAGTTGATACAGAAACACATGAGAACAGCTCAGAGCAGACCTAAGATTTATGCAGATAACCGGAGGAAGGATCTATCTTTCGAGGAAGGTGATCATGTTTTTCTCAATGTTTCACCATGGAAAAGTGTGATGCGATTTGGTAATAAAGGAAAGATGAGTCCAAGGTTCATTGGAACATATGAAATTCTGGAGAGAGTTGGATCAGTTGCTTATCGAGTGACTTTACCTCCTATTTTATCTCAGGTACACAATGTTTTTCATGTTTTGATGTTGAGAAAGTATATGCCAGATCCATCTCATGTTTTGAGTCCAGAGGTAGTTCAGTTGAAAGAGAATCTATCTTATGAGTAACAACCGGTTTAGATTCTTGATCATAGGGAGAAAGTGTTGTAGAATAAGGTGATTCATCGTGTAATGGTTTTGTGGAAAAACCACATGATTGAAGAGGAAACATGTGAATCTGAAAATGCAGTGAGGGATAAATACCCCCACTTATTCGATAAGTAAATAAATTGCGGGGACACAATTTTCTAAAGGGGGGAAGGATGTAACATACAAAGTAAGTAATGAATAATAGATATTTTTATCTATTTCTATTTATGAATTCTATAGTGTTTTAGAGGCATAAAATGAGAATAAATCCAATCTTAATCATGGAATACACTAATATTTTAAAATGATTGTTTTACTGCCTTTTGATGGAAAACCATTTTTAAATCAAACTTTTGACAATTTTATAATCTATATTTGTAAAAATAAACATATTCTTTATGATTGGGACATTGAAAATTACATTGGATAAATTTTTGGTATTTTTCAGACAATGTCCATTTTTTATGAATAGTGAATATTTCTGCATTTTACATCAAAACTGCTTTTAAATGTAATTTAATTATATGGATAGATTAGATTTTTAATTGGTCTTACTGTTTAATATGAATATATTTTTACCATTTAATCCAATGGTGGTCATTAGGATTAATTTCACTTTGGAATTGGGCATAAAGTAATACCAAACTTTTCATAGATATTGTTTCAAAAAAACCCGCTATTTGTTTTGACAACGGGGATTATTTTTAAATAAATTATTGAAATTTATGTGTTTAGAATTTGGTAAAATGGATTAAATATTTGGAATCATAATGTCCAAATTATTTAATCAAGACTCCTTTGTTTTTTGACATAATGAATACTAACGATGGTAATTATCATTAATTATCTTCATTAATGAGTAATCGGGTAGTTAAGGATAATAAAATAATATCATAATAATACAAAATGACACCACAATGTGTCCTAATTCTACTGGTTGTCTCATTTCCGACCATGGGATGCCTTGTTCCAATCTTGGGGACCCCATGGAATCACTTTTGTGTGGAAGTGACTTTTTATCTTTTTATTGTTAAAGAAAGTTAAATATAACAATGAATGTATCACCTGAGTAAAACATTTCTAATTTTGTCTACATAAATGATATTTTGAACTATAAATATTCATTGGAAATTTAAAAATATTTCCTACATCATTTTATTTTTTTTCATAATTTTTAGACATTAAATAAAGTAAGTTATTTATGCCATCATGATGATGCAACGATTACCACATTATTTAAATATTTAAATAAAATAAAAAGATAATGTAAAATCTAAGACCTACACTTTTCAAAGTCCTATTGGATGAGTATATTTCGAACTCTTATCACCTTATCCTCGAAATAAATCAATGTGGGACATTTAAAATCCGAAACTCATTTGAAAATAAAGTAACATTTTGTAACTTACCATGAGTGCCCCTCCTCTCCTCTTATAAAAGGCCCCCACATCTACCTCGTTACCCACACCTCTCAAGCCTTTTTCTCAGCCATCCCCAGCTCATTTTTTCTCTCCACATCCCTATCGTACTCCTAGAATCCTCACGTTGGGCAGAAGTCTTCCCAAGGAATCCTTTGAGCTCAAATCAAAAAGAGTGACCCAATTTAAAGGTAGTGTCTTCTCTTGTGTTCTTATGTTTTATTTTGTTTCTCCAACCCCCTAAACTCTTTTTATTCATTTAATTTGTAAAAACTCTAGTATCTTCAATATACTAGTATGTTGTTATAATAAGCATTCAGTATACACTTACAAACACCAAAATCTAATGGTTAAATAACATATTGTTTCTATGGATGGCAAATTTCGGCCTCACGAAATGATGATTGTTCAATATTCTTCTAACACCTTCAAAGGTGGCCATTAAGATGTAACTATATATATATATATGATATATAATATGTTTATTGTTTTTTTAAGCTTCTGCATTTTTCATTTATGGCATACCTTTATGGATTCCATTATGGATATACGCGATATATTCATTTTCGGAAGTGCGGACTATCGCCCCCTCAAAGTGATTTGATTCGTTAATACAATATGTGGTACATATAAAGGATAGATTTAATGATATAATATATGATACTATACTGAAATTATAATACTATTATGTTTCATTATGTTTTAATTCCATTAAAGTATGATATAGAAATGAAAGCAGAGTTCATGCGTACGTACGGCTTACCGTCTCCATGAACGGTGCATTTCATTTCATATCCCCAAATTTAATGTACTATTATAAGTAAATATATATAATGAATATATATGATTTATGTTACATTTAAATGATGAATATAATTCTGGAATTAAAATATACATGTCTCTCAATTATTTTTAATTCCATTAATATGACATAGAAATGAAAGTAGCATTCATGCGTACGTACGGCTTACCGTCTCCATGGACGGTGCATTTCATTTCTTACCTCTAAATGATTATGTAATATTATAAATGCAATTATATACTGGATATATATGATATATATGGAATCTAAATCATTAATATTATTTTTTAGATAATGGATATTTGATTACGTGAACAACTTGTATATATAAGAAGTTCATTTTTGACTCAAGTACCAATGATCGTTAAAATGACCGTTATAAACTTAAATAATAACACGGTGTCCATGACATGGTAATAAATATAAAAGGAATAATGAACTTGAAAAAGGTTCTTAATCAAGTAGAAATTAACTCAAGTATATTAATCAGGAGGTTAAAGAACGATCGAGTCAATTCGGACCCGAGGTATGGGACTTCGTCTCAATCTCCTGTCATTGAGGCATATTTTGTTTTATACACAACATTCTTTTATACAGTGTATAAACCCCTTTGACTTTTTATGTTTATTCAAAAGGAGTATTTTTTATATGAATCATTTACTAAACGACATAAGGGAATGTTTTTTTTGTCGTACGTATGCGGCGACAACGACTTCTCCCCCGCCGTGACAATTATTTGAGTTTCTGCTTACTCTAAAGCCATACCTTTTTTTAAATGAAAAATAAATACAATGTTTTATTTTTCTTTTATTTTGGTATTTAAAATGGTTTTCATAATGTTTATATTATAACAATGTGTTGTGTTGATATCTTGTGATTGAAATATGGAAATGTTATATTTCCTTTATGCATGTTTTGTGTGATAAGATTATGTTATGGTCCCTGAGAATTGTTATGAAGATGGGTGGTTACGTAATAAAATAAGGGCGGGTGAGCCCGATATAGCTCTCCAAGGCATTGGGTAACGTTAAGGAGTTAAACTTTAAGGTTTCTCTGAGGAGATTTAGGGAATATACTATGATGGGTATTCCGAGCATAACCAAGAGGGTTACTCCCTACGTAAGAATGTTATGAATGCCTCAAGTTAGCTTTATATCTTATTATTTCTATGATTTATTCATGATTTGATGAGGTATGTTTAAGTTCTTATGTTTTATGAGTAAATTATGATTTCATTGATTCTTATGTATACATGTACTCATGTTTCCTTCCCGTATTTTCATATCCCTTACTGAGATTTTTATGCTCATCGCAAATTATTGAAATGAATTTCACAGGTCAAGGGAAATGTACATGATGTGATGATAGTGTCAAGGAACTTTCAAGAAAGAATCCATGTTTTATATTAAATATATTTCCATTTTTAGGAAAACCGAATACTATCTTTTATGTAGCCACTTTGTTTAAATGTGGAATGTAATGCAAGTTTTATGATCTAATTCTCTAAAACTCTAATCCTGAAAAGATCCTCAATGTGTAATCTTGTAATAACTCAAGATTAAGTAAGGTTTAGGGTTGGGGCCTTATATTTTGTATCATAGGTCGGTTTAGATAACTTTAGGAGTTAGAATTTTATTAAATGATTATCCAAAAATATTTTTTATGGTCAAATTGAAATGATATAGCCTTTGAAGATTACCATGTTTCATCATCTAAGACATGTTTGTTTTGAATGGTTTTCCGCAGAGGAAACAGGGAAGCAGTGCTAGGAAGGCATACAGAAGGAAATAAACATCCGAATCAGCATCCTAAGATGGTCGGAATTGGAACTGAATAGTTTGTTGCAGTAATGGCGAAATTGAATCAAGAGATAAATGGTGGTGGTATCCATGAACGAGATCATCCAGGTCAACCATAGAGGAACATGTTAGTGGTGGAACATTTCATGAGGAAACAACCCCCATCATTCAGAGGATCATCAGAACCTGTTCTAGCTAAAGGGTGGATTAAAGCACCGGGGAATTTTTTCGATGTCATGGGGTGTCCAGACAATCAAAAGGTTAGTCTTTCTATTTACCGTTTGGAGGGTGAAGAAGACCAGTGGTGGTCGATGGTTAAAAATATTAGGGATGATGATGAGATTTATTCTCTCGATTGGAATGAATTTAAAAGTATGTTTCTTGAGAAGTGTTTTCCTGAGGCTGTTAAACATAGGATGGAAAAAAAGAATTCTTGGAATTGAGGCAAGAGGATGACTCAGTGGCTGCTTATGAAGAGAGGTTCACTCGATTGGAAAGGTATGCTCCAAATTTTATCCGAGACCTTGATGGTAAAATCAATCATTTTTACTAAGGATTAAAGCCAAAATATCGAAGGGCATTGGCTTCTTCTGAGTTTAGATTTTATGAAAAGCTTGTTCTATGTGCTGAGAAGGTAGAAATAGAGTTTTCCGATGATCAAGTGTTCTATAAAAACCAGCAGAAGAAGAGATTGAGGTGGTAGGAGAAAGGAATCATTCTTCAAAAAGGTCTGACGGTAAGAAAACTAAGTTTCCAGTTTGTGATAAATGTGGTGAAAGGCATGCTGGGGAATCTCTTTTGAATTCTGAAAAGTGCTACCGATGCGGTAAGATGAGACATAAGGCTCATGATTGCACTGAAAAAGATCAAGGTGATGGTAAGTCCAAATTTTATTTACAATTAGTGAAATGTTTTAAGTGCAATGAGATGGGTCACTATGCAAATGAGTGTCCGACAAAGAGCTAGAGTGATGGGAATCAGTTGGAATACAAGTACAAAGGGGTTGTGAAATCCATTTCAACTACTTCAGAAGATGTTGGGCCATCAAATGAAGTTGTATCTGGAAATTTGTTTGTTTTTTCAGATTATGTCAGTGTGTTGATTGATTCGGGGTCTACACATTCTTTCATCTCTGAAAACATTTCTAGTAAAATGGGAATACCATCTCAAAAAATGACTCCTGAACTTGTGGTAAAAAAACCTGGCGGAAATGTTGAGGAAAAAATAATTTATAAAAATATTCATATCCGTATCCATGGAAAGAACCTACTAGAGACCCATATTGTTTTACCTCTAGTAGAGTTTGATGTTATCCTGGGTATGGATTGGCTCTCTATTTACCATGCTAAGATTGACTGTAGAGCTAAAGATGTTTCTTTTTATAAAGAATTTCAGTTTGTGTACAAGAATTAACCCTTACTATTGATAACTTATCAAGAGGCCGATAAAATTTTAAAAGATGGAAATGAATGTTACCTTGCACACATCGTTGAAAACAATGGAACTGTTCAGATTATTGATGTGCCAGTGGTAAATGAGTATCCTGATGTTTTTCCTGATGAGTTTCCTGGAGTAATACCTGATCAGGAAGTTGAATTTACTGTTGAATTCATTCCTGATGCTAATACAATTTCAAAACCCCTTATCGAATGGCTCAAACTGAGCTTTTAGAGTTGAAGGAGCAATTGAAAGATTTATTAGAGAATGGATTCATTCGACCTATCACATCAAGATGGGGTTCTCTTGTTTTATTTGTTAAAAACAAAGATGGTTCTGTAAGACTTTTCATTTATTATAGAGTCTTGAATATCATCGCTGTTAAGAACAAATATGCTTTGCCTCATATCGATGATTTGTTTGATCAGCTCCAGTGAGCTCAGTATTTTTCAAAGATTGACCTGAGATCGGGGTACCATCAGTTGAAGGTAAAGGAATCATATGTTCTGAAGACTGCGTTTCGTACAAGATACGGCCATTATGAATTTGTAGTAATGACTTTTGTAAAAACCAATGCACCAGCTGTATTCATGGACTTAATGAATAGAATTTTCCATGAGTTCATGGATAAGTTTGTGGTGGTTTTTATTGATGATATTTTGGTGTTTTCTAAAAGTAAAGATGAGCATGAAAGACATTTAAGGGTTATTTTGCAAACCTTAAATGAAAATAAATTGTATGGGAAATTCAGAAAGTTTGAGTTTTGGTTGCAAAAAATTTCTTTCCTTGGTCACATTGTTTCTAATGATGGGATAACTATTGATCTTGCAAAAACAAAGTTGTTGATGAATGGCCAATACCCAAAAATGTTACTGAGATTCGTAGTTTCCTTAGTTAGGTAGGCTATTACAGAAGGTTTGTTAGAAAATTTTCACGATTATCTAGTCCAATGACTAAGCTAACTCGGAAGGGTGTTAAGTTTATCTAGACAAAAGAATGTGATGATTGTTTTTAGGAATTTAAAAGAAGATTGCTGAATGCTCCAGTTTTGGCACTACCTTCCAGGAATGGTGAGTTTGATATCTACAGTGGTGCTTCATTGAAAGGACATGGTTGTGTCCTAATACAGAATGATCAGGTAATTGCTTATGCTTCATGATAGTTGAAAACTAATGAGGTAAATTACCCTAGACATGATTTGTAACTGGCTGTTGTTGTTTTCGCATTAAAAATTTAAAGGCATCATTTGTATGGAGTAAAGTGTGAAATATATACCGATCACAATAGTTTAAAGTATATATTCACTCATAAAAAATTGAACATGAGACAGAGGAGATGGCTAGAATTAATCAAGGATTATGATTGTACAATTCATTACCATCCGGGAAAAGAAAATAAAGTGGCTGATGCTTTGAGTCGAAAAAGAAATGTTTCATTAACAATGTTGTGTTTGGAATATGATACTTTGGTTAAGGATTTGATGAACATTGGAATAGAAGTTTTTGGTGCAGGATGTTCTTCTGTTTTGTTTCAGGTATCAGTGAAATCTTATCTATCAGACAGAATCAAGAAAGCATAGAAGCAAGATAGTGAGTTAAAGAAAAAGGTAGAGCTGGATCAGAAGGGTATGTTCCCTGAATTCAACATTGATAATGATTTTGTTTTGAGATTTGGGAAGATATTGTGTGTGCCCTGTGATTCATAGTTGAAGAGAGAGTTGTTATGTGAAGCTCATTGTTCTCCGTTTTCAATTCATCCTGGAAGTACTAAGATGTATATAGATCTTCGGGAGAATTACTGGTGGGACAGAATGAAAAGAGATATTACTGATTTTTTCTATGAAGTGTTTGACTTGTCAATAGGTAAAAGCAGAGCTGTAGTTACTAAAAGGGATTCTTTAGCCTTTACCAGTTCTAGAGTGGAAATGGGAAAATATATCCATGGACTTCGTTGTGGGATTTCCAAAGACACCTCGAGGTAATAAGGCAATCTAGGTTATTGTTGATCACTTGACTAAATCTTCTCATTTCCTTTCTATACGAGATACTTTTTCCCTATATCAACTTTTGCCTTTGTATCTTAAAGAGATAGTCAGTTTACATGGAGTTCCTCTCTCCATTGTATCTGACCGTGATCCCAGGTTCACTTCTAACATTTGGAAAGGCCTTCAGAAGTCATTGGGTACTGAATTAAATTTTAGTACAGCTTTTCATCCCCAATCAGATGGGCGGTCAGAACAAACAATTCAGACTTTGGAGGATATGTTACATGCTTGTTCGATGGATTATCAGGGAAGTTGGGACCAACATCTTTCTTTGGTTGTGTTTTCTTATAATAACAGTTTTCATTCTAGTATACAGATGGCACCATTTGAGGCATTATATGGGAAGCAGTGTCGAACTCCAGCTTTCTGAGATGAAGTGGGTGAAAGGAAACTGATGGGACCAGAATTGGTAGAAGAGATGGCTGAAAAATTTCAGTTGACACAGAAACATATGATAATAGCTCAGAGCAGGTAGAAGAGTTATGTAGATAATCAGAGGAAGGATCTATCTTTCGAGGAAGGTGATCATGTTTTTCTCAAAGTTTCACCATGGAAAAGTGTGATGCGATTTGGTAAGAAAGGAATGCTGAGTCCAAGGTTCATTGGACCATATGAAATTTTGGAGAGAGTTGGATCAGTTTCTTACCGAGTGGCTTTACCTCCATGTTTATCTCAGGTACACAATGTTTTTCATGTTTCGATTTTGAGAAAGTATATCCCAGATCCATCTCATGTTTTTAGTCCAGAGGTAGTTCAGTTGGAAGAGAATCTATCTTATGAGGAACAACCGGTTCAGATTCTTGATCACAGAGAGAAAGTGTTGTGGAATAAGGTGATTCATCAATTAATGGTTTTGTGGAAAAACCACATGATTGAAGAGGCAACATGGGAATCTGAAAATGCAATGAGGGATAAATACCCCCACTTATTTGATAAGTAAATAAATTGTGGGGACGAAATTTTCTAAAGGGGGAAGGATGTAACATAACAAGTAAATAATGAAAAATAGATATTTGTATCTATGTCTATTTATGAATTAGATAGTGTTTTAGAGGCTTAAAATGAGAATAAATCCAATCTTAAGCATGGAATACACTAATATTTTTAAATGATTGTTTTACTGCCTTTTGATGGAAAACCATATTTAAATCAAACTTTTGACAATTTTATAATCTCTATTTGTCAAAATAAATATATTCTGTATTATTGTAAGATTGATATTTACATTGGATAAATTTTTGGTATTTTTCTGACCATGTTCATTTTTTAATGAATAGTTAAAAATACTGCATTTTACATCAAAACTGTTTTCTCATCTAATTTAATTATATTGTTAGATTAACTTTTTACTTAGCCTTAAATAGTAATATGAATATATTTTTACCATTTAATCCAATGGTGGTCATTAGGATTAATTTCACTATGGAATTGAGCATAAACTAATGCCAAACTTTTCATAGATATTGTTTCAAAAAAACCCGCTATTTGTTTTGACAACGGGAATTATTTTTAAATAAATTATTCCAATTTATGTGTTTGAAATTTGGTAAAATGGATAAAATATTTGGAATCATAAGGTCCAAATTATGTAATCAAGACTCTTTTGTTTTTTGACATTATGAATAGTAACGACGGTAATTATCTTTAATTATCTTGATTAATGAGTAATCGGGTAGTTAAGGATAATAAAATAATATCACAATAATAGAAAATGATACCAAAATTTTTCCTAATGGTACTGGATGCCTCATGGCCGACCATGGGATTCCTTGTGCCAAACTTGGGGACCCCATGGAATCACTTTTGTGTGAAAGTTACTTTTTATCTTTTTATTGTTAAAGAAAGTTAAATATAACAAAGAATGTATCACCTGCGTAAAACATATTTAATTTTGCCTACATAAATGATATTTTAGACTATAAATATTCACCAGAGAGATAAAATAATTGCTACATCATAGTATTTGTTTCATAATTTTTAGACATTAAATAAATTAAATTAGTTATGACATCATGATGATGCAGCGATTACCTCATTATTTAAATATTTGAATAAAATAAAAAGATAATGTAAAATATAAGACCTAAACATGTCAAACACCTATTGGATGAGTATATTTCTAACCCTTGTCACCTCATCCTCGAAAAACATCAATGTGGGACCTTTAAAATCCGAAACTCATTTGAAAATAAAGTAACATTTTGTAACTTTCCAAGAGTGCCCCTCCTCTCCTCTTATAAAAGGTCCCCATCTCTACCTCCTAACCCACACCTCTCAAGCATTTGGCTTGGCCAAAACCTGCTAATTTTGTCTCTACAAATCCTTCTATTACTCTTAGAAGCCTCACTTTGGGCAGAAGTCTTCTCAAGGAATCCTCTGAACTCAAATCAAAAAGAGTTACCCGATTTAAAGGTAGTGTCTTCTCTTGTGTTCTTATGTTTTATTTTGGTTCTCCAACTCCATAAAATATTTTTATTCATTTATTTTGTAATAACTATAGTATCATCAATATACTAAGATGTTGTTATAAGAATAATTCTAGCTACACTTACACACACCTACATCTAATGGTTAAAGAACATACTGTTTCTGTGGATGGCGAATTTCTGCCTCACGAAACGATGATTGTTCAATATTCTTATAACACCTTCAAAGTTGTCCATTAAGATGTCACTATATATATATATGATATATAATATGTTTATGTCTTCTTTAAGATTCTGTATTTTTTATTTATGGCATACCTTTATGGCTTCCATTATTGGCATACGCGATATCTTCATTTTAGGAAGTGCGGACTACCGCCCCCTCAAAGTGATTTGATTCGTTTATACCATATGTGGTACGTATAAAAGATAGATTTAATGATATTATATATGATACCATACTGGAATTATAATTCTATTATGTATCATTATGTTTTAATTCCATTAAAGTATGAGATAGAAATGAAAGTAGTGTTCATACGTACGTACGGCTTACCATCTCCATGAACGGTGCATTTCGATTCTTATCCCCAAATGTAATGTACTATTATAAGTACATATATATATTGGATATATATGATTTATGTTATATCTAAATTATGAATATTATTATGGAATTAAAATATACATATCTCTCATTTCTTTTTAATTCCATTAATATGACATAGAAATGAAAATAGCTTTCATGCGTACATACGGCTTACCGTCTCCAAGAACGGTGCATTTCATTTCATACCTCTAAATGATTATGTAATATTATAAATGCATGTATATACTGGATATATATGATATATATGGCATCTACATCCTGAATATCATTCTTGAGATAATTGATATTTTACTACGTGTACAACTTGTAAATATAAGAAGTTCACTTTTGACTCAAGTACCAATGATCGTTAAAAAAACCGTTATAAACATAAATAAAAACATAGTGTTAATGACATGGTAATAAATATAAAAGGAATAATGAACTTGAAAAAGGTTCTTAGGCAAGTAGAAATTAACTCATGTTTATTATTCCGGAGGATAAATAATGATCGAGTCAAGTCGGACACGAGGTTTGGGACTTCGTCTCAATATCCTTTCATTTAGGCATAATTTGTTTTATATACAACATTATTTTATATGGTGTATAAACCCCTTTGAATTTTTATGTTTATTCAAAATGAATCTTTTTTATACGAAGCATTTACTAAACGACAAAAGGGAATGTTTTTTTATCGTACGTATGCGGCGACAACCACTTCTTCGCCGCCATGACCATTATTTGAGTTTTGGCTTCCTCTACAAGCCATACCTTTTTTTTAAATGAAAAATAAATACCATGTTTTAATTTTATTTTATTTTGGTATTGAAAATGGTTTTAATAATGTTTTTATTATATCAAGGTGTTGTGTTGATATCTTGTGATTGAAATTTGGAAATGTTATGTTTCCTTTATGCATGTTTTATGTGATACGATTATGTTATGGTTCTTGGGCATTGTTTTGAAGATGGATGGTTCCATGATAAACTAGGGGGGTGAGCCCGATATAGCTCTCCAATGCATTGGGTAACGCGAAGGAGTTAAACGTTAAGGTTTCTCCAAAGCGATTTAGGGAATATCATGTGATGGGTATTCCAAACGTAACCAAGAGGGTTACTCCCTACGTAAGAATGTTATGAATGCCTCAAGTTACCTTTATATCTTATGATTTCTATGATTTATTCATCATTTGATGAGTTATGTTAAAGTGATTATGTTTTATGAGTAAAGTATGATTTCATTGATTATTATGTATACATGTACTCATGTTTCCTTTCCATATTTTCATATCCCTTACTGAGATTTTTATGCTCATCCCATGTTTTTGAGATGATTTTCACAAGTCAAGGGAAAGGTACATGATGTGATGATAGTGTCAATAAAGTTTCAAGAAAGACTCCATGTTTTATATTAAATATGATTCCATTGATGGGAAAACTGAATACTATCTTTTATGTAACCACTTTGTTTAAATGTGGAATGTAATGCATGTTTTATGATACAATTCTCTAAAACTCTAAACCTGAAAAGATCCTCAATGTGTAACCTTGTAATAACTCAATATTAAGTAAGGTTTAAGGGTGGGGACTTATAGTTTACCCATGCTTCATGTGCAATGAGGATTTACTCTTGCTCCATGTGCAATGAGCCTTGGCTCATGCTAATTCTATGTTAAGTGTTGTTTCCACATTTCCATGTTATGATTATCATGCTTTATCATGCCTTTATGTTCATGTTTCTCTTGTTCTCTATTGATATGCCTAAAGTCTAACATTTATTGTACTCCTCATGTTATTACATGTGCATTCCCTTACTGGGATTTATAGCTCAACCTTTTCTTATGCATGTCCTCAGGTTATCCCATGCAATGCTAAGTACGAGGGAATGTAGTGGTAATGTAAAGGAAGTTTTCAATAAAGATGTTGTATTTCATGTATCAAGTTGTCATGTAATGATCATAAGACACAAAGACACTAAACCTCTCGATATTCTTTGTTATATTAAGTGAAGTTTTATGTAATAAATCATGTTTAAGTTTGTAATAAAATCAGGTTTTTCATAGTTGGTATCAAAGGATAGGTTCAGTTATTTTTGGGATTAGGATTAGAAAACCCTAGTATAACCTTAGAGACAAGACTAAGTACAATATAAACATCCATATGTTTTTGTACGTATTGAAGAAGTGATGAAGCTGAGTTACCCGCGTCTGTTTTAGTGTGGGAAAAGGAAAATTTCGAGGGTGAAATTTCTTCAGGATGTAATATTGTAACTACCCAAAGTTTCATTAATGGAAATATCTCCTGATATAATTAAATATCTCTTTATTTTTATATAAAATGTCAACTACATTGGTTTTATGTTAAGAATTTTGAACGTTTCTTATAAATCCATTGAATAGTGATCACATGATTAGTATAAATATAGGGCTTTAACAAATCCAATTTACTCGGACAAAAGAAAAAATGGCCTCATTCAGTAGAATTTCTCCATACGAAGCCCATTTGTCTTAGCTCAGAAAAGAGGTGGTGTCCTCCGGCTTCTCTATTGACCAATCCCATGCTGAGCTTCATCATGTCAAGCTCGAACGGGACCGTATACGAGAGAAGTAGAAGTTGATAGAAATTACCACTTGAGCGATGTTATCCGAGCCACCCAAAGAGTCTTTCACCATCGCACACGTTACCCTTAGGTCTTATGCGGCTGTTTTAAGGGGTTGTGTAACAAATCCCTAATACTATGTTCATGTACATTATTTGTTTTCTACATAATAATGAATATAACTTCTTTTCATTATTGATACATTGTAAATAGTTTTTAAAGTACAAATGGTTTTTTTAGTTATTATTTAATTAAGAAATATATTTTATTAAATTAAGGGATTTTTTAATTAAATATTTTTTTAATAAAATATTATTATTATTATTTGATTAATTTTATTATATATAAATTATCATATATTTGTATGAATGCAATTATATTTTTTATTAAGGTTAGAAAGCCAATTTTTTCAAAACCCGTGAATTTTCGATAATGTGATTTTGGGGTTGTTTGGTGTTTTTTTCAAAGCATTAATGGTCCCCTCAAAACTTATTAAACACCTTGTCTTCTTAAATTGTTTTCCATGGGAGTGTTACTCACCTCCACATAAGCAACCCAGTTATTTTAAGAAGTTCGGACTATAGCCTTATAAAATATATTTTTCCTCTTCCCTTTTCCAAAAAAACCATGGGAAAACCATGGGATGGATTGTGGTTTGGATTAATTTAATATAAGGGGTCCCAAACCTAAATAATAAAGAATTCTCTCACCTTTCCTATATAAACCCATCCATGATCCCACTTCCTCCTCACTCAAAGCCCTTGGAGTTCATCCAACCTCTGCCCTACTCTCTATAAAATCCTCCCAAGGTGCCCCAAGCACCCAATAAGCCTCTCTCAAGACTCGCTCAAGCCTTTGGAAGCACACTTCCAAGTAAGGGTTTTTTCTTCCTTTCTTTTCCTGTCCAATTTTTTTTAAGTTGTTTTCCCCTTTTAATTTCAATTATGAATGTTGGTGTATAGTTTCAAACCTACCCCATAATTCGATCTTATTGTTTGAATTATGGGATACCCATTTCTCTCTCATTAATTTCCTCCCATGTTCACCTGTTACTATGCCGAAATTCTGAAAGAAACATCTCTCTCCTCATTTACATTCAAGCAATACTTTTGTATCATGAATCTAAATTCCATTAAAATTGTTGGGACATGTATCTATATGACCTCCTTACTTTCCATTACTTGTAAATATGATGAAGAACCCCTTTCTCTCTCATCAACCATTTTTATGAATTCTTATGTAATGCCGTTACACTGTCGAAATGGCACCGATTTTCTAAGCCAATGCCATTGTGTAGTAAATACCATTCCCATTTCTCCATCAAGGGTATTCACCATTATGCACATTTACATATTGATTATAAAGTTTCATGTATTAATTCCACATTCTTTTATCGTGGAAGAAATTATTATGTTTTATGAATCCATGTATTATGATCCATGTGGCACACTTATGCATGAAATGAAATGTTTAAGAAGGGTGCGCCCTTATAGAGCTCCAATTAATTGGGTAAAGTATAGTATCATGATACGTCATGTGCAATGAGTGTTGACTCATGATAATTCAAGTGCAATGAGGGTTTACTCGTGCTTCATGTGCAATTAGGATTTACTCATGGTCCATGTGCAATGAGCCTTGGATCATGCTAATTCCATGTTAAGTGTTGTTGCCACATTTCCATGATATGATTATCATGCTTTATCGTGCATTTATGTTCATGTTTCTCTTGCTCTCTATTGATATTCCTAATGTCTAACATGTATTGTACTCCTCATGTTATTCCATGTGCATTCCCTTACTGGGCTTTATAGCTCACCCTTTTCTTATGCATGTCCTCAGGTTATCCCATGCAATGCTAAGTACGAGAGAATGTAGTGGTCATCACTAGTACAGAAATCGTTTTTTACATCGTTTATTTTTCATTTTTTATGTCGGTTTCTAGCCGACGTTAATACGTGAAACGTTATAAATAAGGTTTTTGACATCGGTTATTTAAAACCCGACGTCAAAAACATAAAATCGCGATGTTTATCACATCGGTTATTTTAGAACTGACGTGATAAAGAAAATGGGAAGGGTTTATCATGTCGGTTATTTAACAACCAACGTCATAAAAGGCCTGGAAAATGTTTTATCATGTCGGTTATTAAACAAGCGACGTGATAAATAGGGGCGAGGGGGGTTTATCATGTCAGTTCATATAGAACCGACGTGATAAACCGTGGTGAGGGGGGTTTATCACGTCAGTTATTCTATAACTGTCATGATAAACCGGCGGGCGGCGGTTCATCACGTCGGTTATTCGATAACCGACGTGATGAACCATTGTCCAAGCCGTTTATCATGTCGGTTATTCAATAACTGACGTGATAAACCATTGTCCAGGCCTTTTATCACGTCGGTTATTAATTAACCAACATGATAAACCATTCTCCAGGCCTTTTATCACGTCAGTTATTAAATAACTGACGTGATAAACTATTCTCTAGGCCTTTTACCACGTCGGTTATTAAATAACTGACGTGGTAAACTATTTTCCAGGCATTTTATCATGTCGTTTATTAAATAACCGATGTGATAAACTATTTTACAGGAATTTTATAAGATCGGTTAATTAATAACCGATGTGATAAACCCAATTTTTTTAATAGAATGAAGTCATCTTCTCTCCACCAGAATCAACCAGAAAACAAACCAAGAAATCATACCACAAAAACAGAAGTAGATCAAAATTAAGCATGTACATAGATAACATATAAAACATAACCCCTAGACAGCCCCCACCCTCATTTATACCCCATGGACAGCCCTCCCCCACCCCGTTGGAGCCCTCACCCTCATGTATACCCCCTGGACAGCCCTCCCCCACCCCTTTGGAGCTCCCACCCTCAAGTATACCCCTTGGACAACCCTCCCCCACCCCATTGGAGCCCCCACCACACTCATGGACTGCCCCCCAACCCCCAGACACCCCCAAACACGCCTCGACAACCCCCACCTGCATGAACAACACCCCCTCACCCCCTCACCCCATTTGACAGCCCCCACCACACCCTTGGGCAGCCCCAAACACCCCTGGACAACCCCCCCCCCCCCCCCCCACCCCTCGACAGCACTCCCACACCCCTAGACCGCCTTCCCACACCCCTGGACATCCCTGTCATCCCCCAGGACTGTCCCCCACCCCACTGGACAGCCCTCCCAGACCGCTGGACACCCCCCAACCCCACTGAACACACCCCCACACCCTTGGAACCCCTCCCCCATAGACCCAAATCCATACAAGAAAAACCATCAAAAGTAGACCAAAACAAGAAGTAGAGAAAAATTAAACATTCACTTATATAACATTCAAAACATACACTGTCAACTTCAAAAAAAACTAAATCCAACCTAAACAACTACCAAATACCCAATTAAAAAGACAATATTCAAAATTACATTTTACATTACAAACAACTAAAATTCAATGGTTTCTGTAGACCCTAAATCCATTTGGTAAATATTTTCACACAATTATAAAAATCAATGGAATTGTTTTTGGGAGTAATATGTTCAATCATTTGATTTTGATGTCCCACATTCTATAACAAAAGGCAATGTGGATACCAAAGCCCTTAGTTTGGTTTTTTATTCTCAAAGGGTTTGTGATGAAAAAGAAGAGTATAAGTTGATGTATATGATAAATAAAATACAACTATATTTTATTTATGGTTATGATAGAATGAATTCATACCATATCATTTAGGATCTTCTCCCACCAAAAGTAACCCTCCTCAATTCTAAATGAATAAATCTAGATAATTATGCATGGATTCATACATGTATTGTTGTACATAAACTAAATAGAATATTATTAGTACTAAAAGTAAAACTAAGAAGAAACAATAAACTCTATATACTCATGAAAGCTACTCCACAATACTTACATGCTACTAACATCTATAAAAAACTACAAATTGCTTTTAAAAACCAAAAAAATTGTTTATATTTATGTATGGTGGGCATAACATGTATACATAGTATGATCCTCCCTAAAACATCTCATGAAAATGTTGAGGAAGCACACTAAAGCCCTATGAAAAAAGGAATCTAAATCATCACCTAAACAAGGAAAAATAGTTTCATATACTCAATATGGATCACTCAGAAAATAATTCATATAAATAAACCATTTTGTATAAAAAATTATATATATATATATATATTAAAATTAAGGTTCTCGGATACCACTTCTCCACTAGTTTTCCTCTCACACCCCAATACGCTACTCCACAACACTACCATGCTACTAACATATATAAAAAACTAAAAATTTCTTTTAAAAACCAATAAAATTGTTTATATTTATGTATGGTGGGCATAACATGTATACATAGTAAGATCCTACCTAAAACATCTCATGAAAATGTTGAGGAAGTACACTAATGTCCTATGAAAAAAGGAATCTAAATCATCAGCTAAACAAGGAAAAATAGTTTCATATACTCACTATGGATCACTCACAAAATAATTCATATAAATAAACCTTTTCGTATAAAAAATTATATATATATATATTATAATTATGGTTCTCGGATACCACTTCTCCACTAGTTTTCCTCTCACACCCCAATGCTAATGTCATGGTCTCACCCCGCCCATAAATCATCTTACACCATGTGAAATTGTATCACTTCCATCAATGAGTCATATGTATCATAGATTATCTCATCACCATCTTATCAAAATATTAATGAGGTTCATACTTGGAAACCACTACATCTTGTTTACATTATATGTACAAAAATCGCAAAACATAATTATAGAATATCCGTGAAAAAAAAATGAACGAAATAAATTCGTTGAAGGCTTACTTGAATGTTGCGAGTTGAGATGATAGATCCGAGAGTAGTGAAGAAGATAAATAATGACGCCAAAATTAGTTTAACACAGGTTGATCGACGAGCCGATTAGGGTTTACCGTGCGAGAGAGACAATCCGGTGGACTGTCAATCGAAAAATTGTAAATGACAGTCCATGGGGCATTAATTTCTTTAAAAGTTTTATAACGTCGGTTATATAATAACCGACGTAAAAAATCTCCCGTGCTTTGGGTTTTTACGTCGGTTATTTTATAACCGACGTAACCCCCCCCCCCCCCCGTGCTTTGGTTTTTTACGTCTATTATTTTATAACAGACATAAAAAACGCATAGATATCTCATTTTTTACGTCGGTTATAAGATAGCCGACGTAAAAAACCAATCCGCGGGGGTTTTTTATGTCGGTTATATGGAAACCGATGTAAAAAACCCGATATCTACGCGTTTTTTACATCGGTTATCAAATAACCGACATAAAAAATGGTTACGTAAAAAACATTTTCTGCACTAGTGCATATAAATGAAGTTTTCAATAAAGATGTTTTATTTTATGTTTCAAGTTGTTAAGTAATGATCCTAAGCCCCAAAGACACTAAACATCTCCATATTCTTTGTTGTATCTAGTGATATTTTATGTAGTAAATCATGTTTATGTTTGTAATAAAAGAAGGGTTCTCATAAGATCGATATACAAGTACCCCGAGGCTTGAATCACCATAGAATGCCAAATATTTACAAAAACGACCAAAACGTTCAATGGAGGATAACGTGAGAAAGAGGTGGAATTCTGAAACTATGATCAAGAAGAAGGGAGAGCTTATCGAGGTGATCCCAATTCAATCGACGAGAGTCTAATTAGTCAACAGACAGAGGTATGGAGGCATAGATAAGGATCGTGACAGTATGAGAAGTCTTGGTCGAACGAGACCTAGAAGGATATATTTCTGGAGATTTGACACGACCCTGATACATTTAATGAAAAAAATACACATCGTCTACTTTTTAAGTAACGACATGTACTTTCTTTTTCTATACTCATCTTTAGGTGGCCTCCAGGTCACCCCACATAGCTGTGTGTATGGCCATTACATGACTAGCACACGAAATTCTGTAGTAATGTCGTACATGGCGTGTACTCATAAAGTACACCACGTGTATATCAAAAAAATGTTATAAATTTCTCATTATCTTAAAAATGATCAAAATTGACATACATAACTTAAAAGAAGATTCAGGTTCTTAAAAAATTCTCCCCTTAAATAAATTCATTCCCGAATTTCCATAGCAAGCCAGCGTAGAAGAAGAAACACCTAACACCTCCAGCCACTGTGCCTGTACATCGGCCTCCTCTCCTAAGTCACTCTATGTACTCGCATGTGCTTCCATGGAACTTATACGAGAGTGATAGAATTTCTATAGAGAATCCTTGATACCACTTTGTAATGTCCTAGTTCCGAAAGCCACCCAGAGATGCCCCGTACCCAGTTGGTCACCTAGCCCCATGCGCATTTCCTCGACAGCCAAAGGGTGCAGACTAGTAGCAAGGGCCTTGGGTGTGATAGTGGTGAAACTATTCCCTCATTGGTAGAGTGCACAATTGTAGTAAAAAATATAAATCTATATAATGCCCATGTATTGAAATGTACTGAAGATAAAACTGAGGCAACTAGGATTGTACCTCGAAGAGAAGAGGGGTTGGGAACCAGCTCCTACTGGGTCTGCTCCACTACAAAAGTTTGGCCTGTTGTATGGCCATGTGACCATGCCTGACCACTCTGAGCTGATCCTCCCAGCTATCACTGGTTTCCTGGTGACTGACCACCATGTCCGTGACCTCTACCTCAGCTTGAGCGGCCATAATAACTCTAGTTCCCAAACTACTGTGAAACCGGTGGAGCTACTCATGTTCAAGGAGTCATAAATGACCCCTTTTCACTAGCTGATTTTGAGAAAACCTGAATGAAATGCTGGAGGTTCACCATCTTGCCTCATGATCGGAATTCCATTGGACCATTCGGAAAATGTGGCATCGAATTCTCACTCTTAACACACTAGTATCATACCACTTGGATACCTGATAGTGCATCTCGCATACTCAGATCTCCTCACGTAGACTCCCTATTGTGCTTCCTATTGTAAGTATGAGGAATGCTAACTCTAGATGTTGAGCCACCATGGCTCACTACTCTGGAACCCCTCATATTTCACTCTTTGATTAACGCCTAGTTGACGATAGAAGTTATGGGATTCAACCAAAACATGTTCACCTGTGATCAGATGTCATGCCTCAGACCATCCATGATCTTCCTTGCCAGGAATAAATGCTCACCTCGTGTAATTGGCATGAAGCATTTCATCTCGGTAAAGCGGGAGGAATGATATATTATAGAAATAGTTCCATTCACTGGACTCATAAACTCCTGGGATCGATCGGACCTCAAGGTCTCCGGATTGATGTAGTCATAGAAGATGCACTGAAACTCATACTACACCATAACCTACTCACATCCTGCCTGTGAGATCACTTTCCACCACCTCTTGGTGGAGTGCCAAACCATATAGGTAGCGAGATTGACCCTCATCTCTAGTGGCATATCTTGCTGCTCGAGAATCATCAGCATGGCTTCTAGACATGACTCTGCAGCCTGGGGTCCCCCATCCCCTGAGAAAGAGGGAGGATGTTGCTGCTGAAAGACCCGCGTCAAATCTTCCATCTACGGGGAACGAGGCGGTGCACCCAAATAGGTTTGCATCATCCTCCTAAAGCCTTCCCTGAACTCTACATCATCACCTAGGTTAGGTATAATAGTTAGTGACAAGAGTGGAACAAATGTAAGATCTAAAAGTAGTCACAGATCTACCATATCTGGCATCTGATCACTTCCCTATAGTTGTCGGACAACCAGAGGAAGTCTCGGTGGCAAGACAATACAAGGTCAAACACTCACCTTAGATCAAAATTATCAAGGACTGAAAACTAAAAGTACAAGAAGGAATAAAGTGAAAGTAGCATTCATTTAAAAAAAACGTGACTACATGGAGTGTATGTCCCCTACACGGCGTGTTCCCTCAATCCATTCACATGGGCGTGTACTCCTACCACAACTGGTCAAGTGACACCCTAAACACACAGTGTTTTTTCCTTACACACGACATGCACTTGAATTATCTCTTCACGCTTGAGTCCCTAACACAGCTAGCCCACACAGATTACCTTAGAAAAATAATACATATATTGTTGTTTCAAGACACGTTGTGTACTAAATGAGCTTCGTCGACCCGTGTTGTTAGAGACACGGCCGGATACATGAATCACACCACACGGCGTGTTCTAGGTGGACATAGAGTGTACCTGAAGAATTTAACCGACATGTGTTTTTAGATAAATGGTTGGATCCCAAGATTACTCTACATGAAGTGTTTAAACTAGAACAACATGTATAACTTAAGATTTATCCAACCGTGTTGTTAGTCACATGGGCGGACTCAGTGTCTACACCACACACCATGCACAACCAGCACACAGCATGTTCCCACAATAGTTTACCTATCTTGTTGTCTCTTCCCACAACGCCTACGATACGCTTAGAGACTATAGGTCATGTACATACGTTACAAAACATGTACTTACGAGAAATTGATTCTTTCAAAATAGAAGTACAAATGGAACGTAGTCAAAACTACACATCATGTATTCTAGGTTTGTCCAGATAGTAAGCCTTAGATACTACTCCAAAAACTAGAAAAACACAGAAATGAACATTGAAAGTGCCAAATTCAGATCTGTGAGGGCCTGTACTTCCCACGAATCAAAGCTTCACATCATATACATGTTATAACAAGGTAAAAAAGTCAACGATCCACCAAATTCTTGTCCATGAGGCCCCGTAACACCTTAAGAACCAATGTTTGTCGTTCATTCAAACAAAACCTTACAAAAAAAAGACCTTATCAGTCAGTATGTATTTTTATCAAGGCATCTAGCACAACATCATGAATATTCTACACAACATCTATCACCACAATATGAAATTTCTAATTCACCCTAAATGGTATGGAATGAATGCATGACATGTGATTTCTTCCAAGTGATTATATGATGCATGAGATAGAAAACCCACATCTCATAGGGTGGAGATAGAAATAGAACCTCAATAACATCAACAGTAACAATACAAATCTTTTTAATCACCTAACAGCTAAATAAAGTCAACTATAAAATTGAAAAACAATAAAAACTGCAATAAATGATGTAGATTGTCTTTTCACTATACATGGTTAAACTACTCTCGAGCACAACATATTACCAATCTATTCCATTCTATCCCAGACTATAGGCTCCAAACAGTAATTCATGATGAAAAGAACTCCTCTAATACAACTTTGTAATGTACCGGTTCTGCAATCCACCTAGAGGCACCATGTACCTGGTTGGTCACATGGCCTCAAGAGCATTTCTATGAACGCAAGAGGTAGCTGACTAACAGTGAGGGCTTTGGGTGCGATTATGAGGAAAATATTCCCTCATTGGTAGAGTGAATAGTGGTAGTAAACATATATACAAAAGCAGAGGTGGTAATAATGTCATACAAAAATTAATAGCAGAAGACTGGAAATAATAAACTGGTCCACATATATAAAATGATGCATAATACATATATCTAGAGAAGCAGCCAAAAAAATCACAATGTTGGAATACAAAACAGTACAAACCAAATTACAAAATAAAACAGATAAATAACTCTTCGGAAATGCAAGACTAAGCTTGGTCCTGCGCTCTCGAGCTCCACAGCATGTCACGTACCTGAAGAAGAAGGGTGGTTTCCCTTATCTATACCTACAACAATATAATCTGTTGGGCCCAAAAGAATGACCCAAACAGGGTGTGAGAAGAATCACAGTAGGCAACCACCACAAGATATGTGCCTAAAAGTTAGTGAATATATGGAAGGTAAAAGTGCAGAAAGTAGTAAACAATGAAGTACACAACAATAATAGTCCACAGTTTTAAATATCAAGCAACAACTAATCAAGAAGATAAAAAAAATAGGTAACCCTATGGGAAGTACTCAAAGCTTATGCCCCCTGGTCCTACCTAGCAAGTAAGTACAATCAACCCTCTAGGAAACACACACAGTCTAACCCCTCTGGTTCTCCATAATTATAAACTCTACGAGGAAGCACTCACCGTCAATTCCCCCTACAGTTTCATATAATCACTAAAGTCTCTCTAGGGTATCACTAATGTCACAATCCTTCTGTGGCCTACATCAAGGAACTGGAAACTCTCTGAGGAAGTACTTAATGTCAATTCTCCATGTGGTCTCGTATCGTAATAAGAAAAGACACTCTGGAGAAGCCCTTAAATCCATTCTTCAAATGGACTATACATCAAGTTCAAATAACCCTTTGTAAGTAAACAAAGTATAGAATTATGAATCGGCCAAAGTAAACCACATGAACTACTTAGCTAGAAGTTTACAACATATCAGCATGTCATAACAATAGTCACACCATCCAACAACTAGTCATGGAGAGTAAACAGTAGTCGAATAAGAAAACTAAACATCACTGACAAAACTGGAAAACATGAATGGGAAAACACTTCCAAAACATAGAAATTTACCCTATTCACATTCAATAACCTCTACTCAAGCATACAAGTAAAGCAGGAAAACAATAGGGCTAAAACGGTAAATGCACAATACCCCGTTCATGTGTATTGGAAAATTTTTTACATGAAACTCAATGACATTCAACAGAAAGGCACAAACCACCAACATCGGCACTGGGAGATTGATATACATGAACCTCGAGGCTTGAATCACCTTATAATGGTGATGATCTATAAAAACATCTAAAACATTCAACGGGGGATAACATGAGAAAAAGGAGAAATCCTGAAACGATGATCATGATAAGGGAGAGCATATAGAGGAGATACCTACACTATCGATGATAGTCGTATCAGACAATAGACGTAGGCTCGGTGGCTCGGAGAAGGATTGCGGCTGTACGGGAACTCTCGGCCGAACGAGACCTAGAAGGAGAGCTTTCTGGAGATTAGACGCCACCATGATACGTTTAATGAAAAAAAATATATATTGTTTTTTATTTTGAAGTACACAGTGTGTACTTTCCTTGTCTTTACTCCACTTTAGGCGGCATCCATGACACCCAACATGGTCATGTGTGTGGCCATTACACGGAAAACACGTGACCTCCTACGGAAATGCAGTACAATGCGTGTACTCTTAATGTGCATGTTGTGTACTTCCGAAATTTCCAGAAATTCCTATTTCTCTAAAAAATGACCTGAAAAGAAATACATACCTGAAAAGAAGATTAGATTTCTTACAAATATTCTACCAGAAAACTTTTTCCAGTTTTATAAACGTTAAAAACCCATCATCCTTTCAATTAGTGTTTTTATTCTCTTTCATTTTACTTTTATAATAACTTTAATAAGTTGTTTTAATTTACATCCTCTTTAAGAGACGACCTTGAAAATATACTCTACTACACCAAAGTACCCAAAAAGAACTAATCATTTGAGGGTTCCCATGACAGCGCGTTTCAAATTTATAATACTTTTCTTATAAATTTAATGTTTTTATGAATAGTAAAAATATGCTAAATTTTTATTTTAATATAATTTTTATTGATATAATACATATGGTCAAGTTATATTATTTAATCTTATAAAAGTTTAAATAGAATATATTTTTACAATTTAGTATATTTTAGACAAATCCCTTGCCATCAATTCAACGAAAGTGATCTTTCTGTTCTGCCACGCAGTGATTCTGCCCCTGAACTGACTGTTGGGCAACTGGGTGGTGGTGAGGCTGAATTGGAGAAAACCAACATGGTTGACTTGGTGCAGTCGGCTAAGGAGGTACCGGTTCAAAAGAACAATATGAGTTATAAAAAGAAGAAAGGGAAAAAAATATTACTCCTTGCTTCCCCCACCTATGGAGACCCGCTATGCGAAGAAGTTACCGGTGTCACGACCCAATGCGATGAAAGAGTATCCTCAGGTATTAATTAAAGGAAACATCAATGAAATGGGAAGTTCTACCGAGAAGGTATGTTCCAGAAATGAACCTATCCTTTGTTCTGAGGAATACATGGTAGAATAATTTTTGTATGTTGACATTCCACAAGAGGAGGCTGATATGATGGGAAGGGCTGTAAGAGTGCAGGGCAACAATAAGCAGGCGAAGTGGATTGAAAAACAAGATTTGATCTTAATGAGAGGCTTCAATGACAGGAAAATCAGCAAATAAGAATATATACCCATGTGGGACAAAATGGTGAACCGATTGGAAGATGTTATTGGAGAAGATCTTGAGGCTAAGGTATGGCTAATGTATTAGAATCACTACAGGGAAGAAAACAACAATAGGCTAAAGCTTTGTTTTGGTAAAATTTCCTTTTCTTATGAGGCTTCACCCCCGATCTGATTTGGGAAGTGCAGTCTGGACATCCTTGTTGGGCTAGAGCACTCTGCCATACCCTTTGCAGGACATTTGGGATATGGCTATTTTGGAGGGATGCCAACATCGGGAGGGACCATGCTTTCATGGGATCGACGAGTGTCCCGCAAGGGGGCGTGGATGTTGTTGTTGCGTGTATGAGGTAGTTCCTTTCTCATTCTAGTTTTGGTTCGGGGTTGTTTGGGTGTTTTGCTGGATCCTTTGGTTTCACACTTTCTTCAACAAAAGTGTTTTATTCAATAAAAATAATAATTTTCAGTCCAGTCAGTCATTTAAAAAAAGACTATATTTAAATTAATTAATACAATATTTGTGTTTTTATTTTTGAAAAATAGATTCCATATTTGGAATCATTTTTCCCAAATTATTTCAATATATTTATTTTATTTTTTAGAAATATTAATATAAATGTTGGTAAATTTTATTATCATAGTAAAATGGTAAATCAGATAATTAATGTTAAAAATAATTTTATATAGTCACCCTAACACAAGTATTAATATAATTGTGTGAATATAATTTTTTATTAAAATATACTTGGGTCGAAATGTTTTCTATTGGAACCCAATTGGATAATATTAAAACAATTAATTTATTTTATTTAATAAAAAGTTAAATATTTCTCACACAAACTTTAAAAATTATAATTTTTTTAATATGAGTTTATAGAAAAGATAAATCCGATTATAAATAATCATTGAAATCTAATATGTTTCTCTTTATCATGAAAATTTATTTTTAATTTTTATAAAATGAATAATTATCTTAAAGACATATACATAGATGATGAAAATATTAATTAATAAATGAGAAATCAAGAAAACAATTTTTATAAATATATAAATAATCATTAAAATCCCAAACACATCATAAAACTTTATAGGCCGAGTATATATTGACAAATAGCATACAATGGTCGATTAATTTACCATTTGGACGCTTATATAAGAGATTATGACACAAATATTATTTTATTTTAAGTGAAGATAAATTTGTCACATTCATGTTTTAAAAGAGTGTATCATTTATAATGTTGGTTTTTTTCAGAATATAAATTTGAAAAAAATATTCTTATAAAATATATTGGATTTATTTTCATCATGTTATTTTATTTTGAATATTTATTTAAAAAATAATTATATTAAATAATTAAACAAAATTGAGGTAGTAATTATTTAATTAATGAAGTGATCAAATAAATGTTACTAAAATTACTTTAATAAATATAATTTGGATAATTATTACATAAAATGAATTTTTTTAGATTATTGTGACCCCATAGGGATATAATAAAATTTTTTTTATCTAGTTTCACTTCTTATTTTTATATTTTAAAAAATCAATGAATCAAATAGTGTCAAAATTTACACTATTAAAGTCATGAAAATATATGGATATCATAATTTAAATAAAAAACAAAAAACATTTTGGAAAATATATAATAATTATTATATGGTAAAAAATTTCAAAATTATTCATTTTGGATCTAATTTACATCAAATAATTAAATGGTTCTCTTATTTTATATTGAAATATGTGTTACCATAGTTAAAAATAAAATAAAATAGCAATGTGTTAATTAAAATGATATTGCTTAAATTGACATAAAAACATGTCTAAAATTTATTAGTTTATGAGATTACAACCCTAAATCATATAATCTTCCAAACTGGGAAATTTTTGATGTTTTTATGTGGGGTTTTATTTTATTATAAAATAATATTCTTGATGTTTGTAAAAGATCTCTTCACCTCAATTATAAAAATGAACTTCCTCCCTTAACTCTTAACATCATTTTGGGCCCTCGAGATCGATCATCCCCAACATATTTCCCTTATAAAATTCCCTAGAAACATTATAGAGGTATGGGTCTTCTTTAAAGACCCACTTTTGTTCTATAAGAGGATATTTAGAGGAGACTCATCGAGGAAGAGGTAATATCGTTTACCAATTCATTCAAACATCATTCTTCTCCAACTTCCACCTCATGAGTTGTTTCATTATAATGTAATAACCCCAGTAGTAATTATATAATAATAGTTTATTGTTATTAAGAAATAACCATATTACACCTTCTACTGATCCTATGAAAAATAAGACTATCAGGCATGCTTACTTATGGCTTGCATCCCCACGGCGTGATGTAATCTGATTTTCACCACCACCTTACATGGGATGGGTGTAATGATGGAATTAATAAATATATATATTATTAATATAAAATGATAATGATACTAAGATATAATAAACCATCCAATTCAATACCAATCAATAATTATTTTAACGATAACGTCGCTCATGCGTATGTATGGCTTACCATTTCCACGGTGAGATGTGATTCATTCTACAAAATCTTCATTAAATCATCATTATATAAATGAATTGAATTAATACATATTATATATATTATAATAATACCATGTTGTAAATTATCTAACAATAATGTAACACCCCAAGATTTCATAGTGCATTACCTCTTTAATTCAATTTAATAGCTTATATTTCATGCAACACCAACTTGACTTCTATTATATGCAAGATTGAGTTTCTGTGAAACCACACATTATAATTATAATTATTTAAAAGATGTATTTATTTGTCAATTAAAAATTAATAATATATTTATTAAAAAATAAATTTTAAACATTATTTATAATGTTTTCACAAAAATAAATCGTATTTATAATGAAATTTATATGTATTGTTAAAATTTTATATGTTTAGAAAAACTATTTTCATACAAGAACTACTTTTCATGTCCTTTTTTGAACAATAATAAAATTAATTTTAGACACTTATAGAAATTGAATTTGGAAAATAGAAATAATTTTCGAATTCAGAGTATCAATATTAGCTTAAGGTAAATTTTTTGTATTTTTCTAAAAACATTCATTTTTTATTAATAGTGAAAAATACTACCTAGTACATAAAAACCGACTTTTTCATTTAAATAACTATTTTTAATTAAAATTTATCTTAATGTAAAATTAGCTAGATAATTCATATATTTGTATAATTTAATTCATTTGTGTCATTTTATAATAAGATTAGATATATAAAATTTCATTGAACTTTTGAATATCTTTTCACCACCTACTAGGCACATTTCCAAATTTGTATGAAGTAATTATACCGCTTCTGTGAATTGAATTTCAAAAATCTATCAAACACGGTTGTCATCAGTAAGATAATTTTTTTTCGATAGGATGAAAATAATTTTTGGTGAATAGTAAAGTTTGAATGTTATTTACCATAGTTAAAGGTAAATTGGATAATTCAAGGTAAAAATAATATTTTAATAATTTAAAATTACCCAAACACAAATCAATATTATATTGGATAAGTTTTTCTCTACAAAAATAAACCTTAGGATAAAACAAGTTCCTTTTTTATCCATTTGGGTAAGATTAGGAAATTCACTATATTTTATTTAAAGAAGAGTTAAAAGTGTAAAATTCAATGATTATAAATAAATCGATTTTTAATATAGATATAAATTTGAATATAAATAATAAATAGAAATATAAAATGATTTACTACATAATGGTATTTTAATTATAATATTTATACATTAAATATTTAAATTTATTTATGCCACAATTATGAAAGAGTAATTACCGTATTAATGAATGATTAAAATAAATGATATTATAAATATTAAAATAAAAGTAAATTGAAGCTATTAAGGCCATCCACAATTTTTCTAGCAGAATATGACATGTTAGGTTTTTTTCTATGTATTGCTTCGAAGTAATCAAGTTGTTATGACTTAAAAAAACAAATACTAAATTGTGTTTAAATTGACATAAATGAGTTTTTAAAACAAATACTATTTTATTATATGATGTAATATTACTAAAAATCAAACATTCAGAAAAATTAGATAGATAATATAATATATGTCATTAATGATTCATTTGAGTTTCTCCTGGAATTTTATTGTGTCTATATTAATCATTTAGTATAAAAATACAAGAATACATGGTAAAAGATAAAATTTTTAACTAATGGTTATATCTAAAAGATAAGGATAATATGGTGAACAAAATAGGTCTAAAACACATTGGTTGATATGATTTATACCCATACTGACCGTATCCTATTAATAAATCCATTTTCTCTATTATAAACTGAAAATAATTTTATAATAAATTATTATTTTAAGCTTTTCCTAAAGTTCCCCACACCTCTCTTATAAAAGGGTACTTCCCCTCCTCTTAAATTCACATCTCCAAACTCATTTGTGTAGGCCAAAACCTTCACAAATATCCTCAAAAATATCCTCAATTCATTTTATAGGCCTTAATTTGATCATAAAGCCAAACTAAGGATCCTGTTCTTTCAAATCAATTTGATTAACCCAAAGAAGAGGTAATTATTTCATCACCTATTTCAATGTTCTTTTCTTCTTCTACTTCCACTTTATTTTGTTCTTCCTTACAAAATAATAAATCCATAACCTTATATATATTGAGATGTTATTATAAATATGGTACAACCATATTCATTATTATATCTGTCATATGAATGACAAAGTCACCATACGTGCGTATGTACGACTTACCGTCTCCACATCATGGTGTAGTTTGTTATTCAACACTTCAATATTTGGATGGGTATAATAATGAGTAAAATTGATTTAAATAATTTATATAAAATGTTAATGTTTATATATAATTAATATACTACTCGATTCCACACTTTTTAATCATTAAAGAAATTATATCGTCTCTCGTGCGTACGTACGACTTACCATCTCCGCGACACGATGCGATTCGTTTCCACGTTCACCATTCAAGGGCGATTATAAAAATATATATTTTCAATAAGAATAAAATATATGAAGTAATAAATCTACTAGAAAATTTTTTCTATGTGTTTACATATATTTCATTCACTTACTTCCATTCAATACGATATGAAAACGGAAATAGCTTTCAGGCATATGTATGGACTACCGTCTCCCTAAACGGTGTATTACATTATATATATATATATATTATAATATCTATATTCATAATATATATGATATATAAATAATTTTTTATATTATTTATGTAATTAAATTATTATATAAGTGATACAATCTAGAATAACAAGTTAAAACACTTACAATAATGAAAATAGTTATTACCCGAAATGTAACTTTAACATGGAAATAATTATTAAATGGGTAGTATAAACTCATAAATGAATCATGTATGATATCATAAATATGAATATGGTCTTGGTATAATTTAATAACATTCAATGGTCATTATATAAGTGGTTAAACGTACCCTCAACAAAAGTAAAGTCCAAGGTAATGGTAAATTTCACAATCTCATTATTATTAAATGTTGTTGATGTGTAAGTATATACTAAAACATCATTATAATCCACATACAAATTTCATAAAATGTTTTCGAAATAAATATTTTATTTTTTTATGTAAGGGTCTCTTTTACTAGATCATCATTTTAAATGTTTGAAAAATTTATTTTTCTAAATATTTGAAATTAATGTCCATGTTTTCAAAATAATTCTAAGGACTTAGTAAAACGGACATAATTAATTTAAAATATTAATTCCTTTCAAAAGTATCAAACTGGTATGGGACAGTTTGATTACAAATATCTTTTTAATTTCATTCTTTATAAATTGTCTGACTTAAAATGATTTCATGAAAAAGGTATATTTCTCTCAAAAAATTTTAATGATCATATTCAGCTATGTCAACATACTTTACAGGATATTATACTTGATTGAACTTGATTTATTATAATACAATCATCCATATTGTTTTGAATGAGTTATGATATGTTTGACCATGGATGTTTTACTTTTATACCATTCATTGTTTATAGTTAATGTATTGGCATTTAGTATTCTAGTTTTAAAATGAATGTTTAGGTTATGTTTCGACATTTTAATTTGAGGAATCCATTGGAAATAGTAAATAATAGGAGAGACCTAATATAGACCCTTGATTCATTAGAATGTCTCATGAGAAAAAATAGTTCCTTGTCAGAAAGACTTGACAGAATATTATTGAAAGGTCTTGGTAGAAGTCCTTGACTTAGTAGTTATATTCTCTGACATTATGTATTCCTTCATTATAAAATTAGTTATTACATGTGATTATTCGACTAGTAGAATATCCATGTGCTTGTTTATAAGGTAATATTGATTTATTTTTTCAATATTATGATCAATTTTGTGGTTATATTTCAGATATATTTATAACAAATGTTGGCATAAAATTGTATAGCTTATACTAAATTATTTACCCTTACTGAGCATCTAAGATCAACCATTTATTATGTTTTATTTTTCCAGGATGCCAAGAAGTGTATAAATATTGATATGAAGGGATGGGCAAGATTAAAATAGAGTTATAAAAGTTTTACCTATGCCATATTTTATTTTAGAAATTTTAATATAAAGTTCATATATTTAATCTATTTTCCAAGTCTGCTAAATTGATCGGTCCTTAGAAAAATGATTCCTTGTAGTCATGCCAATGTATTAAAATACTTCACCATCACTAGGTTTCTGGGGTTGGGGAAATACAGTTGGTATCAGAGGATGTTTAGAAATATCCTTTGAAACTAGATTTAGATAAACTCTGATTTGGGAACATTACCTAATGATAAACCTTGAGGATTAGCATAGAAGTACATCCTATAATATTTTTAATGTGGAGATATTTTGAATTTTATATAAAATATATCCCTATCAAGATACTACAAGTGGACGTGGTTTTGGCACAGATGTACCTTGGAGTGAAAATTTTGCAAGGTCTTCTAAGCCTTACAAGGGGTAACCTAATACCAGAAAACGACCCTTATAGCGCACCTGGTTTGACACTCACATGGTATATGCTTAGGATAATCCACATTTTCTTTACAAAAAATTATGAATTATTTATGAGTAAATATGTTAGCAAAGAAACCATATTAATGATTATGAGACTAGATGTGTGAAAATTTTCATTTAAGGTTGAGAATTTTTCTAGTTTTTGGATAATACATTATAACATGATCTAACCTCGTGTATATCGTTATTTATAAATGGTGTCTGGTAGAAGCAATGAGATATATAAAAATACGCTTGATCCAAATATTAAGAAGGGTCATATCTTTCATGTTTATAAGCTAACATTTAGAAGGGAAATATTCTCCCTTGTATTCGCATCATACGAAGAAAAAATATCATTTGTTAATAAGATAAGTAATTAATTACCTAAATCCTATGTCTTAGAAGTTAAGAATGAGAAGAAGAGGATGGTTGAGAAAAAGATGGAAAAAGGGAAGAAGGAAAAGAAGGATTTTCCCAAATGTGATAATTGAGGAAAAAATTACCTTGGTAAATGCTTGAAAAAAATGGAGTTTGGTATAAGTATAGAGAAAAATGACACCATGTTATTGATTGAAAAATTAATAAAATGGTTTCAAATGTACATTGCTTCATATGAAAGGATCTAGGACACTGTACGAATAAATTTAACAATCATCAGAGTGTGCCCCAAATAATTCTACTAGATAATAATCATGTTATGATACTACTGGAGATGAAGAGGAATGATTAGTGTTCTTATGTTTTTATATATGAATTGTGTCAATTTTGTATTGTATTAATGATTTACATGTTATAATAATTAAATAGTATATAAAGATTTCACTATAGTCCTATTCATTAAGGATTTGAGATTGTATGGTACCATGTAATGTGACATAGTTTCAACTTATTCATTTTTTAAAATATGGATGGGGGAAATATAACCATTAATATGATTCTAAAACCATGATAATGATTTTTTAATAAGAGAAAATTGATTTGGATAATGTATATAGGATATTTTTACATCCTTGTAACTAATTAAGGGTTTGTTTAAAAAGTAGTTAATACCATCATTATATAGAGTTTTCAACATTTATGGATTTATGGAATATATATAGTATTCATTGCTTCACAAAATGAATAATGAAGTAGATGCATATTCAAATATGGTTTTATTATAAATCAGGTTTTTAACATCTTTTAATAGAATATATGATGAAGGTATTCACATGTTATATGAAAAATGAGATCTTCATTATGTCATGTTGACCTTCATTAATATTTTGGGACACTATATTTGGACACAAGTATTTTGGATAAGTCTTGATGTTCTAATTCAATAAGTTGAACATTGGATATTTTTTTGAGGTTAAAGAATGATTCATTGGATTCTTTGACCTAACATTTTTATTTTTAGTAATCATTTAGATGATTAAGGAAATAATTATAGATATTATTATTTATAAATTGTGATTTATGAGTAAAAAATTAATTTTTAAACATTCAATTCCTTATGTAAGGGATGAAGTGAAAATAAATAAAATCACAACTAAATAATTAGAATATGATTAGGTCCCCTAATGAAATCATGTATGTTTTCTTCAGTTCATATCATGACAGGAAAGTAATCCCTCATATTAAAAAAATGTATCTAAAAAATGAGTTATCCTAATACCTTATGTTTTGGTGAACTAATGATATTGTAAATCATCATCGATTTATGGAATTGGGGCCCTCAATTTTCAATTTCTTGTTCACTTGTTTGTGATTGATTACCTCAATCTATCCCTATAAATATTAAAAATTTTCCACTAATTATGTGTCTGTAATTTCAACCAATGTTCACATTTTCTAAATCCTAATTTGATTGTTACTTTTTCATTTCCCTTTCCCTATTATTAAGTGTAAATTTTATTAACCCTATTTCTAATGTGGATTTTTCAGAATGGTATTTTCTATTTTCAACCCTATTTTTCAAATTCTGAGGATGCAATTTATTTAATTAGGGGAGAATGTAACATCCCAAGATTTCATATTACATTATATTTTTAAATTAATTTAGTAACATATATTTCACGCAACACTGACATGGCCTACGTTATACGCAAGATTGAGTTTCTATTAAACAACACATTAGTATTATAATTATTCAAATGATGTATTTATTTATCAATTAAATGTTTTAATATGAATAGAAACAAATAATTTTTTGATTTTATTTATAATATTTTCACTTAAATGAATCCTATTTTTAATTAAATTTATCGGTTTTGTTCAAATTGTTTTATACTTAGAAATATTTTTTTCTTAAAAGAACTACATTTTATGGCCTTTTGTGAATAATAAAAAAATTTATTTTAGAAACATATAAAAAATTAAAATTGGTAAGATAAACTTTATTTTTCAATTCAGAATATGAGAATTATCTTTTGGTGAATTTTGGGTATTTGTTTGAAAATATTCAATTTTTGATGAATTGTGAAAATACTATATAGTACATAAAAACCGAATTTTTCATATAAATAATTTTTTTAATTAAAATTTATCTTAAAGTAAGATTAGAAACAAAATATATATATACATTATTTTAATTTATTTCATTAATTTCATTTTATAATATGATAAGATATATAAAATTTTATTTATCTTTTTAACGTATTTTACCCACCGTCTAGACACATTTGCAAATTTGCATAAAACGAAATTTTATAGCTTCTATGAATTGAATTTATAAAATCAGAAAGAAAAAGTGTTCATTATTAAGTAAAATTTGCTTCAATATGATGAAAATAATTTTTTATGAATAGTAAATTTTGAATTTTCTCATTCGTTAAAGGTAAATAGGGTAATTAAAGGAAAAATAATATTATAATAAATTATAATTACCCAAAAACGTGACTTAATTACAATGGATAAGTGTTTTTTTGGCCAAAATCAATCATAGGAAAAAAATGAGATCCTTTTTGATCAATTTGGGTTTGATTTGTACATTTATTATATTTTATTTAAAGAAGAGTTAAAAGTGTTAAATTCAATGTTTAATAACTAAACCCTTTTTAATATATGGTTACACATAAGATAAATTATACTATAAATATCAATTATAAAGATAAAACAAATTTCCTACATCATGGTTGTTTATTTATAATTTGTAGACATTAAATAATTAAATTTATTTATGACATAATGATGAAGTTATAATTAACATATTAATTAATGATTATAATAAATGATTTTTAAAATATTAAAATAAATGTAAATTTAATCTTTTAATCCCATAAATGATTTTTATAGGTGAATATGAAATTTTAGGTCTGATTGAATGTATCTTTATGCAGTAATAACATTCTTACGACATTCAAAATAATGAAATACTAAATAGTGTCAAAATAGACAAAATTGAGTTGTTAAACGAAATAGTATTTTATTAAATGAGAAAATATTCCTTAAAATATAATATTCATCCAAATGACCTATATAATATTATATATGCCACTAATGAACTAATTTATGTTCAAATGTCTTTTTAATGTATTTTTATCATCCATGTAATATAAAAATACAAGAAGAAATGGTAAAAGTTAATTTATTTAACTAAGGGTTAAGTATAAAAGGGAAGTTTAATATGGTGATCTAAACATGAAGAAAACATATTTTATGAGTGTATTTAGACACATACCTACATTATAATCTAAATAAATCCATTTGGAGCTATTAAAAAGAGAACATAATTTTATAATATATTAATATTTTATGATTTTCTGAAATTTCTCCTCACCTCTCTTATAAAAGTGTCACTACTGGAAATAATGGCATTGGTGATGGGGCCTTTGCATCGGGATCCCATTGCTATTAGGCTTTTGTGACGGGGACCCGTCGCAAATATCCCGTTGTAGAAAACGGCGTCGCAACAACAATTATTTGCGACGGGCCCGTCGCTAAAGGTATTATTTGCGACAGTGATCCTTCCCGTCGCAAATATTAGTCCGTATATTTGTAAAAACTTTTTAAAATAGTATTTGTGACGGGCCCGTCGCAATTAATATTTTTTTAAAAAAATAAAAAATATTAATAAATTATTTTAATGAATATAATAATAATACTATTTGCGACGGGCAGTATAATACTAATCCAATTTTAATTCAAAAATAAAAAATATTAATAAATGATTTTAATTTATATAATAATAGAATTATAATTCACAAATAAAAATAATAAATTATTAATAAATTATTTTAATTAATATAATAATAATAGAATTATAAATCAAAAATAATAAATAATTAAAAAATAATAAATGATATTAATTAATATAATAATAGAATTATAATTCAGAAATAAAAATAATAAATTATTAATAAATTATTTAAATTAATATAATAATAGAATTACAATTCAAAAATAAAAAATAATACAATATTAATAAATGATTTCAATTAATATAATAATATTAGAATTATAATTCATAAATAAAAAAATATTAATAAGTTATTTTAATTAATATAAAAATAATAGAATTATTTTAATTTCAAATATTAAAATAATTCATATATTACAAATAAATATAATTAAATTATAATCTTATAAAATTTTAACATATATATAAAATTTAATATTATAAAATATAAATAATATTATTATTCATATTAATATTGTTATTTCAAAATATAATATTATTAATATTTTATAACGAGACTGAAACTACGAATAGAAAAAAAATTCATATTTTGATTTAACAAACTTTATAACATAAAAACAAACTCTAATCTGAAGGAGGGGGAGGGGGGATCTGCAGATGCTGGTGGAGGAAACTCCATCCCTAAAGCATGAGTGAGTCGGTGCATGTACTCCATCTTCTCCTGCTGCTGTTGCTACCACCGACTCATCTGCTGCTCATACAGCTGCTGCTAGCATCGACGCTCCTCCTCATGCTGCTGCTGCTGCTGACGCATCTGCTACTGCTCCTGTCGGAGACTCTCTATCAGTGCAGCTTGAGATCGCAACTGAGCCTCATACTGTGTAGCAGAAGAAGATGAAAAAGCTCTTCTCGAGTTGGACGCCGACATCGCAGCACTGCCATAATAATCTCCGGGAGTCAGTCGAGAGCTGATACCAACTACCCGGTCCTTCTCAAAGGCATACTGGGTGGCCTGCATCCATGCCGCCTCATGAAACTGACGGCCAGTGGTCTGATCTGATGACTCGGCCTGACTGTCAGGCCAGGTCTGGGACGTTGCAGCCTTATATGACTCCGGTAGTTGCAATTTAAAATTAAAATTGTTAATATATTATATGCAGTTAATTTTTAAACTTGAAATCAAATAATACTGACCACGATGTGACACTGACGATCACCTCTGAGCTCCCCAGTAGTAGGATCGCTATACATCCTCCGATATACGTTGTACTCCGTAATATCGGGGTGCTCGACAGCCTATAAGAATAAAAAATAAACTGTTAATATTTATAGTTATATAAAATATTTATAAATAATGTACGTACCAGATGTTGGCTATGATTACTGAAAGTACGACTCCCAGCTCGATGAGTCACCTCCTGTCTCCCCCGATTCTGCCTCCACACCGATGTTCTCCTCTGAAAGGCATCACTCAACCAGTGCACACATAATCCATCCCATACATGGGATGAAATGTACTCTGGTCGGTGTTCTCTACATGACTCGTCAAAATCTGACACTCCTGCTTTCTTTGAGGCAGCTTTTCTTAAAATGTGCAAAAACTGACGAAAGCGATCACGCATGGCCACCTCCCATGCCTCGTGGATGGCTCACGCATGATATCCTCGATCGGATACCATAAACCCTACAAATAAATCAAAATATCAAGTTAGAAATCAAATAATTTTCAAAATAAAAATTATTTATTTACGTACGTACCAACCAATGGCCGAACATGGCCTACTGCACATCAATGGGAATCTGCTCCCATGTGGTCCAAGGCTGAGAGAAATAGTTGCGCGAAATAGCGCTACCCTGTTTGACTGCTATATGTGGAAAACTGTAAAAATAATAAACATTTATTATGTGAATAGATTAATGAAATCTTAGTCAAATCCACAGGTTATCACACAGGTTATCACACCTCCGTGTGCATGGATAAAACCCAAGACGTGGACGTCGCTCAGGGACGGGGTCATGAATCATCAATCGTGCAAGACTGTGCCCCCTCCGTATACTCCCTGAAGGGCCTGCAGGCTGAGGGTCATCTGCCAGAAACTCATCCGCATCGAAAGTCAGGTCAGCATCCGCCAACTCACGAAATGTGTCGTCGTCCATCTGAAACAGAAAATGGTAATGTTGTTAGCAAATAATTGATAATTACTATTATATATACATATATATTAGTTATGATTGTATATAACTACCATGGAATTCTATCAGTTTTCATCATCATCATCATCTTCATATATGTCAATGTCATCTTCATATTCCTCCTCAACATCATCGATATCCATTCGATTTCTAGTTGCTTCATCTCTTACCATTTCCAATTCATATGTGACATCATTAACATCATCGTCATCACCGACTCTTAAATGTGGGGTGCCGTCATCGATACTCATGTCTCTTTGTAAAAATGATTGATTTTGAGTACTCTCTTGAAAAACATCAATTCTTTGCACATCAGTGAAATCACATTCACTTTGACTAAACTAATTGTCTCGAATTTTGATTTTTATTATACTCCACCAATCAATCAAGTCTTTTGATATAGCACAGTACATTGCATAATAAACTTGATGTGCCCGTTGAGCCAATAATAATGGTTCATTTACTGTGAGAACACTTTTACATTTAATATCGATGATTCAATGAGTCGGATGAACACGCACGCCTCTCTCTGTATCCAACCACCGACATTTGAACATGGTTATGTAATGTTGTCCAAGATAACAGAGTTCAATGATTTCATCAAGTATGCCATAAAACTCAACTTCATTTTCTCGATGATGAGATCCTTTCAAGATAACTCCAATGTTCATTGTTTTTTTTTGATTCCCCATATGCATGTGTGTGAAATCGAAATCCATTCACCACATATGCATTATAAGTTTTAACATGTTTGGAAGGTGGGTTACTCAATATACACAACCGTTTTTCAATTTTATCAGCATGTCGAGACACCTGAAAATTTGGGAAATAATTATCAATATAGTAAACTATATATTGAATGAGTTGCTAAAAGATAAAGAATTTATGTTACCAGTTTTTGAAACCACTGAGAGAAATTTTTCTGTCGACGTTTTTCGAGAGGAGCTGCTGTAATTTGTGGAATTTGTTTCATGATATGATTATCCTACAACATATAAAAAAAATGTTATTTACTGAAACATAAATGATAGAATAAGTGATATAAACACTTACAGTACAACTGATGTCATCTCTTCACAGTTGAGCAGAACATAGGTATGAGCTCTGTGATGTTCATCATCTGAAAGCCAGCGTTCATAAACTCCACCAAAACCAAGCTATGGCTAGTTGAAAACAGATAATTGATTGTCAATTTCATCAATATTCCTCTCAATCCATCCCATTCAGATGTGTTTTTAAGGATACTAAGACTCAAAATAATGGGAGCAGAAAAAATATATTTCCTCTTGTAAATAAGCTTCTGCAATAGATCCTTCAACAGATGCTTTGTTACGTACTTTTCTTTTCAATTTTTGCATGCATCTTTCAAATTGGTACATCAATCGAAACTATACTGGACCTCCACATTTGGATTTATATGGAAAATGTAACATCAAATGTTCCATTGAGTCAAAGAAAGACGGTGGAAATATTTTTTTCCTGTTTACATATAATTACAACAGCATCTTCTTCATGTTTGCATAGAGCATCATAATCTGCTGTAGCCGCACAAATTTCCTGAAAAAAATGAGACATGTCTTTTATGGAATCCCAAATCATAGAATTCAACAGACCTCTTAATCTAATTGGTAGAAGTATTTCCATTATAACATTACAATCATGAATTTTTAATCCATTAAAATGACCATTCTTTACACATCTACCCAAATTGGAAGCACAGCCATCTGGAAGTCTCAAATCTACAATCCACTGACAAAATAATAAACGGTTTTCTTTAGACAGTGTATAAGCTGCTTTTGGTTTCAGTATCCTTTCTATTCTAACAATCTCAAACAGTTCTAGTTCTGGAGGCCTGCAAATTTGGGCAAGATCTAAACGTGCATTTACATTGTATTTTCTCTTTCTTGGCGTATCCAAAAATGTATGAAACAAATTATCAAAACAGTTCTTCTCAATATTCATGACATCCAACATGTGGTGGACCAACACATCAGACTAATATGGCAAAACCCAAAATATGCTACGTTTAATCCAATTGTGTTTTTTCCCAAAACCAAATTTTTTTTGATGGTTTATTGTGGGACCAAAAGTGATGGGAGGTAATGAAAATACAACAGATTTTAACTCCGAACCTGATAGCATTTTTGGAGGTCCATCCCTTTCAACTATTCCTTTTCTGAAATGAGATCTGTTTCTGCGAAAAAGATGATCAGTAGGAAGAAATCTGCGATGACAGTCAAAATAACAAGGTTTTTTTACATGAATGAGCATAAATGCTTTATTATCTCCCATACAGTAAGGACATGATTTCTGACCATGTGTACTCCATCCAGATAACATCCCATAAGCCAGGAAGTCACTAATTGTCCACATCGATGCTGCTCTCAGTATAAAATTCTATTTCGTAGCAACATCATATGTATTGACACCAGTACTCCACAATAAACTTAATTAATCAATCAATGGTTTAAAATAAATATCAATTTTCTTTTTCAGATGTCCTGGAATTAGTAAAGTCCAAAAGATATATGGCTCCTTCATCAACATCCATGGAGGTAAATTGTACGAAGTTAAAAAAACTGGCCAGCATGAATATTGACTACCATAAGATCCGAACGGACAGAAACCAACAGTGGAAAGGCCCAGTCGAACATTTCTAGATTCTAAAGAAAAGGATGGATGCACTCTATCAAAATGTTTCCATGAATCACCATCGGCTAGATGATTCAAGCTTTTATCGGTTGAAATATTCGCTTTATGCCATGACATCATTGTCACTGTATTCTTAGACATGAATAAATACTGAAGTCTCGATGTAAGAAGAAAATATCTCAACTGTTTTACAGGAATCAAACCAGACTTCCCATGTTTCCCTTCTTTATATCTCAGTTTCCCACATGTGGGACAACTATCCAACGACTCATTTTCCCCAGAATATAAAATGCAGTCATTTGAACATGCATGAATCTTCTGACAAGTAAGTCCCAAATTTCTAACCAGCCTCTTACTCTCATAGTAATTTGCAGGAAAAACATTTCCTTCAGGGAACAGTGTTTTATGCAAAGAAAATATCTGGTCAAAACAGTTGTTTGACATTCCGTTATCTGATTTGATAGCCATAAATTTTCCAACTACTTCTAATTTTCTCATCTTGCAGCCAGGATATAATTCATCCTCAACAAACCTCAACAACTCATAAAATTCAGACGGTGCCGACTCATGGTTTGAAGCTATATCAGCCAGAGTTTCTGTATGTTGAAAAGATGAACCTGCAACATCATGTACTAAATCTTGAAACCGGGATGGATCCGTAATCAAGTTGGTATCACCTACTCTGGAACTGCGTTCACCGTGTTGATACCAAAAAACATAATTTGGTTGAAAACCAAAATGCAAGAGAAGTCCCCCCACTTTGTCAAACGTGTCACATGTTCTCAATGCACATTTTCTACAAGGGCATTTTATTTTTCCTTCTGAAACAAATTCTGGATTTGATGCCACAAATGATAAAAAAGTCTCCACACCCTCTATATATACTAGATTAAAACCAGAACCGTTTGGATTTCTACATTGATTTATCTATATGCGGTCATCTAATAATGACTATTGACAACCTCGTTGTTCCATATTTTTCTACAAAATATAAAGGCGTTACAGGTTTTGAATAATTTGTTAGAAAAAACACTCATGCAAGGATAATTATAGAGTTTACATCAGACACGACTGACGCAAACTTTATATTGAGATAGACCTAAAAATTACCCCTTTAAGAATTGATTATGTTGAGAATAAAGCAAAACCTGTTACAAATATTGATTATTTTAATATTATATAAATTTTTTATTATTTTAATAATACTAATATTATTTTTTCATAAATATTAATTATATAATAACAACATTATTACATTATTAGTATATTTTATTATTAATATTAAAATAATATAATTTTCTATATTATATACAATTATCCTTTCATCTGTGTGTTTAACAATCTGTCTCCACATGTAATATTTGCATTCACTTTCACCTCTCCATTGGTGATTAGGTTGATTATATTGAAAAAGAATGCAAATATTACATGTGGAGATAGAAAACACACAGATGAAAGGATAATTTTATATAATATAGAAAATTATATTATTTTAATATTAATAATAATATATACTAATAATGTAATAATGTTATTATTCCTAATTATTGGTAATTATTCCTAATTATTGGTAATTATTCTTATTATTGGTAATTATTCCTAATTATTGGTAAATATTGGTAAATATTGGTAATTATTGGTACTTATTTGTAATTATTACTTATAATTTGTAATTATTAGTAATTATTTCTAATTATTCCTAATTATTGGCAATTATTCTTAATTATTTGTAATTATTCCTAATTATTCTTATTATTAGTAATTATTCCTAATTATTGGTAAATATTCCAAATTATTGGTAAATATTGACAAGTATTGGGAATTATTTGTAAATATTGACACTATTAGAAATTATTGGTAATTATTACTAATAATTACTAATTATTCTTAATTATTGGTAATTATTCCTAATTATTATGAATTATTACTAATTATTGGTAATTATTACTAATTATTGGTAATTATTACTAATTATTACTAATTATTGGTAATTATTGGTAATTATTGGTAATCATTACAAATTATTGGTAATTATTGAAATTATTACTAATTATTGGTAATTATTACTAATTATTGGTAATTATTACTAATTATTACTAATTATTACTAATTATTACTAATTATTACGAATTACTCCTAATTATTGGTAATTATTCCTAATTATTACGAATTATTACTAATTATTGGTAATTATGGGTAATTATTGGTAAATATTACTAATTATTGGTAATTATTGAAATTATTACTAATTATTGGTAATTATTACTAATTATTACTAATTATTACTAATTATTACGAATTATTCCTAATTATCGGTAATTATTCCTAATTATTACGAATTATTACTAATTATTGGTAATTATTACTAATTAGTGGTAATTATTACTAATTATTGGTAATTATTGGTAATTATTGGTAATTATTGGTAATTATTGGTAATTATTGGTAATTATTACTAATTATTACTAATTATTACTAATTATTACTAATTATTACTAATTATTACTAATTATTAATAATTATTACGAATTATTCCTAATTATTGGTAATTATTCCTAATTATTCCTAATTATTACTAATTATTGGTAATTATTGGTAATTATTGGTAATTATTACTAATTATAGGTAATTATTTCTAATTATTACTAATTAGTGGTAATTATTGATAATTATTACTAATTTTTACTAATTATTGGTAATTATTGTTAATTATTACTAATTATTGGTAATTATTGGTAATTATTACTAATTATTGGTAATTATTGGTAGTTATTACTAATTATTGGTAATTATTGGTAATTATTACTAATTATTACTAATTATTACTAATTATTACTAATTATTACTAATTATTACTAATTATTGGTAATTATTACGAATTATTGGTAATTATTACGAATTATTGGTAATTATTACTAATTATTGATAATTATTTCTAATTATTACTAATTATTGGTAATTATTGGTAATTATTGGCAATTATTACTAATTATTACCAATTATATGTAATTATTACTAATTATTACTAATTATTTGTAATTATTATTAATTATTACTAATTATTTGTAATTATTGGTAAAAAAATATTAACAAATATAGACAAATATGGGCAATTATTGAATATTGGGAATTATTACTAATTATTACTAATTATTTGTAATTATTATAAATTATTACTAATTAAAGTTAATTATTTCTAATTATTATAAATTAATTCAAATTAATTTTAATTTTTCATAATTACTGCTAATTAATTGTAATTACAACTAACTATTTTAAATTAATTAGTGTTTAATTATCTCCAATTACTGTTAATTATTAATACTTATTCATAATTATTTCTAATTAGAAATCAGAAAAAAAATCTAAAAATTTAAACTAAATAAATATAATAAATAAAATAAATATTAAACTAAAATTCAGATAAAAACCTTAAACTTGATGTCAATGTCGAGCTGCTATAATTGTAGAACACCACCAACTGAATCCTCGAAGTCCGGAAAAAAAATTTACAACTGAAAGTCGTAAAAGATTCACAGTGGAAAAATTGGAACGGTTGAGAGTTGAGAGAGGGAAAATTGTAATGGTTGGCAGTATTTATAGGTTAGATTAATTGCGACGAGATTTTTTGCGACGGAAAACCCATCCCAGATAACGATATTTACGACGGGACCCGTCGCAAATAACCCTGACCACATTTAATTATTGACGGCATTAAAACGGTTATTTGCGATGGGGATAGAACCCCGTTGCAAATAACCCTGACCTCATTTAATTATGGGCGGCATTAAAAACGGTTATTTGCGACGGGAACCGTCGCAAATAACCGCTGCCGCCTGGGTATTTGCGACGGGGATAGAACCCCGTCGCAAAAAACCTTGCGCGCGGTTTGGTACGCATTTCACGCCAAACTATTTGCGACGGGTAAAAAAACCTGTCGTAAATAACAGATTATTTGTGACAGGAATAGTTGCATGTCGCAAATACTCCTTTGGGAAAGGTATTTGTGACGGGAATTATTCCCGTCGCAAATACCCCGTCGTTATTAACCATTTTTCCCGTAGTGTGTACTTCCCCTTATATTAAATTTCCACGCCAAATTCATTTTTATCGACCAAAACCTACTCAAATCTCATCCCAAATTCCCTTATTTAAACCAATATGCCTTAATTTGATCATAAATCCAACATAATGGGCTGTTTTGTTCTAATAAAAATGAATCACCCGAATAAGAGATAATTATTTCATCACCTCTTTGATAGTTCTTTTCTTCTTCAACTTCTTTTTTCATTGTTGCTTTCATACTGAAATAATAAATCTAGTAACTTCTACATGCTAAGATGTTATTATATATATGTTACAACCATATTCATTATTTTATCCATCTTGTGAATGAAAACGTCAACATACATGCGCACAATGACTTACCATCTCCATGTCGTGGTGTAGTTTGGTATTCAAAACATCATTATTTGTATTGGTATAATAATGATTATAATTGATGTAAATAATAAATATGACTTGTTAATGTTTCTATATAATTAAAAAAGCATTTAATTTCACACATTTTAATCATTAAAGAAATAATATTGTCTTTCCTGCATACGTAAGGCTTACCATCTCCATGACATGTTGATATTCATTTCCACATTCACCATTCAATGATTATTATAAAAATATATATTATTAATAAGTATTTAATATATTACATAATAATTATACTGCAAGAAATATACATTTATTTACATATATTTTATTCACTTACATCCATTTAATATGATATGAAAATGGAAACAGCGTTCATGCATACGTACGGCCAACCGTCACCATGAACGGTGTGTTCCATTTCATGTATCTATCAATTATACATATTTATATTATGAATAAATATGAAATATGATTTTTTTTATATTATGTAAGTAATTTAATCATTGAATAATGGATAAGATGAAGAATAACAAGTTAAAACACTTATGATAATGAAGGTGATTATTACCTGAAATGTTACATTCACATGAAAATAACTATTAAATTGGTGGTATAAAGTCACAAATGAATCTTGAATGATATCTTAAATATGAATATTGTTTTTTCTATAATTTAATAACATAATACGGTCATTATAAAGGTGGTTAAACATACCTTGGACAAAACGAATGTCCAATGTAAGGGTTAATTTCACAATCTCATTATTATTCAAGGTTGCTGATGTGTAAGTATCTACTAGGATATCATTATCATCTACGTCCATATTTCATGAAATGTTTTCAAAAGGATTATTTAATGGTTTTATGGAAGGGTATCATTAAAAATTTCATTATTTTAATTTTTTTATGGATTTAATTTTCTAAATCATTTTAATTAATGTCCATGTTTTCAAAATTATTTTAAGGATTTTTTTATACGGGAATCATTGTTTTAATATGTTAATTACATTATAAAGTTTCAATCTATTATGGGACACTTGGATTCAAAAATCAATTTTTAATGAAATAATATATAAATTGTGTGACTTTTACATGATTTCAAGGAAAAGTGACATTTCTTTCAAAGTGTTTTACATATCATTTTCAACTATATCAACATCCATTACTGGATATTAGTCTTGATTGATGTTTATTAATTAAAATGCAATATTCCCTATTGTATTGAATTATTTATGATATGTTCGATAGTGGATGTGCTAATTCTATACCATTCATAGTTTATGATTAATTTATTGAAATTTTGTATGATAGTTTTAATACAAATGTTTATGTCTAGTTTCATCATTTTCAGATGAGGTATGCATTGGAATTAGAATGTGACGGGCATGGACCACTATATCCACTAGATGCATCGGTAGGTCTCATGAGACCAACTAGTGTCTTTCCACAAGACATTAAAATTATATTTTTGAATGGTTTTGGAATAAGGCCTTGATGTAGTAGTTATGATATATGACATTATACATTCCCTCATTATGAAATTATTTCTTAAATGTTATTATTAGACTAGTAATAAATACACTTGCATGTTTATATTGCAATGTTGATTTATTACTTCCATATTATGTTCAAGTTTATTTTTATAAGGATTCTATTTTTATTATAAATCATCAGTTAAAATTTTATAGCTCCTACAAAATTATTTACCTTTACTAACCTTTGAGCTCACCACTTTGTTATGTTTTATTTTCCTAGGATGACAAGAAATGAATTATTATTTATATTAATGGTTAATATAGGGTAATAATGGAGTCATCAAAGAATTATCTATTCATTATTTTATGTTATAAATTGTAATATATAGTTCATGTATGTAATCTTTTTTCTGACGCAGAAAAACTAATCAGTCCTTCAGTACATGATTCCTTGTAATCATGGAAATATATTAAAATAGTGCATTGACGTCGAGATTTGGGGTTCGAGGTGTTATATATATCTTAAAAATAGGAATTGGATCTTATCTGACAAAACATGCATAAGAATATAAAGTAGTAAATACATGAATATAGGGTACCAATGAAATGTTACTAACAAAATGAATAAAATATGATCATAAATGTAATCATAAAAATGATCATGATTCTGGAATAAATCAGTAACATTATTTAAATCGTTATATTGAAAATTGGGTCTCATACGAAGCATATTGGACCTAAAGTAATTTATAACTATTCAAAGCACTTTCTTTTCTGGTATTTTATATTCGTAAGTGTTTACTAGTTTATATTAACCATCCATGTCCATGTTTCCGAAATATGTATTTAAAAATATTCTTTATATCCTTATATAATTTTACTCTTTAGTTATTTATTACTAAATGGGTTGAATTGAATATTTTGTCATTTTCAATACAAGGTACATTTTGAGTTTTCCAAAAAACGTGTGAAAAGATTTTTTTTCATTTGTAAGGAATTAATTGATTTTTACACTATATTAATTCTTTATTTACTTAATTATAAAATATATTATTATAAGTTTATTCTCAAAGAAAATAATTTCTTCTAAAATTGTGTGAGATTTTTAGGAAGGAATAACTTTTCGAAGAAGAAAGGATATTTTTTTTCGAAAATTAATTTGAAGTGTTTGCTCAAAATTATTTTCCATCTAAGTTGGAAATCTTTAAATAGGGATATATCTCTAAACATATTATTACTATGATTTTATTGTGTGTTATTGGGGAAATCCATTTGTTTTATACCAATTTTGATGGAATGATTTTTAAGATACCCCTTTTTTCATGGGTTATTCCATGGTGAATGTTTTTATGTATTTGGGGGACATGTAAGAATTGATTCATTATGAGATGGGTTGGACCTATATCTCCCTCTAATGCATTTTATATTTTTTAGATCTCATGAGATATACATGAATGGAATGCATGTAAATGTGATTCAGTAATGTAGGTCTAGAATAATAAGTGAACTCAATTTAGTAATAGACTTCGCCTGTTGTGATGGTCTCGATAATGAGGCCCGACTAAAATGAAATTATTTTTTATGGTTATGTCTGTATGAAATTAAATTTCACATCTTAGATCATGACTATTAGGATAAAATTTCACCTTTTTATTTTATTTTTTTTCATGATATTATGATCTTTTATGTCAAGGATATGATTTTCAACTGTTATGATACGATTGATATTTACATGGTTATCCCTAACTGAGTATTTGAGATCACCCTTTTATAGGATTCTTTTTCCCATGTCTTGATGAAGGGTATTAGGTAATAGATGTGAGAATTGGTTCTGGTTATGAAAAAATAAGAGAGAGACTATGTGGAAGTTTTATGTATTAGTTGTTTATGTTTCCTAGTTATTAAAGACACTAAACCTATATGGTCTTGGAAAGGGTTTTGTTAGGTTATGTAATAAATATTATTCAATTTTTAGGTATTATCTATATATAATTTATGGGCCATTATAGTTGGTATCTAAGATGATTTATAGTTAACCATTGGAAACTAGAATGAGATATCCTTAGTAAGAAACCTTAGGATATGTCTATGTATATCTTATAGTCTATCATAGTGTTTTAGAGTTGTTCAGAAATAACCTAGGATAAAACCTAAAGTATACTAAATTTAAATTTTATTCCTGAATTATGTGGTTTTCCCATTATGATAAGTATTTATCACACTAATATTCATTGTTTTAGTCATTGTATGGAACCCAATAGAATCGTGTAAATGCTGAATGTGATGTACAATGTAATGATTTCCCCCTTGAGCAACCAAATGTTATGGGAACATGAATGAAAAATCTTGTATCAATACTCACACAAATTTATCATGGTATGAATCTTGTTGGACATCCAAACATGAAAAGTAGGGAGCAACATTATGTTGAATCCTTCATGAGGCACTATCCACCTTTATTCAGAGTGTTTTCTGATCAATTAGTGGATGAAGAACGGATGAGTACCACTGAAAAGATATTTTAAATTATACAAAGTTCTAAACATGATAAAGTCATGTTTGCTGCATATTTTTTGGAAGGGGAAGTCGATCCATGGGGAAAATATTTTTAGAATACGAGGAAAAGGGATGAAATTGAGTCCATGGAATGGGACGAGTTCAGGAACATATTTTTCAATAAGTACATTCCTTGTATTCTTCAAACAAAGATAGAGAAGGAGTTCCATGAATATAAGAAAAAGAATAATGAATATGTTGGTACATAAGAAGAATATTTTCTAGGACATGTAAGGTATACTTCTGGAATTGTTATCCAACATGAGAGTAAATTTTATCAATTCTTTAGTTGATTAAAACCAGGACCTTGAAGGACATTAGACATAATGATCTTCAATTGTTTTGAGGATGTTTTTCGATGTGATATGATGGTATAGATGGATATTCGAGTTACCCATCATTCATATGGGATGGATGAGAAGAGAAAAACCAAATTAATAGGAAAATTTAAGACCACACTGAAAAGAAGACGAGTTTTTTCTTATGGTCAAAAAATGTGGAATGAAACACGGATGAAATTGTCTTAAAGGGACTAGTAACAGTATTAACTATGGAAAATAATGTAATCCGGAAATTTAATGCAATAGTTATGGGAAAAAGATAACTAATGATGTGAGCAAAGAATAGGTTACAAATAATACACCTCCTAAACATCAATGATACAAGTGAAAGGAAATGGGAAATTATTCCAATCAATGCCCCAATCTAAGGGTTTCTGATTATGATCGACGTCAACAAACTCTTAAGGCCAAATACAAAGGAATTTCACATGAAATCACTATCTCTTACATGGATTATGATAATGAAGTGGTGAAAGGTATACATACCATCCACTCTAAAGTAGAAAATGTTTTCTATGATTTTTGATTCACATAGTCATGTATTTTTGAAGAATTTTCTATGGGTATCACTGTATTACCACACAAATTAGATATTGAGTTACCTGTGAAAACTCTTAATGGAAAAATTGTCACATCAAAATATTATAATTCTCCTCTGGTTGAGGTTTGTGGGAATGTGCTTCCCACAAATCTATTGATCCTTCCTGTAGAGGAATTTGATGTGATTATTGGCATGGATTGGATTTTTCTATATGGAGATCATATCCACTTACTTGGAAAGGAACTAACATTTCATATTCCAAATAAATCTATGAACATGTATCAATGCAATTAATAATATAACCTTTTAGTAAAAATTTCTTCCATCTTATGTGTCTTGATTCTTATAAATGATGGTTATTTTTCTCAAATTATTTGGGAGAAAATCATTATTGAGAATAAAACCACTGTAGGAGAGTTTTATTATGCCTTTTTTAAGGAATTCCTAGGTCTTACACCAAATCATGAAGTTTAGTTTTCAATAGAACTCATACCAGGTACTATACCTATTTTGAAGACACTATATATAATGGCCCCAATTTAAGGAATTGATGAATTTGCTCCAAGAGATTCTTGATAATGGATTCTTACACCAAATTGTGTCACCTTAGGGATCACCTATTCTTTTTTTATGAATAAATATGGTTCAATGAGACTTTTCATGGATATCAAGAACATAACAATATCACTATCAAGAAAAAATATCATTTTTTCTTGAATTGATGAATTTTGTGACCAACTATATAGAGATCAATAGTTTTCAAAGTTTAAAATTCATTCAGGATATCATCAGATAAGGGTAAAAAAGGAGGATATACAAAAGGAACCATTATGTATAATGTATGGAAACTATGAATTTATCTTGATGCCTTTAGGTCTTACTATTTACCCAGCAATATTCATAGATCTAATAAATAGAGTCTTTATAGATTATATTAATCAGTTTTTTGTAGTCTTGTAGATGATTTTCTTGTATATTCAATGAGAAATTATGAACATGAAGATCACTTGATAATTGTACTGAAGACCCTGATAAAGGAGAATATTTATTCCAAATTTACCAAGTGTTCATTTTTACTTCATAATGTTTCATTTTGGGGTCATATAATATAAAGATTGCGTATATATATGGACCCATCAAAAACTGATGTTATTGAAAGATGGCCAAGACCAACAACGGTAACTAAGATCCAATATATTCTTTATTTGGATATATATTATCAATGTTTTGTGAGTTATTTTTATTGATTATCGAATCCCTTCAACATGTAGACTGAGAAAGGAGTTATGTTTCTTTTGATAGACGAATGTGGAGATAATTTTAAAGAGCTAAAAAGAAGGATAGCTAGTGCACATATTCTCACACTTCCTCGTATTGGACAATGGATTGTGATCTATTGTGATTAATCTAATAAATGGATGGGATGTGTTCTCATGATATATAATATGGTCAAAGCTTATGCCTTAGTGTAGTTGAAAATTCGTGGGGAAAATTACCCAACTCATGATTTGGAGTTAGCTGCGGTATTATCTGCATAGAAGATATGGAGGCATTATCTTTACAGTGAATGGTATGATATTTATACCCATCATAAATGTTTAGAGTATATTTTCACACAAAAGGAGTTGAATATGAACCGATGAAGATGTTTGGAGTTGATTAAAGATTATGACTACTCAATAGATTACCACCCTTTGAAGGAGAACATGGTGACCGATTCTATGATTCAAAAATACTATGCTAGCTTATCCAGGATGAGGATCACGAAGGATCCAATATTATCGATTTAGAAAGGATGTATCATAATTTTTTAATTGAATGGGAGAAATAATATCATTCTAAAATTAATGATCAAGAATATATACAAGTGAAGAATAAGTTATCATAAATGAAATATGTAGAGCTACAAAAAGAGTTTAGAAATGTTCCTAAATTCAACCTTTATTATGATGAAATAATAATGTTCAGGAACATGGTTTGTATTGCTCCAATACTAGAATTAAATTATTTATTGGATGAGGATCACCAGTATTCATTATATATTCACCATAGAAGAACAAAAATGTACAGGTACATGAAATATTATTTCTTGTGGGATGGCATGAAAAGAGATGTTGCAAAATATGTGTCTTGGTGCTTGGTTTGTTAGCAAATTAAGTCCGACATACAGATGTCTAATGGGATGTTAGAACCATTACCCATACAAGAATTTAAACTGGAAGAAAACACTATGGAATTTGTTATTGGACTTCCCAAAACATATAAAGGACATAATTCTATGTGGGTTATAGTTGATATCCTTATGAAGTCGGCACAAATAATTTTTGGTAGGGGGGATTTATATCCTAATCATATTTCTATGATATATGTAAAGGAAGTGGTAAGATTTCATGGAGTACCACATTCCATTATATCTAATCAGGATCTAATATTTACCATAATGTTCTTGAAAAGTATTTTTCATGATTTGGATATATTGTTATGTTTCAGCATAGCTTATCATCCTTAGATAGATGGTCAGTCTGAGGGGACAATTCACACTATGGAAGATATTTTGAGAGATTATTCTTTGGATTTAAAAACTTGTTGGGATCAACACCTATCTTTGGAAGAATTTTCATACAAAAATATATTTAACTCCAGTATTGAAATGACTCCTTATGAATCCATCTATGGAAAGAATATAAGAACTCCATCATTCTCTGTTGAAGTTGGGGAAAAAGATATTTGGACGTAACATTGTTTATGAAATGGCATGAAAGTCCAGATCTGTTTAACATCACATAATATTGTCATATAATAGAAAAAATAGTTATGCTGAAAAATAGGAAAAAAGATATAGTGTTTTAAATGAGAGATAAGTTTTATATATGAATATCTTTTTGGAAGAGGGTAATGAGATTTTGAATGAAGGGTAGGTTTAGGCTTAGGTATATCAGTCCTTTTGAATTTCTGGATATTATTGGGAATGTAGATTTCCATTTTCAACTTCCAACTAATATCCACTACCATCATGATGTGTTCCATGTATCTCTTCTAAAAATTATGTACTTGTTCCTTCACATGTACTAAGTTCATAATTCATCTCATTGGAGAAAAATCTTTATTATGAAGAACAACCGATAGAGAATCTGGATTGTAGCAAAAATGTTCTAGAAAGAAAGACCACTAGATTGGTTAATGTTTGATAGAGGAACAACCAATTTTAAAAATATAGATTGGAACATGAGGGTATTATAAAGAATATGTATCCTAATCTATTTATTTTCAAGTAATTAATTTCAAGTATGAAATTCAGTTTAAGTGGCGGTTGAATGTAACAACCATGTGATTTTATGAAATATTTTTATTTCAATACTTTTTAATCTTCAGTTGGTAGATATGAATGAAACTATCATTTTAAAAGAACCACAATATAATCTTAATTTAAATTTACTGTTATATCCTAGTAGTTAGGTTATCAGGAATAATTAAAACTAACATATGAAAATGCATTGTGAATTAATTGGCTATATATTATTTATGAAAAATAAAAATTAACTAGGTTTTTTTATTTTTTCGGGGTAGAACGTTTGGTAATGAAATTATTGAGATATATATGAGTTATATACTTTATTAAACATTGTTTTTATTCAACTAATGTATATTTTAGTCAAAGGGTATGAATAAAACCCTATTTGATGTATAAAACCCTATTATTGGAGGATAATTTTACACATTTAAATGTAAAAAACCATTTAAATGAAGATTTTTACACATTAATAAATTTTTTATGAGAAAATAAACATGAAATTTTGATTTAGGATATAAAAATTTACTTGGATGAATTTCTGATATTTTTTTGACAACATTCATGTTTTGATAAATAGTAAAAATACGCTAATTTGTAATTGATAATAACTTTTTCATTGAAATAATTTATATGGTTAAGTTTTTTATTGAATGTTTTCAAAGTATAAATTGAAAATATTTTTATTATTTAATAAAATTTAAGTCAGTTGAATTAATTGTTCATTAAATTCTGAAGAAAAAACATATTAGTCTTTTGCAATATTTTATCTTTCAAAAACCCTTTTCACATTTCAACAATGAGATTAATTTTAAATTAATTATTGAAAATTATGTGTTTTTAATTATGGAAAATGGATTAAATATTTTCTATCATTAGGTCCCAAATATGAATATATATATACATATATTGGTCAATATTAATAGTAACTTCAGTAAATTTTATTAGCACGGTAAAAGGGTAAATTATGTAATTATGTGTAAAAAGAATATTATAATATTAACCTAACACATGTCTTAATATTATTAGATGATTAAAATTTTACCTAAGACATTATTGGGTAAAAAAGGTATCCAATGGAACTAAAATGGATGAGATTAGTCCATTTAATTTATTTTATATAACGAAAAGTGAAATATGTCTCACTCAAACTTAAATAATTAAATTATTTTTTATATAACTATATAAAAAGATAAATTAGATTATAAATATTAATTTGAAATCAATAATTTTATCATCATCATTAAAATTTATTTTAAATTTTTACAAAATAAATAATTAACATAAATACTTATACTTGGATGATGAAAATATTAATTAATTGATGAGAAATCAATAAAACAATTTTTATTAATATATTAATATCCATAAGAGGGCCCAAAACTGTTACTAAACCTTATGGGTATATTATATCATGACCATAAGCATCCAAGTGTAATATTATAGACCATTTGGAGGCTTATAGAAGAGATATTACACTTATATAATTTTATTTTACGTGATGATATATTTGTCACATTCAAGTTTTAAAAGAGTATATAATTTTTAATGTTGGTTTTTCCTCAATATAAATTAGACTAAAAGTATTCTTCTAAAAAATAATGGTTTTATCTTCATTATATACTTTTATTTTTAATTTTCATTCTAAAAATATTTGTATTAAATAATTACACAAAATTGACGTAGTAATTATTTTATTATTGAAGATATTAAATTAATGTTATGATTTTTTTTAATAATGAAAATTTGGGATAATTATTATGTCAAATTATTTCTCTATACTACCATTACCACATCGGGATAAAATAAAATATTTTTTTTGAGGTTCATTTCAAATTTTTATATTTATAAAAATACATTAAATAAATAGTGTGAAAATTGACACTATTAATATTATGTCATCATCGGGTTTTAATAAATTATTAAAAAATAATAAAACATTTTTGAAAACATTTAATAATTATTATATGGTATAAAATGTTTTAAATTATTCATTTACATTTTAGTTTACATTAAATAGGTAAATATTTATCCGTTTTTATATTGAAATATTTTTTACCCATATTAAAAATTAAATAGAATAAATATGGTTTTATTAAAATGATAACGCTTATGATGACATAAAAATGTTTCTAAAATTTATTGGTTTATTATATAAAAACCGTATATTATATCATATTAGAAATTGAAACATATTTGAGGTTTTTATGTTGGATTATTTATTATAAATTAATATTTTTGAGGATTCCAAAAGTTACTCTCACCTAAATTATAAAAGGGAACCTCCTCCATAAACTATTCACTTCATTTTGAGCCTTCATTATTGAGCATAACATACCCATTTTATATATAAATGTCCCTAGGAAAATTATAGGGGTGTTGGTTTTCTTCAATTACTAACTCTAGTGCTCAATGAGGTGATTCAAAGGAGGCACACCGAGGAAGAGGTAATATCATTTACCGATTCTTTAAAACTTCATTATTCTTCTACTTCCACCTCAAGATTTTATTCATTATAAAGTAATAACTCTATTAGTACATATATAATAAGAAGTTATTGTGATTTTTAAACAAATATATTCTATATTCTACCCATCCTCTGAGAAATGAAATCACCACGCGTGCATATGTACGGATTATCGTCTCCACACCTTGGTGTTATCCACTTTTTTACCACCACCTTACCTGAATTGGTATAATGATGTAATTAATAAATATATATATGATTAATAGTAAATTATATTTAATCTAATATACTAGACACCATACAATTCAATACAATTAAACAATAATGAGAACTATATCGTCGCTCATGCGTATATAAGGATTACCATCTCTACAGTGTGACACGGTTCGTTCTACATAATCTTCATTAATGTAAGATTATATAAATTAAATAAATGAATAAATATGATATATATTATAATAATACTATAATTTAAATGATATAACTATATCCTAAAAATAGGAATAAGAACATATCTGAAAAAACATGCATAAGACCATAAAGAGATTAATATTCGAATAACGAGTAATAGTGAAATGTTACTAAAAAATGGATGAAAATATGATGATATATGTTATCATAAAAATGAATATGAATCTAGAATTAATAAATTACAATATTTAAATCATTATATAGTATGTTCAGATACAAACGAATCATATCAGACCTAAGGTAAGGGATAGCTTTGGAAATCTTGTTTTTATCAAAGTTTATTTATTCATAACTATTTACTGGGGTATATTTATCATTTACATTCATGTTTCCAAAATATTTATTTAAAAAAATTATATATATTATTATTTAATTTTAATCATTGGTGAATTTTTTTAAAATGTTTTGAATGGAATCATTTTTCATATTTGGTACGAGGTATATTTTACTTTTATGGAAAAAGTATGAAAAGAATGTTTTTTTAACTTATACTGATTGAATGTATTTTTATGCTTTCATAATTCCTTATTTTCATTAATATTACCCAAAAAAATTTTATGCTTATTTTAACATAAGAGGATTTTATCTTAGATTGTTTGACATTTTTAGGAAGGAAATGTTTTTTTGAATAAGAATAGATATTTTCCTCAGGAATTAATATGAAGTGTTTTCTCAAAAATTATTTTCCATTTAAGATTAAACTATTTAAATAGGGTTATATTTGTAATTCTATTATTAGAATTATTTCATTTTGTTTTATTTAGGAAATAAATTTTATTTATATCAATTATTATGTAATGATTTTAAGAAACCCAATTTATTTTATGTGTTATACTATGGTGAATGTTTTTATGCTTTTTGGGAACACGTAAGATTGGTTTCATTATGAGATGGGTGGGACCTCCATATCTCTCTAATGCATTGGTAAACATTAATATCTCATGACATATACATGAATGCAATGGAAAGTAAATATGGTTCAGTAATATAGAGCTGGATCAAGGAGTGGACTCAGTTCGGTAATGGACTTTGTCTGCTATAATGGTATCATCAATATTCCATGACAATTATGAAATGATTATCTATGATTATCTGTTTATGACATGAATTTTTTCATTTTTATGACTATTTGGATTATATTATATTTTTTTGATTTAACCCATGACATGATATTATGATCTTTTATATGCAAGATAGTATTTTCAAATGATATGATATTATTGATATTTACCATGTTTACCTTTACTGATCATTTGATCTCACCCTTTGATATGTTTCTTTTCCCTAGGTCATGAAGAAGGGTATTAAATATGATATGTAAAAAAGAATTCTAGTTATGAATAAATAAAAGGGATACAATGTGGATGTTTTATGAACCCATTTTTTATGTTTCCTATTTTCTTAAGACACTAATCCGATATGGTCCGAGTGTGGTATTTTTTTATGCTATGTAATAAATATTCATCAATGTTGAAGTAAAAAATAAATGTAAAGTATTATTCATTATAACATATATTTAAATTATCGTTCTAGTATCATATTTACCTAATATATGACACATTTTTTTAAAATAATTATTAATAAATTCCTTGTATAACTTGAATTAATCCGAAATATTTGATGATTCGTTTGTCCCCACGTACACAAACGATTTTATCGAATTCCAAAAAAAACGAATAACAAAATGTAATATGTTTTATAAAAATTAAATAGGAATAATGTTATCATATGTGTCATATATATCATATATAAAATATAAATCCAATATTACTACAACCTTTAATGGTTTTAATGGATGAATGAATAACCTCAGTCCTGAGGCGGTAGTCTTCCGTTCACATGACCAATGATCGTGTATTACATATGATTTATGTGAGTGAAACTGTAAGTAAAAATATTATCATAAAAATATCATTATATTATATATTTTTAGTTTATTATATAATAATTATATTAAAATAATTGAAGGGGTGGACATGTAAAGGAACCAAATGTGATCATTGAAGAATATTACCTCATATTCTGGTAACTCATTTTGGTTTATACCAAAAGCCTTCCTTGGATTTCCTTCTGACCAAATTTGGTATTCTAGGAAAAGGGGAGAGAAGTTAAGAGATTATTTTTGTATGTTTTGTACCAGATAAATATTTTTATAGATGTGAATAAGTCAGAGAGGTGAATTTATTTTTTAGTGGATGAGGAGTGGCATTCTTGTAAATATAAAATGGTAAACACCATTGAGAGGTGTACCTTAAATTATTATCTACAAATAATGAACAAAATTCTATAAAGGGGACTACATTGTGTAGATATGTCCATAAAATAGGTTTTGGAAATCTTTATAGGTCATTTTGGTACACAAGTTTTTGGGTTTGTCCCTTGTTAAGCTTAATTCTACCTTGATAATTGTAATTAATTTTCATTTCATTCACTAATATTTTGTTTCCAGAAACTTTTTTGACATTATTATCATAAATAATTATTTTTATTATAAATATGGATTTAATTATTCCCAATTAATTCCATTAAATATGAAAAAATATTAATCTAAATTTAATCTTGTAGACATGAAAAAAACAGGTTTTGAAAGTAAAAATACTCATATGTTTGAAATTGTTTTGTTAAAATTTCAAAACAAATTTAATTTTAATGAAATAAATTGGATTATTAGATTTATTAATGATACAATTTGACTTTAAAATAAATATGAAATAAAAATTATCCATATAAAGAAATTAGATGTAAGTGTAGTTTTCAATTCAAATTTAGTATATATCACTATTCATCAAAAAACTAAATCATCTCAAAAAATACCAATAAAATCCCATAAATTATTATTATGTAAAAATTTAAAATTATATTTAATTTTTTCAGATTAAAATTATATAAGTCGAAAAATTCATATTTAGAATAGGTTCTCCCTTAAAATGCTGGGAAAATTCATTCATAGTAATTAGGTTGTTATATGTAAAATTGGGGTTGTTTCTATCTTATGACTATAAAATATATTGGTCGGATGTAAAAATATTTGATTTGATATAGAAAATATAAATTTATTATATAAATTTTCTAATGATTCATAATTAAATTGATTTCTAATAACATGACTAAATGATGTTTTGTTTAAACCTGGTGTTGTGTTCATTACAAGTTATCAAAAAAATTAAATTTATTCTAAAAGGGGAATATTATAAAGTCTTTTGGTGAAAAATTATCACTCATATTGAAAAAACATCAAGATAAAAATTGAAAATATAGAGGAGAAATGTTTTTCATTGATTGAGAATTATGTCCTAAGGGATTAAGAGAAGAACCCAATATTTTATTATTTCTCCATAAGATATATGAATTTAAAATAAATTACAAATTTACCATGACATAGTAACAAGCTGTATAGAATTTACCTTCCCCATTGGTGGGTGATCCCATCATAGTTTTATTGTGGGGTTTATCTTGTCGTCCAATATCACTACCCTCTATCTTTCATGTGGTTCCTTCCATTATATTTCAATGATTACAGATATCCTGTAGGATTCTTATTCTCAACCATTGAAATCTACTAAAATAATATCTATCCCAATATGGATATCATATCCTCTCACAAAAATCTATTTTCTAATGAATCTATTTCTATCAAAATAAACATTTTATACTCCCTTAATGCAATCCTGAAAAATTGAAAAGCATTCTAATATCTCTAACTGAACCTAACAGTTAATGGATATTTTGAATCTTTTCCCTTTTGTTGTTTAAATAATAACATAAACATTATATACAAAACTCTTAAAAATATCCAAATTATGTTTCTTTCAAAAAATTATAATAGCCACAAACACATTGAAATAAAAATAATATCCACTCTTCAACTACTACATATAGCACACCCAACCACCTTATAGTCACCGAAATCCAACTCAGGCACAATATTACTTTTTTATTTCATAGACCGTGAAATTTTTGCACATATCAACGATATATTACTTACCATCTATATTCCATTTCTAAAACACCCTATCCCACAATAGTATTCAAATGATTTTGAAAATTTCCTCAAAATGTTTTTTCATTGAATTAAAAAATAGATTCTTTAAAATATTAATTATAATGTAACTGTCATGGTGGAGTAACCAAATTGTTTAGAACATTATTTTTTTGAAAATATATTTCTAAATATTACTAAATCATTCATTGCCTTTTCTGGTACCACATATACATCATCCATGGTAAAAAGTGAAACCACTTGATATAGAATTTATATATAGCTATTCTCCAACCTTATAAATGATACCACCAATACAGTTTTACTCATATAAGTATTAGAATCATCCATGTTCCCATATCAATATATGCTCATAATATTATAGAAAACCTTAATCGTTATTTTTAATCTCTATTTCAATTGATTCAACATATTATCTATTTTTCATACTCTAAGGCTTCCTTTTCAAGGATTTTAGTGTACCATTTGATGAATCCCACTAAGAAGGAAATGTAAATGAAAGGATATAACAATAAAATACACTAAAAAATAAAAAATTATTAAAACATAACTATATCCATGTATTTAAGCAGACTTTTCATTCTCAGTTATTTATATATTTAATGATTAAAGAGTTCAATAAGATTTTTTATATCCACCATATATTTATTAATTTCAAACCAGATGATGTCCTTTAAGATATAATTCTTTTAATAAAAAAATAAGCACCCACATTTCATGAATCTTTTAATATTTATCATAATAATTTACATAGATATTTTGAGATATTTCATTTCAAACATATACAAAATAAAAAATTATTCCTCTAAATCTATTAACTGTCTAGTCCTAAAAATATTATGTAATAAATATAAAGAATAAAAATGATGAAAGAATCATCCAATAACACCTCTATCATGAATTATTATTATTGTTTTCTTTGAATAAAATTATTATCAACTATGAGTGCACCAAATTCCCATTATTAGTACATTAGATCTTGTATCAATCCTTAAAAACTATAGTTTAGCTTTCACACCAGGACTGTGCTCTAATTAATCAAAAAACCAATTTGTTTCTTAATGTAAATTTCATCCCCAAAATCATAGTGATGGATGACAGATTTAACATGCATTTGATACTAGAAAAAATAATTATTAGAAATCATAAAAGTATTGACTTTATGGTAGAGTATTTAACATGAGTGAAAATATTTATAAGAAATATATTCTATCATTATGTTTGAATATTTTTAAAACATTCATTATTTTACCATTTTACTTCTATCACCTTATGATTTTATCTAAATGGCCCACTAACTCTACAATTATTTATTACCTATTAGTAATGTTGTTATCTCTTTAGTTTCATTAAAATTTAATGAATCCAATTCCTTTTTTTAGAGATAAGGATATATTTTTTTTATCAGAAAAGTGCATCCATATAATTTAGGGTATCATGTTCTCCCCCTATATTAAATGTATATAGCTAATATCATGACCATAACAGTGTACTGGTTTTCTGAATTTATAATAACTTCTCAAATTTATTAACAATTATTGTATTTTTGTAATTTTATCTTTTAATTATCTTTCATAAATAGTCCTAACATCCAAAAAACTACCTTATGCCTCTATATTCCTTATGAATTCTCTTGTTTCATCTATTTTTGTGATTCTATAAAAATACATCCTTAATCAAAACATATAAAAAAATTATTTCCATATAAGAATATATTTTGATAAATTTTAAAATAGATCATTTATATTCTTTACTCAAATTAGACCATTAACAGGATCTGGTGTATTTCAGTGACCATCTAATTTATTAGAATGAACCATGATCTGACTATAATTATAAGACCATCTTTCAAAATCTATAATCTAATGTTTTCTTCTTCATATACCATAATAAAACATTAATATATCTTAGCCGTCATAATTTTATATAGTGAGATATAAGGTCAAAAATTACTATAAATTATAAAAAATGATAAATTTCAATAATATTAGTGGGACATTACTATTCATGAGTCTCCATTCCCACTAGGTTTGATGAACGTCAATTAACTGGGTACACTTATCAATTTAATGCTTCCTCAAAAATTCATTTCGATATGCATGTGTGTAATCTCACAATTTAATCTCTCCTAGTTAGAACTACATTAATACATTAATCCATAGAAATGTCTTCATGGTTACCAATTATAATATTTTCTTTTATGATTCCCATTATTTGGTAATAGTTTTATGAAATATATTACAATGTATTTACATGAACTATATCACGACGGCGAAGGGGATGGATCTCTTCGGTGTCAATTGTTTTCAGAGGTTCATACAGTGTTTCTTCTGAAAAAATCCTTCTCTTTCTCTACTATGGTTCCAAGGTTCCACCATTATCTCTGTGGTGGATATGCATAGATTTCTTTATGGTTCTTTAGTATGTGACTATGAGGGGGTTTCTTCAGGAGGTTGATGGTGAAAGAAATTTCAATCGTGGATGGATAGGATGTGTTTTGTCTCTAGTGACAATGATGAAATTGATTTGGTGATGGGGGAAGACACAATATGATTGTGATGGGTTTCAGTATTATGATGATAGTGGTCAGAGATTCGGTCAGAGATGATAATATGATGAGGATGATTACTATTGATGATTCGATGACATGATGGTGATGAATGTGTTTCAATGTCAGACCTACGATTTAATTATGGAAGTGGGTGAGATTAGTGTCTCCCCATGATAAGGATTTAGGTTGGTGGCTCGTGGTTCAAAGTTGAATTGGGTGGTCTGTCAGAATTTTGGTTTTGAAATTTTAATGTTATATTTTAAATTTGGAATGATGGATGGGAGTATTTTCACGTGAATTTGTGGTTATTTCTTTTATGGTTCCTACTTACCAAAAAAGTGGCTTTAGATAAATAAAAAATAAAATGGATTTTTGTTATATACATGCACTAATGGACCTCAAACATTTTAACTTTAAACACACAACACTTTACTCCATGTTTTTAAAATGAATGAATAAACCAAACACATTTGACCAATGATTTATGATGTATACCAAAATTATCATTGAATAAAATTAAAAAAATTCGATTGAGTATAAGTATCCTTTATGTTATTTAATTGAGGATATTCTCTAAATATCTAAATGATCAAGATCTATATTTCAATATCTATGGATTATTTATGATCATGTTAAATTAAACATTATTCTAGTACCCATGTATAAAATTTTCAGACCATCGAAAGTCGATATAACCAATATTTTGTACACCCTTTACCCCAAGAATCTTCATATTTTTTCTCAATGAGATGACCAAGATGATAGTTCTATAACTTTAAACATCTTGATGTTGTGATTAAGTCTATAATTGAACCATAAAACTGTCAAATAAAACATGAGGTCCCATTTTTCAATCATATTTCCACCACCAAAATAGATTTAGTAAAATTCTATGACCTATTCGAAAAAAATGTTCCATATATTTCATATTTTTTTGTCGAAATGAAATAAGAATTTTACAATCTCTAGGGATGTGTTGAAACTCAATCATCTCCAAGATACATCTAAATTAAATATGGATAATAATATAACCATTTCAAAAACCATTATGTTCACCTTCATATTCAAATTACAATTTCCCAAATCTCGTGTGTACTTATTTTACCATACACTATTACTATATCACGGAATGAAATGATTCGCTCAAAAAAATTTCACATCATATTTATAGAGCAATGATACTTAATAACATAGTACCATTCCCTTCTATAGAATTTTTGGACCATGAAAATATTTGAACATTCCATATAGAGTACCCTTAATAATACTAATATTATTCCTTTAGATGACCACTCACACCACAATGTCAACAGATACAGTCAGGATCGTTGGAAATTCCATTACATTAATTTTTGTAATTATCTTTTACTTCAAACATGAATTATCCTTTAGTGATTATCATCTGACATCTTAATTTGATGAAATTTCTGTAGGTTCATTTTCTTAATTTGATATCAATTTTTATGGTTTTTCTTCTATAATCCCCAAAATATAATATTGAATTTTTATATGAATTACTGAAAGTTATCACTAGGAAATATCAACACACTATTATTGATTACTGAAAATGGGACACGTAAAAATCTTTTATTTACATTACATTCACCGAGTCTTTATGGCTCGATATAATATTGAATTCATTATAATGAACCACCAATAGTATTACTTTCAATAACATCATATAAAAAACATTCATGTCATGAATAAATTATATAATGAAGTAAATTTATCATACATGTTTATCATAGAATTCATCAGACAAGGTGTAGTTTTCTTTCTGAGAATTTAATAGAATATATCCTTCCCAATTTCCTTTAAATATTTCCAAGTGCATTATGATCGAACTATTATCATAGAACAGTATCGATTTTATATATCTTGGTTCAAGAAAACATAGAATATAAATACTTTTCGATGAGGTAATCATCTATCTGTATCTTAAAAAACAATTTCTACACCATAGAGCATATCAAAGATAAGAATAACGTCATCTGTCTATATTCTATTCAAAAAAATTAAAACCCCGCTAAATATGATATAACACCAAGGTATGAGAGACTAAATATTCCAGAGTATATTTTGAGTTTTACCATTTCTTAATTTAGTGGTTTGATGCCACTTATATGGGATAATGATAAGAAATTCAGGATAATGCAAGGAGCTAAATTCCTTTGAACTAAGATCATTGATCCGATGAAACATTAAACAATAAATAGATGTTCAATAAATTAGGAACAAACAATAATGACCATAGTATAATTGTTTAATGAAAAATAAAATATCAATAATTCTCTTTACCAATTCATCAAATTTTCATAGACACATAAAAACATATAATAGAATGAAATAAAAATTAAATAAATATTTATTAATATATTGTTCAAATATTTGGAATTATTTCCTGGGGATGACTCATAAAAATTTAATGAATTTATCATATGATATAGGTTCTTCAAATAACTTATGAATTTATAACCATATATAAACTTCTAGTCTTTCCCAACCACAAGTGTTTGTGGTCCATCATCAATATTATGTAAAGGTTTATCCAGACATTCAACATAACTAACCTATGGATTCTACTAGTGTATCCCATTTAATTCAGATGAATACTAATATCACATATCATTATAATTATTAATATATAATGATTTAAAGAATAAAATGTTTCAGCATCTGTAGAATTAGTCAGTGAACATATCACCACCATCTAATAAAACTCATTTAGAGGAAAAACCCTACCTGAACACCCTTCCCATCATCCATAAAAACTAAATAGGAAACATAATTCTTCTTTTTAATTCTCGATGATTCTTGATCCTTTATATCATCTCATTCTACTAAATTCAATCAGAACATGAAAATATCCATCATAGGTCCTTAAAATATGTTATCTGATTCAATACTAAAGAAAAAAATCAATTATTTAAGAATAAAAACCCATTTATATTTTATACTACCCATGTGAGAAGAATAAACTGTGATAAAATAAAAAATCTATGAAATAGATGATAACAGACTTACCAAAAGTAGTCTCCCACGATTTATGACACATCATAGGAGGAATTGAATAGGAAGAAAAAGTTATTGTAGCCAAGGGGGGAGCCCCAAAATTGTTTCTAGAATAGTGGTTGTTGAGGGAATGTTGTGAGGATGGTTAAAGAGGTTGAAGTATGAATATTACTAAAATTACCATATAAAGAATCCCAAAGTTCCTATTTAGTAGACTATTCCCGAAATATTAATTAGTATCCCATACTCATCAAATGTTTCACTCCCATCAGATATTATGTGGATGTCTAGAAGCTACATAGAAATTTCCCAAACCACCAGGTACTTGGTATCCTAATATTACGTACCCAGTTCCCTTATTATATATATATATATAATTATCCTTATTCCCAATCCCATTTCAAAAAATTTATTAATTTTTTTATGATTTTAAAATCACTATATATTTTCAAGTAATAAGAAATTTTTAATAACTATTGATCCTTTAATTTATAGTTATAATTTTGGTGGTCATAAAAAAATCCCCTATAAGGGTTTCCATTCATTAATACTGAAAAAATATTATCTATACTAAATATATATGACCAATGGGATTGTATATCTAAATCATTCTCCCTGGATTCTTCTGGGATAAATGGGTTCTTCCAAAATACCAATAAAATATTAATTTTCTTCCCTCATCAATCCTACTCAATATGGTATACCAAGAGCACCGAGAACATCTCTAATGATATATATGAATCCATATTAATATCCTTAATAAAAATCATTTAGACTTTTATTGGATTTTACATTTAGATGTATAACATGTTAAATGCATAATGTATTCATTGATGACATAGAGGAAGAGACAACCCATAAGGGAAAACCTATATCTATTGCCCAATTTGAAAAGAACATAAATGGCATATCACAAGGTTGTTATACCTTTTAATACTAAAATACCTATCAATGAAGATACTCATAGAGATAAATGATCAACTAAAATGAAATATCAGGTTCACCATCTATAGTTATTATATAACTAGAATTTACATAAAATGATATCTGACCACTTGATAAACAAATACTACAACTCAGTTGGCTTATATAAAAAGATTTTTCCTGAAAACTCTTAACTTTCTATCCTTTAACCAATACAATTAAATGTTTCATTATATATTATAGAAGGCCTTCTTGGGATCCATCTTGATCAAATAAAAATATATTTTGTTATATGAGAACACTATTAAGGCCTGATGGTCATCCCATTCTACACATAAACAAGGAACCCATACCCAATGAATATCGTAATATATCATGATTTTATGATCATAATAACAATTTATTTTTGTGTGGTATCTGATACACCAATCATAAGTGTAAAAAATATAATAACAACCCATGGTTATAGTATATGATACTAAAGACTAATTAGAATCTCTAAATTGGGTGAAAGCGCATGTTATCACAATTATTTTAAAGGCATTTCAGTTTATTTTAATTATTTAGAGTGAAAAATAAATATAATTTTTTTAAGAAGATGATTACTGATTGGATCAAGGCTTCGATTGAAAATTGTAATTTTTTCTGTCTTAAAAGACAGTCAATTTTCATTCTTATTTACTAATTAGTGATATAATCTAAAAATTTGAGTCATTCAACTTATGTTGAGATTGAATATGAGTTTTGATCAATAAAATAAAAAATTGTTTTATTTATATACATATCTTTGTATATTGGAAGATATCAACAAACCACCTAGATGACTAAGTAAAAAAATATTCCTTAATTGAACATGAATATCCCTAACATGTTATATAATTCCCAACTCATTATAGAATGAGTCAGATCATTTCACACACACATCAACAATCACTAAATACTTCAACACAAAACAATTCATATTCCATATAATATTTAAAAAAAATATGTGTATAACAAAATTTGATTATCAACACAATATATATATTATTAATCGATATATTGATCTAATTATAACATCACTTATACCCCACCATAGAAATTGATAATAATTATTTAAATAATAATTTTAATTAATAAAATTTATAATCAATCATTATAAAAGGATCCCTCTTACCTTATCCCATTCACAATATGTATTTTTGTTCTTCTATGTGAATAAAAAAATTAAATTAAAGGGAATAAGAACAAATTTTAGAAAATATACAAAAAATTTCCATATTTGAACTTTGATCCACACCATCATGGAATCAGGATTCTTAAAATTTAATTATTATTTCCTTCATGATTATACTCATAATTCATGATATTATTTCTATTTTGGTTTTAAATATTCCCATTTATATGTATAGCTTCATATAAATCAGTAATTGTAAAATCTTTCTTCACTAGATTGGTTTATAACTTTCTTTTTACCTTATCAATTACTGATTTTTAGACAAGTAATATAACGCAATGATTTGATTATGATTCTTCCACCATTCATGTGATTCATGTGTATTGTGATGATCAATAATATCAAATTTTTTTTCAAAAATCATTTCTTATATCTCAATTTTCACTATTTTATTTCAATGAATCTATTCATATAAATCCCTTTACATCTCTAGATTATTCAAAATTAACTTCTCGGAAATATGATACACCTTCTATAAATATCGTCTAATTCCTACATAGAATAGACATATTATAACAATGCTACATATCCATATAGTCTATGCTCATGAAACTTTGTTTTAAGTATTTTCCATATCCACTTATTCTTCTATAGTGTGGGTTTATTATTCCAAAATTTACATATTCTTTTACATAAATTTGTTTTATTTTAATAATAACATTAGAATTACATATTAAATATTAAATATCTAATGAATCATACATAGTTAATCTCACATTGATTTTTTAGATTATAAAATTCATCTTCTATATTATTTGAATCATCCAGATTCTATATTTTACAACATTTACTTCCATTCATTATCTTATTCTAATAATTGAACTTATGTTGTTCACCATCTTCCATAATCTAAAATCATAACCTCAATTTATATTTTTTATAAGTATTTCTAAAAATTAATTTCTTCTTTATGTCATTACATTATCATCCAAAACAGACATACTGATATTTTTTCAAATAAATATTCCACATTTTTAAACTGACACAACTAGAATCTTTTATAACAATATTTCAACCAATGTTGGATTAAGATGGGTTTTTCCTATATTGCAATATACTAGAAATGTTTTCCTGGACATATTATATTTAATTAATTGTTTAAATACATGTGATCATAAATTAGTAGCATAAAACATCCAATTTATGGATGTTAATTTCATATACATGTTTTTATATTGATTTAATCATAGAAAATCATTTGAAACATTATCCTAATATCGTAAATCTCCCCAAAATACATTATAATAATATTTTATTTTTAAAAGACCTAAAATTCATATTAAACATTTTTATTTAGAAATTAAACATTCCAATAAAAAATTACATGTTAAAATTACGTTTTTATATTAGTTATATATAATAATAAATATTAATTATTCAACTAAAACTATGATTATAATCTACTAACATTTAATTAAAAAATTCTTGTTTTATAGAAATTCTAAAAAATATGTTAATAAAAAATTTAAGGGAATTAAATTTGGCTTATATCAAATAAATATAATAAATAAAATTCCTCTAAAAATTCACCTACAATTAAACACATTTTCTCTAAGACAAGGGAATATCAAAAATATTTCCCATCTAAAATTCCAAATATAGGTGAATGAAGTCCACCCTTAGAAAATAGCAACATCCCTTAGTATTGTCATGACTCTTGTATTCTTCTTATTTTATTTTATATGTATTCTAAAATTAATAAATTTTTACATTTATCATACTCCAGTAATATTTTTTTATAACTTATTGAGAAAAAATCCTTCATTAAATAAATTATGTATTTCTAGGAAAAAATATCACATTTCATTCCCATTCCTTGGTCATCAATTCTTTTCTAAATTTTTTAGTATTCATGCAATAGAAATATTTATTTCATTTATCAAAAATAAATTTCTATTCCTTTATAAGGATAGGTGTTTTTAGGTGATGATGTTAATATTACAATGGTATAATTACAATATTTGTATCAATATTATGAGAAATTGACGATTTATAATTTACATTCAAGAAATATATCCAAATGCGTCTGAATTATAATGATTCAAAAAAAATTCCATCAAATTATCCTGGAATTTTTATATATAAATTATTTTAGAATCAAAAAAATTACATACACCTTTTTATTCAATTGTTACGTTTTTTCATTCTTTTATCTTCATTTAAATTATATAGAAACATTATATCCCGAAGATATTTAAGAATCCTTGAACTTTGAAAACTTTTTTGAACTCCGTATAATAATTTTCTCTTGTATATTTATTTTTATCATTCCTAAAAATGTTTTTCATCTCATATAATCCCAAAAAACAACATTTACCCAATAATCGAGTTCAGTTAAGAACATTAATTTAACTATAGATTTGGGTTGTTTTGATTTTATAATTCTAATACGGTTCCCTTATCAGGTTATTAATCTATTCTTAGGGATAATTCAATGGGCATATAGCAATTCATGTTTCAAAATAGTTTTACTAAAATTATCTTTTAAATTAAAATAATTCCTTGTTAATTATCAAAACAATTTTATAAATACTCTAATGTCTAGAAAATTATTGAAAGTGAATTATTGTTATATTATAATGTAATTATTCTATCATGAATAGGAGGAATTATTATGATGATATAAAAAATTGTTTAGTTTCCTCCTGGGTATGTGTTCTGACATCCCGACCAAACTAACCACTGGGAAAGTAGTTGGACAAGTGGGTCAGATGACCTCAGTCATGACTCCACATCTACCATAGCCTTTTTAATAGCCATGAGGGTATCATGATATGACAGTGGGGAGAAAATACCCTTGTGATAATAGGACCATAGTTCTATAATAGATACAAATAAACATAATATACTATAAGTAGTAATATATGATATACATAGTCATGCGAGAATAATATAAAATTTTATATTAAGGATGCCCAATTATAATATACAATTGATGAAGCCATTTCCAAATGATAATACATAATCTAAATCAATATAAATTCAATAGGAAAAAGATACATGATAATAAAAAATATAGAAATAACAAAAAAAATCCCAAAGGGAATTCTCTATAATTGTCCTAATCTCTATCTGGTCCTGTGCTCATAACTCCAAGGTACAAGAAAAACAACAAAATTAATCTTCCATTTCCGCATGAATAAGTGTTCTACCCAGGTACCCCAGTTCGATGGAGGCTTGAGAAAGGTGTGGGATATAAATTCCAGTAAGTTAATATCCATTGTTCCTATAACATAGTCTAGCCTGTGAATAATAAATAATGAAGTCTGAATGTAATAAGGATAATAGACATATCTAAAACAACAACCATCTACCCTCCTCTATTTCTAAAGGACCCCAAGTCGCTCTACCCATATCAGCTCATTACTGGAAAGTGATTTTTGACTAGTAACCCCATATATATATTGATGTTTATTAAAATAGTGTATTTATATATTCCTTCAAAATATATGAACCATTTACATACAAACACATGTTTCCATATGACTGGAATACTAGGTACTAGATGGTTTGTTCTATAACATAGTCATCCATAATGATTTTGAATGAGCCTACAATATCAATCCCAAGAGTACATTCCCTAAATCTCATAATGAGTGGGATACATCAAATGCATTTCTCAAGATGGTGACTGGGATTTCATGTGAACACTAGTATTTCAGGATGTGATGTCATCAAACGACCCAACATAGGACATGGTGAATCAATCCCACCATCCACTAGTTTCAATGGTCTAAGATACCATGACTCAACACCCAATATAATAGAGTTTGATTTCCTCCATGCTCAAAATATACATTATTATCATTCACAAACTATATCAATGTGTAATACTAATTACAAATAAAATATATGAGGCAATACCTCTCATTCTTTATGTTTATCAAGACATTATAATGAAAGATTAACATTTCTATTATATGATTCACATAATTATTGAATGAAGGATGTAAATTTAACCAATTTACAATTCTTTTGGAAAATTCAATTCCATTTTATTGAATTCATTTTATATATTCAATGAATCAAATCCAGCATGAAAAAGGTAATTAAATTAAAACATTCCATTTAAAACACACAAAAAAGGAAATCCAACATGTCTAGAAAACCAATTTATTTAATGAAATAACCATAATTAATAGACTACATAATTAATAACATTCCATTGAATTATTAAAATATTACAATTTATTTAACAAATATCAAGGAGGTACATAGGATATGCCAAGATCAATTAGGAATATTACGACTAGGTAAAATCCATGTACAAAGAAAGAAAAGCAATTAAGAGGTTCTTAGATCATTATTCAACCAAATTGGATAGGCCATGCTATGAAATTAGTATGTGCATTCGTTAAATCAACCCATTATAGAAAATTTGATTCCAAACAATACAACCAAACATGTTATAAAATACTAATCATCAAATTGTATTTTTGAAGAAAATGAACTACTCTAAGTGGTATTGTTATAAATGAGTCACATTGATTACATGATAATTCATTTAGCCTAATTAAACATGACATTCAATATTCATAATTCAATTAATGAAAATGACTTTTTTCAGAAAGCTACCATTCATGGAAATTCTATTACATAAAAATTAACATGTCACTTAAGGGGTTCCATTATCATTTGGACCAATTCCAACAAGGGAAAACATATTTATCAAACTAATATAAATTATTAAAAGTCATTCCAAGACTGTACTCAATTAATTAATATGGGTAAAAACAAGCTGGAAAACCCAAGAGGTGTCTGTGATTGATGTTAAAAACCTATATATTCCAAACATGGATCATTGGGAGTATATCTAGGTTCATTGATCAATTTGATATAATGAACTCCATAAAAAGGTGATTCATAGTGACAATCAATCATGTTATAATGGAAACATTCATATTTAAATGAAAATTTAATGGGAAAACTATAGACCTCATACCTCATACTTATGATGTTCCACTCATCCAATACCAAGGCCTGATTGAGTCTAGTTTTTGAGAAATCAATGAAATAGTTATTTTCCTGGAAAATATATAAATTGGGATCTCACCTAGATAACTCTATTGAGAATAAAATAAATGTATAATTTCTAAAAATGAAAAATACATTACCAATGCATGCCTATAGAGATTGATGATTCTCGGGTTGGATAATGAACATAGGATATATCAAGAATCCTTGAATATTAATGGATTGGGAAACCCATGGAACATGGGAGATGGTTCCCATGACTCTAGGATATGAAAAGAAGAAAAAATGAAACATTAAACCTCATTAAGGGAAAAATGGTTCTCCCAACCATAGTCATTATGGTACAAAGGTTCCAATTCGAAGCCATAGTACCTCGACTCTTTTAATTTCCTTATGAATCAAACCCTAAGAATTCCAATTACACCCCATGTGTGATTTCCATAATTGGGAGAACTCGATTACATCATAGGCCATAACATAATCCTATCCATAAATTAACAATCAAATCTTGGTCGACCAAACTGAAACTGGTCTTGAAAGGTTTCCTTGAACGACAGGTACAACCTTTACACATCACCTTCATTAACCTCATGGCATGATTTTAAATGGTTCCAGTTGACCATATTAATATAATATGGAGTATCATTAGACAATCCACCTTTGATAGATCATTTATAGAACACCCAGTATAGATGTCCATCGTTAGAAAAACTAAACTGCATTTCCTTCTTCCAAGGCATTTGACATTTACAAAAATCATGTCCACTGAGGCCCATACCTGAATTAATGTGACTTTCCATGATCGAACAATCTAATTCCCATTTAAATTCTAATTCCCCATCAATAAAAAGGGTGAGACCTAGATCTAAGACACTATAATTGCCACCCCTTATCCATAACCTATGATCTAGAAAACAGGTCTAGAATAAACACAAATTCATTAAAATAGAGTCCACAAAACTAACTTAATGTATTCTAACTCCGTATAATCGAGTGAGATGTCAAAAAAATTACATGGCATCCATATCAGTTCATTGATAAATCTATAAGTGACATCCACATAGTGGGAAAGTCGTAGAATGTTTACTGGTGTCCAACATCCTATCCAATTTGATCCTACATGGGATCCAAAATATCACTATGAACTGACCATGAAAGTTTATTAACCATGAGTCTAACACGTAAATCATATAAAGATTAGAGAACAAGACCAAAAAAATTTATAAAATTATTATGGATTATGATTGATGCTATCTTAGTGCATCAAAGATGTCATCAAGATTGGGAACATGCTTGTATATTTCAGAAGAGTACACTGAGAGGAAACCAAGAAAACAAACTGAATAATAGTCTAACTGTTTCTGGTTGACATTATGAAAGAATAATATATTCATCTGCCAATACATTTTCATTAAATAATCACAATGCATTTACCACTGAAGGAATCATGTGATCATTCATGATTGGCTACTGATGTCTATCCCAAACCAATGGTGTTTCTCATGGGTTCCACACAAAGACAACCACAAAAACATTGTGATGATGAGAATGAACATACATGTAAACTTCAATAGGCAGGATACACCACACCTATAGAGTTTCCTAGTCATTGAAGAAATATATAGACCTGATGATCATAAGCACGCTAGGCCAAATTCATTTTAAATGAAAATAGCAGAGCAATATACATGAAGGCCAAAACCAAATAGACCAGTGTGTAAAAACACACAATTCACATGTAATCGTCTTGTTCATATGGAATAAAATTCTTCCACTCACACCAAGTAAATATACTATAGGGACGACATGAAAAAATACTCAATATCTCAAAGATCAATGATTTTACTAAACCCAACCAGTCTGTATATCATTTAGAAGCTCAATGGATATCGCATATATGATTTTCTACTACATCATGATTATAATAAAACTTAATATATTGGTATCCCCTCATAGGATTAACAGCCCTAAACATTCATGTTATTGATCGAACATGTATAATATTGGCTCAAAAGTGTAATCTTCCATACAAATGTAAAACAGAATGATGACCTCCTGAGTCACCCATGAAAAATAAAAATGTCATGATACCTACAACGAGGCCATCCCTGTTCTAGGATTGTATATCAGTTTGAACCCAAGCATTACTCGGTCATAATTCCCATAACTATGTCCAAGAAAACATGAACACCTATCTGAATAAGGGATTCATTTCGAATCCAAGAGTCATACATGGGATAACGGCACTCGGACAATACCATATGTTAGAAATATCTTGACATTTAGAAAGGAATTTTATCTATAAGGGAAATACCTACCTAAGGATATCCCCTCACAGTAGAATAAGCACAGACCCTAGAACTATGTGACACTAAAAAATTTCACTATGACCAAGCCCTATCATTTAAGGATTTGATAAAAGTAAATGACCAACAAAAAAACTCACCCTCCCGTTATGGGGAAAATAAAAGCGAATATTGGCTTCCCATACAAACATGTTTAAACTAGGGACACCACTACAAGATTCCGAATAAGTTCAATTATATTGATTCAAATTAATCCATAAACCTTTACAAGTTTCAAACAAAATGTCTAGCACTAATTACAAAACAAAATCACATTGCAATAGATTTAACTATTATAGCAAAGAAAAATAGAAAAGTCTTATCAAATTTTTTTAGCACTAACCATTTATTGAAATCCTTCATAACTAGGAAAAATATAAACTTAATTAATTTTTATGTTATAATAGATTATGAGACCTATAGGGGTCTCATTAAGATAACCTGGATTCATTAGAGTTCAACCCAATATCAATTTCATTACTATTAAAGTTTAAAACACCTATATTGTGGTATCTCATAAAATAATTCCCCAACTGACCTACATGGTTCTAGTTTCTCATTAAATAATCTAATCACATGATCTTAATACATGTGTGATAGATTCATCATCTATTATAGAGGCAGACAATTCATTTTTTCTAAAAATTAATCATAATTCACATTTATGATCATTTCAAAATATATCACATGGTAATATATAATTTTCGGTTATATGGGTTTCCTTCTACCAATCTATGAAGCACCCATACACATTAGAGGTTTTAATTTTTATCCCATTAATCAAAATGAATTTTACTATAAAATTTTAACACTAACTACCATTACATTTTAGCAATATTCCCTAAACATATTGAGAATGCTCAAGGGATAGTTCTAATATAAGGGTTACATTTTTCTAATTATAAGGCATTAGTACTCCTTAGAACATATGAATTGTTCTCGTTTAATTGTAAACAATATATTTCTCCAATGAAATAATTTACACATTAAAATATATTACTAAACATGCTATCATAACAAGTTAACATATGAAAACAGACAAGATAAAATGTTAGCGAGACATATAATTTGATATGAATGGAAAACTATTAACATGATAAATAAGTCACAAAATATTTTTATAAATAAAATCATGACAATGAAAAAACATGGATTGAAACTCAATGAACAAAAATAAACTAGTAAGTCATTTAGAAATTGAACCAAATGGCATGACATGTGAATTTATCTATAGGTATAATGATCTATGCAATGATTCATCCTTTATTAACTGGTGAAGGGTAATATATTAGAATATCATAAATCAATAAGTAGTGGAAATACAAAATTAATTAAAGGTGAAATCGAATCAATTGCCATAAAAAATGACTATAAGAAAAATCCCAAACCTATAAACTAGGACTTTCCCAAATGGGTGGGGTGATCAGTCTCAAACACATCTATTTACCATGTTCCAAAACAATCCTAATCTCATTTATACTAACCCAAAATAGTAAAAAAAATGAAAAAATCACATTTCTACCACGTTATCACATCCGGACCTGACTGACTACTAAGACGGTAGCTATAAAAGATAATCACATGGACTTAAGTGGGACTCCCCTTATACTAGATGCTGTAGAATAGCATTAAGGGTCTAGGGAGGTGATAGTGGGAAGATTATAACCTTATGAAAAGATCAGAATAAGTGTAGAATATATATTATTCAAAAGATAATAGAGTAATTAGTAAGAAATTAAATATAGAGAATCATAAGAATAATAATAGACATTATACAATGGATGGAAAACCCCAATATACAACTGATACACACATGTCAAGATAATAATATATAATTTAAAATATTACACATTCAAGGGGAAATGAGATATAACATAGTAAAAAATAAAGGATGAAATGATAATTACTTATGTAAATATCTTTGAGCATCCCAATATCCTTCTCTATCTGATGCTCCTAACTACTAGGTCAACAAAAATTGTAAAATCAATCATTCATAGTCCCATGAACAATTGGTCTACCCAGTTAGCCCCATGTAATGGTGACCTGAGAATGGTGGGAGATATAATTCCCAATAGGTTACCACTCACATTTTATACAAATTAATCAATCTCATGAGTAATATGTAAAGTAGTGTGAAGATAATATGAATAATAATCAATAAAAACAAACAAAAACTACCCCACTCAATATTTTAATGGAATTATGGAGGCTCTACATATTTCATCTCATAGCCGAATAGAGATTTCTGTCATGTAACCAAATATATATTTTTATATTAATAATTATATGTATATTTATGAAATATAAAACATCCACCTATACAAAATTGGTATATGCAAATATTAGTGGCCATATACCTAGAATATTAGGTGATGGCCAGATGATGGTGTAACTCAGACATCTATAACTAGTCTGAACGATCTTATAAGATAATGAAAAAGGGTACATTCCAAAATATCATACTAATTAGGATACATCATGCTCGTCACTCAATATGGTGATTGTGTTATCATGTCAACACTCAAATGCATGAGTCTGAACTCATTCCAACACTAAATTGGGGACATGGTGCATTAATTCCACCGTCCAATAGATTCAATGGTGTGAGATTCCATGACTCAATGCCAAATATAATATTTCTTGATTTCCTACTTGCTAAATAGAACCCTTTCCATCATTATAAAAATCATATCAAGGTGTTATCATATTTATAAATAAAATCATTGAGGTAGTACATATCTTGTATTAACCTTATCGAGTCATTATAATGAAGGCCTAAAATATCAATTATAGCATTCACATATCCTTGGAATGAATTATGTGTACATTTCAATCATAATAATTCATCTAAAACATTCAATTACATTTCTTTAATTTATTTAATACATTCAATGAAAGAAATAAATCATGGAAAACATAGATAAATTAAAAATTTCATTTAAATGACTCAATGAAGGAAATAAATAATGTAAATAAACCCCATTTATCTAAAGAAACAATCACCATGAATTGAATACATAATTAATAGAATTAATTGAATCTATAAAAACATTAAAATTTATTTAAAAATGATGAAGGAGGTATATAATATGCACCGAGTCCAATTGATAATTTTCCCACATTTAAAATACATTTATGAAGAAAGAAAATAACATAGTAGTTTTTTAGTTCATTAGTCAACCCAATAGGAGAGGCCATTCGATACACTTAGATGGTGAATTGGTTAAAGAACCATTTATATAAAATTATATCCAAATTAATACAACCAATAATGTTATAACCTAATAAACATCACTTATTATTTTTGAAGATAACTAACCAAATATGAGTTGTTTCATTATGAAATAATGACATTGTTTATCAGACAGTTCATTTATCCCAATTAAAATTCACATTTAAGATTTATAATTCAACTAACCAAAATAAATCATTTTATAAATCTACCATTATTTTAAAATATATTATATAAAAACTAATATGGAACTTAAGTGTTTTCATTACCATTTGGACCAAATGCAGTAATGGGACACTCCTTTATCAAACAAATCTAAATGTGTAGAAGGAATTCCAGGAATTTAGCCAATTAATTGATAAGGGTAAAAACAAGATGTCACAACCATGGTGTGTCTGCGATCGACATTAAAAACTTCTATATAACAAACAAGGATCATTACGATTATATCTAGGAATGTTGATCATTTTGATATGAAAAATCGAATTAAAAGGTGACACTCAGTAAAGTTCGGTCATGAAACAATGAAAACATCTATATTTTAATGTAAATTTAGGGGAAACGTTACAGACCACATACCTAATACTAATATAGTTCCACTCATCCAATATCAAGGCCTAATTTGGTTTGGTTTTGGAGAAATCAAATAAATAGAGGTTCTACATGAAAATATGGTCAATAATCTCTCATGTTGATAAATTGGTCGAGAGGACAATAAATTAAGAACTAAAAAATGAATTGATAACTTACCGATGTGAATCTAGAGAGACCAGCGGTTCTAAAATTGGATAACAAATGAAGGAGATATCATGAATCAAAGAACAATCCTAGAGGAGGAAACCCATTGTGTAAGTTATAGGGTTCACCTGGATGGTGGAGAAGAAAATAATGAAAAAAGAAATATTAAACCTCATTAAGGGAAAATGGTAATTATACCATCAAAACTAGGTCACATAGAATGGTCGCAAGGTTTTACCAAGTCGTGGGAAAAATGTGAAACACCCAATTTCTTGGAAACCCACCTCACATGGTTTTTCCTACATGATTAGCCTAATCATGTTCCAACCATGAGATAAATAGTTCTTACGTACTACCTTAGTGGGACATACAATGAGGGCTTGAGGAAATTTTTAGGTAAAATTTTCAAAGAATGTGTGACACATCCTTTTTGAAAGAAGCTCCATGGTTTGATATGGTGCTTCCCCATCTTTATAAAAACTTTGTTCCTGTTCATACCACCTAGATGTAATATTTTTGGGCCCCATCTCTCCTGAAACTCAAAGGGAAACTCGAGGAACCTTTTTAGCCTTCACCCCTGTCTAAAAAAAATAATATTATGTGCTCCAACCCTTGGATCTCATTTGTAAGCTCATTATAATCAATAGACCATCCACCAAATGATTAAATTCAAATTCATTTGTATTTCTTCCAATTTTAAAACATGAGTTGTTACAACATCCCCACCATATAACTTATCTTCCCTAATAAAATTTCGGGAACAAAAAAACATCACATGACTTATGAGGGTCCTAAAGTATTTTCCAAAAGGCCTTTTTTGTGCTTCAAAACACCCAAAACACCTCCAAGCATCACATACGAATATCACACTTAAGCCACCAGAACCCAATATAATGATAATTTTTGGAATGAAACACTAAAATGTCGCTAACCAGATCTCTTTAAACTAGAAAAACAATCAATTCATTATCACATTAAACATCTGGCCAAAGATTCTCCCCACCTTATACTTTAACATAAAAGGGATCCATTTTAATTCCATAATACCTCCACTATTTTGATTTCCTTATGAAGCAAACCCTAAGAGTTCCAACTATTCCCTTTGTGTGATTTACTTAATTGTGTGAACTCGATTACATATGATTCCATAATTGAATCCACTCCATAATGAAATAGTAAAATTAAAATCGACCATTATATAACTGGTCAGACGAGATTTTTTTAAAGACACAGCTAACTATTACACCTCACCTACATTATACAAATAACATTATTTTGAATGGTTACAATTGAGAGTATCAATTGAAGAATGAGTTTCATGAGTCAATCCACCTCCTGATGACCATTTTTCAAATTCTTAGCTTATATGGCTAGCATAAGTCAAAAAAAATGCATTGCCTTCCTCCATGACATTTCACATTACCAATAATCGTGTCGAAAAAATCCAAATCCTCGATTAATGTGATATTCCCTAATCAAACCATAAATGGGTCATTTAAATTTATATTCCCCATCACAATAAAAAATGAAACCCATATCAAATCCACTAGAATTGTCACCCCTTAAAAATCTTCCTGAAGCCTGATAACCATTCAAGGATTACCTTAGATGCATTAAACTGGAGTCCAAGGAACTTACCAAATGTATTATAATTCCATATATACATGTGATATATACGTACAATTCCAGGAAGTCCATATCAGATCATTGTTTAATCCTATAGTGGAATCCACCTAGTGGTCAAGTCAACAAAATAGAGCTGGCGTCAAATAACCTGCCCAAGGTGCTAATATATCGGAACCCATATATCCCTAAGATATAACCATGATCATTTATTAACCATGTATCCAGTGCACAACTAAAATAGAGATTAAATAATTATACCAAACAATTTTAAGACTATAGTGCATCATAAGACTAATGTTATCCTAGTGCTTCAATGATGTTGTGAAGATCGGGAACATGCTTGTGTCATTCAAAATATTATGGTAAGTGGAAACTATAAATACAATAGAATAATAGTGAGACCATTACTATAAGGCCCCAACCTTAAACCTTACTTAATCTTGAGTTATTACAAGATTACACATTGAGGATCTTTTTGGGTTTAGAGTTTTTGAGAATTAGATCATAAAACTTGCATTACATTCCACATATAAACAAAGTGGTTACATAAAGATAGTATACTTCATTCCCATCAATGGAAACATATTTAAAATAAAACATGGATTCTTTCTTGACACTTCCTTGACACTATCATCGTATCATGTACCTTTCCCTTGACATGTGAAAAACATTTCAAAAAACATGGGATTACAATAAAAAGCTCAGTATGGGATATAAAAATATGGAAAGGAAACATGGGTACATATATACATAAGAATGAAATAATACTTTACCCATAAAACATAATCACTTTAACTTACCTCATCAAATCATGAATAAATCATAGAAATCATAAGACATAAAGGTAACTTGAGGCATTCATAACATTCTTACGTAGAGAGTAACCCTCTTGGTTACATTTGGAATACACATCACAGTATATTCCCTAAATATCTTCAGAGAAACCTTAATGTTTCACTCCATCGCTTTACCCAATGCATTGGAGAGCTATATCGGGCTCACCCGCCCTTAGTTTATCACGGAACCACCCTTCTTCATATTAATTCCCAAGAACCTCAACATTATCGTATCACATAAAACATGCATAAAGGAAACATAATATTTCCACCATTCAATCACAAGATATCAATACAAAACATTGATAAAAAAACATTATGAAAACCATTTTCAATACCAAAATAAATGAAAAGTAAAACATGGTATTTATTTTTCTTTTAGAAAAAGGTATGGCTTGTAAAGGAAGCCGAAACTCAAATAAAGGTCACGGCGGTGGAGAAGTCGTTGTCGCCGCATTCGTACGACAAAAACATTCCCTTTTGTCATTTAGTAAAACACTTCGTATAAAAAATATTCCTTTTGGATAAACGTAAAAGTCAAAGGGGTTTATACACTGTATAAAATAAGGTTGTGTATAAAACAAAATATGCCTCAATGAAAGGAGATTGAGACGAAGTCCCATACCTCGGGTCCGACTTGACTCGATCGTTCTTTAATCTCCTGAATAATAAACATGAGTTAATTTCTACTTGTTTAAGAACCTTTTTCAAGTTCATTATTCCTTTTATATCACTTATTGATATGTCATGAACACTATGTAATTATTTAAGTAAATAACGGTCATTTTAACGATCATTGGTACTTGAGTAAAAAATAAACCCTTTATAATTACAAGTTGTTCATATATCCATTATATCCAGAATGGTATTCATGACGTAGATATCATATATATCATATATATCCAGTACATTAATGAATTTATAATATTATATAACATTTAGATGTAAGAAATGAAATGCACCGTTCATGGAGACAGTAAGCCGTGCGTACGCATGAACGCTACTTTCATTTCTATTTCGTATTTTTGTAGAATGGGATCATAATGATATAATGGTATATTATAATTCCAGTATAATATCATATATAATATCATAGTTCCATTCTTTATACATCCCACATATGGTATTTAATGAATCAAATCACTTTGAGGGGGTGGTAGTCCGCACTTCCTTAAATGAAGATATCGCATTTACCCATAATGGAAACCATAAAGGTATGCCCAAAATGAAAAATACAGAAGCTTAAGGAAAACATAAACATATTATATATCATATATAAATATAGTTACATCTTAATGTCCACCTTTGAAGGTGTTAAAAGAATGTTGAACAATCATCGTTTCGGGAGGCATAAATTAACCATCCACAGAAACAGTATGTCCTTTAACCATTAGATGTAGGTGTGTGTAAGTGTAGCTATAATCCTTCTTATAACAACATCCTAGTATATTGAGGATACTTGAGTTGTTACAAATGAATAGAATAAAAAGAGTTTAGGGTGTTGGAGAAGAAAAATAAAACAAAAGGACTCAAAAGAAGACATTACCTTAAAATCGGGTAACTCTCTTAGATTTGAGCTCAAAGGCTTCCTTGGGAAGACTTCTGCCCAACGTGAGGCTTCAAGGAGTAAGAGAGGGAGGTGGAGAGACAAAATGGTCAGGGGTTGGCCGAGCCAAAGGCTTTGGGATTGTGGGTAAGGAGGTAGAGGTGGGGGCCTTTTATAAGAGGAGAGGAGGGGGACTCTTGGAAGGTAAAGAAAAGTCACTTTATTTTAAAATGGTATTCGGATTTAAGAGGTTCCAAATTGTTGTGTTTCGATTATAAGGAGATAATGGTTCTAAATACACCCATAAAATAGGCTTTGTCCATGTGTACGTCTTAGATTTTACATTATCATTCCATTTTATTTAAATCGTTAAATAATGAGGTCATCGCTGCATCATCATGATGTCATAAATAATTTAATTTATTTAAAGTCTAAAAATTATAAAAAAAATACTATGATGTAGGAAACCTTTTTATCTTTCCAATTACTATTTATAATCAAAAATCTGATCTTTATAAACCAATGTAAAATTTTTTTTAGTAAAACATCTCATGTTTGTGTCATTTTTACTTTTACATTAAATAAAAAGTTATTTATGTCATTTCCCAACCAAAGTGGCTCCATGGGGCCCCCAAGTTGACCCATGGATTTTATGGGTCCGCCATGAAACATCAAATGAGGTTATGACATGTGTAAAGCTCATCTCATTTTATTAAAGCATTATTTTTACCTTAAACTACACTAATTACCTCTAATCGTGATTAAGAACTTAAGAGTTACTATTCACCAAAAAATTATTTTAATTTCATTGAACCACATTTTACTTCTTAATGACAACAATGTATATCGGATTTTTGAAATTCAAAACACAGAAGTGGAAAAATTTCATTTAAATGAAAAATCAGTTTTTATAAGTACCACTTCGTGGTTTCACTATTCATCAAAAAATGAAGTTTTTCAGAAAAATACCAAAAATTAACCCTAAGCTATATTTGATATTCCGAATTCAAAAATGAAGTCTATTTTACAAAATTCAAAACATATAAGTCACATTAATTAATTTAATAATTAATTCCCACTGTCATGACAAATAGCGTGTTTTTACTAAACAATAAGTATCAAAAGATTGACACCAGTTTAAGTCCAATTTCAAAGTGAAATGTATTCCAATGATCACCATTGGATTAAATTGTAAAAATATATTATAATTTCACATCAAAACCAATTCAAAATATAATCTAATCATATAAATAAATTAGATTAAAAAGCAGTTTTGATGTAAAATGCAGTATTTTTCACTATTCATTAAAAAATGAACATTGTCTAAAAAATACCAAAAATTCACACAAAGTAAATTTTGACATCCCAATAATAAAGAATAAGTTTATTTTGAAAAAAATAGCTTATAATAGTGTCAAAATATATATTTAAAAATGGTTTTCCATCAACAGGAAGTAAAACAATCTTTTAAAAATATTAGTGTATTCCATGCTTAAGATTGGATTTATTTTCATTTTAAGCCTCTCAAACACTATCTAATTCATTAATAGACATAGATAAAAATATCTATTACTCATTACTTACTTGGGATGTTACATCCTTCCCCCCTTTTGAAAATTGTGTCCCCGCAATTTATTTACTTATCAAATAAATGGGGGTACTTATCTCTCACTGCATTTTCAGATTCCCATGTTGCCTCTTCCATCATGTGGTTTTTCCACAAAACCTTTACCTGATTAATCACCTTATTCCGTAACACTTGCTCCCTATGGTCAAGAATCTGGACCGGTTGTTCCTCATAAGATAGGTTCTCTTCCAGCTGAACTACCTCGGGACTGAAAACATGAGATGGATCTGGAATATACTTTCTCAACATCGAAACGTGAAAAAAAAATTTGTACCTGAGATAAACTCGGAGGTAAAGCCACCCGGTATGCAACTGATCAAACTCCCTCTAGAATTTCATATGGTCTAATAAACCTTGGACTCAGCTTTCCTTTCTTACCAAATCTCATCACACTTTTCCAAGGAGAAACCATGAGAAAAACATGATCACCTACATCGAAAGATAGATCCTTCCTCCAGTTATCCACATAACTCTTCTGCCTGCTCTGAGATGTTCTCATGTGATTCTGAATCAGCTGAACTTTTTCTGCCATCTCTTCTACCAATTCAGGTCCCATCAACTTCCTTTCACCCACTTCATCCTAGAAAGCTGGAGTTCGACACCGCTTCCCATATAATTCTTGAAATGGTGCCATCTATATAATAGAATGAAAACTGTTATTATATGAAAATTCAACCAAAGAAAGATGTTGGTCCCAACTTCCCTGATGATCCATAGTGCAAGAACGTAGCATATCCTCTAATGTCTGAATTGTTCGTTCTGACTGCCCATCTGATTGAAGATGAAAAGCTGTACTAAAATTTAATTCAGTACCCAACGACTTCTGAAGGCCTTTACAAAAGTTAGATGTGAACCTGGGATCACGATCAGATACAATGGAGAGGGGAACTCCATGTAACCTGACTATCTCTTTAAGATACAAACGGGAAAGTTGATCTAGGGAAAAAAGTATCTCGTATAGCAAGGAAATGAGCAGATTTAGTCAAGCAATCAATAATAACCCAGATTGCATTATTACCTCAAGATGTCTTCGGTAATCCCACAACAAAGTCTATGGATATATTCTCTCATTTCCACTCTATCACTGGTAAAGGCTGAAGCATCCCTTTCGGTAAATACCGATCTTCTTTAACCTGTTAACATTTCAAACACTTTACAGTAAAATCAGCAATATCTCTTTTCATTCCATCCCACCAGTAGTACTCCCGTAGATCTCTGTACATCTTAGTACTACTAGGATGAACTGAAAACGGAGAACTATGAGCTTCACATAACAACTCTCTCTTCAACTGTGAATCACAAGGCACACACAATCTCTTCCCAAATCTCAAAACGCAATCATTATCAATGTTGAATTCAGGCAACTTACCTTTCTGAACCAGCTCTACCTTTTTATGCAACTCACTGTCTTGCTCTTGTGCTTGCTTGATTCTATCTGATAGAGATGATCTCACTAATAACTGAAACAAAATAGAAGAACTTCCTACACCAAAAACATCTATGCCAAAGTTCATCAAATACTTAACCAAATGATCACGTTCCAAACGCAACATTTCTAATGAAGCATAACTTTTTCGACTCAATGCATCAGCCACTTTATTTGCTTTTCCCGGATGGTAATGAATTGTACAATAATAATCCTTGATTAATTCCAGCCATCTCCTCTGTCTCATGTTTAACTCTTTCTGAGTGAATATATACTTTATCATTTTGTGAACAGTATATATTTCACACTTTACTCCATACAAATGATGCCTCCAAATTTTTAAATCGAAAACAACAGCAGCTAATTCCAAATCATGTGTAGGGTAATTTACCTCATGAGTTTTCAACTGTCATGAAGCATATGAAATTACCAGATCATTCTGCATTAGGACGCAACCAATTCCTTTCAATGAAGCATCACTGTATATAACAAACTCGCCATTCCTGGAAAGTAGTGCCAAAACTGGAGCATTCACCAATATTCTTTTCAATTCCTAAAAACAATCATCACATTCTTTTGTCCAGATAAACTTAACACCCTTCTGAGTTAGCTTAGTCATTGGACTAGATAACTATGAAAAATTTCTAACAAACCTTCGGTAATAGCCTGCCAAACCAAGTAAGCTACGAATCTCAGTTACATTTGTGGGTTTTGGCCATTCTTCAACAACCTTTTTTTTGCAGGATCAACAGTTATCCCATATTTAGAAACAATATGACCAAGGAAAGAAATTTTTGGCAACCAAAACTCACACTCGCTGAATTTTCCATACAGTTTCTTTATTTTAAGGTTTCCAAGATAACCCTTAAATGTCTTTCATGCTCCTCTTTACTTTTAGAAAACACCAAAATATCATTAATGAAAACCACCACAAACTTATCCAAGAACTCGTGGAAAATTCTATTCATTAAGTCCATTAATACAGCAGGTTCATTGGTTAGCCCAAAAGGCATTACTACAAATTCATAATGGCCATATCTTGTACGGAACACGGTCTTCGGAACATCTTCTTCCTTTACCTTCAGCTGATGGTACCCCGATCTCAATTCAATCATTGAAAAATACTGAGCTCCCTGGAGCTGATCAAACAAATCATCGATATGAGGCAAAGGATATTTGTTCTTAACAGTGATGTTATTAAAGGCTCAATAATCAATGCAAAGTCTCATTGAACCATCTTTCTTTTTAACAAATAAAACAGGAGCACCCCATGGTGATGTTCTAGGTCGAATTAAACCTTTCTCTAATAAATATTGCAATTGCTCCTTCAACTCTAAAAGTTCAATTTGAGCCATTCGATAAAGGGGTTTTGAAATTGGCTTTGCATCAGGAACTAAGTCAACAGTAAACTCAACTTCCCGATCTGGTATTATTCCAGGAAACTCATCCGGAAAAACATCAAGATACTCATTTACCACTAGAACATCATTAATCTGAAAAGTTCTTTTATTTTCAATGATGTGTGAAAGGTAACATTCATTTCCATCTTTTACAAGTTTCTTGGCCTCTTGATATGTTATCAATATTAAGGGCTAATTCTTGTACACAAACTGAAAGTATTTCTGAAAAGAAAACTTCTTTAACTCTACAGTCAATATTAGCATAGTAAATAGAGAGCCAATCCAAACCCAGGATAACATCAAACTCTACTAGAGGTAGAACGATATGGTTTGCAAGTAGGTTCTTTCCACAGATAAGGACAGGAAGATTCTTATAAATTCTTTTTGCCTCAATATTTCCCCCAGGTGTTTTTACCAAAAGTTCAAGAGTCATTTCTTGAGATGGTATTCCAATTTTACTAGAAAAGGTTTGAGAGATGAAAGAATATATAGACCCCGAATCAAACAACACATTGGTATAATCTGAAAAAACAAACAAATTACCTGATACAACTTCATATGATGCCCCGACATCTGCTGAAGTAGTTGCAAAGAATTTCACCACCCCTTTCTGCTTGTAGTCTAACTGCTTCCCATCACCCAAGCTCTTTGTCGGACACTCGTTTGCATAGTGACCCATCTCATTTCACTTATAACATTTTACTAACTGTAAATAAAATTTGGTCTTACCATCACCCTGATCTTTTCCAGTGCAATCATGAGCCTTATGTCCCATATTACCACATCGGTAGCACTTTCCAGAATTCAGAAGACATTCCCCAGCATGAATTTTTCCACATTTATCACAAACTGGAAACTTAGTTTTCTTACCGTCAGACTTTTTTGAAGAATTTTTACATTTCTCTTGCCACCTCGGTCTCTTCTTCTGTTCGTTTTTATAGAACACTTGATCATCGGAAAACTCCATTTCCACCTTCTCAGCACATCGAACAAGCTTTTCAAAACTTTTAAACTCACGAGAATCTAATGCCCTTCGATATTTTGGCTTTAATCCTGAGTAAAAACGATTGATTTTACTATCAAGGTATCGGATAAAATTTGGAGCATACCTTGCCAATCGAGTGAACCTTTCTTCCTAGGCAGCCACTGAGTCTTCCTCTTGCCTCAACTCCAAGAATTGCTTTTCCATCCTATGTCGAACAGCCTTAGGAAAATACTTCTCAAGAAACATACCTTGGAATTCATCCTAGTCGAGAGCATCAATCTCATCAGCGTCCCTGATATTTTTAACCATCGACCACCACTGATTTGCTTCCCCCTCCAAATGATAAATAGCAAGACTAAAATTTTGATTTTCTGAACACCCCATGACATAAAAAATCTTCTCCAGTGCTTTAATCCACCCTTCAGCTAGAAGAGGGTCAGATGATCCTCTGAATGACGGGGGATGTTGCCTCATGAAATGTTCCACCACTGACATGTTCCTTTGCGGTAGATCTGGCTGATCTCATGTATGGATACCACCTCCATTTATCGCTTGAGTCAACTGCGCCATTACTGCAACAAACTGTTCAGTTTCAATTCCGACCATCTCAGGATGCTGATTCGGAAGTTTATTTCCTTTTGCATGCCTTCCTAGCACTACATCCCTATTTCCTCTACGGAAAACCATTCTGAACAAACATGTCTTAGATGAAGCAACATGGTAATCTTCAAATACAATATCACTTCAATTTGACCATAAAAGAAATATTTTTGGATAATCATTTAATAGAATTATAACTCCTAAAGTTATCTAAACCGACCTCTCATACCAACTATAAGGCCCCAGCCTTAAACCTTACTTAATATTGAGTTATTACAAGATTACACATTTAGGATCTTTTCGGGTTTAGAGTTTTAGAGAATTAGATCATAAAACATGCATTAAATTCCACATATAAACAAAGTGGTTACATAAAGATAATATTCTTCTTTCCCATCAATGGAAACATTTTTAAAATAAAACATGGATTCTTTCTTGACACTTCCTTAACACTATCATAGTATCATGTACCTTTTCCATGACCTGTGAAAAACAATTCAAAAAACATGGGATGAGCATAAAAAGCTCAGTAAGGGATATAAAAATATGGAAAGGAAAAATGGGTACATATATACATAAGAATGAAATCATACTTTACCCATAAAACATAAGCACTTTAACTTTCCTCATAAAATAATGAATAAATCATAGAAATCATAAGACATAAAGGTAACTTGAGGCATTCATAACAATATTACGTAGGGAGTAACCCTCTTGGTTACGTTTGGAATACCCATCACAGTATATTCCCTAAATCTCTTCGGAGAAACCTTAACGATTCACTCCTTCGCGTTACCCAATGCATTGGAGAACTATATCGGGCTCACCCTCCATTAGTTTATCACGGAACCACCCGTCTTCATAATAATTCCCAAGAACCTCAACATAATCGTATCACATAAAACATGCATAAATGAAACATAATATTTCCACCTTTCAATCACAAGATATCAATACAGAACATTGATATAAAAAACATTATGAAAACCATTTTCAATACCAAAATAGAAGAAAAGTAAAACATGGTATTTATTTTTCTTTTAAAAAAAGGTATGGCTTATAGAGGAAGCCGAAACTCAAATAAAGGTCACGGCGGCGGAGAAGTCGTTGTCGCCGTATTCGTACGAAAAAAACATTCCCTTTTTTCGTTTAGTAAAACGCTTCGTATAAAAAATATTCCTTTTGGATAAACGTAAAAGTCAAATGGGTTTATACACCGTATAAAATAAGGTTGTGTATAAAACAAAATATGCCTCAATGAAAGGAGATTGAGATGAAGTCCCATACCTTGGGTCTGACTTGACTCGGTCGTTCTTTAATCTCCTGAATAATAAACTTGAGTTAATTTATACTTGTTTATGAACCTTTTTCAAGTTCATTATTCCTTTTATATCACTTATTTCCATGTCATGAACACTATGTAATTATTTATGTTAATAACCCTCATTTTAATGATCATTGGTACTTGAGTCAAAAATAAACCCTTTATAATTACGAGTTGTTCATGTATCCATTATATCCAGAATGGTATTCATGATGTAGATAGCATATATATCATATATATCCAGTACATTCAAGCATTTAAAATATTATATTACATTTAGAGGTAAGAAATGAAATGCACTGTTCATGTAGATGGTAAGCCGTACGTACGCATGTACGCTACTTTCATTTCTATTACGTATATTTATAGAATGGAATCATAATGATATAAATTTATATTATAATTCCAGTATAACATCATATATAATATCATAGTTCCATCCTTTATATGTCCAACATATGGTATTTAACGAATCAAATCACTTTGAGGGGGCGGTAGTCCGCACTTCCTTAGATGAAGATATCACGTTTACCCGTAATGGAAACCATAAAGGTATGCCCAAAATAAAAAATACATAAGCTTAAGGAAAACATAAACATATTATATATCATATATAAATATAGTGACATCTTAATGGCCACCTTTGAAGGTGCTAAAAGAATGTTGAACAATCATCGTTTCGGGACGCATAAATACACCATCCCCAGAATCAGTATGTCCTTTAACCATTAGATGTAGGTGTGTGTAAGTGTAGCTCTAATACTTCTTATAACAGCATCCTAGTATATTGAGGATACTGGAGTTGTTACAAAAGAAAAGAATAAAAAGAGGTTAGGGGGTTGTAGAAGCAAAATCAATCAAATGGACTCAAAAGAATACATTACCTTAAAATCGGGTAACTCTCTTAGATTTGAGCTCAAAGGCTTCCTTGAGAAGACTTCTGGCCAATGTGAGGCTTCAAGGAGTTAGAGAGGGATTTGGAGATCCAAAATGGGCAGGGGTTTGCAGACCCAAAGGCTTTGGGAGTGTGGGTAATGAGGTAGAGATGGGGGCCTTTTATAAGAGGAGAGGAGGGGTGCTCTTGGAAGGTAAAGAAAAGTCACTTTATTTTAAAATGTTATTCGGATTTAAGAGGTCCCACATTGATGTGTTTCGAGTATAAGGCTCTAAGGGTTAGAAATCACCCCATACAATAGGTTTTGGCCATGTGTATGTCTAAGATTTTACATTATCATTACATTTTTTAAAATTGTTAAATAATGAGGTCATCACTGCATCATCACGATGTCATAAATAATTTAATTTATTTAAAGTCTCAAAATTATAAAAAAAATACTATGATGTAGGAAATCTTTTTATCTTTCAAATTACTATTTATAATAATAAATCTGATCTTTATAACCCCATGTAAAAATTGTTTTAGTAAAACATCTCATGTTTGTGTCCTTTTTACTTTTACATTAAATAAAAAGTTATTTATGTCATTTCCCTACCAAAGTGGCTCCATGGGGTCCCCAAGTTGACCCATGGATTGTATTGGTCGGCCATGACACATAAAATGAGGGTAGGACATGTTTCAAGCTCATCTAATTTTATTAAAGCATTATTTTTACCTTAAACTACACTAATTACCTCTAATCGCGATTATGAACTTAAGAGTTACTATTCACCAAAAAATTATTTTAATCTCATTGAACCACATTTTACTTCTTAATGAAAACCATTTATGTCGGATTTTTGAAATTCAAAACACAGAAGTGGTAAAATTTCATTTAAACGAAAAATCTGTTTTTATAAGTACTACTTAGTGGTTTCACTATTAATCAAAAAATTTATGTTTTTCAGAAAAATACCAAAAATTCACCCTAAGCTATATTTGATATTCCGAATTCAAAAATGAAGACTATTTTACAAAATTCAAATCATATAAGTCACATTAATTAATTTAATAATTAATTCCCACTGTCATGACAAATAGCGTGTTTTTATGAAACAATAAGTATCAAAAGATTGACACCAATTTAAGTCCAATTTCAAAGTGAAATTGATTCCAATGACCACCATTGGATTAAATGGTAAAAATATATTCTAATTTCACTTCAAAACCAATTCAGAAGATAATCTAATCATATAAATAAATTAGATTAAAAAGTAGTTTTGATGTAAAATGCAGTATTTTTCACTATTCATTAAAAAATGAACATTGTCTGAAAAATATCAAAAATTCACAGAAAGTAAATTTTTATGTCCCAATCATAAAGAATAAGTTTATTTTGACAAAAATAGCTTATAAAATTGTCAAAAGATAGATTTAAAAATGGTTTTCCATTAAAAGGCAGTAAAACAATCTTTTAAAAATATTAGTGTATTCCATGCTTATGATTAGATTTATTTTCATTTTAATCCTCTAAAACACTATCTAATTCATTAATAGACATAGATAAAAATATATATTACTCATTGCTTACTTGGGATTTTACAATTACTTGTTGAATTCCTGAAAGAATCTTGATTTCCCGTACCAATGCATCATTGTTAACTAATCACAATATATTTACCACCGAAGGTATACTGTGATCATTCAAGATTAACCACCAAAGTCAATCAAAAACCATTGGTGTTTCATAGGGGTTTCGTACACATACAACATCATAAACATTGTTATATCGTGCAATCACTGACACATACACTAGAATTGGTCTGATTATCCACACCTTTGGAGTGTCCTAGTCATTGGAGGAAGGGATTGAACAACTCAACATAAGCGTAATAAGACAGATCTACCTTGAATGCATAATTTAAATCATTAATGATAAAGTAAAAAACTGACATGTGTTTCAAAACAAATTATTCACTTGGATGTCATCCCAACCATTGGGACAAACTTGATTATTTTAACACAAATTCACCCTACTACCATGATGACTTGAGATCATACTCAACATTTCAATGATAAATAATTTAACTGAACCCAATTAGTCTATACATAATTTAGAAACTCATTGGGTACCATAATTATGAATGTATAAAACCTCAAGATTATAATAAAATGGAAAATACTGGACTCTTCTCATAGTATTGTTATCCCGAAACATTCATGTTTATAATGGACCTTGCATAAAACCGGCTAAAAAGTGCAATATTCTATACAAATGTAAAACAAATTGACAACCTCATGAGTTTTCTAAGAAAAAGAAAAATGTCATGAGAACTAAAAATTAGTCATCCTTGCCCTATGAATTTCTAACATTATAAACCCAATAATTACCTGATGCTCATGCATGTAACTATGGGCCAGGAAAACATGAGCACCTGTCTGAATATGGGATTCATTTCAAAACCAAGAGTCATACATGGTATAGTGGCACTCGAATAATACCATATGTCAAAAAGATAATGAAATTTAGAAACACATTTAACCTATTAGGGTGATACCTACCTTAGGATATCCCCCCACAAAATATTAAGCATAGACCATAGCACTTAGTGACACCAAATATTTCACTAGGACCTATGTCTATCATTTAATCCTTTGATAAAACAAAATAGCCTTCAAAAGATACTTATGCTTCCATTCCAGGGAAACACAAAGGGAATATTAACTACCCTACCATAAGGTTTTAAACTAAGGAAACAACTTCAAGATCCATTATAATGTCAATTTCATTGATTCACATTAATCATTAAACATTTACAAGTTTCAAAAAAAACACCCATCACTGATTATAGAACCATTGATTTGTGTACTTGACTTAACAAGCCTATCAAGGTAAAATAGAAATGTTTTATCAAAATTCCATTTAAATCAATAAAATTTTCTTTACATCCCTTCATAATTTGAAAAGTTTTAAATTAAATTCTTTTTTATATTATAATAGATAGGGCGACCTATGAGAGTCCCATTAATCTAACATGTGATCATTAGTGTACAACCCAATTGTTGTTTCTTATCTTTTAAATTTAAAAAAACCCATAGTGTTTTATATCATAAGAAACATTCCCCCAACAAACCTACATGTTTCGAGTTGTGCATTGAAGAATCTAATCACATGATATTCATGCTTGGGTGCTAAAGTCCCCATCCTCTATAGAGTGAACCAATTCATTTCAATTCAAAATTAAACATAATTTACACTTATGACCATTTCAAAATATATCACATGGCCATATAACATGGATCAGTTATATGGGTTTTTATCTACTAATTTATAAAGTAACCCTCCACTATATAGGTTTTAATTTGGATCCCATTAATCAATGTCAAATTAAGTATACAATTTTAAATGTTGTAGCCTTTACATTTTAGAAATGATCTCTAAACATATTTTAAAATATCAAGGGATGGTTCTATTTAATGGGTTAAATTTTCACAATTATAAGGCATACATCATCCTTATTATGGAAAAAATGTACATTTTCAGTCACAACTAATATATTTTTCCCATCAAACCATTTATATATTAAATAAATAAAACTAATAGTGTTATCACAACCAGTAAACCTAGAAAAAAATGTTTTATAATCAAGATGATTGTAATATAATTAACTAAGAATGTAAATCGATGAAATTGATAAATAAATCACATAAGAATGTTATAAATAAAAGAATTATTATTAAAAAATAATTATACAACAATGATGTAACATAATATAACAAGTAATCCCACTATAAATAAAATTAAATGGCATTAAATGTGATTGTATTTGTTCCTATAATGATCCATGTTCTGCTTCCTCATTTCCATACTAGACAAAGGTTAATATACCCAAATCTAAAAAAACAATAAGTAGCTGAATGTACAATATTCAATAATTCTGAAATCAAATCTTCTGTAGCAACAAACAAAATGAATAACAATTGCAGACATGGCCACTTAGTCATTCTCCTTTGGTTGGGGTGATCAACCTTAGACATAATTATTTACCAAGATTTGAAACATTATTATTCCCATGTCTACCAGACAAAAATAGTAATACAATGAAAAAACCATCTCTGATACCACTTTGTAATTTCTTGAATAGACCAACCACTAAGACGGTATCCAGTACGTCACATGGCCTCAAGTGTGCCACCCCTTACACTAGACACTGCATATAAGTAGTGAAGGTTTAAGATGGTGATAGTGGGGATACATTACCCTCATGAAAAGAGTGGAACAAAAGTAGAATAGATATTATTAAAAAAACGGAAAAAATTATTGATAAATAAAATAAAAATAATCAGAAGATTAATATAAATCATTATACAGTGGACAACCAACACTAATATACAATTAATGCATGAATTTCTAGATGACAGTACTTAATCTAAAATAATATACATAGAATAGGAAACAAGATATAGCATAGTAAAAAATATTTAAAGAAAATAAAATCCCCAAGTGAGATCTCTTTGAGTGTCCTATGTCTAGCAAGGCCATGTGCTTCTTAACTACAAGATACAAGAAAAAAGAGCACAAGAAATCAGTAATTGTCCTACAAACAAGTGGGATACTTTCATACCCCAATGTGATGGTGTTCTAAGAAGGGTGGGCGATATAAATCCAAATTGGATACCACTCACATTGTATACAACTTAATACAACTCTTGAACAATAAGTAATGTTATGTGTAGGTAATATTAATAAGAAAATAAAAAAATAACCACCCCGATCATGATCCTAAAGGAAAGCCAGCGGCTCTACCTAATTCATCTTATAGTCAGAAAGATATTTCTAACTACTAACCATATATATATATATTAATAATTATTTATTTAATTTGTATATTACATCCACCAGTATGAAACAAGTATGCATAAAAGTATGGGGCTATATACCCTATATACTAGGATATGTCTAGACCACGGTGTAACTCAATCATCCATAACTATTTTGAACGATCCTATAATCTCTAGCTAAAAGTTACATTCCTTACATATTATAATGAGTGGGATATGTCATTCTTGTTACTTGATAAGGTGAGTTTTCTATAATTTGAACACTTGAATTCATCACTATACCATAATGCCATCACTCAATAATGGACATGGAACATCATGCTCGCCATCCACTTGTGTCAATGGTGTGATATTCCATTACTCAACACCTATTGTAAGGGACCATGATTTCCTCCATATATAACAGAATCCATATCATCTTTCCAAAACCTATATCAAGGAGTAATAAAATTTATAAATGAAATCAATGAGTAATTTCCTATCATTATTTACATTTATCATTTCATTAAATCGAGGCCTAACATTTGAATTATAGAATGTACATAATAATATAGTGATTGAGGTGCCCTTTCCACCTTTTATAATTAATTTAAAGAAATCAATTTCCATTTAATTTAATTAATTTAATGAATTCATGGAAAAAAATGCCTCATAAACATGATAATTTAATTAAAACATGCAATTTAAAACACTCAAGGAAGGAAATACATAAAGTTAGGACAACCCATTTATTTAATGAAACAACCATTTTGAATGGACTACACAATTAATAGTGTGGAATTGAATCTAGTAAACATGAATATTTATTTAACAAGGATTGAGGATGTACATAATATGTACCAAGGAAAATTGGACATTTTCTTAATTAGGAAAATCCATTTATGAATCATGCCAAGGCATTATAAGATGCTTGGTTCATCAGTCAACAAAATAGGAGAGGCAGTGACATGTACAATGAAGGTGCATTGTTTAATCTAAACCATTATATAAAATGTGATACAAATAAATAAAACCAAATATGTTATAAAATACTAAAAAAAAAAATTTAATTTCAAATACATCAAACCTCATTTATAGGGGTTTTACTATAAAATAAAGACATTGTTTATCTAAAAGTTCATTTATCAAAATTAAACATCAAATTATGATTAAAATTTCAATTAATAAATATATCTCATTTTAGAAAGGTACAATATAAGGAAAATATGTTATATAAAATCTAACAAGGATCTTAAGAGATTCTTTTATCAATTAGACCAATTTACTACAAGCCTAAAATCCATTTTCAAACCATTATGAATCAATAATAGGTGTTTTGTCCATTTAATAAATTAATTAATATGGGTAAAAAGATGTAATCAACACCCACAGGGTGTCCCTGGTCGGGGTTGACAACCTCTATATACCAAACATGTATTATAAGAAGTAAATCTTGGTGAATTGGAAAATTTTATTGGAAGAACAGTATTTAATGATGACCCTCAAAAAAGAATGAAATGTTCAGAAATTAACACATTCATTTTTCATTAAAAAATTAGGTGAAAACCAATAAACCACCAACCTCTTACGTAGGATGTTCCACTCATTTAATAACATGATATAATGTTGTTCTGTTTGGGAGAGATACAAGAAATAAATATTCACCTTGAAAATATGGAAAATTAAGTCACAAATAAATAATTTTTTTGATAGGAAACTAAAAGATAGAAAAATAAAAAAGAACAGAGGGCTTACCGATATAGATACATAATGATTAACGACAGTTGAATGAAATGACAGATGAAGGATATACCAAAAATCCAAGAATTGGCTGGATAATGAAACCCATAATACCAAGGGGAGGGTTCACATATATGGGTGAGATGAAAAAATTCAAAAACAAACACAAAAACTTATTAATTGAAAGATGGTCATTTTACCCTCAAAATTGTGTCACATAGTTTTACCATGTGGGTTGGAAAAACCGTACACTATCTATGTGTCACCCACTTCTTTGGAAACCCACCCCCCATGTTTTTCCTTTATGGTTAGCCTAATTGTGTTCCAACCATGTAATGAATATTGAATGGTTACTACCTAATTTGCACTAATAATGATGGATATGTTCATAGTTCGTGTAAAACATTTACATAAAATGCAACCCCTTCTGGTCCTTTGAAACAAGCCACACAATTTGATGATGGAGGCCATATTGTTTTTGAAAAGCTCTGGTCCCTATTCAATATCACAAAACAAGATAATTATAAGCCTTGACACTCATGAAACTCAAAAATACACCTGAGCAACATCTTAGTAAATTTAAAAAGCCTAAAAAAACTTTTATGTGTTCTAGATCTTGGAATTACCTTTCGATTCTTGGTTAAAGAAATCGACCATCCACCAAAGGAAAAAAATTCAAATCCCTTTGTATTTTTATCTATTTCTAGAAAATGTTTAATTATATGTTTTTTTTTAAATTGGAAAGAATCTCATGGAACACCGTTGAAAAATCAACAGTCTTTTAACGAATTTCAAAAATAATGAACCTAGAATTAATTTTTTTTTTTAAAATAATATATGTTGAGTTACGTAGAGAAAAATTATTTTCTTATAGCAAGAATAAGTATAAATCATATATAGGAATTTAAATACAACCTTATAGGTTTAAAAATCACCCAAATATTTAACAAAAACATCTAAATGTAAAAAATGTTTAAAAATATATTAATGTCCTAAAACAATAAAGGATCCCCACAAAAATGAATCATGTTACTCCATAAATTTAATATAACATGTTTGAAACATTAAAATATATAATATTATGAAATTAATCAAAAAGGTTAATAAAATGTACAACCTGATGATTTTAGTGGTATAAGGGTTAAAGGATTGTAATATCTTCCACTTATGTTTGAATAACATGTCCAAAAATATTTCATCTATCATTTTACATTGATAATAATTAGATTCTCAAATTATATTGTAATTATATGAAAAAAACCAAAGGGATAAACATTATTGATATTAATTGGTCCTTACCATCTAGAATTAATTTTACATAGAATAAATTTTATTATTGAGTTGTAGAGAAACACATTATCTTGTTGGTGAATTTATCTTTATTGAAATAGATTTTAATCTGAAACACTTTTTATATATTTTTAAATTATATAATTTTCATATTTTCTATCCTTGTTTAATCTAGATGATGAATTTTTAATCTCTATTTCTTTATAGCTTTATCCTAATCCATATTAGTCTCTTTAACTACCCATGACGTGTGTATAAGATTCATATATTGATTAAATATTTTCCATAAGATCAAACATTAGGATTCCAATATAATTGGAGTTTTATAAATAATCATATATGCCACGAATGTGTCTTTTGTACATTGTCTCTAAGAATTCGAATTTGGAATTAGATTTTTCCCAATAACTTCATTAATCTCCATATTTGAAACATTACCATAGATATTGATAAATATGTGAAAAGGGGTTGATATTTTCATTCCACTACATTACATCACATTTAAAAAATCTATACATATAATAAAAATGTTGATTATTTAACATTAACTATTTCAACCAGTATTTAAAATATATAAAAAAAATAGTTATAAAAATAAATAAAAAATATCCATAAGTGTTTGTGGCATTTTATTGAACGCATTTTGAAACATAATCATGGAAAAATAATATTTATGAATATCTAAATGACGTGGTAAATGGATCCACAAAATAAATTCCCTATAGGTTAAATATTTCACTAAAAATCTCTAATTTCATGGCATTTAATGACTTCTCAAAATACATCCTGGGAAATGGATTTATTAGAACATTTATTAAATTCAAGTTCATTTTTAAATAATGTTTTCTAATACATTATAGATTCCAATATATCTCAATATATTATTGGAGGTCTAAAATACCATTCACAAGACATGGTGTGATAAAATTCATGTTTATATTGAACATCACTTTTAAGTCGGAATATTTGAATTATTTAGTCTTAATAAATTCTCCAGATACATGGGTAATCCATTATATAAACTCCTAAATTATTTTTATATCTATAATCATGTTATCTATTAATATGAAATGTAAATATAGATTTGATAAGAATATTTATTGTATATACATTCTATGGTACCTTTACATTAATCTAATAAATATATTCACTAAGAATTTATTAATTATATCGGTATATATAATTAATTTTAGCCTCATTCAAGTGATTTAGCCTACTAATGTGATCTCTTGCATGATTTTATGATCATTATTTGTCTTTTAATTTAAAATAATACTCATTTTCTAATAACTTCCATATTACAAGACTTATATTTTCCACATCGATATTAATTAGGTATTAAATTGTTAAAAAATAATATTATATTATATTACCATACATTATATTATATATAGAATATGAATATGTTATTTCCATATTACCTGATTCAATTTTAGATAGTTAATACAAATCCTCCAATTAATATTTATTTTGAACAGAATAATTCATTTTTTTCATTGCAATCTATGGTGAGTCCATAATTTTTTAGAATAAAACGAATTCAACTTTCCCAAATTTTATCAAAAAGTATGGAATTAATTTAGTCATCTAATAACTTTTCAATTTTTTATGTACTTCTATAACAATTTTTTTATTCCTTATTTGATATTTTCTAAAATAATTTATAATAAATTGAATGAAAATTATATTCCTACAAACTTCATTCCAAATCCTAGGAATTTTTTTTATCTCCATATTATAGATCTCACATTTCTTATATAATGGATGTTTTATCTTTTTTCATAATTACATGAAATATTTATAATAAGAAGTACTACAAATAAATATTCTTTCACTAAAAAACATGAATTAAATCTATTGGAATTGGTTTTAATTATGAATAAAATGGACATATTAACAAAAAAATCATATTTGTTTGACTTAACTCCGTGGAATGAGTTGATATAAAAAAAATATAAACTATCAATATTTTCATTATTTAATAAAAAAATTCATACATAAAATAAATAATAATTTAGCTCAATATCAAGTGTATGTGAAAAATATTCAAGTTTCTCACAATTGTTTTAAAAAAATCTCCATGTCACATTATTTTATTAAAATTTAAAAATTATTATAATAAACTATAATATTTCCATGGATTGAATTAATTTAAATTTAAAAATTTAATAATTCATTTCTTTTCACATTGGTATTTAATAGAATCAAGGATACTAAGGGAGATAATGATTTCTCCAAACTCAATTATCAATGTAAATTATTTTTAATTTTATCACTATATTCTCTACTTTCAATATTTTCATCCCGTCTATTATGAGTAAATTACCGAATATCATATTATACACCATGTTCAACACATTAAAATCACACAGGATGTCAAAACTATACACTCTAATAAAAAAATATTATGAACTCTAGATGAGAAAACAATTAATAGATTTGCTAGTAAGATAAAAAAATTGGCTTGTTTTATTTAACCCATTTGAAATAATAGAATAATGAATCAATATTAGTATTAATAAAATAGCCCAGATGTTATAATACATATGTGAAATACATGGAATCAGTTTTATAAGGAACAAAAAATGTATCTATGTCTTGACATTTGGTAGGAATTTTATTTTTATTAATATTAAATCATTCCTCTATAAATTTACTCATTCATTCCATTAAAGAATATTTTTCATTGACTATGAGTCCTTGATAAACTTGTGTTATATGGTAATTTTTATATGGTATTTATGAATTTTTGTGTTTATTTTAGATTATTTAATAGTGATAATAATTTATTTTTTATATTTTCTCTATGAATCATCTTTGATTACACCATTATTGACTGAAATGGAGTTTAGATGTGTCAATTTTCAAAGTAGTTATTTCATAACATGTTACCCTTATTTTATATACATATTATCATATTTTTCATTATCTCCCTGGACTATTGTATTTGTATTATTTAGAATTTAGACAATGTCAGTCTGAATTTACTAATACCTTCTGGTTGTTATCACACTCAAATTATTATTTAGATTTGTAATGGGTTATTATAATAGCATCCCATGATTCTTTTTCATATCATCTATATATCCATTCAATTGTATTATTCCATTGTTTTACTATTAATCCTTTGACTGTGTGTATCAAGTTGGGTTTCCACTTGTGGTGGTAAACTAGTTGAAGGATTCTCTTGAAATTTCAATTTGTTGAAAATTTTATGTTTGGATGTTTAGTTAATTATATTGATTATTAATATGTTTTCAGAATCATGAAGGTTGTTGATATAGAATTTTGAATAGTGTTGGGGCATGCTCTATTTTTATTTACAATCCTACAATAAGATTGGGAATTATATCTTCCTCAATGGATAAAACAATGAAATTTAGTTTTCTGTTAAGAAACAACATATCATTCAACTTCCTAACCATAATCCCATTGGTTATTATTTTTTCATAAGGTAAACCCACCATATAAAATTACTAATGTAAATCAATCACTGATTTTTGAAGGGTTATATACATATAAATATTGTTAGTCTATCCAATATTGCTTTATTTTGGGGTGATTTATTATATCTTACATTATAGACACATCTGATTTCAATAAATTTGGTAGCTCATTACTGATAATTTTGAGTTATCTTGTTAATTATAATGTTGACCTTACTGTTTGTATTTTCCAAAGATTATCCTTATAATGATGAACTATAAAATTCCACTCTCAAATCTTTAATACACGGTATTTGATAATTAAAAATAAATTCATTTCTATAGCTTCATTTGGTAGAATTGAGAAGTTCATATAAAATATCTCATTTCTCACTTTCAAACCATCCATTGATAAATTTATAATTATATAAATCACATTCCTCCAATAACTGATTCTTATGGTTGGGGAGAATCATTGAAAAATGATTCTTTATATTTCATCTTTGTTGTTGATTTTTATATTTTTAGGTTTTCTATATTTATTTTTATCTCTATAAAGATAGAAGATGAATGTTATACCCTACAATTTCTCTCTAGGCCACCCAATTGGATTAAATTATTCACAAAAAATTATTAAAATATTTAATTTCTTATTGGGATATTCTCCCGAAATACCATGTCATTTTGGAAAAAACTAGATTAACATTTTTTTTTCAAAATCATAGTTTATATAAAAAAACTACATGATTATTTAGTTTTATGAAGAATGGTTCATAGAGGTTTTTTATATACTGTTTTCAGTTTTCTAAAGTAATTTCATATGTTTATTTAGAGTGATCACATTAAGTCTTACTTCATTCAGTGAATGTAATGTTCCAAATTTCAAAGGGAATATAATCTATGTTTCTTTACAATATAATTGAATAAAAAAATATTATGTGATTTTGATGATGAAAATATTATAGATAGTTAGGTTTAGGCTAATTCATAAATATTCAGGTTGTATATATTTGATATAAATATTTCACAACATCTTGAAAAATATCACAATGTCTTTTAAATAACATCCATGCGTTTAAAAATTTTAATTCATAAAAAATATATAATATTCTATAAAGGAGATGAATTTGTATCTCTAAATATAGGTGGTGAAAAGGAGATTTTATTTATTTTAATTAAAGGTATTTAACATGAAACATAGAAAAATTAGTTTCATGAGATGGTTATTATTGATGTGATCGGAGGTCAGATTACCAATTAGAATGATATACCATTATATAGATGATTAAAACTATATAATTGATAAATAACCCCTCTTATTCACCTGGGAAGATAAATTGAATTATCCCTGATATATTAGTAATAAATTATTCTTGATCACTCATGAAAATTCCAATCCGATTAATTAAATCCCAATTAAATAAATAATGATTCAATTCCATCGAAATGATGATAATCAATTTTTAGTTACATCACAAAAAAAATAATTATTTCATTATATATAAAAAAATTATGTAGGTGGATAATGGTCATTATAAAACCAAAAATTATATAGTGAATGATAATAGTAAATTCAAGACAATTTGTATTAAATTTATACTATGCTACTTAAATAGATATAAAAATAATATAAGGATTATTTTATTCAATGAAATTAAAAATCATGCACAATAAAATAATCCTCTTACCCCTTTTCCCAATCGATGGAATGTGTTTATCTCTCCAGGAGAGTGGTTATAGGAATAAATGGTATAAGAATTGTGTTGTTGAAAATACATTAAAATTCAAATTTTATGTATTATCCTCTCCTTCAATGAATATATATTCTTTGGATATTTCCACCGTATCATTCATGACTGTAATCAAACAAAATGAAATTTAATCATTTTGGATATTGATAATTTCCTTTGAGATTTCATTATTCTATTCAATCTGTATTCTCTAATTCTTTCCTCTATTGATCATTTAACAACTTTCATTTGATCCTTATTCCTTCCAAATTTCAGGAAAATAATTATAGCATGTTGATCCTATTATCATTCACCATTAATTAATTTTCAACATTATGTATTGGGAATAAATTTGTTTTTATAGATCATTTTGAATGAAATTATTTATTCCAACTAAATTGGAAATGTATTATTTCCAGAATGATAATTCTAAACATTGATGTAAAGATAAAAATTATGCAAACATAACACATTGTTTATTTTCATAACCCTTAAAAATTGTCAAATTATTCATAAAAAATCACTAATTGAAATTATATAGACACTCATTTGGATTATTTGATCTATCATATTTCACATATAATAATTTTGAATTTTTTTATTCCACAAAAGTTTTTATTCATTCATAGGTTTCTCATTATCATATCTAAACGAAGTTGATTCTAAAAAACCTCTTTAATTAATGGTTTATTATTTTATAACTTCTGAATATTATAGATTTAATCTCAAATATATTTTTCCCATTCTAGAGTTCTTCTTCAATATCAATTAAATCCTACAATTTGTATCAATCCCAATATTTACATATTTTAAATTAATATTAACATATTTATTAGATTAGTTAATCATATTTTTTGATAAAAAATCCCAATTTTATATTTTATTTATGTGTGTCGGGACATTTTATACTTCCATACATCATCATTTTAATATATGAAACATAGTTCTTGGTAGTTTCTCTAATGAAGGATTTATTCATTAAATCTTGTATATTTTAAACTTTACTGACATTATTTCATCCAAAAAAAATTCCATGGGTTATTCCAATGAAACAGTGTATCCCCACAATCTTCTCCAATGTATTGAATTAAATAAGAAATTTAATCATAAAACATCCATTTAATCCCATGTAACAACTAATTTCATGGATTTAATCTCCAATTATATATTCAACATTGATTTATTAACATGTATCCCTTTAAAACTATTTTTTTACACTAATATATTTCCAAAAATTCAATTCAACCTTTCGTATCTCCTCAAAAGGGACTCATATTCATCCAAAATAAATATAAATTAATAAAAAAAGCCTGAAATCAACACAATGTTAAAAATTAGTATATGGTTTAATAACATATATTTCTAGAAATAAATTAATAAATTAAGATCATTAGATTAATACATTTATAATTTAATTTGAAATTACTAAATGATTCAAAAATGCATTATTTAAAAGAAAAAAGGTAATAAAATGAATTTAATATAACTAAAAAAATAATGAATAAATTATATCTATTAGTTTTCTGTACTCATATTTTGGAAAGTAACCATGCTTATTATTAGGTCATACCATAATCTATAATTATACAACACAGGTTGATCTAATATAATTCTATAGGGAATCCTATAAAGTCACAGTTTCTTCCCCACATAAATTTTTCCCAAATCATCTATCGATTGAGTTTTTCATACGATAAAGATATATTAATTTTTTATTAGACTATCCACTACCACCAATAATGCATCAAGAACCCATGGGTCCAAGGTATAACCCTAAAAAATTTCATATTTAGCTCATCTCAATTACATATAGTAAAATAAAGGGTTTTTTATAGCCCACATGATAATTGGTGCTCTAACCTAGTCATTGGATGGATAAATTAATGATAAATGTAGATCACCATATCCTTATACCAAACCACTCTAAATTACAATTGATATCATGGCACATATTTTTTAGATATTTGAGAACCAATTGATGTCGGGAATGAAGGTCCCTTATTCAATAACCCCTCATAATTGTAGGGAACAAAACCCTTATATGGAAATAAAATAACCCATTCTCATCATGAGATCATCCATGGAATTTTTGATCTCCGATGATCCATTTCCACATTTTTAAAAAGAATGAATTAAACACATATATAGCATTAAATGGATTCACCATAGTGGATGTAATTATAAAAAGTAAACAGTTCACAATATCTCATACCGATGACATATCAATAGACAATGAATAAGAAATATCATCTTTTTCCACTCATCTCAAGACACCTAAATCCCCTACTATAAAGTCTTCATGGTGATATAATCTTATATAATTTTCCCTTTATAAGGGTAATATTTGATCCAGATGTCAAACTTTTGCAACTATTCAACCCAACACCATTATCATAGATTAAATTTCCCTAAAATAAAATATCTATCATATGATCTTGTGGTCTATTAAGGAAAAAATATAGTCAATTAATTAAAAATTGAAATATATTAGGGAACGAACTACAAAAGAATTCTATAAATCATGTGTATGATAGTTCCACTTGCTGGGGGGAGGTAGAGAAAATTCATAAACAACCAACTTATCTACCTATATTAATATATATTTTAATCCAATAAAACATGAATCGTAATACATGGTTTAATCCTAGCTTATTTTGGGTATGAATCCTAAACTGAGTATAAAATAATATATTTTTCAATGATTGAAATGACTCTTTACTCTGTTAGAAAAATATTAATATAACATTTTTTTCCAGTCCTGACAAATGGCATTCTATGAATGTGAAAGAGTAGATCAACATACTAGAAAAAATATGTAGTGTATTAAAAATGAAGATCATTAAGTAATTTTTTGGTCTCAAAAAAGGAATCACAACCATAGTATTCTCTAAATAAATATAAATCCCTATAATTGATACACCCCGACTTAAATTGTAAACCTCTATAATTAATAATTAAATGATTATGTACATGAAATTACACTTGTGTAATTGATTTCTTACTCTACCCAATATACAGGTGTTTTATATTGAACTGATAGATCCATTAGTATACTAAAATATCATTCCAAATTACAATGATGAAGTATTATGCATATAGAAAAAATAATGATCATATGGTCCATTAATATAACTGATATATTCATCAAAAATAAATAAAATCACAAAATTCTCTAATAACAATTACCTACATTTAAAATCAAACATCAAAGTATCATCCAATTCGATACAGAACCAAGGATAGACACATCATAAATTAATATTGGAGAACCATTAGTATCCATTCAACATATCAAAGTGATCATCTATACTTTGTAAATGATCCATGTTTTTCACCTCAATATGGTTTAAATTCTAATAGTCTATGTAAATTATAAGGATAACATCCACCTTCATGGGGAAAAATAGGGTCACAGGGTAGAAAGGTGCTAATGTTAGTAAAAACTGTTGATTCAATGCCATTGAGCTACACATTTTCTCTATTAACATAACTAATTCTATATTATAAGACTGTATTGATATAGCCCCGATGATTCTTAATACAAACATGATCTCCCTTTCAAGATGTATACCAGAGAACCTATTAGGGAAAATAATTGATAAATAGTCTTACACTATAGTATTATTTGTTATATGAATAATCAGACTCTTTATAAGAACCATACCAACCACATTTATTATAACATTAATACCATTTTATGTATAATATATTCAATCACAAAAATATTTCTTAATATATTCTACCTTTCTTGTCTAATCCTATAATGTACGCTTCTTTATACCCTAAAAGGAAAATTAAATCAAAAAAGGGGTAACTGTAATATTTTAGTAAGGAAAAAATGGGAGATATTAATCAATGATCACATGAAAGGTTAGGAATAAGGATATAAGAACATGTGATTTTCAATTGATAATAATACAAAAAAATACATATATCATAATCACGAGTCTTGGAATAAAATTTTATCATACGACAATATTGGATACTCATCAGAAAATAAATTATGCTACATGAGTTCTAATAATATGAATAAAAAAACATTATAAGATTGTCACACCATCATAATAATAGAAACCATATCATATATCATTGTTAACTACCAAAAACATCATATAACAGTGGATCATGCATCGTCACCTATTTCCAATATCAAAATTGATTAGGCGTCACCATATGGTTCCCAAATAATAATATATTAAGAATCCCTACAAGTTTCCAATAATGTATTTATCACATCAAAACATTTCTTATAATTATCCAGTTTAGATATAAGAATTTACCCAACGCATTGGATGGATATGACTGACCTACTCATCCTGTAATGAAAACTGTACATATGTGTTCCACAAGATCATAAAAAATTAATTAGTTCAACATATAATTATTTATGGAAGTAAAAAAAGTTTCATCAAGATATCATCATAACATAATTAACTCCTGGGAAAGAAATGGATTTCATAGATTATTCATAATCAAAGTATATCCAATGAAATTGTTTGGTACCACAATATTCATAATATATTGAATCATAAAAATCCATAATAAATGATGAAATATGTGAAATATTTACATAAAATTTCATTCCAATAGTTCAATAAAAATCTAAGAATATATAATTTTATATTAGTGTTATTTTAACTAATATTTCATGAATATTGATAAAACGAAACTTATTTTAAAATTTTCTATGTAACATGAAATGTAAGATCCAATGTAAAGAACTGCTATGACATTGAAAAAATCATGTCATTTCAAATATGTTAAAATAAAACATCTTTTTCACATTTTTCTAAAAAGAAAAAAAATAGTTTCTTGATAAAAAATGGAAAAAATATAATTTAGAAACAATGTATATTGATTAAAAAGTATAGAAAATAAATTCGTTAACATATATCATTTATAGGTAACAGATTTTATTAAACAATTATAAAGAGACTCGACATTTATGAAAAAATTCACAGACCAAAGAGGAAAGAATGGAATCATTTCATTAAAAAGTCTTTATCAGTAATTTTATCTCCCAAAGAAACCTATATGGGACTAAGAAAAAAAATTATAAAAATAAATGGAATATTATAATATATATATATTCATTTTAAATTTTAATATCTATAAAACTTTCATTAATGGATATTCCTAATAGACAATCTCAAAAAAATGAGATTGTATCATAAAACATTACTAATTTGGTAATATATGAATAAAAACCTCAACAAAGTGAGAAACATCAAAAAATAAGTTCATGTTTAGTATATACACCATTGAAAATAAAAAAGTTGTTGATATTGTATATGTCTTATAAAAATAAATGTGAGAGTGGATAACCTAAAAAAAGTCTCACCGAACTTCATGAACATTTTAGAGTCCTGTATAATAAATATAAATAAATATATATATATATATATATTGTATAACCATAACTATATATATCATACAAAATAATATTTTCCACTTTTCACACATTTACTAATTAGTGTTTTCTAATATCATTGATCAATGTGATAAATGCTTTGTTTTCAAGGAATGTTTTGTTTAACATCACTAATACTTGTATTTTTGTTATGGTTCCATAATATCCCGAATTTTAATCATATTATGATTATAATATAGAATCATTATTAATGATTTAGTAACAATTCCTAAAATTTAGGAATGAAAATTTAATTACATCACTTCGGGGAGATGGTATTCCATACGTAAACATGAGTGTTATTTCCACTTTTTTATGGATGGAAGAAATGAAAATTAAGTAATAATTCAGCATTAATGATATATAATAATATCATAAATATAATAAATATTCAGTGAATAAATCATTATGAAAATGATCTAGAATAAGTGATGAAGAATGGAATTCATCACATCATGGATATGGTAGTCCATAATAACACAATTATGATGTTTTCATTTCCCATATGGTGGATAATATATGGATAATGTTTTTTATATCATGTTAATATAAAAGTCTCTATCAATTTTAATATGTTATAAGTGGATCATCCCCATCATAGGTGAGGGGATAGAAACTTTCATAATTTCTTGAAATATAAAAATATAAAAAATACTTTTCATGTGAATGTAGATCCAAAACGATAAATTTATAATATATGATGATTATGGGTTCAAATAATCCAATAAAGTTAAATTTATACATATTTATGTTATTTTTTAATATTCATCTTTTAGTTCTAAAACATCATTATCTATTTTTATGATTACTATGATTTATATGTTTTTAACTCATTGGTGTTCGAGAATGATACGATAAAAATAAAAGTGACACACAATTGGATATTGGTTGATATTATAGAAAATATACCATAACATTGAAAAAAGGTAATTTATTTAAGAAATTTATATAATAAAATTAAATATTATTTAACTTATGATACAACTAAAGACATTTTTTGGGACTATACATATTATTTGACTTCAATGTCCACAAGATATAAATGGAATTAATAAAAACATTTAGGATACCACCAACAGTTAATATGTATCAAAAAAGTTTGGTAACAGAATGAATCATCCATATTTTATTACATTTAGAATTTTCCTAATAATTTACTTAATTCCTCTTTTACTCAAACAAGCATTGTGCCCACATTGTGTAATAATTTATGGTAATTATTCTTTCGCTAATAATTAAAAATAAATTACCATTATATAAAAAATTCATGCATATTTTATTTACACATTTATAATCCAACACAATCCCTTTTTTACATATTAATATATATATATATATTAAAATAAGTATATTGCCATTTTGAATTTGTTTATTATTTAAAATAATATTATCATCCTTATTAATGGAAAGTTGAAATATGTTGGAAAAATTAGAAGATAATATGATTAATTTCAAAATAAACCTATACAATGAATTAATTTACTGTTTTATGTTGATTTATAGTACTTATTGTAGTTTTTACCCATGTTTTACTTATTTTACCCTTAAAGAATTGGAAAAATATATACCATGGTTATTTTTCATAATGATTAAAAGTAAGAAATATATATACCAAATTTGAAACATTTGATTCTTAATATTGAATCTATTTTTCAAGAATAATTTCCTATAAGTGTTTAAAATAATATATAATATAATCACATAAAATTTTAATAGATATTTTTTATAGAAATACATTTTAATTATAAATATGATCATATACCAAATTTATGTATAATTATGATTAATATATAATTAATTATATTATATCAAATAAAATCAGAGTTATGATAGGATTAAATTCATACAAAATACAAACATTAAATTGCATAATTTAATGAAAATAAATGATAGTTTTAAAAAAACCAGTATTTTTTAATATTAACAAAAAGACAATTATTTTTTGAATAATAATAAAAATTAAACTGAAGTCGTCATTGATGATATGATTTAAATAAAATATAAATTCTTTTTATTTTATTTAAAAAATTTCATAAATGAATGATAATTTTCGTTCACAAAATCAAATAAATTTTTATCAAGAAACATAATATTGATTTTATGAATTTCATTACTAAATATTTATTGTTTATTTTAATAAAAAATTAGAAATAAAATTTATTTTTATAAAACCATTATACATATTTTTAATATGAAGGTTATTACTATTAATACCACCAATTCAACAATTAGGTTATATGGGGAAAATTCAACAAATATTATTATTATTTTCTATTTAAGTTCACTTTAATCACAATGTTGTCTATTGAGAAAGAAATTTGGCATTATATTTTATTTAACTATCCTTTTGTGGTGTTTAATTCCCTATAAATTAAATAAATTTCAATATAATATATTTTTTCTTGATAATAAAATTGTAAATATATTATAATTCCTATATTAAAAATAAGTGTGTAAAAGGAAATAATAAAAAATCCTATTCAAATTGAAAGGAAATAGTATAAGGGTTTCCTAAAATAACACATATTCAAGTTTATGTATATTAAGAACATTAACATGAAGAGTAAATATGGACTCTAAGGTTTAAAAATAATGTTATAATAATAATAAATAGTGATTTATATATCATTGTGATGATAATGTTGATGACCACCAAACCATAGATCAGTAATGGTTGAAATAAAACTATAATAATCACAAATGAAGATAGACGGGTAAGAGTTTTATTTGAAGATCTTTTTCCAAGAGTTAAAGGATTATGTTACTGTGATGATAGTAAACACTATAACATTTACTTTATTTCCTTACATTTTATATGCATAATTTAATCCATTAATTTTTTTTATCAATTACCAATTCTATCTCATCTCCTACTCTCAGAAATGAATACTCGAGATTAATTATTCATACTTGAATCAATAATATTAACATAAAAAATATTGGAAATTATTTCCTTCTATAAATTGATATTTAGCAAAACAAAAATGGTTCAAAAAAATTTATCCAATAACAAAAATTATTCTTTGAAAAATATATAAAATATCTATAGTACCAATAAATGTTAAACATAAATCATTATATATACATCTAAAAAAATATTAGAGGCCAAAATTGATACACAATTATTAGTAATATTTGATAATATATTCTTAAATGATCAAATTCACAATGATATCCAAATAACATCAATCAATCAAAATGTCATATAAAAGAAATATATATACCATAATAAATACTCTCCATAATAAGATAATTGTTTCCATAAATATTATGAACCACTATAATGAACTTATAAAATAATATATACATAAAAAAGTTAATTTAAAAATTCTCAAAATTTATATTATGTATAAAAATAATATATTTTTCAAAGTAAATAAATTATTATATGAAAATTATAAACATATTAAATGATTTTTATTCCTAAACCATGTTTCTAACAAAAAATATCACCATACAAGTAAATTAAATTTATAGGTTATATATAACATTAATTTAATATTTTCAAATCCATAAATAAAAAAATTTATTTAAAACTGCATAGATGCTTCAAGGTTATTATATCCATAATACTAATAGTAAAACACAACTAAACTGAAAATCTAGAAAACTAATATGTAAACCATTTAATAATTCTACTTCAATTGTTGGAATAACATAAAACATTCCCTTTTCATGTATTTATCCGTCATATTATGGATTTTAATTGAATTATGACAATTTTCCACACACATAAGAAATTGAATTATAAAAGGCCCTTTATGATGTACTTAATTTTCCTCCATATAACTAATCATTTTTAATCAAAAATTTCTCCCTTTATTCTATTATATTCCATGCATAAGGCATATTATAATTTCATTGATAAATTTCACTGGGTGATTCTTCCCACATTCATGAAATGTATGATGCTAATTCATCATCCCCAAACATTATTCATCCACAAAAATACCTTGAGACACCATTTCATATTATTAGGTGAGTTATGAAACTCACACAAGTTGATTTTTTAAAATCATATAAATAGATAAATGATTATTCATTTCCAAAATATTTACATTACAAATATAATTTAGTTTTTTTATCATGCAGAAAATGGTTCAATTTTCCATCACATTCAACATTAACAAGATTAATCCTGGGATCAAACATTGAATAAATCCAAAAATAACTATGTGATATAGAATATTAATAATGACTAATAATAATGTCCCGAATAATTTTTCATTAGATGGGTAAATAATGAAATCTCTTTTTTCAATCTATGAATCCCTTAGTTTGAAAAATAGCATAAATGGTCATTATATAATAAAATATTTTTATAATGGTTCATAATGAAAATGTAAATTAGCGTAGTCCGAGCTCTTCTTGGTCCACCACCGGTATGGGTATGGATTACCGCTTTTTCATTCTTCAAGTTATCCATCGCAACGCATACTGCTGTTGTTAAACAGTGGTTTAAGATACGCCGGGGGGCCCAGGGGGGAACTCCCGGAATTGATACCTTGGGGATAATCCCCCTAGGGGAGTCTGTAACACCCCAGGTAAATAAAGAATATGACATTTTTTTATTTATCCCTATTTTTGAATAAAATTTTAATATTAATTTAAAGGGAACGCTATGATCAATGGATTACCTAATACGCAACAACGAGTTTCTTTGAAATATTACGTTGCACTCTAATAATAAAATAATATTATTTTAAAAGGTAGTTAATTCCTAGCCGTTGTAATGATGGGAATGAATAGAACTAACTACAAAATGATTATATGTGTTTGTCAAATATTTTTACTTTTATCCAATAAATGTTGGAGGCTTAAAATTCAAATGAATCCAATTTTAAGCATAAATCTTCTAATATTCCTTAAAAGGTCGATTAACCGCCTATTGATGGAGAACCCTTTTTAAATATAATTTTGAAAAATTTATATGTTATATTTGACAGAATAAAATCCTTCTTTAGAATCTGGACATCAAAATTTACTTTGTGTAAAATTTTGTTATTTTTCAGATAAAGATCATTTTTATTGAAAATGTTGCATTTTAATTCAAAACCTCCTTTTAATCTGATTTATTTATATGGATAGATTATATTTTTAATTTAGATTAATGTTTATTTAGAATATATTTTTACCATTTAATCTAATGGTGGTCATTATAATTAATTTCTCTTTGAAATTGGACTTAAACTAGTGTCAATCTTTTAATAGATATTGTTTCTTAAAAATACGCTATTTGTTTTGACAGCGGGAATTAATTATTAAATTAATTAATGCAACATATATGTTTTGAATTTTGTAAAATAGACATCATTTTTTAATTCAGAATACCAAATATATCTGAGATTGAATTTTTGGTATTTTTCTGAAAAACATCAATTTTTGATTAATAGTGAAACCACTAAGTGGTAGTTTAAAAACTGATTTTTCGTTTAAATGAAACATTACCACTTCTATGATTTGAATTTCAAAAAGCCTACATACATGGTTGTCATTAGGATGTAAAATTTGGTTCAATGAGATTAAAATAATTTTTTGACGAAGAGTAACTTTTAAGTTTTTAATCGCGAATAGAGGTAATTAGTGTAATTTCAGGTAAAAATAATGTTTTAATAATATGAATTTACCTATACACATGTCCTACCCTCATTGGATGTGTAATGGCAGACCAATACAATTCATGGGTCAACTTGGGGACCCCATGGAGCCACGTTGGTTGGAAAATGACATAAATAACTTTTTATTTAAAGTAAAAATAAAAATGTCACAAGCGTGAGTTGTTTTACTAAAAAACATTTAAGTGGGGTTATATAAGTCATATTTTTTACTATAAATATTCATTAGAATTTTAAAAATATTTCCGACATTATGATATTTTTTTATAATTTTTAGACATTAAAAAAATTAAATTATTTATGATATCATGACGATGCAACGATTATCTCATTAATAAATGTTTTAAATAAAATGAAAATATAATGTTAAAAATATAATGTAAACTTGTAAAAGACATATTTGTGGAGTATATTTCGAACCCTTACCACCTTATCCAAGAAATAAATCAATTTGGGACCTTTAAAATCCGAAACACATTTGAAAATAATGTAACATTTTGTAACTTTCCAAGAGTGGCCCTCCTCTCCTCTTATAAAAGGCCTCCACCTCTACCACCATACCCACACCTCTCAAGCCGTTGGCTCGACCAAACCCTTATAATTTTGTCTCTATACATCCTCATATTACTCCTAGAAGCCTCACTATGGGTAGAAGTCTTCCAAAGGAAGCCTTTGAGCTCAAATCAAAGAGAGATACCTGATTTTAAGGTAACGTCTTCACTTGTGTTATTTTGTTTTATTTTGCTTCTCCAACCCACTAAACTATTTTTATTCATTTATTTTGTAACATATACAGTATGTTTAATATACTAGGATGGTTTTATAAAATGGATTCGAGCTACACATACACAAACCTACATCTAACAGTCAAAGAACATACTGTTTCTGTGGATGGTGAATTTCTGTCTCAGGAAACGATGATTGTTCAATATTCTTTTAGCACCCTCAAAGGTGTCCATTACGATGTCACTATATTTATATATGATATATAATATTTTTATGTTTTACTTAAGTGTCTTTATTTATCATTTATGTCATACCTTTATGGTTTCCATTATGGTTAAATGTGATATCTTCATTTTAGGAAGTGCGGACTACCGCCCCCTCAAAGTGATTTGATTCGTTAATACCATATGTGGTACGTATAAATGATATATTTAATGATATTATATATGATAACATAGTGTAATTATAATAATATTATGTATCATTATGTTTTAATTCCATTAAATAAGAAATAGAAATGGAAGTAGTGTTCATGTGTACGTACGACTTACCGTCTCCATGAACGATGCATTTCATTTCTTACCTCTAAATTTTATGTAATATTATAAATGCATATATATAATGGATATAAATGATATCTATGATATATAAATAATGAATATAATTCTGGATATAATATATATTTTACCACATGAACAACTTGTAATTATAAAGACTTTATTTTTGACTCAAGTAGCAATGATCTATAAAACGACCATTATTAACATAAAGAATTACATAGTGTTCGCAGCATGGTAGTATGTGATATAAAAGAAATAATGAACTTGAAAAAGTTTCTTCATCAAGTATAGATTAACTCAAGTTTATTATTTAGGAGCTTAAATAAAGATCGAGTCAAGTCAGACCCGAGGTAAGGGATCCTACCTCTCTCTCTTTCTTTTTATGTACTCTCTTTTATGTCATTTATTTTAAGCTCGTCTTTATTATGTTTGGGGATGTTATTTTATATTCATAATTCTGTAATTTTCATTTTCATATTATGGGAGACCCTATTTGATCTCATAAATTCATTTTTGGATGTTTTAATTGGCGCCGTTAGGCTGCCGAAATTTCGTAAGGGGCTTTTTATCTCACATTGTGTTTTCATGAGATTAATGCTACATTTGCCAATATTTCCTTTTGAGTGGTGTATGTACTGTCCATTATTCTAATCTTTGTGTAACATAATTTCGTTTAGGAGTATTTACATCAATGTTGTATAGTACTTCTTTCATGGGGAGTACGTTTCGAAAGTTACCCAAATTGGTAAGGGAACCTTTCACCCTCCTCTTTTTAAAAGACTTCTTTTGATATGTATTTTAATTTTCATCTTATTATGTGGGGATATGTTCTTATATATCCTTATTTCCATAAATTTTATGTCCATGCGATGTGATACCCTTTATCTCTCTCATCAAGCCTTTTTCTAAAATTTGATGTGACGCCGTTAGGATGTCAAGGGAACTTCTTAACCCAATTTCGATTTCTTTGGGTTCAACATGTAGTTATTGAATATGTCATCCTTTTAATATGTGTGAATTACTTTTGATTATTTTACACTTAATATCCACTAATATTGGATGTATTTATATTTGTAACACATAATTATGAGATTGATTTATCTTTAATTTAATGATACCATCATTATAATGGATTTCATCTCAATTTACATTTCCATTGAGACTTAATTGTTGTTATGCACCAATTCACTATTATATGGTGTATATTATAACACCCCAAGATTTCATAGTGTGTTATTTCTTTAAAATAATACAATAACTTGCACTACACGCAACACCGAGTTCAAGCACACCATGACTTACCAAACAAGCCGTTCAAAAGAGGTTATGAATAGTATTAACTATATTTTAAACTTTATATAATCCTTATAATTTTAGAATCCATATTATGAGTTTCTTAGACATAATACAAGAACAGATTCATTTTCAGTATTGCACTTTTATCAACTTTTAATAGTGAAACCTTTTTAAATACAATATTTTAAAATTTTTGACTAAATGGGGACATCAAAAAAAAATTTAAAATGAAACATCCCAAGCTTCCACGGTACGCTTTCATTGAATAATACAGTAGCGTGTGTTGTACGCAATCTTGAGTTTTAACACACACCACAACCAATCAAACTAGCCGTTATGAATAGTAATACCTACTTTTCGAAATTATATATATTTTATATTTTAAAATGGACTTCATTTCTGGATTTGGAATATCGAATTTAGCCTAAGGTGAAATTTTGGTACTTTTTGGATAACTTTCATATTTTGATGAATAGTGAAAATTACTAAATTTTAATTAAAAACAACTTTTTTAATCAAAATAATTAATAGTGATAAATTATGAATTTGAGTGGTTTTAAAGTATATTTAGAATATATTTTTACCATTTAATATAATGTTGGTCATTGGACATAATTTTACAATTAAACCGAACATAAACAAGTGTCAATCTTTTGATAGTTATTATCTCTTAAAAACACGCTTTTTGTTTTGACAGCGGGAATTAATTTTAAATTAATTTCTGCCACTTCTGTGTTTTGAATTTAGGAAAATGGATTCCATATTTGGAATCAGGATGTTCAAATTGTGTAAATAGGTAACTTTTATTTTTAGACATTTTGAATAATTTCTGCGGTAAAAATTTTATTTACCATGGTTAATGGTAAATCCGGTAAATAAGGGTTAAACAAATAATATTATAATAATACTAAATTACCCTAAAACGTGTCTTAACCCTATTGGTTGATACATGGTCGACCATGGGCATCTTTGGGTCGATTTTGGGACCCCATGGATCCACTTGTAAGTGATAATGACACTTTATTTTAATTAAGTTAAAATGAATCCAAAAATGACACAAGCATATATCCTTTAGCAAATCAATTGTTACATAGGGTTATATATGTTGGATTTTAGATTATAAATATTAATTAGAAAGATAAAAGGATTTCCTACATAATGATATTTTATTTATAATTTTTAGACATTAAATAATATATTTTATTTATGACAAAATGATGATGTAGTAATTACTATAATAGTGAAAAATTAAAATAATTGATATTATAAATACCCAAATAAATATAATATGAAACTTTTATTGAATTAAACTAATTTTCTAGGATAATATGATATATTAGGATTGATTTAATTGACTTTGTTAGAAGTAATCAATCTGTTATGAGTTTCACAAAAATCAACTATTGAATAGTGTCAAAATTGACATAAAAGGGTTCTTAAAAAAAATATTATATTATTAATTGATATTAAATTCATAAAAATCTAAGGTTCGTCCAAGAGACTTATATCATGATAGGTTCATCATTAATGGACCACTTGGGGGTCGCTTGGATGTATATAGTAAGTTTATTAACCATATTATATAAAAATACAAAGAGACATTGTAAAAGTGAAACTAATTAACTTAGAGTTAATACTTAATGATAAGGTTAATATAAGTACCCAAACCTGTCTAAATTCTATTGGTTGAGTGTTTTTTGACCTATCCCCACCTTAACCGTTGAATAATAAACTTTTGAGCCATTAGAAACCGAATATGAATTTATTATAAATTAATATTTCTATCTTTTCCAAAGGTGCCCCTCACCCCTCTTATAAAAGGGCACTCCTCCTTCTCATTTCTTCACACCTTCAAAGCCTTTTGGTTCAGCCAAACGCTCACTAAATACTCTCCCAAAATCTCTCACTACCACCCAGAGGCCTTAGTTTGATCAGAAAGCCAACCTAAGAAGCCCTTTTGATCAAATCAAAAGGAAGAACCCGAAGAAGGGGTAATGTTTTCACCACCCCTTTTCATGTTCCTTTCTTCTTCCACTTCTTCTTCCTTTGTTCTTACCATTCTAAAATAATAAATCAAGTATCTCACATATACTGGGATGTTATTATAAATATGTTACAACCATATTCAGTATTCTATCCACCCTTTGAATAACATGTCACCATACGTGCGTACGTACGGCTTATCGTCTCTACGTCGTGGTGTAATTGTTATTCAATATATTATTATTTGGATGGGTATAATAATGATGTGTAACTCATGTAAATAATAAATATAACATGTTAATGATTCTGTATATATGATATACCATCCATTTATATATTATTTTAATATCAAAAGAATGATATTGTCGCTCGTGCGTACATACGGACTACCATCTCCTCGAACGCGATGAGATTAATTCTCCATCATATCCATTCAAGTATAATTATCATTTGCTGATTTAAAAATGATGTTTGAGGACTTGATATCATTCTGGATATGAATAATATACAACCTATCCATTACAAACATGGCTTACGTAATAAAACATATAAAATAAAATGAGTAAGTTAACACCCGAAACAACGATAATACTAAGACATTATTAACAAAGCAAAGTTAAAAGATCATATATGATATGATATTAATATATATGATTCTTGTATAATTTAATAAAAATTATTTCAATATTATACAGGCGGTTAACCTAAACCAACCAAGTAAAAGTACAAGGTAAGGTATTTTCTTATCTCACTTTCAATTCCGTGAGATTTCCATTGTTCGCCACTAAATTATTGAAAGTGGTGTATTGTGTACTGCCATTTGATATATATTATCATGATTCTATTTATATTCATGTTATTCTGTAAATAATTTGGTGGTTATTAACTTTTTTCCATACGACTCAGTTGATTAACGTGGTAAGGGGTTTTCATCTCACTCCTTATTCCCGTGAGATTCATGCCATATTGCCACCATCACCTTTTGTGTGGTGTATGTACTGCCCATAATTATATTATTTGTGTAATACACTCTAATTTATGTGTATTTACATATTCATTGTATGATACCTCTTTTATGGGTTGTATGTTTCATAAGTTACCAAATTGGTAAGGGTTATTTCACAATCTCTTCATTATTCGAGGTTGTTTATATCTACCGGGATCTCTTTATCATCCACATCCATGTTTCTTAAAAATGTATTTCAAAACATTTTTACTATTTACTAGAATACGAGTTAAAGTCATTTATACCCTTTTTGACTTTTATAAGTGGTTTATAAAGGAATCTTTCCGTCGTTTTCAAAACAAGGTCCGTTTTAACCTTTTCAACAGAATTAAGGTAAGAATGTTTTTTTAACTTATACGGCGGGTGCGGTTATTTTCCGCCGTTATAAAATCTTCAATGTTTTCCCTTACAAGCTTATAAGAATATTTTCAAAGAAAATTTTTTATTTTATATGGATCTTAAATGATTTCGAAATAAATGGATATATTTCGTTAAAAAGAATATTGATTTCATCTATGTCAACATCCTTTGATGGATTTTAAGATTATTTGAAGTTGATTTATTATGATACAAAACTTCTATATTGTATTGAAGGTTTTATGATATGTTTGACTGTGGATGTGATATTTTTATACCATTCATAGTTTATGGTGAAATTATTGACATTTCATATGCTAGTTCCAATAAGAATGTTTATGTTATATTTCAACCTTTACTTCATATGAATGTGTTGGAAAAGTATGTTCCAGGTTGGGGACTGGTTAAAGTAAGCCCTCCAGGTTGGGGACTGGTAAAAGTAAGCCCTCCAGGTTAGGGACTGGTAAAAGTAAGCCCTCCAGTTTGGTCTCCAGTTATTAGAGGCACTCCGGGTTGGTGTCCGGTTATTAGAGGCACTCCGGGTTGGTGTCCGGTTATTAGAGGCACTCCGTGTTGGGTTCCGGTTACAGTTAGCCCCAAGGTCTTGGAACGAGGCCTTGAAAAGAAATTAAAGTTTATCATTATGCATTCCATCATTATGAAAGTGGTTATTGATTTTTCATGTGATTATTCGATTAGTAGAATATCCATGTGAATAAGTAAATGGAATTATTTCATTTTACTTTTTCCATACTATGTTAGAGTTCAAGTTTAAAAGGCTTTTGTTTTAGTAATGAATTGCCTTAAATGTTTATGATTATTTTGAATGTTCTGCTATATTGTTATCCTTACTGGGAATTTGAGCTCACCCCTTTTCTATGTTTTATTTTCCCCAGGACGTGGAGAAGTATGTTATGAATGACCTGCAGGGATATTATGAGGGGATAATAGTGTGGACTGTGGAGACATTATGTTGTTGTAGTAGTTTTTCATTTTATGATGTAATGTAAAACTTATGAATATATCTAGTGTTTCTAAGGCTACTAAACCAATCGGTCTTTCGAGATTTTATCTTTCTTATGATCATGCCAATGTTACGAAGTAATGCACCGACTCTGGGTAGCTGGGGTCGGGGCGTTACAGTTGGTATCAGAGGAAGTTTAGTACAAACCTTGGAAGCTAGATTTAGATAAACTCTGATTAGAGCACGTAGGCCTAAGATGAACTTTGAGGATTAGTATAGAAGAACTTCCTAGAATTTTGGTATTGTAGAGATTTTGTGAGTTTTCCGAGCAATACATCCATGTCTGCATACGAGCAGGTAGAGGCGGCTCTGGCACAGATGTACCTAGGGATAAAACCCGAAAACACCGCTTTGAGCTAGACTCGAACGGGAACTGGTACACGACAACGGGCCTTGCTGCACTCTTGGTTACGACACTCCCGGGGGATATGCTTAGGATAATTCTCATTTTCTTTACAAACCATTATGAAGGGTTTATGAGTATATACATCCTCAAAGGAGACATTTTTATGATTATGGATTATATCCATAAACTATTTAATTTATGTTATGTGTTTTAAAAGTTTGGGATTAGGTATTGTTATTCATAAACTAATCTAGTGTATGCCAATGTTTAGAAATGGCTCCTAGTAGAAGGAATGAGAACTCCAGCAATGCACATGATACAAAGAGAAAGAAGGATCATATATTTTATGGTCTTAATCCAGAATTTACAAGAGAAATAGTCTCGCATGTATTATCATCATATGAAGAAATAAAATCATGTGTCGATAAGATAAGTAGAGAGTTTACTGAGTCCCATGGCTTTGAAGGGAAGCAAGAGAAGAAAAGGGTGGAAGAGAGAAATATGGATAAAGGGAAGAGGAAAAAGAAGAATTTTCCCATATGTGGTAACTGTGGAAAGAAACACCCTGGAACTTTCCTGAAAGGAATGGGAGTTTGTTATAAGTGTGGAGGAAAAGGGCACAAAGTACGTGACTGCAAGGGTAAGAAAATGGTTTTAAATGTACAATGCTTCATTTGCAAGGAGTTTGGACACTACACGAACCTATGTCCCAGTCATTAGACTATGCCGCAAATGATGTTATTGGATAATAATCAAGTTATGATACTACCACAGATGAAGAGGAATGATTAGAGTTCCTATGTTGATTATGTCAATTGAGTGTTGTATCAACAATGTACTTGTTATAATAATTATGGAGTATATAAGGATTGTACTGCAGTACTATTTCATTAAGGACTTGAAATTGTGTTGAACAAAGAAAAGTGACTCAATAGCAGGATAAATTTTTGGAAAATATATGGTTGAGAGAATGATAAATCATAATATAGTTCTGATACTGAGGTAGTGATTTTGGAATAATATGTGATTGTTTTGGATAAATTATATTGGATATTCTTGACTACCTTGGAACTGATTATTGATTTGTATATTCCATTATTGTTGTGGTTTAAAACATTTTTGGATTGATGAGGTATATCCAGCATTCTATATGGAATAAGGGAGCATGAATGTAATCAATAAGGAATATGGTAATTCGGGATGTTTCAGTGTATTAAAAGAATACATGATGAAGGTATTAATATGCTATTACGTGGTAAAAATGATCTACATTTTGTTTAACTTCCTTATAAATGTTGGACTGTGTGATTGGTTAGAAATATTTTGGATAAATTCTAGTTTGAGATTAATTTTGGATTGCCATAAAAGGACATCCCGGAGGTCGGGCGGCAACCTGTCGCGTCCGGCAAGGCCGCGAGACTTGAACCCGCAACCGAAGGGCGACAAGGGTGTATCACCTACCACTGGCCCAAGAGATGTCCTGGATTAAATAATGTAGTTTTTTTAAAGATCTGGTAGATTAATTATAAATTCGTTTATTTTAGAACCCTATACGAATAGTGTAAATAGAATTTTTTTACATTATATTATCTTTTAGAGTGAAAGATGAGTTTGTGGTAGAAATTTATTAATGGACAAAACTCTAATTATAAAGTAAGTATATCTCCTTATGATCTTATCCAATCTCATAAATAAATTCCTCAACATTAATAAAAGGAACTTAGAACAAAAATGTTGTCCTAGATGGTACCTTAAATCACCACTAATTTATGGCTTTGGGATTGTTGGCCTTTTCATAGCCATGTTCTCTACCACTCTCCATCAGATAATTGATGGTTAGATTTCTCTTCCATATCCATATTTTCCTACATGGAACCCTAGTATGTGTTATTTTCGGTAATATTCATACCTTCCACTCGTTATTTTAAATAGATACCTCATTAATTCATTTTTCGATGTGGGATTTCAACTAAGATATTTTGAAACCTTAAAAATGTGTTATCCTAATACCCTATATTTTGTTGAACCGATGGTATTTCAAATCATCATAGATTGATGAGTTTAAGGACCTCAATTTTATACATGTTTGTGATTGATGACCTCAATCACTACCTATAAATATTTACGTTTTCCCTCCAATTATATGTCTCTAATTGCCACCAATGTTCTCCTAATCGAGATCATAATTTGGTGGTGACCCTTTCATTTCTCATTTCTTCATATTAAGACTAAATTTTAGTAACCCAATTTCCGATGTGGGTTTTCCCACAAAGATATTTTTTTATTTTCAACCTTTTATTTTCGAAGAACAATTTCAAATTGCGAGGACGCAATTTTTTGAAGGAGGGGAGAATTTAACACCCCAAGATTTCATAGTGTGTTATTTCTTTAAAATAATAAAATAACTTGCACTACACGCAACACCGAGTTCAAGCACACCATGACTTACCAAAAAAGCCGTTCAAAGGAGGTTATGAATAGTATTAACTAAATTTTAAACTTTATATAATCCTTATAATTTTAGAATCCATATTATGAGTTTCTTAGACATAATACAAGAACAGATTCATTTTCAGTATTGCACTTTTATCAAATTTTAATAGTGAAACCTTTTTAAATACAATATTTTAAACTTTTTGACTAAATGGGGACATCAAAAAAAATTTAAAATGAAACATCCCAAGCTTCCACAGTACGCTTTCTTTGAATAATACCGTAGCGTGTGTTGTACGCAACCTTGAGTTTTAACACACACCACAACCAATCAAACTAGCCATTATGAATAGTAATACCTACTTTTTGAAATTATATATATTTTATATTTTAAAATGGACTTCATTTCTGGATTTGGAATATCGAATTTAGCCTAAGGTGAAATTTTGGTACTTTTTGGATAACTTTCATATTTTGATGAATTGTGAAAATTACTAAATTTTAATTAAAAACAACTTTTTTTTATCAAAATAATTAATAGTGATAAATTATGAATTTGAGTGGTTTTAAATTATATTTAGAATATATTTTTACCATTTAATATAATGTTGGTCATTGGACATAATTTTACAATTAAACCGAACATAAACAAGTGTCAATCTTTTGATAGTTATTATCTCTTAAAAACATGCTTTTTGTTTTGACAGCGGGAATTAATTTTAAATTAATTTCTGCCACTTTTGTGTTTTTAATTTAGGAAAATGGATTCCATATTTGGAATCAGGATGTTCAAATTGTGTAAATAGGTAACTTTTATTTTTAGACATTTTGAATAATTATTGCGGTAAAATTTTTATTTACCATGGTTAAGGGTAAAATTCGGTAAATAAGGGTTAAAAAAATAATATTATAATAATACTAAATTACCCTAAAACGTGTCTTAACCCTATTGGTTGATACATGGTCGACCATGGGCATCTTTGGGTCGATTTTGGGACCCCATGGATCCACTTGTAAGTGATAATGACACTTTATTTTAATTAAGTTAAAATGAATACAAAAATGACACAAGCATATATCTTTTAGCAAAACAATTGTTACATAGGGTTATATATGTTGGATTTTAGATTATAAATATTCATTAGAAATATAAAATGATTTTCTACATAATTATATTTTATTTATAATTTTTAGACCTTAAATAATATATTTTATTTATGACACAATGATGATGCAGTAATTACTATGATAGTGAAAAATGAAACTAATTGATATTATAAATACCCAAATAAATATAATATGAAACTTTTAATGAATTAAACTAATTTTATAGGATAATATGATATATTAGGATTGATTTAATTGACTTTATTAGAAGTAATCAATCTGTTATGGGTTTCACAAAAATCAACTATTGAATAGTGTCAAAATTGACATAAAAGAGTTCTTAAAATAAATATTATATTATTAATTGATACTAAATTCCTAAAAATCTATGGTTCGGCCAAGAGACTTATATCATGATAGTTTCATAATTAACGGACCACTTGGGGGTCTCTTGGATGTATATAGTATGTTTATTAACCATATTATATAAAAATACAAAGAGACATTGTAAAAGTGAAACTAATTAACTTAGAGTTAATACTTAAAGATAAGGTTAATATAAGTACCCAAACCTGTCTAAATTCTATTGGTTGAGTGGTTTTCGACCTATCCCCACCTTAACCTTCGAATAATCAACTTTGGAGCCATTAGAAACCGAATATGAATTTATTATAAATTAATATTTCTTGCTTTTCCAAAGGTGCCCCTCACCCCTCTTATAAAAGGGAACTCCTCCTTCTCATTTCTTCACACCTTCAAAGCCTTTTGGTTCGGCGAAACTCTGCCCAAATACTCTCCCAACATCCCTCACTACCACTTAGAGGCCTTAGATTGATCAGAAAGCCAGCCTATGGAGCCCTTTTGATCAAATCAAAAGGAAGAACCCGAAGAAGAGGTAATGTTTTCACCACCCCTTTTCAAGTTCCTTTCTTCTTCCACTTCTTCTTTCTTTGTTCTTACCATTCTAAAATAATAACTCCAGTATCTCACATATACTGTGATGTTATTATAAATATGGTACAACCATATTCAGTATTCTATCCACCCTTTGAATAACATGTCACCATACGTGCGTACGTACGGCTTACCGTCTCCACGTCGTGGTGTAATTGTTATTCAATAAATTATTATTTGGATGGGTATAATAATGATGTGTAACTCATGTAAATAATAAATATAACATGTTAATGATTCTGTATATATGATATACCATCCATTTATATATTATTTTAATATCAAAAGAATGATATTGTCGCTCGTGCGTACGTACGGACTACCGTATCCACGAACGTGATGAGATTCATTCTCCATCATATCCATTCAAGTATAATTATCATTTTATGATTTAAAAATGATGTTTGAGGACTTGATATCATTCTGGATATGAATAATATACAACCTGTCCATTACAAACATGGCTTACGTAATAAAACATATAAAATAAAACGAGTAAGTTAACACCCGAAACAACGATAATACTAAGACATTATTAACAAAACAAAGTTAAAAGATCATATATGATATGATATTAATATATATGATTCTTTTATAATTTAATAAAAATTATTTCAATATTATACAGGAGGTTAACCTACCCCAACCAAGTAAAAGTACACGGTAAGGGATTTTCTTATCTCACTTTCAATTCCGTGAGATTTCCATTGTTCGCCACTAAATTATTGAAAGTGGTGTATTGTGTACTGCCATTTGATATATATTATCATGATTCTATTTATATTCATGTTATTCTGTAAATAATTTGGTGGTTATTAACTTTTGGCCATATGACTCAGTTGATTAACGTGGTAAGGGGTTTTCATCTCACTCCTTATTCCCGTGAGATTCATGGCATATTGCCACCATCACCTTTTGTGTGGTGTATGTACTGCCCATAATTATATTCTTTGTGTAATACACTCTAATTTATGTGTATTTACATATTCATTGTATGATACCTCTTTTATGGGTTGTATGTTTCATAAGATACCAAATTGGTGAGGGTTATTTCACAATCTCTTCATTATCCGAGGTTGTTTATATCTACTGGGATCTCTTTATCATCTACATCCATGTTTCTTAAAAATGTATTTCAAAACATTTTTACTATTTACTAGAATATGAGTTAAAGTCATTTATACCCTTTTTTACTTTTATAAGTGGTTTATAAAGGAATCTTTCCGTCATTTTCAAAACAAGGTCCGTTTTAACCTTTTCGACAGAATTAAGGTAAGAATGTTTTTTAACTTATACGGAGGGTGCGGTTATTTTCCGCCGTTATAAAATCTTCAATGTTTTCCCTTACAATCTTATAAGAATATTTTCGAAGAAATTTTTTATTTTATATGGATCTTAAATGATTTCAAAATAAAAGGAGATATTTCTTTAAAAAGAATATTGATTTCATCTATGTCAACATCCTTTGATAGATTTTAAGATTATTTGAAGTTGATTTATTATGATACAAAACTTCTATATTGTATTGAAGGTTTTGTGATATTTTTGATTGTGGATGTGCTATTTTTATACCATTCATAGTTTTTGGTGAAAGTATTGACATTTCGTATGCTAGTTCCAATAAGAATGTTTATGTTATATTTCAACATTTTCTTCATATGAATGTGTTGGACAAGTATGTTCCTGGTTGGGGACTGGTTAAAGTAAGCCCTCCAGGTTGGGGACTGGTAAAAGTAAGCCCTCCAGGTTAGGGACTGGTAAAAGTAAGCCCTCCGGTTTGGTCTCCGGTTATTAGAGGCACTCCGGGTTGGTGTCTGGTTATTAGAGGCACTCCGGGTTGGTGTCCGGTTATTAGAGGCACTCCGGGTTGGGTTCCGGTTACAGTTAGCCCCAAGGTCTTGGAACGAGGCTTTGAAAAGAAATTAAAGTTTAGCATTATGCATTCCATCATTATGAAAGTGGTTATAGATTTTTCATGTGATTATTCTATTAGTAGAATATCCATGTGAATAAGTAAATGGCAATATTTCATTTTACTTTTTCCATACTATGTTGAAGTTCAAGTTTAAAAGGCTTTTGTTTTAGTAATGCATTGCCTTAAATGTTTATGATTATTTTGAATGTTCCTCTATATTGTTATCCTTACTGGGCATTTGAGCTCACCCCTTTTCTATGTTTTATTTTTCCCAGGACGTGGAGAAGTAAGTTATGAATGACCTGCAGGGATATTATGAGGGGATAATAGTGTGGACTGTGGAGACATTATGTTGTTGTAGTAGTTTTTCATTTTATGATGTAATGTAAAACTTATGAATATATCTAGTGTTTCCAAGGCTACTAAACCAATCGGTCTTTCGAGATTTGATCTTTCTTGTGATCATGCCAATGTTACGAAGTAAGCACCGACTCTGGGTAGCTGAGGTCGGGGCGTTACATATATGCTATAATTTGGAATATTATATCATGAATCCCTTTATTCTCATGATATTATAAAGTTTTGTTTAAATTTTATTCCTCAATTATTTTATTCAAGTGTCTCTCATTTTGTTCAAAACACTTTAACTAAAATATCGTTTCAAATGTTTTAATGATTTAATCTTTTACATATTTCTCATTAATATCCGTGGTTTCAAAATGGTTTTATTGAATTATCTATATGTATATTAATGTTTTAAAATGATAAAAGCTTCAATGTGGTATGGGACACTTTGATTTAAAAATATTGTTATTAAATGTTTTAAATGGTTTTGAAAATGGTTTTTGAATGGATTCATTATTTCAATATCATAAAATGTTATATTTTTATTGAAACTTGGGAATGTTATATTTCCTTTATGCTTATGTGCTATGATTATGTTATTGTTCTTGGGCATTTTTATGAATACTGGTGGTTCCGTGATAAACTAAGGGCAGGTGAGCCTGATATAGCTCTCCAATGCATTGGGTAACGCGAATGAGTTAAACGTTAATGTTTCTCCGAAGAGATTTAGGGAATATACTTTGATGGGTATTCCAAACGTAACCAAGAGTGTTACTCCCGACGTAATAATGTTATTAATGCCTCATGTAACCTTTTAGTCTTATTATTTTTATGATTTATTAATGATTTTATGAGGTATGTAAAAGTGCTTATGTTTTATGGGTATGCTATGATTTCATTCTTATGTATATATGTACTCATGTTTCCTTTCTATAATTTTTATAACCCTTACTGAGCTTTTTATGCTCGTCCCATGTTTTTGAAATGTTTTTCACAGGTCAAGGGAATGGTACATGATATGATGATAGTGTCAAGGAAGTGTCAAGAAAGAATCCATGTTTTATTTTAAATATGTTTCCTATCTTTTATGTAACCACTTTGTTTAAATGTGGACTGTAATGCAATTTTTATGATCTAATTATCTAAAACTCTAAACCTAATAAGATCCTCAATGTGTAATCTTATAATAACTCAAGATTAAGTAAGGTTTAAGGCTGGGGCCTTATAGTTTGTATGAGAGGTCAGTTTAGATGATTTTAGAGGTTAGGGTATTGTTTAAGAAAAAGTGACAAGTTATGTATAACAACAATGGTTAGTATATTAGATGGAGTCATAATTTTTTTGAAAGTTAGAATGAGTTTTATAAAACATGGATAAGTATATCTTGGTGTTTATCTTCCTCTTTTTTATTTGATGATTTTACTGATATACTCACACTAACCATTATGGTTTTAGTAAATGGCTGGATCTAGCAGGCACCAAAGTAATAGTGATTTGAAGAAAACTGTGATGGATTTATGAAAGAACAACTGAATGATATGGGATCTGCAATGAGAACTCTTGTGGTTATCCTCAACCAACTATATGGAGTCATGATTGACCACATGAACCTTAGTGATTTTTATAAGGCATCGTATATGCGAGAAACAAATCCCTATGAAAGTTCAGGTAATAATCATAAAGTTATGTGTGTTAAAAAAAGTATGTGTCAAATATGTGGAATGAAACACATAGGAAAGTGTTTCAAATGGGTAGAAAGATGCTATAGATGTGGAAATGAAGGTCATAAAGCATGAACCTGTCATGGAAAAAAGGAAGCATCTAGTTGACTCTAGGAAAGGGAAACAATTTCTTTCTAAAGGATCAATTAAATGTTTTAAATGTGGTGTTCATGGTCATTATGAAAACACATGTCCTTCGAAGAAGTTTCGGGAATGGGGTCACCAAGATCGTACAAATATTCATTTACTAATACATAATTCCATTCTGATTGAGGATGAGGAAACTGAAAATGATGAATGAAAGGTATGGATTATTTATTAACATATTTTTTCCTATTATTGCAATCTTAGGATATGATTCATGATTTTGTTTGTAGGAAAGAAGTATTTTAGAATAAGTTGAAAAGTAATGGCTAATAGATCATGCAGAATGTTGAATGATTAAGAAGTCATCATATAAGGGATTAAAGAGTTATGGTAGATTTTAGGATAGTGAAATGCTTAGATGTATTAAGTCTCTTCTAATTATGGGGTTACATTAGAAGACTTTTTATAGTAACCCTGATGTTTGATATACGAAAATTTTATTCAAGGAATAATTGTCCTTTTTTGTGGGTATAGTTATAAAGAACCATTTGGGTTTATATGATCCTTGAATTTGAGGCAATTACTAGTTAATACATTTTGGGTTGCAAAATGGAAGTTATCAGATAAACTTTGTGGTTAAGATATGCTATGGTTATTTTTGATGAATTTATCTCTTTTTGAGGAATTTTATAAAATTATATAGTTTTTGAAAAGGGACAACACGCAGACCGTGTGACAACCCATTTCATCGGACAAAGCTATGGGAATCGAACCCACAACCAATGTGCAACTAGTATTTATTGCCTACGACTGGACTACGTGAAGTCCCTGGTTAGTTTGAATGATTCTTTTTAGTTAGATGATTTTATGAATTAAGAGTAACTTGATTTTTTGGTTATCAATGGAAATGATTAGCCTATCATAGAGGATATGTGACTAGGTTAATTACTTTTCAATATGAGACTGTAATAGTAACTGCTGTTATTTAGGAGGAAAATGTTAAAATTTATCTTAGGAGACTATGTGATTAAATCCTTTAGAGAATTGGGTTTTAATCATAGTTTGGTTTACTTTGTAGAATTTCATGGATAGATGTTTATTGAATGGTCTTTGTTGAACTTTGGGTTTTAGTTTTGGTTAAGGTCTAAAGACATGGGAAGTATATAGTTCTCTTTTGTGGATTATGTGATTCTCTAGAAGTTGTTTATAGCTCTCTTAATGTGAACAAGTCATCCTAAATACTCGTCTTTTAGAGAAAATATGAGTTTGTGTAAGAAATCTAGTAAAATTTGAAAGTCAACATGACAATTAAGTATGCTTCCTTATGTTTTAGTTAAGCACATAAATAAATTCCTCAATGAAAAGTAACTTAAAACAAAAATTTTGTCTGTTAATTTTTCTTATTGGGGAATCAAATACCAATTAACCCATCACAAGTTTGTGATTTTCTTGTTGTTAACTTTCTCATAGACATGTTTACTATCACTCTCCATCAGAACATGACACTTTTTTTCCTCCATATCAATATTTTCATACTTTGAATCCTAGTATGGGTTAACTCAGGTGACATTTGTACTTATCTCCCATTCTTTTAATGTGATAGTTTTACTGACTCTTGTTCCGATGTGAGATTTTCAATGAAGCTTCCAAGACCAATTTTAAAATTGTGAGGATGTAATTCCCAAAAGGGGGGAAGGATGTAACACCCCAGGTAAATAAATAATATGACATTTTTATACTTATCCCTATTTCTGAATAAAATTTTAATATTAATTTAAAGGTAACGCTATGCTCGATGGCTTACCTAATACGCAACAATGAGTTTCTTTGAAATCGTACGTTGCACTCTAATAATAAAATAATATTTTTTTAAAAGGTAGTTAACGACTAGCCATTATAATGGCGGGAATGAACAGAAGTAACTAAAAAATGATTATATATGTTTTTCGAATATTTTTACTTTTATCCAATAAATGTTGGAGGCTTAAAATGCCAATGAATCCAATTTTAAGCATAAATATTCTAATATTTTTTAAAAGGTCGATTAACCATCTTTTGATGGAGAACCCTTTTTAAATATACTTTTGATAATTTATATGTTTTATTTGAAAGAATAAAATCCTTCTTTAGAATCTGCACATCATAATTTACTTTGTGAAAAATTTTGTTATTTTTCCGATAAAGATAATTTTTATTGAAAATGTTGCATTTTAATTCAAAACCTCCTTTTAATCTGATTTATTTATATGGATATATTATATTTTTAATTTAGATTAAAGTTTATTTATAATATATTTTTACCATTTAATCTAATGGTGGTCATTGGAATTAATTTCACTTTGAAATTTGACTTAAACTAGTGTCAATCTTTTAATAGATATTGTTTCTTAAAAACACGCAATTTGTCTTGAATGTGGGAATTAATTATTAAATTAATTAATGAAACATATATGTTTTGAATTTTGTAAAATAGAAATCATTTTAGAATTCAGAATATCAAATATAGCTTAGGGTAAATTTTTGGTATTTTTCTGAAAAACTTCAATTTTTGATGAATAGTGAAACCACTAAGTCGTAGTTTGAAAACTGATTTTTCATTTAAATGAAACTTTACCACTTCTGTGATTTGAATTTCAAAAATCCGACATACATGGTTGTCATTAGGATGTAAAATTTGGTTCAATGGGATTAAAATAATTTTTTGGTGAATAGTAACTTTTAAATTTTTAATCGCGATTAGAGGTAATTAGTGTAATTTAAGGTAAAAATAATGATTTAATAATATGAAATGACCTAGACACATGTCCTACCCTCCTGGGATGTTCCATGGTCGACCAAGACAGTACATGGGTCAACTTTTGGACCCCATGGAGCCACTTTGGTTGGAAAATGTCTAAATAACTTTTTATTTAAAGTTAAAATAAAAATGTCAGAAGAATAAGTTGTTTTACAAAGAGAATTTTTAAATGGGGTTATATAAGTCATATTTTTTACTATAAAAATTCATTATAATGCTAAAAACATTTACTACATCATGATATTTTTTATAATTTTTAGAAAATAAATTATTTAAATTATATATGACATCATGATGTTGCAACGATTATCTCATTAATAAAGGATTTAAATAAAATGAAAATATAATGTTAAAACTATAAATTAAACTTGTAAAATACCTATTTTATGAGTATATTTCGAACCATTACCACCTTATCCTCGAAATAAATCAATTTGGGACCTTTAAAATCCGAAACTCATTTGAAAATAAAGTAACATTTTGTAACTTTCCAAGAGTGCCCCTCCTCTCCTCTTATAAAAGGCCCCCACCTCTACCACCATACCCACACCTCTCAATCCGTTGGCTCGGACAACCCCTTATCATTTTGTCTCTACACATCCTCATATTACTCCTAGAAGCCTCACTTTGGGTAGAATTCTTCCCATGGAAGCCTTTGAGCTCAAATCAAAGAGAGATACCTGATTTTAAGGTAACATCTTCACTTGTGTTATTTTGTTTTATTTTTCTTCTCCAACCCCCTAAACACTTTTTATTCACTTATTTTGTAAAAAATACAGTATCATAAATATAATAGGATGTTTTTATATGATTTATTCGAGCTACACTTACACACACCTAAATCTAATGGTTAAATAACATACTGTTTCTGTGGATGGTGAATTTCTGCCTCACGAAACGATGATTGTTCAATATTCTTTTAACATCCTCAAAGTTGGCCATTAAGATGTAACTATATATATATGAAATATAATATGTTTGTGTTTTACTTAATCTTCTGTATTTATCATTTATGTCATACCTTTATGGTTTCTATTATGGTTAAACACGATATCTTCATTTTAGGATGTGCGGACTACCGCCCCCTCAAAGTGATTTGATTCGTTAATACCATATGTGGTATGTATAAAGGATAGATTTAATAATATTATATATTATAACATACTGGAATTATAAAACTATTATGTATCATTATGTTTTAATTCCATTAAATAAGAAATATAAATGGAAGTAGCGTTCATGTGTACGTACGGCTTACCGTCTCCAGGAACGGTGCATTTCATTTCTTACCTCTAAATTTTATGTAATATTATAAATTCATGTATATAATGGATATATATGATATATATTATATCCACATAATGAATATAATTATGGATATAATATATATTTTACCACATGAACAACTTGTAATTATAAAGAGTTTATTTTTGACTCAAGTAGCAATGATCTACAAAACCACCATTATTAACTTAAATAATTACATATTGTTCATATCATGGTAGTAAGTGATATAAAAGAGATAATGAACATGAAAAAGGTTCTTAATCAAGTAGAAATTAACTCATGTTTGTTATTCAGGAGGTTAAAGAATGATTGAGTCAATTCGGACCCGAGGTAAGGGGTCCTACCTCTCTCTTTCTTTTTCAGTACTCTCTTTTATGTCATTTCTTTTAAACTCATCTTTCTTATGTTTGGGGATGTTATTTTATATTCCTAATTCTGTAATTTTTTTGCTCATATTATGAGATACCCTATTTGATCTCATAAATCCATTTTTGGAAGTTTTAATTGGCGCCATTAGGCTGCCGAAATTTCGTAAGGGGATTTTTATCTCACTTTGTGTTTTCATGAGATTCATGCTACATTTGCCAATATTTCCTTTTGAGTGGTGTATGTACTGTCCATTATTCTACTCTGTGTAACATACTTTCGTTTATGAGTATTTACATCAATTTTGTATAGTCTTTCTTTCATGGGGAGTACGTTTCAAAAGGTACCCAAATTTGTAAAGGAACCTTTCACCCTCCTCTTTTTAAAAGACTTCTTTTGTTATGTATTTTAATTTTCATCTTATTATGTGGGGATATGTTCTTATATATCATTTTTTCCATAAATATTATGTCCAAGTGATGACATACCCTTTTTCTCTCCCATCAACCTTTTTTCTAAAATTTTATGTGACGCTGTTAGGATGTCAAGGGAACTTCTTAACCCAATTTCGATTTCATTGGGTTAAACATGTAGTTATTGACTATGTCTTCATTTGAATATGTGTGAATGACTTTTGATTATTTTACACATAATATCCACTTATATTGGGTGTTTTTATATTTGTCACACATAATTATGAGGTTTATTTATCTTTAATTTAAGGATACCATCTTTATAATGGATTTCATCTAAATTTACATTTCTATTGAGAATTCATTCTTTTGATTCACCAATTCACTCTTATATGGTGTATATAATATAATTTGGAATATTATATCACGAGTTCCTTTATTCTCATGATATTATAATGTTTTGATTAAATGTTATTCCTCAATTATTGTATTCAAGTGTCTCTCATTTTGTTAAAAACCCTTTAACTAAAATATCATTTTAAATGTTTTAATGATTTAATCTAATAAATATTTCTCATTAATATCCATGTTTTCAAAATGGTTTTAAGTAATTATTTATATGGATATTAATGGTTTAAAATGATAAAAGCTTCAATGTGGTATGGGACACTTTGATTTAAAAATCTCTTTATGGAATGTTTTAAATGGTTTTGAAATGGTATTTAGAATGGATTCATTATTTCAATATCTTAAAATGTCATATTGTTATTGTAATGTGGGAATGTTATATTTTTTTTTATGCTTAAGTTATGTGCTATGATTATGTTATGGTTCTTGGACTTTATTATGAAGATGGGTGGTTCCGTGATAAACTAAGGGCGGGTGAGCCCGATATAGCTCTCCAATGCATTGGGTAACGCGAAGGAGTTAAACGTTAAGGTTTCTCCGAAGAGAATTAGGGAATATACTATGATGGGTATTCCAAACGAAACAAAGAGGGTTACTCGCTACGTAAGAATGTTATGAATGCCTCAAGTAACCTTTATTATTTCTATGATTTATTCATGATTTTATGAGGTATGTTAAAGTGCTTATGTTTTATGGGTAAAGTATGATTTAATTCTTATGTATATATGTACTCATGTTTCCTTTCCATACTTTTTATAACCCTTACTGAGCTTTTTATGCTCATCCCATGTTTTTGAAATGTTTTTCACAGGTCAAGGAAATGGTACATGATATGATGATAGTGTTAAGGAAGTTTCAAGAAAGAATCCATGTTTTATTTTTAATATGTTTCTTATCTTTTATGTAACCACTTTGTTTAAATGTGGAATGTAATGCAATTTTTATGATCTAATTCTCTAAAACACTTAACCTAAAAATATCCTTAATGTGTAATCTTGTAATAACTCAAGATTATGTATGGTTTAAGGCTGGGGCCTTATAGGATCATAGGGGGGAAACGAAAAAGGCCATAGCAGATGCCCAGACTGACAAAATGTCAAAAATATTTTACAGTCGGGGCACCACAGATGACCAATTATTCCAAATACCCCTAATGAACACACCCCTAGAGGGAAAATCCACACAAAAAGAACAAAAAAATGGTAATCCATACCCATAGTTATAATGTATGGAGCCACCCTCTTCACCCTTGGCATGCTTACTTCCTAATTTCTACTTTATACAATAGTCCTCTATGCCCTTGCTCACCGGTTGTACACTTCCAAATCATTTGTGCGTTTGTCGCTGGGGGAAGCTCCACCGACTATGAAGCTCAAGCGGGTACCTAGTTTTCCCTACCTAGAATTTTATACTCCACCTCCGAAGTACCTACATACCCAACCAACCGGTTGAGCAGTTCCCCGAATCCCCCAGGTATTCAGGACCATATGTGGAGGGCCCAGACGCTATATCCCATTAGATACAGTTGTTCATTTTCGATAAAACCTTAATATAGGGAAAACTAAGTTGTCCTATTGGAGGAACCACCGATATTAACAACCTTAGCATATACCGGGTTCCCTGACCGATAAAGCCAGAACCCTGGTTTGGTTCCAAACTATACTACAGGTTTTAACTTTCACCTGCCTAACCTCCTTGACGAGAGTTCGGCACCGGATCAGATAAGTACAGAGCCCAAAGGCTGGGAACTGGTTTTCAGGAGGGGGTAAAAGTGGGGTGGACGATACCGAGAGAGGGGGACTCTCTACAAATAAAGGGGTGATTAGGGGGAAAAGACCACGAGAATTCCCAAGCGAGGTTATTAGCAACCACCTGATTCACAACGTCTTGCTCATAGCTTCCTATACCTCTTCATAGCTGCCGCCCTCTTCCATGCGACACCCCTATAAGTCCATAACAGGGCATAAGGGGTTACTCTAACCATATTCAGAGTAACTAAGTAGGGGATTTGTACTCTGATGGAGCTCGTACTCCATCTGGTAATGGAAAATTCACCATGAACATTAACAATAGTTGAGATATACTAGAAAAGTAATATTTAGACTTATTACCACTAGATGCATATGTTTTTATAAAACTACATGTTTAGTATCATTATATAGATAGTTTTATAGGAAAGCCACATAATCTTCATGTTACCAAAACAATAGGACGATATAATAAGCATAGGAATATCCAACGGATCTTAAATATTATTCCTAAGTCCTAATATTCAAAAAATATCTATAGCCTAATCTGATACAGAAAATAATAAGACAACAAAAAGAGACATACATACTACATATTTTATACAAATATTCTATATATCTCCTAAAAAAATGCGTGTGAACTATAATGGTTTATTTGGAGAGTACATACAATATTAAGTTATTTAAATACAATATTAAAAATATGAAACATCTTTCCTTACATAAGGGACCCTTCTATACTCATCATACTGAGTACCATTAAATATAATAGGGGAAAATTAAAATATAAGAAAATGTAATCTCAGATGCTCAACATACATAAATATGGGAAATATCCATCAATGATTATATAAATTAATATCAGGTGAATAAGAGGATGAGAACATATAATTATTAATATACAACCCTACCCAATAATGTAAATATCAATATCTGGATTCAATACATTAAAAAATATCATGTCACAAGATTGGGGAATCACAAATAAAATAAATCACAGGCCATGAGTGGAAATAATATGAATAAATACATTTAATAAGAACGTAGAATAATTATTGGTATATAAAGGATAACATATTTCAAGTATAACTATTGAGTCAATTGTATCATGATGGACCATGAATTGCCACATACTTCCCATATCATTATAGATCAAACATCCCAACATGTATCCCATAGTCGATTGAGAACAATATCTAATTTCACATAATTACCTCATTAGATTTAATGATTTACCTAAAACATTTTAGGGATATAATATAACCACCCATTATATAATGAAAAAAGACGTATTTTTCCCACAATATCATGAATCAATCATCACTTCATAATAAAGAACCTATAGAAATGAAATGTGATTCATAAAGGTCACATCAAAAATTAATAAACACATTGAAGGGAAAAATATTTCATAGAATCATTATTATCATAATCCATCAATGAATGTTGGTGATATCAAAATTCAAAACCCCAATGATGAAAAAAATATGTGTAAGGATGATGAAACTGATAAAAAATCCCCTTAAAATAATATTCAATTATTTCTTCAAAAAATGTGAAACTGGAATTTTCATTGGATAATATTTTAAATAAAAAATCCATTAATTTTGAGAAAATAATGTTTTCTAAAAAATAAGGAAATTTTAATGTTTTCTATATTAATAGAAAATTTATGAAAACGAGAAAATATGTTTCTTCCATATACACTAAAAGGAATCAATATTTTAATATTTTAATAATAATTAAACAATTCATTATTTAGAATGATTATAGAAAAATTACTTTGTAATGAATGATAAATAAATTTAGTGGTATTGAAATCAACCTTATTCAACATTTATCATTTAGATATTAACTAAAATAAAAAATTTCTAAGAGAATGGTCATGGATTGTCACGACCCCCACCCACCAAAGATTCCCATCCGGAGCTAGCAATGGTGAAAGAGAGATAATGACCCCCAAGTCCCACCTCTAGTAGGCCCTGGGGTGGTGACTAGCACCATGGGGATGAGTTTTCACAAATATGGGAGGCATTACCCTTTTTATTATTTAGGATTGGGAAATAGGGCATGTTAACCACCAAAAAAATAAAAAGAACATGTGTAGATAAATAAACCCAAACCAATCCTACATGCACATTTAAACAATTTTATAACAAGGTACAAGTACAAGAAAGCTCAAAGTACAATACCAAAAGAAAACAAGAGTACAACAACTGCAACAACTCCAATTTTATGACTAGTAGGGTCCCGAATGACCCTGGTAGTCCACCTGGAAACCTAAAATTAAACATAGGGTGACCATACAAGTATACTCAGTAGGGAAACCTAAAGCTCTCATGTATAAGTGGGGAGACATCCTAATGTCCCGTGAGAACAACAGAAGAAACCTAGCAAGGAAATCTATCCACCCAACCTTACCAGCCACACTCACCAAAAACACAATCACAACAGGTAGTAGTATATAAGAAACAAGAGTATTGGGAACCCCGCACCATTTCCCAGTAGTTAGCTGCTCTTCCTAATGGAGAACGTCCTGCCGCTGCCACACTCTCCCCACCCGCACACACCTGGGCCTCACAAACCACACATCCCGCCCACAAAGACCTCATCCTCACAACTACGTATCCCTACCGCACACACCTGGGCCTCACAACCACATATCCCGACCGCACACACCTGGGCCTCACAACCACGTATTCCCGCCCGTACACACCTGGGCCTCACAACCATGTATCCCGCCCGCACACACATGGGCCTCATCCTAAAGATTCTTGGGAAATAGTAGAACCTTCTCGAAGAGTCTTAGGCTAAAACCACCCCAATCAAAACCTACCCAATGATTCTTAGGTGTAAGGTCGCCTCAATCCATCACAACATAGGAGAGAAGGAGCAGGAAAGAGCTAGTAACTATGGGAAAAACACCCTCTCACATTTTTTATGAAAAGGAATTTCTCTGTGTATCCTTTTCAAACCCTCCACACAAGGAAACCCCCCTCCCCATGAATGGGTCACTCCGGAGAGAGCCCCATCCGGGAAGGAGCCGTTGCCAGCCGAGATGGCAGAGCGTCCCGGAGTGTAACAGCCCACTCAGCGATGGTCTGTCAAAGCAGTCTGTCAGCATATTGGGAATGTTCGACACTGAGTGCTCAACATGGGTGGGGTGCGATAAAACACAAAAGATACATATATATATATATATATATATATAACAAACACACAACCCAACCTATGGATTTTAAACAGAGAAACTGAGCATGTGCCTCGGCACATCTACTACGAGGCATGCATATAAGAAACAACCCCAACCACATTTATGTTTTCACGTTTCAGCAGAATTAGTTTATTTAGTTTCTTAACTACTGGGAAACTATCCACAACAAACCACATCGATCATTCATAAAAAATATCCCTACCATCCACAAATCAAGTTAGGAAACACAAGAAACACAACCAAGTGCTTCTTATCAACCAACCAACCAACTTATTATTAATCGGGTTCCATTACCATGACCAACCATTCACTAACTCTTCCAATTTTTATTTATTATTCACAACCCATAGTCTGTTCACATTCAAACCCATCCCTACAGCCCCACTACCAACTACGATAACCACAAATGCACCGTACATCATTATCCCTTTAATACCATTTATCATAGCCCCGCTGCCCACCTGATCCACCACAACCTACAAAACAAGGTTCGTGCCACATCATCGCACCTTTAACAACATTTGCCGTAGCCTTGCTACCTGTTCTATTCACAACAACCCTAGATTCACCCCTCCCTTTCACACACCAGTAACCAAGCCAAAACCCACATGTTCATTATTCCATTTTGTTTAACCGGGGTGATCACACAAGGGTTCCAGATTTTAAACAGTCAACATTACGTGATTAACCAATTTCCATATTCCACAATGTTCCCATCCATAAGAAAATCTAGAAGGAGAGAGAAATATTTAATTGCGTAATAAAAGTCCCCCAACGACCATGATTTTCCATAGGTAGAAGCTCATTCAATTCACAACATAATATCACAGGATATAATGAAACAGCAATGACAGACTTCCCATCCCTATTATATAAGCCAGTTATTATATTTATTTAATGTTTCAACTGTTCTCATGAAAACAAGAGGATACCCACCATGCATGATGCAAAAATTAGAGAGATGAAGGTAAGATCCCTACCTCAACAGGTTCCGATCGCAAAGCTCCCCCGTATCAACCTTAAAAGAAGACTGTTGGCGTCTATCACTTCTGTCGGGTCCCGGAAAAACCTCCTCGGGTGGAACTCTGAAAGTAAAGTCCAATGGAAAGACAATGTATCAAAGCTCGGACGTTCTGGCTCATCGTTACGATCCTGTGGCCACTGACGGATTGTAAATCGGAGCTCGGACGAAGAAGTAATGGAAGAAAGAGCCTTCGAGTCTCTTGGGAGAACTCTGCTCAGAGAAAAGGGGAGGAGAGGGGTGAGTTGAAATGGAGGAGGGGACCCCTCTTTTTATAGGTGAGAGAAGAAAAAGTACACGGTGCGTACTTTATGGTACACGGCGTGTACTCGGTTATTTCACATGGTCTCCACGCGGCTTCCAACACGGCTCCGCAGCCGTTGACTGGTCAACACACAGTTTGAGGGTAATGCATACGCGGGGAAGGACTACACGGTGTGTAGTTTGGACACACGACATATACCGATTTATTTCACACTACTCCAACACTGCACACGGTCGTTAACTGGTCAACACACGGTAACACGTATGCGGGGAGAGACTACACGGCGTGTAGTATTGGATACACGAAGTGTACCCATTTAGTTCACACGGCAAGGACACGACCTTCAACACGGGGTATACTCGGCAAGGGGGTACACGACGTGTACTCAAACTACACGGCGTGTAGTTTAAAAATTCTGGAAAGTGTGGGAGAAGTCCATTTTACCCTCCGAAACACTTCGTGGTCTTCTTTTGGACAAAGGAATGGGCCGGAGAGGTCTAGGCCATTATATGGATGACAAAGTTCATTTACCAAACAAGAAATACAATCAAATTTTGAGCTAAAACAATTTATCAATATGTTTAAATAATAATTTGAAAAAAATAGTAATATCTGAAAATTTCAAGAATAATCATATTATATGATTTTATATGGTGTATAATTGATAATAACTATAAAATCACCCTCAAGGTAAATTCACAATAGAAAATATTGAAAACATATAACATTGTTACAGAAACCATTTTTGATTGGGTAAACCCCCAATCCAACACTCAATAAATAGAGGAAATTATTAATATATATAGATTATATAATTAACATGATTATTATCATAAAATAAAATCATGAGAAATATATATAAAATAAATAAAAAAATAAATGAAAACATAGTACAAGTTATAGATATAAATTTGAGACAATAAACTATTACCTCAAGTCATATTTTTCATCATATGCCTTAAAAATAAAATAAAATAAATAAATCTTTTATAAATATATTTTTGAATCAAAAATGAATATATCATTCAAAATTTTATTTACCAATAACATCTAATAACATTTTTATTAAAATTCATTTTTAAAATCACAATTTTATGTGATAATTACTTCATTTTCATGCATTATTATGTTGAGAATTCATTGTCCATCTACATTTATAATTTATAAATCTTGTAAATAATATTATTTAGGTAATTGATATCATATTTACTCATTATATAAACATTAATAACTATTTATATAAAGATATGATGAAAAATTAATTACACCACTTCATTGAGATAATAGTTTGTATGTGCACACGAGTAATGTTTCCTCATTCAGATGGAATGAAAAACCGAAAAATACATAATAATTAATCTTTAAAGAAATATAATGATACCATAAATATAATATATATTCTTTAATATATTATTATAAATATCATTGTGATGCGATGATAATAAACAAAACACATCACTTCGTGGAGGTGGTTTTCAATACATACTCATGATGGATGTTTAATTTTACCATAAGATGGAAGGAGTGGGATAATGATAGTTACATGATAAAAAAATATTATATTTTATATAATTATTTTATTATTTTTTAATTGATCCCATTTATTTATAGGAGGTGGAAGAAGAAATAAAATTTGAAGTAATCAGTTAAGAGTTATGGTTGTTCACTTGGAAACCTCATTTGGCTCACACATTACACATTAAAATGATACTATTTTTGAAATAATATAATCCATAGGAAATGAGTATGAAATATAATATGGCATTATGTGAGTAATTGGATGATATTTAGGGCCCAAACAATGTTCATAATATGTATGAATAGGTTCCCTTTTTCAGGTGAGGGGAGGGGATCCTTTGTAAATAATTAAAATATTTCAATATAATAAAATTAATTATATTATTATTGAACCAAAATGATAAATTTTGAATATAGGTTGATTATGATTCTAAATATCCCCATTGAATAAAATTTATACAAGTTCAACTAATGTTTTAACCCTAACCTCTTAGTTATTACATCTTGTTAACCCTTTTGATGATTATTACGATAATTTTTTTTATTTGTATGGGTTATAAATGTTATTATGAAAAGAATAGTGAACCATATGTGGAAACCAATTTATATTATATACAAAATTCTATTAATGTGTAGAATCATTATATTATTATTAATTTTAATCCATTTAATAATATATAAATTTACATAAGATACCAATAAATTCATTTACTTTACCATTCAAAAAGTATTAATTTAATGGAAAACATATTGACATGGAATTAAAATTATAAAATTTTGACCAAAAATAATATTATATATATTTTTCAATAAATTGCAACATAATAATTAATCGATATTGTATTTCATTTAATAATTTTAAAATCATATATTTTATTTTTCAATTACTTGAACGGGCATTGTGTTTGCATTGTGTATAATTTTATGTTAATAATTACTTCACTAAAAAGTAAAAACCAAATTACCGTGATAATTATTTTTTATAATAATAATAATTTATAACCAAATATATGTTGTTTTTATCCCAATGAAAAATATTATTGATATTAAAATAATATGAGTGAAATTTTGTATTTATCCATTACAAAAAATAATATTAAGGTATTTTCCTAAGGAATGTAAAAATAAATATCCAACGCATTAAATATAATATTATTAATGTCGAATTCAGAATATAAAATCAAATCAATTAATTTTTTCGAGATATTTCTAATTATTTTCCTTTAGTTTAAACTAGGTTTACCTATTTTACCCTACAATATATGTGATATATCTACCTTGATTACATTAATAATGGGCAAAAATAAAATGAACATATTTTAAAAATATGATCCTCAAGATTCCAAATATGGAATTTATTATTCAATATTCAATTACTAATATTTTAAAAAATATATTTAATATAAATTTGTTAAACGTAAACAAACAATCTTTATTAGATAAATGTTTTTAATCCTAAAGAACTAATTATAATGAAAGGAATTATAATGTTAACACGTATATAATTATTATAATTAAAGAAATTAAAGAAAGAAATATGTTATTATAATATTTATAATATAATATGAATTTTAAATTTCATTATATAATTAAAATAAAATATAATTTTATAGTAAATGGTATTTTTCTCAATTTCATTATAAATAAACATTTGTTAGGTGAATCCCCAAAATTCACCCTATAATTATATTGATATGATTATTTCAAAAATAATTTCAAATACATAAAATAATCTTTCTATATAATGGTATTAATTAATTATATTATTTAAAAAAATATATGATAGAAATTTTTTATGAAATAATAAATTTTAAGCATAAAATTACTTTAAAGAAAATTTATTATGTATTTAATATAAATTAATGAATAGATTTTCATTATAAAAAACCTCTATACATATTTTTCATAAATATTTTTTTATTATTCATACTTAAAAATAAAAATAAATTTTATATTGGTCATGTTCAAACAGAAATATTTGTATAGTATATCACAGTTCGCATAAAACTTGATGGTGTGTCTTAAGAAAATTAGCATGTATTGTAGTCAATTAAACTAAATATTTTTTGTGTTATATAAATGAAAAAAATCTCACTAATATCATGTCCCACTCTACACAAATCTAGATCCCATTCACCAAAAGAAATGTGATCCTCTCTTATAAGATATGTAAAGGCCACCACCTATAGAAAAAATCAATGTTATACTAGAAGTTCACCATTTAATCAAATCTGAAGATAAATATAAAACTCACTTAATTTTAAAAAATTTAAATTCTATGGGTTTTAATATATCCAAAAAACCATAATAAATGTTATTAATCTCTAAATATGATACAAAATATTTGTACGTGGTGTTTCAAATTCCATAATTCTCAGAGGAAACAACATAGACACCCCATCACAAATATCTCATGGAAAGATATAGATGAGTTATATTCCCTTAATGAAATAGTGAATAATAAATAATAAAAGTAAAACTAGGAATATAATAGTATAATGGACCTTTTATTTGTTAACATGACCCTGGTATAATGTTTATAACTAATAAATATTAGATCTATAAACCTAACCCTACAATCCCCGAATAACAATAGGCAGTGACCTCTATGACATCTATGACTATGGCTACCCCAGAGACCCTAATACAACACATTATCCCAAAATTAATAATAGATACATTATACAAATCATGGTTCCCCATGAATAGATCCTTGAATTCCATTTTTATATAAAAATCTTTTATATCTATTTTATGATATCCTCATATAATATTGATATATTTAATACTCCAAAGCATCATAATTGTTATATTATGTCACCTAAATATTAGTGGTCTCAAGAGGGATATTATTGATTTTATAAAATATTGGGATGTTAATTTCCTTTTAAAGGGTCACCCCTCGATTTTAGTAGGCATGTTCTATGCCATTATTGGGAGTTCATATGGTGTTTGGTGCAACATGGTCAGAAACTCGACATTCAATGCTCTTTTGGGGCCATTTTGGCCTTCACAAGTTCCTTCATAAAATAGAAAATTGAAATTGCTATAATATTTGTGGAGAAATGTGGAAGAACTTGTGGGACATGAATATAAAAACAACACCACAAACCATGGTCCTGAGAATAGTAAAGGAAAAAATTCTCATGTGTGGGAAGAAAACCATAGTGGATGCCATTTTAGGATTTATTATTCAGGAACACCACAATCATGGCCATTCTGTGGTGGAGGACAATGTGGTAGTTGAGATGGTTTTATAATTTTTTAATCCATCGTTGTTTATCATTGATATTGGCTAGTTTAGAATAGGGTAATGTTTGTAACATTATAGGGTCTTCAGAAAGGATTTTAATTAGTTCTTCTCCCACATAAACTAATTTTCACCCATCACTATATCCATACGTCATTTTTAATATTCTTTTTAAAAAATAGTGAGTGGTTACTTGATTCTCTGATGCTCAGGTTTCATTGATAGAAATATTCACTGGGTGAGTGTTGGTTGTGCCACCATTTAGAGCCCTTTGGTTTAGTCATAATAGATTCTTACCTCAATATATGAGAATTAAAGGATCTAGATCATTGAACAATTATATATATTTATAATTTCACAATTACATTATCCCATGTATTTTATAGATATAATGAATGTTTCAATCCATGTTTATAAGTATTATTTGTTATATTTTTTCTAGTGATAGGTTCTAGGGAATTTGTTCATAGTTTTTATGGTGATAGATCCTTGATCTTCCACACTTGTATAAGGAATGTCAAACATCAAAATTGAGTATGGTTATTCATTAATTACATTTTTTGTAATAATAAATTTATCATTTTTAATATATTTGTGTAATGATGGAATTGCCCTTATTAAAAATTAAACCGGATTAAGAATGAATTTGGTTTTGGTTGTATTGATAACATATATTTACATCATGATTAAAGTTTACATATTTATTTTATAGAGAGTGAACTATTTTTCCTGTGATATGTGTTAGGATGTATTCCCTTTTTCAATTAAAAAAGTAGGAATAATATTATAGTGAAATTTGGCTACATAAAATAGAGCATTGTTTCATTTTTTCATTTTTTATATAATTTGATAGAAATTAAAATTATTCATGGGGATTTTTTATTTCAATTTGTTCTTAATTAAATGGTTATGGAAAGGTACAATATTTTTAAAATTATATTAAAATATATTGTATCTTTTTATATTTTATTCTTTATGTATCTAGTGGTAGTTATATGTGATAAATAAATCGGTTATTTCAATATCGTAATTAAGTGGTTGTTTGAAGAAGATATTTCTTTTTATGCTATATTAACCCATTTTTCTATAATTGGTGAATGCCTTTTTCTTATGGCCAAAATTCTCTCTTGAGTTTGTTTCTTTTCCTGTTTATTTATTGTAATTACTTAATAGTTAATATAGGAAATCGATTATTTGAATGATTAAATGAATTATTAAGTAATATATCTATAAAAAATGATGAACTACATTGGTTATTATAAAATATACTTTTTTAGATTTATAATATTGTTATTATTATTATATAATCATAATATCATTTTAAAAAGTTGATCATTAAGACTGATATATATTGATAGTTATTATAATGTCTAATTGATATAGACTAAAGAAGGGATGGGCTTGACTGTAGGATCATTCCAAATGACACCTAATTATTAGAGCACCTATGAGAGATGGAATAACAAGGATTTTATGTCATCTAGTCCATGAATCTAATTAAATAAAGAAAAGGGAAAAAACTATTTATAGGATAAGTTAATGTATATAAAGATCACATACCAAACCATTTTCATGGAACCACGTGATGATATTGTCACTATCACACACCTTACACTTATGGAGTATACAGGTGTAATAAGGGGTCATGTACCCAGACCCTATTATTATGAATTTTGATGTATTAATTGTAATAAATTAATTATTATGTTTATCCATTATTTTTATTACTTTATATATACAATTATATATCTGTTGATGGAAATTAGATTTTGATATTTAGAATTTAAAATTTTATTTATGGAAAATATTTGGTTTTAACAATCCATATGAAAACATCAAAAAAATAAATAAATATTAGTTTTATATAATTTAATTATTTTTTAATATTTATTTATATAAAAATTAATATTTATTTATTTATTTATAATATAATCATTATTAGATCCAAAAAAATAGTTACTATCTTAAGGATAATTATAATTAAATAAATAAGGATTTTTATTAAAATGTGTAAATTCTCATATTCAGAGAATTTTTTAATTAAATTATTATTAATTTTGAAATCATAATGTCAAAATTATATAATATAAAAATTTTCATTATTTTTCAAGGAAGTCATCTTTTTGTGTAAAAACTAAATAAAATATAAATATATAGTTCATATTGTAATACTATAATGAACATAATACGGTGTAATAAATTCCCCAAAACAAATTCGTGACTAAATTTATATTTACCCTTTAAAGTAATGTGTTTTTAACATATTGGATTAATTTTAAAAACCCTTCATGAATCATTCAAAACATATAATATCCTATATGTTTTTAATATCAAATCATTACGAAAATGGCTCACATCACAAACAAAATGATATTATTTTTATATGTTCATCCCATGACCATATAAAAAATGAAAGGTAGTATTCATTTGGAAATAAAATTTGAAAAAATTGGTATCGTTTTATTTTTATCATTTTATGATATAGAGTCAAAAACCAATGTTTATATATTAATAAATAATTCCCACCTCTTTTTCTATAAATACCCTCAAAAAATACCACTTCTATTCGCTCAACACCAATTGATCGGGAATTAACTATCCATATCCCACATTAAATCAATCCCATCGGGTTCCTAATCTCTAAATATATTCCTCCCAAGATTTTAATAGCACCCTATCAAGGTAAGAGAATTATTTCTTCTTGCACTTTATTCAAGAACATTTATTTTATTGTATCATTTTATTAAAAAAATTATATGTGGATTTGTTTTTAAACATGCCTTTTACTGTCCATTATTTCCATGTAATGAGAGGCTATCTTTCAATATCATTAAACCCTTCTATGAATCTGTATATACACTAGATATTATTTTGAAATTATCATTCCATTTTCACTGAAAACCATATGTATAGTGAATACCCATACCCATTCCAATCAAAAGGTATTAACCTAGATGTATGTATCTTTTATTAATTATGGCGTTACGTGTATATATCATAGAATAATTAATAATGAGACTGAATTTTTTGACATTTCTACTTATGTTATATAATTTATGTGACACCCTATTTAATGTACATGATATGTATGTGATACATAGACACATAAATATATATATCTCAAACGAATTGGGTATTTTTTTCAATAGATACCATCTATAGTGATCATGAGGCTATCCTATATAAATTGTGTTATAATGTCTCAATGGTTACCCAATAATTAATCATAAGATTTCATATTTTCTATTGTTCCCATATTACTATGTTTCAATAATATTTATATAATCTCTCATAGTTTACTATTCATTTGTATGACTATCAAATTATTATGTCTCCTTCATATTCCAATTGATTAATATATATCAATTTATTCATTTTATTATTTTGTTATTCTCTTATCAGGATTTATTTTTCACCTCTTTATTTTGTATTTCATTAGGTTATCTCATGTAGTATTATAAGTCCAATGCTATATAAGGGAATGCTTTGGATTTTTAAAATAATTCTTCTATTACCATGTTTGAAGTTATTATTCCATGTATCTAATTACACAAATAAACTATTCATCGTGATCATTATAGATCACATTAGGGTAATATTTATTTAATAAATCATGAATTAAGGAGTATTAAACTTACTAATTTCCATAATTTATATCATAATAAGGTATGGTTACTTTTTGGGATTATTATTTTTAAACCATTGTATAATCTGTATAGATAATAATAAACATATGAAAAAATAACTAAATTTTGGGAAATTATAGAGTCAGTGATTTTAAAGAATTAAAATCCATTCCTAGATACTCTAAGTCAATATCACTCTAGGAGAGTAGTTCCTTGTGGTAATAACACAAAAAGAGGGAAATGTGTAATAATTCGGTTGTCACCACATTCATCTAAATGATGCCTTGCTACACACCTAGTATGATATTTTCAGGTTATATGTTTTGGTTATCCCATAGTTCGTTATGAACCATTTTTTATGAAAACGCTCCAATGAAATTTTATGTTTGGAAGAAACCCGTGGATAATATATATTGGATACTAGAAATTAATATGTTAAGGAATGTATCACATTTTATACTTTTCCTTTTAGTTTTTATGTGTTTCCCTTTTATATATGTAAGAAGATGAAAATTATCATCCCCAAAATTCCATCTATTTTAGTCAATGGATTGAACTATGAGGATCTTTGTGGATAAACAGTGTTATGAGATATGTGATGACCACTCAAATGGGATGTCGACCTCAATTGGGGGAAATTCAATAATATCAAGCTAATAATTAATTAATTTACTCTAGTTCTGAATAGAAACATGAATCATGGGAAAATACAACATTTCCATTGAAATAACATGTTGAAATTTTGAAATTTATGCAACAAAAGGATATAAATTATTATGGATATTCTAATACCTTAATCAAATAATAAACGTTTTAATACATTGAATCATTTTTTTGTCCTCTAATGATTTGATAATGATAGGATTTTTGAGAAATATTATCATACAGAGGTAAATTTTGAAAAATAATGTATTTTGATCAAAAATATGAAGCCCGTGAAGGAGGTTTAAGTGATGGAGTGGAATGAAATATTGAAAAAAGAAATTGAAAAATATTTTCCCCACACTCTCTGATATTAAATATAGAGAGGATTCTTTAGCCTCATGAAAATTTAAAATAAATACATTGGGGAATATGAGGAATACTAGAGGATATGTGCAGTATATAACATTGGATTTGTTAATGACCCCAAATGTGAATTCAACGAATTCATTGGTATGTATAATCCATATATATCAAAATTGATTGGGATTAAACACATTAAATGATTATGGAAATAGTATGATGTTACCTCTATGTTGAAATGGTGATATGGAAATCTCATGGGTATGACATGTCTAGAGATAATAAATTGAGAATGGAGTCAAATTCCATGGGAGAGATGGGAAATTACAACATGGAATGAAATTTCAACACCCCCTTCTCAAAAGTGAGGTAAAAAGTATCCTAGGAATATCATATTTGGGAAAAGAAAATTATTTTTGTGTACGATGGAAGAGAAAATAGATATATAATTTTGATGGGTGAAACCCACCAATGCTATGGAAGAAGGGAATTCTCAAATCAACCCCCACCATGTTTTCAATTTTTTGTACTACAAGGGGAAAGTAAACTGTGCGAATCAACACACAAAGACAATGTTTTTTTATGAAAACTCATGGCAATAAACACCATGGACTAGAGATAATGGTTTATCTTATTCCATAAAAACATCTAAGGTGGATTGAAATTATTCTATGGTGATATTTACTCGAGTTTTTTATTTAAGGATAGTGAAAATTATATTTTTTTTCTAGTTCAATGAATTCTTTTATATTAGAAATACTTAGTAAAATAATTCAATAACCACCTCAAAACACAGATCTGGAGCTATAGATGAAAATAAAAAAGTGTAAATTATTTAATCGAATGTATATAGAATCTTTACTTCCCATATTTTTAAATGAGATTTCAATCCAACCCTGTGATTATTTCTTTTTTGGAATTACCTTCAATTATTGGTATAGATTGGATTTCACTGAATAGAGACAATATAAATTTACAAGAGAAGGAAATAATCATTCATGTCACATGTTATCCTAGTATTCTATAAAAGTGAAAGGAGGAGGATGATTCTCCACTTTAATTTTCATTTTAGGAATGAATACTTTAACCTAATGGGAATGAATATCTAGATTAAATGATTGAGACTAAGGAAAAAATTATCCTTGATGACATTCCCCTTTTGAGGTCAAACACTAATGTGTTTTTTGAAGATTTTTTGAGTCTTCCTCCAATAGAAGAGGTTGAGTTGTCAAAAAATATTATACCAAAAACATTTCAAATATAAATACTCCATACAAAATGGAAACTAATTGAACTTGAAGATATGAACAATATTCTACAATGTAATTAAGATGAATAATTTATACAACTATGTGATTCACCACGGGTGGAATAGTCTTTTTCATTTATAAAAAGAATTTTCCAGCGTACCTCTATTTTTATTATCCGGAGATAAAAAGATCATAATTAAGGTTGGTATCCTCTAAACCAGTTTGATGAATTTCTGAAATAGCCAAATGGATATATATTCTTCTCTAATGTGGATCTTTGTTCAGGATATAATCAGGTAAAGGTGATGAAGAATTATTTCACTAAGGGTAATTGTATACAAGGTACATTCACTACATGTTCATAGTGACTTCATTTGGACTTCCTAATTATCCACATATCCTTTAGGAATCAATGAATATATTCATTAGGGATTATCTCGAAAAAATTAGTATATATATAGGATGATCTTATCTACTATAAAATATAGTATGGTAATGGTGAGCATTTGAATGTTTTTCTGAATACAATTGAAAATGATATATTATATTTGAAGTACAGTAAATGTGAGTTTTAAATTGTGTAAGTGAAATTCTTAAGGTATGTTTTCACCATGAAAGGGATACAATTATTTCTATAAAAAGTAGATTCAATTAAATTATGGTATAAACCAATATATATGTTGTAAATCAATAAGATTATTGGATTACAACGTAAAACAATTGTTTATTTTTGAGAAGCTTCTCACATGTTCTAGGTATAGTAAACAACACACATCAGGTGGGAGTGATGTTTTCAATGATTAATTAATATAAAGAGAGATTTAAAGTGATAAATATAATTATAATCAATAATGAAGTTCTCACAATACTATATAGTGAATAAGTATATTTGTTTTATATTGATTCATCCATAAATATTCTAAGGTTGGGTAATCATGAGTTATAATAAATGTTATATTTTATAGCTATGTCAAATTAATGATCAATGAGATGGACTATTCGATCCATTATTTTGAATTTCCTTCCATGATATTCAAATTGAATATTTGGAAACATTATCAATATTAGGAGAATTCATATATATATATATATATATATATTTCAAAATATCCTCAAGTATATATTAAAAAATAAGAAGATCAATATGTTATAACAAAGGAGGTTAGATCATATCAAGGTTTATGAATTTCTATTCCATAACCATCATGGGAAGAAAAAAATTTAAATTATTTGAGATTAATGAACCATAAAACCTTATATATTATAGAGAATTTAGGGGATATAATATTCCTTGAAAGGAAAAAAATATACATCGGAATAATAAAAATATAGTTCTCCTACCATTTTTGAATAACTACTCAACCACCCATTCTTGAGAGGGTTAAGGAGGGCCTAAAAAGATAGAGATGAGTTAAAATAAAAGTAGTAAATATTCTAATGTCTAAATTTTTTAAATATTTTTTCATAATTTTTTCAAATTGGTTATGTGTCTCATTAAAACCAAATATGAAGTGTGATATTATGGACAATGTGCATAACTCATCATTATTTATTCATCTAGGAAGTACTTATTTATATAGAGATCTAAATAAAAACCTGTAGTAAAATTATTTAATGAGGGATAATGTAGAATATGTGTCAAAATTATTTATAGAAAAACAGGTCAAGGATGAATAAAATAAGTCTAATGGTTGGTTATTACTCTTTATTACAACAATATGGAAATGGGAAAACACAACCATTGATTTCAACATTGGAATCCTCAGAATATGTAAATTAATTAATTCCATCTTGTTGGTAGTCTATTTCATAAATAATTCAGTGAATTACATTTTTTAAAAAATAATTTTCTCATGATTAACTAGATAATATGTATATAAGGGAATTTGTATTATTTCATGGAGTTCCACTATCAATTGTATCTAATAAATATCATTTGGTTACCATAATGTTCAAGAGAAGAATTCGGTATGAATTGGTTGCAAAGATAAGATTTAATAATTTTTATCACCCACATGTGGATATTTAGTCTAAGAGAAAAATTAATACTCGAGGGGATAAACTGATATCTGGCTCAATGGATTTGAACGAATATGGGATATGTACATTGACATAGTTGAGTTCTCATATACCAATACATTCCATTATGACATGAAAAGTGGACATTATGGGGCTGTGAATGGGAAGAGGTGTTGGACTAAAAAATGATGGAATGATGCTAGATATACAAAACTTTTGGGGCCAAATAGTATCCATGATATTATAGAGAAGGTTCAAAAAAATCAATATCATATGAAATCCATGAAAAGTATGGAGATATTATATGCAGACAATCATTGATGATACATGGGTTTTGAGTTCCTAGATAAAGTGTAACTTTTAATATCACCTTAGAATATACCAATTAGGTTTAAAAAAATTGAAAACATTTAAATTGATACATATTCCACTTTGATACTCATGATCACATCGAATTAATTTCCTATTGACCAGTACAACCAACTATCCATTTTAATGTATTTAATTTTTACTACGTAAAACTATAATATATTTACATATATGAACACTAAAAAATACTAAATATAGATGTGGTAACCTTTGATATTGATGTTTCATTCAAGGTAAAATTGTTAATGATGTTATATTATATAGAAATAGCTACGTAAAATAAGACAACTCACCTGGTCAAAGTGTTGTTGTTGAACCACATGATAGAGTAAGCGACATTGGAAATCATATAGTTGATTAAATATATTACCCACGTATATTTTATTGCATGAAATGAAAATTTGAGGGATATATATATATATAGGTAGTTGATTTAATGACCTGAACTATAATAAATGATATTGCCTTTGTAATGAATTAATTCATTATTATGTAATGTTGTTCTGGAATACACTTTCACTACATTGGTTATTACAAAATTTATCTACTCACACATAAAATATCACTATGAAACTAACCTTTTGTAGTATAACTATTGCATAGTTCTTATTAATATTAGTATATATTTAGTGTCATGATAATGTGTAATTTGCAAAGATAAAAGAATATATGACATGAACTAGTAGGATCATACCATATGAGTCCCAATTATTTTATCGTTTGATGGAGATTTCATCATGTTTATTTAACATTGAACAATCCCAAGATAAAATCAACCATCTAAAATATAAATGAATCTATTTATGAGAGATGTTGATTTTTATCAAAATAATGACCAAATCTATGTCTTCGAGACCACACCAAGAAGGTTCCACCATCGCACACCTTAACTATTGGTCATGATATTGTGTAATAAGGGCTCATGTATATTTCTCATAGAAGTATGAATTTTTATATTGTAATTTTAATAAAATAATTATTATGTTTATCCATTTTCATTATTACTCTATATATATAATTATATATGAGTTGAAAAAAACTCCACTTTTACATGAAGAATCCAAAATTGTATTTTTTTGGAAATTATTTTGTATTAACTCACTTTTTTATAACTTCAATAAAATGTAAATAAATATTAATTTAACAATATATTACTATTAACCACTATTTATTGATAGATAATTTATAATAACATATAGTGAAGTCTAATATAATCTTAATAGGGGATATAAAACTGTTATCATTATAAGAACATGTATTTATATATATATATATATATATTAAAAATTGATAAATTGTCGTATTTTTAAATATTTTTGGATTAACATGTCGAAATTATAAAATGGTGTATTTTTCATAATTTTAATAGGTTGGTGATTTATCGGTAAAATTGAAATATGTAATAAATATATAGTTTTTATAATGAAATCATAATGACCCAAAAAAAGTGTATCAAATTAATTAATATGAATAAAAATATAATATGTGATCCCCTTTAATATAATTCCTTTTAATGTGATTTTATTAATTTTACTAACCCTTAAACAATCCAAAAAAACCAATATTATATTTTATGGTTGTAAAATCAATTTCTTGTGAACATGAAAAACATCCACAACATCAATGTTATTATTTTTAATATTTCTAATTCATGTATGTAAAAAATATTTTAGTTCCATCCTATATAAAATAAACCATAGTAAAAAACAATGGGAAGTATATTGGTTTTGATTATTTTTATTTATCGTGTTAAAAACTATGTTTATAAATTAATAATGAATTCACCTCACTTGTACTATAAATACCCCCATTCATTTACTCCTCTTCAGAACATGATTATAAAATTTATACAACTCTATAAAGCCCTCCCAATGTGTTCTTAATCTCTTAAGATTATTCTCTCAATTTTTTGAGAAGCACCCTTATCGGGTAATGGGATTCTATCATCCTACTTTTTCTTCGACCACTTCCATTGTATTATTCTATTTAATTTAAAATATTCATGTTGGAATGTGTTTTTACACATCCATATTATTTTTATTATCATTTCAATGTAATTAGTGGAAATCATTATCTATAATTTAGCCCTTCCATGAATCTTTATATACACCTATTTTAATTCTAAAATCATCATGAAATATTCAGTGAAAATCATTTTTGTAATGATGTCCCATACACATTTTCACTCAATGGATTTAGCTGTAATGTACCTGACCTTTATATATTATAGATTTTAATGATTGTAACCCAAAATAATAATAATAGGAATAAAATTAATTAATGGTGCTCTTATTTTTTATGATCTATTTGGGAAAAAATACATGTTCTTTATATGAATGTGATTGGTGGGCATAAGATAATGTAGCCGTCAAATGTTTTATGTAATTTATTTTCTCACGAGAGAACAAGTATATTTCATGGTAAGTTATCATAACCACACTAGGTCATTATGTCGCATCTGTTATCCATTACTTATGATTATGATTTCTTATTTTCATTATCCCACGTTCCCATGTATCCTTTAATTTATAATCTTATGTTATACATTGATTTTAATGCTTATGATTATCACACATTTATGTAACCTTGATATAACTCTTGACAAATATCTATTACATTCATCATTTTATGATTAGATTGTTACCTTACTAGGATTTATAGCTCATCCATTTATTATATAGGCCACTTGGTTATCATAGTAAGTATTCAAAAACTGATTGAATGTAAGGGAATATTTTTCTATTTTAATATTATATTTTTTACCAATGTTTCATGTTATTATTATATATATCTAATTACACAATGTCACCAAGACTCACATTTAATTTATGTATAATTTAGTTTCTATTTATACTCTACATAATTAATTATTGTTTATTAAATATATGGGTTTTAATACTATTGTGATTTCTCTATATGGGGAGCCTCGATATGTGACCTGATGTGAACCTGAGACGATTAGTGGTTTGGTAAGATATGGGTGGGGCCCCAATATTTTTGGACTAATTTGATAATTATGAATGTGGGATATAGGGAAAAATTCATAGTGGTGTCAGTGATGGAATGAGGATAGATATATTTTTTTAAATATGAGTTTTCCTATTGTTTTTATTTTGAAATCAATGATGGTTTCTTGATAATTTATCTTTCTTAATGGAAAGAAGTTATGGTATCATTTTTATGAATTATTTTATACACTACTTGACATATGTATTTGTGTTTTATTGTTTCATCTTTTATGGTATCTTTTTATGTGTCATGGAGTACCAGGAATATTGGAATAATAATTAATATTGAATAAATTATCCCATTGGTATGCAGCTGTATGGAGTGAAAATGATGTCAAATCCTAACAAAATATTGGATTAATAGGATTATATATGGAGGGAGTAGAATAAAATGGTAGTTAATGTAATAGTGAAATATTTAATTTATATATTTAAATGAAATACTTTTTAATTCATGTTTTTATATACGATATATATTATTTAGTCGTGGTAGCTAGGTTTCTGAGATACAATAGCTACAATTGACTATAAGGATTTGTTTTCCCCATTGTATGTTCTGGAGGTATATGTATACTTAATATCGTATGCCATTTCATATTTTACTCCAAAATTTTCAGTAGGGATATTGATACTAATAGAAGCTAGAGGCTGTTTCTCCCAACAGATTGTTTGGTGAGTAAAGAATATCAAACTTCACCCTCTTTCCCCAATATATTCTCTTGGTAGTATTATGTGCTCGATTGAATGGTGGATACCTTTCCAATATATGTGGTTAATGGGTTGTAATGTCTTTTTTTATTTTCTCAATCAGTTAACTCCAGATACAACATATTATGGATTATTATATATATATTGTGTATGGATCATGATGTCTTGTGGTATAATACAAGATGTATGGGTTATAATGGATCTCAAAGACTACCATGGTACTATATAGTGATGTGGATGTTTATGATAAGGTAATTTTATGCATGTGGTTCATGAAATATATTTGATGGATGAGGTGTATGATTTATTAAATATTACATAGTGTTTTTCGGCAAGATTATTCATTGGAGAGTGATAAATAAGGATATGTGACATTGTCGTATATCAGAAAAGCAATGAAAAAATGGTAGTGAGGTTTCATAATTCATTTCTATTGTGATATTGTATTATTACATGCATTCAACACTTGGTGAGAGATCCAAGGAGAGGCTATGAATATAGAATAACTATTTAGGTGATGAGTTAGCATAAATTATTTATTAATGAGGCCTTTGTATTCTTTCAATTTATTTTGAGTAAGAGGCCCCATGGATAATCTTACTGAGGATGGATGATTCACATACCCTACCAATATTTAAAATTTATTTCTGGTCCAAAAGAGATGCTTTTTTATTAGGATGGGAATTTCATTCTCTTGAAAATTTTCAAGAGCTATTTGGGAATTAATCTTACTGATAAGTATTATACATGGGACCATGTAATTTTTTATGCTACTATATTCATTATATGATGTCACATGAATTCATAAGGATATAATTGATTTTTTATTTAGAGTTTTTTCTTGGTTTATCTTATTTCACATTCCTCATGCTAATCATACATGGTACAACCTCCCATTTATGTTTATGATATTTACTTAGTGCTTCAAGCTGGACCATATATAATTGAAGTCAGGTATCATGTCGCATTATGTAATTTCTCTAATTTTCAAACTTGGAGGGGTACCTTTTGTGGAATGTTTCATGATAGTGTTCAATCAGCGGTCTTTGATAATGGATATGATTGATTTTAGAGGTATTCATAGCGATTATTCCATGTGTTGTTAGGAAAACTATATTATATGAGCTTAGTATGAAGTGTAAATAAGAGAGACAATGTAGGACATGTGTATTTAGGCCACTGTGTGAACCGATGTGGGGTCCTTTATATTTACTGGGACTACTAAGACATGTTTAACTTGAAGTGTTTTATAATGATTTGGAATTCTAATGAATCAATTTTTATTTTTCTTATCTGTGATATGGTTTTCCATTGGGGTTAATATGATACACAAATAAGAAATCATAAATTACTAATATTAAATATATCTTAATATGAGGTTAGATGTCCATGATAATTTTTTCATTTATTATAATTTCACCGAGTTGATGTTTTCATAAAATTTCCATAAAATATTTTCTTTAATACATTAAAATATATCACATTATGATTGAGGTCAACAATTAACTCACTTGGAGGATGAAACTCCAAGAGTTTTAACGATACAATATAAAGTTATATGATGGATTAGTTTAAGATTTTTTTTAATAGAGGTCATATTGGAGGAGGTGGGTATAAACTTATATATGATTCATACATTTAAAGAGAACTAGTATTTTTAAGTGGTTATGATAATGTGTGGGGTTGAGATATAGTGATGGATCATAATCCAAGGGGATAAAAAATAAGTATTATGTCTTATTAGAGAAGGTATTTGATTAGTTTTGAGTAGAGTTTATCTCTTCAACCCCAAAGAAGACCTGTCACTAAGATAACATACCCTTCCTCGTGTAAGATGTAGTATGTTGAATTATGTGATCTGCATTAGGTTTGTTCAATGTTATTATTTGGACTAGTTTCTTGATTAAGTGGCAAGAGAAGGTAATTTTGAGGAGGAATTATAAACATGGATCTAGTACAAGGTAACAGAATTTATGCAGTCGACATATATCAAGGTTCTGGAGATATAAGGGTTCATTAAGAGGATTTTAAAAGGATTATATTATCCCGAGAGGGGATGAATCAGTATCCTATGTATATTAGATATGTGTTTGGGTGTTCTCGCAAACCTATACATAGTTTTTTATAGATATGGGTAGATTCCATTACTCTTCATCTCATTTCACTAAGGGTGGTGACTCATTGTCCCCTTATAAGGGATCATGATTTTTTTCTTGAATATGCCATTGTAATCTATGATGAGAGTTCATGACCTATCTAAATAGGAAACATGTTGTTAGTCTTAGACATTATGTTCCACTATTGTATTATTTTCCTTCAAGGTAGTAGTAGAAGGGAGAACTATATTTTGATCAGTAGAGGGGAGGTGATTTAGTAACAATATCACCTCATGATGATCATTATCCTTTGTGAGTAAAGAAAAAACATATTATAGGTCTCCAAGATTGATTGAGTTGTCGTGGTGTATTCCAATGGTAGTTTCAGGATTTAGAGTTTCCATTTCTAGGCTAACTAGATGTTCTTCAAGGTATCATTTTCTTATTTTCTAATTGAGTGCATTATTTTTTTGATTGATGAGGTAAAAAATCCTTAATATGACATTTCATATTCCATTATTAGGGAATTGAGGTTTGGAGTACTCCGTTTTCTTTGGTTTTGAAAATAATAATTTAGTTATGAGATTATATATATGATTTATATAGAGGTTTTGATATAGTTTTAGTGTACCACCACTCTTGTGGAGACTTCACATGTTTATATATAAAACCATAAAACTTATCCCTTTATCTAGACTAGATCTATTTGTAATAGGATATCATAGATTTATTTTGGAAAAATACGATGTTATATGATAATTAAAAAGAGTCTTCCATATTCATTGGTGAGGGATACCCTTATATGGGTTGGATGATGTTTAATCCTTTTATTATTTAATGTTCATGTTGATGTTGACTTTGTCACAGGATCAACATATATAGTTTCATAGGGTTGTCGAATTGTGGAAATATGTTTATCCTGAGGATATCATGGAATTATCCAATTATTAAGAGATAAATATTAGAATAGATAAAAATTTAGGCTATTCACACCTCTATATGTTTCTATTTAGGAGGACATGTTCTGAGTTGCAGCGTTTGCATATACATATTGATGATCTCATGAACTGGAATTTCGTTTAGATGAGCATGCTAACTTGGGGTAGACTAATTCTATTCACAGAGATGGTCAATTGATGTATGTACCTTTTTATGGATTATCTTCAATATAATTAGATGGTAGTTAAGAATAATTATCCTCTTTAATGTGTTTCCATTTTATTTAATTAGATGAATCAAGATATTTGTTTATTGAATTAGAATCTATGACTTGTATATCATTACATGCCTTTAAATGAGGAGAATATAACAGACTAATTTTTAATGTTGTTATAGTAAACATGATTTCATTTCAATGACATTTTAGATTGAAAAATTATCCATCCATGTTCATGTGTTTGATGAACATAGTGTTCAAAATTTTCTTGTATGGTTCATATCAGTCTTCATTGATGACATCCTCACACACTATGCATTTTAGGAGGAGAATTTATATAATATGTGATCATCATGGAAACTTCATCATCATCAATAATTATTTAATAATTTATTAAAATATAAATTCTAAGATCATGAATTTCATTCCAAGTGGATTATAATGACTCAATATGTTGTATCCTTGGATCCTTTGAAGATCGATGAGAATTTTCTGGGATTCAACCAGAATATGTAATTATTGTAGAGTTTCTATGGTATTGTAGGATGTTATTGGAGGTTCAAACATAAATTTTCTTAAACTGAGTCTACCTAAACATCACTATAGAGAATGGATAATTATTTCTTGTTGAAGTCCCAATGTCAGACATCTTTCATGTACCCAAAGAAGATATTGGTGAGTTCTATATATCTTACTAATTTCTACGGGGTATTTCAATTTGAGGTATCACATAATTCAGTACATATTTTCATACAAAATGTACTGATTTGGTAGATATTTTTGGTTTCTTATGATTCTTAATAATTATGTCTTGAATAAAGTATCTATTTTACCCATGATCTCTTGTTAACAAAAGTATAGTGCTCCATTAATTTATAGAGACATTATTTGACACCCATATCTTTAATGAAATTTATTTCATAATTTATTATATAAAGGTACAACTAATAAAATATTATATGATTTTGAAGCATTGTGTATTTGGGAAATTAGATAAATATCTTAACAACATACAATATAAATATTATAACATTATTGATAAAATATTTAACATGACAAAAATATTTCATTCAGCCTTATAAAACTACATGGTATAACCGAGGTATGTAAATACGAAACGAGTGAGCTATAAATCCCAGTATTGGAATAATAAATTCATAACATAGTGTAAATTAGTAAATTAAATTGAATATGACAATGAAGGAAACATAAGAGGGGTGATAATAATAATATTGAATTATGCGGAATGATATTACATGAAAATATAATGTAAAAATTGGAATATGGAAATGAAATGAAATTTGACATGATAAACATAAGTCATAGCTAACTACATGGAATACAAAAAATAGTGTTCTTAGGAAAACCTCTCATGCACAATACAAGGAATATCATGAGATAAAATCATTACCCAATGCTATGGAGTTCTATAAAATTTTTGGTCTACATGCACTTTCATATTATGTACCTACATAAATATGCCACATTGATTGTAAATAATAAGGGTGAATTTAATCAATTTTAACCAAATGATTAAGTATTTTGGGATATATAAAAGTAAAAAATGAATAAATTAGGGATTGGAATAAGTGGGATGATACTCTTGAGCGGATGTGGAGATGGACATTTCCTATAAAAATGTTTGTCATGGAAAATCGAATAATAATTCTGACGACATTACAACTATTCAAAATGCTATATATAAGGGGTGAGTGAGATTGAGATGGTTCTCCAATTACCTCAGAATCATATGTATAGTAATATGTATGTTTTTAAACATGTGCCAAATTGAACTATTGGAAACTAAAAGGCATGACATAAAAAAGGTTCTTGAATAAATTGAAGAAGGGGATGATCCCTTACCATGAGATGTCAATTCTTAAATATTGGGTGGAGCTTCTTAAGAGAATGGGGGAACTATGGGATAGTTATAGAGAGATAAATCATACTTAATTTAATGATAAAACAGTTTTTAGTGAATATTAATTAGTTTTTGGGTAGGTTTATATATAAAAAGTTAAGACAGTTCATTATTAATTTCCAAACATAGGTTTTGGACTCTATATAGTAAAAAATAATGAAACACAAAGTTTAACATGGTTTTTAAGATGGATTGATCATTATAAGACTTGTTATAATTATTTTATATGTCTATGAAGCAAACTTATTAAAATAATACCCCTGTATATGTGGAAGTGAGTCATATTTTAAATAATTTATTTCAAATCCATAAATATAATATATGTTATTCTGAATTCATTAAGGGATTATGAATTTAATAAAATAACTTCATAATGACATTATATTAAATGGTAAACATAATTTCAGCCATTTATATTGTTTATATCATTTATTACATCACATTGAGGCTTTTATGATGACATAATAAACATATTATATTTAATCTGTAATTAATTTTGACAAAAATATCAACTTTCTTTGAAAATTATGAAAAAATTATTATTGGATAAATTAAATTTAATGATTTCACAAATAATAATTATCGTATCCCAATAATATAATACACATGATAATATGCACTCTTAAATAAAAGATCCTCATTTATTGGAAATTAGATGTTTCTTTTAACAATATAAGTTTTCTAACCATAATAAAAATCGTTTTTGACTTCATAAAATTAAATAATAATTCTTATTTAATAAATAAAAATTTAATAATAATTTTTTTTTAAAAATATAATTTACTTAAAAAAAGTAATTCATAAATTGTTTTTTCTTTATTTAAACTATATAAATCCCAAAACAAATTGTTTTTCATTATTTGAAAATAGAATTTTTTTCAAACCCATTCTATAATAATTTCCAAATTAATATAAAAAATGGATGAAAAAACCATGTTTTATTAAATTTAAAAATATAAATAATCATACAATCTAGGTCTAGATAGATAGAACTTTATTACACTAGTTAAATCTCTAACGGTAAGGTGGGAATTGTTGAAATTTTCTAGGTGTTTTTGGAATATCATTTTTTGGGTCATGATATCAATGAGCTTGAACTAATATAATAAATGGGTTTTCATATGCTTTAGTGGTAAATTATCTATTTGGGGTTGTTCAAGTAAAATATTTGTGATTATATCTTTTTCTGAATATAAGAAAAATGGGATTAATAGGAAACCACCATACTAGACGAGACCATCTCATCTTCGATATTTTTCTTTTTATCTTTATCATAACCATTATTATACAAATAATAATGGTCACTACACAATTGTGATATTATCAATTGTTATAATGCTCAAAATAATATAAAATATGACCAGATATAACATATAATGGTCTGAAATAACCAACGTAGTTCATATGTTTTATATAACTACACATCATAATAATCATTTAATTCATCCAAAATGGAATTTTGTTTAAAAATGTTTGGGTTTTTACACATTACCTAAATAGTGATAATTATATGTGTTTAACCAATCCAATGTGAATTAATTTTGACTTATACCCATATCAACTAAACTTAATTCAATGTAATTAAAACCAATTATTTCATGATTTTGACAATGAGATTACCTATAACCTAGGACAGTGTAATATTTTAGATGATAGACTAACACAAAAGTAACGTAGTGATGTTGTTCATGAATTTTTAGGGTCATGGGGAGTGATATAAGAGAAATCATTGATTCTTATTGATATGGGAGAGGTTAATGGTAAATGATATCTTTTTTAGATGATTATGAATTTCTTTTTAGTGTATCTGGTAAAGAAGACCAATATATGGTGTTCCAATGTTGAATTTGGAAGATAAATATTTTTTTCCTGAATGGTTGATCTAAAGTGAGAATAACATGTTTTTATTCCAATGGAGGATTTTAATTTATTTGGTGATGCGTAATGTGGTTCTCTGTGAGTTCTATAGTCCACCTACGGTAGTACATCCAATAATAATAATTTTTTACCATGGTTAATGAGTCAAATATTCATGTCTGAGATTAAATCATTATTTTAATATGTTTGTGTCTATATATTAAGATTTCAAAATTTTGGATTCTATACAATATGTACTTGGTTGTTTTCTTTAGTAATTAGATGTTCCTTAATGGAATATGGGGGAATTTTTTTGTACATCAATATTAGTTTAAACCCATACTATGAAATGTGTATGTTATATCCTAGTGATCTCAAGGATATCCTCATCTATGGTGTTCTTCCCATTGGATCATGCTCTATCACTCAATTATAGGCACCTCTACTTACTCTTCATGATTTTTTAGGGTTTTCCTTTCCTCCTCATATGTGTTTCTCTTCCTGTTTCTCTTAAAGGTCAATCCATTACACAATGATGGTTTTCATTTCTCATTCATCCCATTTCATTTTAAACCATGTTCATCCTCCCTAGTTGGACATGTGTATCATCATGAATCAACAATCTTATACCTTATAGTTTGGTTCATGGTTTAGAGGCAATGTTCAATGGGGGATTCAAAATGGGGTCTTCTTCAAGAGCATCCTCAGTGGTCCCTTAATGTTTTGGTGGTGGTCCTTCTAGCCTAATGAGGTGGTGGTCTATAATTGACACACACATTGTTATAATAAGTCACTGTGTAAATACATATAAAACTAATGAATAAATATATAATTTTTAGTAATGTTTCGATCCCAAGTGAAGGTTGGTGAAAAAATGATCAAAAAATCACACTATAAATAGTTAGTGTAGTATTTTTTATTATTTTATTTTGAAATTATTCAAAATTATTTGGAGGATGTGATTTTATAAAAATTACTAATATATATTTTAGAAATTATGAACAATACACAAAAATATGTGTCAAAAAATTGACCAATAAACTTTAGGGTTAATTACAATAAAAGTGGACTGAATTAGGTTTCTTTATTCATCAAAAATTAATTGAAATTAAATTTTTGAAAATGGGTTTGGTTAATCTACCTCATCATGAGATTAATCCTTATGATGAGCGGATCATAAATCTTAGTACATCAAGAAAATAAAAATTCGATGGGTTTTGGAAAAAAAATAAATTAAAAACTATCTTACTGATATTTTTAGAATATTTTTTTGGAAAAAATTTAAGAATAAAGATTAAATATTAATCAGTTAAGAATAAATCTCACTGATTTATTCATATTATTGAATCATTATGGAAAGAATGAATATTTGAAAACAAAAAATATTTAATCCCATAAGAAGAAGAATTTAACCAACATTATTGTTCCATTAAAGTAGAAATAAAAACAATTTCAATAAAAATAATGAAAGGAAAACATGATAACATAGAACTCCCAAATGTTTCATATGCAATTTGTGTTTCTATAACTTTGTTTTTCTCCTAGTTGGTCTTTCATTCACCTGCTCTCTATCCTTGTCCTCCAGATATCTAAAATAAATAATACATGTGTTAGAATTTCTATGATTTCAAATTATGTAGTTTTCCTATGAATGGAAATATGGTTGTTCTTTAATTCATCACCATTAGCATACCCCGACTTTGTTCAGTGTGCTTGAAATAACCAAAGTCTTCGCATCCCTCCCCCCACATTGGCCTCATTTTAAAAAATTCTTTATAAATGAAAATGATTCTAATTGCACTGAAACAAAGAATAATTTAATAAGTAAAATTAAAATTAAAATTAATGATTATATAAATTAATAAAATATTAGTAGTGAAATAATTATAAATATAGATTTTAATTATTTTAATGAATTATAAAAAAAATAATTTTCTTTTTTTATAAGAATTACATATTTAGAATATAAAATTATTATCATTATTTATTATTTACTATAAATGAAATGTTAAATATATTGAGATATAAAAATATTTTTAAGGTTAAAATTATTAAAATAAATAAATTAATCAGAAATATAAAAACTATTATATTGTTATATTAACATATTAATTGGTCAATTATGTTCAATGATTTAAGTTTATTGATTTTATTTATTATTAATATTAATTTTTATTTTATTATGTTATTAAAATATTCTTAAATTTTTATTAATTTATTAGTTTTGTTTTTATTTACATAATTATTTCATTAAGTATATATATCCATATGAGATGGATTTCTAGTTATTCCCTTGCCACAATGTTTTTCTATACAGCATGCAACTCCTCTTCGATCAGCAGAATCTCCCCTTCATGTAATGACCCAACCATTTATAATAAGAATATCTCACTTATTATATTAAATTCATATATTATAAATCACAAATAATCACTAATGTATCATAGTAAAAATATTATAAATGAAGAATTAATGAAATACGTTGTATTTCTTGGTGTTAAGGAACCAATACTGATTAAATTATAACATGACCAGAAGAATAGTAATATCGCCCTTATGAATAATGAACTATTCAAATGAGTAGTAAAATCACCCATAAAAGTATAAATAAAATTTAAGCATATTAAATAAAATTTAAGCATATTATACAAGAAATTATAGTATAATTCTATCATAGACTATGTAATTAAATTTTTTAAAATTATTAATTATGTGTTTGAGTATTTTCTAACCCATAAATATTTAATTACGATTTTTTAAATAACGTGATAATTTGATTGAAAATTTATTTTCATAATATGTGTTCATAAATAAATTTTTTGATGTATTATTATTTTAAGTTAATTTTATGAGACATTAATTATTTTTTCATAGTTTTGTAAAATCCATTATAATTTAGAAATCAATAATTTCATAGTAAATGATGATTTTAAATAAAAATTCAATTACTCAATTTTTGAAAATTATTTTCTTAAATTGAATTTAATTTTGGAATTCTTCACATAGAAAAATGGTAATGGTTAATTTTTTGGAATTTTTTGAAATACAAGAATCATTTATGAATAGTAAAATATGATAACATTCTAAAAAATGCATAATGTTGGAATTTTTTAGTCAATATTGATGTAATGCTCATGTAAGCACATTATCCTCAAAAACTCGATCATTATTTTAATATAATTAGTTATAATTATCATATTATTCATATTATTGAAAATTAATATTAAATTAATGAATATAATATTGAGAAAACACCTCTCTCCCCCTTTATAAATACAACCCATCACTCCCTCATCTCCTCACACAACTCAATATTTGAACCTTCACTAAATTCTTCCAATATTCTTACCTAGACACCCATGATGTACAAGAGATCTTAGTAAAATCCAAATAACATAACCATGCACTAAGGAAGATCTCAAGGTGGATAAAATCAAGTGGTAAATATTCTCTATTTCATTTAAATTCCATTAAATTTCATTTATTTTCTTATTCTCTACTCACCTACCTTCATCCAAATGTCATGATAACTCAAGTATGACGGATATACTATAATTATATCATTTTAATGGAATATTATTCATTAAAATCTCCCCTCCAACAATTTTATTATAAAAATGAAATCATCTCCTATGATGTGTTAATTTAATGACATTATGGGTGATGCACTATAATTTTAATCAAATGCCATCAAGGATAATAATAATACCAATTATTGATCTACAAAATATATTAACGCTTATGTTAAAACACCATTTATGTTCCTTAAGTATCATTTATACATAATACTAAATGATAATAAAACATGTTTTTTGGGATCGAAAAACAACCAAATTAACATAAAACGATCATCATTAAATCTTTCCAAATTATTAATACTCATAACATTGAACAATATTTTTTATAAGATCATATAATATTATTTAATATAATTAATAATAGATAATATCAATTATGGATATTTATCCTCATTTTACACAAACATTCATTCATGTATACAAGTGAACTGATAATGGGAACCATGAAAACGAATGCTACCAAACGATGAAATTATACTCTATAACCAATCTGAAAGCATATAAATAAACTCAATAAAAACATAATGAATAAAATTCATGTATAAAATGTGCATATATATTTTAATTAATTAATTTAAACTGGTTATATATGTCATTATAGTTAATAAATCATTCGGACTCAAGGAAAGGGGAATTCTCAACCCAACTCTCTTTCTTTGTGGTTTCCCACTTTCACCCCATTTTAGAATGGTTATTCCTAAAAAAATAATTTCTTCGTCATTATACAATCTTTTTTGGGGTATACATATTTATAATTTAGTTTACGAAGTATCCAATTATTTTCTAATACAACTCTTATTTAGAAAAAATACATTCTACATCTTGAGATTGTTTCTTCTTCATTCAAGGTTTATTATTCTTATATCAAGTATGTTATTTACTCATTAATTAGGGAACCCAGAGTATAAGAATGTAATATTTTTTAATTAAAACCCTTTCCATTCCATGGGTTATTTTTGGTTCAATATTAATATCTGAACTATGTGTCATGCATGATAATGAAACTTTTATGATGTGATGGGTGAGCTCAGAATTATATAGCACAATTTAAATGTTATGATGTTATAGGTGCACCTATAATTACATTGTGCTATAATGAATTGGTTAATCTGGTGATTCTAATGAGATAAATTGAGATATGTGTGAACATGATTCTAGATTTATTCACAACTATGTTAGGTAGTTTAACATGAAGACGTGATGTTTCATTTTTACATGTTGCCACATTCAATTCCATTATCTAATGCTTTATATAATGATTATTGTTATGATGTTATGATAAGCATCATCCATATTGTATTGTATATTGTTCTTATCTATCTTCTTACTAGGATTTCTACTCACCCATTTTTGATTTCTATCCTTTGGTGATTACATGTACTAAGGAGAATTCAAGGGCCAATAAGAATCTAGAGAAGAAGGAATTAAATAAATGAATATGTTTTAATTGGAAAATTTGATATATTGTCCAAATTTTCTCAAGACACTAAAACATCATATCCTTATTGTATAATGAGATTATTTTTTTGTCCTTATAATGATATTATATAATATGAATGGAAAATAAGGGTCGTTATAGTTGGTATTAAAGGATGGTTTAGTAAATTTTGAAATTATGATTAGATAAATTTATTTAAAATCCCATAGTATGTGACTAAGTATCATTATGAACCCATGAGGTATTTTTATAGAAAATTTTATACATTTGGATCCGACAAAATATGACTTCAGAATTATTTTCACAAAAGAATAAATTATTTATTAATGAATTGATGACTTATTTTTTTTTTCTATCCATTATTATTTTTGAAAATGGTGAGAACTTGGAGAAACCAGGGCAACAAACCATGTGAGGGATAATGTAGTGATTTCCTGAACGACATACAAAATTACATGGGAGGCAGGGGTCTAATTTTAATGGTGTTCCTTACCAAATTTATCATGTTATGAAACATAGAATGAATAATTTGGAATGTCCACGTTCACCAAAGATGGAGAAACCATATATTGAGTGTTTTATTCATTAATTTACATTAACATTTAGTGGAATTTTTGATCCTCTAGTTTCAAAATATAGGGTCAAATCAATAGATAAGATCATTTTTTCTTCACTATCTTAAGATGGAGGAGGTGAGTCTCACGGTTTACAATCTAGATGGAGTGTATGATCAATGTTGGGCATTGATTAGTAACACCAAGATGATTGATGAAATTGAAGAGATGGAGTGGAATGTCTTTAAGAAAATGTTTCTTAACAAGAATTTACCTATATATCTTCGATCAAATACATTGATATAATTCTTTGAGCTAAAGAAAAAGAAAAGATAATATTCCATGGTCTAAAAAGAAAATTTCAAATGGCTTGAAAGGTTTTCGTCTAGATTTTTTATCAATAATAATATAAAAAATGATATATTATTTTGTGGTTTAAATAGAAACCATCTAAAGGCTCTAAAAATTAATCACATAGGGAGTTATAAGGATGTTGATGGATGTGAACTCCAAGTAGAGATAATGTTTGGTGAATAATCCCATGACTATTGTGATAATAAATGAAATATGTAATTTCAAGAAAGAGGATATAATGTGAATGGTAGAAAGAAATCCCAACCTCACACATGTCAAATATTTGGGAAGAAGAATCATGTAATCTTCTTAAAAGGAATGGGGAAGTGCTTTACATGTTGAAGATAAGGCCACCATGCTCATGAATGAAAAAAATACACGAGGAATAAGGAAAATGTGGTAGAATATAGGATAGAACCACCCATAGAATAATTCTACAACTTTAGGGAGAAGGTGAACATTGTAGGAGAGTTCCCTAAACCTTGAGTCCTCAGGATTAAGCAGTTCCATCAGCCAAAAAAACCCAATGGATAAAGGGAAGGAATTTTCTATCACTAATTAATAATTGGATAAGGAAAACAAAGTCATACAAGTTACACTTCCTATTCACTATTGAATGGAAAAAAGAATTATTTTATTTTGGTTTTATATATTCCTTTATATCATGATAGTTTATTAGAACCACAGAATCTAAACCTCGAGACCATGAAGTAGATATATAGATATATAAACCTAGTGGTTCAATCATTACAACCCTTATGTTTGAATATTCTCTTATTTGCATATGTGGTTAAATTTTTCCATCAAATATCATAGTACATCCCTTTGTGTAATTCGATGCTATATTGGGGATGGATAAGGTCACCTTATATAGAAAATACATCAAATTTCGAGAAAATTACATATCTTTTCATATTTTTAACCATCTCATTCTCCCCTAAAAATTCATGGAAGATCATGAATCTCCTCTAGATTATCTATTAATGGTGTGGGTTTTGATTCCCTAAGAAGAAGAATACCTCACTTAAATGGTTGATCGAATGGAAATGATCAACCTAGTGGAAATTCCCTTTGTGGGGGAATACAATGATGTATTTCATGGAATGCTACCCAGAAATCCCCATGATAATGAGGTATATTTCTCTATATAACTAATAAATGATGATACTCTTATCTCAATGTGTCCCAATAGGATGGATCTTATAGAACTGAATGAGTTGAATAAGTAGTTGTCAGAGCACATGGATAAAGGGTTCATATTCCTAAGTGCATCACCTTGGGGTGAGCCAGTTCTTATTGTCATGAAGAATGATGGATCAATGTGGTTGTGTATCGATTTTCAAGAACTCAATAAGATCTCCCTAATGAGGAAATATACTCTTCCAAGGATTGATGACTCGTTTGATTTGCTAAGCGGAGCTCAATACTTTTCAAAGGAGGATCATCATTCCCGATATCATTAGATAAATGTGATGAATGAATATATTTAAAATATTGACTTCCATACAATGTATGGTAACTATAAGTTTCTAGTGATTCCCTTAAGACATAGTAATGCCCCAATAATTTTAATGGATATGATGAATAATGGTTTTATACATTAACTTGAAATTTTTTTAGTAGTGTTAATAAATTACATTTCATCTACAACAATTGAAAATTGGATCATGATGAAAATATAAGGCTTGTGCATGTGAAATTAAGGAGATGTTATACACCACATTTAGTAAGTGTGAATTTTTTATGTAGAAAGTCACATTCATGGGACATGTGATCACAAGTGATGGAATTTATTTGGACCATTAAAAATCAATAGAGATTAAGAAAAGTCCTAGAACCTATATTGTCATAGAAATCCAATCAGTTCTTGGATATGAAGGTACTATTGATATTTTGTGACATATTTATGACGATTTTGAAGACCTATAACTTAGTTAACAAGGAAAGAGGTAAATTATTTTAAGAAGGAAATGTGTGAGGAATGTTTCAAGGATCTAAAGGGAAGGCTGGATCTAGCCCTGTGTTTTTTCATTAAATATTTTGTGGCACTTCCTTTATAGTGGGAAGTGTGACATATATGAAAGTAAGAAGATCCTAAAGTATATTTTCACACTAAATAAGATAAAAATGAATCAAAGGATATTGTTAGATCTAATAACAGACTATTATTTCTCTATTCACTATCATCCTGGTATTGAAAACAATGTAGATGATGACCAAATAATAGAAGAACCTACTACTCTATAATTATTCTAGATTTAGAGGGACCATATCATCATAGACACATAAAGTATGGATTTGAAAATCATAATGATAGGGAATAAATCATACCTTTACAAAATTATTTCCCAACCATCTTTCCATGAGATGATTATGGAGGCCCAATGGGATGATCCAGAGTTACAAAATAAGGTGAATGTATTAATGAAAGGGAATCTGAAAGAGTTATATATTCATAATGATTATGTGATTTGGTTTGGAAAAAGGATATTTGTTAACTCATAACCTGGGATAAAGAATAATTTATTGGATAATTCTCATAGATCATCATTCTATATCCATCATGAGAGTGAAAAGATGTATTGTGATCTCTGAGAACACTTCTGGTGGGAAAACATGAAGAAATATATTGTTATGTATATGTCAATGTTTTTTATATGAACTAATGTTAAAATTGAGTGAAATAAGTCTAGAGGGGTGATGAAAGAATTTATTATACCAATTCATAAGTGGAATAATGTCACTATATAATTTGTCATAGGTCTCTCAAAAACATCGAACCAAAATAACAAGATATGGTTGTGTTGGATAGAACCACCAATGATAAAAACATTATCACTATTAAATATTATATATAAATTGAAAATAATGATTTTATATACATGAAGGAAGTTTTAAGACACCATGGAGTTCCATTCATGATTGTCTCTACTCATAATCTCATGTTCAAATCCAAATTCTCTAGGAATTTTTAACATGATTTGAGCACTAGGTTAAATATCAGCATGATCTATCACCCCTAAACTGGTGGCCAATCAAAAATGAATATTCAGATACCTTGTGATATTCTAATAAACTATATTTTTTTATTCAAATTAGAATGCGATCATAATCTGTCATTTCTTGAGTTCAAAAAAATAACTTTCACTTAAGTATTCATATGGATTTACATGAAGCTCTTTATAGAAATCAATGTAGAACTCCGACCTATTGGGATGTAGTGGGAAAACAGAAGCTACCTAGAACACATCTTGGGAATGAAATGATAGAGAAGGTTAAATCTATAACATAACATATCAATGATTCCCAGATATGGAAAAAGAGATATGTTGATAATCATCGAAGGGACTTGAAGATCGACTGTGGAGATAAAGTCTTCCTTCGAATATCACCATGGAATAGATTCATGTGGTTCGGAATTATAGGGGAGATAAGATGAAGGTACATTGTCCCCACTGTGATCCTTGATTTCCTAGGAGCTGTGGACTATTGGTGTGAACTGCAACAGAATAGGGATATTTTTTATGATTTGTTTCAATTATCAATCCTAAAGAAGTACATACTAGATCGCTCACATGTACTGAACTCAGAGGAGTTAGATCTATATGATGAGCTCTCTTCTAAGGAGAAGCAAGTAATGAGTATTGTCTATAGAGATAAGGTTGTATGAAAAAAGAAAACCCATATTAACAAGGTGTTGTGGAAGAACCATAATTGTGAAGAAGTAACTTGGGAACTATATGAGGTGATCAAGGAGTATTGCCCTCACAATTTTATGTAAAATGAAATTTTAAGTGAGAAATTTTAATAGGGGGAATAATGTAATGACCCAAAATTTTAACAATGGAATTTATCCCTTATTATATTAATTTTATATTGTATATATCACATACAATCACTTGTGGACCATAATAAAAATATTACAAAATAATAATTAATGATATTGAAAGTATTTCTAGATGGTTTCTTCGTCAATGATGGTTGATGATTCTTATATCAATTATGTTTTTCCAAAAACAATTTGGGAACCCAAAGTTTATCAATATATAATTTATGAACTAAATATCATTCCATTACATGGGTTATATTATTTACAACATCGATATACCATCTATGTTCCATGCATGATAATGTAAATTTGATTTTGTGACGGGTGTAAAAATAAATATTTAGTGTAATGTAAGTTGTATGATGTAACAGTTGCACCAATAATTATACATAACTTTAATGTATTGGGTAATGTGATGAATTTCATGATATAATATTAAATATTCCTGAACATGATGCCTATCTTTGTTTACAATTATATGTGATAGTTTAGCACTAAGATATGATGTTTTGTTTTTATGAATCTCCACATTCCATTCCACTATATAATGATTCCTCTCATTATATTGATGATTATGTTCTAATTAAGCTCCTCCCATGATATATTGTTTCATCTTCATGTATATACTCTTATTAGTCATTATCTCGCCCCTTTTTAATGTATATCCTTAGGCGATTAGATGTACTAAGTAGAATTCATGGGAGAATAAGAAGCTTGAGAAGAAGACATAAATAACTGTTTATGTATTATTTTTTAAATGTTATGTATGGTCCAAATTTTTTAAAGACACTAAAACTATGGATCCTTATTTTTTTTAATGTTTTTATGTTGTTTTTATTTAAAATGATTTAATCAGAAATGAAAGAAAAAATCAATGTTTCTATACTTCAAGTATCCAAAAAGGAATCTCTCAAAGTAGGTCTTGTATCAATGATGATGTAGCCAGCTTCAAATTTGTCGTGAATGATGGTGATAGTGCAATGTTTCTTTAATGAAGACTGTAAGGTTCTGTTTCATTGGGTGTTTTTTTATTGGGGTTTGAATTCATTTGATATACATAAGTTTCCCTAATTCTAGTCAGTAGTGGTCAAGATGTCCAACTTGAGTGCTTCCTTCTTCATGGATAGAGGAATGGTAGAAGGTGTGGTCTTGTGGTGCCTTCTCGTTTTCAGGTTTTGGATTTATGAAAGATGTGGATTTTTGATGCATATCAGGTAGTGGTTTTAGTAGAATAATCTATAGTAGTGGAAGGGAAACATTGGGTGATATCTCAAATGAGTGTGGCACAACAATGGGTGGAAAGTGATAGAAACTCATAAAATTTTTGTGAATCTATTAGTGGGTTATGTCAGGAGTAACCATTGGGTAGGGAAAGGGTTACTCACAGGAGTCATTGTTGATTAGGTGGAAAAGGGTATTGTTCAATAGGTAAATAATGGGTTGTTATGACATTGATGGATGGAGTGCTGCGGAGGATTAATAAACTAGTAATGGATAAACAAAACAAGTAATCACCTATAACACAGTAAAAATTAAAACTGAACCGAAAATAAAATTAAAATACAAAATAAATAAATTTAAAAATATCAAATAATAAGAAACACGTTAAATTTATTATTTTCAAGAAAATTAAATTAAAATCATAATTAATAAAAATTTATAACATAAGAAAAATAAATTAAATTTAGGATGATGATTAATAAAAATTTTTCTTAAAAATTAATAGAAAAAACTAAAATTATAAATCAAATCAAATATATAATTAAAAAAGAATTTATAAATTGAAATAATGAAATGAATTCAAACGAGTAAAACATATAACTGAGAGAAGACTAATTATTTAAAATTGAAAATTTGTGTTAAAAATTATTTAACATACAATAATAATAAGCATAAAAATTATGTTAAGGTTCAAGTTAATTAAATGAATATATTATTAATAAATTTTAATTCAATGAAAACAAAAAATAGAATTAAATTTTAATATGAAACAATACTATGAATTTAAAATTTTACATGAAAACTAAAAATAATGAAAAACAATTTCCACAAAATATGATTTTAAAAGAAAAAAATTAAAAATTTAATATAACAAATTGTTAAATAAAAAATTATAGCATACAATTAATAACGAATTTGAATTTTATACTTATTTCATAATTTATTAATTAAATCATCTAAAAATGAAATAAAATGATGTGGTAAATCATGTGATTTAAAGGCCATGTAAAATTCCCCCAAAATAAATAATGTATTACACACAATGAATTATATGATTTTTTTCTATTTTTTAAAGATAAAAAACTTTTTCATACATTCAGCTGAAAATAAGATCATTAAGAAATTTAAAATTACATGAACAAAAAAATTTGAATTAGTATTTTCAAACAAAATTTTCAAAACAGGTCCTGCATATATTCAAATATTCACTAAAAGATCAAGGGAACAGATAATAATTTTTTATGGAAGATTTTTTTCCTCATATATGAAGTAAACTATTTAATTACATCAAAGAATATATGTGTTATAATTATATGAGTGATAATTGATAACATGTATGTGTAAATAAAATCCTAAAAAAAGTCACCTTCAACTTCAAATTTCTCATAAGTTTGAAAAAATAAAAGATCAATTTTTTTAAAAATTATAAGTATTAAAACCAATTATATTATTTTAACACAAGTTAATTACCCATTACTCAGATAGGTTCAAAATTCCCTTCATTATAATGAACTAACTATCTACTACTATGCACATAGTTATTTTTTGATTGAATTTTACCTAGGAATGAAACCTATGAAAAATACTATAAAAGTTCACTTATTTGAAATATAAATAAGGATTACATTGAAAAACTATGTATTCAGTCTCAAATATTCATTGTGGGTTCCCATTTTCCAATTGTACATCATTTTTAAAGAACTCATAAGACTACCATTTCATTTGCCTCCCTAAGGTGATTAATTTTTTTATTAAATAAAATTACTCCCCATGGTTCAAGTTCAAATTTCTAGTTTCCTAATGTTATGATCATAATAAAACATATATCTATCCTACATCAATCTGATTATTATTTTCCTAAATAGAATATTATTCAGAAAAGTATGAAACTCCACTCAATAATATATCATCCCCAAAAAATTTATTTTCAATTCAAACACCATCAACTTGTAAATTAACATCCATTAGTAAAGATTGTAATTAAGTAATGAATGAATGTCGTTGAACCTATGATTGGGAGTTAATTTTGAAAAATATGGTACATTAATTTCACATAAAAGATTGAAGGAGTTTCATGTACATACTTCAAGGAAAATATTAGCTCAGAATAAGAAGAACACATCCCCCACACTTAAAACCCGACCTTGTCCTCAATTCTTAATTCAATGTTGGAGAAAAATAATTAACTTTTAATGATCAATATAAATTTTAAATTAAAGAATTTTATGAAATTTTCAAGGGTGACAGTGAAGTTCAATCAAAATGAGTATTTTAAAATAATTATTTATAAAAAAATTAAGTAATCTCACAAATTTTTTTAGATAGTGATAATAATTTTTTAATTAAGTTAAAAAATAATCATTTTAATTATTCGTCACACAGTGAATTGTGTATAGAATTTTGTTGAATTTGATTAAATTATATTTTCAATGGTATATAAATAGTGTATGGTAAATACCCAAGATAAAAAATTAATCACATAAAATATGACAGTTATATACCTACTCCCCCACACTTAATTCCATAACGTGAATAGATTTAAAATCATAGAATCTGATATTTCAAGCAACAAATCGACATAAAATAAAATTTCTATTAGTATAACGACATCAAATTATTGATTAATAAAAAGAGTAAATTGATAGAAAAATAAAAAATTCCTATTTTGATGAAGCTTTATCATTTGAGTGGGGATTGAACATGAATCTTATTGTGAATTGAGAAATAATTGTAACTATACACTTTTTGTACAACATGAAAAATTATTTAAAATCAAAATAATAGGTAGAAAACGAATATTTATCTAGTAGATAAAGTGTGTACAATAGTTCTTTTAAAGCATAATTTTATTCAAAACAAGACCGAAGTAATAAAATTCAACAAAATTAATTCCTAATATGGTATGGGTTGTCCCCCATGAAACAATATATTTAATTTAAACCATTAGACATCATATTAAAATAAATTTTCAAGAAAAGAGATAACTATCAATCTCTTTGGTTGTCCTTGAAATTAAAGTGATTCATTATCCATTAACCAGAATTTTTTTTATTCTCTTATACATTTAAAAGATCCATTATTTAACAATCTTATAATCGGGACGAGACCATAACACTTAAATTTCAGTTTACCATGAAATTTTTTATGTCTGGAATTAATTAGAAGGGTCATTTGTCAAGCTTTGACTTGTCTATTTGGAATGAAAAAATAATGAAATATTTTGGACCACCCATTGTAAATCCTAGAGTTATTATATGAATCATTCATAATCTCATGAAAAACACTATGATATAGAATCTTTCTCACATAAAATGTCCTATAATCACTATTTAAAGCCTTCACTAACTAGTAGGACATGTTTTGAAACTTTACATGGAAATGTTAGCATTTCCCAAATAATACGTTTTATAGAGACATTCCAATTGGGTTTTTGAATATAGATCTATAATCCCATAATGACCCATAAACATTTAGTGACCAATCCTACCCTATGATTGATAATTGATTCTCTAATATCTATTTCAAATCCCTATTTGATATTTCTACATTCAAACATTATTATAGATGGTTGGAAGATCCAGTCCTATGGAAAATCAGTATTTTACATTCATATATTTTAATTTTTAATTTTAAAATTTGCTTTAATATCATTAATGAATATACGATGCACATAAAATCTATAAAAGAAGATCATTTTGATAAATTTTATTACACTGGGGGCTTGATTGTATGGAAGTGATAATACCTCCACCCATTATAAAATATAGTCACCATCCATAAAAATATACTCATTCACATGAGATGATGGGAATGTAACCATAAAAGTTAATCCCCAGACATCAAATAACTCACTCCTAGTGTAATTTTATTTGGTATTTATTGCTTCCTTATAACATTCCCAAGCCTTTTACATTTATCATAGCCCACTACAAAACTCCTTGAATTATTATATAAGGAAATCTAGAAAAACCCATCTTGAAATAATATTTGGGATACACTCTCTCCACCATGATTTCCTCCCCAATGCATGAAGTGAATTCTCTGCATAATTGAAATCATTTCATCCTCTCAAACACACTTCTTAAAATCCCATCAATACAAATCTTAAATAGAAAGGGTCCAACCCAGTGGTAATTCCTAATATTTGAAATGAATTTCTTTCTCTGGTTGTTTGAAAACTTATTAGGAATAAAACTTATTACTAGGAAATTAAAAATATCCTTCAATATAAACAGACTGTCTAACAGAGATAGTGAGAATCTAATCATCAAAAAATAAATACATTATCTCCTCTGGATCTTGACATTGGGTATTACACAACCGAGAAATGTATCCAAAACTACATTCTTTGGTTCCTTTATATCGTTAATTTAAATGTCAAGCACCTATAAAAGTATAATCAACCAAATGTGTCTTGGTTTGGCATATTTATTCGACATTAGATACTTCAATGTGTAATAGTGTGTAAAAAATAAATTTTGATCCTACTAGGCAATGCCTATGTTATTCTAAATAAAATGTGATATCTAACATCTCATTATCAAAAATATTGTAATACCTTTGTTATTTATCTAGAAACCTTCGAGAATAATAAACACATGCACCTTATTTTTGATCCTTTTTCATATTAAATCTCTATCATTTACATCACATTCATTAAAAATGAGTTATAATGAAAATTTATAAATCCTTGAGGTAATGATTTTTCGTAATATGTGTTTTTTCATTAGAAAAATAAATGATTAGAGATTGTTTCTCTCTAATAAGAAAGGTCCATATTTTTTAAAGAGGATAATGAAAGTGGTTGGTTATTTTTGAAAAATCCTTGCTAAATCAATTATAAAAACTTTCATCCCCTAAGAAACTATTAATGTCATTTACATTTTCTAGAGGTGACCATTTTGAAATACATTATTCTATGATGTATCTACCTATAAAATACTCCAGGACACGTTATTTTCCAAAAAATAACTCAATAACCATAAACTAAAATTTCTCATAGTTTAGAAGATTCAGGGTTTTTAAGAATCTCTCCAAAACCAACTCCAGATATTTTAGACAGGTCTCGAATATCTTACCAAAAATAAATAAATCATCCATGAATAATGAAATGGTTTATTAAATAATATCTAAAATTATATCTGTCACGACCCGTCCTCGGGGCCTGTGCCATGACTACCCCAAACCCGCCTTCCATAGGCCAGACGCTGGCGACTAGAACCAAGGCACAAATCCCGGTAACAGGGAAGACATTGCCGTTATAAAAGTAAAAATACACCACAGAGTACAAGAGGAAGTAAAACACTAAGTAAAACAGAAACAAGTTGTGCTGAAAGAATGTGGGCCAGTATACAAACCCAATCTGAAAATAAAGTACAACTGGAAAGGGAAAACAACAACTGAAAAGTAAAGCCGCAACGTTGAGCTGTCCACTGGAAATCCCACCTGAAGGGTGGGTATAGAAAGCCTCCACTACTCCTAGGGTTTAGTCGACCGCTCTGAGTACGTCCCGCCCAGTGGTCCACCTCCAGGTACCATCCTGCTCCGCAAGCCTCCACCACGATCAGCACTGTCCGTCGTCTGCAACCAACACAACGTAGTGCGGGCATAGCCCATGCCGGGGTGAGTATAAGCTACTTAGTAGGGACCCCGAGACCCCCGAAGGTCTCCCAGAATCCACGAAGGATAAACCAAAAAGTAAAGATACAATCACGAAGTAACATCCGACATGGCTTAGGTATATGCCCATACAGATACCTAAGTCATCAATTCTCATTCTGCTCCAACATCCGAGCCCAAGTACAACCCAGTCCACACAGGAAAGTAAAATGTCAATCCACACAGGATAGCTCAACACAATCCACATAGGAAAACAAAACAGGATTTCAGCTCACACAGGTATACTTATTCGAAAGACGATATAGATGATCACTGATCCATCTAAGTCATCGTACCCACAAAGGATCGATAGGTACTATCTCCCGCAATGACCCACAAAGGATTGATAGGAAACTAACCCCCGCAATGACCCACACAGGATCGGACACACACATGATCTGTAGGCACTGGATCACACAGAACCGCTGAGCGCTGACCCACACAGGATCGGACCCACACAGGATCGGTATCACTAATCCACATAGGATCGCTGAGTGTTGTAGTCGTCGTCGTCGAATCCACAGAGGATCTTTGTACAGTCGTCATCATCTCAGTAGCAGTCGCAACCAGCTCTAGGGTTCCCGCACACAGTAAGCTCGTTCGGGAGGGTCCGCTCCACGAGCCGAGAGGCTGTTACATCAACTGACACATAGTTCAGAGCGGATGTATCCAAAAGTTCCGTATCGTCAACCGGAACTCAACTTCACAGACGTCTCGTCAATTGGACGCCCGGTAGGAGAGTTATTGTCTTTTTCGTCCCAGGGGCCCGGTTGATTTTTAAGACAAAACCAACCTGACCGTACATCACCTGCGTCCAAACCTCGGACGGAGTATGCCAAAATATCTGTCTTACTTAGAGGAAATCATCAAATTTGACGGCACGTCAATCAGACGTCCGAAGCTCAAGATATAAGCGTTTCCGCTCCGAGGTCCTGGTTAGTTTCGTGTACGAACCAACCCGACCAAACCCAAAGTATTCCGAAACCTTGAGTGCGATATACTGAAACGACCGTCTCGATCCAAGGATCGCATCGCAACTGAAGGTGTGTCGATCGGAGGTCTGTAGCCCATGTTATGGGCAAATACCAAAGACGGTCCGAAAACGGGGGTTTTCGGCCCGAGACCGACCCGGCCCAAGACCCCCCTGGTCGGCCCGAACCGGGTCGACCCGACCCGGGTCCTGGTTAGCCCGGCCCAGCACGGCCCGGCCCGGCATGGCGCAGCCTGGCGTGGCCTGGCGCGCTGGCACCAGCTGGCTCGGCCAACCGGCCGAGCCGTTCTGGCTCGCGGGGGGGAGGCGATGCCCCCCCCCCTGGTTTCACTGTAACTGTGGCCCCATTAATGGGTCCGCTTACTTGGCCGGCTGGGGGAATTAGTTCCCCTGGTTTTCCTTTTGTCCGGCCGGCCTGCACCGGCCTGTCGGTTTAGCCAACAAGGACTGGCAACGGCTGGTCCTTCCTCCTTCTCCGACACCAGCAGCCCGGAACCGGCCGCCGGTCACCGTGCTCCTCCGTGGCTCGGAACCGGCCGTGGCCTGGCTCGTCCGGCGCGGTGCGACGGCACTGCGCCCCTCCGCCACGGCCCCACTCCGGCCGTGGTGTCTTCAGTTTTCTTCGACGCGGCACGACGACATCGCGTCCTTGTTCAACTTCACGGCGTGGTGTGACGGTGTTGTTCATTACTTGTCGTACGATCCCGCGTGGTGCGACGGCACCACGCCATTCCGTCCCAACCATATTAGAAACAACATTCAAATTGGAGGAGGATCGGTCATGTTTGTGTGGTCCAGCCCCCTCTCATTAATCGATAGCAACTGGTCGTAAATTCACGAGGACGACAAAGTAGAATTCACGAACGAAAATAAATAAATAAACCCCTACTTGAGCGTAGCTAGAACGGGGGATCGCCGTAGAAAAAGACTTCACGAGGTGATGCTTCGTAAGTTGACGGAGAACGCTCGAGGAGAAAGTGGCGTCTCCTTTTCTTTGACACGGGAAGAAGTTCGAAACAGGGTGTGTCGTCGATCTTCGAAAACACACCGGCTGCGAAGAGGAGAAGAGGCGGCACGTCGATCTCTTCTTATGGTGACGGCGTTCTTCGTCGAAGTCTTGGTGTTCTTCATCGAAGTCTTGGTGTTCTTCGTGATGAAGATGAAGAGATCTCTCCCCAATTGTCCACACACAACATCCAGCCAATATAAAATAAGGCTCACCCTTATTTTATTAACTTAAGCCACAATTCAAAAATTCAAAACCTAAATTAAATAATTGAATTGGGTGTTGGCATACTTAATGAGAGGAGAGGTAAAGTCACCCAATTAATGGGAAGTTAAAAGGTTATAAGTGTTACACAACTTAAGTGGGGGTGGTTAAGAGGAGTTAGGGAGTTAAGGGATTTGAAAAGGTGGGGCTCGTGTGGGCCCCACCTCACCTTTAATTCACTCAAGAAAAACTAACAAACAGTGGGTCCCACACTAACTCCTACACTTAGGTTCTATCTCATGGAAAGGGAAATAAAATTCTTAACGAGAATTTTATTTCACTAACACTTAATCCACAAAATTAAACAATTCATAACAAGCAAACGCAACTCCAGAAAAGGCGTTCCTAAGCAATTACCGATGCTACGGTTCCATCGGTGCCCTTGGAATTCGATTTCGAGCACCGGTTCAAAAGTTAGAAATTCACGCTCATTCGTTCACTGAACGTACCCGAGAAAAGCTTCATATATAAATTCTAGGCACACCGGCCTCGGAATCATGTTCTGTTTGAAACGGAGATCTTGTAAATTCCCAAAAAATTTTAAAAAAAAATTTCCATTGAATGTTACGGGTCTTTACATTACTCTCACCTCAGGTCTTTACGTCCCCGTAAAGATACATCATAAGCTAGGGAAACAAATGTGGGTACTGAGCACGCATCTGAGCCTCCCGCTCCCAAGTGCTCTCCTGGAGGTTCCCGTGCTGCCATCTGATGTGCACTAGAGGAATCGACCGTCCATGCAGGACTTGCTCATGTCGATCCTCAATATCCACTGGATCCTCCGCAAAAGACGCCCCATCATCAACGTCAAGCTCCCCATGGTCAGTGATATGCGTCGGGTCGTGCACGTATCTTCTCAGCTGAGATACGTGGAAGACGCCGTGCACCCGGTGCAACTGAGGTGGTAGAGCCATGTGATAAGCCACCTCGCCAATCTTGCTGAGAACCTGGAATGGTCTGATGAAGTGTGGGGAAAACTTGCCGCCTCGGCCAAATCTCCGTAATCCACGTCGAGGTGAGACACACAAGAAGACGTGGTCGCCATCCTCAAACTCTAGTGGCCTCCGCCTCCTGTCAGCATAAGACTTCTTCCGGCTCTAAGCTATACTCATCTGCTCCTGGATGACCTGGACCTTCTCTGTCGTGGCCTGGACCATCTCCGGTCCCACAAGTGCTGACTCCCCAGGGTCTGTCCAGCACAAATGGGATCTACAAGGTCGGTCGTACAACGCATCTTATGGTTCCATCCCGATGGTGGAGTGGTAGCTGTTGTTGTACGCAAACTCCACCAAGGGTAGGTGGTCCTCCTAGCTGCAACCAAAGTCGAGGACACATGCGCGGAGCATGTCCTCGAGAGTCTGAATGGTCCTCTCCGACTGACCATCCGTCTGAGAGTGAAATCTTGTGCTCAGATGTAGCTGCGTCCCGAACGCCTCCTATAACCCCTTCCAAAGCCGGGAATTAAAGCGAGCATCTCGATCAAAGATGATAGATGATGGCACACCGTGAAGCCATACAATCTCCTAAACGTAGAGACGTCCCAAGCTCTCCACTGAGCCCGGCTCTCTGATGGGTAGAAAGTGCGCCATCTTGGTGAGTCGGTCGACAATCACCGAAATGGAGTCGTGACCTATGGAAGTGCGTGGATGTCCAGTCACGAAGTCCATAGATATTCCATCCCACTTCCACTCTGGGACCTCTGAGGGTTGTACCAAGCCTGCTGCTACATGGTGCTCAGCCTTCACCTGCTGGCAGGTGAGGCATCGAGAAACGAACTCTGCCACAACCTTCTTCATGACTGGCCACCAGTGCTGTCGTCTGAGATCCTGGTACATCTTTTCCACTCAAGGATGTACCACCAAAGGAGAAGTGTGAAACTCTCTCAGCACCTCCTTCCGTAAAGCAACTGGTTCGAAGGTACGTCCTCTAAAAAGGATGTTGTGCTCTACTACAAAGGAGAAATCATCAGGTGCCTGTCTTGAGGATATCTGTGCACGCCGCGTATCACAGTCAGTGTCCCCACGCTGCACCTCTCTGACCCACTGTAGTAGTGGAGGAGAGACTGTGAGAGACTGAAGGAAGGATACTCCATCTCTATCCACGAAGGATATCTACAAAGAGGCTAGCTGCACTGTCGCCTCCTCAAGTAGTTGAATGCCCATCCTCCTGCTGAGAGAATCGGCTACCACGTTCCCCTTCCTAGGAGTATAGACTATCTCAAAGTCATAGTCCTGGAGGAACTCGAGCCATCGACGCTGTCTCAGATTTAGATCCTTCTGATAGAAGATGTATCTGAGACTCTGATGGTCAGAAAAGACTGTATAGCGCTCGCCCATCAGGTAGTGTCTCCATGTCTCTAGAGCGAATACCACTATTCCTAACTCCAGGTCATGGGTAGTGTATTTCTGCTCATGCGGCCTCAACTGACGTGATCCATAGGCGATCACACCCCGCTCTTACATCAGGACACATCCATGTCCAGTCCCTGATGCATCACAGTAGACTACTTACCCAACTCCTTCCTCAGGCAACCTCAAGATAGGTGTGCTGGTCAATCTTCGTCTCAGCTCCTGGAAGCTCTGCTGACATCTATATAACCATACAAATGGTTTCCCCTTCTTCATAAAATATGAGAGTGGTGCCGCAACTCTCGAGAAGTCTGGCACAAATCTCCGGTAGTATCCAGCTTGTCCCAAGAAACATCGCACCTCTGTCACGCTCCTGGGTGGCTCCCAAGCTAGCACTGCTTTGATCTTTGAAGTATCTACTGCAACTCCCACCTCAGAGATGACGTGTCTCAAGAAGTGGACCTCACATATCCAGAACTGACACTTAGAGAGCTTTCCATAAAGCTGGTGTACTCGGAGTGTGTCTAGTACAACCCGTAAGTGGTAGGCGTGCTCCTCCTCAGTCGTCGAGTAAATCAAAATGTCGTCGATGAAGACCACAACAAATCGATCGAGGTATGGCTGAAAGATCCTATTCATGAGGGACATGAACACTGCTGGAGCATTGGTTATTCCGAATGGCATAAACATGAAATCATAGTGGTCATACCTACATATGAAGGTCGTCTTCTGCACGTCCTCGTCTCGAACTCTGAGCTGGAGATAGCCTGACCTAAGGTCTATCTTTGAGAACCACCGTGCTCCCTTGAGCTGATCGAAGAGGTCATAAATCCTCGGTAACGGATACTTGTTCCTCACTGTCACCTGGTTCAGGCGATGATAGTCAACACAAGGTCGCAAGCTCTCGTCCGCCTTCTTGGTGAACAAAATTGGGGAAGCCCAGGGTGAAACACTGGGACGGATGAATCCCTTTCCCTACAAGTCCTCCAACTGTACCTATAGCTCTTGAAGCTCGGAGGGGGCCATCCGATATGCTGGAGTCGATATCGGGGTTGTCCCGGGATACAGTTCGATATAAATGTCTACCTCTCTGCTTGGAGGTAGCCCTGCAACGTCGTCGGGAAAGAAATCCGCATACTGATCCACCACTGCAAGAAAACCAGGACTCCGCACGTCAAATTCTCCTAGGATGAGACTAGCCAACTGATGAGTGATGGGCTGTCCTCTCCTCTGCGGAAGTCTATCCTGTGCTGTGAAGGCTCCCTTCTCGCCAGTGAAGGTAAAGCTGCTCTCGTTGGTGCATACACATCGCACCTTGTGCCTAATATAGTCAATCTATGCATGGACCGTAGAAAACCAATCCATGCCCAATATGAAGTCATAAGGCCTCGACGCCGCTACAAGAAGATCCCAGCCGAAGCTTTCGCCTCCTAGAGTAAGCTCACACTGCCGGCACCAGTGCGTAATCGTCGATTCTGCTCCCGTAGCAGTCTCTAGCCGTAAGGATCGAGCCAACGACTCTGTCGGAATCTCTGAGCTCCGAACAAGGGCAGCAGCTATGAAAGGGTGACTCGCTCATGTGTCTATAAGAACTGCAGAAAGGGTGGAATAGACACAGATAGTACCTCGAATCATCTCGATCACGCCGTGGTCGTAGGCCTCTGCTGCCTGGAGCTGTGCTTGTCTCTGCCCGCTAGCTCCATGTGGTCGGGGTGGACCTCCTGGTGGTGGTGGTGGTAGGGTCTCAAAGCGTCGCCCACCACCTACTGCTCGGCCAGCTCCTCTGCCTCATCTGCCTGCTCCATGTGGACCGCCACGGTCGACCCTCTACCTCTGCCTTGGTGGTCCCTCAACCGTCTGCTGCTCCTCAACGCGGCGGGTCGCGCAATCACGAGCCATGTGGCCCTACCCACCGCATGAGTAGCACTGCTTTCCTCTCAAAAGACTAGTTCCGTGCTGTGTGCCCCGCACTGCTGAGCCAGTGTCTTGAGGTCATCTGCCTGAGGGTCTGTTCTGCCTAGACCCATGAGTCATCCATCGACTGCCTGCTACAGAAGACTCTACTACGTTCCGCCCTGCGGTTGGTCTCGGTGTTGGTGTAGACTCAGCAAGAAAACTCTCGATCAATAGGGCTCGCTCCAGTACTCCTGTCTGAGTCGGAATGCTGAGGGAGATCAGCGATGCCCTGATCTCGTGCCCCAATCCATGCTCAAAGGTCCGGGCCCGGAAGAATGGGTCCCGTAACTAGTCTGTAGAGTAGCGCGAGATATCGGTAAATCTCGCCGAGTACTGGGCGACCGTCAAGCTGCCATACCGCAGCTGAAGAAGCTCTTGGATGCGCACCGCATGGAGGGTGGCTGTGACGAACTGTGAGCGTAAGAGACCCTCAAAGTCTTTCCAAAGGAGAGATTCCTCATCGTGCACCTGGAGCATCAAGCTCCACCATCGGCCCGCTGCTGCGTGCAGTAGGCTCACTGCGAGGGTCACCATGAGGTCTGCTGGTGTCCTCACTAACCGAAAAACTCGTACAACTGCCTCTAGCCCGTCCTCGGCTGCGTGGGGGTCCGTCTCCCCGCAGAACCTGGGAATTCGCTAGCGCTGGAACTCATGCAGTGCACTGAGGTGACGTGCATCGTCAGCGGCTGGTGCTGGAAGAATCGGTGGCTCGACGTGTAGAGCTACCGCCGGTGCCACTGCTGACAAAGGGCCCTACACCGAGGGCTCGTCACTCGGTGGGATGTCGTCACGCTCGACTCTCGGAACCCTATCTGGCTGTCGTCGAGGTTCCATCCTGAAAAGGGAACAAGTGTGCCATGGTCAGAACAGTATACCTGGTGATATGATACAAAGTAATCCCCAAGAAAACTTGAAACACACTTGAAATCAATGTTTTCGTGCATTAAGTCGGAAATCAGAAGTCAGGGTCCTGGTGTACGGATACGTCGGCCGCCGCACCAACACTGGACTCCCTGGACTGGTAACCACACTCAATACGCTTAACATCATTTCTTCACATAGAAAAATATTAGAGTCCATGTTCTACGGTAGAACCGAACTCCTCTGATACCAATTTGACACGACCCATCCACAGGGCCCGTGTCATGACTACCCCAAGCCCGCCTTCTATAGGCCAGGGGCTGGCGACTAGAAACAAGGCGTAAATCCCGATAACAGGGAAGACATTTCCTTTATAAAAGTAAACATACACCACAGAGTACAAGAGGAAGTAAAAAACTAAGAAAAACTGGAAGAAGTTGTGCTGAAAGTAAGTGGGCCAGTATACAAACCCAAACTAAAAATAAAGTACAACTGGAAAGGGAAAACGGAAACTGAAAGGTAAAGTCGCACCGTCGAGCTGTACACTGGAAGTCCCACCTGAAGGGTGGGTACATAAAGCCTCCACTGCTCCTCGTGTCCCGCCTACCGCTCCGAGTATGTCCCTCCCAGTGGTCCACCTCCAGGTACCGTCCTGCTCCGCAAGCCTCCACCACGATCAGCGTTGTCAGTCGTCTGCAATCAACACAACGTACTGCGGGCATAGCCCGTGCAGGGGTGAGTATAAGCTACTCAGTAGGGACCCCGAGACCCCCGAAGGTCTCCCAGAATCCACAAAGGATAAACCAAAAAGGAAAGATACAATCACGAAGTAACATCCGACATGGCTTAGGTATATTCCCATACATATACCTAAGTCATCAATTCTCGTTCATCTCCAACATCCGAGCCCGAGTACAACCCAATCCACACAGGAAAGCAAAACGTCAATCCACACAGGATAGCTCAACACAATCCACATAGGAAAGCAAAACAGGATTTCACCTCACACAGGTATACTTCTTCGAAAGACGATAGAGATGATCACTGATCCATCTAAGTCGTCGGACCCACAAATGATCGATAGGTACTAACCCCCGCAATGACCCACAAAGCATCGATAGGAAACTAACCCCCGCAATGACCCACATAGGATTTGTAGGCGTTGCCTCACAGAGAACTGCTGAGCCCTGACCCACACAGGATCAAACCCACACAGGATCGGTAGCACTGATCCACGTAGGATCGCTGAGTGTTGTAGTCATCGTCGTCGAATCCACTGAGGATCTCTGTACAGTCGTCGTCTCAGTAGCAGTCGCAGCCAGCTCTAGGGTTCCCACACACAGCAAGCTCATTCGGGACGGTCCGCTCCACGAGCTGAGAGGCTGTTACATCAACTGTCACATAGTCCAGAGTTGATGTATCCAAAAGTTCCATATCGTCAACAGGAACTCAACGTCACATACGGCGGGTCAATCGGATGCCCGGTCTGAGAGTTATTGGCTTTTTCGTCCTAGGGGCTAGGTTGGTTTTTAAGGAAACACCAACCCGACCTTACTCCACCTGCGTCCAAACCTTGGGTGGAGTAAGCCAAAAGATCTGTCTCACTTAGAGGAAATCATCAAAGTCGATGGCATGTCAATCGGACGTCCGAAGATCAAGATATGAGTGTTTCTGCCCCGAGGGCCTGGTTTGTTTTGTGTACGAACCAACCCGGTCGAACCCAAAGTCTTCTGAAACCTTGAGTGCAATATAACGAAACGACCGTCTCGATCCAAGGATCACATCACAACTGAAAGTGCGTCGATCGGAGGTCCTTAGCCCATGTTATGTTAAAAAGACCGAAGAAGGTCCGAAAAGGGGGGTTCCGGGCCCAGACCGACCCGGCCCGAGACCCCCCCGGTCGGCCCGAACCGGGTCGACCCGACCCGGGTCCGGGTCGGCCCGGCCCGGCCAGCGACCCGGTGCACTGGTGACGGCTGGCTCGGCCAAGCGGCCGAGCCGTTCCGGCTCGCGGGGGGGAGGCGCTGCCCCCTGGTTCCCCTGTAACCGCGGCCCCATTAATGGGGCCGCTTGCATGGTCGGCCGGGGGAATTAATTCCCCCGGTTTTCCTTTTGTCCGGCCCGCCTGCACCGGCCAGACGATTCTGCCAACAAGGACCGGCGATGGCCAATCCTTCCTCCTTCGCCACCACCGGTGGCCCGGAACCGGCCGCCGGTCACCCTGCTCCGCCGCGGCCCAGAACCGGCCGCGACCTGGCTCGTCCGGCATGGTGCGACAGCACCGCACCCCTCCGCCGCAGCCCCGCTCCGGCCGCGGTTTCTTTGGTTTTCATTGACGCGGCGTGACGGCGTCGCATCCTTGTTCAACTTCATGGCTCCACGCGACGACGCCATGCATTACTTTCCGTACGATCCCACGTGGTGCGACGACACCACGCCATTCCGTCCCAACCATATTAGAAACAACATTCAAATTGGAGGAGGGTCGGCCGTGTTCGGGCAGTCCGGCCCCCTCTCGTTAATCGATAGCGACTGGTCGTAAATTCACGAGGACGAAAAAGTATAATTCACGAACAAAAATAATTAAATAAACCCCTACTTGAGAGTAGCTAGAACGGGGGTTCGCCGCGGAAAAAGACGTCCTGAGGTGAAGCTCTATAAGTTGACGGAGAACGCCCGAGGGGAATGTGGCGTCTCCTTTCCGTTGACACGGGAAGAAGATCGAAAGAGGGTGTGTCGTTGATCTTCGAAAACACACCGGCTGCGAAGAGGAGAAGAGACATCACGTCGATCTCTTCTTATAGTGACAGCGTTCTTCGTCGAAGTCTTGGTGTTCTTCATCGAAGTCTTGGTGTTCTTCGTGATGAAGATGAAGAGCTCTCTCCTCAATTTTCCACACACAACATCCAACCAAAATAAAATAAGTCTCACCCTTATTTTATTAACTTAACCCACAATTCAAAAATTCAAAACCTAAATTAAATAATTGAATTGGGTGTTGGCATACTTAATGAGAGGAGAGGTAAAGTCACCCAATTAATGGGAAGTTAAAAAAGTTATAAGAGTTACACAACATAAGTGGGGGGTTAAGAGGTGTTAGGGAGTTAAGGGATTTGAAAAGGTGGGGGCTCGTGTGGGCCCCACCTCACCTTTAATCCAATCAAGAAAAACTAACAAATAGTGGGTCCCACCCTAAATCCTACACTTAGGTTCTAACTCATGGAAAGGGAAATAAAATTCTTAATGAAAATTTTATTTCACTAACACTTAATCCTCAAAATTAAATAATTCATAACGAGCAAACGCAACTCCAAAAAAGGCATTCCTAATCAATTACCGATGCTACGGTTCCATCGGTGCCCTCAGAATTCGATTCTGAGCACTAGTTCAATTGTTAGAAATTCACGCTCGTTCGTTCACTGAACGTACCCGAGCTAAACATCGGATAGAAATTCCGGGCACACCGGCCTCGGAATCATGTACCGTCACAAACTGCGATCTTGTAAAATCCAAAATAAAATTATGAAAAAATTTTCCTTGAATTTTACGGGTCTTTACAATATCCATCATACATATTTGTAAGGTAGTTGGCACACCATATAATAAAAATTGAATATACGAGTAATAAATTGTCCGAAAGGGGGATGTGACTGATGTTTTCTCATTTTACACCTAGTTTAAATGGATTGGGTTATAAGTAGAGTACTCATACAAAAAATAAAAGAACAAAATGTCATAAATACCATCAAACAATTGATATAATAAGGTAAATGTAAAATGATCCATCTTAGTGAATAATTTGATTTATCTATAATTAATAAAGGATGTCCATTTTGTTTTATTCGTCACTTAAATTTGACTAATTTTATGATTTATAACTACAGTTATATCTCCTATTTTAGGGAAAACATTTACTATACTAACCCAAGAACTATTATAAATGAGATGATAATTCTCGATTCTAGTATATTGTAAGATTCTTCTCTCGCGTCTTCTTTAATTTAATGGTCTAGACTGCCTTGAAATTCTACTATTAGATTATGGATTGGTTCAAAAGGGGTATTGTCCCTGAAAAATGAAAGACTAATCACCCTGGTAATAGCTAAGAATTATAATATTTGTTTTTTAAATTTCCTAAGAACACCTTAAAAATATTCCTCTTGTCTTTTTAAATTTTGAAGATATAATCATATGTAGTGAATAATATTCATATATAAATTTATATATTAGGTGAACTGAAATCGGTTTTAGCTCTAATGTGGGTTTTTTTTCATTTGAAAGAAAAATCTTGGGCCTGGGTGGTTCAAAATTAAAGACATGTCTCACATACGATATTTGAAGAGTGGAGAGGATTTTAATTTCAGGATCAATTTTATGATTCCATATACTACTATCTAATGTGGAGATCATACATCTAAATGTGTCTTGTTAATAATTCAAGATATAAAACAAAACATATGAAGAATTTTTTGTTATCATCTCTCCCTGTATTATATAATAATGTTCAATCCTTTTTTTAATAGTAGTAATAACATAAAGTTCTCTCAAGAAGACATTATGTTAAAAAACAAATTTTAAATCTCCAACAATTGAAAAATATTTGTACGAACTATAGTTATTGAAAATTTTTCATATTCTTAGTTTGAGAAGATTAAACTATACATAATACTCTAATTTCATCTTCCAATTTTATTTCATTAATAATGGATTGTTTTATGTGTTAATATAAATTTTCAATTGAATCATAAACATATAATTGCTCCACTCTTGAAAAATTTTCAGAAAAATTGGTTCTTTAACATTTTAAATACCATTATGTATTCTTTTTTCACAAAATTTAATTATTATTTGACCATTAGATACATCCAAAACTTCTCCACTAGTTTCCATGAAGGGACTAACTAAAATTATGGTAATCTCTTGGTTACACACCTTGTATAGAATAAAAAATTAATCTAATGAAAATTTCATTCAAACACTAACAAGAAGATCATATACCATTCATATAGGATGTATGAATGATCAGTGTATTAATTATATGATGAAAATTGTGGGTTGAAGATCACTGAATTTCAACTACTGAAAAGTGATAATTGTAGAAGGTTGATACTGGCACCAATATCACATATATAATTAATATGACCATTTTTTCTTAAATAACTAGGAATGAAAAGGCTAACATGTCATTGAATTGTGGGGTAATTTTCTTTTAAACCACAACAAAAGTCTTTTTAGTGAGGTTGTAAGTAGAAAATTCTTTTTTAGGACCCGACCCCAGTTTCCTAGAGCCGACACATTTATTGATTATGTTGGAAAACATACAAGGAATATGAATCCCAAAGTACCGATTAGTTTAGTATTATTGGAATCATGTTACATACATAAGTTTGACATTACAACATGTTGGGAAAAAACATCACTAATTTATTCCACTAGAAACATCACGTCTCCAAGATTATGCTTGCAAGTCATTCATATATTACTTCTTCATGTCCTGAGAAATGAAAAATAAGAAAGGGGTGAGCTCAAATGCTCAGTTAGTGTAAGAAATACAATGGAAGATAATATAAGCATTAGACATGGTGAATAATTGAAAACACATGCCTTTAATAATAAACATGAACACATTATGGCATAGATATGAGATGAGTAAATAATTCCATAATAAAACATAATCATGGGTATTCTACTAGTCGAATAACTTCATGAACTTTCAATTACTATATTCATAATTAAGGAAGTTCATATTCCAGACATTCTGAAACATTTTTTCATGGCATGAGCCAAGATGTCTAATGATTAAGGCCTTGTTCAAAATCCATATCACATTGGGAAAAGCCACATCCAATTCCACGTCTAGTTATCTCATGACACCTACTGATGCATCGAGGGGCTATAGTGGGCTCCACATGTCACATAATAAGTTGAATTCATTCCTCATATGAGCGGGTATTATCATAAACCACATATACATTCATATTGAAACTATCATATAAAATGTAACTAACTTTCCCCAATTATAGACCATAAACACTAACCATTTTGAATAATATGGTGAATGGTTTTAGGATAGTTCATCAATAATAAAGTTATTAATAATCCATTAAATAAAATATAGTATATGAAATCATAAATGAATAACCCCCAAAATAAATAATAATAAACAAGAGTGTCGAATCAACCGAGAAGAATCTTCTAAAATCATTAAGCAATTCTTGTGATAAATAATCTTTTATTTTGGAAAGAAGAGTTATATAGGAAAAATAATTGTACAAAACCAGAAGCAAGTTAAGATATTATTTTATGATAAAATGTGTGTTTTTAGAAGGATAATTGTTTCCAAAAATAGATTATATATTTCCCTTGAATATATATATGAATACGAGAAATTCCCTTGTATCGGGCTCGTATTTTTGTAAACAGGTTTGAGAACTTCTTTTAAAACATGTAACAATCCAGAAAATAAGGATGGATTTTGGTTCATGTACATATATAGAATACTCACACCGAATATATGAGGAGTACATTCCAACACATAAAAATTTCATTGAGGAAATTAGAGAATAAATGTAACCCGAATGAAAATGGATGTTCAGGTGGAAAACACTTTCCTTAGCACCAAATGTGTTCCTCTCTCGAAATTATGCTCATGGAATATGAAAATATACTTATTAATAAATTATTTATAAACATATTAGATACGTATTATGTTTATTATGAATCTGGTTAGTTCATTTATGTTCTTATTGATAAGTTATTTTATCGAACTCCGTCGCTTTGGAGTGTTCATTTTCTTTATGTTCAACTTCGGTTCAATTGTTTTAATGTATGCGGAATGAAGGTAAATCTCCAGAATTGAAATTACATATTATTTAGGATAATAAATAGGTTTTATTGGACTTTTATATAAAATTCCTACATGTAAAGAGGATGAATTATTATATATAATGTTAATGATAATTGTTTCGGTTAGTTTGTAGGTTTTGATTACAACGAACTCATTTTTTTATAACATAATACCATTTGTATGAAGGGATTACAGAATCTTAAATATTTTATATTATATATAATAATCTGGTTCAACCATAAAAAGAATGTTTTCTTGACCATAATTGAGAATGATAATAGAAATCGAAAGTCCATCATCCTTGAATGTGTAAAATTCACACATCTCGGATGGTGTTATTGCCACTAGTAAAAAAGAAGGTAAAAATGGGGATATGATTATAAATTAGTACACTAACATGAAGAAATTATAGACATATATGTTAATATAGTCATCCCAAAATTAGGATAATGATAGGTAATAGAAAAACAAAACAAGTGAACTTGAAAAGAAAGACACAGAATTGAAAAGTGGAATTTACCTCTTGAACCAAACTTCCTTGAGAACCTCCTTAAAGAGAGGTTTTGGTATTTTTATGAGACCAAGGATTTATGGATGTGTGGGAGGAGGTTGGGAAGGTATTTGGGCAGAATTTGCAGAAGGAATATGTCTTGGGAGGAGTTAATGGAATGGGGGTGAGGGGGGGTTTATAGTGGAAGAGAGAGGGGGTTTCTTGATATAAAACCCATTAATTTATTATTTCTTTTCAAGACAAAGAATAGTGAGTATTGCATGACCCATAATAGTAATTTTATCATGTGATCCCAAACCAAGTGGGCCTGTAACGACCCGGAATTTTTTTTTAAATTTTATGTGTTATTGTTATACTCAACAAAAATGTTTTATTTGATAAACATGATTATAATTAAAATGAGATCAGTGGGTTTTTGACTATTATATAACCATCGGTCCACATGACCACTGTGAACAAAATGTTTTGATTTTTGTCTCTAAATATAAGTAATCTTGGTTAATTATTATAGAAAGAAGATTCGATGGCCTCACCTAGTAGTCTTGGACCGATCGAAGCCCATCTAACAGAGCTTGGGAAGGAGGTAGCACCACTGGGCTTTGCTCTGGATCAAATCCAAGCCGAACTTCATCATGTGAAGCTGGAACGAAATCGCCTTCGTGAGAAGTTCAAACTGATAGAAATTACTACTCGGGAAATGTTGACTGAGCCGCCCCAAGCTTCTATCACCCTAGCACACCTTACTCTTAGGTCCTATGCTGGTATTATAAGGGGTTATGTAACGAGACCGTAACTACCTTGTGTAATCCTTGTTTTAAATAAAAATTGGGATTTCTTCTTATGATGAAGCTTATGAATTTTGAAATGACTGGATAAATATAGTATGCATATTTTTGATGAATTTTAGAAAAAGGATATTTTAAATATGTTTATGTAAACCCTAAATAATTAAAAATGTGTAATGATTTTCAAAAAAATGGTCTTCTGCAATTATGTTCAGTACTAAATTTAGAGTCTAATAAGATCAACTTGATTTTTGATGAATAGTAAATTATGAATAGTGATTTTATGATTAGGATTAATAATGTGTCCAAATGGATTAGTAATCTCACTTAAAGAAAGTATTAAAATAAGCTAGGCACTTTGATTAAGTAATGTGATTCAATAAAATGGTTAAATAACGGTTTCATAAATTATTATTCAAGTATTAGTTTTTTCGGATGAATAGTGTTTTTTAATTAAAAATTTAATTAAAAATATTTAGAAAATTATTTTTATAAAAATGACTTTATTTTTGAACTCAGAGCATCGATATTATGTTAAGGTAATTTTTGGGGTTTTTTCTGAAAAAAATGAATTTTCGATGAATAGTGTTTTTATTTAAAAATTAAATTAAAAATATTTAGAAAATTATTTTTATAAAATGGATTTAATTTTTGAAATCAGAGCATTGATATTTGGTTAATGTGAAATTTTGGGATTTTTCTGAGAAAGTTGAATTTTCAGTGAATAGTAAAAATACAGTTTTAGGGTTTCGGTATGTTTAATGACATCATAATGGTGTCATGATGATGTCATGAGATCTTTTGAGGGTTGGCCGGCCAAGGGTGATGAATTATTGTTTTGGGGGCCCCATGTGGCCTAACTCCATGATAAATGACAAGGGAGAGCACATGGGTTTGAGAAAAGCACATGTGAGGTGTCCCTTGGCCATTAATGCCTTGTCCCCTCACTTTCCCTATAAATACCAAGCCCTCCTCTCATCCATTCGACTCCCCACTCATTCCCAACGAATTTCTGGTCTCATTACCTCCCAAGGAGTCCTCCCAAGGTTCCCCCAAGCCCTCAAGGTCCCAACCTTTGAGGTTTAAGAGTTACATTTTAAGGTAAGGGATCCGACCCCTCTCTTTCTTTTCAAGTAATCTCTTTTATGTCATTTCTTTTATACTCCATGTTATTATGTTGGAGGATGTTCTTTTATATTCATCCTACTGCCTTTTTGATGTTCATATGATGGGAGACCCCCCCTTGCTCTCATCAATTCGTTTTAAGAATGTTTAAGTGGCGCCGTTAGGCTGCCGAATTTTTAAGGGATTCTTTCACCTTCCTCGTTTTCATGTTCTATTTTCATTCAAGTCTTTCATGTTCCTTTTTGTTATATTGGGGTTTGATCTCTATATATATCATACTGGACTCTTATGTTCATATGATGTGAGACCCCATTTGATCTCTTCAATTCAGTATTTTGATGTTTTAAGTGGCGCTGTTAGGCTGCCGAATTTTTAAGTGGTTCTTCACCCTTCTCGTTTTGAAGTTCTACTTTCATGTCAATTATTTCAAGTTCCTTTTTGTTATATTGGGGTATGATCTCTATATATATCATACTGTACTCTTATTTTCATATGATGAGAGACCCCATTTGATCTCTTCAATTCAGTATTTTGATGTTTTAAGTGGCGCCGTTAGGCTGCCGAATTTTTAAGTGGTTCTTCACCCTTCTCGTTTTGAAGTTCTACTTTCATGTCAATCCTTTCAAGTTCCTTTTTGTTATGTTGGGGAATTATCTCTATATCTATCATACTGAACTCTTATGTTCACATGATGAGAGATCCTATTTGATCTTTTCAAATCATTTTTGTTGAGGTTTAAGTAACGCCGTTATGCTGCCGAACTTTCATAAGAGAAATCTAATTTTTTTTCTTCCTTCCATGTTTTTCATTTCAAATGGTATGTCCTTGAAATATCATTAACATGATCATGTATCTTTCTTATTCTGTCCATGTACTATTTTATGGGTCATTTATGAATGTTTGACCCATTTTACCTCTCTTTTAATGTCTTCTAAAACCTCGAACATTGCCGTTATGCTGCAGAATTTCTGTCTCAAAATGTCTATCTCTTTTTCTAAAGTCCTTTTATTTTATTAAGTGAATACTCAACGCTCTTTCTTCTAAAGGGGTATTCACATATATACCAAAATGTTCTATTTTAAATTCTTGGATTTACATACATGAGACCCACCTTCCTTTTCTGTGGGTTTTAAAGTGATATAAAGATCATGTCTTTAAAGCAGTTTTTAAAAAGTTATGATTATGAAATGAAACCCATTTCCTTTATGCTATATGGGTTATTTATGAAATGTTTGATGATGATATATGTGGCTCACATGATAATAAAGGCAAATTTAAGGGTGCGCCCTGATAGCGCTCCAATGCATTGGGTAATGATGTAACCACTAGAGATTACAATTTTCACGATACCTTGGTGAATAACCTTGGTAATTTTCAAATGAAACCTTGGGGATGGACCTTGGTGATATGTTCATGATTGTCTATGTTAAATGATGTAGCCACATCTTCAAGTTATGAAAAATTTTGTTTTTATTATGAAATGCCTCATGATTTCTTTCTCATGCCTTAAAGTTCTTTTCATGTCCTTATTTAAGTATATCAAGTTCACATGTAAAATGTTCCTCTTGTTTCCCTTACTGGGCCTTCTGCTCACCCTTCCTTTTGATGTATGTCCCCAGGTTATGAGATGCAGTAATGAGCCTAGGGTGAAGATGAGGAGAAGCCTTTCAATTTTTTAAGAAGAATGTTTTTTTTTGTTTCATGTTTTATGTTCCTTGTTTCCAAGACACTAAACCTTAAAGATCCTCAGTTCCGTGTAATGAAATGAAAAGTTATGTTATAAAAAGACGGGATGCTATAGGGCCTATATCATTTGAACATCACACATGACTCTATAATTAGTTTATTTATCTTAATTTTTTCAATTTATGACGTGTCACTATTCATAAAAAAATTCAAGTATTTCAGAAAACTCCAAAAAATTAACCCCATCAATTTTTCAATGTGTAGAATCCAAAATTAAAGTCCATTTTTAAAAAGTAATTTTCTAAATATTATTATTTTAATATATTATTTCAATCATAATTTATTCTAAAAATAAGAGATTTAAAACATTTTTTTAGTTATTTTAAAGCATAGATATATCATACTTACACTTGAATATTATTTATATACTATCATAAGTAAGGTTTCTATTCATTATTGTATATAACTATTCATAATGGTATGTTAAAATTCATAAGGGTAGGCTACTATTCACCAAAGATTATGTTTTTCTTATTGGAATCTAAATAACTTACTGATCGAAACTATGTATGTTGGATTTTTGAAATTCACATCACAGAAGTGAAAAACTTCTGTTTTAAGGGTCACATAGCATGTAGTAGTTAATTATGTTCTGATTTCTCATGATTCTGTCATATTTATAATAAAATAATTTCATTTTAAAAATATTGGGTCGTTACATTCACCCCTCCTTACGAAAATTCCGTCCTCGAAATTCACAAAATATTACCTAAAAAGATTTGGGTATGTCTTTAGAATAAGCTCCTTGGGATCCTATGGTGCTTCCTCCATTTTATAGTTCCTCCATAGAACCATTACCAGATGAGTCTTCTGATTTCTCAATACTTGTTCTCTAGTATAAAGAAACTTGATAGGCTCTTCACAATAATATAGATGGGGATCAAGTTCTACTTATTCATAAGTGAGTACATGAGTTGGGTCTGGCATTTTCTTTCTTAACATTGACACGTGGAACACATTGTGAACCAGGGAGAGACTTGATGGCATTGCCAAATGGTAAGCTACAGATCCAATTTGGTCTATAATTTCACAATGTCTGATGTACCTCGGACTTAATATTCCCTTCTAACCGAATCGAATAATACCCTTCCTTGGAGATACCTTCATGAAAACATGATCACCTTCTTGAAATTCCAAATCATTTATTCGGTTATTAGCATATCTCCTTTTCCTTCTTTGAGATGTTTTGATATGGTTATGGATAATCTTCACCTTTTCCATTATTTCTTCATCATGTTCTGGGCCCATAATCGTTCTTTCACCAACACTATTCCATCATGTTGGTGTACGACATCTCTTCCCATATAATGCTTCATAGGATTCCATATGAATACTTGAATGGAAACTATTGTTGTATGAAAATTCTAGAAGAGGTAAATACTGATCCCATGTTCCTTCAAACTCAATTTAACAAGACCTTAACCTGTCTTCCAATGTTTGAATAGTCTGTTCAGATTATCCATCAGTTTGTGGGAGGTAGGAAGTGCTCAAACAAAGATCAGTATCTTGGGACTTCTGAAGACTCTTCTAGAATAGTGATGATAAATGGGGATCACAATCAGAAACAATTAATTAGGGTACACCATAAAGTCTTACAACATCATTAATATATATTCTTGTAAAACATTCAAGTGGTAAATCTTCAATTATAGTATGAAAATCTCCATATTTTGTAAGACGATCAACAATTACCCATATCATATCAATCATTCATGGAGTCTTTGGTAGCCCCATGACAAATCCCATCATTATATAATCCCATTTTCCCATAGTTATAAAAAGGGGCTCCATGATTCCACCAGGATGTTGTCTTCCTGTATTCACCTATTGACAAACTAAACATCTCGAAACGTAATCATCAATCTCCCTCTTCATTGCCTCTGTTTGAGTTCTTTTTGGGTGAAAATATATTTCAAACTCTTGTGGTCCGTATAAATATCACATCTCTCTTCGTAGAGATAATTCTGCCATATTTTCAATGCAAAGATTACAGATGCTAAATCAATATCATGAGTTGGATAATTTATCTCGGGATTCATCAGTTTTCTTGATGAAAAAGCAATCACATTATCGTTTTTCATAAGGACGCAACCCATTCCATTCTTTGATGCATCGTTGTATATTAGAAATCCATCACTTCCAGATGGAAGAGTCAAAGTTGGAGCATTAACCAATCTTCATTTAAATTCATCGAATCATTATTTACATAATTTTTCCACACAAACATAACCCCTTTATGAGTGATCTTGGTTAGCAGGTTAGCCAGTTGGGAAAATTTCTGAACGAAACACCAATAATATCCTGCTAAGCCAATAAAACTGTATATCTCAGATATGTTTGTTGGGTTGGTCCAATCATGAATTGCCTTTGCCTTCCCAGGATCAACTATGAATCCATCCTTAGAGACAATATGTCATGGAAGAGAAACGGATTAAAGCCAAAATTCGCACATGCTAAACTTCCCATATAATTTATTTCTTGTATGTGTTCTCAGAAGAACCCACAAGTGATTCTCATGGCCTTCATATCCTTTGGATTATACGAGGATATCATCGATGAATACCACAAAAAAATTATAAAGATATTCCTTGAAAAATCTATTCATTAAATCAATGAAAACAGAGGGTGCATTTGTCAGTGCAAAATGCATCACTGTAAACTCGTAATGCCCATACATGGTCAAAAATGTTGTCTTATGAATATCTTTCTTCCTCACATGCAACTGATGATATCTAGATCGAAGTTCAATCTTCGAAAAGTATTATTCTCCATGAAGTTTTTCAAAAAAATCATCAATCCGGGGTAGAGGATACTTATTCTTTATTGTAATAGCATTGATTTCCCTATAATCAATGCAAAGACTCATGGATCCATCTTTCTTCTTGACAAAGAGGACACGAGCTCCCCATGGAGAAACACTAGGTCGAATAAATCCTTTTTCACTCAAATCCTCTAGTTGTTTCATTAGCTCTACTAATTCAAAAGTGCACATTCTATAGGGAGTCTTTGATATATGTCTTTCAGCAGGAATTAAATCAATAGAGAACAAAACTTCCCGCTCTAGAGGATGTCCAGGTAAATGTTTTGGAAATACATCAATGTACTATTTCACTATGGGCACATCCTCAATTTTATTATTTCTTTCCTCACCCATAGATGTTGTTTTATCTTCCTCTCCAATTATTTTATTCTATATAGATACTAGGGGTAGTTCTAAATAAGAATCATGTGGCACAGTTTCCACCCTAAAGATAGGGAATTCTACACTATTTTCAAAAAATGTAACTTCTTACTTCTTACAATAAATCTTCACATCATAATTTGATAGCCAATCCATACCGAGAATTATATCAAATTTAGTCATTGTTATGATGATAATTTTATCAACTAGATCACATTTTGGTGTCTGTTGGGGGACTAATCGACATGCCTTTATTACAATGATATATCCACTAGAAGTTTTGACGGATAACTCCTTTATTAAATTAAATTGGACATATCATATTTTCCTGGAAAACTGGGAAGATATAAATGAATGTGATGATCCAGAATGAAATAATGTATTTTCTAAATTTGAGGAAATTATTAAAGTACATTCCACCACATCATTAGGAACTCAAACCTCTCTAGTATTGATTTCATAATCTTGTCCCTGATCCCTTGGAATTTTCGGTTGCATATTTCCTTGATGCTTTGGACAATCCTTAGCCTAGTGTCCAATCTTCCGACAATTATAGCATTGAATATCATTGGCTTCCTTCTCCCCTTTGATATCACCAGCAAGATGGAATTTCTGACCACAATTGTAGCATACTCCTTTTCCTTTTAAGCATACACCAGTGTGTTTAATTCCATAATTGTCACACGGTGGAAATTCAACTCTTCCCTTCTTCCCCGTTTCATTATTTCCATTCCTAGGGTTTTCAGCATCCCTCTTCTTTTCATAATTTCCCAGAAATTCATAAGACAAAGAGAAATATTTTTATGTCTTGATAGAACATGAAACTATATCCTCATATGATGAAAAACTTCCGGAGACCAGTGCCCACTGGAGGAATGACTTTAGGCCATCAAAGAATCGATCAATTTTTCTCCTTTGATTTCCTATATAATCTATAGCATGTATTGGAAACCTTGTGAAGTTGGATTCACACATGGAAACATTTTTAGCCTCCTTCTACCTCAGATTCAATAATTTTCTCTCCATATGTGCTCGTTTCTCATGGTGGAAATATTTTTATAAGATGATTTCCTTAAAATACATCCATTCCATCTCTTCTATATCTTCCTCCAACATTGTGTTTTTGATTAATGACCACCACTGATTTGCATCTCCGGATAGACTATATACTTCCATGACAACCTTATATTTTTTATTACATCCCATAGAAAGAAATATCTTCTCAAGGGAACATATCAACTGCTCAACAACAAATGGTGTTGTAGTCCCACTGAATGATGGAGGCTGTTATCGTGTAATGAAATCCTACATAGCTCCTCCACGTGGTGGATCTGGATTCTCCATATGGGTAAGGTTCTTATTCATAACCTGAGTAAGTTGTCCCAATATAGTTATGATTTGATTAGCACCAGTAACAGCACCAGATCCAACATCATTATCTTGCAAAGGAGGAAAATCCCTACAAGGGTTACGTGTGTTCGTGCGGTTTCCATTCCTTCCACTTGGCGCCATCTCTTGACAATGGCATACACTAGATTAGGTTATTAATCATAATGTATAATCTTAACATAGACTATACCTAGAAAAAATTGAGATCCTATGAATGGCTAAACCCATATTCACAAATATGGTTTCATTGAGGAATATTTTACATCTCAATATTTAATAATGGCTTGTAAAAAATGTGAATTATCCTATGTATATACCCCAGGAGTGTTGTAACCATGAGTGCAGCAAGGTCCATTATCGTGCACCTGTTCCCGTTCTAGTCTAGCTCAAAGCGGTGTTTTCAGGTTTTACCCATAGATACATCTGTACTAGAGCTGCCTCTAACTGTTCGTATCCAGACAGGGATGTATTTCTTGAAATATCCACATAATATATTCCTTAACAATATACTAGGACGTTCTTATATGTATATCCTCAAATAATAACATAGGGACTCTTCCCTAATTCTATGTTTTCTAAATATAGTTTCTGATTATTCTACTAAACTTCCTCTGATACAAACTGTAAGGACCCGACTGAGTTGCCCAGAGTCGGTGCCTTATTTGATTACGTTGGAATACATACAAGGAATACGAATCCTAAAAGAGTGAGTAGATTAGTATCATTGGAAACAAGTTACATACATATGTTTAACATTAAAACATGAAGGGAAAAAAACGCTAATTTATTCCACTAGAAATATCACACCCTCTAGATTATGCTTGAAAGTCATTTATAAATTACTTCTTCATGTCCTGAGAAAATGAAACATAAGGAAGGGGTGAGATAAAATTCTAGCAAGAGTAATCAATACAGCAGAAGATAATATAAAAATTAGACATGGTGAATGATTGAAAAAAATTCTTTTAATAATTAACCTGAACACATTATGGCAGAGATATGAGCTGAGTAAATAATTACATAATAAAACATAATCATGGGAATTTTACAAGTGGAAGAAAAACATGAAATTTCAATTACAAGCTTGATGATGATGGAAGTGCATATGCTGGACATTCTAAAATATTTTCTCATGGCCTCATCTAATACGTCCAATGATTAAGGCCTCGGCCAAAATCCATATCACATTGGGAAAGGCCTCGACCAATTCAACACCTAGTTGTCTCATGAGACCTACCGATGCATCGAGGGGGTATATCCGGGCCCACCCATCACATAATAAGTCCAATTCATTACTCATATGAGCAGGGATAAACATAAACAACATATACATTCATATTAAAACTATCATATGAAATGTAACAAACTTTCCCCAATTATTGAACATTAACCGTAACCATTCGAAATAATAGAGTGAATGGTTTTAGGATAGTTCATCCCCAATAAAGTTATTCATAATCCATTTAATATACTACGATATATGAAAACATAAATTCTGAACAAAAAAATACATAATAATAAATAAGAGTGTTGAATCAAATGAGAAAAATCTTCTAAAATCATTAAGCAATTCTTGTGATAAATAATCATTTATTTTGAAAAGAAGGGTTATTTTGGACAAATAATTGTGAAAAACCAGAATTAATGTAACATATTATTTCATGATAAAATTAGAGTTTTTATAAGGATAATGGTATCCAAAAATATATTATATCTTGCCCTTGAAAATAGATATAAATTTGAGAAATTCCCATTTATGGGGCTCGTATTTTTGGAAACAGTTTTGAGAAATTATTTTGAAACATGTAACTATCCCAAAAATAGGGAATGATTCTAGTTGGTGTAAATATATAGAATTGTCACACAGTATTAATGGGGAGTACATACCAACACATAATAATTTCATTGAGGAAATTATACAATAAAAGTAACTCGAATGAAAATGGATGTTTGTGTGGAAAACCCTTACATTAACTCCAAACGTGTTCCACTATCAAAATTATGCTCCTGAAATATGATATTATACTTTTTAATAACATATTTGAAAACATATTATACATGTATTTAGTTTATCATAATTCTGGTTAGTTCATATATGTTCTTATTTACAAATTATTGTATAGAATTTTGTCACTTCGGAGTGTTCATTTTCATTATTTTTATCTCTAGTTCACTTGTTTTTAAGTATGTAGAATGAATGTAAATCTCTAGAATTGAAATTATATATCATTTATAAACATAAATTTGTGTTATTGGTCACTTATATAACTTGGTTACATTTAAAGAGGATTAATTATTATATATAACATTAATGATATTTGTTTCGGTTAATTTGTGGGTTTTGATTACAACAAGTTCATTTTTCTTTATAACTTAATACCATTTGAATGAAGGGATTACAGAATCCTAAATAGGTTATATTATATATAATAATCTGTTTCAAACATAAAAATAATGGTTTCATGACCATAATTGAGAATAAAAATAGAAATTGAAAGTCCATTGTCCTTGAATGTGTAAAATTGACACATCTCAGATGGAATTCTTGCTACTAGTATAAAAGAAGGTAAAAAGGGGGAGATGATGATAAATTATTCCAATATCATGAAAAAATTCTAGTAAATATAAGGTAATGGAGGAATTACAAAATTTTGAGAATGAGAGGTAATATAAAAAGAAAACAGGTGAACTTGAAAGGAATGGCAACGAATTGAAAAGAGGAATTTGCCTCTTGAAGAAAACCTACTTGAGAACCTCCTTAAGGAGAGTTTTTGTTCTTTTAATCAGACCAAAGATAAATGGAAGTGGGGGAGGATGTGGGGAAGGTATTTGGACAGAATTTGGAGAAGGAATAAGTCTTTAGAGAAGTGAATGGAAGGGAAGTTAGAGGGGGGTTTTATTGTGCAGGATAGATGGAATTTCTTAATATAAAACACATTAATTTATTATTTCTCCTCATGACAAAGAATAGATAGTATTACATGACCAATAATAGTAATTTAATCATGTGATCCCGAACCATGTGGGCTTACATCAGTAGAATATCATACATTACTCTATAATTAGTGTATTTGTCTTAATTTTTCTATTTATGGTATGTCACTATTCATAAAAAATTCATGTATATCAGAAAATTCCCAAAACATTACCCAAACCATTTTTCGACGTGTAGACTCCAAAAATGAATTACATTTTTCAAAAATAATTTCCTATAAATTATTAATTTAAAATTTAATTCAATCATAATTTATTCTTAAAATAAATGTTTTAAAACATTTGATTACTTATTTTAAAGCATAGATATATCGTACTTGCACATGAATATTATTTATATATTATCATATGTAATGTTACTATTAATTAGGGTATATCACTATTCATAGGGGTAAGTGACTATTCATAAAAAATTATGTTTTTCTTATTGGACTCTAAATAACTTACTGAACGCAACTCTGTATGTTGGGTTTTTGAAATTCACATCACTGAAGTGACAAACATAGGTTTTAAGGGTCAAATAGCACTTAGTAGTTAATTATGATGTGATTTCATGTGATTATGACAAATTTATAATAAAATAATTACCTTTTAAAAATATTGGTTCATTACATTCTTCATTATTTTTTTATTTCAAACAATTTTTTATGAGAACTTTGATATGATGGAATTTTAATAATGGAATAGATAAAAGAAACATTCACATTGAGCTAGGTCAAAAGTCAAGGGAATTAGATTTCTAGTTATTTTTATGATGATATTTGATTTTTTATTTTATTCTACAGATGATTGAAGAACACCCTTCCCCTAATAAAAGCACTCAATGAGGCCGAACGTGATGAAGCCTAAGAGCGTCCCCAAGAACAAAACAGTTACATTCATGTAGAAGTGACCCCAAATTAGAAAATACCAAAAGGGGGTCCTCAGGACTACCACCTGTAGACAAAGCATCTACCACGATGTTTCCCTCTCTATAAATATGCTAAATTGAACTTCCTCTAGCAATCTATGAGGCGCAACTACGTATAAGGTACGTCACGCTCCATGGATGCTCAAATTTCCACTATAAGGCCCTAATCAACACCTCAGAGTTGGATTCCACGTCTGATAACCCCACTGATAACCTTTTTCATAACATTATACCTGTGTGCATGGATCTTACTTCTGCACCCACCAAACTCACAGGCCTATAAAAGATGTGAAAAGAAAATAAAACGAACCCACACTTGTCTCGGACCAGACCTCATCCATGAATTCCCCCCATCAATGATCCGTCTACATTATGTTTAAAGATGTTTAATGGTGGGTTCCATCATACCCAACAACCCTAAGGTGTCGGTCGAGTAACTTGGCTGTTCTTAGTATTACCGAATAAAATATAGTGCTAGATCCCCTACACTAGAGATCCTAGATTATGCATCAAAAAATTCATACGCACCAGGAGAAGAGAGACAGTCAGGCGCGCCTCTATCATGGACTTATTCAGGGCCTCCCACAATGTCCAAAAGACTAAAGTAACCATGATGCTCCTTCTCTTATTTTCCATACCCTGCTGCTCCACTCCCCTTAACCAGTCCGCAAGAAACCCATGCATGGTCGAGCAATATCCATCATAGCTCCCCATCTATTGATGCTCGAACATAGACATGAATCCCATTCACTTCTAATAAAATGACATACCACCATCTCGGCCTCTATATTAGATCAACAGTAGCATCCGGATGCTAGATGAATCTATTTCCTCTGTATGTTATCCTTTGTGGGAATTGGATGGAGACGAACCCTCGACATGAGAAAGAACATCTTCACGAGGACCTCCTTTCCCCATGCACGTGACCCCGATTCATCCCACTCCCCTCCCTGCCGTATCAGGCCCCGATAGTCAAACCCATTAAAAAACCTCGAGTTCGACTTTGCGAAACATCATATTTCCTCCTCCTCATAAGATAAAATTTCTTTGAAAAGTTCCATATGGTCCAAGATCAGAATAGCTTCCATCAACATTGGGTAGCGGCTGGACTCCCTAACCGACATGTCTAGTCTGGGACACAATTGAAAAACCAGCTTCTGCCCAGTCCAGTTCTCACTCATTAAGTTTATCTCACCTTGTACAACAAGCCATCGAGAAGACCACTGAAGAATTTCAAGATGGTAAACCATTTTCTTCCCCAATCTGGACAATTTTCTATTATCCAAATCCTTCTAATTTCTTTCAAATTTAAAACCAATAATTCAAGCCCACATGGATTTCCCATCCATAAATTCCAATGACAATCAGGCTTGCATGATCTAAAAGGAGACAACTATGTCTCTAAGACCGATCCTTCCCTCCTCCATAGGTTTGGAAACCCGATGCCATGTAGTCCAATGATCCCTACCTATTGAGTAGGTGTACCATAAAAATTTTTTCATCAACTACTCCATAGAATAAATTATCTCCTTAGGTGGAGTGATAACAGACATAACATGCGTCGGGATAGAAGAAACCACATTATTGATCAATTCCACTCGGCCCCCAATGGAGTGAAACCTGTATTTATAGTTCATAATCCTCCCGTGAATTCTTATACACTTTTATTATTTCAGTTTTCATGTTAAACCTCCATACTACAACAACAACTAATAAATTTTCCCTAGGGTAAATTTTAGATCTTCTTGGAAGCATACCCATATCCATAGGTATTTTGTATCTAGATAATGGGCCGATTTTTAATTTCAAATTATGAAATTTAGAATTAAAATCATCTTTATCATATCCATGTTTGTATTTTTGTGATTAAAAATTAGATTCTTGTGAGTTAAATATTTTAATAATTATATCCATTTTATTTAGAATTTTCACCTCAGAATTACATTACTATTTGGATGAATCTCCAATTTAATGATTTTGGAATTATTGTCTGGGATTATTTAGTCCCCAAGGGTATTAGTTTTTCTTGGAACTACACATTCTTTAAATAATAAATTTTTATGAGTCATATAACTTTCGATATAGTTATTTGAACATGTTTCTTCCATGTTAGGAATCCTAGGACAATACTTCAAGAACAATCACATTTTATTTTTAGAATGGCGTGTTAGTATTAGCATATAAATTTTTAGTGTTCCCAAACATGGAACACTGGACACACTAATTCCTGAGAGATTATTACTTTTTTGATAGAAGACTTGGTTTATAGTTAGTTTATCATTTTTGTTCATTATTCATTTAATATATTCATTAGTTATAGGCAGTTGAGAATTCATATCCATTCATGTAACATGGCTATTTTCATTTTATTCACCCTTTTCCTTATTTAAATTTTTGATGAGAATTTAAGGAAAGGTGATTGAAATTTTTTCTTAAATATAGATAGGTATTTTAATTTTAATTACCCCAGTAAATTGGTCAACGTGACTATAACCAGATGAGGTAAATACTTCATATAACATGTGCATAAGAAAATGTGATGGAGGCTAATGATTGGGAAACTTCCTAATAGTTTACCTGAATCAGTCTAATGTCTCATGAAAGGCCTCCCAATATTAGTGTAGAGAGTATTATTATAGTGCTCAATTCACCTTTTAAATCATTGGGTGTATAATTTCATTATGAACGTTTTCTATACATGGGACCAATTTAAAAAAAATCATATGGTCTCAAAATCCAATTTATAGAATTCCCTTTATGGAAAAGGGTAAAGCTATTATTATATGTTTATTTTCATTGAATACTAGAAATGGTTATTATTTCATTATTTATAAAAGGTATTTAAGAAAGGCTAGCGAATCATCATTAGAAATCCCATTAAAAGGAGGAGATAATGTATTATAGGACTATTTTAGATTATTTTTTCTTGATTAATGGGATAATATAGTTTATAATGGCTTACAATAAACTTTATGGAGTTGAAACTCCCTCTTGATAAGAATCTATATTTCTTCATTGGTTTTAGGTTGAAATTTTGAATAATATTAATAAGAAACCAGTCTCCCCCATTAATATTTTATTTTTATTTTTTATGTAACTAAGGTGTTATATTATTTATGCAATTAGGGGACTTAACCAATATATTTATTTTTTAATACTCATATATTATGTAGTAATATATATAATTATTATAAAAATTAAAATATTTTAATGCTGTAACAATAGAAAACAACATATGATTTTAAAAAAAATAACACACATTTTCGATTTTCTTGAGGATTTTTATATGAATTTACCTGAAAGTAATTTTTTTTAGTTCGCATAAATTTGGTCATTTAAAGACTTACTCAGAAATGGAAATGAATACATGAAACTCCCTTTATTAGTATTTTCCAAATGTTAATTATATATAAATCCTGTGAACTATTGTATGTCAGGTAGTAGTGAGTCAACCCCAAGGGAATGTTGGGGACATATTTTTTGAGAACAAACTCACTGTAAACAATGTGTTATGTATTTATCACAGTTTCTTTTTATTGTTGCGAAATGATAAATAGATAGTTATTTTTTATAAAAATAATTTATATTTGACAGATAATGAACAAGAAGCCAAAACAGTTGTGAAAAAATTGATCAGGAAGACACATGGAGAAATTTTAATACAACATGTTTGATATGGGTTTCTTCATTCACAAAAAAATAAATGAAATTAAATTAATTAAATATTGTTTGGTTAATATACCCCAGTAGGTGATTAATCATATGAATAGATGAATATTAAATAACAATACAAAGAGAAAAAAAATTAACTGTTCCTCAAGAAAAAAAGTAATAAAAAATAATATCTCTAATCATTTATGATGGATTTTTACAGAAAAAGTTCAGAATCCAAAACCAAATTATTGAACAATTAAGAGTCAATATCATCGGCCTATTATTTTTTATTGAAAGAAGAAATAAATCTGAAAAAGTTCTAAAATGACATGATTCAATCCCACAATAAGAATAATTTATCAAATAGTCATATAAAATTCATGTATAAATGAAATAAATTTCAATCAAAAGAAATATTTAGCTGCATGATAAAAGAGATCCCCTCCAATTATGTGGACTAAAATTCATGTTCCTATAGCACTATTATTATCCTCTTTAGTATTTGGGTCATTATATCTTAGTCAAGATCCTACCAATCATTAAAATAAAGAATACCTTTATTTTAATGTCTAAGATCTTTGCTTCTATAGTTTCTGTATGAAAAGAAAATCCTTCATTCACTAATTCATCAATATCAGCATATACTAACATTGTTTAGTACAGAAGAAATTACAAAAAAAAGATTCATTTTCATTCCCCATAAATGTAATTTTAAACAATCTTTATAAACAAAAAGTTATCACAAATGTGCTGAAAACAAAGAATAATTTAATATGTCTAATATAATGTCATTACTCGAACCACAGAGGTATGAACTCTAACTCTCCTGAGTCCACCTACAATAGGTTTGGGGTTAGCAATCAACACCCAGTATGCAATACCAAAACTGGGAGTAATTATCCTAAAATACTTATACCCACACACACATCTCCAAGAACCTGCTATTTAGAAATTTTAAGCAACCTAAAAATATACATTTATACAACTAATATCCCTATATATATTACGGGTGTAAAATTATTAATATTGAAAAAGGGGGAAAAATAAAATCCAAACTAATATATTCAAAAGTCCAAACTACTTGAATGGAGAGGCCTATGTCAAATGAAATCCCCTGGTAAAATAGATTGGTTTTTCAATATCCAGATATGCTCCATCATCTCCTTGTCCTCCTATGAGACCGTTAAAAAGTCATTTGTCTGAATAATAAATGACACATGCAGTAAAATATAATGTAAGGGTGAGTAAAAAAATTATCAGTAATATGCCTTGATAACACTAAACATGAAACACAAAGTACCATCAACTCAATATAATATATAACACTATATGTTTTAAAAAACTACAATATTTTATCACGAAATATACCACACCGCCATATAGTTATAAAATATTATCAGGAACAATATTCTACTCTAAGAAACATTTCTTCATGTAGAACCCACTCTAAAATCCATTTCATCATCAAAGAAACACAGTGATGAGGTATATTTCATTGGACCCCACCCATGAATTATTAATGTTCTAGGAATACCCAGATACATAATAAGGGTATCATTCCTAGAAAAACTAGGAGACACCATAAACCCAATCTTGATTAACCTGTTATGTGGTGGACCATATGTCAATGATTCCACAAACCCCATTGATATGGCCTTTATGATAGAAAGTCAACGCCCTACTCATGGATGTCAGATGGATTTTATAATCTCCACCTAGGGAATGAAGGATGATAGAGGATCTCACTCCAGTATCATGGAGGGAAACTGAAAATCCCTATGAGATTTAGCCTCTAGAGTGGATCACAGTCCATTGATAGAGATATAACATCACACTATTCCCTTAAGGTAAATGACTTTGGAAAACACAGTCAACATATAAAATTCAAATCTAATAAAATGAATATCCACAATAAATGTTGACGGGGTACATGGCATGTACTAGGGGCTACTTGAAGTGTCGATTTATCCCCATGCATTATCAGGTGAAAGAACCTCACACGAGATGTAGTCTCCATATACATGGCTTGTAGATTGTGTACGTAACATATATAAACACATTGTATCCAACCTATGTTGACTAGCCATGTATGTGTATGGTATCTGTGTCTATTTACTGACCCAGGTACACCATGTCGAGTTTATGTACATGTACAGAACATACTATCAGACCATGTATTTTTACCCATTTCCATATACTCTACAATGTACATGAAGATTCAGATTTAAGGGGTCACACTCGATGTGATCCTTAACTCTTTCTAGAACCCTAGAGTCATTACTAGTAGGCCCCAAATAGAATGTAACTCGAAGTACGTACTATGTTTCTCAGAATTTTTCTGATCTGTCATGATCTATTCGGCATCATCTACTATGTCTCTGGAGCCACCTCCTTCATCAAAAAATTTATTTTGGGGTTTTTATGGTCCTTTTAAACATCGATCTATGGACAACTAGACTCAAATATGTCTATAAAAACATAAATATAACTATTTAGCATTGGGGGTCAAAACTGAGTGAAACAGAAACTAGAAATCACATCTGATCCACAACAAATCATCGTCCACTAACTATCCACCTCAATCACAACATCAATCACAAACCACAACAATGAAATTGATCTATTTCTTTGAAAATTGTTCACATAATAATAAAATATTTAGTATTCAAATAAATGTGTGCTAAAATAAAATTTCCTTGATGAATGTTCTAAAAATAGGTAATAAATATGTAATCCATAAAATAAGGGAATGTTTTGTGAACTTTTTTCATTTTACATCAATTTTTTATCACATAAAGTATTATGGAAGAGGGATAAATAAAAAATTAAAAAATTCCATCATATTGAATCTATAGGTGTTGTGTGAATCAATTATTTTTGGGGAATTGATCCAAATTCATCTGGGATTACAGAATACAATGGAAAATCAAAAATCACAACATTGTACCCAAATTTTTTATTGTTCTTTTATGTTGAATAGTTGTGTTTCCATCATTTAAGAGATCCATGGACTCTATGATCCAATCCGGATCCATTTTTGTCCACCAAGAATATTTCTTCAATGGTTTCTCTAAACATTTAGAGTTTTAGTGGATAGCCTTAAGAAAATCTAGTAACAATAGATTGAAAAGGATAAATTTTTTCTACATCAACCACTAAACAAAGTAAATAATTTATTTAATTCAATTACACCCATGATTAAGTTTTCACAAGTGAACCTCATAGATAATAGTTATATCACACCTAGGGTAAAACCCACATTCTATACACAATGGAGCCATCAATTTTATGTTCCAAGCTTCCTTTTGGTAGTTAGTTATTTTTTTTGAAAACTATATGTGTGTGGTATTTAACATGTGTCATATATTTAAAATATTTATTTTAGGAACATCGAGCCTCAGAAGAACATACTTTCTTAGTGCCTAGTCTCAAAAATTATACATATTGTATCCAAAAATAATATATGGAAATGTAGAGTAATTAAATTCTCACCACATTATATATCTGAATCTAGAAAAGCTAAATCATGTGCTACACAAAGTTATGTTTGTACTGAGCATGAATCATAGCCTCCCTATCCCATGATCTATCGTGAAAATTATCATTATGCCACAATACACCCATTAGATAAATTGATCACCCATGTAGATTCCCCTATTGTTAATCCTAGATATCCACTAGGTACTCAGTAAAGGTATCTCCATCTTCAATATTAAGATTTCCCCAATCCATAATATGTGATTGGTTGGGAACATACTCTCTGATATGTGATGTTTGGAAGATCTTGTTTACATGGTCCATCTATGATAGTAGATCTAACCAGTACACTTTCTCTCGAGCTGTACATTTTAATATTGATCAGACTAATGAATCTCATAGATAGCTTTCTTCCATGACTAAATCACCATAATCCACATCGAAGTGACACACTCCATAACACATGGTCTCATTCCTCAAACTGCATATTTCTTTGTGGTTCATCCGAATAAGTCTTTTTATGGAATTTTGCAGTCCTGATGTGATATTTGGTGATCTAAACCTTCTCTATAGTAGAACACACTAGCTCCAGTACCAGGAGTGATGACTCTTCTGGAGTAGTCCAACAATGTGGTGTCCTAAATATTTGATCATACATATCCTATAATATTTTCATACCATTGTTGTAATGGTAGTTGTTATTTTATAAAAAATACACCAATTTTAGGTGATCCTACAAACCATATCTTATGTCCAACATGCAAGCATGTAGCATGTACTGCAAGGCCTAGATGGTCTACTCGGTATGTACATCTATCTAGGGCTGAAAGCTATTCTCAAGAATAATTATGTCTCGAAAGCCTTATATAACCCCCACTACAACTGAAATATGGAGTGAAAATCATAGACAAAAATAATATTTAATGAAACCATATGGATTTAGAAAATCTACTACAAGTAGAGGAATCCCAATATCTCTACTGAACTCTGCTCTCTAATAGAATGGAAATGGTATGACTTGGTGAGTTGGTCAACGATCACCCAGATGACATTATGTCCCCTGGATGTACATGGTACCCAATCATGATGTCCATGGATATCCCATTACACTTACACTATGGATAATCAATGGGTTGACATAAACATGACAGAACCTAGTTCTTAGCCTTCACATGATTACATTTAAGGCATCAAGAGGCAAACTATGTAACTCCCATCTTCATACCTTGCAACCAAAACTGACCTAAGAGGTCCTGGTAAATCTTCACCCCACATTGATTTACCACCAAAGGGGATAAATGAAACTACTACAACAACCCCTCTTGAAACATAAAATATATAATCATACATCCTCTAAAAAGGATAAGGTTCTCCCCAAATTTCAGTATCCATTAGAAGCTTTTCCAGAGGATATATGATTATGTAAGGTCTATTAGTCAGAATATCCATGATGAGCATCCCTGAAACATTGTATAGTTGGTGAAGTAAAAAGCATTGAATCATGATATGCAGCACAATCCTTGTTCATGAAGGTCAAATACAATGAGGATAACTTCTATGGCATCACGACCAAAAAATAAGAAAAATATCTTCTACAAAAAGTATCTACCACCATATTCTCCTTCCATTGAGTATAGACAATCTCGATGTCATGGTCCTAGAGGAATGCCAGCCATCACCTCTATTTTATGGTATGATCCTTTTGGGTGAATATATACTTGAGACGAATGTTTTCAGAGTAAAAGACAAACTAGTCTTCCATCAAGTAGTGTCACCAAATCATCAAAAAAAACACCACTCCTACTAAATTAATATCATGGCCTACAAAGTTCTTCTCATGAAGTCTCCTCTAGTGTAGACCATAGTAGATACACAGTTTCCTCTGAATCAGAATACAACCACTTCTAATCCATGACGCATCACAGAAAACTACAAAATCGATACCCTATTATGGGAATCTCAAGATGGGAGTTCTCTTCAATAACATTCATATATCCTGGAAGTACTTTTGGAATCATTTTTTCAACATTAAAGGACCCCACATTCATTTAATATCCATCAATTGTGATGTGAATCTGGAAGAAGTCAGGTAAAATCCTCTGATAGTATAATGTATAAATAAGGGAAATCTACATCTTGATAAGACTTTTGGGTGGAACCTAAGAAAGAACTTCCATACCCATCGTGGGGTACACTACTACTCTATAATATGATATTACTTTCCAATAAATTAGACCTCTCAAATTGAAAACTAATATTTTGATAGCTTCCTGTAATGCTGGTGCTCTTGGAGTGTGTCCAGGATGATCGTCAAATGTCTCAAATACTGCTCCTCGAATGACAAATATACTAGGATGTCATTGATGAATAATACCATGATCTAGTCTAAGATGGGATTAAATATATAGTTCATGAGTCTTATTAACACTATTGGAGATTTTTCTATGAGGAAGGACATCACCAAGTACTCAAAGTGATTATAACCACATCTGAATGTAATCATCAGTATATCCACAACTTGTATTAACATATGGCGATCACCTAATATGAAGTCAACATTTGAGAAACATAATTACCCTCTAAACAGATAAAATAGGTTGTCCATCCTCATTAGTAGATACAAATTCTTGACTTTCACCTGATAAAATAATTATTAATCTATCCATAACCTCAAACTCCAATCTTCCTCTTGAGAAATTAGCACTAGGGATCCTTAGGGGGAAACAATGGGTCTTACAAATCTATTCTCCTGATATCCCTCCAACTACGCCCCAAATCTCAATTATCTACAAGATCTATATGATATGCTAGTGTGGATATCGGTTCCATAACCAGATGCAAGTAAAGGTAGAAGAATATTTCCCATTGGGGATGTAAACATGGTACATATTCATGAAATACACCCTCTTACTCTTCTAATACAATATGAAATAGGTATCCCAAATACTCAATTGCTCGATGAGTCATTCAATACAAATGGTGAGTAATCAGCTGCACACATCCATTCCCAAGCTCATCATGATTTTCTATGGTATCCTTTTAACCAATAAAAGAAAAAATCATTCTATAACTGGAGACACAAAAAATTCTATTCCTAAAAATAAATATTCGGGCATGAACATTGCACATAATGTCCATACCAATGATTATGTCATAAGGCCTCATTTCTACCAAAAAATATATCACATAATAAACTATAAACTCCAACCACATATCACACAATTGTCACAAGTTTAAAATCACCGAGTCACTACTTATTAGAGTCTCTAACCGCATGGGTCGATCCAAAGGATAAAACAAAATCTCAATGTCTTAAACCAAAGATGTTGGTATAAAGTAATGTCTAGAAACTACGACTACCAATATTACAGCTAAAGTCTAAAATAAAAATATCAAAACTCAATTCACCCCTATATTCATTTGGTCATAGGCCTTCATAGTTTTCAATTGGCTTCAACCCTACCTAGTGTCTCCCCAATCCTAGTATATACCACCTGGTGGTGGTGTTGGAAATAGTTTGAACATCTGAAAACCTCATACTTCTCATCTAGCCCCTATACAACTTTTTCATACCTATGGAACACCTTTATAATACCTTTATGTCTATCTCGGTGATCCCTCATCCATCTCATTAATACTAATAAGATGGGAGGTACTATCTCGGTCCATATGTTCTTGATCATCAAGGATAAACACGGTCTCTCCTGTGGATGATTCGAGCCACACTAAGATCCATGAACTACTGGACATGATTCCAAGGATCACCTCTTAAAGAATAAAACAATCTTGGATCCATGTGATTGTCATTGGATACCTTAGTTAGAGGACATAGCTTCAGGGTTACCATTTATATATTCTAATACCAGTGTGTGTGCTTCCATAAATCTCTCCACCAACATGGTTGTTCAAGAACCCCATCATAGTTGGGAAAGAATATAGATACTATTGAGGTCATGATATCATGGTGTAATTCCTACTCAAAGGATTGAGCTGTGAATAAATTATCTCACACCATATCTAAGAAGTAACATGAGATATCAATAAAAATCACTTAGTACTCTTCCATCGTTATACATCTCTGGTGTAGATGTAGAATCAATTGTATTCACACTAATCACAACATAGCTAGATAGAAGTCATATTTGATGATATTCTCAATGTCTTACAAGGAGAGAGCTATCATGTTGCTTGACTGAGTCACCATTCTCCACCTTCAACCGATAGAGCCCAGAGGAGGACTCTTCATGAGGTATTCCTTATGATATGTCATCATCCTCACAAGGCAGAAAACAAATGTGACAGACTCTAGCCAATCATCGACCACTTATGCACCTGGATCACCCTAAAACATTGGATTTCGATGACTTTAAAACTATTAAAACATAATCAATATATGTAGATCCTCACCTAGTACTTCCATCTCTCGCTACTACTGCATAGGTGGCGGATGAACTGGTAAACCACCCAGAGGTATATCTCTAGTAGATGCCCCTAATCCAATCCCTTGTCACTAGGAATATCATCCTCATGGTCACACAGTGGAATCTTGGATATATTTATACAGGGAGGAATACTGACATAAAAACAGATGTTCCATGATCAAAATATTTTATTTCTGGAGATGATTCAATAAGGAATGGGAAAACAAACCCATTTCTATAAGATAGACATAACAAAATATTTCACTACAACCAATGCTTACATGTACCATGTCAAAAGGCTGGTTATCAGAGTCATAGGGTATGAATATATAAAACCCCAAACCAAAATAGATTCACTGGCCTATAAACCAAACATGAAACACTAAACATTGTTCCCTAAAACCAATTTCTCATACTTCAGTCCTAAGGTAGAACTAAATCCTCTCATACCACTCTTAAACAACCTGAACCACCAAGACCTGACCCACGACTACCCCAATCCCACATCCAATAGTCCATTGGATGTTGACCAGTTCCAAGAATGAATAACACACAAATGAGAGGAATTTAACCTAATATATATGTATACATGCACACATTTCAAATACCACATAATGAATAAATTTAAAACAATTGAAACAATGTGTGCATATATCTAAGATCCACTAACAGAGTTTGACAATAAAAGTATTTAACGTAGAAAAGGGGGGCCAAATACAAGAAAAAACAAAATCTATTAAATTAAAAGATTCTATAAGGGTGGGTAATATGTGAAATTCAAAATCCTAGTAATACAAAATATTATTTCAAGCTCTATCTATTATGAAATTTCTCCAGGTCCTCCCAAGAAACCATCAGAAGGGTTATCATTTTCATAAGACACAAAACATGTGGGAAAATCCCATGCAGTATTGATTATAAAAATAATAATTAAGACACACCAAAAACAAGAACCATGATGTAAAATTTATAGTCCAGTGAATATAATATTTAACACTCAATGTATAATAGACACACCCGGATGTACTCATAAAAGACATCACACATCCATGCAGTCATAAACAACTATCACCCATAAGATTATTTACATAGAAATGATCGTTAAAGTAGAAACAAATTCAAGAGCATTGATATCCTCAGATACAATAAACAAAGAGAACTAGATTATTGGGACCCACCAAATAAAGCATACTTGTCTTATATGATTCATATACATTGATGGGGGTCAAATCCAAAACCACTAGGGAACCACGTGAAGAATCTCGATTAGTCTGATATATAGGGGATCATATTTCAATGATTCCAAAAACCCTATCGATATAGCCTTTTATATAGACGATCAATGTCTTGTTAAAAGAGGTATTGTTTAATCCACAATCACCAAATAGGGAATAATGGATGATATTGGATTGAACTCTATTATTAGGGAGGGGCACGAACACACTATTTGAGACTCATTTACTATATGGGAACATAATACACTGGTAAAAATGTAATTCCTCATAGTATCATCAAGGGAAAGGGAAATGGAAAAAAAATCAACCTATACTAGTGAAAATTAAGAAAAATAATTGGCACAAGAATGCTTTATGTGGGCACATAATGAGTATCAGGGTGTACATGTCATGTCCAGCTATCCCCATGCATTCCCATAAGGAAGACCCTCACACAATATGTAGTCTTCATATACACAGTGAGTAGTAGAAGTACATGGTGTATAGTGACACATGATATCCCGATCGTGTCACCTGACCATGTCTGTGTATGGTGGTTGTGTACATGTATCAGCATAGGAACACCAAGACATGTCCGTGTCAAGTATATGATGTTCCATCAGGTCAAGTAATTTTAGCCATGTATGTGTACTCTCTGATTTACATGTCATGTCACACAAAATGGGTCACATGCTTTATGATAGGGCTCACATGCCTTGTGATTCTCCACTTTGGCTAAAACCAAAGCAGCACACTGAAGTTTCTCCACACTACAAGTGACGTGATGTACACTATGTGATCCTAGGGATTTATCAGTTCCATTGGGATCACTTCTGCATCATTTTGTGCATCACTTGAGCCACCTACCTAATGGGAAATCTAATATTGGGGTTCAGTCTAGTGCTTTCCTTCACCAATCAATATAAACATGACCTTCAATCCACTATGAAAATCAACCTTCAAATAGTCCATCCTTGTGTGTTAAAACAATGAGATAAAGAACTAGATTATATGGTATGATCAACCATCGATCATCCTCTATCATCACCATTCCTCGATCACATAAGTGGCCATGAACCTCACCCATATTATTAATCTGTTGAGTTGATGAATGGTCATGTGGTGATAAAATATTGGGTATTCGTCGAACCACAGGAAAACAAAAAACTAAAATGGTGAACATGCAATGAATAGGGGATGGAATCCATAATCCATAAAAGTGAGGAAAAACCCCAACCATTGTTCATTTGGTCATGATTCATTATCATAAAAATGATGACTAATGAAGGATAAATCAAGTAAAATTTAAAAAACTCCATCAAATTAAATCTACAAACAATGAAAAAATCAACTATGTTCATGGAATTCGTCCATGTTATAATGGGATTGAATTAAGAGATGGAAAATCAAAAATAAAAATATTCTACCTAGAGTTTGGATCAATCATTGATAAAGAATGTTTTTGCTTTTATCATTAATAAGATCCAGAGACTTGTTTGGCATGATGATCCCTGATCTGATCCTGATTTATCATTATCTACCATGAAAAGTTGTATAGTGTTTTGTCTCAACCACCAAGGTTTGAGAAACCAACCATAAGGAAAATCCTATAACCCTAAATTTAAAGAAGAAATGATTGATTTTTTAAAAAGTAAATAATATAAATTATTTTATAATTTATTTCTTTCAATTATGATTGCAACGAATTTTTCAAAAACGGCCCGCGAAGACAAACGTTATATCAGAAATAGGGTAAAACACAAATTCTAAACTCAATGGTACCCTTAGATTTCAGATTTCAGATCCCTTTGGGTGGAATTCCAATTTTTAAAAAAAATTGTGTGAGTGTGATACCTTATATGTTTAATTTATTTTAAAAATTTATTCTAGGAACACCAGGACTCAGAATCACACGTTGTGTCAGTGAATAGTTTCCAAAAAAATCTATATAATATCCAAAAAAATAAATAGAAACAAAAAGATATTATATACAAATTTATCTTTTATAATTATATAAGTTGATAAAATATAAGTAATGAAATAATTATTAATATAGATATTAATTATTATTATTACTTATAAAAAAAATTATTATAATTTTTATTTTTACTAGAAAAATTACATATTTAGAATATATAATTAATACCATTCTTAATTATTTACTAAAAATGGAATATTAAAAATATTTAAATATAAACATATTTTTAGGGTTATAAAAATTAAAATTCATAAATTCATTAGAATAATAAAAATTAATTTTTTAATTAGATTTAAATATTTAATTATTAATTATGTTTAATGATTTATATTAAATCATTCTATTTTTATTATTAATAATTTCTATTTTATTAGTTTATTAAAATTAAAAGAATTATTATTAATTTATTAGTTTTATATTTATTTCTTTACTTATTTATTTATTTATTTAATCTTATCCAGCCATGAAAGAGGGGTATTTTATTCTTCCTCTTCCACGACATTCTACTCAATGGACCGTAGTTCCTATTATATATGTGGAATATACCCTTTAATTATGAATGGAGCCGACTATCACGATATGTCTCAGTTCAGCGGTGTTGCTAATGACATTGAATTAATCATGAATAACATCATAGGTGTGATGCATCATCAACAACAGAAAGGTGAGGTTTTAGTGGGTGTATTTCATTTTGGGGTTCAATGTTAGAATATCTATGGTTGCATCCTTTATTATAGTCTATGGTCTTCCATATGCACATGTAGAGTGCTTGCTTCTTCAAGAGTGGAGCAATGATAACAGGTGTGGTTTCTTAGTTTGTTTCTCCTTTTTGATCATTCGATCCATGGAGGAGGATGAATTTTGTAACAGATTCGATGGAGGATTTACCAGAGGTAGATTCTTGAGAAGATGATGTGAAATAGTGTGTGAAGGATTAATAGAAGGTGACTCAACTGTTGGTTGAAACAGATGATAGATCATGTGTGTTTAGTGAATCAGGTGGTGTGTTATATCAAGAGTTTTCATTAGGTTGTGAATCGATGACTCATGAGAGTTATCATCGTAATGGTGGTAGGGGGTATTCTATAGATGGGAAACTATGGGTTGGTTGGACAAAGGTGGGTGGAGTGTTGCAGTGGCTTGGTTGTTTTGTTTATATATGTATATAACAAAAATTTTCAACAGAATTTATCTGTTATTTAATATCAAGAAGTACTGCCATTACAATAGTATAGATTCTAGTATAAACCTTCACCCAGTGCTCCCTTTTATAATAGGGCTTACCTTGGAAATCGTTTTGCCTTTCTGATGTGGGATTCAGAAAAGTTTCGCATACGTGGCTTTAAAAGTCTATAAAATATAAACAATAAGAGTAATATAAATGAAACATAAAATATAGATTAAAATATAAGAAATAGTTGAAAATAAAAATAATTTCATAATAATTAGTGAATTATTAATTAGTAAATATTAAATATTAAGTATTAAGTATTAAATATTATTTATTATTTATTAATAATCAATTATTAATTATTAATTATTAATTATTAATTATTAATTATTAATATAATTATTAATTCTATAATTATTAATTATATATTTATAAATTATATAATTATTAATTAGTTATTTAGTAATAAAATAATTATTAATTATTAATTTTTAATTGTATACTAATTAGTTAATTAACAATAATATTTTCAATTATAATAATTCATTAATTATTTAATATATTGTAATTAGTAAATTATTAGTTAGCAATTTGTAATTATTAATTATTAATTAATTAATTAATTACTTATTTTTTAATATAATTATTAATTATATAACAGTTAATTAGATAATTAGTAATATAATTACCCATTGTATAATAATAAATTAGAAGATTAGTAATATAATTTTCAATTATATAATAATTAATTATTTTATTAGAAATATAATTATTTATAATAACTATTCATTTTAATTATTAATTATTTAATAGTTATATATATAATTAGTAAAATAATTATTAATTATAATTATTCATTATAATTATGAATTAGTAATTATTAAAAATTAATTATATGATAAATATTTTTCATATAATTAATTTTTAACATTTTCTATTTAATTATTATATAAGAATTATTATAATTAATAATTTTATTACTAATTTACTAATTAACTATGATATAATGAATAATTATAATTAATAATTTAATTACTAATTAACTAATTAATTATTATATAATTAATAATCATATTACCAATTATCTAATTAACTATTATAAAATTGATAATTATATTCCTAATTAACTAATTAATTATTATATAATTTATAATTATAATAAAAATAAATTAATTATTATTTCCATAATTAATAATTACAAAATAAAAAATATATGTAATTACTCATTTACAAAATAATTATTATATGATCAATTAATATATAATTTATAATTAAATTACTAATTAATTACTATATAATTAATAATGATATTTCTAATTAACTAATTTATTATATAAATAGTAATTAATATTTTGTAATTACTAATTAATAATTTACAAATTAATATATAACTTATAATTAAGTAATTGTTATAATTAAAAATTATATCAATCATTTACTAATTATTATATAATTAATTATTAATAATTAATAATTATTATGTTAATAATTATCTAATTATATATTTTATAGTTAACAATTACATTAATAATTAATAATTACTAATTAATAGTTAACTATTTGTTTTGAAATTATTTTTATTTTCAATTATTTCTTATATGTTTAATTTATGTTTTATGTTTCATATATATAGGTCTTATAGTTCATATTTTATCATCTTTCAATGCCACGAACATGAAACATTTCAGAATCCCACGTTAGAAATGTGGAATGTTATGCGTAGGAAAGGGAGAACCCAAATCCCACATCTAAAATGCATAATGATTCTCAGGGCAAGCCCTCTTATAATTTATATTTTATAAACATTAAAAGTCAAATACTTGAAACATTTTTAAGATTCAAGGTGGTGGGATTGAGACCATATAATTATTTTTCAAGAACATTTTTTATGAAATTTATTTTATTTTCAGCTATTTAATATATATTTAATCAATGATTTAATTATCATCTATATAGGTTATATAGTTTATATTTTATAGGATTTCAAAGTCACATAGTTGAAACATATTTATGTTTCATATAGGTGGCTTTGAAATATTATAAATTATTTTCCACCAACATGTTTTATGAAATTATTTTTATTTTCATCTATTTATTGTTTGTTTAATCCATTATTTACATTTCATTTATATTGTTGTTATTGTTTATATTTTATGGAATTTAAAATCCAAATAAATTATATATTTTAGAATACCACATCAAAAATGAAGAATGTTTTATGCAAGAAAGAGAGAACCTAAATTCCATATCAGAAATGTCGAATGATTTATAGGGAAATTCCTCTTATAAAAGGGAACCCTAAAGGAGGGTTTTTGGTAGAATCCATACCGTTGTAATGGCAGTACTGTTGAATTTTAGATAGAAGATAAATTATGATGAATTTTTTTCCAATATATATATAAACAAAAGAAATGAAAGGAAAATTTATTTAATTATTTTAAATATATTTATGAAAAATATTTTAAAAATTAAGGAAATATATATTTTTCTGGAGAAAGGAGGAGCATTCCTACTACCTTCTGCAAATATTTTTTCTATTATTTTTCCCTACACACATTTTTCAATAACAAAAATTATAAAAACACATATAAAGATACTCCTCACCACTGGGTAGAGTGATGGTTACTACCTTATTTGTTGCTGGCGAGGAATAAATAAGCTATCAATGGATAAAATCAATAGTGACTCATCAGAAACATAATTTGAATTAAAAATCAATTAATAACAAATTTAAAAATATTTTATAAATAAAATTAAAAATATTATATACAATGAAACAAATTTATTTAATTATTTAAATAATTATTCATAAAATATCCAATTAAAATTTGAATTAATTAAATTTTGAACTTCTAAAATTCTAATTAAATTTAATAGAAAAATAATAATAAAATAATCATAGACAGTAATAAAAGAACATATATTTTAATGAATAAAATATAAATAATTACAAATATTATATATTAATTGAAATAAGGAATTGAATTCAAAATATTTAAAATTATAATTTAGTAGAGATTTATTATTTTGAATTTAAAAATGGTGTTCAAAAATAATGAAAAATCAAAAAATATAACATTGAAAATTTAAATTAAATTTATGTTAATCAAATTTATGTGTTATGCAAATGATTATTAATTATTAAAATAAAAAAAAATTAAAAGATTATATTTATGAATAATAAAAAATTGAAATAGTAAATTGAAATACAAAATAATGATAAATTATTCAAACACACAAAAATTTAAAAAAAAAATTCAAAATTTAATAGAATAAATACATAAATAATAAATTAATCTATAAAATTACTAAGGAAATTTTTTTTACTTTGTTCACAATTAATTAATTATATCTTCCAAAAATAAATATTATGATCTGGAAATCATGTTTTTTAAAGGACACACCATTCCCCCTCGACAAGATGGTGATAAGGTGTTCAAACCTGACATTTCCCCAATAGTGGATGAAAATACATGATCTTGTGGAAAACATTCATTTAGTATATGAACTTATTTAAAGCGGTTTTTATTTTTTGGGTGATGGTTTTATATTCATTCTTAATCTTGTTTTTATCCTTTTTTGGTTGTTCTAGATTCTATATATCATTTTTGGGATTATGTTTCTTCCATGGTGGGTAATGGGGTTTTATGGGGATATTTTGATTTATTCCATGGGGTTAGTGTTATTTTTTTCTATGGTGTTCATTGTTTCAAAAGAAAAAAATGGTGTTTAGTGAGGATGATTTCTCTTGATGGTGGTAGTATTTTTTTTCTGTTTTTGTTCGTGATGTTTATAATTATGTTCATCCATGTTGTCTACATTGATAGTTGTTTCTCTTGGTTCTCTACATTGACGTTTATCTAATTCAATGATTCATTCTTGTTCAAAAGAGTATTTCGTGTTTATATTTTATTTAGAATTGGATTATATTTCTCTTGATGGATTAGGGATATTTGAGTAAAATTTATGATGGTTATTGTTTGTTTTTTATCTCTAGGACAATGAAATTTTTATTCAGATTTCAACTGATAATGAGGAAATTTTTCATCCAAATGAGGTTAACTGTGCTTCACTTGGTGGTATTGGGATCAAGGGTCGAGTGATTTTTCTTTTTATAATTTGAAATATTTTTATATTTTTCAAATATATAAATAATTTATCTATATGGTTCTTACAATAATATATGATTTTGTTCTTTTCTTGACCTCTATGGAGTGGATATTTCATCAACATGATTTGTTCTCTTAGTTTTTCCTCATAAATCCTTCTCATATGTTGAAAAAATTTCCGATAAAGAAGACCATCTTGACCATTGAGGACATTTTTGTTCATAGGTCATAAAATTTAGAGGATTATGTCTAATTCACATACCATTGGATGATTTCTCATTTTATAATAGTTTTCCCTCTACTATTGGAAGGTCACAATTTAACTCTAGGATTGTTTGAACTTTTTGTTCAACAGTATGATGGAGTAGGGTTGGAGAGTCAATAAATCAAACACATAACAATAATAGAAAATGATATACAAGGTTCATGTGATTCGTGCGAGGATGAAGATATATAATGATCATTATATGTCCTATGAAAATCATAGGAATCTACCTTTGGAGTTTAATATCTTATATCATGATTCCCTAAAGCTGAGTCCTCATCATGGGATTAATCATCTTGGTTATATGAGAAATATTTCTCCCTAGAATGTTGGTCCATTCATGGTTTTGGATTGTTTTTGGGCCATCATGTATTATAATGTAATTAACCTATATATTTGTTTGATTCATGATGTATTATATGTTTCTTAGGTTCGCTATTGTCTTTATGGAAATTGTAATGGTGTCATGAATTTTTAATTCACAAATATTAGTGACATGGTACAAAAATAATATAACATAGAGGATCGATTTTGGTTTGTTTTCTAAAAAAATTATAATGTAATACAAGAAATATTTATTTTAAAATAAATATTTTTTTAATTATTATTTATAGATTCATATTTTTTTATCTCATCTCATGGAGTCATACATAGAAATAGGGGTGATCATAAATCCCAATAAACAAATAAAAAAATGATTTATATAGTCTTTGATCAGAAGGAACAAACATAGGTCATGATCATAAGAACATGAGGCATATCATAATATAAATAATATGAATAATAATAAATAAATGGGGATAAAACATAAAAATGAGGTATTTATAAGATTATCACCAAATTTTTTCACCAAGGGGTCATAAAGAATAATATTAATGGTTATTTATGATGGTATCATAAACCATTCCATCTTGAGAATTTAATTCATTACCCAATGATTTATAGTGTCATAATATATATATACAGATATATTCATGTGTTCCACATTGATCATAAGATAAAAAATTCATTTATAACACAATAAAAAATGATTTGGTTCCATTTAATTGTCATTAAATTCATAAACACTTAAAGACCTGATCAAGGCATCATTTTTAACCCTATAGAAAGGAATATGGGTTACTAATTTTCATGTCGTGAATCAATGAATCATGGATACACTTATATGGGTACTCATTAATTGGAAAATCGGTTTGGTATTCACATTATATTGATATTTATTGAAAATTAATGTAATTATTATAATTATTTTCAAAGCATTACAGAAATACAAAAAGGATTTGGGAAAAGGATTAATGGGATGGTAGAGAGTTATATAATTAATATAAATTAATTTTAGTAGGTAGTAGAAACATTTAAATTAATGAACAAATATTAATATATAAATATATTACTATAAGTAAGGTAGTAGGGAGTAGTGTAAGAATGTTGAGGAGAAATCCCCAACATTAATGGGTTTCTACCAATATCAGGGGGATGGAACCTTAAGTCCACAAGGGAACCTTTGAGGGACTCTTTTGGAGTTAAAATAACTATAATATTGTTGATAAATGATTTAGAGTATATATGAATAAGAGGATGTTTGTTATTTATAGTAAAAGGGGACAAATGTTTTAATAATTTCTAAACATTAACCTTTGAATTCAATGTTATGGAAAATAAAAAACCATTGACTTAGACAAAGTTTTTTTTCAAGGTTTTATACATCTATGTCATATTTTATAACAATTTATTAATTATATTTCAAAACCTTATATTGACATTACATTTTCTACAGAATTTTTTTAAAAAAACAATATTCTAAAAATATTAATTCCCATTTCATACATTCGAAAGTCATTTATATATTTGAAAATTGATTCAAATTCACTAAAATTATTTTTGTTAATAAAATAAAATATTTTGTATTGAAAAGAATTTAAATTATTTATTTAATCATTCTATGTAATTATGATTTCATAATATTTACTCTATTTTATTCTGTATTTCTTAATTTTCAATAAACATTATAGCCCTTGAATGTTATAAAAAATTAACTATTAGATAATTTTGTGCTTCTAGTTATAAAAAATGTCCTTCATTTTATGGGGTAATTTTATAAATTAGAGAAATTTTAATTTTTAAATATAACGTAATATTTCATTAATGGCCCAAAAGCCTTTATTTTTATTCATTTTAGATAATCCCACTTTTATGTGTTGAAGATGAAACTGTACTTGGCACGTTGGCTTCGTGACATTGTAGGGCCTGATGGGCTTATATGATTTCATCCCAGACTATTTTTACTTGAAACTGCCCCTCCCCAACATTTGTATTGTGATTAGCACTCCACCTTCATATGACTAATCGACTATCAGTCTAATGAATGAATTCACATACCTACTACTGATGGAAAATACCTAACTTCACATTAATACAAGTCTGATTAGCTCTACTATGATGAATGATTCTACTCAAAATCCTTATCTTAGGCCATGTTCCTTGTAATTCGGTCTGGTACATCTACAATTGATGTGGTCCAAAATATTTGAGGTTTCTTGAGGGCCTTGAGGTATCCTAATGGCCTTGAGGTGGCCTGAAATCCTTATTGGACCGATAGACTAGGGTGGACCAAATACCTTGGTGTTTTAGAAATCAGAGATCTAGTGGTGATATCCACTTTTTAGAAGTTTTTTAATTGTAAATTTCATTTGATCCTAAATTATTGAATCATCTCTAGGGATTAATCAAGACAAACCCACATTGATTCTACATCCCTAACTATCTTTGAAAAATAAGCATCATAAGTCATTTTTTCTAGTCATTACCCTAAATATAAACAAACACTAATAATCTCCTTATGATGGATATATTACAAATAGAGATAACTTCAAATTTGCATACATATTAACTATTATTTAATAGTATTGAAACAGTTGTATCACAAAGGAAACATTTCTAATTTCAACCCATTAATATACCAGTAATATAAACATTGAATAAATTATTCCCAATAGTTTTTAAATTTCATTCATAATATATACCGTATTAATAATGCATATTTTTCTTTTAATATTTTTCATGGACAGGTTAATCATCCTAGAAGAGTTCAATGTTATGGATAATAATATTGATTCATTTCTATTATTTGGTTTTTATATCCAAATACAAGTCATAGGCATAATCAGTCCTATTATTAATTAATTTGTTTATATTATATCAATGTACATCCATTGTGAAACATAATAATATAGAAATCATAAAAAGTGTTATTTTATTAATTAAGGAAAGAAGTTTTAGTTCATTAAATTCTCCCCACTCACCCTTATGATATCTCTTCCACAAAATTTATGTCAAAATTAAAACAAATATGAGAATTTTTCCTTCATTATTTCATTAGAATCTAATGAATATTAATAAATTTTTGGATTTTCCACATGACATTCACATGTTTTGTTGCATTGTTCATCAAAACATGATCTCTTTTATTAGGAATTAAGAGATATTCCACTTTATATTAAAAATTGGTTTGAACTCCACTCCAATAGTATAAATTTTATTTGTTAGGTCAGACATATAATTTCTAAATAGAGACATGAATATGATTTCATGGATGGTGGAATGATTTAGAGGTTGTTTTAATCGATATGAAACTTCTCCAACATGGAACAAAATATCAAATGATACAATTTACCTTGTAATTGATTTTCCATTATTTCCAAAACCCAGAACTATTTTTTGTTGTGATATTATGAAATTAACATGATTCCCAAAAGGAAATTATATTTCCTTAACATTTTAGATCATTTTTTAGATGACCCCAGGAATCCCAGATTTTTTTTAAATAACATGTATCTTTATTGTAGCCTCTTCCACAGTGAATTGTCTGAATAGTTTCTCTTCTCTAACGTCATCCCTACATGTTAGATATTTGATACACATTATAAGAGAGTTTTGAATGATTCTGTTTGAATACATAAGTCCAATGTGTTGGTAAATAATAATTGTATAAGTTGAAGTTATTGGACACAATTCCCTTTAACATTACGTGATACATCCTTTAGAACATATTTTAATAGTCAAATTATACTATTATAGAAACCATATTTTTTAGGATGGATCGATGTTCTCATGTTTACATTGATATTCATAGCCTTTTAAACTATCCTCCAGAATATAAAAGTAAATCTTGGATCATTTGGAAGAAATAATTTATAGTGGTACTACAAAGTGTCTTAATTCTTCTTGAACTTATAGGTGATATGGGTGGTCTCAAGATAAGGAGTCTATTATGGAAATGAGATTGGGATAAATTTTTAACCAGTGATTTATTAGACATATAGAATTTATTATATTCCATGTATTAGTTAAGATATATAAAATGTCTATAGTCATGTTGTCCCACTTTTATATAGGTATGGGTAGTAGTGGAAATACCCAATTGGGAATTTTTCACTCCACCTTCACTTATTGGGAGACCACAAACCTTAAAATGTCAGCATAAATCACCATTTCATAATATCCCACCAATAATGATGATAAATTCCCCTAAAATTTTATTGGAATATTTGTCTATAATGAAAGTAGATTTATCAAATTCATCTATAAGATGCTTCAATATCTCTTGAATATATGGGAGACATAGCATTATACCATTTTTTTACGCATTATTGAACAATATTTAGTTGAGGAAAAATACCATTCCTTATTTCATTAATCATATTTTGAATCAAAAGAACATGTCTATAAGCTTTATTAATAATGTATTGTAATAATTTTTTGTATCATTAGGGATAATTGTTTTTTGATTTACCATCCCTTTGGATTAAAATGTCCAACCTCAGTATGTCCTCAATAAATGGATCTCCTATAGTCTCCATAATTTCAATAACACTAGGATATATCAATAAATCCGACATAAATATAGTATCTCCATGTCATTAAGGAAAAATTAAAAAAAAATAACTACAATATTTTTATAAGATAATTATAATTACGAGGCTATACCTGTTGAGATACATAGGTTGTCACCATTTGGTTTTTAATGAGGAAAAATTGAATAAATTTCATAGATGCATCAATTTAGATAATTTATATTTATCTAATAATTGGTAAAGATCTCACAAGCACACTAACCCACAAAATAATTAATTCTTCGAAACATTTTCCACACTCATTTATCCAAATAATAAAACATAATTTTCATGTCATATTTTTTATTGGTTTTAAAATACATAATTTTTCTTAAAAAATATCATGTACTATCTATCTCGACTATGGAATCTAAAGATATAATTTACTAGGGTGGGATATGGACACTTCTCCATGTACATTTTAATTATTAGATCTACTAATATTCATTCACTAGTCAGGATGTTTCCCCTAAATGTTTATTTTTGTAAACATAACACACATCTACTGAATTTTAAAAATAGATTCTACCACCTTCAATATTGTAAGGTTACCCATTGATGGTTCTAATGATCTTCATGATGATTGGAATAAATTTAAATGTAATTATTAAATACCAACCTAAATAATTCAGAATAGTAAAAAGATACCATATTTTTTCAAATATATTAATATGACATGATAAATAATTATTCCAAACATAGTAACAAAAAATGTGTACATCCCATATCTTATTCAAGGTAAATACTTGGGTATATTATGTTTCTTCTTCCTGAATCAATGATAAACTAATCATTTTCAATCATGGAGAATAATTTTTTCCCTTAATGTTGGTCAAATAAATCACAAATAATGTGGGTAAGGAATTTTTTCATTGTTATCCCATTAAGTTCACTATAATCAATGTATAGACCTAGTGAACCATCAATTTTTTACAAATCATTTTTTTCTACCCAATGGGGCACAATTGGGTGAATAAAAAACCTATCATTAATATCTATAAATTTTTTCTTTAATTTCTCTAAATCGATATGTTCCACTTTAAAAGGGGTATTGAATATTTAATTAGATCTAAAAATTTTAATAGAGAATTATACCTCTCTTTCTGGGTGAGTTCTAGGTTACTATTTAGAAAAAAATCATTATATCACTGAAAAATGTAAACAATTTATATCCTTTTACTTTTATTTTCTTTTCCCCATTCAATGAAAACCTTGAAAAATAAAGCAATTTGTGGTTATTATAGAAGAATTTCATGCTCGGATACCTATCCTCTGAAAATAACACTATATTTTCTATTCACTAAAACTATAATATATTCTCTTATACGTTTTATATTAGTATTATTTTTTCATATCCAATATTTACTATAATAGCATTTAATTCCAAAATAGGAATGACTATTTGATTTATTATGAGTTTATTCTCACCAACTTTCCTAATAGAGTTTCTATAAAACATTGATGATGGGATAATCCATTAAGGATTCATAAATGATAACAATAATTATAGAAGATCAAGGATTTATTAATGATTTTTTTACAATTTGTATGAAATTAATTAATATTTAGAAGTAGAGTAAAATTATGTTGTAGGTTTAATTTAGTGACCAATGATTATGCCTTCTTCCACAACATTTAGTGCCTCTACATTAGGCATTGTGATTTTGAGATCATGATGTTTCTCCCTTAGCCGATATTAAGGTTGATTATGTTTAACCTCCATTATTTTCTGATATGGATACTAATTTTATATGTGAACAACATATCCATATTTGAATATTTAACATCATTAAGGGATTATGACATCTTCCATTTTACATTTTGACTGTGATTTTAGGGATTCACTTCATTGTGACTGTTCCCTGCTATATATTAATCTCTTACAAAAATTTATCACATTCCACTTATTTTCATGTAGTTACCTTAATTTGTATTCTCCCATTTTTTCACATGCGTTCTTGTAGTTTTGTTACTTCACTACCATGATCAAAAATGACCATTGATTTTGGCTCCATTTAGCTCTTTTATTATTTAGACCGTGAGAAAAATTCTTCTCTCAAAACACTATTTAAACATTTTTTTGTCTCTATACTCTATATTCATTTCTTTTATAGTCTGGGATTTCTATATTACTCCATATTTGAAGTTTTATACTTATAAATAATCTATATTCACTTCCATTATCATTTGTAAAAATAGTGTTGGTGTATCATGGATATCTTGTAATGTTATTTTTAAAGCTCCACACCCTTTTATTTTCTATCTTCTTTATTGTTAATAATTCATTCTAAATTTTTTCTTTATTGAAATTGAGGAAATATAAATTCGAAACTATTCTCCTAAACTATATTTATTTCTATAGCATTAATCTCCCCACTAGGCTTCATGTTCTTAATATGTGTTCACCATAGACCATCTTTGTATTATAAGTAATATACTTCCAAGCTGACATTCTCAAGTTCCCCGCAATGGAGTACATAAAATATATTTTCAATATAATTAATCAATTTTTGACAGTCAATGAATTGTCCTATACACTAAAATAAGTTGGTCTTTGATTCGGTAAGGACACAACATCATGTAATCCCATTCAAGGTGAATTTAGATATTCAACATTTTTAACGTCATTATTTATAACCTATGATAGTTGATTCATTATCTTCATGAATTTTTCCATCGCAACATCCATCTTGTTAAGAAATATTTTAGTGTATTTCCTGTTTCACACACCATTTACATATTTTCACATATTTCAAAACCATTTTTATAAAATAAGAAAACCATAGTGAGAAATTTATTAATTTTCATAATATATTAATTACAAGGTGAGTCTTTGCAAAAAATAAAATATATTTTGAAAACATGTTTCATGGATGTTCATATTTAATTTATATAAAAATAATTACATTTTCTATATAAACATTATATTTATTCATATATTACAATTGATTAACCAAAGAATATCCCTATAGCATCCCGTCTTTTTTGTCACATAAAATTTCATTACATTATACAATACTGAGGATCTTTAAGGTTTAGTGTCTTGAAAATCAGGAACGTAATACATGAAACAAAAAAACATTCTTCTTAAACACTTGAAAGGCTTCTATTTATTTTCATCCTAGTTTCATTACTGCATCATATAACCTGGGGACATAAATCAAAAGAAAGGGTGAGCAGAAGGACCAATAAGGGATACAAGAGAAACATTTTACATGTTAACTTGAGATACTTCAATAAGCTATGGAAATAACTTTAAGTCATGAGAAAGAAATCATGAGATATATCATAATAAAAATAAGATTTTTTACTACTTGATGATGTGGCTACAAAATTTAACATAGACAATCATGAACATATCACCAAGGTCCATCCCTAAGGTGTCATTTGAAAATTACCAAGGTTATTCACCAAGATATCGTGAAAATTGTAATCTCTAGTGGTTACATCATTACCCAATGCATTGGAGCGCTATCCGGGTGAACCCTTAAATTTGCCTTTATTATCATGTGATCCACATATATCATAATAAATAATTTCATAAACAACCCATATAGCATAAAATAAATGGGTTTCATTTCATAATCATAACGTTTTAAAAACTGCTTTAAAGACATGATCTTTACGTCACTTTAAACCCACGAAAGGGGAGAGCTTGTCTCATGTATGTAAATACCAGATTTAAAATAAAAAATTTTGGTATATATGTTAATACCTCTTTTGAAGAAAGATCTTTGAGTATTCACTGAATAAAATAAAAGTACTTTAGAAAAAGAGAGAGACATTTTGAGACGGAAATTCTGCAGCATAATGGCTATGTTTCGGGGTTTTAGAAAACATTGAAAAGAGAGGGGTCATGGGTCAAACACTCATAAATGACCCATAAAATAGTAGAGGTACAGAATATAAATGATTTGAGAACATGGTAATGAAATTTTAAAGATATACCATATGAAATGAAGAACATGAAAGGAAGACAAAAATAAGATTTCTCTTATGAAAATTCGGCAGCCCAACGACGTCACTTAAACTTCAACAAAAATGAATTGAAAAGATCAAAATATGTTCTATCATCATATGAACATAGGGGTTCAGTATGATAGATATAGATATCATACCCCAACATAATAAAAAGGAACTTGAAAGACTTGACATGAAAATAGATATTGAAAACAAGAAGGGTGAAGGAATCCCTTAAAAATTTCGCAGCCTAACGGCGCCACTTAAAACTTCAAAATACTAAATTGAAGAGATCAAATGGGGTCTCTCATCATATGATCATAAAAGATCATTATGATAGATATAGAGATCATACCCCATCATAATAAAAATGAACTTGAAATACTTGATAAGAAAATAGAACTTGAAAATGAGAAGGGTGAAAGAATCCGTTACAAAAACTTCGGCAGCCTAACGGCGCCACTTAAACATTAATAAAATGAAATGATGAGAGTAAGAGGGGGTCTCTCATCATATGAAAATAAAAAGGACAGTATAATGAATATAAAATAACATCCTCCAACATAAGAACATGGAGCATAAAAGGAATGAAATAAAAGAGATTACTTGAAAAGAAAGAGAGAGGTCGGATCCCTTACATTAAAACGTTACTCTTAAAACTCAAAGGTTGCGACCTTGAGGGCTTGGGGGAACCTTTTGAGGACTCCTTGGGAAGTAATGAGACCAGAAATTCGTTGGGGGGGAGAGGGGAGTCGAAATGATGAGAGTATTTCTTGGTATTTATAGGGAAAGTGAGGGGACAAGGCATTAATGGCTAAGGGACACCTCAAAAGTGGTTTTCTCAAAAGCATGGGCCCTCCCATGGTACTTCCCATGGAGTTAGTACACATGGGTACCCACACAAAATAATTAATCTTCTTTAGTCGACCATCCCTTAAAATATCTCATGACATCATCATGACACAGTTATGATGTCATTAAACATACCGAAACCCTAAAATTGTATTTTTACTATTCACTGAAAATTCAACTTTCTCAGAAAAATCCCAAAGTTTTACATTAACCAAATATAAATGCTATGATTTCAAAAATGAACTCCATTTTATAAAAATAATTTTCTAAATATTTTTAATTTTATTTTTAAATAAATAACCTATTCACCGAAAATTAATTTTTTTTAGAAAAAACCCCAAAAATTACTTTAACATAATATCGATGCTCTGAGTTAAAAAATGAAATACATTTTATAAAAATAATTTTCTAAATATTTTTAATTTAATTTTTAATTAAAAAAACTATTCACCTGGAAAAACTAATACTTGAATAATAATTTATGAAACCATTATTTAACCATTATATTGAATCACATTACTTAATCAAGGAGCCTAGATTATTTTAATACTTTATTTAAGTGATATTACTATTCCATTTGGTCACATTACTAATCCTAAGCATAAAATCACTATTCATAATTTACTATTCATCAAAAATCAAGTTGATCTTATTAGACTCTAAATTTCTTATTGAACATAATTGTAAAAGACCATTTTTTGAGAATCATTACACATTTTTAATTATTTAAGTTTTACATAAACATTTTTAAAATATCCTTTCTCTAAAATTCAACAAAATATGCATACTATATTTATCCGGACATTTGAAAAGTCATAAACATCATCATAGGATGAAATCCAAATTTTTATTTAAAAGATAGGATTACAAAAGGCAGTTACTGTAAAGACCCGTAAAATTCAAGGGAAATTTTTTCTTAATTTTCTTTAGAATTTTACAAGAGCGCGGTTTCAGACGGCACCTGATTCCGAGGCCCGGAGTGCCCGGAATCAATTTCTGAAGTCTGGCTCGGGTACGTTCAGTGAACGAACGAGCGGGAATTCCTAACTTTTGATCCGGTGCTCGGATTTGAAGTCCGAGGGCACCGATGAACTCGCAGCGCCGATATTCGCTTAAAGAGACCTTTTCGGAAGTTGCGTTTGTTGCGGGTTGAAAGTTAGTTTTTGGGTTTTTAGTTTAAGTTAAATAAAATTCGTGAAGAGCAAATTTTATTTTAACTTGTTAAATCCTACCAAAGGGGGTTGGAAGTGGGACCCACATCCACTTAACCTCCCTTGGGAGGATTAAGTGTGGTGGGGCCCACACGAAGCTCCCAACCTTTCATCTTCTCCCAACTCCCTTAACCCCTCTTTAATGACTTGAGTTATTTAATTTTGGAGTTAATCTTTTTGAAATTCAAACCTTTGAAATTCTTTTGTTAGGTTTGTAAATAAAATAAGCTCTTATTTTATTTGGTTTGGTTAGAACACTTTGGCCACCTTGAGAGCTTTTGGGAGCTTTTCTTTTCTTCTTCTTCTTCAACTCTAACGAAGAACACGAAAAACCTTCGAACTTGACGAAGAACGCTCATGTTCCGACGAAGAACGCCGCTCCGCTCTTCTTCGTCTTCCGTGTCAACGAGAGGGAACGCCGCTTCCTCCTCGGACTCCCTTCATCGGCATACGATGATTCGCCAACGACGTATCACATCGGACGCACCTCGTCGTCATCGGATTTGACGAACGATGACCGCGACGCCCGACCTCCGCGACGTTGTCTTCCGCGGGACGTTGACAAATCTTCGAACCTATACCCGAGGTAGGGGTTGTTGATTTTTGTTTAATTATTTTATCCTTGTTCGTGGTTCATGCATAACTGACGTATGGATTTTAAGTTGTGTTATTATTTAACGTGAGGGGGCCGGACCGCACGAACACGGCCGAACCCCCTCCATCGTTCTTGTTGAATTGCTTTGCGGGTGGAAACAAGGTTGTGTGGTGTCGTCGCACCACGCGGTTAATCGTGCGTTTATTTTACGCAACGCCGTCGCACACGCACCATGGAAAAAACATCTTGAACGCGACGCCGTCGCACCGCGTTGAAAGAAATCAAGGCACGGCAGAGGGGCGTGGTGCCATCGCACCGCGCCGGATGACAAACACCGCGGCCGGTTCCGGGCCGCGGCGGAAGAGAAGACCGGCGGCCGAGCCGCCGGCGTCGGAAGCCGAAGAGGGGACAGGATTTTCCGGTCCCGTTGGAGAAAACCGGCCGGCTAGCTGGCCGGCCGGATGGCATTAAACCGGGGGAATTAATCCCCCAACCAGCACACAAAACCCCCCTCATTATGAGGGGGGGCGGTTTCCATGAAGGGGGGGCAGCAGCCCCCCGGTTTTTCCTTCAAGCCGGCCCCCACGTGGGGGCCGTTTTTATTCAAGGGGTGCGGCATTTAGCCGCGCCGTCATTCCAAGAAAGCGGGGGAATTGATTCCCCCCGCGCTGCCTTCGTGTGGCGCCAGGCCGCCGCGCCACCGCCGGGCCGCCGCGCCACCGCCGGGACGCCGGCCGGCCAGGCCGGGTCGGACCCGGGTCGGGTCGACCCGGACCCGGACCCCCCGTTTCGAATCTTTTTCGGTCTTTTGGCCATATCTTGAGCCACGGACCTCCGATCGACGAACCGTCTGCAGCAACGCGATACTTGGATCAAGACGGTCGTTTCGGTATATCACACTCAAGGTTTCAGATTACTTTGTGTTCGGCCGGGTTGGTTCGTTCACGAAACCAACCGGGCCTTCGGAGCGGAAACGCTCACATCTTGAGCTACGAACGTCCGATTGACGTGCTGTCAGCTGTGTTGTGTTCCTCTTAGTGAGACGGATCTTTTGGCATACTCCTCCTGAGGTTTGGACGCAGGTGGAGTACGGTCGGGTTATTTTTGCCTTAAAAACCAACAGGGCCCCGGGGACGAAAATGCCAACAACTCTCAGACCAGGCGTTCGATCGACGCGCCGTCTGTTGCGTTGAGTTCCTGTTGACGATACGGAACTTTTTGATACATCAACTCTGGACTTCGTTTCAAGTTGATGTATCAGCCTCTCGGCTCGTGGAGCGGACCCTCCGAACGAGCTTGCTGTGTGCGGAAACCCTAGTGCTGGCTGCGACTGTTACTGTGACTACTACTGCTACTACTGCTACTGTGACTGCGATGACGACAGTACAGAGATCCTGTGTGGATTTGACGATGACGACTACAACACTCAGAGATCCTACGTGGATCAGTGCTACAGGTCCTGTGAGGGCCCGATCCTGTGTGGATTCGAAGACGACGACTACAGCACTCAGCGATCCTACGTGGATCAGTGCTACAGGTCCTGTGTGGGCCCGATCCTGTGTGGGTCCGATCCGGTGTGGGTCCGCACTCAGCGGTTCTGTGTGAGCCAGCGCCTACAGGTCCTGTGTGGGCCCGATCCTGTGTGGGTCTTTGCGGGGGTTAGTTACCTATCGATCCTTCGTGGGTCCGACGACTTAGATGGATCAGAGATCATCTTTATCGTCCTTTGGTTAGTTACCTATCGATCCTTCGTGGGTCCGACAACTTAGATGGATCAGAGATCATCTTTATCGTCCTTTGGTTAGTTACCTATCGATCCTTCGTGGGTCCGACGACTTAGATGGATCAGAGATCATCTTTATCGTCTTTCGGAGAAGTATACCTGTGTGAGCTGAATCCTGTTGCTTTCCTGTGTGGATTGTCTTGTGCAATCCTGTGTGGATTACGTTTTTCTTTCCTGTGTGGAATACGTTTACTTTCCTGTGTGGACTGAGTAGTACTTGAGATCGGAGGTTGGAGCGTATTTGAAATTGATGACTTAGGTATATGTATGGGCATATACCTAAGCAGTATTGGTTATTACTTCGTGATTGTTCCTTTCTTCATGGTTTATCCTTTGTGGATTTGAGAGACCTTCAGGGGTCTCGGGGTCCCTACTGAGTAGCTTATACTCACCCCTGCACGGGCTTTGCCCGCACTACGTTGTGTTGGTTGTAGACGACGGACAGCGTTGACCTTAGCTGAGGCTTGCAGAGCGGGACGGTACCCGGAGGTGGACCACTGGACGGGACGTGCTCGGAGCGGACGGCGGAACCCGTGGAGAAGAGGAGCTATCTGTACCTACCCTTCAGGTGGGATTTCCAGTGGACAGTTCGGAGTAGCGGCTTTTACCTTTCAGTTGCTGTTTTCCCTTTCGAGTTGTACTTTACTTTCAGTTTGGGTTTGTATTCTGACCCATTTACTTTTCCGCACTTTCAGTTGTACTCTGCTTTTGTTTAGTGTTTACTTTCCGCTTACTTACTCTATGGTGTTTGTTTACTTTACAAAGGCAATGCCTTCCCTTTTTACCGGGATTTACGCCTTGGTGCTAGTCGCCAGCCCCTGGCCTATGGAAGGCGGGCTTGGGGTAGTCACGGCACAGACCCCGAGGGCGGGTCGTGACAAATTGGTATCAGAAGAGTTTGGTTCTACCGCGAACTCTGATCTTTTCTATGTGAAGCAATAATTTTTAGCGTATTGAGTGTTTTTATCAGTCCAGGGAGTCCAGTGTTGGTGCGGCGGCCGACGTATCCGTACACTAGGACCCTGACTTCTGATTTCCGACTTAATGCACGAGAACATTGATTGCGTGTGTGTTTCAATGTTTTCTTTGTGATTTCTTTGTGTCAGCTCACCAGGTATACTGTTTGACCGTGGCGCACCTGTTTCCTATTCAGGATGGCCCCACGACGGCAGCCAGCTAGGGTTCCGAGAGTCGAGCGTGACGACAGCCCACCGAGCGACGAGGCCTCGGTGCAGGGCCCTTTGTCAGCAGTGGCACTGGCGGTAGCTCTACCCGTCGAGCCCCCGATGCTTCCAGCAGTAGTCGCTGACGATGCACGTCGCCTCAGCGCACTGCATGAGTTTCAGCGCCAGCGACCGCCCAAGTTTCGCGGGGAGACGGATCCCCAGGCAGTAGAGGACTGGCTGGAGGCAGTGGTACGAGTGTTTAGGCTAGTGAGGACACCAGCAGACCTCATGGTGATCCTCGCTGCGAGCCTACTAAACGCAGCAGCAGGACGATGGCGGAGCTTAATGCTCCTGGTGCACGATGAGACATCTCTACATTGGACGGACTTTGAGAGCCTCTTCTGCTCGGAGTTCATCCCAGCCACCCTTCGTGCAGTTCGTATCCAGGAACTTCTACAACTGCGGCAGGGAAGCATGACGGTCGCTCAGTACTCGGCGAGATTTATCGATCTCTCGCGCTACTCGACCGACATGGTACGGGACCCATTCTTCCGGGCCCAGACCTTCGAGCAGGGTTTGAGACACGAGATCAGGGAATCGCTGATCTCCCTCAGCATACCGACTCAGACAAGAGTACTGGAGCGGGCCCTTCTGATCGAGAGCTTCCTTGCTGAGTCTACACCAGCACAGAGACCCACCGCAGGGCGACACGTGGCAGAGTCATCTGCAGCAGGCAGTCGACGGATGACTCAGGGGTCCAGACAGACCAGACCTTCGGGCAGACGACCTCAGGGCACTGGCTCAGCAGTGCAGGGCACACAGCACGGAGCCAGTCTTTTGAGTGGAAGACAGTGCTTTGCATGTGGCGGGCAAGGCCACATGGCTCGTGACTGCCCGACCCGCCATGCAGAGGAGCAGCAGATGATTGAGGAACCACCTAGGCAAAGGCAGAGGTTCGACCGTGGCGGTCCGCAGGGAGGAGGCGGACGAGGCAGAGGAGCTGGCCGAGCAGCAGGTGGTGGGCGACGCTTTGAGGCTCTTCCACCACCACCACCAGGAGGTCCACCCCGACCACAGGGAGTAGGTGAACATGCGAGGGATCAGCTTCAGGCAGCCGAGGCCTTCGATTATGGAGCTCTGGGAGCCGATGGACAGGAGCAGAACTAGTGGATACATCCTTTGTACTTCTGGTTCCTTGTTGCTTTTGTGTACCGTCTTGTATTATGAGCTGCAATAATAAAAGACGCATACCTTTGTGATATTTTCGTTCCTGTCCTCTTTCGTGATGTTACTAAGAGGTTCCAGTTTTGGCTGTTGACTTGACCCTCACTTGTGAGACATCTACTGGAGGAGACCCAGTTACCACACACTGATGCCGACAGTGTGACTCAACCCTTGGAGGCGAGAGTAACAGTTGAATCTCTTAGTAGTAGTGTCGAGGCCTTACGACGTCATCCTTGGTATGGATTAGTATCATCCATGTTAGGATTGACTGTTTTAGGCAAAGAATGTGGTTCATCCAGGGGATGGGACCAGATTTCTCTTATCGGCAAAGAAGAAATCTTGCAGCTCTGGTGGGACCGGAGATGGTCCAGGCCACGATAGAGAAGGTCCAGGTCATCCAGGAGCGGATGAGTACAGCTCAGAGCCGGCAGAAGTCATACGCTGACAGGAGGCGGAGGCCACTGGAGTTCGAGGATGGAGACCACGTCTTCTTGCGGGTCTCACCTCGACGTGGTATTCGGAGATTTGGCCGAGGCGGCAAGTTATCTCCGCGCTTCATCGGACCCTTCCAGGTCCTCAGCAGGGTTGGCGAGGTGGCTTATCGCCTGGCTCTACCACCACAGTTGTACCGGGTGCATGACGTCTTCCACGTGTCTCAGCTGAGGAGATACGTGCACGACCCGACGCACATCATTGATCATGGGGAGCTTGACGTTGACGATGGGGCGACTTTTACGGAGGTCCTGGTGGCGATAGAGGATCGACAGGAGCGGGTCCTGCATGGGCGATCGATTACTCTTGTGCGCATCAAATGGCAGCACGGGAATCTCCAGGAGAGAACATGGGAGCGGGAGGCTCAGATGTGTGCTCAGTACCCTCATTTGGTTCCCTAGTTTTTGATGTATCTTTATGGGGACGTAAAGATCTGAGGTGGGAGTAATGTAAAAGACCCGTAAAATTAAAAGAAAATTTTATCTTAATTTTCTTTAGAATTTTACAAGAGCGCGGTTTCAGACGGCACCTGATTCCGAGTCCCGGAGTGCCCGGAATCAATTTCTGAAGTTTGGCTCGGGTACGTTCAGTGAACGAACGAGCGGGAATTCCTAACTTTTGATCCGGTGCTCGGAATTGAAATCTGAGGGAACCGATGAACTCGCAGCGCCGATATTCTCATAAAGAGACCTTTTCGGAAGTTGTGTTTGTTGCGGGTAGAAAGTTAGTTTTTGGGTTTTTAGTTTAAGTTAAATAAAATTCGTGAAGAGAAAATTTTGCGTTAACTTGTTAAATCCTACCAAAGGGGGTTGGAAGTGGGACCCACATCCACTTAACCTCCCTTGGGAGGATTAAGTGTGGTGGGGCCCACACGAAGCTCCCAACCTTTCATCTTCTCCCAACTCCCTTAACCCCTCTTTAATGACTTGAGTTATTTAATTTTGGAGTTAATCTTTTTGAAATTCAAACCTTTGAAATTCTTTTGTTAGGTTTGTAAATAAAATAAGCTCTTATTTTATTTGGTTGGGTTAGAACACTTTGGCCACCTTGAGAGCTTTTGGGAGCTTTTCTTTTCTTCTTCTTCTTCAACTCTGACGAAGAACACGAAGAACCTTCGAACTTGACGAAGAACGCTCAAGTTCCGACGAAGAACGCCGCTCCGCTCTTCTTCGTCTTCCGTGTCAACGAGAGGGAACGCCGCTTCCTCCTCGGACTCCCTTCATTGGCATACGAAGATTCACCAAAGACGTATCACATCGGACGCACCTCTTCGTAATCGGATTTGACGAACGACGACCGCGACGCCCGACCTCCGCGACGTTGTCTTCCGCGGGACGTTGTCAAATCTTCGAACCTATACCCGAGGTAGGGGTTGTTGATTTTTGTTTAATTATTTTATCCTTGTTCGTGGTTCATGCATAACTGACGTATGGATTTTATGTTGTGTGATTATTTAACGTGAGGGGGACGGACCACACGAACACGGCCAAACCCCCTCCATCGTTCTTGTTGAATTGCTTTGCGGGTGGAAAAAAGGTGGCGTGGTGCCGTCGCACCACGCGGTTAATCGTGCGTTTATTTTACGCAACGCCGTCGCGCGCGCACCATGGAAAAAACATCTTGAACGCGACGCCGTCGCGCCACATTGAAAGAAATCAAGGCACGGCAGAGGGGCACGGTTCCGTCGCACCGCGCCGGACGACGAACACCGCGGCCAGTTCCGGGCCGCGGCGGAAGGGAAGACCGGCGGCCGGGCCGCCGGCTTCGGAAGCCGAAGAGGGGACCGGATTTTCCGGTCCCGTTGGAGAAAACCGGCCGGCCAGCTGGCCGGCCGGATGGCATTAAACCGGGGGAATTAATCCCCCGGCCAGCACACAAAACCCCCCTCATTATGAGGGGGGGCGATTTCCATGAAGGGGGGGCAACAGCCCCCCAGTTTTTCCTTCAAGTCGGCCCCCACGTGGGGGCCGTTTTTATTCAAGGGGCGCGGCATTTAGTCGCGCCGTCATTCCAAGAAAGCGGGGGAATTGATTCCCACCGCGCTGCCTTCGTGCGGCGCCAGGCCGCCGCGCCACCGCCGGGCCGCCGGGCCGCCGGCCGGCCAGGCCGGGTCGGACCCGGGTCGGGTCGACCCGGACCCGGACCCCCCGTTTCGAATCTTTTTCGGTCGTTTGGCCATATCATGAGCCACGGACCTCCGATCGACGAACTGTCTGCGGAAACGCTATCCTTGGATCATGACGGTCGTTTCGGTATATCGCACTCAAGGTTTCGGATTACTTTGAGTTCATCCGGGTTGGTTCGTTCACGAAACCAACCGGGCCTTCGGAGCGGAAACGCTCATATCTTGAGCTACGAACGTCTGATTGACGTGTCGTCAGCTGTGTTGTGTTCCTCTTAGTGAGACGGATCTTTTGGCATACTCTGCTCGAGGTTTGGACGAAGGTGGAGTACGGTCGGGTTGGTTTTTCCTTAAAAACCAACCGGGCCCCGGGGACGAAAATGCCAATAACTCTCAGACCAGGCGTTCGATCGACGCGCCGTCTGTTGCGTTGAGTTCCTGTTGACGATACGGAACTTTTGGATACATCAACTCTGGACTTCGTGACAAGTTGATGTATCAGCCTCTCGGATCGTGGAGCGGACCCTCCGAACGAGCTTGCTGTGTGCGGAAACCCTAGTGCTGGCTGCGACTGTTACTGTGACTACTACTGCTACTACTGCTATTGTGACTGCGACGACGACAGTACAGAGATCCTGTGTGGATTCGACGACGACGACTACAGCACTCAGCGATCCTACGTGGATCAGTGCTACAGGTCCTGTGAGGGCCCGATCCTGTGTGGATTCGAAGACGACGACTACAACACTCAGTGATCCTACGTGGATCAGTGCTACAGGTCCTGTGTGGGCCCGATCCTGTGTGGGTCCGATCCTGTGTGGGTCCGCGCTCAGCGGTTCTGTGTGAGCCAGCGCCTACAGGTCCTGTGTGGGCCCGATCCTGTGTGGGTCTTTGCGGGGGTTAGTTACCTATCGATCCTTCGTGGGTCCGACGACTTAGATGGATCAGAGATCATCTTTATCGTCCTTTGGTTAGTTACCTATCGATCCTTCGTGGGTCCGACGACTTAGATGGATCAAAGATCATCTTTATCGTCCTTTGGTTAGTTACCTATCGATCCTTCGTGGGTCCGACGACTTAGATGGATCAGAGATCATCTTTATCGTCTTTCGAAGAAGTATACCTGTGTGAGCTGAATCCTGTTGCTTTCCTGTGTGGATTGTCTTGTGCAATCCTGTGTGGATTACATTTTGCTTTCCTGTGTGGAATACGTTTACTTTCCCGTGTGGACTGAGTAGTACTTGGGCTCGGAGGTTGGAGCGTATTTGAAATTGATGACTTAGGTATATGTATGGGCATACACCTAAGCAGTGTTTGTTATTACTTCGTGATTGTTCCTTTCTTCATGGTTTATCCTTTGTGGATTTGAGAGACCTTCAGGGGTCTCGGGGTCCCTACTGAGTAGCTTATACTCACCCCTACACGGGCTTTGCCCGCACTACATTGTGTTGGTTGCAGACGACGGACAGCGTTGACCTTAGCTGAGGCTTGCAGAGCGGGACGGTACCCGGAGGTGGACCACTGGACGGGACGTGCTCGGAGCGGACGACGGAACCCGTGGAGCAGAGGAGCTATCTGTACATACCCTTCAGGTGGGATTTCCAGTGGACAGTTCGGAGTAGCGGCTTTTACCTTTCAGTTGTTGTTTTCCCTTTCGAGTTGTACTTTACTTTCAGTTTGGGTTTGTATTCTAGACCATTTACTTTTCCGCACTTTCAGTTGTACTCTGCTTTTGTTTAGTGTTAACTTTCCGCTTGCTTACTCTATGGTGTTTGTTTACTTTACAAAGGCAATGCCTTCCCTTGTTACCGGGATTTACGCCTTGGTGCTAGTCGCCAACCCCTGGCCTATGGAAGGCGGGCTTGGGGTAGTCACGGCACGGACCCCGAGGGCGGGTCGTGACAGTTACGGTCTCCTTACATATCCCCTTATCACACCAGCATAGGACCTAAGTGTAAGGTTTGCTAAGTTGAGAGAATCCGAGGGAGGCTCGACCAACATCCCACGAGTAGTAATTTCTATCAGTTTGAACTTCTCATGAAGGAGATTTCGTTCTAGCTTCACACGATGAAGTTCGTCTTGGGTTTGGTCCAGAGCAAAGCCCAGTGGTGCTACCTCCTCCCAAGTTCTGTTAGATGAGCTTCGATCGGTCCAATACTACTGGGTGAGGCCATAGAATATTATTTCTATAATAATTAACAAAGATTACTTGTATTTAGAGACAAAAATCAAAAAGTTTAGTTTCCAACAGTCATATTGACCAATGGTCATATAATAGTCAAAACCCAATGGTCTCATTTTAATTATAATCATGTTATCAAATAAAACATTTTTGTTGAGTATAAAAATAAAATAAAATAACACATAAAATTAAGAAACAATATTTATTCAAAATTTCGGGTCGTTACAGTCTTCTCCCCTTAATAAATTGCATCCTCAAAATTTTTAAAAAATTGTGTTTTGAAATTTCATTGAAAGTACCACATCGTAAAAGGAGTAAGTAAAACTATTACTTTAAAAGAATGAAATGGAAGTACAATGGTCACCCGAGTTAACCCACACTAGGATTCCATGTAGGAAAACATTGACTTGGAGGAGAAAACAAAGGGTCAAGTTCTAAGGGAGAGTGATAGAAAACATGATTAAGAGAATGCTAACCATAAAAAAATCCATATCATATGATGTGTGTAAGCGGTATTTGATTAACTAGTAGGAAACATAAACCAACAACGTTTTCGTTTTATGTTCCTTTTCATAATTTTGAGGAATTCATCAAAAACATAAGAAAATATACCTACCTTCATGTAGAGTTTCATCCTTTAATATGTTTCTACCAAAACTAATCTTTTCTCCAAATGATGAGAATTCAAAACTACTATGTCTCATCAAAACACAAGAATCATCTTCTAGAGAATCACATAATCCACAAAAGATTGACTATCTATTTCTTATCACTTTAAACATTATCCCAAAAACATAAAAGGTAAGTTAAAACAACTCTTCAAAAAAGAAAGAATCCCATAGGAATGGAAACTAATTTTAAATATTCAAAGTTCCATGTTACTACCCAAAGTTCATCATAGACCATTCCATAAATAACGGTCCTTAATATTCCTCAAAATAAACCAAACTAAGATTGAAACCCAAATACAAGAAGGATTTCATATCATAGTCTTCCAAAATAAACTTCATTGTTCATATCCAAAAAACATCAACAAATCCTAAAATCTTATAACAAAAGTAGCTAACCTAAACACATTTTACTCAAGATAGGTTAATCATTCCCATAAGTAACCTAAATTACTATAAGTCCACATTAAATTCATCGATTCTTCAAAATATAAGTCAACCTTACTTCTCAATGAAAATACCGTAGTAATCTATTTACCTCGATCATATAGGGTCCCCATAATAGTGAACGTCTTCCAAAATAATAATCATCTTTTAATACCATAATCATCTCTTTCATATTAATACGTCAATCGTCGCATTTCCTATCACATTGGTTGTTGGGACATGTTCTTCCATTTCCCACCATTAACAAATTAGAGAAAGTATAATTAGGGGCTTAAATACATAGCCAATAATCATGAAAAGGAACCTAAATCATATAAGGATAACTTGTAGAAGAAAAGTATACCCTAACTTGTGATCCCATAGGTTTCAAACTAGGTTATCCATGATCATATATTCTTATGTGAATCTTTATTTTATTTTATCTTTGTTCCTTTAACAATGGTTCATACTAAGCTAATGAATTTACCAAAGCATATCCCTCGGGAGTGTCGTAACCAAGAGTGCAACAAGGCCCGTTGTCGTGTACCAGTTCCCGTTTGAGTCTAGCTCAAATCAGTGTTTTTGGGTTTTACCCCTATGTACATCTGTGCCAGAGCTACCTCTACCTGCTCGTATCCAGATAGGGAGGTATTTTCTTGGCAACACATTACTCAATACTCACCAAAATTCCAGGAAGATTTCCTATATTTAAAATTTTCTATAGGCTTCTTCCTAAAGTTTTCATATCCTAATTTCCAAAAATAACTAAATAATCCTTTGATACCAACTATAGAATCCCACCTTTTTATCACATAAACATTCGTTACATTATACAAAACTGGGGATCATTAAGGTTCAGTGTCTTGGAAACCAGGAACTTAATACATGAAACAAAAAAAACATTCTTCTTAAACCCTTGAAAGGCTTCTCTTTAAGTTCATCCTAGTTTCATTACTGCATCATATAACCTAGGGACATACATCAAAAGAAAGGGTGAGCAGAAGGATCAGTATGGGATACAAGAGATACATTTTACATGTGAATATGAGATACTTTAATAAGGTATGAAAATAACTTTAAGGCATGAAGAATAAATCATGAGATATATCATTATAAAAATAACATTTTTCACAACGTGAAGATGTGTCTAAAACATTTAACATAGACAATCATGAACATATCACCAAGGTCCATCCCCAAGGTGTCATTTTAAAATTACCAAGGTTATTCATCAAGATATCGTGAAAATTGTAATCTCTAGTGGTTACATCATTACCCAATGCATTGGAGCGCTATCAGGGAGCACCCTTAAATTTTCCTTTATTATCATGTGATCCACATATATCATCATAAATAATTTCATAAACAACCCATATAGCATAAAATAAATGGGTTTTATTTCATAATCATAACGTTTTAAAAACTGCTTTAAAGACATGATCTTTACGTCACATTAAACCCACAGAAGGGGAGAGCGGGTCTCATGTATGTAAATCCTAGAATTTAAAATAAAACATTTTGGTATATATTTGAATACACATTTTGAAGAAAGATCTTTGAGTAATCACTTAACAAAATAAAAGTTCTTTAGAAAAAGAGAGATACATTTTGAGACGGAAATTCTGCAGCATAATGGCTATGATTCAGGATTTTAGAAAACATTGGAAAGAGAGGGGTCATGGGCCAAACACTCTTAAATGACCCATAAAACAGTAGAGGGACAGAATCTAAAATATTTGAGAACATGGTAATGAAATTTGAAATATATACCATATTAAATGAAGAACATGAATGGAAGACAAAAATAAGATTTCTCTTATGAAAATTCGGCAGCCCAATGACGTCACTTAAACTTCAACAAAAATGAATTGAAAAGATTAAAATAGGGTCTCTCATCATATGAAAATAAGGGTTCAGTATGATAGATATAGATATCATACCCCAACATAATAAAAAGGAACGTGAAATACTTTACATGAAAATAGATCTTGAACATGAGAAGGGTGAAAGAATCGCTTAAAAATCCGGCAGCCTAACGGCGCCACTTAAAACGTCAAAATGCTGAATTGAAGAGATCAAATGGGGTCTCTCATCATATGATCATAAAAGATCATTATGATAGATATAGAGATCATTACCAAACATAATAAAAATGAACTTGAAAGACTTGACAAGAAAATAGAACTTGAAAATGAGAAGGGTGAAATAATCCGTTACAAAAATTTCGGCCGCATAAAGACGCAACTTAAAATTTCATAAAATGAAATGATGAGAGTAAGAGGGGGTCTCTCATCATATGAAAATAAAAAAGGACAGTATAATTAATATAAAATAACATCCTCCAAAATAAGAACATGGAGCATAAAAGGAATGATATAAAAGAGATTACTTGAAAAGGAAGAGAGAGGTCGGATCCCTTACATTAAAACGTAACTCTTAAAACTCAAAGGATGGGACCTTGAGGGCTTGGGGGAACCTTAGGAGGACTCTTTTAGAGGTAATGAGACCATAACTTCGTTGGGGGAGAGTGGGGAGTCTAAATGATGATAGGATTTCTAGTTATTTATTGGGAAAGTGAGGGGACAAGGCATTAGTGGCCAATGGACACCTCAAAAGTGGTTTTCCCAAAAGCATGGGTCCTCCCATGGTACATCCCATGGAGTTAGTACACATGGGGACCCCCACACAATAATTAATCCACTTTAGTCGACTATCCCTTAAAATATTTCATGACATCATAATGACACAGTTATGATGTCATTAAACATACAGAAACCCTAAAACTATATTTTTTACTATTCACTGAAAATTCAACTTTCTCAGAAAAATCCCAAAATTTCACATTAACCAAATATCAATGATATGATTTCAAAAATGAACTCCATTTTATAAAAATAATTTTCTAAATATTTTTAATTTTATTTTTTAATAAATACATTATTCACCGAAAATTCATTTTTTTCAGAAAAAACCCCAAAAATTACATTAACATAATATCGATGCTCTGAGTTGAAAAATGAAATCCATTTTATAAAAATAATTTTTTTAAATATTCTTAATTTAATTTTTAATTAAAAAACACTATTCTCCCGAAAAAACTAATACTTGAATAATAATTTATGAAACCATTATTTAACCATTTTATTGAATTACATTACTTAATCAAGATGCCTAGATTATTTTAATACTTTTTTTAAGTGAGATTACTAATCCATTTGGTCACATTACTAATCCTAATCATAAAATCACTATTCATAATTTATTATTCATCAAAAATCAGGTTGATCTTATTAGACTCTAAATTTCTTACTGAACATAATTGTAGAAGAACATTTTTTTAGAATCATTACATGTTTTTAATTATTTAAGGTTTACATAACCATTTTTAAAATATCCTTTCTCTAAAATTCACCAAAAATATGCATAATATATTTATCCGGTCATCTGAAAAGTCATAAACATCATCATAGGAAGAAATCCCAATTTTTATTTAAAACAAAGGATTACGCAAGGAAGTTACGGTCTCCTTACATAGCCCCTTATCACACCAGCATAGGACCTAAGTGTAAGGTGTGCTAAGGTGAGAGAATCTGAGGGAGGCTTGGCCAACATTGCACGAGTAGTAATTTCTATCAGTTTGAACTTCTCACAAAGGATATTTCGTTCTAGATTCACACGATGAAGTTCGTCTTTGGTTTGGTCCAGAGAAAAGCCTAGTGGTGCTACCTCCTTCCCAAGTTCGGTTAGATGGGCTTCGATCGGTCCAAGACTACTGGGTGAGGCCATAGAATGTTCTTTCTATAATAATTAACCAAGATTACTTGTATTTAGAGTCAAAAATCAAAACGTTTAGTTTCCAACGGTCATATTGACCAATTGTCATATAATAGTCAAAACCCAATGGTCTCATTTTAATTATATTCATGTTATCAAATGAAACATTTTTGTTGAGTATAAAAATAAAATAAAATAACACATAAAATTTGGAAATAAGATTTATTCAAAATTTCGGGTCATTACAATCATCCCCCATTAAGAAATTGTGTCCTCGCAATTTTTAAAAAATTGTGTTTTGAAATTTCATTGAAAGTCCCACATCGTAAAAGGAGTTAGTAAAACTATTACGTTGAAAGAATGAAATGGAAGTACAAAGGTCACCCGAGTTAACCCACATTAGGATTCCATGTAGGAAATCATTGACATGGAGGAGAAAACAAAGGGTCATGTTCTAAGGGAGAGTGATAGTAAACATGATTAGGAGAAAGTGAACAATAAGAAAATCCCAATCTTATGATATGCGTAAACGGTCTTTGATTACCTAGTAGAAAACGTAAACCAAAAACGTTTTCGTTTTATGTTCCTTTTCATAATTTTGAGGAATTCATCGAAAACATAAGAAAATTTACCTACCTTCATATAGAGTTTTATCCTTTAATATGTTTCTACCAAAACTAATCTTTTCTCCAAATGATGAGCATTCAAAACTACTTGGTCTCATCAAAACACAAGAATCATATTCTAGATAATCACATGATCCACAAATTATTGACTATCTATTTCTTCTATCTTTAAAAATTATCCCAAAAACAGAAAGGGTAAGGTAAAACAACTCTTCAAAAAAGAAAGAATCCCGTAGGAATGGAAACTACTTTTAAATCTTCAAAGTTCCTTGTTACTACCCAAAGTTCATCATAGACCATTCCATAAATAACAGTCCTTAATATTCCTCAAAATAAGCCAAACTAATATTGAAACCCAAATACAAGAAGGATTTGATAACATAGTATTCTAAAATAAACTTCATTGTTCACCTCCAAACAACATCAACCACTCCTAACATCTTATAAAAAAAGTAGCTAACCTAAACACATTTTACCCAAGATAGGTTAATCATTCCCATAAGTAACCTAAATTACTATAAGTCCACCTCAAATTCATCGATTCTTCAAAATATAAGTCAACCTTACTCCTCAATGAAAATACCCTAGTAATCTATTTACCTCGATCATATAGGGTCCTCATAATAGTGAACGTCTTCCAAAATAATAATCATCTTTTAATCCCCTAATCATCTCTGTCATATTAATACGGCAATCGTCGCTTTTCCTATCACATTGGTTGTTGGGACATGTTCTTCCATTTCCCACCATTAACTAAGAAGAGAAAGTATAATTAGGGGCTTAAATACTTAGCCAATAATCATGAAAAGGAACCTAAATCATATACGGATAACTTGTATAAGAAAATTATTCCCTAACTTGTGATCCAATAGGTTTTAAACTAGGTTATCCATGATCATATATTCTTATGTGAATATTTATTTTATTTTATCTTTGTTCCTTTAACAATGGTTCATACTAAGATTATGAATTTACCAAAGCATATCCCCCTGGAGTGTCATAACCAAGAGTGCAGCAAGGCCCGTTGTCATGACCATTTACCGTTTGATTCTAGGTCAAAGCAATGTTTTCGGGTTTTACCCCTATGTACACCTGTGCCAGAGCCACCTCTACCTGCTCGTATACAGACAGGGATGTATTTTCTTGGAAACCCATTACTCAATACTCACCAAAATTCTAGGAAGATTTCCTATATATAAACTTTTCTATAGGATTATTCCTAAATTTTTCATATCCTAATTTCCACAAATAACAAAAAAATCCTTTGATACCAACTATAGCATCCCTCCTTTTTATCACATAAACATTAATTACATTATACAAAACTGAGGATCTTTAAGGTTTAGTGTCTTGGAAACCAGGAACTTAATACATGAAAAAAAACATTATTCTTAAACACTTGAAAGGATTCTATTTAAGTTCATCCTAGGTTCATTACTGCATCATATAACCTGGGGACATACATCAAAAGAAAGGGTGAGCAGAAGGCCCAGTAAGGGATACAAGAGAAACATTTTACATGTGAACTTGAGATACTTCAATAAGGTATGAAAATAACTTTTAGGCATGAGAATGAAATCATGTGATATATCATAATAAAAATAACCTTTTTCACAACATGATGATGTCGCTACAACATTTAACGTAGACAATCATGAACATATCACCAAGGTCCATCCCCAAGGTGTCATTTGAAAATTACCATGGTTATTGACAAAGATATCGTGAAAATTGTAATCTCTAGTGGTTACATCATTACCCAATGAATTGGAGCACTATCAGGGAGAAACCTTAAATTTGACTTTATTATCATGTGATCCACATATATCATCATAAATAATTTCATAAACAACCCATATAGAATAAATAAATGGGTTTCATTTCATAATCATAACATTTTAAAATCTTCTTTAAAGACATGATCTTTACGTCACATTAAAACCACGGAAGGGGAGAGCGGGTCTCATGTATGTAAATCCCAGAATTTATAATAAAACATTTTGGTATATATGTGAATACCCCTTTTGAATAAATATCTTTGAGTATTCACTTAATAAAATAAAAGTACCTTAGAAAAAGAGAGAGACATTTTGAGACGGAAATTCTGCAGCATAATGGCTATGTTTCGGGGTTTTAGAAAACATTGAAAAGAGAGGGGTCATGGGCCAAACACTCTTAAATGACCCATAAAACAGTAGAGGGACAGAAAATAAAAGATTTGAGAACATGGTAAGAAAATTTTAAAGATATACCATATGAAATGAAGAATATGAAAGGTAGACAAAAATAAGATTTCTCTTATGAAAATTTGGCAGTCCAATGACGTCACTTAAACTTCAACAAAAATGAATTGAAAAGATAAAAATAGGGTCTATCATCATATGAACATAAGGGTTTAGTATGATAGATATAGAGATCATACCCCAACATAATAAAAAGGAACATGAAAGACTTGACATGAAAATAGATCTTGAAAACGAGAAGGGTGAAAGAATCCCTTAAAAATTCGGCAGCCTAACGGCGCCACATAAAACTTCAAAATACTGAATTGAAGAGATCAAATGAGGTCTCTCATCATATTATCATAAACGATCATTATGAAAGATATATAGATCATACCACAACATAATAAAAATGAACATGAAAGACTTGACAAGAAAATAGAACTTGAAAATGAGAAGGGTGAAAGAATCCGTTACAAAAATTTCGGCAGCCTAACGGCGCCACTTAAACTTTCATAAAAAGAAATGATGAGCGTAAGAGGGGGTCTCTCATCATATGAAAATAAAAAGTACAGTACAATGAATATAAAATAAAAACCTCCAACATAATAACAAGGAGCATAAAAGGAATGACATAAAATAGATTACTTGAAAAGAAAGAGAGAGGTCGGATCCCTTACATTAAAACGTAACTCTTAAAACTCAATGGTTGGGACCTTGAGGGCTTGGGGGCACCTTGGGAGGACTCCTTGGGAGGTAATGAGACCATAAATTCGTTGGGAGGAGAGTGGGGAGTCGAATGGATGATAGGATTTATTGGTATTTATAGGGAAAGTGAGGGGACAAGGCATTAATGGCCAAGGTACACCTGAAAAGTGGTTTTCTCAAAAGCATGGGCCCTCCCATAGTACTTCCCATGGAGTTAGTACACATGGGGACCCCCACACAATAATTAATCCTCTTTAGTCAACCATCCCTTAAAATATCTCATGACATCATCATGACATAGTTATGATGTCATTAAACATACCAAAACCCAAAAACTGTATTTTTACTATTCACTGAAAATTCAACTTTCTCAGAAAAATCCCAAACATTCATATTAACCAAATATCAATGCTATGATTTCAAAAATGAACTCCATTTTATAAAAATAATTTTCTAAATATTTGTAATTTTATTATTAAATAAATACACTATTCAGCGAAAATTCATTTTTTTCAGAAGAAACCCCAAAAATTACCTTAACATAATATCAATGCTCTGAGTTCAAAAATGAAATCCATTTTATAAAAATAATTTTCTAAATATTTTTAATTTAATTTTTAATTTAAAACACTATTCATCCGAAAAAACTAATACTTGAATAGTAATTTATGAAACCATTATTAAACCATTTTAATGAATGACATTACTTAATCAAGTTGCCTAGATTGTTTTAATACTTTATTTAAGTAAGATTTCTACTCCATTTGGTCACATTACTAATCCTAATCATAAAATCACTATTTAGAATTTACTATTCATCAAAAATCAAGTTGATCTTATTAGACTCTAAATTTCTTACTGAAAATAATTGTAGAAGACCGTTTTCTGAGAATCATTACACATTTTTAATTATTTAAGGTTTACATAAACATTTTTAAAATATCCTCTCTCTAAAATTCACTAAAAATATGCATACTATATTTCTCCGATCATTTGAAAAGTCATAAAAATCATCATAGGAAGAAATCCCAATTTTTATTTAAAACAAAGGATTACACAAGGCAGTTATGGTCTCCTTACATAGCCCCTTATCACACCAGTATAGGACCTAAGTGTAAGGTTTTCTAAGGTGAGAGAATCTGAGGGAGGCTCGGCTAACATCGCACGAGTAGTAATTTCTATCAGTTTGAACTTATAGTGAAGGAGATTTCATTCTAGCTTTACACGATGAAGTTCGGCTTGGGTTTGGTCCAGAGAAAAGCCCAGTGGTGCTACCTCCTTCTCAAGTTCTGTTAGATGGGCTTCGATCGGTCCAAGACTACTGGGTGAGGCCATAGAATCTTCTTTCTATAATAATTAACCAAGATTACTTGTATTTAGAGACAAATATCAAAACGTTTAGTTTCCAACGGTCATATTGACCAATGGTCATATAATAGTCAAAACCCAAAGGTCTCATTTTAATAATAATCATGTTATCAATTGAAAAAGTTTTTTTGAGTATAAAAATAAAATAAAATAACATATAAAATTAGGAAACATGATTTATTCAAAATGTTGTGTCGTTACAATCCCACAGGAGTGTCAGACTATACATAAATCGTATCTACTTTTTCGTTAACAGGGTGATAATCAAGTAAATAAATAGCCCTTTGAGAAACTATTCAAGATAAATATCAACTTTTTGTATCCATATTGGTATTTAATTTAATATAATCCACTATCCTTTTGTTTCAATACTTTTTTCCGGTTTTTCCTAATTTTTGACTTATCCCTAGGGTTCATTAAACTGTTTTCTTTTCTTAATTTTCAAAAATAACTAATCATTATTTTATAAAAACTATGAAATATCTCCTTCTTAATATATAAATGATTCATAAAATGCTAATATATTTAAAAACAAAAAGGATATTTTCAAGATTGTATTATTAAAAATTATGAACATGATACAAGACACATTTAAAATTTCTTATAGTCCACCTTAAATGATTATTTATATATTCATTCTAGGATTATTTTATTAATTATCATATCTTATGGACTTCTATTAAAAATTATTTCTGAACATAAATTACAGTAAATGAATAATCAATAGAAATATTTAACATGTGATCTTGAGGCACAATTATATGGCTTGATCATAATAACATGAGGTATGTAGTAATGGGATATTCATGAATTATAAAATATAAATGTTTCTAAACAATAAAAATGTGAAATTGTAAGGAATATTACAATGAAAAATCACCAATGAGTGGTAATACATAATTTCCAAAAATATTCACAATGGTATTATAAAGGATGTTCTCTCTAGAGATAAATGTTTTACCCAATGGATTGGGGTTCTATCTATGTATACCATTTATATGTCTAAATTAATTTTTGTCACATTCATCATAATAACACATTTAATTAAAAACCCTCGAGAAATAATGATTATGATTCACATTAGTCATTAAATTCGAAAATTTTAAATAACATGATCGTTACAACATTCTTAAACCATTATAAAGTAACAATGAATTTTTTTTCGGAAAACCACCATTAAATTAATCATGGGTACATATCGGTGAATACCCATAAATAGGGAAATTATTTTGGTCAAAACATAATGACATGTCAACAAAATGAGTGAAACATTAAGGAATGATTTTAGTAGTAGAAAATGTATATAAAGATAGATATTGAATATATTCAATAGAGTTTAGGGAATTATATCATTATTATAACATTATTTGTAAATTAATTGAATCATATAAACACATGAAGACATAATATGATGAAAATAAAGTACTATAAAGGATGTTCGTGGTAGTAATGGAGGTAAGAAGAAGTGAATTCCCTTATATTGAAAAGTTACTTAATAGAACTGGGGGAATTTACCATTGTACTATAAAAGAAGATTAGGAGTGAATTTTGGAGTTTAAGTTATAAAAATAAAGGGTTAAAGGATTTACTGTAAAGTGTAATGGGAGTATGAGTGTAATTTTATATTAAAAGAAGTGGAATTATTTTATAATTTCCAAATATATATCTTTTAATTATTAGTTACTGAAAATTAAAAAACATCAGATAACCCTAGGTTTTTCTTGTGGGTTTAAAAATATATTTTATGTATTATAATATATTATTTAATTTAATTGACATAAAATTTAAATTTTTATACAGTCCATGGAGAAGTAAATATTCAAAAAAATAATGTTGTAATATTATAATTTATATTCTAGAATTGGAATGTCATTTGTAGGCTTAGAAATAATTTAAAATTCATTAAAATACAAAATATTAATGAAAAATTTATTTTTAGTTTAGAAATACTTTAACTATTTTAATAAATCACATATATGAATTTATGATGTCAAAATACTTACTTCATATAACACAATATTTTATTTTCTTCCCAAAAAATTATGAGTTTATGAAATTTATGAAATATTCAACATTATCCATGTTCAAAATAATATTTTCAAAAATATGACTTAATATATTTTTAAGGTTTTATAAATATGAGAATTTTAGTTTTGAAATATAAAATATATATTTATTCAAACATGTTGAATTTTTTATACAATAAAATTTGTATACATAAGGAAAACAATATTTTATTTAATAAAAATATTTTATAAATAATTGTTTATGTCGTAATGAGTTCATAAGACTGATTTACTTATGATGAATTCTTATAGATATCAATCACATATATGTTCTAGATAATGTAGTCATGAACTATTTTTGTAGATACTATTTTAACATATTCTCTAATATTAAAATTTTATACATTGGTGTAACAAAAAATATGATATAAAAATAAATTAAAATATTATTTAATTTTGACAATAATATCAATTTCATACTACTAGGGCCTAAATACATAATATATTATTACAATGGTACAAGATCAATGGGTAAGGTGTGTGATGGTGGTAGTTTGATGAGGTGATTTGACCGACATTTATCTAATGGCTATCTCTAGTAGCTAAATATTCTCTCATAGGAAATATCATTTATGCCTCACATGTTATATCATTGCTTGGGATTGATCAAGAGAAAACCATAATGATTCTACCCACCTTTATATCTATTAAAAATGAGATTCATAGTAAATGATTTTATTATTGGAGGATTTCATTTCTCCCTTCTATATTTAATTGTCTCATATTATTACCCTTAATTTAAAATAAATGTAATGGTCACTTTATAATGAATATATTACCATTGGTCATATTTCCCAAAGGAAGTGTTGGGAAACATTCATATTAATGATGGGTGATGTAATATTAATATTATAGTATTATCCTAATGATAATATTTCTTATACTAACCTATATATGTACAAGTGAACATCATGAATTACTACTTTATTCCCAAATGTTTCTCAAATCATATTTATAATGTCTGTAATATAAAAAACGTAATTTTTTTTTGAATAGTTTTAATGTAAGGTGTTATCATCCTAGAGGAGCTCGATCCTATTGTGTTTATCATTTTGATGTCATTATTATTTTGCATTAATGTCTCTATATTATTTATAGATATAATAACTTATATTATTAATTAATATTTTCTATTTTTTATTATTATTTATATTTTATTATATTTTTTAAAATAAAATATATATAATTATAAAAATGTGTTATTTATTGATTAATGAAAAAATATTTTGTTAGTGTAATTATCTGGTAATCGATTAGGGGGAGATCCATGGTGGTGATCTTAAAATCATTGAGTAGATTCTTATAAAGATATATGGATGCTCTAAGATTGTGTTTAATTAGTGATTTATTCCCTTTCTAGGTGCCCTATGGTGGTGTAGTGGTGTGGATGTGAGAACCATAGAGCATGTGTTATAGACATCCACTCAGTATTTAGATTATTTTTAAGATTCGTTATTCTTTTATAGCTTATTCATAATTTTGATCAATGTATGGTTTATGTTGTTGTTTTCTCTCTACCTTATTAAATTAATTTCATATTTTCTCTTATTAGATAGGTATATTTTGTAGCAGAGCATTTAATATCTATTATTCATGTTTCCTAGTTATTCACCTTAGTAATTTTGGTGTGCTCTTGTGGTGGAGAAATTATTATGTGTTATATTTTAAAACGGATATTCATATAACCAACTTTTATTCAATTTTTACATGTTTTTTTAATTTATGTCGGTGCTAATTTGTGTATAGATATATTATATAATTCCCTAGACCATCCTAAAATATCTTTTGTGTTTGCAATTGTCGCTGATATTAAGATGCATTTATAGGTGTTTTACTAGATAAATTTCCATGTTTAAACATTAAAAGGGTCACAAAGACATGTTTATTTGTGTGTTGGATTCTTTTTTGACTATTTGTGTGGTGTTTTGAATCATTGTCTAGAAAAACCTCTTTTCAGTTCGTTTTCAGTGCTGTTTAATCCCAAATAAGATCATGTCTAAACTACTTGAGAGAAACTCCATGTGGGAGTTGTCATGGTTTTGGATCTCTAGTAAATTGGATATGGGCCATGACTATAGAAACACCACGACACCATTTTTCATGGGTGTTCTTAGGGAAAAACACTTGGTTGTGGGCATTAATCCATGGTGGAAGATTATTCAGGCTGTTGCGTTTAATAAAACATTGACTATGAATATTTTGTTGTGGTGGTTGGGAATGTTTTTATATTTTCGAAACTATTTTCTCATTTTGGGTCTTGAAATATTAATATGGGGGAACATATTCAACATAATATGCATTTGAAATGTTATTTTAATTCATACTTATCCACTATTTACTATTCTTAACACCTCTCTTTGTTTTTAATTTTTTCTTCAAGATACTCTAATTATTATAGGGTTTTGTTTCATGATTATTTCATGTTTAGGATTAGTTGAATTAAATTGTCACTGTGTAACTATTGTTTCTACCTCCATTTGGCACCATATGGCATACTCATTATGGATTATTACATGAATTAAAGAAAATAGAGTATAATTTATCAAGGAAACCTACCTTATAATTATCATTTCATTATTCAGTTATCCATGGTGATCATTTTTTTATAAACTACTTATATGGATATTGAGTTCATAGTATGGATTTATTAGTGGTCTTCATATTATATATTCTGGAAACTCTACTTTCTAATTTGGTGGTCGTTGGTCCTTGATTTCCTATTCATGATGAAGGAACATTGAACATGTAAATTAATGCATGGTATTACATGATTCACATAATTTCATTTGAAAGTATAATGTTTTCATGCATAATATATTTGGGTAATTGTGGAATTATCATTAATACAGAATAATTGAGATTATGAATGGATTGTTTTGTAGAAATCTCATGTGTTTCCATAATGATAACTGTTTGCAACTAAATTTTATTCATAGTGTTCTACATATATATATTATTTTGTTTATCTTGTTTGATTTTTTGGAATTGGATATAGAACATAGAGATCTTAATGATTGTTTGATGAATAATAACGTTGTATGTTTAATTTGTTATAACTGTATCAAATTATTTGATGGAAATCAATGTGTTCCTTGGGGTATTATTAATTGAATTTGTCTTCCTTATAATTTGAGGGTAATGGAATTAATGATTATATATCTTCTACAATTTTAAAACTAATTCTATAGGTTACTTATTATTTTGAACTATGATAAATAAATTTATTAAAACATAAATTTAATGAATTGGTTGTATGAAAATGAAATTATTTAGGGTCTGACTGAAACCATTTTGTATGAAGGAATCATGCCTTGGTTTTAGTTCCTAGTTTTTTATTGACTCTTTTGTTTTCATTTCACTATTTATGATTGTTATGGATGAGGAACCGTGATATGTGACTTAATTTGAGACTAAGATAGTTGATGATTTAGTCAGATATGGGCATGTAGTACCTTGATTTTGGTAGAAATTATTGCATGTGATGGTGGGATGTTGTGAGATCTGAATAATGTTGATGGTGATGGCTAAAAGAAAATATAATATGGTTTGATTATGGTATTTCCCATTTTCATTATGCTGAATTATATGATTCTTGGTTTATCTTAATTCTTATTCAAAGGTAGAATGTCCAATTTTCTTGTTTCATTATTCTATTCCACACTATATGGTGTAAAATGTTGTTCTTGGTCTCTATATCTCATAAGGTAGCACAATATGTGTGCTAGAGTACATGAGATTAGGTAATTATAATTAATTTATGATTATTTAACCCATCTTTTTGGAGGAATGGTTAATTGATAAATTATTATAACTCTTAAAAACCCTGATATTTGTTGGATTATTCCATTTGGGAATGTAATTATATAGTAATTAATGTAATTATGAAATGTTCAATGAAACAAGTAACATGAACACCTTTTCAATGGTTGTGATCTGATAGGATATCAATTCCATAGTTATGGGTGTCAGGTGTTTGAAAGATAAAAACTATAGTTGAGTCTATTTCTACGATATTTCACATAGAGTTAATGTAATCTTTATATATACACATTATCTAATATAGTTTTTGATTATTCCCCACCAATATTTGTAGGTAAACTAACATCTGTGCACTCTGGAGGTTATTTTCTCCAATGTCACAGTCGGTGATGAATGGGAGTTTAAATACCCACTAATTCTATTGATCCATTCTCCCAGTTATACTATGTGAAATTATGCATGGTAATTATCATTCCAATATAGGTGTTTATATCTGTGCATTGTATTTTTCGATTTTTCACAAAAAAACAATCGATACAGTATCCTATATAATTTTTATATGTATTATTTGAAAGGGTTCTAATGGATTGAGGTATAATACATGAAATTTAGGCTTTGGGGGCTCCAAAACAAAACTCAATTACCACCTTGAGATATATATATTGTTGTTGAGTTTATGGGATGCATCGGGTGCATAATATTTATGTGATGCACATGGTTTATGATATTTTGTTGTATCCTAGTTGTTATGAGGTATGATTATTCATGGGATATAATTATTTTAGGATGTTTGATGTTTATATAGAGTGGTAACCCAATGTGGTAGTGGTAGTAAGGTATCATCATTTGATAATTTGTCGATATTATCCTATTACACTAATTGAATAATTTGTGAGAGATCCATGGTGCGGATGAGAACATTTAATACCTTTTTTAGTGATGACTGAGTTTAAATTATTTTAAACGGATTTATTATTCATCATTAATATTTTAAGTGAGAGGATTTGAGTTGGATCTTATTGTATACAACTATTATTCTATCCCAAAATTTATATATAATTTTTTATATCAATAGTATATTATTGTTAATTGGGATAGACATTACATGAATTCGTTTTTATTCTAGAGCAATTTAGGATTATACGTTTATTTATTGGGTTACATTTTCGTACTTTAGTTTCTTTTTTAACTATTTTTATTATAGGGCATTTCATACATTTATTTGGATCTATTTACATTTTTTATGATAAGGAATTGTTTGGTGATTTATAGGATACCTTATTTATCATGTTATTATTATAGGTAAATACCTCTTATTTTTGTGTATGATATAACATTGTGTATTTTCTCCAACCATTGACTATTAAAGGGTTTATTTAGTCATTATTATCTCCTTTATTAAATTTCCAGCCTTGTAGGAGTACCATTAGGGGAAAGGGGTCATGAAAATACAAATTTCAACTATCCTACAAGAGGTATGGAATGATAGAATTTTTTATAAGAATATCATTAATGGACTAGCATCACATAGTCAAATCATTCCTAGGAATCTCTTTGCATGGTGGGGAGATTTAATCTTCTTCCACAACAAACATTATTCTAATGAAATTGGCCTATCTCATTAGGCCATCACTTCATGACAGTTGAAGAGGAACCACTTGAATAACAAAAAATTACACCACATTACCCATTATATTGTGACCCATACATTTCATATATATATTTATACTACTTCTTAATAGAATAATATGCATTATATAAAATTTTAATCAACACTAGAATCAATTAGTTCAAGAATCCTTGGAAACATGGAAACATAAATTAATGGTTCATAAAATATCTAAATAATCTCCCTCAAATTTATTCAGAATTGAAAAAAATACTAGATATACCATACTAACTACTTTTCATCATATCATGTGTAATGGAAAAATAATAAAACAGTGATCTCTCATGATATCTAAGGGTAAAAATGGGGGGGTGTCAATGATCACATAAAAATAACCTGAAAATAAGACTATATTAAAATGATCTTTACATTTTATGAACAATGAAAAACATATCTAGGATGATAATTCTATTTCATGAAAAAAATATCAATATTTTCTAATACATGAATCATAATCCAATAAAATAAATTAAACCATGCAATATTAATATATGAAAAAATAGAATTCTTGCATATAAAACACATATAAAATCATTTCTGTAGTAGTAAAATCTATTTTCCAATACTATCCTAGGAAAATTTTTTCAATCCCTATATAATCATAATATTTAAGGTTCACTCCCTGGACTATAATTTTGTATAAATTGTTTTAATAAAATGGGTTCTGTCACCATTTTAATTCTATTTATCTCATTATATATCAATCATTTTCCAATTAATTACAGGGAAATATATCCCCCTCTCATCACATGATGAAAATAAAAATTATGTTTCCCATAATATAATAAATAATTATTCACATAAAAACCCATAAAAATAAATTGGTTTCATAAAAATATTCTCCTATCATAACCAATGGAAAAGACATTGGTTTCATAAACATTCCATCATTTCATCACATCATAAACGATTGAAAGAAAATGAGTTTAAAATAAAATGTTCCATCATATTCATAGACTATCTGGTGAAAAATTCATATAAGTATTCGTGGATCATATCCCTCTTAAATCATATACGAAATTAATGTTTTTTATTGATGTAAATAAATTCCATATAAATATCATTAAAATAATCGTGAGGAAAATAACAATTTCCTTTCGCATTCAATTATTTTAAAAAAAATACACAATTATGAAGGAAGGAATACTCTTTGAAAATAATCTTATAAACATGTAATGTAAGATTAAAATAAATGAATATTCATGATGGTGAGAAATTATATTCTCACCGAATATATTAAAAACAATTATTTCATACATTTTTCTTAAATGTAACTATGTACCTTGTTTATAAAATAGAAAAAAATTATTCCCTTGAAATAGTTTTATAGAAATTAAATTGTGTTAAATAATGAATTTAAATAATCATAGTATAATAGTATAATACTTTTTTTAAAACATTTGTCTAAAATACTAATATGGAAGAAAGTTATTCTACAATTGGGAGAAATCAAAATAATTCCCTAAAAAATAATTTATGTCTCTTGAGTGCATAAGTTGAGGAAATTGAATGGAAATATTTATTTCTAATATATAACTAATGAATCCAAAATTCCATAAAGGTAGAATATAAAAGAAAGATGAACCATAAAGCTTTATGGAGGCTGTAGTCCACACATATGCAGGACTGATGTTATCAATTCCCAAAGGATTGGATGGTAAGTAGGTAGACATGAAACTATCATTCCAAGAGTATAATTATTTCATTTATACCATATATAAATATTAAACCCATTATAATAGCTATATGTAAAACATGGTCAGGACAAATGATTTATATTTCAATGTGGAGAAGTCAATCCATGCGTACGCATTGGCGATATATTCACATTTCATTTTATTGGAAGGAGGTTATATAATGGTGTTTTAAAAATCATATTTTTTTTACATATTTAAGTTTATTATTTTAGTATATTTTGATAAATACCATATATTTATTAGAGTAATATAATATTATAGAAATTGCTGATTTGATAATGATATTACCTGATGTTTCAAACGACTCTATTAGATCTCCTCTAAAGGGCGCTAGAGATGGTATTTAGGGAATACAAGAAACTATATGATGTGGTGAATTTAGTTTAGAAGCATGATGGGTAGAGTATTATTGAGTTATATGTGTTAAGGTGGCGTAATTATGTGTGGGAGTAGGTTCTTGTTTATGTTTTATCTGAGATGAACTTTTGAATTTTCATAAAATATTAAATTATAAAAAATTCAATCTCTAAAAAATTCCCCTAAATAACCATGTATTTGAAAACATGGGAGGATATGGTTTTTCCCCATCAAATAAGATAAATTATACATTTTGGTGTCATTTTAAACCAAATCATATTGATTTACCCTAATTTAACACATTTTAATTTTAATTACTCTTTCAAAATTTTCAATTTTAAAATGATGTATATTATTACATATAATGAAATATTTTTATGATAAATAGAAAAATTATTTAAATTATCTGAATTATCATAAAAACATTATTTTATTTCATTTTTTTAAAAATATTAAATAATTTTATTATTTATTTAGAATTATAATATTTCTAATTTTTAAACTATTCTATTAATTTCAAATTCAATATATAATGTCAATGTTATAATTTTAATATAATCATTTTAAAATATTATATTTTATATACACCTATAGTAATTATGTAACACTATTATATACTAAAATCATATAAATTTTAATATTTTCAAAATAATTCATGTAACTTTTTATTTAATTTAATAAATAATTTATTGGAATTGTGCGAGTATTTAATGTAATTATATAATACCAAAAAATTAAACATAAATTACCAACTTGAATATGATTTTATTATGAAAATAATTTTGATAATAATTTATTCGTAACTATTTTTTATCCCCATGCAAACACAAAAAAATATATTTAAAACCATGAGAGTACATTTTGTATCTTTTTCTTGATTTAAATAATATATATGTCATTTTCATCGAATATTTTCAATTAAATAAATCAATTAATATCCAAAGGTGATATGTTTTGTATTTTATTTCATCTAATAACAATTAGGATGAAAAATTATTAGCTTATCACATATTTTGAACATATAATAAACCAATTTATCTATTACCTAGCTGATAAATTTTACCACAGATATTATTAATATTGACAAATAATAAATGGGAATATTTTAAAAAATTTATCCAACTATTTATTAACATTTTTTCAGTTTATAAAAATCAATTAATATAAGTAGTATAACTTAAATCTAATGTATGTGTAAAAAATGTGACGAACACAATGTTTTAGAAAAAATAAATTTTAATCATAAAAATAAATTTATTTGTATCCTATTACTTGAAAAATATATTTTTAATGTTTAAAACATTTACTCAAGTAAATAAAATATATATTTCATTAAAATCATTCATAAATTATGATTACCTAACATTTTAAAAATTAATTTACATTGGTTGCATAAAATAATTCAGAAAAAACAACACATTTATTTCTAAATATTTTTCTCATTTTTATTCATATAATATGATAAATAATGAATTATTTGTATGAATTTTTAGAGTATATATTAATTTAAAAATTTATTCATTACAATTCATACCACCGAATCAAACAACTTGGTGATAATGGACGCATAATATTTTTATAATGTTAGAGGAGTTGTTTAGACTCAGTTTTGTGTGAAAAATAATTTATTAGAAAAAATAAATAATTTATATACACAATTATCATAAAAATATTGGGATTTAGATTATAAACCCTTTATAATTAATTTTTACCTTGGAATTATTTAATTTTATACAAATATATAAGCATAATTCTGTCTCATCACATCCTATTTATCCCACAGGGCTTCATTATATTGGTGGTCTTGCCACAATGCATTGACTAGGTGAGTGCTCTTATTTTATAGAACCATAGCTCTATGATTAAGAATATTCACTAATTTTTCTACTTAATAATGATATTTCTCTAATATTATAACCCTTGAGTTCAATATATTTGAAGGATCATCACTCTGCTTCCTCAGTATAGATATATGTAACACATCATGATGTTGAGAATGATTTGGTTGATGTTCAAATCGATAAGCTACCATCATGATATTATCCAAAATTTAAAACAGAAATATATACATAATTATTATATTTTTCTTCATTAGAAATCTCATTACACTATTTCAGTGTTATATTCCTAGGAATACCCTATCACCATCATCATGTGATAGATCTCTCTAACGATTTTCAGAAAAACATTTTTATCAATTACGAGATTATATTATAACAAGACTTCTCTTTATTAAAAATTACTACATGTTTTATTACACTTAATAAAACCTATAATACTGAGATTCATAGTGTTATTAAGAATGTAGGAACATTCCATACCAACTTATAACATAAAAATTATCATCTTCATTGAAGACTTCTTTGACATGACAAAATTTTCCTTCGTATTTAACACAACATGGGATAAACTAAGGAAATAAATATGAAAGTGGTGACCTTTAATGCCCTGAGAGGGAATAAAAAAGGAATAAAATGAGGAAGACAATAAATTATAGAAAATTGACATATCAATGGATCATTAAGGGAATAGAAAAAATGATGCATAATATAGCATGATAATCCTAACATGGGAAATGTGGAAATAGATTAAAACGCTGAATCAGTAATATAAGTCAAGGATAAATCCTCAAAAAAAAATTTTGAAAAAATTATAATACATGAATAAGGTAAAACCCCTATCCAAATATGATGTATCATGATACTAACCATTACTCAATTCATTGTTACGCTATTAAGGAACACCCTTCATAATCATTTCATTATCATGCTTATGTGTTCCACATAGATCATATAATACAGATTCATTAAACCTAAGACCTGCCAACACAAGGGGGTGAGGATGGCCTCTCGTTGGAGATGGGTGATCAGTGGCTTTCTTTTCTGCAGGATAAAGTGAAATCCTTGGTCCTCTCTTTAATTTTTTCAGGCATTCCAATATGGTTGGTGCCTTATGTCAGAGAGGTTCGGGTTTCTTCATTTCTGTCTGTTGATGCTATAATGCCCTCAGTGATGGCCTCGGTTGGATGTGATATCGATTCCTATTTGGAGGATGCTCATAAGGGCTTCCCGGAGGGAGTGGTGAAGGAATTATCTTCGGCCCGCAACTCTCCTCCTCGGTTGGTGATTGCCTCCCTAATCCAGGAGGAGATGCCCATAAAACCTTCCACTGCAAAGGTGGGGAACATGTTTTCTTTATTGGAGGAATCTAATCACCCTTTGAAGAAGAAGGTTCTCCTTCCAAATAAGGTTTGTTCAGTAGAAGGATCCTCGAGACCGGTGACTCGTTCCATGGCCAAGGATGAGTGGTGCAAGAACCTCTTCTACCAAAGAGTAGGTAACATTGGCCAGAAGGCCAAATCCCCCATACATTAATGTCATCCTTGATTATCTGGAATGCTCTAGGTCTTGGGGGGAAAGAAAAATGTTCTTTCTTGGCATCTAAGTGTAGAAAACAAGGGGCTTCCCTGGTGGTCATCTTAGAGGCCAAAGAGGACCCAGGTAGAATTATCTTTTTCAGTAGGAAGATGGGGTTTGGTAACTATATGCATGGTCATCTAGTTAATAAACATGTTCAGATTTTCTAGAAGAGTTTTATCCAGGTTGAGTTGGTGCAAGTGATGGATCAGTGCGTTTCATTCCAGCTTGTTCTCAGAGATTTGGTGATTATGTTTTCATTCATTTATGCCAGCAGAGATGTTTTGGTTATGAATAACCTATGAGAATCCCTTGGTTCCTTTGATCCGTAGGGATTAACTTGGTTTGTTAGTGGGTATTTTAACTCAATTAATGACAAATTTGAGAAGAGGGGAGGCTCTGTGTTATATAATAACAGTATGATGGATTTCAATAGCAGAATCTCAAGTAAGAGTCTCCTGGATTTGGGTTTCATGGGGATAAACTACACCTGGTGTAATAATTGTCGTGGGAGAAACCGCATCTGGTGTAGGTTGGAAAGATACTTGTCGAACTTGCAAGGCCTGGAATTCATCCCCAAGGCCACGGTCGCTCATTTTTCGCATGCCCTCTCGGATCATAAACCCCTTCTTATCAACCTTAAGCCATGTAGTCAGGAGAGTAAAGGCTTCTTGTATTCAATGGATTGGCATCACATGGAGGGCTTCATGCAAATGATGAAGGATTCCTGGGTTAAGGAGGTGGAGTGATGAACATGGGTTGCATTTTCCGGACACCTTACATGTATCAAGCATGATATCAGCATGTGGTTTGCATGTAATCAAATAGTGAAGGACTCAGTGGAGTCGATGTAGAGGGAGATCGACAATCTGGAAGAGATACTTGAGCACATGTGGAATGAATCCTTCTTCATCCTTCTATGTGATAAGAGATCCTTGAAGGTGAAGCGGCTACTGGAAGTGGATAGTAGCTTAACACAGAGATCGAGGGTGAGGTGGCTTATGTAAGGAGATAGAAACAACAGTTTTCTCCACGCTTTCTTGAAGGAGCGCAAAGTTCAAAAGTGAACATAAGGCTAGAGGATGGCTCATTTTCCTCTGACGTGAATGTGGCTGGAAGGTTTGATTTGGAACACTTCGAGCAATTGTTTGGGGGGATATCTCTTGGAGTCTTCAGTAGGGGATAACATAAATCATGATCAAGAGTTATTCATGGGAAGTATACCTCATAGTATTAACGTGGTGGAGAATGATTCCCTAAGGTATCTGACATCAGGGGACGAGATCGGTGAGACAGTTAGCTCAATGTCATTGGAGAGTGCACTTGTTCTGGATAGGTTTTTGGGCTCCTTCTATGAGGAAGTGTGGGATTTTGTGAGGCCATAGGTCACAAAGGTGATTCAAAACATTTTCAGGGGGGATCCATCAACAGTAGTTCGTGTGCCTCCATGGTGGTGCTTGTGCCCAAAATAAAAGATCCATACTCTGTTAACCATTATAGGCCTATTTTCCTGTGCAATGTTTCAAATAAGATCCTTGGTAATCTTCTAGATATGAGACTGAATAAGGTGATCCCAAAAATTATTTCCCTTGAACAACATCACTTTATCCAGAGCAAAGGCATACATGGGGTAGTGGGAGTTGCCCAAGAACTGACGGAGAATTTGAATAAGAAGGTGGTTGGTTCAAACTTGATTGTCCAAGTTGATATGGATTAGGCTTATGATAAACTTGAATAGAGTTTTTTAATCCGAGTTATGAGAATAATGGGTTTCCATGAATGGTTTTGTGAATTATGCTTCCAATTCATCACTTCATCGTGGCGTACTATATCGTTTTTGGGGAAAGGATAGAGATTTATCAAGAGTGTTCATGGGGTACGCCAAGGGGGGCCCTTTCTATTTATCTATTTCATATTTCACAGGAGGATCTTTCATGTACCCTACTTAGATTCTTGAGGGATCGGAAGATCTGGCCATATCGGTCCCAAGCCTTTGATGGTACCTACTCACATATTATGTTTTCTGACGATATTCTCATCTTTATTAATGGCAGGAGGTCATCCTTGGAAAATTTTATGTCATTGATGTTGATCTATGGAGGCCTCATCTAATAACAAAACAATTCTAGTAAGACCAATGGGTTTATCTCAAACAAATGTTCAAGACGAAGGGCCCTGATTATTCAAGACATTTTGGGTATACAATGGAAATAGTTACCAATGATATATCTTGGGGATTCTATTATGAATGTTAGGGTGAAAAAGGTATTTTTTGAAGGCATTATAAATAAAATGTTTGGGGTGATTAATTGGAAAACCAGGTTCTTTTCCTTTTGAGGTAGGGTTACTTTGATCAATAGTGTGGTCTCCTCTATTCTGATGCCTGTCTTGTTGGTCAACACCCCACCTAAATGAATTATTCACGCCATGGAGAAACTGATGAACCAATTTCTCTGGGACGGAAACCTTTCAGGAAGAACTCACTGGGCTTCCTGGTTTTATTTATCATTACCAGTTGAGGAAGGTGGGGTCGATCTAAGGGACATTTTGATTTCAATGCAATCCATTCAAGCTTGGTTAACATGGGAGTTTATGGAGGCTCATTCGTTGTGGGAAAAACTCTGAAGACTAAATATGGTTCGAATTGGGATGTGTGGGAGGTCAAAAAGATGTACAGACTGGGGAAATCAGTTAGAAATCATTTGGAAATCCTCCAAGAGGCTTCACGATGCATTGTGGGTCGTGGGGATATCATCTTATGGCAAGATAATTAGACTGGGGAAAATCTCTTCTTCCCTCACTGCCCAACTCCAGATTTATGTGTCAAAGAAGCCAGCCGTCATCCCAAACTTCTTGAAGCTATTCTTAGCCCGATGCAGATGTAAGTTTGAAATGAGGTAATGTTCTTGGAGGAAGTCGAAAAACTATGTTTTACAGAAGCTACTTCTGGGGTCTTCAACGGGTAGAACTACCAGCTTCTGATCCGACATGGGGGCATCCTTGATGAGTGGCGAACTCAACTATGGTGTAGGTAACATCCCACCCAGATGCCCTTTCTGGTTTGGAAGGTTTGAAAACAAGCCATGACGACGGATGAAAACATTCAGAAGAGGGGAATCAATCTAGAGTCAAGATGTTTTTGTTCCCCTCACCCATGGACGAAGTTGGTTATCCACTTATTTCTTCAGAGTGACTGGACCGTTTATCATTGCACTAGTTTGTATTTAAGGGGTTGGTTCAATGATACGTGCTCCTCCATGAAATAGTTCCTTGTATGATGGTTCTCAGGTACGGGAGAGAATGTGATGGAGTCTAAAATCCATTGCAATGTGCTTACAGCAGTTTTCTGGATGCTCTAGGGGTTCAAAATAACGCACGTGATGCAATCCTATAGTCCCCTTATTTAATTCTGGTGAATATGAAAGGAATGAAATATGAATTAGGCTCTCTGTTGAAAGTAGGTCATCATTCTCCAACCCTTTGTAATTTTTTGAATAGGCCGATGGTATGCTCCTGGTCGCAGGGTTGCTGGGTAAGGTGGGTTCCCCCAACAATGGGATTCAAGCTTAATTATGATGGCTCATTCATGGATGGGCTGATGCACAGAGGATTTTTGGTCCGTGATGGGAATGGTTTGGTCATTATGGCCTTCATCAGCTTTCACAGACCAGAAAACTCATTAGGGGTACATGTTCATGCATTTCATACATGCATGGATCTTTGTAACAGTTTATCCTTAGTGTGTGCAGAAGTGGAATCATATTTTGAGATCCTGATTCGGTACTTTCATGTGAAAGTGAAGGTTCCATAGGCCCTTACTTACATTGTTCGTAGATGTGATACTATGATCCCTAATGATTTCTCTATTCATAATATTCTAAGGGAAAATAACGTTGTGGTGGAAACTATCTCTAGGGAGAGGGGTCTAGAGGAACCTTGAAGGGTGTTCTTGAATGTGGTTTCTCTACCCCGGGTATGTAAGAATTTTGTTTAAGGGGATTCCCTTGGATTGCCTCACTTTAGACCATCGTGATCTTTTTAGGGAGGAGTGTTGTTTCCTGTTTTACCATTAATAAAATGAAAATTCAATTATTAGTCATTCAATAAATGCATGAATGAATCTAATGAATATTAATATGTTCATAATTTTGAATACCCTTTATAAAAAAATGGGTATTCTATTCACTACACAATTTTTTTTCATGGAAAATCGCAGTGCAATTTCAGCATCATAACAACATCATATAGAAATTCATAAAATGTATTCATGAAACTTAAATGGGTATTTAATCATTTAGAAATGAAATGGATAATAATAGGGTCATGGAAATACATTCCCAAAATATGGAATCAGAAATAGATGGTGTAACATAATAAAAAATATGATGAAAGTGGAGAAAGGGAAGTTGCCTTTCAAAATTTTACCATGGTAACAGGAACACATAATAGTTCAAAAGAGGTAAAAATGATATTGAAAAGGGATATATTAATTTATAAATCAATTAGAAAGTAATGGGGATCTTTAATATAATACCAAAACATTAAAAAATTGAAATTAAAATACACAACATAAAAAAGGAGTGCTTGATAAAAGCAGAGAGTGAAATATACCTTACAATCTTTTAGAATAGTAATGGATAAGTTATGGGTCCAAATGGTGGAAGATAAATGATCCCTTGTTAAAAAAACTAAAATTTTCATTAAGTTAATTATTATAAAATAATTAAAATATAACAATTTGAAATTACAAGAACAAATTTCAGAAAAGTAACTTGAATTTGAAAGGAGGATCATAGAGTGTGGATCCCTTACCTGAGTGTGTGACTCCAAAATCATTGGTGGCACTCATTGAATGGTTTTTAGGGCCTTGAGAAGATTATAATCTAGATATAATATTTTTTTCATTCTCTATTATGTTTTAGAGAAGATAAATGTTATATTGGGTGGGTTTATATTGGAAAATAGGGGGATTTCATTATAATTTTGGTTTTGGATACTATTTAAAAAAATCTTGAAAACCATGAATCCTAAAAAAGTTTGTGCTGATTATTTATATTATAGGGGAGTGATTTATATTATTTTATAAGGATAATGGTCTATGTTAATAAGATAATTTTCTTTCTTGTGAGGAGGTGTGTCACAATCTAAATGAAATGATTTTAAAATCATAAAATATATTATAAGTATTGGAGGATTCATTATGGATTTATAAAATAAAAAAATTAACATAAAATTACCTCATTTTAGTGTAAACCATATATTTTTCAAATTATACCTTTTATTTTATTTATTAAATGAGTATTGGGCTATTATGATGTCATAAATCACATTGTATATTTATAGGGTATTTAATTATTACCAAAAAATATGCCAATATCATAAAATTATAAAAAATTAACCGCATGATAATTTAGATGAAACTATTATAAAAATAATATTCATTTTATCTATATAATTTTATAAATATGTTAATTTTTACTTTTTAAATATAAAATTTAATTTATTGAAAATTATGGGGTTTTGGCAATAACAGTTTTGAACACTTATAAAAACATCATTTGACTTCCTAAAAATTATTTGAATTATTATATTAAATAAAAGTAATTTTATTATTGTATTTTATTAAAATATTATTTATATAAAAAATTACATTAATTAATTAAATGTTTTTTATTATTAACCAAAAATTCAATTTGTGGTTTATTGAATATAAAATCAAAAACAGTTATAATGTAAGAATTATATGAAGAAAATAAATTCATTATTTTATAAAATCTAATTTTAATATTTCTATTATTATGGTCTTCATATATATTTCATTGATACACATGCATACACCCTAATAGTAAGGTGTGCGATGTTGGGGCTTTCATAGGGTCGTTCTATGAACATGGTTTGGGTTGTGATCTCGATTTGCATGAACATATCCCATAAATAATTTCACTCATACATAAGTTGTTGGATATTGGATTGGGAATTGTATAGGGAAAATATTATAAATTATATCTATCTGAGAAGCTCCAATAAATGGGATTTAAAGGGTACAATTCTTTTGGTTGAGGCTATAACATCCTTAATATGTGGCAATTGGATTTTCAAAATGCATTATATTTGTACTAATCATGTAATGAATATTAAATGAATATATTAAAAATTGTAAATATACTTAATGGTATTTTAAATAAAATCATATATTACCATGTAAGATAATGTGTTTTCTATAACCATGTTGCGTAATAAGACATTTAATTATATCAAAAAAGGGAACATCATTTAAAACAATTCGAATCATTACATCTCTTGTTTTCAATTTATTATCGAAGACATTAAAGGCCAATTCTTCACATAGAAAAGGTCCCAATATACCTGTTTCTATTAATTCATTACATAATGATGGAGTTCAACACTTTCTATCATAGAGGGAATCATAAAGATCCATATGATTACTTGAATGGAAGTTATGGTTGTATGAAAATTATATAAAAAGAAGGTGTTGATGTGAACCCAATTTTAAATACATAGAGAAAGGTCTTAATATTTATTAAATAGTTTCAATATTCTTCTCATATTGATCATATTTATAATGATGATAAGAAATCTAGAAACATATATTTTTATCCAGAACCTGCTAATGGATTCTCAAAAATATCAATGTATCCCTCAAATCCTGATCATATAAAATTTATTATGGTATACCATGAAATCTTACCAATTTTATAATTTATGACCAATTATGTTAATCAATAAAGAAAAACTTATATAATAAAAATGACACATCTTGACTTCACCAGATTACCTAATAAAACCAAAATATAATCATGAACTTTAGGAATTTTGGGGATTCTGATGAAAAAATCCATGGTGATGTTTTTCCATTTCCATTATTATATGGATAATTTTTTAACATCCAAATAATTGAGAAACATACACCTCGATATATAAATTCATTTCATCCTACTGAAAATAATCTTTTAAATCTTTTTTATCTTCATAAATTGATATCACATAGGGAATGATGACATATGATCCTCATCCATTTGTCCCATATTAATATTTGGTACCAAAGTGACAAATACAATGATCCAATACCATATTATTTCATTATAATCAAGGATGATCTCTGTAACATTTTTAAAAAACTCTTGATGATCAAAATCTTCTTTTGTCCCTTTTTAATCTTCACTTGGAAACATGTTCGACCACAAATTATAGAAATATAATATTTCTACCATTCTTAAAAGTGTTAATGATTAATATTTTTCATGTCCAGAAAAATTAGATCATTTTTTATCCTTATCATTGAAATAAACACATGATGCTTTTTGACTTAGGGTATCACCCACCATAATTTTTTCCCATGGTGTTAATGTATTAAGAAGTCCTAATATATAATCACCCCTAACCATCATATTTAGTACATGTTATGCACTTTTTCCGTAAAAAAATTCATAAATCATTTCTGATTTGTTTATCTGTCTCAACTTTCCCTATAAATATAATTACTCGACATCCTTAATGAAAACATTACAGAAGATAAATCCAATTAATGAGTTGGTTAATTTCTGTAATTGTCCTAAAATATTTTTTATACATATATGTAATCATATTGTTCTTACATAGGTCACAAACCAGTCCCTTCATTAATGCAATAATATAGATTAAAACCCATTATAAACTATATGGTAGTATAAGTACAGGTTCACTTACAGGATTACTGTTTATCCCTTCTATATTTTCCCCACATTTATCATTCAATTAGAACTTAGATGCCTTCTAAGTTAACTTTTTGTATAGTATATATATCCATGATAGTTTTTCCACAATGTTCCGAAAAAATATATAAAAACCTAAAAAACAACAGATCTCAATAATAGTGGTTATTCTTGGACAATATAGAACAACTTCTATCAATTCAGTGTCAAATAATATACCATCACTTGAGAATATATAGACCAATATTGAAACATTTTAAATAAAAAATACATACTAGTTAAAAATTCAAAAAATCATCTACTTAGTTAGGGTCTTCAGCAAAATACATAATTTATCTTTATTCTCTTCCATTATATTTAAATATATATGAATATTTACAATATACACTAAAAAACACTGATCATTGTAATCTCTAAAAACACTATTCATTAAACCCATAAATATTATAGGATAATTAGAAAGAAAAAATAGAATCTGTATAAATTTTTAGTTTTCATACCATTTATGGAATGTTTTCTAGGTTATATAGTCCTTCATGACCTTAAAATTATTATTTATACAATGAAGATAAATCTTGTAAATTTTTTCATATCTAAAAAGTCGGTCAAACTAGTCATAAATACGGGGTAGCAGATGTATGTTCGTGATATTGATTTTTTAAGTTGTTGATAATAAATGAAGAGTGTCATTGATCAAAATTTATTCATAAGAAATAGAATAGGGTCACCCATAGGTGATATAAATGGATTAATGAATCCCTTATCCTGATTCTCACGGTGATTCTTTTACAACTCACATGACTTAATTGGGGTCATTCACTATGGTATCTTGGAAATAGGTGTATCACTAGGAATGAGTTATTTTTAAAACGTAACATTGTGGTTTGGTTGTTGGCTATGAAATTATTCTAGAAATATATAAATCAATTCCTACATAATTGGATTATCATTTATGTTGAGTTTATAACCATCAATATGTGAAAAAATCCACTTTTGGAAAAGATTCATAACAAATACAATGGATGTAATTTACATTACATGTTTATTTATTCCATCATAATAATAAGATATCATTTGTTGGCCTAGAATATCAATCCTAAATTCCATTTCACTTTAATAGATGATAGATTTATGTTAAAAATATAATCCATTAACAAAATATCATTTAATGAAACTAGTTGATAAATTTAATGATTAGCAGGAAACACATTCCCACAAACATTAATCAGAGAAGAACAATAGACATATGATGTGATCATATTTCTAATATGAGTTTTAATACTAAAAAATATTTACTTTCATGTGGTGGTATTTTTATCCCCTTAGAGAAACATTTATATGTAAAAGGATTGGTTGATCTATAATTAAATTAGAATTCATGTATTCAAGAGGTTATATAAGTTATTACCTTCACCACATTGAAATCATACACTCATTTGAAATAATAATAGAATGATACTTCCATATGTCTATGGGACTAATATGTTGATAATATCAATCATCTTCATTAACCATTATTTATCTGAACTGGTTAGCACAATGGCCATTCAGCTAGAATTTATGACATGATAGTGTGTTTGGTGAATTCTATGTGATTTCTCTCTATTCACATCATTTACTAACTTATTCGCATCATATAATTATTTGATTACCCGATCTCATTACTTTCTAAATAGAAAACATTTATCACTTCCCATATGAAAATATCACCTATGTTTCCATCCATATTTTGATCATAAAAGAATGTTCACCTTCAAACCTTTTTGGTTTTTAGAATTTCCGTTAAAGGCCTTTATTACATTCATATCAAAACCTTGATATTGATGGGTAACTCTAATCTACATCTCCACCTTGATAGAATGTTGAATGATTCCATCACAGAAATGAAATTCCCATATTTCTAATTCTCTTTAGGTACTTCGTAATAATCCACAAAAAATTGGTCAGCATTACTTTGAGGTTTTATGATAATATTATAACTGACCATTACACATCTTTTAAAAATATACACATAAATACCACTAGATTCATCATACTACTTCATTAACTAATGTTATTATTCATAGATTTTCATATGATTAATAAAACGAATTCACATGTGAAAAAATAATCATTTAAATTAATCCATCTTCATACATTATATTTCTTATTATCCTATTATGTTCTTGATAAAATTCCCAAGCCTATTTTTTTATCCTAAAAATGGTAATTAACCAAAATAGCAGTTTTATGTTCCAACAATTAATAACAAAAAATATAATTTTAATGGTACTAACCCATTTTATAGTAATTAGTGGATGAGTGGACCCACAAAATGAATATGGTCATTTCTATATGAATGAGTAAACAAAATTTTGTTCTCTCTGTTTCTTATTTTGAAGCTCAGAATGATTCATAGAATAATAATTTTTTTATAATAGATACACAATTTTTTATTACATCTCCAATAAAATTCGGTTTTTCTTGAGTATAATCATTAAATTTTCCATTATATTCATCCTTATAAAGATTATTTCAGGTTCAAATGATTATGGAAATCAAAAAATCATAGTGTGGGAAGTAATACTCAAGTAGTAAATCCTCATAATCATGAAAATTATATTATATGATGTATAAATAGTGACACATTCTTCTAAGAAAAATTTTGTTTTACCTAGTTTAATCATGATAGTTAATATAACATTTGGATTTTAACTTCTATACAGACAAAAAACTGGGTTTCTTACTAATCATTAACCATTAAACTTTCCAAAGGATAAATAATCCAATCACTAATACCAACTATAGAGAAGAATACATTTTATATAATGTAATTTGATATTAATTGATAAAAAATCATTAAAAAACATTTTGATCCATGGAAGAATAATTTAGTATTAGAATAATTGGATACTGAGGAATGTAAAATATTTATATAAAAAATTTATATATTGTCAAAAATCTATTTATTCATAACGATAACCCTTCATAGAAAAATTAAATTTCAAAACATTTTGTATCTCTTGGGGAAAGGAAACATAATCAAAGGGTGATATTTGATTCCAGTAATGGTAAACAAGTAAGATGGTGATTTTCACATAATAATAACAGGATCATAATTGTAAAATAACATGTTCTTAACTCATGAAGAAATAAGCATCATATTCATGATCATGATCATATTTCACTTAATAAATCATGGATCTTTATAATACGTGAATCATTAGGGAATAAAAGTGAATAAACCATTAAATCTTAACAACGGTTTAATGACTATAATTATGAGATAAATATAATTATTGAACTTCATTTCTATAGTAGTAAAGGATAATTTCCAAGACAATAATAGTGGATTGAATTCACTCCTTAAACAATAATAGTATTCATGTATCACTCCCAATACTATTATTTTGGAAAATTACATTACAAAACTGGGTTAACTCCCTATTCAAGTACAATTTATCTCATGAGATATCAATATTTACCCAATGAATTATAGTTTGAAATAGGTACCACCTATTACATAATGAAAATAAAATATATTTTTTCCACATGATAAAAAAATATTCATCATATCATAATACATAAAATAAATGGGATTCATAAGCATACCATTAATTTATAATGTAAAGAAAAGAAATGGGTTTAATACACATTGCATCATATTATCATAGAATAATCAGTGGAAAGGATATGGTTATTATACAAATTGGTTCATCATATTTTTTAAAAATCCAATGAAAGAATATGTATGGTATCCTTGGATAATTTCCCTAGTAATGAATACCTAAAATCAAGTGTTTTTGTCTTTAATGAAATTAAATTCCTTTAAAATATCATTAAAACATTATTGTGTAAAATTAAATTTCAATTTTAAAATCACATATAATGAAATATGACATTATAAATTGAAAAAATATTCTTAAAAATAACCTTGTATTAATTTAAAGGAAGATTCATTTAAAAATATATATGTCATTATGGTGGTCAAATCCCTTCATAATGTATTAGTTAAAAAAATTCCTTCCATTCATTTTTTTTTGTAAAATATACCACTTACCGTATTTATAAAATGATAATAAATATTTCATTAAAAAAATTTGACGATTCAAATATGGGTATTGATTAATTTAATAAATCTTTATATACTAATAAATACCTTCTATAAAAAATATTTAGAAAAAATTTATATTGAGGAAAAATAATTTTGTCTAAAGAGAGAAATAACGCCAACTTTCCTTAAAAAATATATTTAGTATATTAAGTGTATAAGGTGAAGAAAATGAAAGGAAACAATTTATTTTCATGAAATAGATACAGTAAAAGGTAACAAATAATATTTTTCTGATTTGGATCATGGGATTTCATCATCAAAGTCACATTCATAATCAACCCTGATGAAAAATGAGTTCGTAAAAAAAAACCATTTCATTGTGTTCTCCTTTGTTGGAATGAACTATAAACTCAAATATAATAAATTTAAATTCATTAAAATTATACACTATAGTCATTTAAATATTCATATTATCATATATTATTCATTTATAACATTTCCCAGCAAACCCTTTTATCAATATCTCATTATTAATATATTTTTTTTGAGGTGTTAACTATTTCATTTCTCTGTAGAAGATCACTTTAGTAGTTCTAGTTTTATTAATTATCATGGTTATAAAATATAAATAATATTTATTATGATATTAATTTCATATATATTCATTATTTACATATTTATATTCATCTATAATTTCTAGTTATATAAAAAATGAATTACCTCATTCCTGGAGAGGGTATTCCATATGATGGAATGATTGCTGTTATCATTTTTATGAAAGCTGGAATGAAATATTGGTACATATTAATTAACATTTAAATAATAATTATTATAAATTATATATCATATATAATAATAGAATTAATCCCAATTACCATCCATGAATAATACTAATGAAAAATGAATCACGTCACTTTTTGGATGTGGTAGTCCACACATACGCAGGAGATACATTATCATTTTTCAAATCGTTGGATGGTACGAATTTGGAAATGAAATTATTATAAAATATATATAATTGATTATTAAATATAATATATATAAATCTAAAATCTAAAATAATTCACATCTACAAAATATTCTGATAAAAAAGTAATTGTATTGCAACCCGAGATGATAAGTCTTATATACACATGAGCAATTAATTCACTTATAATTTGATTGGAAGGTGTTTTTAAAATGGTTTGTTCATAATAAAAAATAATCTATTTAGGATATTCAGGATATTATTATATGAAAAATAAATATATCAAAATTTTTAAATGATAAGTTGAATATAATATGATCGTTTATGGAGATTTCTTATTCTTTAAAAAGAATCCTTTAGGTCTCTTCTAAAGGGATATGGGATTGGGTTTGAGAAAAAATATATCTTCTATAATTATTCAAAGGATGTTTGGAAGTGGAATTGGTAGATTATGGTGGATATATTAGGCCTAATTTGGTGTAAAGAAGTCATGGATAAGGTGATCTTTTGATAATTTAGTTGAGGGACACTTTTTAAATTCTGAAAAGGATAAATTATAATAAATTTATTTTCAAGTAAAATTCATCCAAATGTATATGTTTTAAATGAAATGGTAGTATAGGGTTCATAACATAAACTAATTGAATTTATAATTATTTTAGATTTATTTTAATATTTATAATTTTCATCAACCATTTCTTCACAAATTTTAACTATAACTATTGTATCAAAATTTTCAGAATTTATGGGTTGCAATTTTTTACATATAAGGTGATAAATGGAAAATTATGTTCAATATATGAATTTTTAAAAAATATAATGTCCTTGTTGTCTATTTTCTTGATTTATTATAATTATTGTATTCTTTTGAAAAATATTATTTTGATAGAATATCATTATTATCAATTTTTTGACTATTCATTTTTCTTTACATAAAATACAATAATTTAAATTCTTAATTATCATAAAATTTTTGGAAACAGAAATAAAATTACATATACACCTTTAGAATTCATGGAATGAAATAAATTAATAATATCATATAACATTTATTATTTTCAAAATAATTAATTATCATTTTTTATTAATTGAAAAAAATACTCTTTTGAAATTATGTGTGAATTAATGTTAGAGATAGAATACATAAAAATTATAAATAAATTACCAAAATTAAAAAAGAAATCAAAAAATTAAAACTTATATTCAATCATAACTACTTATTGTCTCTTTATGATCAATTGAATTATATTTAAAACTAAGAGAGGATATTTTTTTACATTCTTTGATTTAAATAATATATAACCTGAATGGCCCAAGGCCATTATTTTTTTATTTATTATGGATAATCCCCCTTTTGTGGATTTATGTGGAACACGTAATCACCCGTAGCCCTAAGGCAGAAGGCCCTACATGACTAACAATACATGACCCGAGGTCACATAGACATAATATGCCCATTACATGACTCGGAGGCCCAACCCACTAGAACTGCCCCTCCCCAGCTTCTTCATTATTGATCACCTAGCTCCCCACCTTGAATTGTTGATCGGATAACATTTTCGTGTACACAATAGCACGATGTCTGGTCCCGATGGAAGTTTCCATACCCTCTCATTCATCTAAATACGGTTACCTATACTCATGGTGACTGCTACTCTTGTTCCTCATATCCCCTTCTGGGGCCTGCTCTGTGTGAACTGGGCGACTCCGTGGTCTCTTTGGCCCGATGGCCCTGTGGCCCGAATGCCTTTGATGACCCGAAGGCCCTTGAGACCCATAATATAGTGCCCCAAACATTTTTCGGTATCCTTCTATTAAATACATTATATTTATAGCGTATATATCATGAATCACTATGTCCATTGTGAATCAAAACATTATAAAAGAAACTTATAAGCTATCCATTAAAAATAAATTTTCCTCTTCTATGTTTTCAATTTCGAAAAACGATCATCTAGAGTTGTAATGAGTAAGTCATTTGGTGTCTGATAGAACCAACATCATTTTTTGATGAATACTGAAATATCCTTATGAATATTAAAATGAATAGAAATATAACCCTTATAAATATTATCTAATTTTAATATTTTATTTTCTTATGGTAAAAAGATAATGAGATCTTAAATATTTTTTCAATGTGATATAGAACTATTTATACCTTTAAAATTGTTATTTTTTTAATTAACAATGATTTTATTTAAAAATTAAAATAAAAATACTTAGAAAATTATTTTCAGAAAATGGAGTTCTTTTTTGATTTCTACACGTCGTTAAATGGTTATGGTAAATTTTTGGTATTTTTCTAAAATACATGAATTTTTCATGAATAGTAAAAATATAGTTTTGAGTTTTCAGTAGTTTAAAGATATCATAATTATTTAACAATTAAAGATAAAAGTATGTTCGACTTGAGTACAATATTCTTTGAAATGAGGTTTCCCATGTGGATAAAACCATGGGAAAATACCATCAGCAAGACCATGGTTTGGCAAAAACCAATAATGAGGTGTCCCTTTGAAATTATTAAACAATTACATCTCTATTTCTATAAATACCCACTCATCCATTCATTTTAATTCATTAAGAATACCTCATACTCTATTATCTGGTGGTTTTACCTCTCTAGAATTCCTCCAAAGGTGTCCTTAATCCCCCAAGGTCCCATCCTTCAAGATCTAGGAGTTACTCTACAAGGTAAGGGAATCCTTCATTCTCTTCTTTACATCGACACATCTTTTTTGTCAACTATTTGAAATGAATTTATCATATGATGGGGTTTCATTTAATTTATTCTTAATACTATCCTCCTGATTTCAATTTTATGAGATACTCTTTTGTTCTAATCATTTCATTTTATGAAATTTAATGCGACACCGTTAGGCTGTCGAGTTTTCATAAGGGATCTTTCAACTTTTCATTCATTTTCAAGATCATCTCATTTATTTTTCTCTTCTCACCTCCAATGTCCAAATGTCCATTATAAACACCAATATATATACATATTATAGTTTAATCTTGTTAATGGAATAACCATCATCAATATTCTTACTCCACCTTTTTATTTTTATAAGCGATATCAACGTCCATGAGGTTCCAATTTATAACCTTTGTGGACGACGGAGTTTTATTCTTCCCATTATCATTCATTACTGGTCATTAAACCATTTTAATGGTTTAAATAAATCAGAATATATTTATTTCATCTCATTAATGCTCTGGAATATTTACACACTCATAATACAGAATAATAATACATAACGAGTTCATTGTATACAAAACTGCCAAGCTAAATCCAAGCATTTATCAAAAACTTTTAACTAATGATTCATTCTCAATTATATAGACTATAATCATTATAAGAGAATTTTATATATCTTTAATTTCACTAATAATCATTATTAACAAATCTGGTTATTTATCCACATTTCAAATGAACTTCCATTCATGAGAGAAAGTAAAAGAAGCATGAAAACCAAGGAAGAAAATGCTTCCAAAACAATAAAATTGAACCAATTAAACCCATTAAAAGGGCCATGAATGAACTCAATAAGTTTATAGTAAATAAATTATATGTATATGAGGTTTTGGAATAAATAATTAGTTAATATAAATTTTATTATTTCGGTTATTAAAACAAACTAAGAACACACTCAATAAAAAGGTATGGGGTTTCTCTTGTCACTTTAATTTCTGTGAGGTTTTCATTGATCACCACTTATTTCATATATGTGGTATAATTGTACATACATTTGTAATAAAATAACATAATTCTCTCTATATTCATGTTATTAAATGATTCATTTGATGTTCATTACGTTCTAGTCATATGATTCGACTGAAAACATTGTGGTAAGAGACTTTGTCTCAACTTCTGTTTGGTTGTGACTAAATTTTTATGGTGTACCCAATAAGCATTATGGGGTGTACCTACTTCCCATTTGAGATAAATTTTAATTTGAAATAATATTTATATTAAATATCTATAATCTCATATCATGGATATGTTTTTTTCTAATCTTTATACCATTTTACCTACCGTGTTTATTTGGAAAGTTATTTAATTTAAGGAAATATTGATGAATCTATATACTCTACTCTATATGGATATTGAAAAGGCATGTTTATCTTGTATTGAATCAATGTATAAAGATTGATTTGTACATGAGGTGGGGGGTGGGGGCTTCTATAACCCATCGATGCAACGGTAGATCTCATGGGACAAATCAGTTGGCGACAAACCCTTCGAGTTTGTTTCCAAAATATCAGACTGGTTTCCACCCATTGAACAAAACCGTTTTTACGGTATTATAATTTCATGTGTGAGATACATGATGTCCAATTAATAATAATTCTATCTATTCATTATTAGTTATTATTATTATCCATGAGGTTTTTCACTATGACAAAATCTATGGATGCAGTTTCATTCTTAGTTTATTAATGACATTAGTCATTAATTTAGTCACCATGCCATATTGATTATGTAAGATTTACTATGATTCACTTATTATTTTATTAATGATTCCACAATTTTTTACACTTAATTAGTGTCTGATATCACCCCTTTCATTTTTTACAATCAATAAGTGACAAAGAGGATATCATTTATTGAGTTCTTGAGGATGCAGTTTTTAGTTTTCGTTATGTATTGTATTTTGTAACATTTTTTCAATGTAATTTGTGTTACATCTATGTGTCTAGTTTTTTCAAGACTACTTAACTATTGTTCCTTCAGGATTTTTCATTCCTTCTAACCATGCCAATATCAAAATTAATGCACCGACTCTAGCCTAGAGGGACCGGGGTGTTACAGTAGGTATGAGAGGAAGAATAGTAGGAAAATTGGAAACTACAATAGTAAATATATAATAGGGAACATATCCATACTGTAGTATTTGAGAATAAATGTACAATAATGTCCTGGTATTTCGATAAGGAATAGATTATGTGCTTAATTCTAGAAAATTGATCCCTATCTGGATAGGAGTAGGTAAAGGTGGATCTGGCACAATTGTACATAGTAGTGAAAACTCCAACAAGGAGTTTCGGGCTTGACCCAGGGTATCCTGGTACACGACAACGGGCCTTGCTGCACTCTTGGTTATGACACTCCTAAGGAATATTCTTATGATTATTCAAATTTTCATTATAAGACATTATGAAGGTGTTTAATGTAAATTTTATCACAAATAAACCATGTTTATAAGATTAGCTATGCCATGCATTTCAATCTATATTGATTTCCATTATGGTTGACATTCATAAACTAATCTGGTGTATCCCATTGTTTAGAAATGGAATCTAATGGAATAAGGGGATGCAATACTATTGGGCAAGGTAGGGATCTCCCTACTCAGCAATTCCACACGGTCAATGTTGGAGCAGATCATATCATGACTATATTGGGACAAATTACTCAGGTTATAACGAATAACCATTCCACACTTGTGTTGCATCGTTTTATGCAGTAGAAGCACCCATCATTTAGTGGGACTACTAACCCAGTGGTTTCTGAGCAATGGATCAAGTCCCTTGAAAAGATATTCATGGTATTATGATGCAATGAAAATGAGAAGTTAGTACTTTCAGTATATTTTCTTAAGGGAGATGTTGATCAATGGTGGTCCATGATTCAAAATACCATGGAGGAAGATGAAATAGAATATACAGAATGGATTACTCTTAAGGAAATTTTATTTGAAAAATATTTCCCTCATGAGAAACCAACTAATATTAAAAGGAAATTCCTTAGCTTAAAACAAAGGGAAGAAGATAGTGTTGCGGAGTATGAGGCTAATTTTGCAAGGCTGGTCAGGTATGCTGTGGATTACATACGTGACTCAGCATACAAGATTGATAATTTATATGATGGTCTTAAGACAAGTCCACAAAGTGTAGTGACTTCTCAATCATTTTCATCATATGATGAAAGTGTAACAAGTGCCATCAAGACAGAGAGGGAGTTTTCTAGATCAAATATTTTCAAAGGAAACCACGATAAGAATTCGTACTCTAATAACAATGGAAAAGGAGATGCATCAATGAAGAGCAAGGGAACGAAGCTATTCTCATTATAAGAGACCTGTGGATTGAATCATCTTGGGGAATGCTTGAAAGGAATGGGAGTCTGCTATAACTGCGGCGAAAAGGGTTATCGATCTGATGAATGCAAGGGGAAGAAACAATTAAATGATATTCAATGCTACAATTACAGAGAGATGGGATACTATTCAACTGATTGTCCTAAGTGTCCAGGAAACTTGACTCAAAAAAGGAAAATAGAGAAAGGGAGAGCCTATTCTATTAAAACCATGGAGGTTGAAGTTCTTAATGATGTGGTGGAAGGTACATTAATGGTTTCCTCAAACATAACCCACACTTTATTTGATTCTGGATCATCACATTCATTAATATCTTCCCAGTTTTCCATGAAAAATATATATGTCCAATTTGATTTAATAAGGGAGTCGTCAGTCAAAACTCTCAGGGGATGTATCATTGCAACCATGGCAGGCCAACTAGTCCCCCTCCAAACACCAAAGTGTGATCTAGTTTCTAACCTTATCATTATAACAATGAATGAATTTGATATAATTCTTGGTATATATTGGTTTTCAAATTATGATGCATATATTTATTGTAAGAAGAGGGAAGATACATTATTTGAAAATGGTGTAGGATCCCTTATCTTTAGGGTAGAAACTTCACCACCTGATTCTTATCTATAACAACCCCTAGTAGCTCTATTGATTTCAATAGTTGGAGAAGAAGATAAACCAATATCTATGGGAAATGAAGGAAATATTCAAATTGAAGATGTGAAGATAGTGAAAGGGTACATTGATGTATTTCCAGATGAATAACCTAGACATCCTCCAGAGTGAGAAGTTGAGTTATTTATTGAATTATTTCATGATGCAGGACCTGTATCAAAGACTCCCTATAGAATGGAAAATGTGGTATTAGTAAAGATAAAGAAAAAACTACATGATTTGAGTGAAAAATGATTTATTAGACCAAGTGATTGTCCATGGGGATCCCCTTTCATCTTTGTCAAGACAAAAGATGGATCCATGAGGCTTTGCATTGATTACAGGAAAATCAATGCTATTAAAATAAATAATAAGTATCATCTGCTCCGGATTGATGATTTATTTGGCCAACTTCATGGAGCTCAATAATTTTCTATGATTGACCTTCGATCCAGATATCATCAGTTGTGTGTGAGGAAGGAAGATATTTCTAAGACAACATTTCAGACCCGGTATGGGCATTTTGAGTTTACAATGATGCCTTTTGGACTAACAAATGCAACCTATATTTTCATGGATTTAATGAATACAGTTTTCCAGGAATATATTGATAAATTTTTTTTGGTATTCATCTATTATATCCTCATATACTCAAAAATCCATAAACACCATGAGAATCACTTACGTGTAATTTTAAAACTTTTAGAATAAATAAATTATATGGGAAGTTTTGCATGTTCGGATTCTGTCTTCAATCAGTTTATTTTCTAGACCATATTGTCTCTAAGGATGGAATCCTAGTTCATCCTGCGAAGACAAAGGCAATCCATGATTGGATCACGCCCACAAACATAACTAAAGTACAGATTTTTATTGTCTTAGTAGTTTATTATCAGCGAATCTTTCAAAATTTTGCCGGACTGGTAAACTCACTAACCAAGCTCACACGTAAAGGAGTTACGTTTGTGTAGAAAAAAAAAAGTTTAGAATGCTTCGATGAATTGAAAATATGATTGGTCAGTGCTCCAATTTTGTCTCTTCCATCTAGAACTGAAGGATTTGTAATATACAGCAATTCATCAAAGAATGGACTTGGTTGCGTCCTTATGGAAAATGATAAAGTTATTTCTTATGCATAAAGACAGTTGATGACCAATGAGAAAAATTACCCCACTCATGATATTGAGTTTTCAGCTATTATATTTGCTCTAAAAATATGGAGACATTATCTATACGGAGGGAGATGTGTAATTTATACAGACCACAAGAGTTTGAAATATATTTTCACACAAAAATAACTCAAAATGAGGAAAAGAAGATGGCTCGAGTTACTCAATGATTATGATTGTTCAATACACTACCACCCAGGAAAGGCGAATAAGGTGGAGGATGCATTATGCATGAAAGATCATGGCCTTCTTTCTTAAATGAGAACTGAAATAGATACTGTGTTCATGGATCTACTGAAGATCAATATGGGAATTATTGAGGAATGTGAAACAACAATCCTCTTTCAAATGATTGCCAAACCATCTTTAATATAGTAGATAAAATGTTCTCAATCTGATGATGAGAATCTACACAAGAATAATAATGCAGTCAAAGATGGGTGACTGGCTTACTTCGTGTATGAAGAAGGATTTCAGAAATTTGGGTAGAGGTGTTGAGTTCTATCAATACCTTAGCTAAAAAGGGAACTATTAGACAATGCTCATAGCTCAAATTTATCAATACACCTAGGTAGCACCAAGATGTATAAATATCTGAAAGAATATTTTTGGTGGGATAATATGATGCAATAAGTTGCTGAATATGTGTCAAGGTGTCTAGTTTGTCAACAAGTGAAGGCGAAGAGACAACATCACAAAAGAGTGATGGATACTCTACCTATTCCTATATGGAAGTGGGATAACATTACGATGGATTTTTTCACTCGACAACCAAGTACACCTAGAAAGAATGATGCAATATGGGTAATTTTTTATCATCTCACTAAATCAGCACATTTCCTTCCAATAAGAGTGGATTTACCACTTGTGCTCCTGGAAGGAAATTATATTAATGATGTTGTGAGACTTCATGGTGCACCTCTATCAATTTTTTCTGATGTAGATCCACAGTTTACATCAAAATTTTGGAAAATTCTCTATAATCCTTTGAATACTAAGATTCATATGAGTACAGCATATCACCCCCAAACCGACAGACAATTTGAAAGGATAATTCAACCTCTAGAAGATATGCTGAGGCCATGTTCTGTTGATTCCAAGGTATGTGGGATCAATACTTTCATTTGGTGTAATTTTCATATGACAATAGTTTCCATTATCGTATTCAAATTGCTCCATATGAAGCATTATATGGAAAGAGATTTCAACTATAACTTGTTGGGATGAAGTTGATGTGAAGAAACTTATAGGCGCAGAACTTATTGAAGAGACCATGAAAAAGGTGATGAAAATACAACCACATATTAAAGCAGCCCAAAGTAGACAGAAGAGTTATGTTGACAACCAGAGAAAGGACATGGAATTACATGTGGGGGATCATGTATTTATAAAAGTATCTCCATTGAAGTGTGTCTTAATGTTCTGTAAGATTGGTAAACTGGGCCCCAGGTACAACAGACCATTTGAATTTTTGGGAAGAATCAGAGCTGTAGCTTACCATTTAGTGATTCCGCCAAATATCTTCAAAGTTCATGATGTGTTCCATGAATCATTGTTAAATAAGTACATTCAGAACCCAACACATGTATTCACATATGAAAAAATAGAATTCAAACATGATTTTTCATACTGTGAAAATCCTATCAGGATTCTTGACACAAGGGAGCAAGTATTGAGAAATCGAAGAACTCGTCTAGGAAAGGTTATTTGGAATAACCATCATATATATGAAGAAACATGGGAACCAAAGGATTTCATGAAGAAGAACCACCCACATCTTTTTGGTGGACTTTATACATAAAATTTTGAGAGAAAATTTTCCAAAGGTAGGAATAATATAACACCCCAAACTTTTTATGGTATGCATCTATTAAATACATTCTATTCATATCCTATATTTCATGAAGCACTATGTTATTTTTGAATCAAAGCATTATAGGATAAACTTATAAGCTACTCATTAAACATGAATTTTCCACTTCTATGTTTTGAATTTCGAAAAAATAACATCTAGAGTTGTGACCAGTAAGTCATTTGGTGTCTCATAGAACCAACTTTATTTTTTTTGAGGAATAATAAAATACACTTATGAGTAGTAAAATAAATAGTAATATGACCCATATAAATTGTTACTAATGATAATATTTTATTTTCTTAAGTTAATAAGATAATGAGATCTAATTTATTTTTTTCAATTGATATAGAACTAATTATGCCATTAAAATTGTTATTTTTCAAATTATCTATGCTTTTATTTAAAAATTACATAAAAAATACATAGAAAATTATTTTCAGAAAATTGAGTTCATTTTTGAATTCTACACATTGGAAAATGGTTAGGGTAAAGTTTTGGGATTTTTCTAAACTACATGAATTTTTCATGAATAGTAAATATACAATTTTGAGTTTTCCGATGTTTAATGACATCATAATGAATTAATAATTAAATATAAAAGTATGGTAGACTTTTGTACAGTACATTATGACATGAGGAGTCCCAGGAGGCTAAAACCATGGGAAAATACCATGGGCAAGATCATGGTTTGTCAAAAACCACTAATGAGGTGTCCCTTTCAAATTATTAAAAAATTACCTCTCTTTTTATATAAATACCAACTCATCCATTCGTTTTCATTCATTAAAAAGCCCTCATCCTCAAATATCAAGATGTTTTACCACTCTAGTATTCATCCCAAGGTGTCCTTCAAGTTCGAGTATTTACTCTACAAGGTAAGGGAATCCTTCGTTACTTTCTTTAAGTTGACACTTCTTTTATGTTAGCTATTTGAAATTCCATTCTCGTATGTTGGGGTTTTATTTTATTTATTATTCATACATTTATTTTTATATCAATATGATGAGATACTCTTTTTTTCTCTTCATTTCTTTTTATGAAATTTTAAGCGACATCGTTAGGTTGCCAAATTTTCATAAGGGGTGTCTCAACTTTTCATTTATATTCATGATCATATATTATTATTTTCACTTCTCAAATCCTATGTCCAAATGACCATTATAAACTCTAGTATCATCTATATAATAGAATTATATCGTGTTAATTGAATAAACATCATCAATATTCATACTCCCCCTATTTATTTTTATAAGATAAATCAATGTCCATGAGGTTCCAATTTATAAGCTTTGTGGATGACGGAGTTTTGTTATTCACTTTATCCTTAATTACAGGTAATTAAACCATTTTAATGGTTTAAACAAATGAGAATATATTTATTTCAACTCATTAAAGTTCTTGAATCATTACAAACTCATAATATAGAATAATAATACAAAACATGTTCATTGTATACAAAACTACCAAGAAAAATCCAAGCATTTATCAAAAACATTTTACTAATAATTCATCCTCAAGTATATAACCTATATTAATTATAAGATATTTAATATCTCTTTAATGTTACTGATATTATATATTAAACAATCTGGATATTTATCCACATTTAAAATGAACTACTATTCATGAGAGCATGTAAACGAATCATGAAAACCAAGGAAGAAAATGCTTCCAAAACAATAAAATTGAACCTCTTAAACCCATTAAAAGGGACATGAAAGAAACTAATATGGTTATAATAAATGAATTACATGTATATGAGGTTCCTGAATTATTAATTATTTAATTTAAATTTGATTATTCAGGTCATTAAAACAAATGAAGAACACACTCGAGAAAAATGTAAGGAGATTCTCATATCACTTTCATTTTTGTGAGATTTGTATTGTTCGCCACTTATTTCATATATGTGGTATATTTGTACTTAAATTTGATATAAAATAAAATTATTCAATTTATATTAAGGTTATTAAATGATTCATTTGGTTTTTACTATGTTCTTCTCATATGATTCGACTGATTACATTGTGGTAAGAGACTTTTTCTCAACATCTATTTGGTTGCGAGTAACTTTGTTTAGTGCACCAAATAATCCTTATGTGGTGTAACTACATCCCATTTGAGATAAATTTAAATTTAAAATTATATTTATATTAAATATCCATAATCTCATATCCTTTATATGTTTTTTGTCTAATATGTATACCATTTTACATACGGTTTTTAATTAGAATGTTATTTTAGTTAAGGAAATATTGATGAATGTGTATACTCTACTCTATAAAGATATTAAAAAGGCATATTGATCTGGCATTGAACCAATTTATAAATAACTATTTAGACAAGCAGTGGAAAGTGGGGCCCGCTATAGACCCTTGATGCATCGGTTGGTCTCATGAGACAAATTGGTTGGCGACAAACCCTTCGAGTTTGTTTCCAAAAAATCAGACTGGTTTCTACCCATAGAACTAAATAGTTTTTACGGTATTATCGTTTCATGAGTGAGATACATGACGTCCAATTAATAAGAATCCTCTTTATTCATTATCAGTTATTATTTTTATACATGAGGTTTTCACTATGACAAAATCTATTGATGTAGTTTCATTATCAGTCTATTAATGGCATTAGCTTTTCATTTATTCACCATGCCATATTGATTATGTCAGATTGTCTATGGTTAACTTATTATTGTATTCATACATCCACTATTTTAAACCCATACTGATCATTTGAGATCACCCCTTTCATTTTTTACTTTAACCAGATGACAAAGAGGAGATCATTTATTCAGTTCTTGTGGATGCGGTTTTTAGTTTTTGTTAGGTATAGTATTTTGTAGCTTTTTTTAAATGTAATTTGTGTTACATATATGTATCTAGTTTCCTTAAGACTAATAAACTGATCATTCCATCAGGATTTTTCATTAATTCTAACCATGCTAATATCACAAGTAATGAACATGCTCTAGCCTAGAGGGGTCGAGGTGTTACACGTAGGCCTAAACCGGTGACCCGAAGGCCCAAATTGGGTGAATAGTTTTGGATGATACATTACTTAACAATAACTACTATAGTACCTACTACAGTATCATCTCCATCACCTACTTCAGTACCCCCATAAATTCTCCTCTACCCAGTTTTGAACCTGGGTCTCTTGAATGCCAAGTAAGAGCCCTTACCTCTCGGGTACGGGCTCTTTGACATAAATAATATATAAGTCATTTTATTAGAAAAGTGTCCATTAGACAACTACATATCAATACTATGGGGATAAGGATAAAATTATATTCTTACGATAATAATTATGATGACTTATTATTGTCTTATCACTTATTTTTATCCAATTTTTACCTGATTTACCCTATTCCATGGTGAATAATTTTAACAGGGTTAAAATTAATTTCAAAAAAAATAAAAGTGTCGTATTTAATAAATTTAAAAACAATGATTAAATATATATTTATTCCATTTTATCTAATAATATACATGTAAATGTTAGTAGTTAATTTTATAATATGTGTGTAAAATGAGAAAAATCAGCTCCTTAGAAAAAAAATCTTTTTTTATAATAAAATATAATTTATTCATATCATTTTCTGAGAATAATATTTATTGATTGATTAGAAATTTTGATCATTTCAATGACATATAATTTTCATTAAAGACCATTTAGAACTAGGGATTTATTATTATTTTTAATATAAATGGACATTGCTAATAAAAACCGTTCTTCAAATAAATACAACTCTTATTTATAAATATATATTTTTAATTATAACAATTTGATTACTAGTGAATTTATTTTATGAAATTTTACGGCTCATATTTTCCATTATTTATTTATTACTATTATATCATACTATTCCATGTAATATGTTATAATAGACACATAAAATATTAATAACGTGACATTGTCTGTTTAACTATGTTTTTAATGGAACACAAACTATCTAATAAATAAAATTATTTAAAGAGACATATTTCATAAAAAAATGGGATGTTAACATATGAAGAATATAAAAGGTATAGATATTTTTTTCTCACTGTAGACCATTTTCAATACATAGATTCCATAGAACAATATTATTATATAATATTAGGTTATATATTCATACATGGATCCTCACAGTTGGTCGAATGAAAATAGCATACAAAGATAGATAGTAGGATTATTTACTGTATATTATGGGATAAAAAATATAGTAGCACAATAATGTGGGTGGGATACTCCATCAAAAAAATTACTCCTATCAAATCTCAATAAACATATTATTTTAATCTTAGAAAGCCATTTTTGTAAAAAAAACGTACCCAATAAGAGGAATTTCATACTATCCCAAGTAAAGCAATACTTCCTGTTAGATTAGGCCAAACTCCCCACCGTCACCTAGTTGTTCTGAGGAGCATATAGGCCTATAACACCCCCTTCAATTCACATGTGTATCTAAAAAATCAGATACACCGTCAAAGATATCTTCATAGTCCTCCATATCTTAAGGAAAGCATATTCCTGAAAATGTTCATGGGTGACATATCTTGATATCATTTGGGATGTCTACCATAGTCAGTCCACCCCAATAAACACTATCAGAACAACAATCATAATGTGAAAATAACTTTTCTTAAGTGTCAATTCTGGTTAGACCTCTAAATTACTCCATGACCTTTCTTATATCCACCCTCTTGACCAGCTATAGGCAAAAAATATCATTCTAATCATTATGAGTTTTTTCAATTATATCAATTGGAGGTACCGTGAGATTTCATAAAGGGTAAATATTCAATGAAAGAACATGTCATAAATTTAGATGTTCCTTTATTATCTTAAATAATAAGAACATTTAATCATTAAAAGGTCTTAATGAAAATTAATACCATAACGGATACCCCATGAGGGTTTACCCATTTGCAATTTACAGGATATCCCACTAATCATCCTATTCCTAAGACTATAAATCTTATACCTCTATGTGGATAAAAGTTATATATAAAATATCATTAATAGTATCATGATAAATTAATTATTATCCACCAATTATGTATTTAAGAAATAATTTGATTTTTTATTATTGTAATGAATTTAATTTAAACTCTAATTATTAATATATAAATTCGAATAAGACATGATAAAATATGTAAAAAAAACCTAATGAATTAACTCATATCCTCTCACTACTCTAATAATGGAGAAACACCCATGAACCAAAAAATAAAAATATCAATCCAAAAATATCATGAAACCATAATAGAACAAATAGTAAAATTGATCACACTTGCCTAGAAAGTTAAATATATACTATAAAAGTGTATTATTGACAAAAAAAGATTTCAATTTTTATCATGGAAATATTCCCTCAATTCATGCATGCTATATATTTTAATCATTGAAAATTTGATCTGATGCCATTTTGTAATTCAACGGATAGAAGCATCTGTTTTATCCTAGAGAACCACACACCCTCATGAATGAATCCTCGCATGAAATACTATTTCAAATTGAGGTTGTGGTCTGATCTATATAGTAGAGAGACATTGACATAATTATAACAAACCATATAAAATACTAATTATAGTATAAAAATAAAAAGATATTGGTGGTAAGGAAATATTTATAACCTCCCAGCTAGATACACCCCACAATATCTGATTGTGGTCAAATCTGTCAAAAATGATACTTAAAATAGATCCACATAAACATTGGATAAAAACATGAAATATATATATATATATAACTATCAAAATATTTTGATTATATACTATTATCAAATATATCCTTTATTATACCCACTTACATAGTATCCTAATATAGGGATCTTTATCTTAGCTAGAACACTTCTAAAAAACATAAAAGTCCTCTCAGATTCCCATGACTGGTCTTTTTAAATAGCTCAAAATTTTACAAGAATAAAATATTACCATAAGTGAAAAATATATATGTGGTTGTATGAAAATATAGAAAAAAATAAAGATTATTACATAGATTCCCCCATATATGTTCACTATTCCGTAAACATTCCATGAAAACCCCTGATCATACATGTTGTGGAATAATAAAATAGAAGGGTGTAGTAACAAGTCTTTTTTAGAAGTACTTGAGACAAAGCAACATGTTTCTATAATTTTAATCATTTCTCACCAGATTTTTATGCAAAACATATTTACCAAGGATCAAATGTATCACCATATTTGAATTTCATGGATCTCCTCCATTACAGTGTACAAGTTTGGAATTTATGAGAAATAATTGATCAATAATGTAACTGGAGGATTTCGTAGCTATTTCCTCACCATAGCCCTTATGAAATTTGAACCAAGAACAAATGATATATTATAGTAATATCTTGAATACATTAATATTGTGGAGTTTTCATGGCCTAGGGGACATGATATTAATTTTATTTTGAATTTTATAGAGAAGAACGATTTATTCCTCTATCCTTAGAGAGATTTGAAATATTTCATCACCAAAAATTACAGGATTGGGTTGACAGATTTGGGGCTCACATGTGACAAATACAGTTGGCGATAAAATAAAAAGGGTAACCCACAGACTTGTTGCCAGTTAGATCATGTATTAGTCACTATGTTGTCCATTTATTTTATCTCAAAGGCATGGGTTACCCATATGGTATGCTCAATCCCAAACCACTCTCCTATTCTATGTAACATAGATTTTATGAGGTGGAAAAGTGAGTGTTTTTTATACTCTAATAATTATGCTATAAATATAGATTTTCATATGGTCATAAGAATGTCATGGATTAAACCAATGAATGGGATTAAATGGATTGAATTTCATAATAATATCAAATGACTGAAAGGAGACATTTAGTTTTGGTATGCACATAAACCCTCTTGCTTCGCTGATTTTGATAACATAAAGAATGAGATCGATCATAGTTAATCCTGATTAGAAGATAATTGGTATAAAGATATCTTTTGTAATTTTGTATGTAATAAGAATCAACATTGTTAAATAATACTTGAACATGTGATGTATTAATGTAAGAACTAAATGGTTTAATATTTAACTCCATGTTATAAAAAGTAATTTTATCATTTATTAAATGAAAATAGGTGTAGAAAATTTCTAGATATCCTCATGGAAGATGGGTTATTTAACAATTACATGAGGACTATTGGTGTGGTGGATGAGAATTATTTTAAATATCTTCATTCCAATGTTAATACTTGTAGGAATGGTTGTTATAAACTAGGCTAATATAATGATTTTAATTTTTTACCTCCGGTGGTGTCTACTTCTATCAATTTCCACTGAAATCGTTCAAAAGTGAGAAACTTTTGATGTGATCATCTCGAGAATAGTTCCCTAGGTCTATATGGATTTCTAACATCATTATTTGTGTCTTATGGGGATCATATTAGATGATAAATAATTGATACGTTCCAGTATTTCATCCATGTAGGGGCTATAATGAGGGTGGTATGCGCAACTGTACTAATCCTTATTCAAAATATGAATGTTATAAATTCTCTAAATCCGTTTAGTCCCAATTTTATGTCTAACATAAAATATTGGAATCTATATTGTATTCTCAACATGAAGTTTTATATCTATCAATAAGACCGGGTCTCTGTTGAAGAACATTGTTTTATCAAAGGAATGTCCCCGAAGTGGCAATAGGCATAGCTTGGGAAAGAGTTATGGGCCTCAATGATAAGGGACGTGGATTGTACATGTTTATCTGGATTAACATTGATAATATTTATAACATAATGGAATGGGGACTCATCCTCAAGGTGAAATATTATATGGCATTCTCCAATAGGATTCATGATTTATTTGTTATATTCTATATCCCACTATGGTTCTCAATGTCATTGATTGTAAAAATAAGTGACTTTTTTAAAACTATTTGTGGAAAAAAATAGGGATAAAACCTATCACATATTATTTTCATAATGGTTCACAACTCTCTTAGTAGGATTGTGGTAATGTTCATACATAATGATAGAATAATTCCATTCAAAACAAGGAAACAAATTAATGATATATCTGACATTACATATGTTGAATTCATGATCAACATCATTAATATATGGAGATGTTCCATTAAGGGAATAATAATTCACTATAAGAATATAATACATGAATTGTGGTAAAATAAATTAGGATAACATTATAATCTAATTTTGAGTTTGTTTTAAAAAATATGAAAAAATAGGAAGGGTTTCTCCGTTGTTTTAGAATAAAATTTTCTTTTTTGAGTACCTAAGATCACCTTTGTATCCTGGACATTTCTTCATGTGACATGGTGATGTGGTCTCTAATAAAATCACTATCTATATTAATAGTTTATAGAACAATGTTCCTTTACATTAATGGAATAATTACATGGGTAAACTATGTCTTCACCTCTATTATCATTTATCCATTATTGGTCTTTTGGGATCCTAATGTGTTTTTATAGAATATTTAAGGGATTTAGAAATCTTTTATCATGGAATTTCATGGTGAGGGAATATTCCATTTGGATTATAGGAATATGATCAAAATAATAATGTATGAAGGGGAATCAATTTATATGGTTTAGAGGTAATAGTGTAATGTATATAAGAAAAGATTCTTTGGGAGGAATTTTATGGTGATTCCAATTAGAGAAAATTTAGAAAGGGGAATCATGGGTCTGTTCTGGATGATACTAGGCAGAAGGTATGTTAGCGGTGATATTCACAATGTCGAAACATTTGTGTCCTTCATATATATATTTTGTGGTTTTTGTAATGTGGTGACATCAATTTCTAGTTGAAAAATTTTGTTTGTTCCCCACTCAACATCCCATTCCCTCTAATTCCTAACAATAATTTTACATAGGTGATCTATTAAACTACATTTATACTTGACATTATCAACTAAAAACATCATGTGTCCTTTTATACTATTTGAATCTCATATGAATCTGATCATTTTATTTTCAATAAATCTACAAATGGTGTTATTGGACAAGATATATAAGAATGTTCATCAGCAGACAAATGGTATCACTATTGCAGTGAATTTATATTAGTGTAAATATATACACATAAAATAAAACGTCTTGGTTTAGAAATTTTTTAATCATATTATCCATATGGGTCACATGATCCGAAAGTGAGGGATTAACCTCACATCTAAAAAACAGTGTTTCTAGATAGCCTGTGAGGAAACATTTTACTATCTCTTATTTGATATCGAATGGGATTCAGTGGTATTTAAGATCTTTGGAAACATCATATATCATAAAAGGTAGCTCATCTATTATGATGAATGCCACTAGAAATGTTTTTAAGGTGTAGGCTTGAATGATTAAGAGCTCATGTAAATGACTATGTTGATATATGTTGGATGCTGGATCATAAGGAACACATGAAACAATTCTCCATGTAAAGGAAGTCCGAGTTCATCTTTTACATTAGAAGTTCGGAAAATGTGTATAGATGTGGAGATGGGATCAGTGGTCAAACAGAAAAATTTTATAAAAACCATGAATATTATTATGTCAAGAATAAAAAATCATCGTATCTGATATGATGTAGTCGTACCAGGTGATGGGTTTTTTGGATCCGCCTGATTATTATATCATATACAATGTTGATGTTTTGTACAGCCTTGGCATTTTGGGTGGACGAAGGATTGTTCAAAACCATAAAGATTTAGTTATTGTGGAATTAATTATATTATATATTAAATAAGATTATAACAAGGATGAGGACAATTCTCTTAATAATGGACTAGAGGCGTGTCTTTACAAAACATATCACTCTCCATTATATAAACAAACTCTTTAGTGATTCATAATTTCATACATGGTAAGGACACCACCACTAGTTAGTTTGCTATCACATCCAATGGTGAAAAATTCATATAACTAAATATGTGATTTTACTACACACTTATTGAGTAGGAAATAAAGATTATTTTTTTGGCCTCTACGTGTAATCATGACTATACTCATATCATTTTTAAATATAAGAATCTATTACCCTTGAATACATGGGTATTGTTTTTGTAAATTCTCTTGTATTAAATTATTATAAACCCCGCCAGTTCTATTGTATAATTTATAATATTTTTTATCCTTTTTCAATGTTTTTAATGTAATAATATAATAATATTTTTTTGTAAAGGTGTCATACCTCTAATATGGGAAAACATTTCTCTTTGAGTATGGCCCCATAGAAAAATATAAATTTCACGCATTATCATTGATGTAGTTTGAAGTGGGATTTTGAATTTTCAATATCCCATACAAGAAATTCCATCCCTGAAAGTAAGGTCCCACATCCATATCATATATATCTTTTATCAAGAAAGTTGACATAGGAAGGCATCAAAATATCCAACCTCAAATACAAGGATGATCATTTCCTTAGAGTGCATTCTAATAGTATTATACAAAAGTCATGTCATATAATGATAAATAATTTCATTAATCATAAAATCTAAAACACTATGTTCACACATTCCCTAACTAGTTATTCCCCTATATAATACTATTAGGAACGTCCCCCACGACCTCCCCTCATTCTACCTAAGAAAAAAACTACATAATAGATAATCCCACACACCAATACCATCACTTTAAAATGAGATAATCACATATACCAACACATAAAATAAAATACCATTTCAATGAAAATTGATTCCAGTAAACTTACACACATTTAATCTAGCCCATATTTGGATCAATACCTCTGTAAATTCAATAAGCTGAGGTTTCATTTTAACAAATCCATTTCAGTCCTCAATACTATCTAATGGGTCAATTCGAGAAAACAAGACTTACTCGAATACATTTGGAAAACATATACCATTATTAGGTACACACAGACACACACCCATATGGAATAAAACCATTTACAAAAAATATACAATATATCTAATGGGACCAAAAAAACAAACCTTATGAATGAAGGGTTATCTCATCAAATGATGTTGGATGATTTAGTACAAAATATATATATATAATTATGAATAAAAAACCCTAATAATTAAGGACTTAATAAGGGAACTGAATAAAAATTCAAAAAATATAAACATTTATGGAATCTATGGTATTTGACATGCTAATAGAGGACTCCAATGATTAATAACACATCAACTATGGAAGAGTAGAGGTTAGCGAGGATTTAGAAGCTGATGGGATCCCAATAAATCATGGTTTGATAAGTGGTGTACACGGGGAAAGGTGGGAGGAGGGTGAAATGGTATAAATATGTGAAATTATATAAATATCCCCTAATGTATCACCCATCAATCCACCAAGATCCAATTTAACCACTAATGTGTACCTCGTTCCCCTACAGATCACCTATTCCACCAAAATTATCAGTATTTAAGGGATCCATCCCCTATAGAGCCCGAAACCATTCTATCGTTTTCCCAGTGGCATAATATTAGGTACCTGATGTTCTCCTGCTATATCATTTTATAGGTTCCCTATATCACTCTCGAAATTGATATCATTTTTATGAGACTTACTAAACAAAATCTAAATTATACATGAATATTATATTCTAGAAGAAACGATTCATCAGATTCATATGTGAAATTTAATTGTTTTTAAAATCATGAATTATCATCCATATGAATTCATCATTTACAAATTTCCAAAATTATAAATGTGGATTCACACACATTATAGACCTATTTTAATGAGAATAAGATACCATTTTTGAATTAAAATAATAGAAAACACTAGTACTTAATATATATATATATATATATATATAATCCTGCAATTTTTACGATGCCCTATTATACTAACACCATGATGTATTTTCTTTCAAATGACCAAATTTAGGGCTCTCTCAATGTTTTCATCAAAAGTATTACTACAACAATATATACAAGTTAACATCTTGAAATCCATATAAAAAATTTTAAAAACATTATAATCAATCTTATTTTTTTGGAAAACTGAAAATTTTAAAGGATCAAATTTAATGTTAGAGAAATATTGATATTATTTAAACCATTAATAATACTTCTATTCATACAAAAATAATAATTAAGTGATCATAAAAAAATTAGAGTCAAATATCACAACCTTGAATCCACACTCCTGAATTTATTGATGTCTGCATGATCTTTAAATTTTTTTATATGATACCGATGAAGGTGACCCAATTATCACCATGTATATCATTTAACATCCAAAAAAATATATGATATTATATGTACCCATTGACCATTTGGGATTATAATTATTGATAATTTGGAAGAAAACTCACCTAAATAATTCCCTCGAATTGAAGGTGGAATTTATCCAAAAATAACTAGATTTTCATATTCCACATTAAGTCTTAAAAATCTCCAAAAAAACATAACCATGTTGAAAACCATTATATAAACAAATAATTCAATCACTGTTCTTCATAATATAGGTAATATAAAAAATAATATGGGTGATATCAAATGATCAATAATGGTAAACATGAGAATTAAAAATTTAATGTTATCAATTATTATAAAAATAGAATAAGGGTGTTATTTGGAATAAAATGGGATTATATACCCTAGGGGTGGATGCATCCGGGTATTTATATTATTTTAAAAATTCTTCCCACCCCACTGGATCATAACCTATTTATTAATAGTTCACTTTATTTACTATTATGTGTTTATATTGATCATATTCTTTACACCTTTATCTGATTATGGAGAATTGAAGGTAAATGACGAGAGAAGGAACAATGGAAAACAAATTTTTAATTGGTTAACCCTCACTAGGCTGTGTCTAAGGATCATACTATTGAAATTTATCGGTGTATCAAATCAAATAAGGATCACTATAAATAATGAGGATTAGGGTAGATCAAATCTATTCCTATGCTCATTATCTTTACAATGTTTAGCGATTGTTCATTGTTTCCCAATGGTCACTCCCACAATATTTCTCCTATAGGTCACTTCAAGTGGAATGGATCACCTTGGTCCTCTTATTTTTTTCACTACTCTTGAAAGGATTCAAATATTTTTTATAGACATGCAGGTACCTTTATTATAAAAAATGACTACATCATGAATTATAGGTTGATTTTCTATAGAATGTATACTTTAATCCACTTTATTAGTATCACATTAAAATATTTATACATAGAAATCCATTTTTGAATCTTTTGTGAAGATAGCTTCCTTCATGAAGCTCCTTCCTTTGGTAAATCAAACATAGCCTTCTTAAAACACAAAATATTCATGAATATCACCTTTTTCATGTAGTCGTACTATAATTCAAAATGAATCCACATTTCATAAAGTAAAAATATAAGGCCCCATCCTTAAACATTACTTAATCTTGAGATATTTTCAGAATACACCTTGAGGATCTTTTCAGGTTTAGAGTTTTAGATATTTATATCATAAAAAATGCATTACATCCCACATTTAAACAAAGTGGTCACAATAAAAGATAGTATTGGTTTTTCCCCATCAACGGAAACATATTTAAAATAAAACATCGTTTCTTTCTTGAAACATCCTTGACACTATCATCATATCATGCACCTTTCCCTTGACCTGTGAAAAACATTTCAAAAACATGGGATGAGTAGAAAAAGATCAGTAAGGGATATAAAAGTACGAAAATAAAACATTAGTCCATGTATGAAATCATACTTTACTCATAAAACAAAAGCATTTTATCATACCTCATCAAATCATGAATAAATCATATAATTCAAAAGGCATAAAGGTAACTTGAGGCATTCATAACATTCTTACGTAGGGAGTAACCCTCTTGGTTACGTTTGGAATACCCATCACAGTATATTCCCTAAATCTCTTCGGAGAAACCTTAACGTTTAACTCCTTTGCGTTACCCAATGCATTGGAGAGCTATATCGGGCTCATCCACCCTTAGTTTATCATGGAACCACCAGTCTTCATAACAATTCCCATGAACCATAACATAATAGTATCACGTAAAACATGCATAAAGGAAACATAACATTTCCACATTTTAATCACAGGATATCAATACAACACATTGATATAATAAAAACATTATGAAAACCATTTTAAATACAAAAATAAATGAAAATTAATACATGGTATTTATTATTAATTTTTAATGAAAGTTAGGTTATGGCTTGTAGAGGAACCCGAAAATCTAATAATGGTCACGACGGTGGAGAAGTCGTTGTCGCCGCATACGTACGACGAATAAAAACATTCCATTTTTTCATTTAGTAAATGCATGATATAAAAATATTCCTTTTGAATAATCGTAAAATTCAAAGGGGTTTATACACCGTAAAAAAGAAAGTTGTGTATAAAACAAAATATGCCTTAATGAAAGGAGATTGTAGCGGATTCCCTTACAAAGATGGTATCCTTGGATTTAAGGATAAATCAATTTCATAATTATGTGTGACAAATGAATACACAAAATATAAGTTGATATTAAGTGTAAAAGTATCAGAGGTCATTCACACGTATTCATAGAATGACATATTCAAGGAGTACAAGTTTATCCCAAAGAATCAAAATTGGGTTAATAAGTTCCCTTGCAAAATTTTGACAGCCTAATGGCGTCACTTCAAACTTCAGAAAATGATTTGATGAGAGACATAAAGGGTATCTCATCACTTGGACATAAAATTTATGGAAATAAGGATATATAAGAACATATCCCCACATAATAAGAAGAAAATTAAAAGACATAACAAAAAAATTATTTTAAAAAGAAGAGGGTGAAAGGTTCCCTTACCGATTTGGGTAACTTTCGAAATGTACCCCCCATGAAAGAAGGACTATAAACAATTGATGTAAATAATCATAAACGAAACAATGTTACACAAAGAGTAGAATAATGGAATGTGCATACACCACTCAAAAGTAAATATTGGAAAATGTATCATGAATCTCATGAAAACACAATGTGAGATAAAAAGCCCCTTACGAAATTTCGGCAGCCTAATGACGCCAATTGAAACATCCAAAAATGGATTTATGTGATAAAATAGGGTCTCTCATAATATGAAAATAAAATGTACAGAATGAAGAATATAAAATTACATCCCAAAACATAAGAAATATGATCTTAAAAGAAATGTCATAAAAGATAGTACTTAAAAAGGAAGAGAGAGGTAGGATCCCTTACGAAAATTCCACAGCCTAACGACACCAATCAAAAGTTACAAAATGGATTGATGAGAGAAAATAGGGTCTCTCATAATATGAAAATAAAAAGTACAGTAAGATTAATATAAAAGAACATCCCAATCATTATAAATATGAGCTTAAAAGGAATGACATAAAAGAGTGTACTTAAAAAGAAAGAGAGTGGTAGGTTCCCTTACCTCAAGTCTGACTTGTCTTGTTCGTTTCTTTATATTCTTGAATAATAAACATTGGTAAATTTATAATTTCTTAAGAACCTCATTTAAAGATTATTATTCAGTTCATATCACATATTATAATGTTATAATAATTTTTTAATAATGTTAGTTCATATCAGATGTTTTTTGCCGATGTTTGGTACATGAGTAAAAAAATGATCTTGTTTGAAAATGAATGTCCATGTTGTTATAAGTAAATAATTTTCAGAATATTATTAATGATTAAAATATCATATATTTCCAGTACATATTAATTTTATACAATTCCATAAAATTTGTAGATAAAAAATGAAAATCACCGTTCATGGAGACGGTAGGCCGTACGCACGCATGAACGCTACTTTCATTATTTTGCCATATTAATGGAATTAAAAATAAATAATATATATATATATATATTATAATTAAATTATAATATATATGTTATATAGGTCACATATGTTCATTAATTTCATTCTTTATACATTCCATGTATGGCATTAACGTGTCACATCACTTGAGGGGGTAGTAGTCCCCACATCCTCATATGAAATTATCGCATTTGCACAACTTGAAAAAAATAAAGGTATGTTTGAAATATAAAATACAGAAGCATATAGTAAACATAAAAACTATATATATCATATAAAATATAGTGACATCATAATGGCCACCTTTAAAGGTGTTAAATGAATATTGAACAATCATCGTTTCGTGAGGCATAAAATTGCCAACCACAGAAACAGTATGTTCTTTAACCATTAGACAAAGGTGTGTCTAAGTGTAGCTAGAATAATTCACATAAAAACATCCTAGTATATTGAAGATACTGGTTTTGTTACAAAAAAAGAATAAAAATATTTTAGGGGGTTGGAGAAGCAAAATAAAACATAACAACACAAGAGAAAACACTACCTTTAAAACGGGTAACTCTCTTTGATTTAAGCTCAAAGGCTTCCTTGCAAAGGATTCTGCCCAAAGTGAGGCATAAAAGATGAAAAGAGGAATGTGGAGAGATGAAATTGGTAGGGTTTGGCCGAGACAAAGGCTTTGTAAGTGTGGGTAAGGTGGTAGAGGTGGGGGCCTTTTATAAGAGGAGAGGAGGGGCACTCTTGGAAAGTTATAAAAGGATACTTTATTATAATATTCTTTTCGTATTTTAAAAGTCCCAAAAATATATATTTCGAGGATAAGGTTATAATAGTTCGAAATCCACCCATACAATAAGTTTTTGACAAGTGTAGGTCTTAGATTTTACATTATATTTTCATTTTATTTAAATTGTTAAATAATGAGGTAATCACTGCATCATCATGGTGTCATAAATAATTTAATTTATTTAATGTCTAAAAATCATAAAAAAATATCATGATGTATTAAATCTTTTTATATTTCTACTGAATATTTATAGTCCAAAATATGACTTGTATAACCCCATGTAATTTGTTTTAGTAAAACAACTCATGTTTGTGACATTTTTACTTTTACTTTAAATAAAAGGCATTAATGTCATTATCTTACCCAAGTGGCTCCATGGGGTCCCAAAAATCGACCCATGGGTTGTCTTGGTCGGCCATGACACAACCAATAAGGGTAGGACATGTATCTACTTCATTTCATATTATTAAAACATAATTTTTATCTTAATCTACACTAATTATCTCTAATCGCGATTAAAAACTTAAAAGTTACTATTCACCAAAAAAAATATTTTATTCCCATTAAACCACATTTTACTTACTAATGACAACCATGTATGTCGGATTTTTGAAATTCAAAACACATAGGTGGTAAAAGTTCATTTAAACAAAAAAATCAGTTTTTTTAAGTACCACTTAGTGGTTTCACTATTAATCAAAAATTGAAGTTTTTCAGAAAAATACCAAAACATCACCCTAAGCTATATTTGATATTACGAATTCAAAAATGATGCCTATTTTAAAAAATTCAAAACATATAAGTTAAATTAATTAATTTAATAATTAATTCCCACTGTCAAAGCAAATAGCGTGTTTTTATGAAATAATATGTATCAAAAGATTGACACTAGTTTAAGTCCAATTTCAAAGTGAAATTAATTTCAATGAACACTGTTGGATTAAATGTTAAAAATATATTCTAATTGAAATTTAAACCCAATTAAAAAGATAACCTAATAATATAAATAAATTATATAAAAAATGGTTTTAAATTAAAATACAACAGTTTTCACTATTCATTAAAAAAATGAACTTTATCGGGAAAATACCAAAAATTTACACAAAGTAAATTTTGATGTCCCGATTATAAAGAATAATTTTATTTGTCAAATATAAAACATGAAATTGTCAAATAGTGGATTTAAAAGTGGTTCTCCATCTAAAGGCGGTTAATTGACCTTTTAAAGAATATTAGAATTTTTACGCTTAAAATTGGATTCATTCTCATTTTTAATCCTCTAACATTTATTATAAAGAGTAAAAATATTTGAAAAAAATATGTAATAATTTTGAATTTAGTTCTGTTCATTCCCGCCATTACAACGTCTAAGCGTTAACTACTATTTAAAATAATATTATTTTATTATTAGAGTACAACATAAGATTATCAAGAAACTCATTATTGCGTATTGGGTACGCCATCAAGCATAGAGTTCCCTTTAAAGTAATATTAATATTTTATTCACAAATATGGATAAATGTGAAAATTTCATATTTTTTATTTACCCGGAGTGTTAAATTCTTCCCCCCTTTTGGGAAATTCAACCTCGCTATTTTAAAATTGGGTTTGGAAAATTCACTGAAAATCCCACATTAGAACAAGAGTCAGTAAAACCATCACTTTAAAATAAAGTAACAGAAGTGAAAAGGTCACCCGAGTTAACCCATACTAGGATTCCATGTAGGAAAACATGGTTATGGAAGAAAAACAAAGGGTCAGGTTCTGAGGGAGAGTGATAGAAAACATGTTTAGGAGAAAGTTAACCACAAGAAAATCATGTACTTGTTGTGGGTTAAACGGTATTCGCTTCCCCCGTAGGAAAATTAAATAGAAAACATATTTATTTTATGTTAATTTTAATTGAGGAATTTATTTTTGATCTTAAGGAAATATACTTACTTGTCATGTTGACTTTCAAATTTTACTATATTTCTTACACAAACTAGTACATTCCCCAAATGATGAGTATTTAGGAAGACATGTTTAAATTAAGAGATCTATAATCAACTACTAGAAAATCACCTAATTCCATAGAAGAGAACTATATAATACCATGTATTTAGACCTTAACCAAAACTAAAACCTAAAAGGTTAGAATGAGATCAGATAATACCCAAAAAGGATAAAAAATCTATTCTTTAATCTCTGAAATTTGTCCAACAAAAACCAAAGTTCAACGAAGACCATTCAATAAACAATTTGTCCATAAAATTCTTCAAATTAAACCAAACTTAGATTGAAACCCAAATATTTTAAGGATTTAATCACATAGTCTTCGAAGGTACAAATTAACACTTATCTCCAAATAAAATCAGTTGCTCTTAAAGTCTCATATTGAAAAGTAATTAACCTAATCACATATCCTCTATGATAGGTTAATAATTTCCATAGATAACCCAAAATAAACATACTCTTAATTCATAAAATCATCTAACTAAAAATAATATGTTATACTAACCAGGGACTTCACGTAGTCCAGTGGTAGGTGATAAATACCAGTCGCACTTTGGTTGTGGGTTCGATTCCCACAACTTTGTCCGACGCGATGGGTTGTCACACGGTCTGCGTGTTGTCCTTTTTATAAAACTCCAAAAATAACCTTAACATGTTTTAACCTAAATATTTTCCTTAAACCTCTCATTTTCATCCAAATTCATTACGATCTCAACATCTTAATTCTTGAAGACTTATTTCACCACCATAAGATAAAATAAAATGATTTCCAAAATGAATAACATCATACCTTGATCATGGCGTCCACTCGGTATCATCGACATCTTTCTCACGGAGGTAGAAGTCCCATGAATTACAACAATGATTTAGAGATCCTTCAAAATCATTTTATTCCATCATCCAAATACACCATGTAAAACATGGGTCATATGGGTGTTCACAGAAAAACATTTTTGGAAAATAATCATGTATGACATATAATTCCAAAACATCTGATAAAACATGATTTCTGTAAAATTGTTGGACAAAATTTGAGTTGAAAATTTCTATTATTGGTCCTTTTAAAATACCATAAGTGTGTGCTGAGAGACTATATTTTAAAATAAAATATAAATAAGTTGGACAAGGGTCTCCTTCTTTAGCACCATTTTTAAAATCATAATATGCTTCAAATTATTGTTATAAGGTAAAATATTTAAAAATACCTTGATAATATTTACCTTTCTTGAAATTATGAGAATAATTTGAAAATAGTATTTGTCTAAATACAACCCATGATCCACGATGATAACGATGTATAGTGGAGGTGTTTGATATCTCAAATAACTGCTTTCAAGTGAGTTGTATGCTAGAAAAAGTTTCACAATCATCCGAACATGACTTTGCAATAATTATTGCAAGCATGTCATCAGGAAGAGATAAGAATGTCGTTTGATATCCTTATCCTTCCATTCGTAACCGACTTTACTTGACCTGAAAAAATATATAAAACAAGGATTTAACTGAAATAATAGATATAGGGACTAATCATGTGTCTAACAAAAACTCTTAATCCATAATGTTTTCTAAACCGACATCTGATTCCAACTATAAGGACCCATCATTAAACATTACTTAATCTTGTGATATTTCAAGAATACACCTTGAGGATCTTTTTAGGTTTAGAGTTTTAGAGATTTAGATCATAAAACATGCATTACATCCCACATTTAAACAAAGTGGTTACAATAAAAGATAGTATTGGTTTTTCCCCAACAACGGAAACATATTTAAAATAAAACATGATTTCTTTCTTGACATATACTTAACACTATCATCATATCATGCACCATTCCATTGACCTGTGAAAAACATTTCAAAAATATGGGATGAGCATAAAAAGCTCAGTAAGGGATATAAAAGTACAAAAAGAAATCATTAGTCCATGTATGAAATCATACTTTACTCATAAAACATAAGCATTTTAACATACCTCATCAAATCATGAATATATCATAGAAATCATAAGTCATAAAGGTAACTTGAGGCATTCATAACATTCTTATGTAGGAAGTAACCCTCTTGGTTACGTTTAGAATACCCATTACAGTATATTCCGTAAATCTCTTCGGAGAAACCTTAACTTTTAACTCCTTCACGTTACCCAATGCATTGGAGAGCTATATCGGGCTCACCCGCCCATAGTTTATCATATAACCACGCGTATTCATAACAATTCCCAAGAACCATAACATAATCGTATCACGTAAAACATGCATAAAGGAAACATGACATTTCCACATTTCAATCACAAGATATCAATACAACTCATTGATATAATAAAAACATTATGAAAAGCATTTTCAATACCAAAATAAAAGAAAATTAATACATGTTATTTATTTTTCATTTTTTAAAAAAGTTAGGTTATGGCTTGTAAAGGAAGCTGAAACTCTAATAATGGTCACGACGGTGAAGAAGTCATTGTCGTCGTATACGTACGACGAAAAAAAAATCCCTTTTGTCGTTTCGTAAATGCTTCATATAAAAAGATTTCTTTTGAATAATAGTAAAAGTAAAAGGGGTTTATACACCGTAAAAAATAAAGTTGTGTATAATAGAAATTTTGCCTCAATGAAAGGAGATTGAGATGGATTCCCTTACAAAGATGGTATCCTTGGATTAAGGATAAATCAATTACATAGTTATGTGTGACAAAAGAATGCACCAAATATAAGTGGATATTAAGTGTAAAACTATCAGAGGTCATTCACACATATTCAAAGAATTACATATTCAAGGAGTACAAGTTTATCCCAAAGAATCAAAATTGGTTTAAGAAGTTCCCTTGCAAAAATTCGACTGCCTAACGGCGTCACTTCAAACATCAAAAAATGAGTTGATGAGAGTGATAAAGGGTATATCATCACATGGAAATAAAATTTATGGCAATGAGGATATATAAGAACATATCCCCACATAATAAGATGAAAATTATAAGACATAACAGAATAAGTATTTTAAAAAGAGGAGGGTGAAAGGTTCCCTTACCGATTTGGGTAACATTCGAAACGTACACCCCATGAAAGAAGGACTATAAAAAATTGATGTAAATACTCATAAACGAAAGTATGTTACACAAAGCATATAATAATGGATAGTACATACACCACTCAAAAGGAAATATTGGCAAACGTAGCATGAATCTCACGAAAACACAAATTGAGATAAAAAGCCCCTTACGAAATTTCGGCAGCCTAACGTCACAATTAAAACTTACAAAATTGGATTTATGAGATCAAATAGGTTCTCTCATAATATGAACATAAAAAGTAATGAATGGGGAATATAAAATAACATCCCCAAACATAAGAAAGATGATCTTAAAATAAATGACATAAAATAGAGTACTTAAAAAGGAAGAGAGAGGTAGGATCCCTTACGAAAATTCGGCAGCCTAACGGCGCCAATCAAAACATCCAAAATGGTTTAATGAGAGAAAATAGGGTCTCTAATAATATGAAAATTAAAATTACAGTAAGATTAATATAAAATTACATCCCAATCATAAGAAATATGAGCTTAAAAGGAATGACATAAAAAAGTGTACTTAAAAAGAATGAGAGGGGTAGGTTCCCTTACCTCAAGTCTGACTTGTCTTGTTCGTTTCTTTATATTCCTGAATAATAAAATTTGGTCAATATATAATTGCCTAAGGAAATAATTTAAATATTATTATTCAGTTCATATCACATATTATATTGTTATAATAATTGTTTAATAATGTTAGTTCATATTAGATGTTTTTTGCCGATGTTTGGTACATGAGTAAAAAAATTGATATTGTTTGAAAATGATTGCCCATGTGGTTGTAATTAAATAATTTACAGAATAGTATTAATGATAAAAATATCATAAATATCCATTATATATTCATTTTATACTATTCCATAACATTTGGAGATAAAAAATGAAAAGCACCGTTCATGGAGACGGTAGGTCGTAAGTACTCATTAACGCTACTTTCATTTTTTTGTCATATTAATGGAATTAAAAATAAATGAGATATATATATTTTATAATTACATTTTAATATATATGTTATATAGGTCACATACGTTCATTAATTTCATTCTTTATACATTCCATGTATTGCATTAACGAGTCACATCACTTGAGGGGGCGGTAGTCCACACTTCCTCATATGAAATTATCGCATTTTCACAACATGAAAAAAAATAAATGTATGTTTTAAATATAAAATACATAAGCATATAATAAACATAAATACCATATATATCATATAAAATATAGTGAAATCATAATGGACACCTTTAAAGTTGTTAAAAGAATATTGAACAATCATCGTTTCATGAGGCAGAAAATCGCCAACCAGAGAAACAATATTTTCTTTAACCATTAGACGAAGGTGTTTGTAACTTTAGCTCTAATACATCACATAAAAACATCATATTATATTGAGTATACTTGTGTTGTTACAAAATAAAATAATAAAAAGAGTTTAGGGGGTTCGAGAAGAAAAATAAAACATAAGAACACAAGAGAAAACACTACCGTTAAAACGGGTAACTCTCTTTGATTTAAGCTCAAAGGCTTCCTTGGAAACGATTCGGACCAAAGTGAGGCTTCAATGATGAATAGAGGGGTGTTTAGATATGAAATGGGAAAGGGTTTGCCGAGAAAAAGGCTTTGGATGTGTGGGTAAGAGGGTAGAGGTGGGGGCCTTTCATAAGAGGAGAGGAGGGGCACTCATGGAATGTTATAAAAGGATACTTTATTATAATATGATTTTAGGATTTTAAAGGTCCAAAAATTATATATTTCTAGGATAAGGTTATAAGAGTTCCAAATCCACCAATCCAATAGGTTTTTGTCAAGTTTAGGTCTCATAGTTTACATTATATTTTCATTTTATTTAAATCATTAAATAATGATGTAATCGCTGCATCATCATGGTGTCATAAATATTTTAATATATTTAATGTCTAGAAATCATAAAAAAAATATCATGATTTAGTAAGTATTTTCAGATTTCTAATGACTATTTATGGGTAAAAATATGACTTTTATTACCCCATGTAAAAAATTTTATAGTAAAACAACTCATGTGTGTGTCATTTTTACTTTTACTTTAAATAAAAGGCATTAATGTCATTATCTTACCCAAGTGGCTCCATGAGGTCCCAAAAATCGACCCATGGGTTGTCTTGGTCGGCCATGACACATACAATAAGGTTAAGACATGTGTCTAGGTCATTTCATACTATTAAAACATTATTTTTACCTTTAACTACACTAATTATATCTAATCGCGATTAAAAACATAGAAGTTACTATTCACCAAAAAATTAATTTAATCCTATTGAACCACATTTTACATCCTAATGACAACCATGTATGTTGGATTTTTGAATTTCAAAACACAGAGGTGGTAAATTTTCATTTAAACGAAAAATCAGTTTTTTTAAATACCACTTAGTGGTTTCACTATTCATCAAAAATTGAAGTTTTTCAAAAATATTCCAAAACTTCACCCTAAGATATATTTTATATTACAAATTCAAAAATGATGTCTATTTTACAAAATTCAAAACATATAAGTTACATTAATTAATTTAATAATTAATTCCCGTTGTCAGAGCAAATAGCCTATTTTTATGAAACAATAAGTATCAAAAGATTGACACTAGTTTAAGTCCAATTTCAAAGTGAAATTAATTCCAATGACCACTATTGGATTAAATGGTAAAAATATATTATAATTGAACTTTAAAAACAATTCAAAATATAATCTAATCATATAAATAAATTAGATTAAAAAAAGGTTTTGAATTAACATACATCATTTTTCACTATTCATTAAAAAAATGAACTTTATCAGAAAAATACCAATAATTTACACAAAGTAAATTTTGATGTCCTGATTCTAAAGAAGAATTTTATTTTGTCAAATATAACACATAAAATTGTCAAAAAGTGGATTTAAAAGAGGTTCTCCATCTAAAGGTGGTCAATCGACCTTTTAAAGAATATTAGAATGTTTATGCTTAAAATTGGATTCATTCGCATTTTTAATCCTCTAACATTTATTGTAAAGGGTAAAAATATTTGACAAACATGTATAATCATTTTGTAGTTAGTTCTGTTCATTCCCGCCATTACAATGGCTAGGCGTTAACAACCATTTAAAATAATATTAATTTATTATTAGAGTGCAACGTAAGATTCCCAAGAAACTCATTGTTGCGTATTGGTACGCCATCGAGAATAACACCCCCATTAATGTAATATTAATATTTTATTCACATATATGGATAAATGTGAAAATGTCATATTCTTTATTTACCTGGGGTGTTAAAAAAAACACATTCTTAAAAATCACCTATCCTTTGTGAAGCTCAAAATGTATGGATAGATAATTATAGCCTTCATGAACGTTAATAATTTCAAGATGCTTACAAATTTCAATCATCCATCATAGCTTTCATGAAATTATTTTATCCAAAAAATTTCCGAAACAACAACCTTCATGAATTTTATTTAAAAATATGTAGACATTTATTCAACATTAATACATTAATTAACTTTATGGTGGAGGTATATGACTATTTGTATGTGTTTTCTCATATTCTAGAAGCTTCCATCCACATCAGTTACTTTTCTTGATGCTCTACAATCTAATTTGTGATTATTCATGGATTTGTTTTCATTCATGAAGCTTCTTGTCATCATGGTGAGTAACCATCAAGCAATCAAAAATTCACAATAGTCTACTTATACTGGTCACATATATTAATATCAACTATTCTCACATTCATGATGCACCTCATCATGGAAAGACACATACATCACGACAACGATATCATTTGAAAATATCATTATCTTCTCTAAACTCCAATTTTCAATAAAATCATTAATTTTCATTATTTTTATGAGTCAATCATCAAAAAAAATTCACAAATAATTATATAACCATATAATTTTTAACACCTAAAAATTAGAAATCATTGGGAAATAGTTCCACATTGTATAAAATATTTTAATTACATCTTCTAGGGAATCAATTTCTTTATCTTAGATAATTTTAAACATACAATGTCAACAGTATCTCTATAAATCCACAACTACCCATGGAATCTTGATTTTTCAATAAACACAGGCAACCCAAAACACTAAAATGTATCATTGAGGGATTTTTCCCAATAGTAATTATGAAATAACAAATGTTCATATGAATAATTTAATAATATTCATACCCAATAATACTAGGATCATAAATCATAAAATATGGAATAAATATTTTAAAACAAAAATAATCATAATAATAAATAATTATTATCCATTTTACTTCAATACTGCTCAAAGTAATAATTAAAAACCCCTAGAAAGCATAATGAAAATGTCTTGGTATCTGGGAAAATCATCTTAATAGACCATTTTCCCATGTTATAAGTAGCTACATCCTAGTTAAATCCATATGATAAACCCTCTTTTAACTCTCTCGTCCTTTCCTATAATGGAAGTGAAAATTTCACAATTTATTGGGGTGGTATATGGGGAAATCCATAATATATATTGTATCAGGCTCACCTAGTGCAATCTGAGAGAACCCATCATATAATCTATATCAATGTAACCAAATTATATCTAGTCATGCCATTAATATGAGTAATATTTGGCTCACTAGTGAGCTGTAATGGTGATAAACCAATTATATAAATAATTTTCATGAACCAAAGATTTACTAAATTATAGAGATCATTTATTTTTCATATAAATAATAGAAATATTCACTATTCATTACATAACATTTTTAACAAGGTGAAATGAAATGGGTTACATGAAATATCTTCAAATAGTCATAATCCATCTAGGGATGGAATAAAGATAGTACTGTTTCCACATAACATAGTAATGAAAAAGTAACACAAAGGGTTTTTTTGTTGATGAATGGAAATACATTTAAAAGATAAATATTAAAATTATTTATGAAAAAATCATTTTAAATTTCAGTGACATAAATGGATGTCATCTTAGATGGAAAATGATTTTGATAGAAAACTTGGATCATTTCTTGAAAAAAAATATCCTATATTTTGTGGAAAAACCTATTTAACCTCTTAAACATTGTCATATATTATATAACTAATTTTTTTTAAAGTCTTATTTTAATGTATTAATGTTATCTTAAAAAAATTTAATTTTCATGAAGAATGAAAATTCTATTCGTTTCATGTATATTAAGACAAATATTTCATTTACATGTATGGTAAAAATTTTAAATTTACACTTTTGGAAAATGATAAGTTGATTCATTTTAATATATTTTTTAAAATTAAAATATTAGTTAAAAATGAATTTAATCCATCATAGGATAACATTAAAATCATTCTTGTATTTTTCTAGAAAACAAGTATTTTGTTGAAAATAAATTTTAGGCCGCATAGAAAAAAAGTCATATTCTCTTTTAAAAAATTTCATAATAATTTTATGTAGAAAAGAAAGTAAAATGATTAGGATTAATTAAATTATCATTAATAACCATAAGAGAATAAAATAATGGGTTTTACGCGAAAATTATAAATTATTTTCTAGCAATGTAAATTCAAGGATAAAGAGTCCTAATTAAAAGGGAGATTGTAACCTAAAGCCTTTGCAACGTTGGAAATTTGTCAATAAAAAGCATAAAAAATAATAACATAAAATGAATCATAAAATATCATGAACTAAAATAGATGCATTAAAGAACATATATATTTATAATTAGATAAGCCTCATAGAATAAGATATGTGTATAACATGAAAAATGTCCCAAAAAATATAATTTGAGATGGGAAACCCTTACCATGATCATAAAATTAAGGTGGGAATTAATAAATGAATATCATATTTTTATAAAATTTAAATAAACATAAAAAAGTTTTAAATAAAAGATAATATTTATAAAATTATTTACACCAATCTTCTTATAATATCAATGACAATGAAGAAGTAATATGACCAATTGTAAATAAATTGAGTTATGAAATTCATTACTAGTTGGAAAAAATTGTGGTCAAAACACTTATATTTCTATAATTTAAATTAAAACACAAAAAATGATGAATTAAGGATTAATGATATCAAATGTGAAAGGGTAATTATATGCACCATAAAAATTAATTTTTTTTTCGGACATTAAAAATATTCCTCAATGAAATAAAATTAAGATGAAGCCCCTTACATCAAGTGAATATATTTCTTGAATGTAATTTAACTCCTATGTAATAATATTATATAATTTATTTTATTTCATAATAACCCTTTTAATATTTAATACCCTATAAATAAATGATTTATTTCTTTTATTTTAATCACATATTCAAATTCATAATTAGTTAAGGACATATCATGTGTTTTTAGGACGTTCAATTCACTATTTGAAAATGGATTTTTTGTATTGACCAAGGACAAATAGGTAATTTTTTAATCATTCAATGAATAATAATCGAGACATAATAATATTTTTTAAAAATCAGTTATTCTTTTAAAATCATATCTAAATTATGGTTATGAAAAATTAACTATGTTGTTATCATAGAGATTGTAGGCCATACATACGGATGAGTAACATTTCCATCGAAAAAAATCAATATAGAAAGAAGGAATGTATTATTATGTATATAGATAATTACCAAAATATCAAAAATATCATATTATTACATTAATTAGATTTACTTATATCATCCATGTGATGTGCTGATGAAAAAGGAATCATATCACTTCTTGGAGGATATAGTCCTCACGTACACATGCACGATGTTATTATTTTTCCTATTAATGGAATATTAAGAAATAAAATGAAGTATTATCTTTTTATAATGATAAAAATTTCATGATTTCCTTAGTAAATTCATATATACCTTATGTGTCTATTAGGGTTATCATTATTACCTTCAATGAAATTCTTTAGTTTAAAATATATCACATCCCTTCAGATTTCAATTGTGTGGATTTCAGACAAGTGATCTTATAACATACCCCGTGGATTGGAATGTTAACAAATTTATATTTTATATAATAATAATACATTTATAATTATTTTAAACATATCAATATAAAAATATAAGAGATATCATTATGAAAAATGAGTTACATCTATTCATGAGGCGGTAGTCAGCTGTACAAGAAAAATTGGGGTTTTATTTTACATTTGATGGATGTGGATTTCTATTTAGGTTGTACCATAATCATAAAAACAAAATATTATATGGAAACTAAATTATTGTTATATCATCCTCATTTACCATGAATTTATGGAGTTTTAAGAAGAAAAAAATAATGTAAAAATATCTAGGTGAGAATGAGACCTCTTCTTCGGACATCATCTGTAGTTTTAACCAAAAAACATCATAGGAAGGATTTATAATCAATCCCGAGTCTACAGGTTTTGTTGATGGAATGATAAAAGGTATTTTGGTATGTATTGTCTATGAAAAATTTATTTTAGTGTCTGTAGATGAGAAAATATGGGTGGTCTTTTAATAGTGAGGAGAGTACAACACATGTAATTTTTAAAAATTAAAATGTGTACCATTTTTTTTAATTCCATGGTTCTAAAATAGAATATTTTAAAGGATAAATGACTATATTTACTGAATATGGCCATAAAATAGTGTTTATACAAGCGTAAATTATCCAGTATCTTTTTATTTTAACCAATCATAAACTTATTTTCACTATAATGACAGAAGAAGATATTTAATTTTTCGACTATTTCTTATAACAAAAAATTATATTGGCTTGATGAAAAAATTATTTTGATTCATAATATGGAATAAATTTACATAATATAACTCCCATAATTTATATATTATAATATAAAAATAAAACCATAAGGTTTGATAAAAAAGTATATTTCTAGGAAATGTATTTTTCAAGAGTAATATTATTTAATATGAACTCTAAAAAATAAATAATTATTATATGAATTTAAATAGATATTTATGAATAAAAAATATATTAATGTAATACAAAAATTCCCCATTTTTCTTTTTTGAAATTAAATTGATATATATTAATCACTTTTAAATAGTTTAAAAATATACATTTTTAGACCAAAAAATAACATTATACAAATAAATAGTAATGGTGTTTCAAATGTAAATGATTTTATAAAATATAATTGAATAATAATAATCATACTTTAAATAAAATTTAATGCTTAATTTTACTTTTAAATTACTTAATGGAATAAAATGTCAGTTTTATGAAAATATGTAATTTTCATTATTTATTGAAATGAAAATGTTTTTCAAAAGAACCCAAAATTAAAACCTATATAAAAATTTAAATGATAAATTCAAAAATGAAGTTCATTTTTTAAATGAATTTTTTAACATTTCATAAAACAAGATAAAATATTCTCTCAGAAATATTAATAAAAATTAATTTTGATGAAAACATAATTTCGATGAATGAAATGAATTTAGTAAAAATTGGATAATTATTTACTAATAATTTATAAACAAATTTATTTGGAGTATTAAATATATATATATATATATATAAACCATTAATTAGTTTATATTATTCAAATCCTCTAATTTAATGGATATATTATAACAATCATGAATAAAATAATATTATTTCATGGTTGTTTTAAGCTCGGAGTTACGTGTATTGTATACTATCGAGCATATATTCATTTTTTAAAATCCTTTGGAATTACATTATCCCCCAAAAAACTATTTGTGGGAAATTTTAACTTTATATTGGATCATAATGGTTGTACATTTGAAAATATATTTTCTAAACTATCTTATCACAAAAATGGGTAGAAATATGTTTCACTGATAGAAGAGAAAAATAATTATGAAGGTCATCTGGAATAACACATACTAGGTTTCAAAATATGAGAAAATTAGTATTATGTTATGGTTTTAAATGGAACGAAAAAAAAAAATTTAAAATACTTTTTTAGAGTGACTAATATCATTAATCACAATAAATTGATTTATCATTGCAAATTCATCCTCCACAAAACTAAAAAATGAATGGGTGTAAAAGACCATAATTTCATTGGAACTAAGCATAATAAGATAAAATTTTCATTTTGATTATCCTTTTCCTAGGATTTATGATTTTTGTAAAATTTTGATTACGATCATAAAGAAATATTCTTACTTGATATGTTGAATTTCATCTTTTAATCTATTTCCCCCAGAGTATTATCTTATTCTCTAAACTATGTGTAATCCAGATGAATTTTTCATGTCTGAAACACAAAAATCAATGTTTAAAGGACGCATAGCCATTAAATGGATAATAATTACATTCAAACAATATTTGTTCATTAAAAATACTAAAATGTTTAGAACATGGTGGGATAATTGAAAAAATGAATAAACTATCATTTGATTGATCAGTACATTAATCTTAAAAATTCAGTAGTAATCCATAAAGTTCAAACATAATCATTCGATAAATAAGTTACCAAGTATCCCAAAGAACTTCAATTAACTTATAATTAATGAGTGTATGCCAATAAAATTTTATCTCATAACATTAAGCCTATATTCCCAAAAATATGATGATCTTAATCTAAAATTACATTCATCACGTTGTCACCAAATAAATTTTCAATACCAATTCCATCAATATGATAATAAACATGTTCTCATAATTACATGAATATAATATATCACATAAACCTTAAATTTTAACAATGAAATAAAACATTTAAAAAAATGAAAAGTCATTCTTGACATTAAGCCAAAGAATTAGAAATAATTCAACCAAATAAAATGTTTCTAAAAATGAAATTAATCAATTTAATATGTCATATTTAAAAACATCAAAAAACATTCCAATGAAATGTAACATGTTGTCAAACATAAAATCATAATATATTTACTGTGTCTATTACACACAAAATATCCTCACATGAAAACATCCCAATCCATAAATTTATTTATACCATTCTCCAATACCAATTATAACTACCTTGGACATTCACTCCCAAATCGGGTCGCATCCAAATAATATTTACATTTTTGACTATGATATAGATTAAGATGACCCAATATTCACCTACCCAAACTGAAAAAATGGAATAAAATATTGGATAACGAACAATCCCAAGGAACTTTTAGTATTAGAGTTTTAGAGAATCAGTACAAATTATTACATAAATAATACCCCATGAATTCATATGAATTGTTTTCCACTATACCCTTCATTTTATATTACATATCTTGTATTCAACATCTCCCAATAACATCATTGTGTTAGAATCCTTTTTTGAAAAAAAAATTAAATCATAATTCGTCGTTGCCTTGGAAATATGAAGCATAACAAGGGTGAGCTCAAATGCTCAGAAAGTGTAAACATAAGCATTAACAATTGAATGTAACCAATGATCATAAGAATAGAATAAATATATAAAAAATAATCAATTTGAAAAAGTATAAAATAATAATATTAATACCCATCAATACTATGATCATTAGTCATCAAACATGGAAAAAAGATTAATCAATTGAAATAGTAATAAGAATCTATAATCATGGGACATGTAACATCACAACTGATCAAAGGAATCATTTAAACCTTATATAAAGAACAAATAAAATGCGTTTTTATATTGAAATAACATAATCATAACTAATTCTAAATGAGTGTCATAAAGAATAAGAGGATAGTCAAATCCATAAGAGAACCCATTGTGTAACTCCTTCATTTTTCCTTCTAATGATAAGAAACATTATCAGATGAATTAGAAAGATATCTAATTCAATCATTCATAATATCTATATCAGGATAAATAATTCTACACTGGTTTATCCATCATGTACTCTATATTTGGATCACATGATTCTATCTATGTTCACTGATTATATAAGCTATACCAGGTTCACCCATGAGCTATAATTGGGCTCAACCCATTATATATACAATATCCAAGAACCAAAATAGGAATATAATACAAAGATCTCTATTTTTTTCATAAAAACCCAATAATTATTCCTTTCCATACATCATTAATGTATGTAAAAGAAAAAGGTTCCTTGGAAATCATTTAAAACAATCATGATTCATAGAGAGAAAGAATAATGATGGTATATTTTCAAAATATTCAAGTTGCACATAAGTAACATAAATAGTAGTTGAAATTGTTGAATGTAAATAACATTAAATATAATTGATAAATATATTCATGAACATTACATTTTCACCTTAATAAACCTCAATGTAGAACATATTAGATATAAAATTATTTTGAAATATTACTTGGAATATTTAATGATGAAAATAAAATTTCTAATTTAAAAATATTTAATTAAAATTTAAACATTATCAATAATTAATTAAATAATTTTCATTGAAAATAAATATTGAAACATAAAAAAATGAATCGTTAAAATATTATTTTTTCAGAACAGATTAAAATTATGTTTATGAAAATTATACTAAAACAAATACTTCTTTAACTTTTTTGGTAAAAAGTGAAATTAACCCTATTAAAAAATTATAGGGAGATTAAATTTAAACAATTTTATAAAAATACTATCCTATTTAAATATTAATTTAATAAATATTATGAGAATATTAATAACATTATATAATTTATTTAGAAAACATGAATTTGGAAGAAAACAAATTTCCAACCAAATAGTTAAATAGAGTTAGATTTTCTTATAAACATGTTCTCAATAATTTTAATTATCATAGAAAAAAATTAAACCACTAAATTAAAAAAATATTTACAGGAAAATAAAATTAAATGGGTTTACTATAAAATTACCAATTAATCTCCTTTTATTGTAATTCAAAAATTAACAATCAATATTATAATAGCGGTTGTAGCATAATGCAATTTCCATATTAGTAAATTTTCAATCATAAGTTCCATAAAAGAATAAATTAAAATGAAATATTAAATATCATTAACATAAATATATTAATTATATAAAATATAAATGTGGAATTAGACACAACATACAAAATAATATAGGTGTATATTATAACATGTGTCCCAATGAAGATGATTTGAGATGATGAAGCGTTATAATTATCATAAGGTTGAGGGAGAATAAATCATATAATAATTGATGTTTGTTTAATTTAAAACCACCTAAAAATAATTGGAATTAAATATAATATAGTTAAATATCATTTCACACAAAATATTATTATATCAAAGTATATGAGAAGTAATATGACCCATTTAAAAGAAATTGAGTTATAAAACACATTACCACTTAGAGAAATTCTAGTAAAAAACCCTTTGTTGAAATAATCCAAATTAAATCATACAATAAAATTATTTATGAGTTATTCATTATATAACGTGTAAAATTTGTAGTATATACAACATATAATGTAAATTATTCCCTTAAAATTGAAATATTTCTCAATGTAGGGAAATTAAGATGAAGCACTTTAACTCGAGTCTAGAATTTCCATGTATTCCCTTTAACACATGTATAATAATATTATATAAAATATGTTATTTCCATTAAAATATTTATAGGTTTTAAACATATTACATAAATCATTAATTTTAATTATTTTTAATGAATTATTCAAATACATAATCCGTTAGGTCCATATCGTCTGTTTTGAGGACATTCAATCCATTGTTTCAAAATAGCTTCATTGTGTTGATTGATGTTGAATAGTTCAATGTTCAGTCATATATAGAATAATATTCATAAAAAATTATAATTTTATTAAATAAATTTTAATTTTTAGATCATCAAGGGATAATGGTTCTGAATAATGAAATATTTACGATTATGCAGAAAATAGGTCATACGTACGCATGAGTAATGTTTCCCTTTTTCAATGAGCATTACAAAGAGAAGGTAAGTATTATTTAATCATAATGTAATAATTAAAATATAATAAAAAATTAAATTATTTATTTCAATAAATTCATATATAACATCCAAGGGATGTGATTTTCAATAAATAATCATATCCCTTCGTGGAGGCAATAGTCCACACGTATGAACGAATGACATTATAATTTTTTTGTGAGTGGAATGGAATGAATATAAATAATATATTATCATTTAATTATGATTTTTTTTTATGAATATCATATTTTATTAAAATATATCACATTTATAAATTAAATTTATCCTTATTACCATCAATGAAATTAATTATTGTAAAAAAATCGCATCACTTCATGAGGCGTTAGACCACCTTACACATGAAAAACGTTTTAATAACACCCATGGAATGGAATGAAAGAATTTGTTTGTGAAATAATAATTCCTAGAGTACAATTATGTTACAGATATAATTTACATAATTTAATTCTATTGTTATCACAAGCTATGTGAGATGATGATGAATAATAATTACATCGGTTCACAACGATGTAGTCTACTATACATGAAAAATATTGTTTCATATTCCATTTTATGGTTGAAAATATGGATTTTGGTTATGAATGTAACATAATAATAATTAATTATATATGATACTACATAAGAACCCCTCCCCACAATGATACTGCAATGATGGGACAAAGATGGTGACTGCATGATTCATGCCTTCTACAGGCCCCATGTTGGCAACTACCATCGAGGGTATACTAAACATTCATATGGGAGGCATTACATTCTAATAGAAATATATATAATAGAGAGATAATAAGGATACCCCAAAAAACCTACACATAAAAATACACACACACACACACAAATATATGTATATCAAATCCCATGTGAAAACATTGAATGTGATAGAGAATGAAAAAACAGAAAAAACCTATAGGCACCAAAATGAAAATACAAAAGGGAACACATGGAACAAAATATTCCTAAAACCATAAATAGTAATATTGAACCAAATCAACAAATAGATCAAGTATCCAAAAAAATATTTAATATCTAATTAGGGATAGCATAATAGTAAACTATGTAGGGTCCTCCCAAGATATTTTCTTGTAAATGATAAAGAATGCATGCTAAAAAATAGTGAATAATGGTGAAACTAACTCATCACCTAATGTGGTAAACTATGTCCCCATCATTACCATTGACAAGTTCTCATGAATTATCACATATAAGAGATCATATAATATAATAATGAAACATCATGGGTCCCCCTCTCTTGCTACCACATATGTTTTCCATTCTTCCCCAATATCGCATGTCCTGATCATCTCTCTCCATAAGTAATCCTTCCTAAAAAACAAGTCAAGGCATCACAACTTGAACCTAATTCATCATATACCTATAAACTCTCATCAACATATACCTATTTTTCAACCATGTATATTCTAGGAACGACCAAATCCCATATGTAGTATGTCAGACAATAGTTATTATACCTCTATACATTACATCACATATAACAAGTAAGTGCCTCAAGTCATCATATCATAAACCCAACATAAGTATATAAATCGTTTGTATAATATATTATGTAATACAAGTGTGTGAAATTTAAAAAATCCATCACAATCATCAACAAAATATATATGGGTAAACTATTCACTATTCATCCATCACATTAACTACAAAGAGAAGAGAGCATGACTAGAGTTGGTCATCATCTATCAATCCTCTTACTGGGATGTTGGGGAAAACACTCTCCTAGATTATACCAGGTAACAGTGAACCTAACCAAAATTATTGGTGTAAAATATGAAATAACATAATATAAATTATATAATGTTGTTGACAACCACACATTGGGAATGTCTTAGTCTGAACTCAAGACCAATAGATAGTAGAGAAAGGGGAGAATGGAGAATTTCTCGATCTACAAACATAATAAGGCTATTGGAAGATGAATCTTACAGATTCTTTTAGGAAAATATATTTTGTGGATTATATAGGTCACATAGATCACTTACATCACCTATCAAAGAAGCTAAGTATAGAAGATTGAGCACCAGATATGGTTTTTGTATGGAAGAAGAACCTAATATAAGTGTTCAAATTGGACAAGAATTCATCGCTTTCATAATTTCATCCACCCCTTGGGATAGTTATTCGAAAGGGTGGGAGAATGGATGTATCTATAATTAAATATAGAGTATAGAAAAGTGGAAATTCGTGTAGTTACTCTATAATCCTCAGAGTTCTTATTCAGAAAGATGAGGGCCTTTGGAAATTCAATGATCTCACAAGAAGGATATCATAAATAGGGGTATTTGGATAAGAGAAGATGACCACAATGGGTATAGGATACCACCATATTTCTTTTCCATCTGATGTACAAAATCGAATGGCCTTGAACTACGGATCTTCATTATTATAATCAGGATTCCAATGAATTCTGGAATGGGGATGAAATTTCAATCAAGACAGAGTAAGGAATACCCATAAACATATTTGGATTTATATTTTCAAAGCTAATTAGCTATACTAGAATCCACAATTTCATTGGGACATTACTGATAGCTTAAGGACCCTGATTAGGATGGATCGAAAAATGGATAACCCAAGGTATGTGCATTATTCTTAGATATTGGATTAAGTTGGAATGTTAAAAACTAGTATGTAATAAGTTGTTCTAACCACAAGATATGAATAAACCATCCTCATGATCAAGTATGAAAATGAGACAAAGTATTTCTAGAAATGTATGATTTTTTCATCTCTCATATGAGTGAAATAGAGACAAGGAATTATCATTTATAATATAAAGTTGAAATACACCTCTAATTTACATAAGAGGAAGGGAAAGGATGCCAACCCACCCTCTGACCATTTCAGATCTCTAATTTATGGCCTTTACAATGTGGAAATTGTGAAAATTAACTATGGTAATTAAAAATAGGATCTTATTAGATATCCCACCCCCTTTTGATGTTCCTCATAATGATATTTCAGAGGTTCAAGTACTTCATTCACCAAACAAGGTGGGAAATACCCCTCTTCATGAATCTCTTTCTCAAACTACTAGGACTCACATCTCATGAAAGACAAATGATGAAGCATCAAATACCATCATGATACAACATAAATTGTGTGTGAAGGACATGCCTAATGATGTCTTCCTATCATATGTATTAGATGATGGTGGCCTATAGTCTAAGGAAATTGACTCTAATATCCTAGATTTCATGAAGTACAATAGTCACTCATATGGGATCTAGATACATACAGGTTCTCTTGAGATTAATGGGAAATCAAATGAAATAAAAGGTGCCAACCCAAACAAGGTCCCTACAGTCCACACATGGGACCCTTTGGAGTGAACAACACCATGTGTTGACCAAGAAGATTCCTATAATGTACTTTTTCATATAGATTATCTAACAAGGGATATATATATAAACATGTAAAAGATATAAAAGATGAATGTCAAAACTCAATGGAGATGTCTATAGGGTAGATAGTCATTAGGGGAAATATACCAATTACTAATGTGGACAATCAGGAATATTTAGCTATGAAAAAACCTGATGAAAGGCAGTATGATACCTAGGCATATCAAAATATTTCTCTTAGAAACTTTTTAAAACCATTCTATAAGGTGCCTAGGGAAAAAATACCCAATGAAAAAATCACATAACTAAAACACTTGATCCTATCTTATATAGGAATACGTTCACACCACTAAAGGTAATATTCTAGGATTATGGGGATGATGTTCACCAGTCCCCTGAACATGAAAAAGGAAACATCGGTTTAGATGAAACACTGGAGGTACTAAAAACATAGTCACATTCCCATGATGGGAAAAAATAAATGTAGGAATAATAAAGTAAAAGTCCATGAAAAGATGGCATAAAATGAAGGGTCAGTGACTTGGGTATAGACCCTAAGAAATGAATCTTGTCTATTGTAATTTATAATGGTTATGTAACCCAATAATAGCTAAAACCATTAGCCATTTCATTATGTACAACAAACCAATTCTCATTGGGATTTCACAACCCAATATGATTTTTCAGAAATGTGGATCCTTTAATTGGTCCTCAATAGGATACCACATTATCTCTAAAAACATACATAATAGTTTCATGGGCCATATTTCGGTGCACAAGAATTTATGTATCTAAAGTGTCACCTCTTACCAATAAAATTGTTGTCTTAATTTCACATTCAATGTCCCTAGATATACTATACAGGTTTCTATTGTGCATGCTTCTATATCCAATATTAGGAAAAGGGATCACTAGAGGGATCCCATAGATACCTTTGGGAATGTTGTCTAAAATTGGGTGGTGATGGGTGTCTTCAACTCCATAATTAAAAATAAGTAAATTACCATCTCCACATTAAATAGGTTAGAAATGAGTGAGTTCTCATTCTGTATTGATCAATGTGATATAACTAATTTCTTATTTGCTATAGTTGACATCACAAAGAGCAGGTTTACCTAGAATGGTGTTCAAGAAATTAAACTAGATAGATTCTTCATACAAATGCATGTGAAGAGTGTCAAATATGATCTCTCGGGATATACTCTTCCTACGATTCACTCTAAACATAACCCTATTATAAGGGATTTCTTTACCATATCTGGGTCTTCCCCTCTACCTTTCTATTTTAATAATGGTTTGTTTGTTACCCCTGGATGAAATGAAACTAACGAGGAGTCATAGAAGCCTCTGCCTACCAGAATACCCCTCTATATAAATTTTTATAACATGAGAATATGAATAGGATACTTCAGTAATGGAGTAAAAATCATTTTATAAGATGGATATTGACATAAAAATATTGAAAAAAAGTTCGAAATCATCTCATACAGGGACCAAAATCAGGAATTCCATTCTATAGAAGAGGCGAAAGCTCATAGAAATAAGGATGATATTTTTACAATCCATTGAAGGCTATATATGGGTCACATGAATGTTAAATGTTAAAAAAATAGAAAAAACTAAAAAAAATCAACAAGCTATATAGGGATAGAAGAGCCAAGGTAGGGAACCATGCCATCTAGATTAATGGACAGCTGTACACTAATGAAAATTTATTTTCTAACTTATTTTTTTATTTCATAAATATAATTTAATCTAATGATGGGTTAGATAACATTAATAAGATGATAAATAATATTCCTTCATTTATTTCTGAGAATAAAAACCAAGATCTTTTCAGACCTCTAGTCAAAGTTGAAATCAGGAAGAACCTTTTATCTCTCAAAATGGAAATCAATCCTGGACCTAATGGATTCACAACTAATTTCTTAATATTTTATTGGGATATTATAAAGGAGGACTTGGTAAATTCTGTAAAGGGAATTTTTGAGCATATATTTCTTCTATATGAAATCAATTCAATCATTATTACTTTAATCCACATGAAGGATAATACAATGGAAATCAAGGACCTCAGAGTGTTGTACATGGTAAATAAAATACATAAAATCATTTAGAAAAATATAATTTAAAGACTATGGGGAATATTAAAGACTGAATCACTCCAAACAAATATGAGGTTTCCATGGAATATTCATTCATAATTTCTTATTTACAGATTCAGATAATGTTAACATTTTGAAAAAACAGGAAAACAAAGGGAATTTTTCCCTAAAAATTGACATTTATAAATCATTTTATACACCCAAATAGAATTTTATAAATGATATATATAGGATATATGTGTTTTCAAATACCTTTGTTATATTAATAAGATTCATTATTTTATTTACCAACAATATATATTGATAAATGGGATCATGTTTGTCTATTTCCTATGCACTAGTGGAGTAAGCCCTAGAGATCCACTCCTAGGGATTCTATTTTTGATTGATGAAGAATACCCCAGTTGGTTAATGAATGATTTCACTATGTTTTTCCTCTTTAATCAAAATGAAATATTATAGGGATGTATTCACTCAATCCCACATTTATTTATGTAGAAGATGACATTCTATTGGGGAAGGCATCGAGGGTTACCATTTATACAATTAAGAGTTTTTTTAACACTATGAGGAAGTAGTGGAGTATGCTATCAACTAGAGAAAATATTAAATTATATTTCGAGAAAGAATATATATGGGTAAAAAATAGGTTGGTGATGAAGCTCGGGGTGAGGAGTGGTTCCCTTTCATTAAATTATCTTGACATCATTACATTTGGTTGTATAGTTAAGAGATATTTTATGAGAGTAATTATCATTGATAACATCAATCAATTGAAAAAATGGAAAGCAAAGTCTATGTCTCATGATGGTAGAGTATCCCTCATTAACTTGGTCATTACATCATGGATTTTCTACACTTATTTTAATTATTAGTGGCCAATAGGTCTCAATAAGAAATTACAAGTCATGATAAAAAATTTCATATGGACCAGGCATGTGCATGAAAATAAATTAGTAAACATTTTATGGAAGGATTTCATTATACCCATTTAAATTGGAGGTCTTGGGGTTAAGGATCTGTAAATTTTTAATGATGGAGTAATTATTAAATTCACATGGAACCTCTTAACCATAAATGATCTATCTAATGATTTTCTAATTAGTATGTTCAAGGATAGGTTGATTTATGGACACTATTATCATCATGGGTCCCTATTTTGGAATGATATAAAATTATTTTTTAATGAAATTATGTAGAATATGAAATGGTTGGATCATAGGGACTCTAATATAAATTTTTGGGAAACATGTTTGATTAATCATCCCTTTATAGAAGGCTAGAAATTTCTTCTAATATTATTCAAATGAGTATCTATAAACTCATGACTTAGTACAAGTTTCATGATTCTTTTCCTTTGTATGTGGACATGTAGTCTCAAAATATGCCTTTTTGGATGTTGAAACTACGATGTGGATTCCTGGATTCAGTGGAAAATTCACAGTCATGGGGCACTAAAGTAATAGTTATAGTAGTTCAACCAGTATCCCTTCCTTGATATATAATTTCATGTCTAGTTTTATACAACTCTAAAAAATTGTTTTCATATAAATAATTTAGAATCATAAGCTACAAAAATAAGATGAATTTAGGAATTATATAAATTGTATTTCCTCAACATGCTAGATATGTCTGAGTGATGAGGAAAGAATAAGGAAATTGTTTATTGAATTAACATATAAGAGATCCTTCTAGTATTATGCAAGGTATTTCTTCAGTCTAGGAATAAACACAAGAAGCCTCATTTAAGTGTTAATCGCATTCCTCTAAAACACTTGATAGACCAAGCTGGTACATAACATGATGCTCGAAGAAACAACCTCCTTCCTATACTCCATATAGCAATCCCATAACATGAAGTTGTTTGAAGAGGATATGTATTCCTCCCTAGAATTCATTCTTTGCACATGCATGTCCACATTGCTATAAACTTCCAAATGGGTTCTATGAATAATCAAATGGGAGATCTGAAAATCCTCAGGATCATGGAAGTTGTAGGCTATCTAATGTAGCCATTTGTACTCAGTATTGTGATATGGATAACTCCAATATGATTGTGGGTGAAGGAAAATTTTGATGATGCAACCATAGGTATACTATGTCTATCAGGAAGCATAGCTATCTTTAAAACCTAATGTGGACATATAAAGGGTTCTTTTATCATTAAATTTGAATATGGATTTCCTATGAGGCTGAGTTGTGGGAAATAATTTATGTTGTTAAATATTTTATCCATCATAAGTGTCATTCTCTATGGGTTGAATCTGATTAAAAAATTATTGTCACATCATTGAAAATAAGGATCATGAATGTCCCATGAAAAATAATTCCTTATTGGGTTTATTTCCTGAATACTATAAGTTAGCTTCATCTATTTTTTACATATTTATAGAGAGGATGACCAGGTATAAGATACTTTTTAAAATAAGGCAGCCATTTAAGTATGCACAACGTGGACCATCAAATCTAATGACTCCTGCACCATACTGGTGAATTATAACATTTTAGGAGTCATCCACTCTTGAATTTAAAAATTACATTGTAATTCCAGATATTTTTTTAGTCACTTTTTACTAATAATTTTTTAAAAATGTGTGCACCCTGATCTTGGATTGTCTCTGTTGTCTCAGACTCAAATACAGGTAATGTTTCTTAGATTCCCAACACGCACTAATAAATCTATATGTCCTATAATCATAGAAGCATTCATAAAGAATATCTTAATTACATATTTCTTTTTATTCATTTACTTCAATAAATTAATTATTCGACAATTAATTGACCATGAACATTTTTTCACATTTCATTAAAATAAACATTCATGTAATGTCCATTCACTCCAAAAATAAGAAAAACCATCAACTCATTTTAATAATATTAAGTTAATTCCTTCATTTCAGAATCATCCAACCCTATATGATAGGAATTATATTTTCAATAATAGTAACATTCAACAAACCAAACACTCAAGAAAAATAATACGGATCCACCACCAAGTGGAAATCTGAAACCACACACCTACGTTGGCCTCAAGAATTGGGGAAAAGAATAAATATAAAATAAGACACCTAGACATCAGCCTTTAAATATATTAATAAATGATCATCCCAAATAATAAAATCACATCAATCGGTTAGCAGAGCTTTAACACTATCCATCATCTCTAGTGACAACCCCAAAACCCACATACATATTTCAATGCATCTCACCCTCACTATAACCAACTATTTCCATATCATCTGGGCCTCCCACCCACGTATCAAAACATTCATCCCCAACTCATCCATCCTCGTATCACATCACATCTAGATGTTCATAGACCTTATTAAAATAGTCATCCTAGGATCATCCGTTTTAGGTTCATACCACCAGGATCTTATCCAAAGAACAACCCAAAAGTAGCCACACAAAAAGCATATTAAATATGGTAATATAGGCTCTAATATAATTTATCCATTCTTCACCCAAAAATTAGATCTCATGGATCCCAAATAAATACACACACCTTCTAAGGAAAATAGGCAAATCAATCCCTAAAAATTATCTTCTTCAAAAAAATGATTCTTATTCCACAAATGAATTAACTGATTCAATAATCATATGTTCAAACTATGTGAAACCTAAGTAGTTAGGCTATAATAATCTACCCAAGGGAAAATAGGCTCTTATCATTGATTCTGATTTCGAAAAAAACCTATGAAACATATATTCTCAATTAAATCCCATTTCCAATAATTATCAAAAACAACTATAAAACCTATTCAAATTATATACCAATTACATTAATCACGAGGATGATCACTTTAAATTAAAAATTTACATTTCATCACATTATTATCATCAATTAAAACACCAAATTACTAACATGAATATTCTATTAATTATTATACCAATTAATTATTACTAAATTTGGAATTTGTGTTCTTTAAAAATGAGATAATAAAAATCCAATAATAATAACATGATAAAAAATCATTACAAAAATGTCAAACTATCTAGATAATTATGAGGAAAACTGTTTTCACGGTATAAAGAAACAAAATCAACAACATGAAATCAAAAAAAAAATTATTTAGTCGGGTTCAATAACATATTTGAATTAATATTTTTACATATAATAGGATAAACCATTATTAATTGATAGTTTAAAATAAATAAATATAGCAATAAATAATCCCCTAACTCAAAGGTATCAATGTTCTTCAGAAGGATGAAGACAAACATTTCAGATCTTGATCACCTCCGTTGTAGGAAGCTTCACCCATCCAAGGACTCCACAACATAACCAAACCACCACAAAACCAATAAAAATAATGAAATATATGGGAGATGATTATACATCAAATTTAAAGAATAAAAAGGTGAAAATTAAAAAAAATAAGAAACCATATGAAGTTGAATTATAAATTACCTTGGATCAACTGAATTTGAAGATGGAAGCCCAATGATTGATCTATAATGAAAGGATCTCCAAACAGTAAAGGGAGGAACTGCTGAACACTAGAAATTAAGAGACAAGGCAAGGGATTGAGAAACATCAAAGTGACATTACACATTATGGATTTGTTTCATAGGAGATTTATATGGCCTTTAATGGTTACACATCATATAAATTTTAGGATTCATGTTTCACTGAAAAATATGTTGCCTCAACCCTTATAATATAAAATATTTACACACCATGTGGCACCATGTATACAATCCTTTTCAAGCTAGGATTTTCACCTACATGATGTGAATACCCTTACATGAATTTTTTATCTTATCATATATACTTTAGCATATAAACCCATCAAGACCTAATCTAATCCCCATCCAAGAACTATTAGCATCACGAATACGCATATTACAGGCTACATGAATATCGGCCCTTACATTGGATACCTCTCAAAAATTTGTATTCCTCAAGAACCAAAAACCCAACCCAAAGTGGAAATGAAAAGGGGTCATTTGAATAGCTACCCTATTAAATACATCTCTTGGATATCATCATAAAAGGATTTAATACAACATAGTTAGAGGAAACATGCACAACTGCATAACATAAAGAACTGTCTTCCAAATACTCTCCTAAGAGAGGTACCACTCATATTAATGTAAAGATCAAATAAAAACAAGACGAAAATGTCAATAAAAAAACCAAAAATGAAAACATCCACAAGATAAAATTATTATAATATAAGATATATACATCAATGATATTGGGGTATTGAGCTCTGATCTACGAATCACATTTCCAGGTACTCCCATACATGCTATTATGTCACAACAAGAAAGAAAATCCCACATAACACATTAAATAGGTGGTCTTGGATCTCCATAAGAAACTCCTAAAAGGTAAATCCATCATCAACATTGATATATAACCAATAAATAAAAAAATTTACATCATGAAAATATAAATAGAGCTGAAAAACATGAAAAAATCTTGTATCTGACTCATGTGTGGGGGATGTTCTAACTGATTCTCCATGACACCTATACAATCAAACACCTTGAATGATCCAACAATCTGGGGTGAAATCCTACTCCCATATACAATCCTTCTCTATACACGATGAGGAGTAACCTTTAGGAACACATGATCTCCAACCTCGAACTATAGAGGTCTCCTTTTATTATCAGCATAGCATTTATAACAATCATGTGATGCCTTTGTCGTATCATTAATTACCTGAACCATATATCTTCTTTTCTATACCAGTTCTAGCATAAGAATTGTTTCGTCCATGACCCAAGCCTACAACAACAGAGAATAAAATTTTAGGATATAGAAATATTTTAATGGTTTCATACCAATGGATGAGTGGAAAATATTATTTTATGAAAACATGACCACGGATTGATGCCTTATGCATAGAAATCCAAAATCTTGGTCCTAAGAGAACAACATGTCTTTAAGAGTTTGGATAATATGGTTAGTTTGTTTATCCACATCCATATGAAGGGTTGTGATATGGAAAAACATATAACAAAAAACATCATAGAGTCCTCTCTACAACCTGAAGGTAGATTGAGGTTCTTGATTAGAGATGATCATCCCTATAAATCTATGCAGTTGTACCACCTCCTATAGATACATCCTTGATAAACCCTCCACTGATCATGACTCATTGTTCACTATAAAGTGGGAAGATTTTATTAAATGATCCATTATCACCCATATAGAATCATAACCTTCCAAATATCAAGGTAAAATAATAATGAATTACATTGATAACTAGTCGCACATTCACTATGGAACATTTAATGACTGGATAAAACCCTTAGTAGCTCAATGCTAAATCTTCACATTCATGAAGACCAAACAGGAATAAAAAAATATTACAACTTCATTCTTTAACATAATCCAGAAAATTGACCTCTCAATGATTGGTATATCTTGTACATTTCACGAAGAACCACCAAAGGAAAACAATCATACTCATGGAGATACATATTTAAAATCTTCAAAGGAAAAAAATCCTTCCATACAATAAAACCTAGTGTTTTCTTTCCTCTGACCAATAATGAAGGGAATTTTGAAAATGAACTAGATCTCTCCAAACCTCAACATCAACCCCCCCCCAACTAGGACTCCTTAACCTTCCAAACTAAAGATGGTTTTTTTTCAGCTAGAGAAGGCATCTTCTGCCCCTACCTCTACCCCATCTAGATTCATTATAGAGTTTTATCACATCACTCTCTAGAAATCCTCATATTCTTGCATGAAATCACAATGTCACTTATAGATTAAAACATTAGGTAAAACACTTCCCTTTCATAGAATATATTAATTATAGAATAAATTATACTATAATAATTCCACACATTGATTCCATAATAACATGATGTCAAATTGGGTGTGGAAATACCTCATGAACTTGTGATTGGTAAAAACCACAAAAATGTTCTCTTATGATGTAACATCTCCAAAAACTCAAATAAGACAAAACTAATACCAACTAATGATCATGGGTGTATAATAATTCCAATGGGGTTGTATATTCTACAAACTATATGAAATAAGAAATATATTATACATGATACCACATCCAAGTAAAAGATGATTATCATAATATTAAACCTCAAATGAAAATCCATATTCTAGGAAATAATGGACGCGATAATTAACCAACATCCCCTTAAATATTTCAAAAGATTCTTGAATGTGGTCTGTCTATAAGAACACCGGACCCATCGATTTCATGGCCATTGGAATAGTCTCAACTTGAGAGAAATCGGATTTGAACCTCTTATAATATAGTACAATTCTAGGGAATCTTCTCATGTCTTAAAAAATATTTGGGGATTACGAAGACACAACTATTTCTATCTTCGAACAATCCTTAGAAACACCATACTGAGATACCACATTCCCAATGAAATGGACTTTGCAATCCCAGAACTCAAACATCAATGACATACTAAATTGATTCTCACAATGAATAACTCCCAAAATCATATGAAGATTACATTTATTATCCATATGTGACATAGAGTACATAAGGAAGTTGTTAAGGAAAACAACAAAAAAATAAAAAATATCACTAAAAAATTTGGTCATCAACCCCCTGAACATGGTTAAATAATTTACGACACAAAAAAACACCATATTGAACTCATAATTCCAATAATGAATAAGGAAATAATCCTTTATTGAATCCTCATCATACTCCCACATTTAATGATATCCAGACCTCATATTGATTTTTATGAATCTAAAGACACCTATCAATTTATCAAAAAATTCATCTATCCATGGAAGAGGATAGAAGTTATTCCCCATTACTAATTTTGAGATGATAATCAATACAAATCCAAAAACATCCATAAACCTTCTTCATGAAAAAAACCTGTGAAACATACGGCAACATAGTTAACCAAAAATATTTCACTGTAATATATCATCATTTTATAATTATAGTTGTCCCATATCTAAAGGAACCATCCTATATAAAGAAAATGAGATAATAGGTACTTCAAGCTATTTCTCAATCCCAAACATGATCTAATATCAAGGGGTTAATGATAAAACCTCCCCTAGAATGGTATCGATTCACCATCCCAGAAACCTTGGAAACACTGATATTTGAACCTCTAACAAACTAAGAATCGACTCATCTATCAAATATGACAATTAAAGAACACACCCATGGCCCATCTAGGAGAATATATATCAATAAAACGATACTGGGTATCTATGAGAATTATAAAACACAACATTACCCATAAATAAATCAACAATAGCCCATTCCATATACCACATGTTGGTCGGAGTAGATTACTTAAGAGGGGGGGATTAATTGATTATTTATAAAAATTTCTTGTTTAAAATTATTCTTAAAAGATTTCCCCAAAAGATTAAATATAGCACATTTAATCAAGGACATACTATTATAAGAGTTTTACTGTTTAAATATATTCTTATAGGATTTATTATTTCTCAGTAATATTATGATAAGTTATTAATATTACCTTGGAAGATATTATACTATAACAAGACAATTATAACTTCTTTCCAAGATTAACTATCAATGCGAATTTAGTGATTGCTTTATTGTACAGTAAATATGTAAAATAGAGAAGAATAGATTAATCAGCATGGTGGATATGAAACATGTTGTTCAGTCTCAAGCCGAGACATAATACACTCAACATGGTGATCAAATTCCACCAATCAGTTTATATAAATAAACTTGATCCACACCCTGGATTGGGTTTAAAAATAGTACACAAGACTGTCCAGGTCACACAGGAACCTCTTCCATAGTTCATCATGGGTAAAAACAACCAGGCCACATAGGGACCTCTTCACTACTTATCCACGGGTATACACAAGTGTAAAAGATTATTGAATAAGTATATCTTGTATTCTTCAGTTTGATGCAGGAGATAGAGTGTGTTGTTATACCGATACACACTTTGGTCTAAAGGTAGTAAAATAATACAAAATAGAGTAGAAGTATTGAGATAGGTTTAGAAATTCTCTGAGTGTTAGTCTTTGAAGCTCTGTACTTTTGAGATGAAGCAGATGCAGAAATCAAGTCCTCGTATGGAAGACAGAGTGTCGCAAGTCAGACAAATCTGGATTGTGTTCTTCGTGATGTTTGACAATGTGAAGATGTTCTCAATTATAGTATTTATGTATTCTTCGTGTGTTCTTTAGTAGTGATGAGTTTCATGTGATAATTAATTCTTCAAAAAATATCTAAGTGTATTCCTCGTTGACGTGCTCACGCCCACCCTCTTCTTTTTCTTTTTAGCATATTTTGGTTTTTGGGCCGCACTACTCTTTTATATTGGTGTGCTTGTGTTGGAGCTAATAAGTTGCATGTATCATGCACCACATTCCTCGTACAGTCAAATGATATGTCTAAAAAGAAACATTAAATATATTAGTGAATTTAAAATCTTCCAATATGACTGTTAGAGACTAAATTGAAAGACGACAAAACAAATTATGAAATGGTGTCACAGTATGTCATGGAAATGGTGTCTCCTTCACACGGTGCCTGTACTGGTCATAGTGTCTTCTTGTTCAAAGTGTCTCATGGTCACGGTGTCTGGATGTCATGGTGTGTTCTTGTTCACAGTGTCTGGATGTCACAGTGTTTGAATGTTCACAATTTCTTCTTGTCCATAGTGTCTGGATGTCACGGTGTCTAAATGTCACTGTGTCTGAATGTTCACGATGTCTAAATGTTCACGGTGTCTTGATGTCATGGTGTCTGAATGTTCACAATGTCTGAATGTTCACGGTGTCTGGATGTCACAGTGTCTGAATTTCACGGTGTCTAAATGACTTAATAAAATATCGATATTCAGACATAAGCAGTGATATTTATGTAATGTATTAAACTTAATTATTTCTCATAGAAGTAATTATAATGTAGATCAACACATAGTATATAGTAACCAAATCTAGTGTATATTACTTAAGTTCTCTGGATCGCTTTTACTAAATAACTGTTCATTTGATGGGAGATACATTACATAGAGTTAACAAGGTTTATAGACTGAATATGATTTGTGATCATTAAAACATGATTATTACATAAGAATTCAAATAATCTCCCACTTTTTTATGATCACAAATCATTAATATTGAGAGTATATATTTGTTCTAATAGTATAGTTCGAATGTGTATATAACATTTATAGAGTGAGTGTTCTCCTATAGATATTTCTCCCCCATTTTGGATTATCAAAAAGTAGCAAGAAAAAGACAAACAAAAGAGAAAAGAAAAGTTCCTAATGTATTAGATAAAAAAGAAGGGCATTACAAAGATGAAAACAAATGTACCAAGATTCCAATCAAGTGAAATTAATCTCTATACATATTTACTAGATGGTCGACTCTTTTACCTTACCAGTAGCAGTAGAAGAAGAAGCCAGAGGAGCAGAGGTTGAGATAGGTGAAGGGAGTTAGCAAATTGATAGAGAAGGTAAAGGAAGACCTTCAAAGACAGTGGGAGACATTGTAGGTGTAGTAGAAGACAGAGGTAGTTGTTGATCAAGGATCATAGTCCTGATCTAACTCAGTGACTTAATGACAGAGATAGAAGTGGAGACTACGATAGAGGTGAATGTAGAAAAACTGGGTCACAGAGGTGCATCCATAGGAAAAACACTACTTGTACTCTGTACATGTATATAGGGCCTCATAAGAATGATAAAGTCAAAAATGATATCCCAACCATATTTCATAGCTTTCTCAATGTCATATTTTTTTCATAAACTTATCCAATAGACGAGTGAACTCTGTGAGCTTTTGTACATGAGTCTTGAAAGCATGAGTAACAGGTAAAATCCTCATATTTACCACAAGGTATTTGAAATGATTGGTCATGTCATCCTTTGAAAAGATTCAGTTAAAGTATAAATTTACTTTTTGGAAAATTCTTGCTAAGCATCATTAGGAATATTTGAATGGATTTGGACTAGATCTAGAACTGTGTCACTGTTCTTAATAACATCAGATAGAGAATATTTATTGAACCCACTAAGCAAAGTATAATGTTCTCCTTTGACCACTATTCTGAGTATGTCATTGTATAAAGAAGGTTGATATGATTGTCTAGATGCTTTAGAAGCATTGAAAGTTGAGGTAAGAGATTTCTGTTTATTGAGAACCTTTTGAAGGCACCCCTTATACTCATCAGTGAGCTTGTTATACCTAACATCTAGCTCTCTCATCTCTTTCCATATCTCATTGTTTATTTCAGCAAAATTTTCAGCTAAGGAAGATAAATGAGGTTGAATCATAAAGGCAATATACTGTGGGGTTTGAGGAACAATAGGATCCACATCAACAGAAGAAATATTTGATCATGAATTCATCTCTTTCATCATGTCTTCAATCATACCTCTTAGAGTCTGTACATCATCACTAAGAAATCTATTTTGATCCCCGATGTCTTGATTATCATGAAGCATTTTGGGTTGAATATTCCAAATAACGTTTTCCAAAAATAGTGAGGCATCTCTCTCACTTAGATTTCTTACAGGAGCTGGTTGGGTATTCAGAATTTTTTCTAATCCATCCAAAAGGGTATCTCCAAACTCTTTCAAATCATCTTTACCTAGCATGGTTGGTTTTTATGGTGACAGTTCAGAGATAGGGACAGAGACATGATCAGGTTCTTTTTTAGGGGAAACATTAGAGACATATTTCAATATGAACATTGTAGAAAGATCAATACTATTTTCTGAGACTTCCTGAGAGTCTATCACATCATAAAAACTAGGGAACTTAAACTGAGTCTTTACATGGATTTGATCAATCTAGATTGGTACTTCGATAGATTCTGGATTTGGGGGTTGATCCCCTTCAATAGTTTCACCCCTCTCAGGACTGAGAGACTTAGGGTTTTGATTTATTTCCACAAATTCATCTCTTAGTTCCTCACTCATTTCTTGTCTAGCCATCATAAAATCTAGATCTAGCCATTCCTCAGCAGAAGAAATGACTTCAGGAATAGATTATTCAAATGTGATATCCTTAATGTTAGCTTCATTCATAACGGGTAATTTTTCTTCTATAAGATCTTCCATAAAAATATTTTGGGTTTCTTTTTCTATAGATTATGTTTCATCTTCGGGTTGAACATCCAGATTATCAACATCTTTAGAAATAGGGGATTCTTTTTCACTTACTATATGAGGAATAGGAGTACTATCTTTCAATTCAGAAATAGTTTCCCTATGATGCACGAAAGCCTCTTCTCTGTCTTCTTTAGAATAGTCAACAATTTCATCTGATTCCAAACCAGGATCAGAAATATTATTTTGTCTTGAGGGATCATCCAATTGATTTAATTTCTCATAGATCCTATAATTTTCTTCCACCCATGCCTTTTTCCAAGGATACCAATTGATTTTCATTCTCTTGATTATGAATTTTGTAAGGCATAACTCAAAATCCTTGATAAAATATTCATTTGGTCTAACCATACATTTGGCATGATGCATGGCTGAGATAAACCAAGAATAAAACAGGGAAGTTGACTTGGATGTGGCTTTGATTAGCTTACACATATGGTGAATGACATAGTTACAAATGTTTACCTTATGCCCATTTTTTATAAGACAAATCAAAAACACATCCTGATATTTTTGTACAACAAAATCACCTTTTCTAGGGTAAATAAATTTCTGAATAAGTATAAACAAAATTCTAGATTCTTCATCTACTTCAGTAGTTATGGATCTCTTATTGGTTTCATTCCCATCTAATATTGGCAAATCATCTTCAAAAACAAAGAATTCACTTAGAGGTAGAGGTCCTCTTTGATAGTCGTCATATTTTCCATCATGAGGTATCCCAAGACATGAATCTCATAACCTCAAAGAGATTGTAAATCTCTTTCCATTTATCCAGATTCTCACAGTATAACCATGTTCAGAATCAAAGGATAACTGAACATACTGATATAATTGAGGCACTAACATAGCTTAAATAGGTCTATATTCCTTAGAATACAATTCTAACCAGCCTCTCTCTATTAAAAAATCCCAAACTAGATATTTACTCAACAGATTCCACTTAGGTAATATCTCTTTCTAAGGTACTACTACTCGGTTCACCAGATTTGGATTTAGTGGTCCTTCCGGTGCTAGCTTGGGTGTGACCTACTTCTTCTTTGATCTACGTTTCTCAGGAGTCAACGATAAATGGAGTTTCATCCAGGGAATTCACCAAAGGATCGAGAGAGATGAGGGTTGAAGGGTTGAAGAAGGGTTAGATATTTAGTGAATAGAATAAAGCTTGAGTGAAGGACATGTGACACTTCCTTTATTTTATCAATTAGGATACCAAACATCACAAAAATGAAATCATATAAATGTAAAAAAGGATTAATGAATAATTACCGAGATATATTATTTTTTAATTTGTAATGGAAAATATTTATGGTGAGACTATATCAGGTATTTACGGTGAGACAGTGACTGAACTTTTCAGTTAGACTATGACTGAACTTTACAGTGAGATAGTGACTAAACATTACGGTGAGATAGTAACTGATCTTTATGGTGAGATGGTGACTATTAGATAGTAATAATGAAATACAAACTTTTATACCGTAAGAATGAAATGGTCTGATATAAAACAGTAAGAAATTTATATAAGGTTTATCATTCCTAGTTCATGTACGATGTTGTCTATTAGTTTAGAATTTAGTGGTTTAGTGAATATACCAGCAAGCTGATATTCAGTACCAATGAATTCCAAAGTAATATGACCTTTTTGATAATGATCTCTCAAAAAGTGATGTCTTACTTCAATATGCATTGTCCTAGAATGACAAACAAGATTTTTTCAAGATGTTAATTACACTTGAGTTGTTACAATTTATAGGTACATGCTTGAATTGTTATCAATAATCTAGTAATGTGTTTTTCAACCATAATATTTGTTCACAACAACTGCCTGCAACTATGTATTCACCTTTTGTAGTAGATAATGCAACAGAATTTTGTTTCTTACTACACCATGATACTAGTGACTTGCCTAAAATGTTACATGTTGCAGAGTTTCTTTTTCTATCTAATTAACAACCACCAAATTCATCATCAGAATAACTATCTAATTAAAATTATTGCCCTCTAGGATAGAACAGTCTTAGATTGGATGTATGCTTGAGGTATTTGAAAATTCTATTTACAGCATTTAAATGAGATTACGTGGGATTTTCTTGAAAATAAGATCACATAGACACACTAAACATAATGTCTTCATGACTAGATGTTACGTAGAGTAAACATCCAATCATTCCGCTATAAGTGGTTTGACCAATAGATTTTCTATCATCATCACGATCCAACTTAAAAGTGGTATTCAAAGGAGTGTCACTACATTTAGTGTTATCTAATAAAAAAAAATTTAGAATATCTCTAGTATATTTTTTTTCAGTTAAAATAATACCGTCATTATCTTGAATGATTTGAAATCTGAGAATGAATCTTAGTTCACCCATTATACTCATTTCATATTCATTTTTCATCGTGTTTTTAAAATCAACATATTAAGAATATCTTCAAGATCCATATATAATGTCATCTACATAGATTTGAACAACTAAAAAATCATTATATATTCGTTTTATAAAAAGGGAGGATCAACTATTCCTTTGGTAAAACCTTTGGGAATAAGAAATGTACTCAACTGATCATAGAAGGATCTTAGAGATTGTTTTAATCCATATAAATATTTTGATAATTTAAAAATATGATTTAGAAAATGGGGGTTTGTAAAACTAGGGGTTTGTTCAACAAAGACATCCTCATCTATATACCCATTTAATAATGCACTCTTAACATCTATTTGATATAGGTTGAAATTATGATGTGCAGTATAAGCCATCAAGGTTCTGATGGATTCAAGTCTAGCTAATGGTACAATGTTATCATCATAGTCAATTACTTCATCTTAACTCTAGGATTGGGCAACCAATATAGCCTATTTTCAAACTATGTTACCAGCTTCATCTAACTTATTTAGAAACACCCATTTAGTTCTGATGGTGAATGTGTCCTTGGGTCTTTCTATAAGTTTACAAACATTTTTCCTTTCAAACTGATTAATCTCTTATTTTATATACATCACCCAAAATTCATCATCGATGGCATCATTAATTTATTTAGGTTTATGTTGTGACAAGAATACTTGATGTTCAACCTGATTTCAAAGAGAATCTCTAGTTTGAGTTCATTTGTCTAGGTCTCCGACAACATCATCTAAGAGTTGGTTCTTAAAAGTTCTAACAGGTCTAGAAAAGAAGAGACAAGTGATTTTAGGTTAATAAACTAGTTCGGGTTCATTGTGACTTGAGTCTAAGGAATTTCTAGAAATGGAAGTTTTTACAGATTCTTTCACAGAAATGTTTGATGATTTTGGATTAATTTTTATATTTGATACCTCATACTCCAGATTCTCTATAATGATTTGAGGCCCATGTGGATCTGTTACATCAAATTTGACATGGACAGATTCTTCCACACATTTTTTTCTTTCATTGAACACTCAATAGGATTTACTAGTCATGGAATATCCTAAAAAGATACCTTCAACACTCTTGGATGAAAATTTTTCAGGATTATCATCAGTATTTAGTATATAGTCTTTGCAACCAAATACTTTGAAGTAGTTTACTTTGGGCTTTCAAATGAACCATAACTCATAAAGAGTCCTTTTAAGAATAGGTATGATCAATACTCTATTGATTATGTAGCATGATGTATAGAAAACGTCAGCATAAAAGTAAAAACCTTGGTCGTATTCACTAAGCATTATCCTAGAAATCTCTTTCAAGGTTCTATTTATTCTTTCTACAACTCAATTTTGTTGAGGTGTTCTAGGGGCAGTGAAATTCTGACCATTACCATTTTGTGTGCAAAAGGATTCAAAATCACGATTTTCAAACTCACGGCCATGATCACTCCTTAAGTATTTATTTCTAATCCTACTAAGGTTTTCTAAAGACTTGTCTTATTTAGGTAAATAATAACAGGCTTCACATTTGTGTGCCATAAAGAAGGTCCCAGTATATCTAGAAAAGTCATCTTCAAGAACATTAACATAGTGCATCACATTTATACTAGAAACTCTAGATGGTCCAAACAAATCCATGTGAACTAATTAAAGAGGTTGATAAGTTGAAATTTCCTCTTTCTTTGGTTTGAAGGAAACTTTGTGTTGTTTTTCATTTTGACAGGAATTACACACATTGTCATTTGGAAACTCAAGTTGGGATATGTCTTTAACTAATCCTTTTATAGTTATATTTCTAAGGGGGATAATATTACAGTATCATAGTCTCCTATTTTAGAGCCAAGACTCATTATGAAATAAAATTAATCATGAATCATTTTGAGAAGCTAAGGAATCTTTGTTAACAGAGAAAACGTTTTCATTTCTTAATGTATAAATCACTAATTCTTCTTTATAATTAATGACATTGCAAGCATAATTTTAAAATTTAACATGAAATCCATCATCACATAATTCTGAGTTACTAAGCAGATTATATTTCAAACCATCAAAAAATAGTACTTTGGAAATCAATACTGAGTTAGAGTGACTGATTTGGATAAGGCTAATACTATTTCCTTTGGAATTGTCAACAAATGTGACTTTTCCTCAATCTATTTTTATTAGGTTCTTGAAGCATGAGTAGTCTCCAGTCATGTGTCTTGAACATCTACTATCCATGCACGATAAACTTTTATATGAACTCTTTATGCATCTTTCCAACAAAATGATCAAGCCAAGACATATTTTGGTACCCAATCTTGTTTGGGTCCAGTAATTTTAGTAATAAGTGAATTACATACCCATATCTGCCACGTAGGTTTCCTATAAGCATTATGTAAAGTATTTGAAAAGTAAACTATATTTGGTCCAGAAAAACATGAAACAGTAAAATGGGTATCATAACATGAAGTAGTTGATTTGTGTCCATAACTGGGAGTAAAACTATATATCCTATATTTAGAAACAAAATTTGTTCTACCAAGGATTCTTTTTCCAGGTTGATAACCAACAATAGTGTTGTATTTACATGAAATTCGTTTACCTAGAATTTGAGTAAGGTTATTTTTTGCATTGGTAAATTTATCTAGGTCATTCTTCAATTTCACATTAGAAAATTTTAATTCATTATTCTCTTTGAGAAGTTGAATATTTTTTCATCTTTCATTTGTTAGTTCGGATTTAACAGTCACAGTAAGAGAACCTTGTTTCTTCAATGATTTATATTTTTCCTTTAGTTCATTTCATGTTTCTTCATGTATATTACAGTAGTCAGAAATTTCATCATTAGTCATATTTTCAGAGTCACTCTCATCTTCAGAATAGTATGAAATATGTACAGTAGAGTCCACTATTACCTCATATGTGTTTGTCATAAAATACATATTGGCTTTGTTTTCCTGTTCATCATGTGATGTTTCAGAGTCTCTTGAACAATCCTCAGAATCACTATAGGTTTCCCTAATAGCCTTTTTATGCATCCTATCCTTGTCCTCAAATATCTTTTTATACATGAGCTTTGGATAGTCTGCCTTGATATATCTTTTTCTCTTATATTCATAGTAGTCAATCTCATTAGTCTTGTCACTTATTTTCCAATCCTTCTTCCAACTTCCTTTTTGGAAATATTTTCCCCTGAAGTTAGGCTTTTGAAAACAGATCTTATTCTTGTAAATTCTCTTCAATATTATAGATAATTAATCCATCTCCTCATCACTATCAGGTGATGTTTTTTCACTACATGAACCTTCTACAGAAGCTTCCAAATTCCCTTTGTCTTTATGTTTAGAGGTGGTTTCCCTTATGCAACAGATTTTTTTGGTTCATCCTCCTATTCATTGTTGACATAATATCTTCTTCATATATCATCAGTTTCCCAATGAGTTCTTTTTACAGGTATCTTGCTGATGTCACTTGATTCTCTATTACAGACAGATGTTCCTCTCTATCTGTTAGGCATACATCTGATAATTCTAATGATCTATTCCATGGCAGTGACTTCTCTTCCAAGAGAAATCATTGTGTTGACAATATCATTGAACCTAATATACATGTCAGAGATAGCCTAATCAGGTTTCATTTTAATGTTATCATATTTAATAGTATAAGTATTACGAATCATTTATTTTTCACTAGTTGTTCGTTCATGTGAGACATACAGGGTATCCCTAATTTCAGGGGCAATTTTACAAGAAGAAATTATATTAAATTCCTCATTTCTTAAGATTAATTATAAATCATTCATAGCTTTGTAATTTTTATTATAGTCAGTTTTGATACATTCATCCCATGCAATTCTATCAGTAGTAGGAATCATATATTCATCTATAATGGAAGATTAAATTTGAAAACCCATACTTTCTATATGCATTTTAATTTTAATTATACATTAAGAATAGTTGGTTCCATTAAAGTATAGTGGTATTTTGGTGGCAACACCTTCCAATAAATTATCCATAATTACAAAATATTTTGGAAGACCTATAAATTTATAATTTATAGAAATTTACAGATCATTAATGTACAACTACAATCAAAGTTGAAGTGGGTAAAAAAGAGTCTAAATATACATCCTTTGATACCAAATGTTGGTTGGAGTATATTACTCAAGAAGGGGGTGGGTGAATTGACTATCTATAAAAATTTCTAGTTAAAAAGTATTCTTAAATAGTTTCCCCAAAATATTAAATACAACCTAGTTAATCATGGTTAAATTTTTATAAGATTTTGACTGTGAAAATAATTTCTTAGAAGATTCATTAGTTCTCAGTAATCATAAGATCAGTTATTAATATTACTTTTGAAGCTATTATACTAAGACAATACTATTATAGGTTCTTTCCAAGATTAACTATTAAATAAAATTTAGTGATTGCTAAATTAAATAGTAAAGATGTAAAACAAAGAAGGCTAAATTAAGTAGCCTAGAAGATATGGAACAACTTGTTCAGTCTCAAGCCGATACCTAATCTACTCCACATGGTGATCACCTACCACCATAAACACTATATAAATAAACTAGATCCACACCCTAGATCGGGGTTAACAACAGTACATAGGATTATCCAGGTAACACAGGGACCTCTTCCACAGTTCTTCATGGGTACTAACAACCAGGACACACAGAAACCTCTTCTACACTTATCTGTGGGTATACACAATTGTAAAAATATTTTTGAATAGGGATATATTATATCCATCAGTTTGATACAGGTGACAAAGTGTGTCGATATACAGATACACACCCTGCTCGAAAGCTAGTAAAATTATAAACAATAGAGTAGATATTTTGAGAGAGGTTTCTAAATGCTATGAGTATTTATATTTATAGCTCTGGACTTCTGAGTTGATATAGATGCAAAAATCAAGTCCTCTTATGGAAAATAGAGCATTGTAAGTTAGACAGATCCATCTTGTGTTCTTCGTTATGTTTTATAGTGTTAGGATATTCTCAATTCTGGTATTGAATTATGTTTCGTGTGTTCTTCAACAGCATCAATTTTCATGAGACAATTATTTAATCTAAAATTATTTAAGTCTATTTTTTATTGTCTCGATTAATCACACCCACTTGTTTTTCTTTTAAGTATACTTTTTTTCTGGGTGCACTACACTTTTATCTAAGAGTGAATGAGTTGGATCCAATAGGTTGCATTTATTTGGCACCTCGTATCTCGTACTATTAGATGATATGTCTACAAAGAAACAGTAATTATGTCGGTGCATTTAAAATCATCAAATATGACCGTTAGAGATTAAATTAAAAGACAGAAAAAAATATTAAGAAATGGTGTCAAAGTATGTCATGGAAAGGGTGTCTCCTTCAAATGGTGTCTTGATTGGTCTTGGTGTCTTCTTGTTCATGGTGTCTCATGGTCATGGTGTCTGGAGGTCATGGTGTCTACTTTTTCATGGTGTTTTTATGTCACGATGTCTGAATGTTCGTAGTGTCTTATTTTTCATGGTGTCTAGATGTCATGGTGTCTGAATGTCATGGTGTCTGAATGTTCACGGTGTCTGCATGTTCACGGTGTCTTGATTTCACGATTTATGAATTTTCATGGTGTCTGAATGTTGACGGCGTCTTGAAGACATGGTGTCTGAATTTTACATTGTCTGAATGACATAGGAAAAGTTCTGTATTCAAACTTCATAAATCATATTTATTGAATGGATTAAACTCAATATTTTGTCAGAGAAGTCAATATAAAGTAGTTCAACAGATAGTATATAGTAACCAAACAATGTGTATAGCACTTAAGTGCTTTGAATAGATTTTTCTAAACAACTGTTCATTTGATATGAGATAGATTACACAGAGATAACAATGTTAATATACTGAAGAGGATTTTTGATCATTAAAACATGATTAATACATGAGGAATCCAACACAACCAATCCATGTTTAGAATAATGTTATATGGTTGTGTTTTCAAATATAATATGTCTCTACAAGAGTGGTGATACCCTACTATGAGCTCATAGTATCTAGAAACGAATTACTGGTCATCTTAACCTGCAACTGTCATAGTTAATTCAAAGGGAACTGGAAGCATCTCTACACCAAATCCAATATCACGGATGACTATAGGTCATATAATGGCAGGTGTCACTCCAAAAAAAATAACTCATATAGAAAATAATAAAACTATACATTAGAAGACATTTGGATCACCTAGATTTGGAAATGAGAAATCATGAAGCGTACCATGAACTACTCCTTAGCCTCGTTTACCGTACTAAGGACCTCCTTCACTACAACTCTATGATCTCTAAGGCTGAGGAGAATCTCAGGGATTTATTCTACATTATGCATCTCCCATATGTTGGTCCCAAACTAAAACCCTTCCATACCTACCTCATCTGAAACTTAATCATGAGGGAAACCTAAAGAAAAACACATGGTGAAAACTGACTATTCATAATGTCTAGGATGTATTTCTTGTGATGGACGACAACTATAAAATAAAAACACATGTGTGATCCCATGTCCTAGGTCTAAGTACTTCCTCCCTTCAGGAAACAATATGATTATGGTTAGGTCCTACAAAATGATGAAAAAAACTCTTCTGTCGTGAATGTTTGAAACCTCAGAACATCTCTCTACTTTATGATGAATCCTGATGACTCTCCTCTCACAATTATCTATTTCTATGTAGAATAAATTCGATAAACTATGCTCTCACAAACTCTTCTATGAATTTCTTCAGCATGGATGGGGAGACCTAGCACTATATATTTACATAAAAAGACTCCTCATAATTCCACAAACTATCTTCCTCATATAAAAATTAGTTTAAATTATATCTCATAGGGGTCTTGAAATGGATCCCATATTCTCACATCATATAACTCCCCTACTGAATATTAATATGATACTAGATAATGGATGCCTATATGGTTGAAGGATTATACTCTACATGGAACTGTTCTATGAATTTATATTGTGGGACTACCAACTCCTTAATATAATCAAGGAACAATAAAAACCACTTCGCCGCTTCACTATGTAGAATTATCATATATAATGAATCCCAGTTCACCTTCTAAGAATGTATCAAATGAAAATATATATCAACTTCTTCCAACAATTATTCAATGACTAAATATGAAATTGATTCCTAAAACATATATAGAAAATGGTACTAAAACTCTTAGTGTGTCCCCCTCCAAGAATCATTTTTTCTACCTCTTCTATGTAATGATCTGTTGGGACATCCTTATGAACATCTTCGATGATAACATGATGGGGACGTCAAATTGGAGACATGCCTAAAAAAATTATCGCTCATAAACATGGAATATAATATTCATATTAATAATTAATTTTTTATTTTTTTATCTTGTTATGGTTTTAACCTATCCCAAGGTATACACATTAGAACCATATGAACAAAGAAGAATGAACCATGATCTTTTCTGAGTTTTATACCCATCAACTATTATCACTTTACAGAGTAGGATTAGTAAAAACAGTTTTCCATGAAATTGATCATAGGGGGTCAAAAAACCTTTTCCCATCTAGTCTTCCATGATTAGATCACTCACTAAACGTAGCTGACATCATTCCCTACTAACCCAAGAAACCTCACATGTGACTAAATCCAAACATCATCCTATTCATAAAACTGAACCTTTGATACCATTTTATCATGACCCCATTCCCTCAAAGATATTACAATGAAGGGAGAGATATTACGACTTTCCAAGTACCACCTCAGTATGTCCCAAGTAAGAAAATATAAAAAAGGGTAAAATAAACATGCATATGGGTGGAATTTCCCTAAGAGAGAAAATGAAAATGATCGATATAAGAAGGATCCCATAGACAAGAAATGTCTATATATATATAAATATATATAAAAATATATATAATGAAATCCCAAGTTCAAAATAAAATTTCATTATGAACTAAACAAATAAAAGGAAAGATCAAGTACTAAATGGGTAAATATGTTAGTGACCATGATGCCTAAAAAACTAATGTAATACCACAAGATAGTAACATTATTCTAGATCATTAACATAATCTGATTTACCAAATAAATAGATTATATATTCGTAGAGTGGGAATAATAGTATTCTCAGTAATATCCTCCCTATATCCATTTATATAAAATAAATAGAATTAATACTAATGAATAGTAAAAAAATGAAACTAACTTGTCACCTAGATATGTAAACTAAGTACCCAATATCCCCATGGATTACTCTCACGAAGTGTCACATACAAGAGAGATTATAATATAATAATAAAGCATCAAGGGTACCTCACTCCCTCTTCCCTGCTAGTTCTCTGCTCTTCCCTAATGTCGGACATCCTAATAGTCTCTCTCCAAAAGTTTTCCAACCATAAAACACATCGGAAAGGCATCAAAACCTACACCTTTTTCATCATATCACCACGTATTCCCATCCAATTATACATATACAGTAACTTTGAATTTTTCGAGATCCATCATAGCACATATGAAGTATATTAAACATCAAGTGTTATAACTCAATCAATTATAGCTGATATAATGATTTAGTACATCAAATAAAAAAAACCTATATATGGCATACCTATAATAATACTTTGAATAGTATATATGATAATAAATGTGTGTAAAATAACAAAAACTTATATAATCTCTCTACACACATTTCTATGGAAACTAGTCGTTGTTCACACTAGTACAAGTAACTAATAATAAAAGAGAGAGGGGCTATAGAGGGTAATCCTCAATCAATCCTCCCACTAAGATATTGGGGAAAACACCCTCCTAGAGGCCACCAGGTGTCAGTCTCCCTTAAGATCATGTGTGGGATAGTGTATGAAATCATAAAATATACATGATAAAATATATCCCACAACCGTACTATGTTTATAAACTTGTCTTATTCTGAATTAAATATAACATTTCTCAAGAACCATGATGTCACTTCTAAGACAAGATAACATATAAGCACCAAAGAATTTAAAATAGCTACATTAATTACATAATTTTCTTCCTTACATTCAATTAATTTTAAAAATATACATTAATTAAATATCAAAATTATTACAAATTGAATAATATAAACACATGAGTAAATTTCATTCCCTCCGAGAATTATCCAAACTAAGGACTTGGTTTAACATGATTACCATCTTTTCAGTATTCCATCACCAACAAACCCCATGGGTAATGAATTGTTTATTCTTTATTAGAAACATTCCATAAAACATGGTACTATAGGAAAAAAATTCCAATGATACCACCAAGTGGATACATGAAACAAAGAACCTGAATCTCCCTCAAAAACTAGGAGTGACATTCCAATATAAAAAGAAACTCATCCATCGACCATTAAATAGATTCATAAAGGATCATCCAACCACTAATATTCAAATCAATGTTTAAGACAACATTTAACCAATTAATGCCTCTTTTATGACATCCCCAACTCCCACATACATATTCTAATATATCTCACTATAAATGGTTTTGACTACTTCCGCAACATCTGTTCCTCCTCACCCATATATCAAAACATCCATCCTATGCTCAACCATCATGTGCTCACATCACATTGGTTCTTCTCACAACATATAACAAAAAACATCCTAGTATTATCTATATTAGACTCATATCAAAATTGTAGTATCCATATCATATAACAAAAATAAAAATAATGAATGGCATATAGAACAAGGAAATATAGGACCTAAAATTAGTTCATCTAGCCTTCAAATAGAAATGAAATCTCCCAGATCCCAAAACAAGTCACTAATAGTTCTCAAGAAATGAGTAACAGAGTCACTAAACATTATTTTTATCACAAAATAAGTTATTATTCTATATTTAATTAAACTATTCAATAATAAAAGATTACAACTATGAGAAACTGATGGTACCAATCAATAACAAGCTAAAAAAGGCAATGTATACTCTTAGCATTTATTCTTGTTTCAAAAATCTTATTGTGGTTCCATCATAAATTAACATTACATTGAAATTATCATAGGAAAAAGTATAAACATGCTTCATAATATTTATTAGTTCCATTAATCATTTGTAAGATCACATTTAATTACACATCCAAAAAACCTAAATTGATCAAAATAAATTGCTACACTAGATTACAAACATTCCACATCTATTATTTCTTACAAAAATTAATTATCAATTAATTATTTAATTGAGATCATTAAAAATTTCAACATGTTAATACACACATGAGAACATTCTAACCAATATTACCATAGATATCACACTATCAATAAAAATCTAGAGTCATACCGATAACAAAGTAAAAAATGGAAACATTAAAATCATGAGATCACAGGAAATTCGTTAATAAGGTTCAATAGATTATTGAATTAATTAAATTTCCATAAAATTGTAATAAAATTGTCAATTTAATTTTTCATATAAATAAAAATATAACAATTTAATTTCCATCATCAAATGTATGAACATTCTTCGCATGTGAATATATTAATGTTGTGTGTCCCAATAACCTCTCCCACAAGAAGCTGCACCCATATAATAACACTCTGACACAACAAAACTTGAAAGAAAAAACCAATAAAACTACATTAGAAACATGGTAGATGATACCCCTTTACATGGAATGATTAAATAATCTGAAAAGGCACTGAATGAGAATACTTATAAGAAATAGATTTATAACATACCATGGATCAACTTGGATTGAGGGTGGAATCCCATGTATTGACCCCATTGAAGTGATATCCAATCACTAAAGGGAGGTTCTGATGGATATAAGATATAAATATGGATGGGTAGGTTTTTAGATACACCTGAGGAATATTACCCTTTAAAAATGTGTTACACAAGCGAGTTACTGGTTGTGTTATCCTTATAAATCGTCCAAATGTCAGGTTTTTAAATTCTATAAAAAATGCATCACATTGACCCTTTTAATCTCAAAAATTTACATGTTCAAAAGCACACTATGAAAAATCCTTAAAATGATGTGAATTTCATATACATGACCTAACCCCCGCACCCCCCTCATGTCGTTTATTCTCTAACCTTCTATATTTTATTATCTGAGCCCCTATCGAATCATCCTTAGCCTCCTCTGAGAACTATGAGCCTCCAAAACACACAAGGGTCCTGGATACATGGATCCAGAAGATAAAATATTCTTTTTTAATTATATCAATATAATTTTTTATGATTTTATGGAGTAGATAGAATAATGAAAATAATATTATTGGTTAATCATGATACCTCTTCCTTATGTAACCTCATTAGGTTTGCATAGAAAACCATTCTAGGATGGATTTATGATCAAGCCATGGGATATATCAATTCTATGGGGATTTAAGGAAGGTTTTGGGATTCATAATTTAGAATAAAATTTTATTTTATGGTTTGAAAAGGAGAGGAGAGTGGGTGACCATTTTATAAGTGACATGAGTGGAATACTTATAAATTTTTAAATAAAAATTGATTACCCATATTTTTTCACAAAAAAAAGGATTTAAAGAGGACCATTATTTAGAATTATTAATTTTAAGGTAAAATAAATCCATTAAATATATTATTAATAATTATTTATATCATTAACCTGTATAATTATAGTTTAAATCCCTCAAAAAACCTGTGTTCAGAAAAACCACTCTATAATATTTTTTCTATTTGTACTGTTAATTATGTCAAAAAATTATATTTACATTATTATATAATACATAATTTTGATTATAAATATTTATTCAATTTTAAAAAATTCAAATAATATATGGGGATAATTTATTTTAAAAATAAAACCTATAGATTTGACGTAAAAAAAATTCAATAATTTTTTTCAATAATTTGATGGTTTTATATTATATTTATTACTATAAATAATCCCAATATTAATTAAAATTAAAATCTATTAATATGTTATCTATACATTAAATTTAGATCTCTCATCATTTGTGGTTATTTTAATTAAATAAAATAAATAAAAAATTTGTACATTAAATTTGTTTTCACATATTTCTTTTTTAAATCCAAAAAAGTATTTTAAAACTAAAATCATCAATAAATTAGATTCAGATGTAATTAATTGGTTTAAATATATCTAGATAAAAATTATGTTAATTTAAATAAAATTAAAATAATAATGGTACTTTAAAATTATCTTATTGATTATAATAAATAAACTATTTTACAAAAAATCAGTTAAATTCACTACACATTTAAAAATTAGTATAGTCAAAATAAAAAAAATGTCACCAATATTTAATTTTATTATTATGATTTGGAACATTATGTCTATTTTATCAACTATATTTTATAAAAGTTCGAAAAATAAATTTTTATATTTTCGCACAAAAATAAAATAAATTATGAGAAAAAAATATTTCTTTATGAATAAATCAACATTACTAAAAATATATTCATTATTTTTTAATAATTTATCCATAAATTTATATTGACTAGTAAACATATATATATATTATATAATGGATTTAATATTTATACTTTTGAATATAGAATATATGTAATAACTATCATATTTAAAATAATATTAATTTTTGGGTTACTTCTATGTTTTTTAAAATATTGGGTATAGATTTTTGATAAAATCTATGAGTGTTAAATAAAATAGAATTTTTTTTATCAAATGAGTATTTATATTTGTATTATATAAATGGAAGTAAATATCATATATATAACAACAAGGTTAAATATATTTATTTTAGAATAAAATTATTTTCTAATGACAATAGGTACTAACTAGTTGGGTATTTAAAAATTTCCTTTCATAAATGTATATAAAATCATTACATGTGGTGATTATAGAAAACGTTAGATCTTACAATGTTTGATATTTAACTATTCTATTAGATTATACTCATTGAAACCAATAATCCTTTTCTATTCCTAAAATTGAAATCATTCTGAATAAGTTTTTAGGTAAATAATGTTGTGATGAGAATATATCATTTAGGTTTTAGGAGGTGTGTATATATATTTTTATCACTAGTTTGTAATATTTATTCTATTTAATATCGTCCTTGAATCGTATACTGACATTATGTGATAGAATATGAAAATTGAGGCACAAAATGATGATTTTGAGAGGATAATATATAGAATAATTATAGTCCACATAAATAAAGAACAAACTACATGGACTAATTCTGACGATTAATCTGGATCCACTGATTCAAAGATGTGAATACTAATTTGGATGAGTATATCAAGGTCTGGGTAAATATGGAAATCCAATTTGAGTATATTATTCTAAGTGATCCGAACTAGTTTTAATTCTTGGATGACTAGAGTATGCAAATGTATCAAGGTACCGGAATGTTTAAATTTATTTTGGAAATAGTAGATGATCTTATTTTTTATTAATATACTAATATTCTTATAGCATGTTTATGTCCCCTTTAACTCTTAAAAAATCTATTTTCTAAAAATAATATTAAAGAACATAATTTAGAAGCAATATATATATATATATATATTCTATTTGTACATATTATTTTATATTTTTTATGGGTTCTTATAATATTCATTACATAAAATTAAATCATATACACGAACATACTGAGTTTAGTATATTTTATTTTTTACTACAAATAATGTAAAATTTACCCTCATGGATGTTGTTTAAAAATTTATATTGAAGATAAATAATTTTTGTTCAGTATTAATTTCATATAATTGTAATTTTTGAAAAAAATTATGTCATATAAATGAAATAAATGAGAATATTATTTAGCAATTTTGTTGGGAAACTATCTAATTTAAATACAAACACATTAACATTTCATTATTTGAGTGTAAATTTTTAATATTGATTTGGTATGTTATTTCAATAAAATATGTAATAAAATTTCTAAAATTGAGTTACACATATTCCTTAGATTGTGTTTATTAACATGAATCTGATATTGAACTATATTTCCATATTTTTTAATTCAATTCCATAATAGAAATAAAAAAACTAAAATAAATCACGACATGGTTAGCATAAAACACATGGATATATATATCTTGGGTTAGCTAGATTCTACATATATAATAATTATAATTCCATATATGTATGTAGTCAAATTTTATTTGGGAATAATCGGGTGATGCTTGAGGGAATAAATTTTGAATAAATATATTTATTAATAATAAATTGTAGGCACATAATAGATGATAATGTGATTAAATATTTATTATTTAGAAATAAGCACAAAATCACACACAATTAGAGGTGTTTAGTGAAATTTATTACATTCCATGATTAATTTCACATATGTATTTAAATTTTACAGTTTTCCAATTAGTTAGTCATTTTATTACATTGCTACTCAATTTTGTTTCTCACTTAATGGTTTTATGTCTACATATATTATTATAATGAATAATTTAATTACCTATAAATATTAAATATAATTTTTATTTTGATGGATTTTATTTCATGATCTTATTCTATTGGGTGTAATCTATTGATTGTGTCTTTTCTCGAGAGTGCAATGGTATAGTTGTGGGTTGCGATCACTTATTAATCTGTTTTAATTTCCCACTATTTCTATATTTTTTCATGAATAAATATATTAATTACCACTTCTAATAAACATTTTGACTCTTATTATAAATCATGTACATTAAATATATGTATTTTTTGACAAAGAAGATTCAATAACTTATAAATTACCATGATTGGTCTGGATGTTATATTGGTAACACAAATAAAACATAGATTCAAATGTATAAATATTTAGAAACAATGAGTGATGAAGGTTTCATTTACATGAAAATGAGTTATGAGGCATAATATCAATTGTATTTAAATATTAAAAAAATCATAATAAATATTAATAATAGAAATTTATTGAATGATATATTCACTATTTCCATTTTACCCCCATCAAATTATATTTTCTTCAAGATGTTCTCAAATTATAAAAGTGCACTAAATTTTGAAAAAGGTATCTTGACTATAATAAACATAAAATATATATAATAATATCTCATATATCAAAGGAATAGTAATGAAACTTATATATATTTTTATATTGAAGTAAACTTTTTATAAGTTCAATTGGTCTCAAAATTATTATCATGGTATCCTATCATATCATAGACGCACCTCTTTATTTTTGACTGATGGTTAGGATTTAGGTTCAAGACACTAATATTGATGAACTTCATGGTAGTTAATTATAATTATCTTTTTATCAATACAATCCCAATCAAGACACCATTCAATTCTATCTAGAAAATTTACCCAACAATGAAATGGAAGATAACATTGTGTCACAACATTATATCATGTACGATAATTCATAATCAAATTAATATCCTATAATAATTTTATTACACGGTAAAAACTCAATGAAAATGAAGATACAAAAACTTTCAATTGAAATCCTTATTTTTATGATTTAGAAAATTATATATTCCAAATAATTTTTTTTAGATTTGGGTTATTTGATTGTGGTAACATTAATTTAAATCAAAAAATGATCTTGGATTTATATGGTTAGAATTATGATGTACAAATTCTACTATATAATAATGGCGGTGTATGGATTTTACTTTGTGATGCATGAAATATCATCTCTATAGAGATGATTTGTAGTGATCCATTGATGGGTTTTATATATTTATGGTGTAATAAATTCTAAAAATATAAAATATATTTTTGGTGATGATTATTATATATATATATATTTCTTCTTTCTTTCATTATAATTATTTTACATGTATTTTTTAAACCAAATGTCTCTACACAATTATTAAACGCACAATGAACATACTACAATTTTTAGAGAGGATATGGTTTCCTTACATTGAATGCCTATTATATACTTGGGGTTGGATAATAATTTCTTGGGTATAATAAATAATATTAGATAAATTACTATCCAATGAGAAATCAATTATATATAAACATATCTAAATTTGAATCCATGTAGAACATAAAAAAAATTCAAAAATAATTATAATGTTGATAATTATCAATTTTTAATGAAAAAATAGAAAAACTATTAAATAATTATGATGATAATAACATAAAATAATCCACAAAAAAATGTTATAGTAATGGATAATTTGACTAAAAATCTCTTGTTATGATAACAACCGAAAGATACTTGAATATTTTGGTGGGGAAAATAATTCACATCTATTCCAACATAACCTATTATTAATGTATAAAAATGGGATGTTTTTTTTCTATAATATATCATCAAAATAATAAATTCGATAACATAAAATGCTACCAACTTAGTGACGATCAATAAAAAAGTAGGCATCCATCCCAATACGTAGAAAGGTTAATATCTTAGATTTATCATGAGGTTCCCACACAAAGGTGAATATAACTTCCTATCTTGGTAATCCCAATAATATGTTAGTATATAAATAAATAGTGTGGGTTATATGTTATATATGTGAGTAAAGATTTTAATATTGTTTAATGATTTTGTTTACTTAAAATAGATCCAGATCTCATTATAAAATATTCCCAATAAATAATATTGTATATTTTTATAATATTCACACACTTAAGTTATAGACTTAATAACCCAAACTCATATGAATTATAGTATACATCAATCATAGTATATGTTATAATGAATTAATAAAGATAAGTATTAATGAAAGTAAGACCAAAAATATATCTTTGATGATTTAATAACATTGATAAATGTATCAGTTAAATGAATAAAACATATTCGATGTATTAATAAATGTTTTATCATTTTAACTCCCTGAGATTTTATATGAACAATGTATTAAATTTCATATACATAACAAAACAGTTACCTTAAATGTACTGTGGTAAATTATTATATTAATAATAACATTGTAACCATGTTATTGAATTGAAGGGTATGAATTGGATTAACTATATAATGAAAAATATATAATGTTAGTTATTAAAAAAATTCGATGAATAAATCTTAGTAAATAAGCAATAAATATTCAATGAAGTAATTTTTTGATTCATAATTAAGTTCCATTAAAAATTAACATTTTTCTAATGAGAAAATATTATAATTAATTTTCAAAAAATTTAAAAATTGAAATTGATAAAAATGATATTATTTCTGAGTTCAATATTTCGATATTATATTTGGTTCGATTTTTGATAATTTAATGACAAGTTTAATTTTTTACCGGGTAGTTAAAAATACAAATTTAAAATGAAAATTTTATTTTTCAATGTAAATACAATGTAAATTTTTTTTGAATTAGTTTAAATATTTATTAAATAACATTGTATTAAAATGGATCCAATTATAATTCATATAATTAACTTTATACTTCTATTTATTATGAAAACATTTTTATACTTCCATGGGGTTTTCACTAAAAATAGTTTTTCTTTATATTTTTTGTTTTAATCATAAGATAAGAATTTTCAAATTCTATATATTAAATATTTATAAATGGATTATATATTTTAAATAATGAAGAATACATTTTTTAAATATGGACCTTTTATTATTTGTCATTATGAATAGTAAACCTAGTAAATAGATCTCAGTATATAAGGGTAAATCAAGAAATTAAGGTTAATCATAAGAGGATACGAACTATAAAAAGACTATAAAACATTACTTTATCCTATTTAAATATTGTTTTTCATCAATTTCCATACATTTTAAAACAATTGAATCCATGTTTTTATATTTATTTGATATTGACATTTTTGATGTTTTTGGTAATGAAATCTAAAAAATGCTATTCTCATTATTTTATTACCTCTCATATTTTAGAAGATGTATAAAAAGAGGCTGAATTTTGTTTGAAAATTAAAAAAATGGATTTTTATAATTTAAATCTATTTATAAGTTTTATTGATTAAATAATTACATTAATTACATTCATGACACATATACAACATTTATTCAATTAATAGAAATATAAAATGAATTATTTTAAAAATATTAAATTTTATGACTTTGAGATGAATTATTTTGTTCCACGAAATTTGTAGATAAATATAAATTTTGTAGATTTTTTATATGATTATATTCAAATTATGTTTCTCTCATGTTTTTTCTGTCAAATTAGATCAATTTAGTCAAAAAATTATGATATTTTATATTATATAATATTTTATTAAAACATTAAAAGAAATACTAATATTTAAAAATTAAAATGATGAAGTTAAATTAAATATTTTGTCATATATTAACCATTTTTTTTCTAATTGTACACTTAAAATTAAAACGATATCCTTTTAATATTGAATATTTTATTACTGTAGAAATGATTAAATTTGGTTAAAAAATGAATTAATCCGAAATATAATGTTTAAAATGATATGAAATCATTTAAAAATTATATTTTATGATTATATTAATATAATATATTAATTATCTTTTAATAAATGTAATTTTAGGACCATTTTACATGAGTTAGACACTTATTATTTTAGAAATATTCATTGATTTCAAAAAATGACATCAGTGATATTTTTTAATAATGAATATTTTATTAAATGATTTAAAATTACAATAATACTAAATCCAGAAAATTTATATTTATATATATTTATATATCAAACATGGTCCATTTATATTCTTTTTTTCTGTTATAGTAACAATCCTGTCCCATAATGAGTAAAAAATATTGATCATGTGGTCAACACCAAAAGGGTTAACAAAGGGTTTAATGAAAATTTCAAGGGTGAAAGTTCAAATATAATTTTGAAGATTTTATTTGATGACATGATTTAGAAACTTTATCATATTATTTTGAATTAAATTAATTTTGAACCATTTTATCATCAAAATTAAATTAAATTATTTTAATACTATATGAAATTATATGGAATATCATCCCCTCATTATAAAAGGTAATCCAATATATTCTTCTATAAAAACAGAAAGAACAATTTTTTTTGGAAAATAACTACCCAATAGACTTTTTAAATTCCCTTATCAGGTTTTTATATCTAATTTTGGGCATAAATATAACCATATGGACATTAGTGGTCATGAAAAAGAGGTTGTCTGATGAAGAGCTATAGATTTGTTAAAGAACATTTTAGTTTTATTTCACCATGTAACTAATTAAAATATTACATAAAAAAATTAAATAATAAAACATTAATAATTAATATATTTATATTTTATTATTTTAATATAATAACATTTATCCATGACTACTTTCATAAAATTGGTAATGAAATCATTGTTCATGTGTACGACAGACAACTTCATCACAAACTATGGTAATTCATTTTCCATCAACCACTCACAAATATGGTTATAATTATTAAATTAATATTTATATACAATATACAGAAAATAATTAACAACTTTAAAATAAAATATATCATATTTTTTCATACCATTCTATATATTGAAAAAATTGTAATATTGATCGTGTATATCTGTGGATTACAACCTCTACTAGAAAATGTGGTTTATTTTTTTGAAACACATAACATGGATGGTATATATAATTATATTCAATTCTTCACTATGTTATTTAGTACATAATGATAATTTCGGAAATGTAAAATAATACTTTACAACTTTCCATCGTGTTCATTGAAAAAATGGAAGTGTTACTCATGCCTACATACAACCCTCTATGTCTGTAATAGGTATATAATTAATATTACAAAACCATTTATCAAGTATGGTTTAATTAGATTAATTTATCTATAAAACTTTTCATTATTTTATTGTTATTATTATATTATGGAACAAATACCTCATTGAACATGTTATACTCATTGAATCCATTTAGGGATTATAAAACAAAAGCCTTTAGAACACCCAATTTGGAAAATCTAATTAATTAATGAAATTTTTCATTTAAAATAAATATAATTAATGGATTTAGGATAATGGATAATTTCAAGAAATGTTTTATAAGAAAAAATAATAATTTTAATGTGTTTTTTATATATATTTGAAAATATAAACATAGAATGTCTAGACATTAGGAATGGAGTCTCTCTCTAATTCACTTTATGTCTCCATTTTTTATTATATGTTGATTCTATATATTTTATTTATATTTACCTTACATAAATACCTATATCATTATCCCTTCCTTTTATTTAGAAATATTTTCCATAACTTCATTTCAAAAAAACCTTCTTTAAAATAAAAATTGATTATGGAGAGAATTTATTTCCCTAAACCATTTATGTTCATTTAATGTTTTTATTCCCAAATAGACACCTACTTTTGAGAATTATGATTTTTTTTCTCTGATATGATCATTAAATATATTTAATTACCTCATCTATTTGGAATATTTATTAAACATTATTTTATTATCATATAAAGTAATATTATTCATCACATTTAATCCCATAGGAAGTTCTTATTATTAAAATTTATGATTCATTTCATATGGTGGAACGAATAATAATGAACATGTCATAATGGATGTTCCCAGATAGTTCCCTTAATCATTGGTTAAATTTTTTTCTCACATCTATGGGATAACGTTGTAAAACAAATCCCCTATAAGACTATAACCACTATATGATTTTATCTTGGTAGATATCCTCAACTGTAAAGAGCTGGAATTTCTATGTAAATGTTTTTTATTAGATGGGAATTTTACGAGTTCTCAACAAATTGATGGCGTCTGATTATGATGCACGAAGTGTCCGGAATCAATTTCTGAAGATTTTTCAAGTACGTTCAGTAAACATATGAGTAGTGTTTTATAACTTTTGAACCATTGCTCGGAATTGAAATATGAGGGCACCATTGATATCAAAGCACCGATATTCTCTTAAGAAAACATTCACCTCAACGACAGTTGGTCGAGGGTGGAAGATAGTTTTTTGGTTTTTCGTGGGAATAGTAAAATAAAATAAAAACAAGTTTTATTTTATTTTATCTATTATAACCACCCATGTGGAATTTGGTTGTGGGGAACACCACACCATAACCTCCCATGAGAGTTTATGGTGGTGGGCCCCACCCAAAACTAACCTCCCATGAGAGGTTACGATGTGGGGACAACCCGGTGTTAAACCCACTAATAATGGTGGGATTGGAAAACCTCTAAACTCCACTCATTAATGAGGGAGAGTCTCTTGACCCACCCCTCTCTTTTAATGGTGTCAACCCTTCCTGTCTTTTAATTGTGCCAACCTCGTGATTTAATTAGGTAGAGACAACTTAATTAATTCACCCAATTTGAATTTTAAACCCATCAATCTAAATAATATATAATATATTATTTAGAGGGGCCATCTATTCTTTTTTTGGAAAAAGGTTGGAAAAGGTAAATTGGATCTCTTGGGAGAAAACTATCCAACTAAAAACTAGTTTTTCCCACAAATAATGCTAGCAAGGAGCGTCTTCGATTTCTTCTTTGGAAGAACCTTGCTGAAGCAATAGAAGTGGGACGTCTTCGACGACCAACCCTCCTTCCTCATCATCGTTAATGAACCAATGGATGAGTTTGGGATTAGAAGTGAGTGGCGGACGCGATGAATGACAACAACCCCATCTTCTTCCCTACATCTCCATCAATGAAAAACAAACAATGGTAGGGATTTAATTTAATTATGATATTATTCCCTTGTTTCTTTCATTCCAAAACAAAGAACGTGGACCAACATATTATCAAGTTGATCTGTGAATGTTTTTCTTTGTGGGTTGGGAATATATTTTTAATGAAGTATTATGGGAATTTATGTTTTTAAGATATATTCAATGCTCATTATTTGTTTATGTTCTTGAAAAATAATTTTCTACCACCCTAAACGTTGAGGGTGCGGGCCAAACTATCATTGTCGGACCCCCCTCTGTTGTTCTTCTTTTTCATGATCTTCAGCATAGAAATGAGGCGACGAAGGCAACCTGTGTCGCCCCCATGCTGCTCCAGCACCCCAGGCCGAACCGCACCGCCCTCTAAGTCCTAAGCCACCACAGATGTGCAGCCCACTGGCCACGCCCCCCGCCAGCTGAACCGGCCCGGGCTGCGCTGCACCCCGGCCGAGCCACGCCCCGGCTCCTGGCCACCGTGCCTCCCTCACCCTCCATTCCCCTCTGTGTGCCCTCATATGCCCTATCTATGTCGGCCTCCATGCGCCTCGTGGCTCCACCGTCCAAGAACCCCTCACACCCCGCGCTCCCCATGCGCCCCTCGCCAATACTGGCCGAACCGGCCCGCCAGCTTCTGCATGCCATGTGGGTCCGCCGTCTACGGCACCCCGGTCGAGTAGGCCTTCCGGCTCTGTCCATGACTCCTTGTCCATGGGTCGAGCTTCCCTGATCCAGCCCCTTGCATCACCCTAATGGGCTGCTCCACGCTCTCATGGTGCCCTCCAGGCCGAACCACCCTCGCACCTACCCGCGACCGGTCCGCGGTCTCGCAACCCTCCGTGACTCTTCACAGCTAGCTGGACTCAGCCTAGGGGGATGAGATGAAACTAATAGACTGTGCTATACCCAATGGGTCCAGCTGGGTTGACGCGAACCTGGTCGACCCAGATGAGGTCGGGACGGGTCGATCCGACCAGATCGGACCCGACCCAGGCCTACTACAACCCTTTATATTTTTTGGCCATATCTTTGGCACTGGACTTCCGTTGGATGAACTGTCAGTGGTGCTGGTAGTCTTGGATCATTATGGTCCCTGTAGGTATACCCCACTAGATTTTGGGGTATAGTAAAGATACGGTCAGGTTGGATCGTGCACGAATCCAACCGAGCCCCTATGACTAAAATGCTAATAACTCAGAGACTGGGCATCCTATTGACACGTCGTCTATTGCTTTGAGACACCTATTACGTGGAGGACCTTTTAGGTACTTTTTTGTGAGACTTAGAGACAGTTGGAGTATCCAATAGTAGCTCATGGAGCAGATCCTTCCAGAGACGAGCAGACAGAATGTAGAGGCCTAATAGCTGGAAGTGACTTGACGACTGTTGACCGATTGACTCGAAGTGACTCGACTAGCCCAGTGGCGAGTGCCTAGTTGTGTCGGAAGACCCACAATGGAGAAGCGCTCGGTTGTGGCGGCAGAACCACGATACTCGACATAAGGAGTACCTCTGTAGGCCATTAGGGGGGGAGCCATGTTTTGGCTGCAGACCCATAGTGGGGAGCACCTCTGTGTGATGAGGCAGACCCATGCTACACGACAGGAGGAGTACTCTATAAGTCCAAGTTTTGTGGAAATCCCCTTGGTGTCATGGTGGGCCCACTGTACTCGACAGAGGAGAATTTCTCTACCAGCCATGGTTTCGATAATGTGAATAGAATCCTGGTTGAGCTGAGTGAGTAACTTTTGTGTTTTCCTCATGATTGATATCGATTACTTGATAACTTAGTTATATGTATGGGCATATACCTAAGCAGGGTTATGTGTTGATTTCATACTTTTTGGTTTATCCTTGTTGGAGTTTGTGAGACCTTGAGGGTATCGGGAACTCTACAGAGTATCATTATATTCACCCCTATACGAGCTATGGCCACACCTCATTGGGTTGGATGTAGACGACCGACAGCGCTGACTGTGGCTATGAGTACCAGGACTACATTGTACCTGTAGGTGGACTGTACGAAGTTTCATTACACGGTGGAGATGGACAGACGAGGAGTGCTGAGGAGGCGATCTATACCTACCCTTCAGGTAGGAACTCGGAGCACGACCCAACAGTTGTTTTCCATTTTTAATTAGTTGTACTTGTACTTTCAATTTCATGAACTTTCTAGTTGGGCTTGTATTCTGGACCCTTTTTACTTACTGTAATCACTTTTTGGATATATAGTTTTCTTATATTTGTATCTTGTTGTGTGTGTTTACAGGTTATAAAGGCAATTCCCTCTCAGTTTGAGGGAATTATGCCTTTGGTGTTAGGTTCCATCCCCTGGCCTATGGAAGGTGGGCTTGGGGTTGTCACTGCACGGGCCCCCGAGGGACTAGTCATGAAAAATTGGTATCCGAAGTGTCCATTCTACAACAGATCATAGGACTCTTATCTTTCATTTATAGGAAGCAATAGTGTCTTGTGTAGTGATTGTTGTTTTCAGTTTAGGGAGTCCAGTGTTGGTACAACGGCCGGCGTATCCATACACCAGGACCCAGACATCTAATTTCTAACTAAGTGCATAAAAACACTAATTGCATGTGTGTGTTTTAAAAATTTATCTTTATGTAAGCTCAACCGGGTCAGCTCACTAGGTATAGACTTTTGACCGTGTTACATCTGATTCTTTTAGGATGCCTCCCCGTGGACGACCATCTAGAGTCCTGAGTTATGTATGCACAGATATCCCAACAAGAGATGAGGCCTTGGTGCATGTCCCTTTTCTAGTAGAGGCACCAGCGGTACCACTTCCTGTTGGGCAACTAATGCCACCAGCCCCATCAGTAGACGATGCATGATACTTGAACATAGTGTATGAGTTCCAGCGCCAGAGGCCTCCTAGGTTCAGGGGAGAGATGGACCCACATGCGGTTGAGGATTGGCTAGAGGATATGGGGAGATTTTTTTGGCTAGTATGGACACTAGATGACCTCATGGTGATTATTACTGCCATCCTTCTACAAGATGCAGTGGGAAGATGGTGGAGCTTGATGCTCCAGGTTCACGATGAGATGATAGTTCTCTAGAAATACATCAAGATCTTGTTTCAGACAGAGTTTCTCCCATCAACTCTTCGCACAGTGCTCATACAGGAGCTACTTCATCTGTAGCAGGGCAGCATTACCATGGATTAGTACTCAACAAGGTTTATATACCTCTCACGCTACTCCAATGATATCGTACGAGACCCATTCTTTAGGGCCCGGACCTTCAAGTAGGGACACAGGCGGGAGATCACAGCTTCGGTGATATCACACAACATCCCAACGTAGGAATGGGTGTTAGATAGAGCCCTCATAGTGGAGAGTTTCCTTGCTGAGCATTCTCTAGTAGAGAGATCCGCCACCTATGGAAACATAGTAGAGTCTTATGCAACTAGCCGCAGACAAATGTCACAGAGGTCCAAGAAGACCAGACCTACATGTTGATAGCCGCCTGACTCGGGGTTGGTTATGTGGGGAACCCAAAGAAGCGACATATATTCCATGATCGGGTGGTATTTCTAATGCAGTGGATAGGGTCACATGGCTTGTGACTATCCAACCCATCATTCGGATGATCAGAAGATGGTTTAAGGACTGCCGAGAAAGAGACAGGGGTTCGATCGAGGTGGACCGAATGGAGTAGGCGGACGTGGAAAAGGAGTTGGTCGTGCTGCTGGAGCTGGACAACAATTCAAGGTGTTACCGCCACCACCACTAAGAGGTCCACCCTTATCGTAGGGAGAAGGTGGACAGGATATAGACCATCTTCCGGCAGATTAGGGCTCTGATCACGGTGCTCTGGAGATGATACAAGGTAATATCTGTGTCTATTCCACCATAGATGTAGTTTTTATAGACAAATGTTCTAGTCACTCTTTCATTTCTACTAACCTCGTTCGAATCTCAGAGATTATGATGGAGTCGTTGGCTCAATCGTTATGGCTAGAGACTCTTACAAGTGTAGATTCAATGATTACGCACTGGTGCCAGCAGAATGAGAATACTCTAGGAGGCATGAGCTTTGGTTAGGATCTCCTAGTAGTGGCATCGAGGCCTTACGATGTCATCATGGGCATGGACTGGTTATCTACAGTCCATGATCATATTGAATGTATTAGGCGCATTGTGCGGTGTGTCCCCATGGATGCGACCATGATTACATTCACCGGCAAGAAGGGATCCTTTGCATCAAATGATGGACTTTCTCATAGGAGAGTGCAGTTGATCACTCATCAGTTGGCTAGTCTTACCCTTGGATATGTTGATGTGGAGAGTCTGAGCTATCCTATAATGGTCGAGTAGTAAATGGATGTCTTCCATGATGATGTTCCATGTCTTCCCCCTCACAAAGATGTAGACTTTTATATTTACTTTTAACCCAGGACAACACCGATAACTACTCCAGTGTATTGGATGGCTCCAGTGGAGCATCGCATGTTGTGGATACAACTAGAGGACTTGCAAGATAAGGTGTTCATCTGGCCCTATATTTATCCATGGGCGTCCCAGATTCTGTTTTCCAAGAAGGCAGATGGGTGCATGAGGATTTGTGTTGACAATCGGCACCTGAACCAAGTGAAGGTGAAGAAAAAGTACCCACTCCTGAGAATTGATGACCTATATGATCATTTGAAAAGTGTACGGTGGTTCTCAAAGATAGACCTCAGATCAGGCTATGACCAGCTCAGAGTTTGAGATGAGGATCTGCATAAGACGACCATCAGATATTGATATGACCACTAAAAGTTCATTGTTATTCCATTAGACGTAACCAATGCTCCAGCGGTGTTTGTGGGACTCATGAACGTGATCATTCATCCATACCTTGATCGCTTTGTCATAGTATTCATAGAAGAAATTATGATCTACACAACTACTGAGGAAGAGCATGCCTATCATTTGTTGGTAGTACTGGACACACTCTCAGAGCACCAGCATTATGGTAAGCTCTCGAAGGACCTGTTCTGGATCTGATAGGTTCATATTCTGGGACATGTCATATTAGAGGATGGATTTGTAGTAGATCTAGTGACAATTGAGGAGATACTTTTTTGGGATCCACCCAGAAGTGTGACGAAGGGATGGAGTTTCCTTGGTTTGGCTAGATACTACCGGAGGTTTGTGACAGACTTCTCGAGAGATTCAGCACCACTATTACCCTTGTTGATGAAGGGAAAACCCTTTGTGTGGTTGGATATATGCCCGCATTTCTTTCAAGAGCAGAGGCAGACGCTGACTTGTGCCCCCATCATGAGGTTTCCAGAATAAGGCATGGGGTATGTAGACTACTACGATGCATCAGGGACTGGACTCATATGTGTCCTGATGTAGGAGGGAACCTTGATCTCTTATGGTTCTCGGCAGCTAAGATAGCATAAGAATAACTATTCTACCCATAAACTAGAGTTACCCGTAGTGGTCTTCGCCTTGATGATGTGGCAACACTATCTGATGGGCAGAGCATTTTACCGTGTACACTCATCACAAGTGTTTTTTGTATATGTTCTCTCATAAAGACCTAAACCTGAGACAATGATGTTTCCTTGAGTTCTTCCCAGACTATGACTTTGAGATAGTATATACTCTTTGGAAGGGGAATGTTGTTGCAGATGCACTCAATGGGAGATCTTGTATACAACTTCTAAGCGAGGCGATGGAGCAACTGACTTCATTATTGGTATCCTTTGTGGATAGAGATGGAACATCCTTCCTTCAATATCTTACATTCACTCCCCAACTTCTTCAGCGAGACAGGGAGGCACAACATGGGGATGCTGACTGTGAGACACAGCGTGCACAAATATCCTTAAGGTAGGCACCTGATGGATTTTCTGAAGGTGGGGATCACGTCATCCTCTTTAGAGGACGTACCATGGTACTAGTGTCACTTCAGGTGGAAGTGTTGAGGGAGTTCCACAAATCCTCTCTAGTGGTACATCCAGGAGTGGCGAAGATGTACCAGGACCTCGGACGACAGAACTGGTAACTGAGAATGAAGAAGGTAGTTGCAAATATTGTCTCTCGGTGCCTCAATTGTCAGCAAGTGAAGGTGGAGAATCAGGTACCAGCAGGCTTGTTTCATCCTTTAGAGGTCTCAGAGTAGAAGTGGGATGGGATATCCATGGACTTTGTGATAGGACATCCACGTAAATCTAGGGGACATGACTCGATTAGGTTGATCGTCGACCGACTCACCATGTCCGCCCACTTCCTACCGATCAGAGAGCAGGGTTCTGTAGAGAGCTTGGGATGCCTCTATGTGCACGAGATTGTGCGGTTACATATAGTACCTTCGACGATTGTCTCGGATCGAGACGAATGTTTTACTTCCTGGCTATGGAAGGGGTTGCAAGAAGCTTTTGGGACGCAGCTTCATTTGAGCACCACCTACCATCCTCATACAGATGGCAGACCGAGCAGACCATTTAGACCCTCGAGGACATGCTATTTTCTTGCGTCCTAGACTTTGGTCGTAGCTAGGAGGATCACGTAACATTGGTTGAGTTTTCATACAGCCACAACTATAACTCCACCATTGGGGTGGCATCTTTTGAGGTGTTGTACGGGCGACCATACAGATCATATTTTTGTTGGATTGACCCTGGAGAGTCAGCACTACTGGGACTAGAGATGGTACGTGCAACCACAAAGAAGGTACAGATCATTCAGGATTGGATGAAGACAGCATTGTGTAGGAAAAAGTCTTATGCCGTCAGGAGATGGAGACCTCTAAAGTTTGAGGATAGAGACCACTTATTTCATCAGGTCTCAGCTTGATGAGTTTTTCAGAAATTTGGCTTTGGAGATAGGTTATCTCCAAGATTTATCAGACCTTTTCAGGTCCTCAGCAGAGTTGGCGAGGTGGCTTATCGCTTAGCTCTTCCACCTTAGTTTCACAGGGTGCACGAAGTCCTCCACATTACCCAGTGCAAGAGATACGTGCATGACCCTTACCACATCATTGACCATAGAGAGTTGGATGTCAATGATGGGGAAACTTTTACAGAGGTTCTAGTAGAGATTAGGGATCAACATGAGCAGGTCCTTGATTGATGGTTGATACCTCTAGTGTGTGTTCGCTGGCAGTATAAGAACCTCCAGGAGAGCACATGGGAGAAGGAGACTCAGATGCATGCTCAATACCCAAACTTGTTCCCTTAGTTATGAGTTGTATCTTACAAGGACATAAAGCCTTGAGGTTGGGAGAATGTAAATACCAGTAATTTCCATGTAATTTTTTTGTTAAATGGGAATTTTTTGAGTTTGAGAAAAATGACGGCACATGACTCCGAGGGCCAGAGTCCCTGGAATCAATTTCTGATATTTTTTTTGGGTATGTTCAATAAATGTATGAGCTTGTTTTTATATCTTTTGAACAAGTGATCCGAATTGAAATCTGAGGACACCATTAAACTCACCGCACCAGTATTTTCTTAAGAAGGCTTTCACCAAGTCACCAGTTGGTAGAGGGTGGAAGATAGTTTTTGTGTTTTTTGTGGGAATAATAAAATAAAATAAACACATGTTTTATTTTATTTTATCTGTTATAACCATCCTAGTGGAAGAAGGTGTTGGGGACTACCACACCTTAACCTCCCATGAGAGGTTATGTTGGGGGGGGGGCACCCGAACCTAACCTCCCACGAGAGGATACGATGTGGGGAGAACCCAGGATTAAACCCCCTAATAATGGTGGGAGAATAAAACCTCTCAACACTCCTCATTAATGAGGGAGAGTATCTTTACCCCCCCCCCCCTCTTTTAATGGTGTCAACCCAACCTCTCTTTTAATTATTCCAACCTCATTAATTAATTAAGTGGAGCCAACTTAATTAATTATCACAATTTGAATTTTAAACGCATCAAACTAAATAATGGATAATCTATTTTTTGGAGGGTCCATATATTCTTTTGTTGGCAAATGGTTGGAAAAGGAGGATTAGAGCTCGTGGGAAAAACTCTCCAACGAAGAACTAGTTTTTCCAATTAAGACCGTCAGCAAGGAGCCTCTTTGACTTCTTCTTCACATGTACCTTGTGGAAGCAACTGACGTGGTTTGTCTTCAATGACCAACCATCCCTCCTCATCATCATCAATGAACTGAAACATGATCTTGGGATTGGAGGTGAGCAGCAGATGTGACAAACGACGACAACTCTGTCTTATTCCCAACGACTCCGTCAACGAACAACAAACAAAGGTAGGGATTTTATTTAAGTATGATATTATTCCCCTATTTTTTTCCTTCCAAAACAATGAATGAGGACCAACTTATTATCTTGTTGATCTTTCGATGTCTTTCCTTTTAGGTTGAGAATATTTTGTTAATGATGGATTATGGTAATCGATGTTTTTATGATTTATTCCTTGCTAGTTATTTGTTTATGTTCTTGATGAATTGTTTCCTACCACCCCGAACGCGGAGAGTGCGGGCCAAAATAACATGGCCCGACCCCCATCTACCTTTATTCTTTGTGATGTTCTTCAGGATGGTGAAGAGGCGAAAAAGGCAATGAAGGAATCATGTGCCGCCCCCATGATGCTTCGGTGCCCCGGGATGAACTACGCCGCCCTCCGGCTCCCAATCCGCCCAACCGCACTGCCCACCGGCCTCACCACCCACCGGATGAACTGTCCTAAGCCGTTCTGCACCCCGTCCATTCCGCACTACGGCTGCACCGCACCCCGACTCCCGGCTGTCACCCCTCCTGTGCCTCTCGTGCCTCCCACACCCCTCATGGTTCCCTCCCTAGCCCCTTCCAAGGTGGACTCCACGTGCCTCGGGGCGCCCCGCGGATTCCCCATCCGCGTACCCCGTGTTCCCCGCTTGCCCCGTGCCGTTGCTGGCCAAACAGGCCCGCCTGCCTCCACACGCCCTGCGCGCCCCACGGCTCTGCCATCTGCATGACATGTGGCGCCCCTCCTGAGCCAGCCTTCCATCCTCGGTCGGACCACCCCGGCCCCGGGCCATGCCGCCTGGATCGAGCCCCTTACAGCACCCTAACGGGCGGAGTCGTGCCCTCATGGTTCCCTCTAGGAAGAACTGCCCTCGCCCTGACCTACGGTCAGTCCATGCCCTCGTGACTGGACTACCCTCTTGCGGCCCTACATGACCCCTCGTGGCCTGCTGGGATGGGCCCAATAGGTCAAGCCAAATTTAATGGGAAGTCCCATCAAATAGGCTACGACAGACCCAAGGGGTGGGCTGGGTCAGGCCGGGTCATGCCGACCGGGTCGGACCGGACCTGGGCCTACTTCGTCCCATTACTTTTTGGGGTATGTCATTGGCACCAGACGTCTGTTTGAAGAACCGCCAGAAGAACTGGTAATATTTTAACATAACGGTCCCTTTGGGTACACCCCATTAGAGTTTGGGGTATAGTTGAGACATTGTCAGGTTGGATCATGCACAGATCCAATCGGGTCCCCAAGACTAAAAGGCAACTAATTCCTCGAACGAGCATCTGATTGACGCACCGCCTATTGCGTTGAGACCTATATGACATGGTGGAACATTGAGATACCTCTTAATGCGACTTCGTGATAGTTAGATTATCTCCCATTAGCTCGTGTAGTGGATCCTTCCAGAGACGAGAGGACAAAGTGTGGAGTCTTAGTTGTTGGCTGAGACTTGACGATTTCTAACTGATTGACTCAGAGTAACTCGACTAGACAAGTGGGGAGAGCCTAGTTGTGGATGAAGACCCATGGTGGAGGAGTGCATAGTTGTGGCGGTGTCCCCGTGGTACTCGATAGGAGGAGTACCTCTACAGGCTATTAGGGGGAGCGCCTAGTTGTGGTGGCAGACCCGCGGTGGGGAGCGCCTCTATGTGACGCGGCATACCCATGATACTCGACAAGAGTGGTATCTCAGTAGTCCAAGGTTAGTGGGAAGAACCTTGGAGTCACAGGAGGCCCACTGTACTTGAAAGAGGTGGAGTTCTCCAGTATTCACGATTTAGATAATTTGAATAGAATCCTGGTTGAGCAGGGTTAGAAACTTTTGTGTTCTCCTCATAATTGTGATGGATTACTTAATAACATAGGTATATGTATGGACATATAACTAAGTGGGGTTTTCTATTGATTTCATACTTTGTGGTTTATCATTGTTGGATTTTGTGAGACCATAAGGGTCTCAGGGACTCTACTGAGTATCGTTATACTCACCCTTGCACAAGCTTTTCTTGCACCTCTTTGTATTGGATGCAGACGACGGACAACGTTGACTGTGGCTGATTGTACCAAGGCTGGATAGTACCCAGAGGTGGACCATACGGTGTGTCAGTACATGGTTTATACAGACAGTAGAGGAGTGCTAAAGAGTCGATCTGTACCTACCCTTCAGGTATGAACCCGGAGGATGACACAAAAAATATTTTCCCTTTTTCCTTAGTTGTACTTGTACTTTCAGTTTCTTGTACCTTCGAGATTGGATTGTATTGTGGCCCCTTTTTACTAACTGCACTAACTTGTTGGTTATATAGTTTACTTTTGTTCGTATCTTGCTGTGTGTGTTTACATGTTATAAAGGGAATGCCTTCCGAGTTTTTGGGAATTACGCCTTTGGTCCTAGTCTCCAGCCCCTGGACTATGGAAGGCGGGCTTGGGGTAGTCACGACACAGGCCCCCGGGGGACAGGTCATGACATCAACTTGTACTTATGTCAAATAGTTTTACAAGAAAATGTCCTCTATTTTCATGATCATATGATACAATGTTGTGATATCACATTCTATGGTCATGGTTGTGATTAGTATGAATTTTCTCATACGTTTTGATTATGTCATCATACTACTGTGTTATTTTAATAAATTGTATTGTTAATGTTAACGTTTTAGATTAATGAGTGTTTGATCTAAATCATATTATATTTATAAATCCATGTTTTTATGAAAGAGTATATTTTAATCCTATAAAACTCTAAACAGAAAATATTTTTTATTATTTTAGTTATCCAATATTTTATTTTTATGTTGTAGGTTTTTTGTAGAATAAATTGGTCCACATTTAACAATGAAATGAAATTGTTTTTTTCACCTGATATGGCAGTGCATGTCATGACTATTATAGTTAGAATCAAATTAGTTATTAGAAAAATTTAGACATTAGAATGTTTTTATGAGATGTTATCTAAAGAGTTGTAGATACCATCATGGGTTTAAATGATTACGTTTTATCATAATTTCAAAGGATTAATCAAAAAATTAAATTTTATATGATTATATTTTAAAGTGAATAATTTTATTTTAGGAGATACTTTATTATATTAAGAAATATTTAACCCTTAGGTTGACCATGAACTATTTATTGAGGAAGATTTACCTTACATTTTATAGACATCTCTTTAAAGGTATTAACAAACAATAGGGTTTCTATGATCGTATATAGTGGGAAAATTATTTTTTACTAAAATTTTCAAACATGTGAATTATCATATATACAAAAATTGTAATGAATAAATATTTGGTAATTATGTGGTTAATTTTTTTTAGAACAAGGTCATAATAATTTTTGCAAACTTTATATGATAATATGGGATTTTATTTCAAGAATCAAGATGGAATCATATTTTTGATGAATATATAATTTTAATATGGAATTATGGTGATTCTACTAAATTAGGTTAATTATTATAATATTTTTCAAATTATAAGATAAGGAATATAAATTTTTGGGTAAGTTAATTTTTGAGTTTCAAATGTTAGTTAGGGATAAATATTAAATCAATCTCAGAAGAAATTTTGACTAAATCCTTATAATTTTTGGGTTTCAAACATGATCTAGAATGTTTTGATAAATTTTAATTCAAGTTATTTATTGAATAATATTGGATAAGTGTTGGGTTTTTTTATTGAAGCTTTGGAGATTAATGTGGTACTTCATCAAATGATGGTTTATTCATTTTTTGGATTTATTTTAACTTATGACAGCTATTTTTCTTTTGGATGATGTTTGTAGAATATAGTTATATATTTTTATATTATTATGGAATACTATGATCCATTACATGTTTGTTTTAGTGCTATAGTCATAAAATATTCATCTTTAATACTCACCACAAAGGAAAAAATATTAAATTCTTGTGGAAATTGACTGAGGGATGTAATTATACTTATAAAGTACATATATTTACTTATGTTATTAGTATAGATGGAAAATTAATTCCAAAATATTATAAAACTATATTGACAAAAACTATCTATTAACTTTATTTATGATAAATCGGTGGCTTTTTTCGCATGTCATTGGTTTATATTTTTTTGATTTTCTACTTTCTCATGATAAATACTTTTGTTTTCATCAAAGATCTTTATCACTCTCTATAATTATTTTTAAATTTTATTTTCCTCCTTGTCTACATAGTCACTTATTATTAACATTCTCATATTGGGAAACTGAGTATGTGTTATTTTATATGACCTTCATACTTACCCCTCTATATTTTCAATATGACATTTTATTAACCCTTTTTATGATGTGAAATTTAAAAAAAAAATTAAAAAATTTAAAACCATCAATTTCAAATATCATGTTAAATTGTTTAGGATTAATTATTTTAAAGGGAGAGAATGTAACACCTCAATATTTTAACACTATGTCCAGTAGCATATATGACACACAATACTGGGCAGAAATGAAAAATGAAAAATTATTAATTTAATATTTATATTTTATCCCAGCAATTTAATTAGAGGTTATGAATTAGATTAACTATATTATGAAAAATATATTTTTTAATTAATAAAAAAAATATTATTGATTAATAATTATAATATGAGAAATTAATTATCAGTAAAGTCATTGTTGGTTGAAAATATATTTTTTTAAATGGTTTAATTTAATTTTATTAGAGAATATTATTATTAATTTCTAGAATATATATAAGTTGGTTTTAATAACAAGGATACTATTTTTCAATTAATCATGATAAAATTACTTTAGGATGATTTTTTTTTATTTTTATTAAATGTTTGATTTTTTAATGAATAATGATAATTGATTATTTGAAATGAAAACAATATTTTTTGCTAAATTATATACATAATAAAATTATATTTATGATTAGTTTTAAAATTTAATTTGATAATTGTTGTTAAAAATAGTCCCTTTATATTATTAAATAATAAATTAAATCTTTAATTTGTTATGAAGTAAATTCTTATACATATCAAGGCATTTTTATGGAAAATAAATTTTCATTACCTTTAGTATTTTAAAATGAAATTAATTTCTAACTCTTATAGAAATTAAATAATAATAAATGGATTATGTATTTTTAGTTAGTTTGTAATTCTTTTCTGAATTTGTATCTGTAATTTTTCTCATTATAAATTGTAATAGTAGTAAATAATTGTCACCATTGTTAATGTAAATCAGGTAATAATGGTTTAAAATAAAATTAAAATGACTATACAAATACCCCATAAATCCACATTATACTACATAATGAAAGAAGTTCTAGACTATTCATAAAATTCTTGAAAATATGGGATCATAGTGAAACATTTTATTTGTTTGGACCTTTATATTATTTTATGTAATGAAATGTCCAAAATGTCACTCAGTTTGCTGTATTATCTCTAAACTTTTTACAGAGTGATAAATATAATCTTTTTTAGTAATACATCATTTATTTTAATTATAAATTAACATTTTTTATCAATTTAGTTTATTTCAAGTTCTTATATATGAAATAATTAACTTTAATGTTTATAAAACACCAATATAGTATTTATTGAATTTATAAAAAATAAAATAAATGCATTCAAAAATACTCAAAGTAATATAACTAGATAATATTATTTTTCCCATGATTTTATTAAAACATATAAAAATTTAGTGATGTGAGGTTAGATTATGTTGTAATTACTTTGATTTCATGTTATTTTCAAATAAAAATCAAATCAATTGTGTAAAAAGGTATTCATTATATTTTATGTTAATTAATATTTCTAATAAACCATTAAAAGTATTAAAAATATTTAAAAGAAAATCTAGAATTATAAATGTTTTAAAATTTTATCTTTTGGCCATTTAGGAGTTAATATTCACTGTATAAGTAAAATTATATAACTTTAGTTTTGAAAAACTCATTACCCTAGTTAAGATAAAATTGGTTAGCCAAGGGGTTCATCCAAAATATCTTGTCAAAATGATATATAAAATATAAACATTCTATTTAATTGTTATATTAATACCATGTATCACTTTTATTCTAATAAATAAAAATTAGTAAACATTTCTAATGAGTTATAGACATACTATATTTTAATATTTCATGTATTTCTAAAAATGACATAAATGACGCTTTAAATAAAAATAATTTCAATAATTAAATTATTATTTTTTAAATATGATCCTCAAATTTTTCATTGATATATGTTTTCAAAAAACATAAATTATCTATTTATTTAAAAAAACATTCTTTTTTTAGTAACAATTCGAACCCTAATCGGTAAAAAATGTTGTCATCATAGTAATCATCAAAAGTTTTAGAGGAGGGATAAAAAATGTATGTGTGCAAAAATAAAATAGGAATTAAAATATTTAATTGGATTTTAGGAGTTGTACTAATAACCATCCTATTTTTAATTATTTTAATTTGCTTCCATTTGAACATAATAATTAATTTTTATTTGTTTAACACTTTAATAAATTCAAATAATGCACATCCTCTAATAATAAATGGGATCCCATATCCTATTATCTACAGACATCACGAACCATTTTTGGTCAATGACTGACCAATTTCTCTTCTTAACATAGACTCTCAGGTTCTAGATTATTTAGTTTGGCAGAAATCCATCTACAGAGAACTAAATGTGTCAAGAAAAGGATTTCTTTTAAAGACGATGTAACACTTTTTTACAAAATGTTTGGTTTTTATTTATTTGTATGCCTCCATAAAATATAATTAATAAAATATTAGTTATTAACATCTATAAATTTCAAATAAATATTTTTTTTTATTTTTATGTAATGGTCTATATCTATCTTCTCACCGATTAAATAGGGAACGAAACTATCGTTCATGTGTCCAGTGAATTACCAGCTCACAAATAGATGTAATTTGTTTCCCATAAACACTTATCCTAGATAGTAAAAATGATGGATTTAAATTTTATATATTATATTCATGAAATTATTATTTCTCATAGAAGATAATATATCATTATTTACCTAAACTTTCCATCATTTAAAAAATTATAATTTCAATCGTGAAAATGTGGTGAATGAAAACTCCAAAAAGCGATCTGATTCATTTTTTTATCACCAAATCACATAGTTGGAATATATAAGAATATTTAAATAATTAATATCATATTTATTAAATAATAATAATTTTTATTGAAAAAATAATATATACAATCTATCAATCATGACAATTAAAAAATGGAATGGTTACTCATGGTTTTGTATGACCTACTGGATCCATGACTATAATATAAGTAATTTTTCATAACCATCACTCATGGTTGGTTTCAAAAGTATAATTAATTTATAAAAAATATAAACATTTAATTTTTATTAATCTATATATGAAGGAAAAATAAAAACTTTGACCATATTCGACACACTAATGCATTTTCTGGGATTACTGACCAAATGTTCTCAAAAACCCCGATGTGGACTTACCTGATTATGTAATTAAACATTTAATTTAAAATAAATAAAGTAAATATTTTGGTTATATAGGATAAAACATGAAATTTATTATTTATTTAGAAAATAATTTATATTATTTTATTATATGTTTTTTAATTTACATAAAATGAAGGCTTGTACTAGAGGTAAAAGGAATATTTCAACCTCGATTTTTTTGTTTAGGTTATGACAATTATCTCTCTAAATAACTCTGTTTATCACATTGATGATATATATATATATATATTGCATATAAATTATATATACATGTTTCATAATTATATATTTTTTTTATTATACGTTCTTATTATGGGGTAATAATTCCATAAAGTTATATTATCAAATTAGTTATTTAAAATTGTTCTTAATGAAAGAAAAAATTTCTATCGATTAACCATTTTATATAACACATAATTAAAATTTTTTCCCAGATGACCATATTATTTTGAGAATAATGATTATGTACTAAGATATGAATATCATTAATATATAATTAGTTTTTCTATTTAGAATCTTTATGAAATTTATTTGATTATGATATGATCTAAGATTATTAAACCCATTGCTTTCCGTTGGAAATTATTATTATTTTGTCTTATGGTTGATTTAAATTTTTGGAAAACGTAATTATGAACTTTTTCTGATCATTCCATCCCTAGAAGGGATAATTAAATGGGTAAAATTTATTCTCATTATACGTTATATATATAATTACGGAAAATACATTATCTTTGACGGTACACTGATCATTATTTGATGTTTCCTTGGAAGTTATCGTCTACATATGTTTATGTAATGTTTTGAAATGCAATAAAATTTCCTTTTTTCCATCATCTTTTGATGCAATTTTATTATTTTGGGTTTTATGATACATATTTTTATGTTTATTAATTCTCTCATTAATTTTAATTATTTCATCAAACTATTATGTTCTGTTATGACATTAAATTAAAAATGCTTTGGTCTACCCTTACTAAGTGTTCGAGATCTCCCTTATTATCATTCCTTTTCCCAAGATTGTGAATTTCTTTTTTAATTTTGTTTTGAATAATAATCTCACTATATGGTAATATCTTATTGAAAGATTATGTATATTTTTATTAATATGTTTTTAATGAATCTAAGATTTTACGTAAGAGTGTTTTCTAATTCTCAATAACTATAAACCAAAATGGTCCTTGGGTATATAAGTAATCAAGTATTTGATTTTTTAATTTTTTCAAATATAAAAATGTAAATACTATATTTTTAGCAAAGGATCTTGGGGTGAAGGTTTATGGATACTACAATCATTGACCATTGAGAGCATGTGAGAGGCAAAGAAAAACAAAAACATTAAAAAAAACATTAAATGATCCAGAACCATTATGTTTTAGCGTTAGATGTTGGAAAAGTCGAACAATCTTAAAAATCAATCTCAAATCATAGTAACTAGATTCTAAGCCTTGATGTTACAATGTAATCATGAATAAATCGAGGAAGAGATAAAATTTTCTATAATATATAAATAAATAAATAAAATATCAATTTTTTTAAACCACTATATTTATAAAAGGAAATACATATTTTTAAAATACACTATCAAATAGAGTAATAAATTTTTGAAATCATCTCATGCTATCCTTTCGAGGGGTAGCAAACAACCCTCATAACCAAAACACCATGTACAATATACATGAAAATTAATAATTAATGGATTAAATAATACATTGATATAATTAAATGACACATGTACTAACTAAAATATGTTTTTGGTATCTTAATATACAATCAATTAAACAATGGATCTTTGGACTTAATCCCAAAAAATAATTGTAACATTAACCTTGGAATAGGTATAATTACATTATAGGGATTCCAAGGACGATCTCGATGTAATAAATTCATATTTATTACATATCTAATAGATGAATCTGTATCGATATATCATTGGTTTCATTCTTTGATAATCAACAAAAAAACATACCATCCCATCAGCCATCTTAGAAAACTAAACTGGAGTCCCTACGGTGTTGTAATATGATGAATAATCCATTTATTCTCTAATTCTAAAATAGAGTTTTATGTTCATGAAGCTCAATCGGTGTAATTGTATATAGTAGAATAGAAATAGGTTCACCTCCAAGAATAAGATCAATTAAGAACTCAACCTCTCTCAAAGGGGGAATCCAAATTAATTCCACAAGAAAAAATACCAAAGAACTGATCCGCCATAGGAATAAGGAAATTCCACTCTACTTCCCCATCATCATGTACAATACATGCCACTTTTGATGTGAGATCACCAATCTATTAAAGAATGAGGCTTACATGGGATGTATGGATATTCTATTCCCTATAGTGAATATAAGAATTCCCCTAGGGACATGAACATTTCCTTATAGTAGTAGAAACCAATATGGTCTTCATACCATACCATCCAATCAATCCATAATATCAAAACAAAAACTAAAATATCATGAATAAAAAAGTCTCATAGGAAATGATAATCGCCAACCCCTAGCATACACCCCATACATTGTTGGATATTTTCTACTCACACTCCTAATAATATATTATGCGATATAAACCCACACATATGATCGACCACTGTAACTAATAAATACGAAAACTAAGTTGATATATAATATTTCAAGGAACCTGTATCAAATAATGAACTAGAATTCTTGGAATCAATAAGGTTCATAACTAGAATTATAGGTTTTCTATCTTCTTCACCTCTAGGTGTAGGCTTAACTTCATAGAGATGAACTATCCCCCTACCCTTGTCTCTGGTTTGAGTCACTTGTGTTAAACTACACATCAAATAAGGTTGATCTTGTACTAGAGCACCATGTTCTCCAGACCGACCAAAATGGCCTGTAGAGCTCCATCTGCCTTCCTGTTATGGGGTAAATGACCCCATACCATCAATCTTCATCAACTATGATCCTCCATCATTTAACATATTTTGAGGGATATTACTGAACAAATTTATATTCCACATCCTTCCGTACTCTACACTAAATAGGTGGTCATGAAATTGGGTACCCATGTGTCGCGGCCTGCCGCACTGATAAAATAATACTCGTTCACAACCCTCATAGGTAAAATATATTCCATGGGTACTCTCTATACCACATACATGGTGAATAATCTCAATGATAATATTCGTACTATAATATTTTTTTACATTAGCTCTCATAATTAGAACTACATGTCCACCAACAAAAGATTCCTTTTGAGTCCCTACAAAAATATAGGCCTAATCCACCACTTCAAAGAACTACTTTAAAAATAATATATTCACCAAGGAAATTATATAATTCCTATGAACAACTTGTATAAATAATATCATTGATTTTTGATATACTACCAATACTAGATCAAATTTTTGCAAGTTGGTGAAGCGGCCAACATAATCTATCACGGTCATAGTCCCCTTCATTAGCCTCATAAACTCTGTATCTTTCTACTAAATCAAGGTCTCTAGATATATTTTTTCAAAAAATCATTTCTTGTTAATATTATCACAACATACATTTTTCCCAATATGTTTGAACTACAATATCACAACAAAAATTTTATGGACCCCATAACACATAAAGAACCAACATGAATCTCTTCTCAAGAGAAGCCTCTATGTGATCCATAATATTCAGGATGGAAACTATATAGAACTATATCACCTTAGTTACAGCCCCTCTAGAAAACGTCTATCTATGCTGCAACTAAAACTATGTATCCATGTCAAAAATACTAGGAACAACCTTCCATAGGCCTAATTCCATCATTTTCATACAACAGGAATAGTTCTCAGGGAAATATTCATCCCCTTTGTTACCACGGATCAATGGGGGTTCCTAATCCACAAATTGAGGTGTGTTATTGGTGGTATCATAATTTCTCCCAACTGATAGAAATCTTCATTGTGTAATCTCTATATAATTAAAAACACACATCTTATTACACATAGCATAATAGTTACACAAATTTTGCAATAGAAGGACCTATACTAGACATAAACAACCCATTCTTCATACATTATCCCAATAGATATAGTCACCTCTCTATCACTAACATTACCCACCATTACCATGGATCATAGTCAACAAGGGTTAAACCAACTTACATAGTTACAAGTCATTCATTTACACCATTTATAAAACCTTTACCATAACGACCTAAATCTTCCTATTATAAGCTCCTTTCTATCTTTACTACATACCATTATAAATTTTTTATCCCAATTATGAATCTTATTTGGGAAATATTCTTAAATCATTCTATTACACTCATTTCATTTATATAATTGTATCATTATTATTAGAAATAATTTCATTCAAATTTCCTGGAAAATAAAAGGTATTATATCCCTCAGACCCCATATGTGATAACCTAGTGTTTCTACCATGATGAATTTTACATATATCCCAAGGTCCCTACAATGATTCATGTTTAAAAAAACATTTTTTTATGCTATGATAAAAATTACATAGAATAGATACATCACACATCAAGTGTATCACCCAAGGTGAATTATCATCCAACCATAATAACAACAATCATGAAAAAAAATCCCACCCTTGGTATTTTGGGTTTCCCTCATACATTGGTTAGCTACTACAATGAAAGAGATAATTAATAAATACAAACACATAATATTCTCCCATTTAGAATTTCAAAATATTACACTAATAGAAAAACAAATTTGATACCACTTCATAACATCCCGAACCGGGTGTCACTAATCTCGTTCGTCGATACGATTTTACACATGACCACAAACGCACCTCCCCATATGCCAGAGGCAACCTACTAGAAACAAGGGTCTGATTGAAAACATGGGGATACTGTACCCTCTTTTTAATGATAATATATCCCTAATGAGATAAGAAATAATGGAAACAAATAAACAAAAAAATCATCTTGAATCATTTTATTAAAACTGGTTACATGCATAAAACTGAAAAATATATATTCTATGTCATGTCATATAGTGACAAGTGTAAGGAAAACCAACAAAAATGAAAAGAGGATGAATCCCCAAATAGGTCCCAAATCCATGCCCAGATCCCACATCCGTGCACACCTCGGGCCCAAATCAACAATCAATGATTGTTTCCGTTCCCTTTTCCAAACCAATAACCAAGATGTTTTCTTTGGTGCCTAATGGTGGCCCATTTAGGGTGTGAGTAAAACTCAATAGGCCTCCACCAATGGTGTCTACAAAATATCTATTCCATATAGATAGCATATCAAGGAACATAATGAATAACAAGAAAAGAATCAGATAATCTAAGTTTAATCATTTTATAATATTCACTTTGTCCACCATTATTATTTATTCAATGGGCTATCCATTTTCATTAAAAACACATCGTCCTATGCAGGTTATATGAACTATATATAAGGGTAAAAAATCAAGTTCCATTCATCACAAGTAAAAATAATACAAAAAATAACACTTACCTCTGAACATCTAGTTACTAATATCACATGAATTCATTAGAGGCATTGAGTCTTAGTATGACTCCGTAAACCATGCATTATAGAAGAGATTCATAAAGCCTTAGAATGATAAATCTGTGGTCATAGATCCTCATTTCCAATACCAAATGCCTACAACTAATACATATGAACATTCTTCTCAATCCATTTAACACATATAAAATTCACAAACCATAACTCATTAAACACACATACAAAGTATATCACATAGTTCATTGAAAACATAAACTCTCTTCAGGCCTTAACTAATTAACAAATTTTTCCTTTACATACCATAAACCATTAAGAAATTTATCATCACAATCCATTATTTATTTAACAGATTATCTTATTACCCAATACCTAATTGAAGAATCTAGAAACAATTATCATTAGTTACACTTCATAACTCATGTAAACATGTAAATGTAAGTTTAAATGGTTCAATATCATAACAATTTAATTATATATATAATAAAAAATTTCCACATTCATGAAGTTTAACATCCCAAAGGTGGACCACAAACTAGTCTTCTCTACCCCAATGCATCTCATGGGGACCATAAGGGGCAGAATTTATCAATTAACCTATCAATTCATCATTTCTTCCATGGAAAACTAACTGTATAGCCCAACAACACATGTGAACAACCAAAAAAACATGAACCTTTAATAAAATACTATGAAATTTAAATGAACAAAAAATATAATATGAATGTAACATTCAATTTTAAATTACCGTTTAATTCTAAATAGAAAGCAATTGAAAAAGAAAGGAAGTCATCCTGAGAGAATTTTCAGGGAGCACATTCATTGAAAATATTTAAATGTACATAATAAAAACACTTCAAAATATCTAAAAACACCTCAATATACCCTAGTTATGAATTATACGAGTACTTAGTGAGCTTTGTGAACACCCTCTATCCTCCTGCTCAATTGAGGGGTAATGGGTGCATATTGAGAAGTTAAACATTATACAACCACAGTGAGGATTACACCCACTATAAACTATTCATATAATTAAACTAAATGAGAAAAAAAACATGGACTCGGGTTCAAGAACCATATTATTCCCCTGATATATAATTTGGTTCTGTAACTCATAATCATTAGTATTGTAGTATGCGTTGTTATCATTAGAGGAGGAAAAAAATAAAAAGAAAAATGGACAAACAATAAGAGAGATGATTATGGAAAAAATATAAAAATAATACATGAACTATAGTTAATTTAAATTAAACTAAATAAAACATAGATTTTATGTCAAACTAATACCAAAAAGAAAAAAATAAAATTAAATAAGAAATAAATTGTTTTAACTTCTTCCCTCCAGAATATTTCCTCCAGAAGTTGGTTATTGTTTCATCCATCATATCTTAGAATCACCCCAAATTTCTTTCTTATATGATTTTTCAAATTGAAATTTATGTCTCCCCACCATATTTCACATTAATTGGAAGAATGTATAAAAATTTCTGGAAATAAAATTTAACTTTGAATGTTTTAAGGAGGATAAACGCAAACATGTTTCTTTAATGAATATCATTCTATGTCCTAATTAATGATTTCATAACATTATTAAATTTATTTATGGAAGAAATATTCGAGAAAATGTTTAATTATAGGTGTAATAACCTCAATTGAAGTTGTGTGTCATGAGTTATGCTTTATTTACAGAGGTGGGGTCCACACCGTATACCCATATGTTTTTCCAACTTCATTGATTTTTGCGATCCTATTGATATTCAAAATAATATCTTGTCACAGAAGACATAGTAGAATCCAATGATTGTATTAACCCTATAAAAAATATTCATTTAAATTTAATTGATATTATATATTTTAAGCTTGATGTACCTATGTTATATATATATATTTAATATCTAGAATTAGCCAATTTTTACATTTTTTCTTAAAACACACAATAAATCCGAAAATCGTGTAAATTAGCTCAAATTGATAACTTGGGAGGGTTTAAATCATTCTAATTCACATATAAAATGGGAAAACAATTAACTCTATAAATCCCAAATCAATTAAATCATTTTCCCCCAATCAAAAAATGTCATTATTGAAAATCAGAGGCACTAATTTTACCAATATTCAAATTCTAAAAAAATAAAATAAAAAAATGATTTCTAAAAAAATTATAAAATTTAAAATAAATTATCTATTCAATTTCTCATTCCTCTAAGTAATAATAAATTCATGTATTTTAATTTTCCCCTTAAAAAATTATTAATCTTATTCTTTATTTCATTCAGTCTTCTCAATTCATTATTATTAAACATTCCATGTATTGATTTTCATCACATGAATATTTTCTCTCATCTATTATGATTCAATTCAATTATATTTAGACTATATCATGAAAAAATTATCTTCATCCATATTCTTATAAAGGACATAATTTCATCACTATATAATAAATATGGCACCTAAAATTATGAGGTCTTGAAATAATGCCTAAAATGACTCTAAGGCTTATGATTGGTAGGATTTAATGCTCTAAATATTAATTTAGAACGACGATTTTTATCTCTTACATAAGATTCATGATATAAAAAAATAATGTGTTATGAAATTACCCTTCAAAGTATAAACTCTCACTTTCCTAAAAACTCAATGTAATTTCATGATAAATGTATCAAATAATGACTGATTTTTGAGCCCTCTGGTTTTTTTTATTTTTAGAATATATTTTATAATTTTTAAAGAACTTTTTAATTTATTACAAGTTTCAAAATGTTATGATAACAATAAACATGAAATCCACCACATAACCGCATATGATAAAATTATAGGTCTACTAATGTGGATTTATTAGTTTCTCAATGAGAAACCAATTTTCTTTTTATTTTTTTATTTTTTTCATTTCACATTTTTTTCATTCAAGAGGAGATAAACAATTGAGTATAATGAAATATTCTATAACCACTTTAAATTAACCTAATAATATACCCCCCACTTCTTCATTTAAATTTTAAACATCCCATTTACCATGATTCCCTTTAACCCCACACTTCACCTTCAAAATATCATTAAAATACTAAGTTTATGGATGGAATGGATAAAAATGGAATGAAACATCACTCATCCCAAAAATGGTCAATAAGAGTATTGTTGGAATGGATAAAAATGGATCATCCAAATAATGTTCATTCATGGTCTATATGGGATAATAAAGGATTAATATAAAGGTTATATTTAAGGATAATATATTTCCAAAATATTCCTCAATCATTTTAAATGTTTTTTTCTAGTCAGTAGCTTTGACATGTTTCAATACACGTTCTCGAAGGTAATATGTCCCAATTTCACTGAATTACTATACAAAAGAATAAATTATAAAGACAATTTTATATAAATACTCTCGGGAATGATGATATGATATTGTAAAATTACTCAATATATGATTAATAATAAAAAATAAATACACATGAATTTCAAAAATTTAAATCATGAAAAATGATAGGGAAATTTGAATGACCTGAATCAATTAATTCCCTACAAGCAGGCATCATCATTATAATATCCATGATTCACATTACACATTAAATTATCCATTTTAATCATTAAAATTCATTAATATTGAAATCTAAAACAATGAATTAGTAGATTTTTATGAAAATAATGAGTCATAGATAAGTCAAGAAAACCATAAATCCTTGTATGAGAATAAATTTTATTGTTAAACCCTAAAAATATAATTGAGACAATAATGTATGTAATTTAAAAGATAAATATTAAAAGTGAAATCGCTAGTCAAATAAATATTATTCATCTTAGGTATTTTTTATTGGGGAGGGAATTATTTAATCATAAACCAAAAAAATAGAATTACTGAATTAAAAACAAGGATCATGTCATTAATGCTCAAAATGATAAGAGAGAGTGGGATTCCTGATGGACTAATAAAAAATTAATTTGAAATCTAAATTACTAGAAAGGATTTTAAGATAAATCTTGGTTTGATCCCCAATGTAGTCCCCATATTCTTTTTCAACCACTATAGGGAATCACCTGTTATTATCCAATGTCTTGTGGTGGGTGGATCTTATTTTATTTGAACAAACACATGTGGGTTTTCCAAAACATTTCTTATTTTTTGTTGGTGAGGAATGATCCATGGATATATTATACCAGAACCCTTTATTGAAAATATTTATTGTTTTCATGGTTGGAGTAAAATGAAGTATGGTTCATTAACTTCCTTATTTTTCTTATTGTGCAACCTCTTATTTATTTTATACTATTGTATTAATATGATATGCATAAATTGTAATTAAAAAATATGGGATATAATATATTTTTAATTAGAAATAATTTAACCAAGAAGAATAAAAATCATAATCCCCCTTTCTAGTGTGATCAACATATATATTTAATTCCCCATGATCAGTTGTGTGGACTTCCTCAGGTGCTTCCTGAAGTGGATGTTCATCAAAACCCGGGGGCTCCATGTGTTACTTAATCGGTGAAATTTTTCTTTTCTCCACGTCCACTATGGAATAATAAGAGTTTTCTGAATCTAAAGAATTAAAATATATATCAGTTTTATTTAAATTAGATTGAAAGAAATTAGAAAAGATATATTTTTTGAAATGTTCATATTCCTATGTTGGTTATGGTTCAATAAACTATTCAGTGATAAGTTCCTCTTATGGGTGAATCGTAGTGGGTGGAAGTAATTATTTTGGATCATCTATACTTTTTTCAAATTCAACCACATGGGTGGTATCATTAGCCTCCATGGAAATAGTGACATGAAATGGTACACATATTCTATATTTTTGGGATTTAGGTGATCATATTTGTACCTCGTACTTGTTCCAGAATTCATCCAAAATACTTTTGATCTGCCATATAATGCTCAATAAAAAATACTTCCATATAATAAGTCCACACTAGTATATCATGGTATTGTTAGATCTAATTAGAAAATGGTTAATTTTTTGATATTATTTATTTAATTTCTTAACCAATTTCATTTCCTCACTAAACCTGGAAATCACCTATCGTTGTTCTTTATCGCTGAGATCATGTTGTTCCTTAGACTCATTCCAAAAACATTAAAATATTTTTTATCTCCCATAGGTGAATTAGGCTTTGGATTCTCCATCAATTCACAAACATAGTCAACTTCTTTTTCAATTTTTCTCCACAAGACATCTAGAATATAAATATTCGTTTGAAACCGATCATTTATATCACTATAATCAACTACCTTCTCATGAAATGGAACATGTTAGAAATCATCCCATGTTGAATAATCTTTCTCTAAATACATCACAGTCATACGAATATATATTTTTGGTCTTTATAATTTAAAAATTGATATGAATTTACATAGTAAAAATAGAACAAATACATAATCTACTTGTGGGATCTCCAGAAATGGATTCTGTTTTGATGCACGCCAATCGTAGTGTGTGGAAAAGAAAATTTCTATTATAATGAAACATAGAGGATGAATAAGGTCATCTCACTTGATAAATTTTTTTATTAGTTACCTTAATTAATCTAATTCAACTAATCTTCTTTTTTTGGTTTTTTTATTATAGTAATGTAATAGAATTAAAATGAAATAAAAGATAAAAGTAACATAAATTAAAAAAATGTAATTTGTGAAGAATAATCATGGACTTTGTGGTTTGGTTTCTCTATTCCATCATTATTTATATTGGGGATTAAATTAAGGTTTATAATTTGTTTCTGATATATCATTCATGAATCTATATTCTATTATTTAGTGGTGTGAAATATAGAATGTATTTAGTAGTGTTATTTCAAGCTCCTCCTATAATAACTGTTAATGTTACACCTCAATCAAGAGTGTGACATAATAAAAGACATAGATTATTTCACTTTATATACTGAATGGATCAACTACATTCTATAAAGAGCTTATATCCAGTAGAATAGAAGGGAAGGGTATAATAAAATAGTAAAAATTGGTTTGAGTTTATTGTTATAGAGGATGTTTTATACACATGTCAACGTCACTCCTTATAATCACAAACGTAATAAAATATAAGAATTTAAGCACAGAATAAATGAAATTTCTATATACCTCTCTCATGCCAAGCCTCAGGGTAGCCCCTAATTTATTATGTTAAGATATTGTGGTGGTAAGATGATAAAGATTATAATAATGGGATACACTAAAAAAATTAAAATAATGAGGTCGATAAAAGAAAAAAAACACATCCATGAAATCATAAACAGAAAATATATAAAAAAAAGTGAAGAATGAGAAGAAGATAGAGAAGAAAAAAGGGTGGTTGGGTGGAATAAGAAACTAAAATTAAAAACATTCAAGAAATAAATTTTATTTAAATGAATCCAAATAAAATAAAAATTTAAAATAAAAATATAGTAAACATAATAACAAGAATAATAAAAGAAAAATGAAATGGGTGTGGTAGCTTCCCCTACAGAATCTGTCTTCCAAATGTTTTCTCATGTTTCCATAACCATATATTCAAATAACCCAAATGTTATTTATTATAAGATTATATGAATTTTATTTCATATCTGAACTCTAAATTTCACATTAATTAGGTCCATATAGATGATGTTATTGAAAAATATTGAGTATGAATTTTTCTTAATGAGATTTCTAGAAATATATCTAAAATGTTTATCGATCAATCGAAACATTATGATTTCATAACATCATAAAATATATTGGTGAAACTCTCTTATGAGTCCTTGTTTAATTTAATGTGGAATCACCGAAATTGGTAGCCTGTATCCCATGTTATGTTTCAGTTAATGATGAGGGGTCTATATGATCAGCTAGAATAATTTCAAAAATTAAATGATTTTTCATGACCTTACATGGAATAATTATATACGGATCCAAAATATAATCTTTAATACCATGAAAATAGAAATACAAAATAAATGAATCTCATAAATTTGAGAACTATTGTAAATTTTATGCTCAAAATATAGAAGCTCCTGGAAACTGTTAAATTTATAGAATTAATCCATTTTCAAAATTAAAAAAAACACACCAAAAATACTAAAATGATGAAAATAAGATCAAATTTATTAATTTTATGGCATTACATAATTTAATAAAATATGAATGTTTATGAAAATGTTATCCCCATCATAGAAAACCTATTATAATTCCATAGTTACTATATCTATTAATATTGTTATATGATTCAATCCCAAACCACCTTCAAATACCCAACATAGAACAAATAGAAATAGAGGGGTTTCGAGAAATAGAAGAATAAGAAGGAATCTAAAATTATTAATCCATAAAAAAAAGAAATATGAGTGTTATACTCACCCAATGCTTTGATCCTCACCCAACGATGCTCCAAATGGCTTAGAAATGAGTGGATAGATCCTTGGATTGTTTGGGGGGAAGGTTTTGTCACCCATATCATTTTTAGAATTAATTTGGATAAACAATTATGAAATAAACCTAAATACTTAGAAAAAGTGTTCAATAACCCCATCAGCAATGAGGCACGAGATTTGGGTGCATGGTTGGCCGAAAGAGTCCCCCCCAGTATTCCACCCTCAATCTCAAAGAGGGCCTTGTTCCATTAACATGTAGGGAGCCCATATGGTTTTTCAAATCATGGGGTATCTATGTAGGATGGCTCTATTATATCCCTCATGGTTTGGGAACCCCATAATATGTTCTTTACATCTGAGCAGCACCTCCTCCAAGAAATAATATTTAAGTTACACGGTAACTCATATCCCTTTTACAACCATGCAACATTTTTTGGATAGCTAATTCTCATCCAATTTCATGTCCCAAACCACAAGGACACCCCCAAATCTCTTCATATACTCATAAAAATTTTCAATAACAAAATTAAAGTTATTGTATAAAAATTAAAAAAAATGACACACCTCAATAGAAATCTAGTATCTTACATTTCCCTATCCTAGATAGGGTCTATGATTTGTCAGTCGTAGCCCAATATAATATGGGAATATGCCTGTTATTACTATATCAGGGTGTTATATTATTTTCATTTGTTTTTTTCACTAGGATATTCCAAATTATTATCATATTTATAAGACTAAAGAAAATTCATATATGATCAAAATCTAGGATATGATTATTATGTGACTTTTGGACTTTACCATGGTTTTATACTCCAATAATACATTTTATCAAATATTTCCTCCATTATAGATGTCATCCCACATATAAAATAAACCATATCTCTTTAAAAGCTTCCCTTACATAGAATTTGATCTCATCCCCTTTTAGTGTTTTTGTTACCATGTTTATAAAGATATCAATAACCTATGAGACTTCTATATGATGATATTTTTTTGGATTGAATATAGTGAAATGTTTACAAGTATCTTAAAATAAGAACCACATATGGATGAACTTAAATTAAATTAAACCTTTCATTTATGGTCATTTTGAAACTATTTTATGATGATATGTTCAAATTTATTATAACATACATATATTGGACATGGATCATCTCACATGGTATAAAATCATGTTGGTAAGGAATTTTTTACCTAGATACTATTGTGGGAGGCCGTTTTTAGCACACCTCAATTAGTATCATTATAGGATTTCGTTATTTTTTATTTTTTATTTTGTATATTTTGGAATTAATACCATATAATATTAGTTAAAACTTAATGGATAATTCTATATAATATTATTAAGTATAGGATAACAATCTAATGATTTTGTTAAATGGGAATATCATTGTTTTCCCCATATAAAATCTATATCTGGATACTATAAAGTGGATGTGGATGTGAAACAATTCACCTATGGGTAATCACACCAAAAAGGGTTGGGTTAAATTTGGCTTCACAAAAGCATTTATTCCCGATTAGTGGAAATAATACTTCACACTTTACTAGAAAATTTTGTGGGATATACTTTGGTTGATCATATTATTTTGATGAACCAATATATTGGATTTTTTTTTCTAGTTACATGGAGGTATTAGTTTAAGAATTATGAAATAACTCTACATAGAATAAAATATGATGAATCACTAATGATATAGGTGAAACTATGAATCATATAGTTTAGAAAAAGAGTGATGTAGCTCGAATTAAATTAATCATTGGATAAAAATTTGTCAATATATTTTTAGGTGATATTTGATGTGGTTATTTTTTGGAGATAGACTTATGAAGTAGTTTTTAACCTATATTTACCATCTGTTGGGTTTCAGTACACCTAGATAATGTATTAATCAAGGAAATAATGAAAAATATGGAGAACGCATTGATGGTCTTAATTAGAAACCCAAGGGGGAAGTTGTTAGTGCTGATATTTTTGTGGATTTCTTTCCCATTTATTAGAAGTCATGATTAACAACATACACTATAAAGAACTCCAAGACTCATTAATAATGTTAAGGATGGAATTTTATTTAATGTAATTTGATGAAGATGATAATTCCCAAAAGAAGCAACACCATAATTGTCAAAATTGTTGAAATAATAACCTAATAGAATTCGTTAATGAATCAATAATTTATTTCAAGTGTAGAAGGATTTTCAATAATGCTCAAATTTTTTAATCATGGTTGAATGAAAAAATCATTTAAATATATGATACGAATTTACAATATTTTATATTCTTGGAGATTTTGGATTATCCATGTTAAAGACTTAATCCATGTGTTAATAAGGATAACAAACCACATCAACCTCATTGAGCAAGGAAAAATGTTAATTACAAAGAAATGGATATAAAATAAAATCATGATAATTACCGAAAAATTATCATTAACTATAGATTTGTGATTGCACTCTAGTATCTCCACAAAACTATATATAAGACGTTTTAAAGTTTATTTTATCACCATTACAGTGATTTTAGAATTAGTGAAAACATTTCCTTGTAAGATTGTTTTATCCTAATATTATTTTTTTAGTTTTTTAATCATTTCATTATTCCTTTAAATGAACATTATTGGATTTTTAAAAATTGTTTTCTTTTTCCACAAGGACTCTATACTAGTTTTTTAAATGGTTATTTCACATTTCATATCTCAAGTCAATATATTATCATATATCACTTTAATGATTACAATAAAATTTACGGTGAAATTAATCATGATGGGGTTTAGAGAAATTGATTTGTGAGAAATGAATATTTTGATAGTACTCATATAACGGAATAGTTTATCATTATAATCTCATCTAGATTAAGATGGTTTATACCACTGTTGATTCCATCTATTGATCCATGTATATCGTATGAATACCTAAAACATTCTAAAATAATATGAAACAATTAATATTTAGAGGATTAAATTTATTTAATGGTGAGATACTATTACATCCTAAGATTTTATTTTATATTTTACTTATCAATGTAATATGTTATATCTTACTCAACACGAATAACCGAAGTAAAAAAATATAGTGATATAGTTATGTACAATATAAATATTCAATATTAACATTAAAATGAATTGATTGAATTATAAGGTTTGAATATGGTTAAATAAATTCTATTGTATGTATATAAGGATGATAAATAATACTTTTAATACTAATTAAATGTTATTAGCGTAGTCAAAATAACTACAATTAAATTTATGATTATTTTTTTTATAAAATTGGGTTTTCAATTCATGAAACTATGTATAGTATGAATAGGAAAATATATAAACTTTATGATTAAAATATTACTAAGAAATTAAATAGTAATTGATATGAAATAAGAACTATGACTAGTTAACAATTTTAACAATTGCATTCATATATAAAACATTTTCCACTATATATTATGAATTTATTTATAAATTTAATTTTAAAATTATAGAATTTTCATTTGATATAAATGAAAAAAATGCAATTAATAAAAATACTATATCTTAATATTAATTTTTTTGGTTTGTTAAAAGTAATTAATTTTTATTTTAATAGTGAAAAATAACCTTTTTCAAAATATCATGACATTCTTGAAATTACACGGATATAAGTATAAGAAATAACTTATTAAATAAATTTATTGAGATAATATATTTTTTTATAATTAAATTATTGTATTTAAATATATTATTTTTCAATTACAAATTATTATTTGATTCTTTTGAACATAAGTAATATTTTCTTATGAATTATTTTTAACACACTATACATTTACTATTTTTAAAATAAATATATAAATTTGATCAATTAAAATAACATATTTTCATATAAAATATAGAATAATTTGATACAAATTATAAAATAATCATATTTTATAATAATGATTATTGGATTATGTACTTCGGTAAAAAATAGTTCCCATAGTAAATGATAAAAAGGTGAGAGTCAAAATCTGAGAGTAAATAAGTTTAAATAAGATCGAATAATGTCTGGTAATGTTTGGTTGATGAATTTAACGATATAATCTATTTCCATATCTAATATTTTCCAATTTTTAATCCACTTTAATTTCGGGTTACATTCAATCATTGAAAATCTTTGCATACATAGAAACATTCCATATATTTTTACTTATACAAGGGGATCTCCTCTCCTCAATTACCCACACATAATAACCACATTATTTAGTCCCCATATCTTCCCACATATATCATTGACAATCATGGTAACCTAAAAAAATTGAATACAAAAAAGAGAAATCATTATTGGAAGAATTCCCTTTTCAATGGAGATAATCAAATAAGTGAGGTATTAATTTTTAACCACCGCTTTATCATTTATATTTCTATATGTGTACTTCCTATTCTTAATAATTAATTAAACAATATTAAAAAAATAGTATAATTAGTAAATTTATATGAAATTATAATTAATATATAATCATTAATCCTTTTTCACTTTTCCTTTACGAAAATCATAAATGTTTGTCTTGAATATGTGAAGACTACCACCTCCATGTTGTAATGTGTACATTTTCCAAAACCTACAAATATATAAGGTTTAAAATTAATATTTATTATATAAATATTATATCCATAACATATTAAATATTTCTAAATGATAAACTATATTACCCCTCTCTTTTCTGGTAATAAAAATCAAATCATCATTCATTCATATGTGTGGGGATCCTCCTTTAACTAATTGTGTGCTTAATTTTTTAACTCCATTCATGGATAGTTATTTGAATGGTATTAAAGAAAAAATGTGATTCTAATGAAATTTTTGAGGTTTTGGTATGGAAAATAAGATATCCTATTAATGAAATCAGAAATAAATTAAATTTGTAAAATAAACCATTAAAAATAAGTATATTAAAAAGAAAATAGTCATTTCATTCTATGTAATAAAATTAAATGAAATAAATTTTATTCTTTTTCTTTCAAATTATTATATATCACATTAATTAACATGAAATATTATAATTATTCTAATTTTATTATCATAATTGAATTAATCCATCTCATATTCACCAATTAATCATGATGTGTTATTGTATTGATTGGTCTAATAGTATAGTATTATATAGTCATGTAAATATTTTTTAGTTTTTTTCTATAATATTTATATCAATATTTTATTTTTTAACTTAAAAATTCAATGGTTAGCCCAGAATAATTAAAATATGCTTGTTGTTGATTTCTTCTTCATGGAAAATTAGATAAACACACAAGAATGGATATTAAAAATCATAAATAATTTCAATTATTCCATAAAGATAACATTATTTATATTTTATTGAGTAAATTTTGATGAATAATAAAAACTAACATCGTTCATACAAAATTAGTTCGGAATGATAAATATTAATTATAATAGATATTTAAAATAGGTACAAAATTAACTATATATATATATGTAGAAAATTTTTATAAATGAGGAAAATTTATTTTTTTAGGTATGAATAAGGTTCTTAAATGAGTAATTAATATATTTATTGTTGTTATATAGGAGGCTAGAGTGAATTTACATATATTAGGATATATGGTAAGGGTTTTCATCACAAATTCATCTCCATTAGACATGTTTTTTATTTTGCACCTAATTTAAATTATGTGTTTTATATATTATAAATTTTAGATATTATATCATGAAATAAGTTTAATTTTAGGTAATATATGTATAAATTAAATCTATCACATTCCTAATAATTTCGTTTAAATGATCGTCAAGTTGTAAGGGTTTTTGTTAACTCATTTCTCTTTGATTGGATTATAATTGTCCTTATTAATGTTATTTCATAGAAGTAAAGTAAATAAAAACTTATGGATGAATTATTTTTTATTTTTTCTATAAATCCATGGATATATATTTTTAAGACACAAACTCAACTTCAATAATTTCTTACTTCTGAACTATGTTTCCAATAAGGGATTTTTGGAAATTAAAACTTCATTATTTGTGTTATAATGTTTTATCATGAACTTATCTATTATATTATATCTATTTTATTCTATTTTACAATTAATATTATACTCCATGTTTACTCATAATGGGGAAAATGTGTATTAATATAAATATATTTCCATTAATGGGTTCATATTTCATAAAAATATAATATCATTATAATTATTCATCCTTCTTATGGTGTGATTTATATTCCACGTCCATATTTAGCCTTATAAAAATCTTATCTTATCATATTATGATTCTCTCTTATATATAATATAATTTTAATGAAAATATTACCTTATCAATTTTTAAGAATTATTTATAATACTTTTTTATGATGCTCGTTAACAATAACCAAACATTCAAAGAATCCAAATGTATTTACCTTCCATGATCAAATGAATTATTTCCAATATGAAATTTCATTAGATATCATTATACATTTTCTTATGATCCATTTTTCAGAAATATTTTAATGAAAATGTTTCAGAAAAATAGAAAATCACTATTTTAAAAATAACCTTTGTAAATGATTCAAAACATTATCTCCTTATAAAAGGTTAATTAATGTTTTATAAAATAATCATTTATACGTTGTTTGAATTTTCAACATTAAAATTGATCAATATGTTATTAATGGGTTTTGAATGGAACAACCATAAAATTCATTTAGATATAATTCATTGGTGTTATTGTGTATTTTGTATCAACCAAACTAATTTTTGTTGTCATTTTTTGTGATACTGTTGGATATTATTACTAAACTCCTTCCGCATTCATGACCTACATTTATCCGGTGAATTAGTTATATCAGATCTAGAAAAAAAATTTATTATGAAGGGTCGGTCATATATTTCCTTTTAATTCATTATTTAATGTTTAATATGTCATGATACTAGGAAGATACATCGGTTATAGCCTAATCCAAGACTGGAAAACATGTCATAACCCCATTTGAAATACTTACATAGGCAGTTTCCCAATACTAAAATGGTGCACATGTTGCTTCCCAAACCTATAGAAGAACACATTTTTTAGTCTATTAATTATGAGAGTACATGGGTTATTAACCCATGATTAATTTTATATAGGATTCAGGATGTGGTGTCTACACTATAATGATGTTTTATATTCCTATATTTGTGTTATTTTTTAGGATATTAAAAAATATTTTCATGCTTCCATAATTCAAGACGAGTTTTATATTCTATAGTGATAGTTTTATATTATTCGTCATTGACGTCCTTACCGAAGTCATATTCTCCATTGCCGTTTTTATCAAAAAAAAAATTATCCGCACTAATTTCATTTGACATGCTCATAATCTAATATATTTTATTTCATGAAATATTTCCTTTCAAAGGATTTGGGATCACCCATAATTATGTTTTCTTTTCCCGTGTTATAAAAATGAGTATATCCTAGAATATTTCTAAAAATGGATTTACTGTGGTTCAAATGTGGAGAAATGTTTATAGGTATCATAACATTTGTTTCCTATGTAGTTGATCCGCAAAGACACTAAATAATTAAATTTAAGGAATTATATAAGTAGTATGAGATGTATTTTTATTTAAAAAAATATTAAATGAATTCTTAACCGATAGAATCTAACTTGGAATGAAATAGGTTATATAAATAATATTTTTAGCTATGGGATTGAGATTTCGGTTCAAGTGTGCATATAATTTCCCAAAGATCAAAAACTAAACCTGAATTATTTAAGGATTTGGGATATTGTAAACCTCTATCCATCCAATCTTATTCGTCACTTATTTATACTTCCTTCTATTTTAGGTATTTTTATTTATGTATTTGAAAATTATTCCATTAATTCATGCTGAAATTTCTAGAGAATCGTGGGTGTTATGGAATAGTGGATAGAGGATTCCAAAATAGGGGGAACACACCTTAGTACTCACTATTTCCCCAAAGGTATTTATATAGGTCTTTTATTTATGTATTTCAATAATATAAAGTAAAATTTATGGGTGTTATGAAATAGGAATTTTAGGATCTTTCTTATATTTTTTATGATCAGTTATGAGTCTCTCACCACCTATAAATTTTTGGATTCAATCGTAGAGGCACACATTGTAAATTATGAGGTGTTATAACACATATCATTAAATTTGTGATTTTATTATAAATATTTAAAAATATATTATTTGGGAATGTGTTATGATATAGGGTAATGGGTTATTGAATGTTACTGCTAGAATATTGTAATAAGCTTGGGAGAACAACTATAAATGTGTAATAATTTTGATTATAAGGTTGGTGGTTCCATTAATTATTAACCATAAATTTTATATATATGTTCTTCTGTGAATTATATTAGGGGATTCATATATTGATATAACCATTTTGACTAGAATATTTTTTTAAAAGTTTATATACCAGGGTCTTCTGGGAGAATAACATATTGTCCATATATGATTTGGAAAATAAAGGGATTCCCAATGAATATGTCATAATGGGTATTGGTTACGTGACATACTCAATGGAGACCATAAGGTCCTACATTCATTCCTCAAATTTAAAATTATTAGGATGGTCCCCAATTTCATGGGTAAAGGTACCCAAATGGGTATGTACTAGGGTAGTCATTCCATTTTGTGTAGAAGTTGAATAATGGTTTGGTAAAAGATAACAGTATGGAATTTATAAGAATAAACCCCTATTAAGGGGATTTATTATTGAGGGAAGAGTATAGTTCTGGAATAAAGTTACCTTATTAGTCTTTATGGAATCCAAGTAATGTATTCGTAATGGTTCTTGGTGGTTTAAACCCCCAACATTAGGGTACCAAATGGAAACACGGATATAATGTGGGATATGGTCTCTATTATAAATGAAGTTATCTAAGGGAGATGAAAATTTCATTTGTGATGAAATGATTGTGTAGTGAATATTTATTTGATTTGGATTGTATGGGTGGGATGAAACCATATAATTTGTTGGATGGGTTCATTAGAGATCAAAATAGTAGAGGGAGCCTGATAATTTCTATAGGATCGCATACCTTAATAATTCAATAGTAATGATTTTTAAAACGAGGATTGATTGTTCCTACAGTCCATTGATCATTTACGTCTTCATTTTTAGGTAATTTGGAAACAAATCATACATATATGACCCTTTAAAAAATAAAAAACTTCCCCTTAGTATCTATTTTTCCACAAAATATGATTCTTAATATTAAACTCATGTTTTGTTTAGAAAATGTTCTATTATTATAAGCTGAATCCTGAAATTGGAAATATATAAATTCTTAAAGTTCCTAATCATCTTTAATTTAATTGTAAAACATTTGAAATTGGGATTAGCATGAAAAGGAGAGTAAGGGATATAAATAGAATAAAACATGATCACTAATTTTGAAAATCATGTAATCCAATAAAAATTTTTCCTTTTAAACAATTATTTTTCAAATCAAGTAAATAATTTACATAAAGAACACAAAATATTCAATTTAAAAATAAACTCATAAAATATACAATAATAAATTTAATGTAAATAATAATAATCATGTGAGGTTCCAGTAAAATAGAGATAGCCATGAATTCATTTCCTTGGAAAAAAATCAATTCACCCTTAAAGGAAAAAAATATTCCTTTATACATATGTCCATTATATTACCTTATGAAATCAAAATACATTCATGAAATTAATTTTCAAGATTAGAAAATTCATGTTGGTGTGTTGGGAAAGCATCTTCGTATCTCTCTTATAGGAACTCTTACAAATAGAATAACCTAAAATGTTAATTATAATGGGTAATAAATTAATATAAAATAATAACACAATTCATTGGAGAGATATATCTGTCTCGCCCATTATTATGATCTATTTACAAGGACTATAATATAGATAGAAATCATAAATGATTTAATTTGTAGGATATAATATCTTATTTTTTTAACACATTTATTTATTCACAATCAAGAGTCACTTATGAATATGGGAAATCATTTTCATTTAAAAACACATAAGAATAAAAAAATTATAGAAGGATAAGAAATTACTTATTCTTAAAAACCCATGTTGATTCTTACAGTAATAAACGCGATAAATAATGATCATAAGGGTTAGAAATTCATCTCGGTTAGTAAACTTCAAAACCCCAATATTTTTAAAAATTACTAATAATTTAATAATATCTCATATGAAAAACCCCAAACAGAATAATTTCAATAAATTTATAATAAAAAAAAGGCAATCATAAATATTACATTAAAAATAATATAAAATTAAGAACTATATTTAAAATATTAACATGAACGATAAATTGTCAAAGATAAATTCAATAAAATTTATAATAAGGTTTTAATGAAAATTACTCACCTAAAGTATAACTTTCCACCTATGTTCTTTGAATCCTATATTATAAAATTATGTTAGCTGTTTACTTATTTAGTAAACCTATTCAGGTTCATTCTTATAACACAACTAGTTTTAGGAATTCTATATTTTTCCTTTATTATCAACATATATAAAATTTGGGTCTAGATATGGTATTTTCTAATTGATTTGGTGTGATTTTTGAATATTTAAGGAGGCACATGGTTTCTACATTTTAAAGGGAAACCAAGGGGGTTTCTATACGTAATCACAAGATAGTAGGCTTGGTCTTCTTTTCATGTGCATAGATGGCCCTTAGTTTGTAAAAAATGTTAAAAACTGATTCGACATGGTAATTTTTAACAAAGAGATGATCTATATGGTTATTACACAATTTTCCAAATGGTGTGGCCTAACCCTGTAAAGTTATTAATTTTACTGAAAAATGGATTGTTAAGGCATAGAATCCCCCAAAACCCACATTTATTATATCTTCTAGAATGATCTATACCCATGGCCCTTCTATAGGTGATTTTTACATTATTTATGATTTTAATGCGAGATATAAATAAATAATATGGTGTTTGATATTTGATAACAATTGTAAGAGTCTCTTTCATAATCATTTTTCTGGATTCCCTTATTTTTTTTTTAAGAGAAACCCTATATCAGTATTTCTTGGCCCAATCCTATGGATTAGATGACTTTTTTTATATTATTCTTTAGAATCCATTGATATGGCAAAAAGGAGAGCCCATATCTTGGTGATCCTCATGTGACTCTTCATGTCTAACAAATCAGAGGTATATTTCATCTCCACATTTTACAATTTATCCGAGAACATGATGTATCATTATTTATTACAATATTACTTTCTTTTTTTGAAAACCCTATTGAAATACCTATTATATATCAATTTTTCATGGATTCTACTAAAAGCTAAAAATATTCGTAATGTCCATATGGTGTTCAATTTAATGATTAATTGAGAAATATTTTTTAAATGAAGGGTTTTGTTTGTGAAAACATTATATAAAATGGTGGGAATACGTTCTTATACAAATGGAAATCACTCTGTTGGTTAAATAAGTCAATAGTTCCAAAAAATTCTATTGTTTTATTATTCAATTGAGTTATTACATGGGATTATATTTTTGAATTCCACTCATGAGTTGGATGTATAAGAAACTGGCATTAAACATTATATAATCTAGTAAATTTCCCAATAAAATAACTATCTACATTCTAAAATATATTTTCATTTTAAAGATTTAGAGAATTATGTCTTGACATATACAAATGAACTAATATATTACAATTTATAATATTCTACTCAATATCAATTTTTCCATAATCTAAAACATTTAAAAAAGAAAACATGCTTTCTTCTCATAACAAACATCATTAATTTTAACATGAAATATTCCATTTGTTTTCCCATCCATAAACCATATGAAAAACACTTTAAATCATGTTGTAAACATAAAAATCTCACTAAGGGAAATAAAAATATTGAATGAAAACCATTAATCCATGATTACTTACAAACACGTGATATATAAACTTTTCACGCAAGAATGTAACAGATACATACTTTTTGAAAACATGAGGTTCCCATAAAACATAGAAAGAATAGAAAACCCATTTATTTAACATGGGGAAGAATTTTATTACATAGTTTATTATGATATAAACTTTTCAGTACCGTAGGATTTGTAACACTCACATCTACCGTACAATATAACCCTCCACTACATGAAAAACTGTTTTCTGCGACGGGTTATTTGGGACTAGAATAAATCATGTTGAAAATAGTCCGTGGAAGAGATTATTTGCGACATGACAGTCAACCCGTTGAAAATAACCAATTATTTGCGACGGGAATAGGTGCCATGTCGCAAAATCTTACGCACGGATTGACAAAGTTTGCATGCTAAACCGTGCGAAAGGGTATTTACGACGAGTAGGCACCGCCCGTCGCAAATACCGGGAGGCGGTAAGACCTAGTTGCGATCGGGGATCCCCCATCGTAACGAGTTCGACCCTCAGAGGGTATTTGCGATGGGTCCCGTCGCAAATAACCAACGGCGATAAAAACCTATTTGCGACGGAATGTTGTCTTGTCTCAAATTGTTTGTCGGTAGGTGACATTTTTGTGATAGGCCCCGCCGCAAATAACCTTTTAACCGCCGACCTTAATTAATGTTGCCGGAGCTATTTGCGATGGGAATCCGGTCACGAATAGTCGGGTCGCAACTAATCTAACCAATATATACACCCACATTAGTTTTTTCTTCCCCCCACCAGAATTCTTTCTTCCTTTGCTTCTCTGAACTCTAATTTTAGAGTGAAATTTTTTGAGAGTTAGTTTTTTTTACGAAAAAGTTGTGAATCCTTCTACAGTTATAATAGATCAAGGTTAAAGGTTTTTATATTTTATTTAATATAGTATTTATTTCATTTATTTATATTAATTTTAATTATTGTGGATTAGTTGTAATTGTGTTAGATTTAAATTGTTTTGTCATGAGTAATATTTATAAGTAATTATTAATAATTTGTAATAAATAGTAATAAATAGAAATAAATAGTAATCAAGAGTAACAAATAGTAATAATTAGTAATAAATAGTAATAAATAGTAATAATTAGTAATAATTAGTAATAATTAGTAATAATTAGTTATAAATTGCAATAAATTGTAATAAATTGTAATAATTTGTAATAAATGCTAATAAATAATAATAATTAGAAAAAAATGCTAATAATTAACAATAAATATAAAATATACTAATAATTAATAATAAATACTATTAAATACTAATAATTAGTAATAAATACTAACAGATAGAAATAAATAATAATAAATAGCAATAAATACCAATAAATACTAATAAATAGCAATAAGTTGCAATAAGTAGCTATAAATAGCAATAATTAGCAATAATTATCGATGAATAGCGATAATTAGAAATAATTAGCAACAATTATGAATAAATATGAATAACTAGAATAATTAGCTATAAATAGGAATAAATATGAATAAATAGAAATAAATAGAAATAATTAGTAATAATTAGCAATAAATAGAAATAATTAGCAATAATTAACAATAAATAGGAATAATTAGCAATAATTAACAATAATTAGCAATAAATAGAATTAAATAGAAATAATAATCAATAAATAGCAATAAATAGAAATAAATATGAATAAATAGCAATAAATAGCAATAAATAGCAATAATTAGCAATAAATAGCAATAAATAGCAATAATTAGCTATAATTAATATTAATTAATAATAATTATCAATAATTAGTAATAATTAGCAATAATTTGTAATAATTTGTAATAATTAGTAATAATTAGTAATAATTAGTAATAAATAGTAATAAATAGTAATAAATAGTAAAAATAGTATAAATTAGTAATAATTAGTATTAATTAGTAATAATTAGTAATATTTAGTAATATTTAGTAATAATTAGTTATAATTAGTAATAATTAGTAATAATTAGTAATAATTAGTAATAAATAGTTATAAATAGTAATAAATAGTAATAAATTGTAATAAATAGTAATAAATAGTAATAAATATTAATAAATAGTAATAATTATTAGTAATTAGTAATAATTGGTAATAATTAGTAATAAATACTAATAATTAGTAATAATTATTACTAAATTGTAATAAATTGTAATAAATAGTAATAAATAGTAATAATTAGTAATAATTAGTAATAATTAGTAACAATTAGTAATAATTAGTAATAATTAATAATAAATAATAATAAATAGTAAAAAATAGTAAAAAATATTAAAAAATAGTAATAATTAATAATAAATCGTAATAAATCGTAATAATTTGTACTAATTTTTAATAATTACTAATAATTAATAATAAATATTATAATTAGTAATAATTAGAAATAAATAGTAATAAATAGTAATAAATATTAATAATTTGAAATAAATATTAATAATCGGTAATAATTAGTAATAAATAGTACTAAATAGTAATAAATTGTAATAATTAGTAATAAATTGTCATTAATTTTAATAAATTGTTATAAATAGTAATAATTAGTAAAAATTTGTAAAAATTTGTAAAAATTAGTAATAATTTGTAATAATTAGTAACAAATAGTAATAAATTTTAATAAAGAGTAATAAAGAGTAATAATTAGTAATAAATAGAAATAAATAGCAATAAATAGTAATAAATAGAAATAAATAGCAATAAATAGAAATATATAGAAATAATTAGAATCAAATCATATTAAATAGGAATAATTAGGAATAATTAGTAATTGTTTGTAATAATTAGCAATCATTTGGATTTATTGGGATTATTTAGCTATGATTAGAAATAATTAAGATTAATTAACAATAACTAGAATTAATTAGAAATAATTAGTATTAATTAAGATTATTTAGCATTAATTAGGATTAATTACCAATAATTATGATTAATTTGCAATACTTAGAAATAATTAGCATTAATTAGGATTAATTATCAATAAATATAAATAATTAGGATTAATTATAAATAATTAGCAATATCTAGAAATAATTATGAATAATCAAGAATAATTAAAATTAATTATGAATAATTAGCAACAATTATAAATAATTAGTAGTAATTAAGAATAATTAGCAATAAAATCAATCGTAATAAATTGTGATAACTTGTAGTAAATTATAATTACGTTTAATACATTTTAATAACTAGTTTTTACTTGGAACAATTTCCAATGGATTAGTGGCGGTCCTTTTTTTTATGACGCTTTAACTTTAACTCTCAACGACTAAAAATATTATGAAAAGTATGCTTCTACGTATACATATCCAATCTCTTATGCATGAGTTTGAATATGAATTCATAGGAAAACATTTTTCATAAGGTTTTCAGGCTTTGATAGTTGCAAGAAGATGAATCATCGACCAAAAGTGGTCTCTTTTATCCGACACCTCGTTTACATGCATATATCTCACACTAAAATCACAATGAAGAATCTCCTCAGAGGTATGCTTATACATTCTCGTATGCATGATAATGAACATGCGTACCTCTGATAAGATTCTTCATTGTGATTTTAGTGTGACAAAAGTTGCAAGTAATGAAGCCGTAAGAAAAAAGAGTTGACGACAATCCCATGGAAATTTTGTCTCCCCTAATTAACGGTAATTATTAAGAACTATTTGTAATTATTTATCTTTTGTTTTCAGATAGTGTTTTCCTAAATTCAAATTATTCAAAAACATTAATTATTTTAGATTTTTTTAGAAAAATATCGATCAAGTAATTCGACATCAGTCATTATTTTATGATTGTAATTGGATAAATTAGTGTAAAAATCCAAACGGTTCTAGTTTAAATCTTATATATATTGAGGGTGTTCAAGATTTATTATCATTTGCATCATCAAAACCCAAATTTTATTTAGAAGGAATAATTAAATTTCCTTGAAAAAATGTCGTATGAGAACATTTGACACATTTTTCATGGTTGGGGGGGAATCTTGTGCGGTTTTGTTTTCAACGAGAATTTATTTTTTGGTATCAACATGGTGAATGCAGTTCCAGAGAAGATACTAAAAACATGATTCCAAATCCCTAATGGTTTCAAAATTTAGTACTTGATGTTGTAGGTCTATATGTTCATCAAACTGATACTCAGGATGACATTGATTAAACTCTTGAGTTGGCACTATCTGAATTTTATAAGTTGTTGAGTTCTGCTGAGGATACATTTTATACTGGTTGTAAGATAAGAAAATTATATGTGGTTGTGAAATTTATGGCTAATAAATCAGATAATGAAATTTCAAACAACTATTTTGATTAGATATTATCTTTGGTTAAAACACTATTACCTGATGGAAATGTGTTTCCAAAAAATTACTACGAGAGAAAGAAGCTATTTCGTAATCTAGGCCTTAGTTTTTAAAAGATTCATGCATGTTCAAATGATTGCATCTTCTATTCCGGTGAAAATGATTCATTGGATAGTTGTCCCACATGTGGAAAATCAAGGTACAAATAATCTCAAATGAGGATTTCTGGATTTATTCATGTAAAACATTTGATATATCTCCCCCTTACACACAGGTTTCAATGTTTATTTATTTCTCAGAACACAACGTCAATGATGTGATGGCACAAAAACAAGATTTCTAATGATAAAAGGTTGAATCATCCATCTGATGGTGATTCATGGAAACATTTTAGCCGACTACATCTTCCTTTTTCTTTGGATTCCTGAAATGTGTGATTGGGACTTTTTACTGATGGTTTCTATCAGTTTGGTTCTTACGGTAGTCAGTATTCATGTTGGCCTATCTTTATAGCATTTTACAATTTACCTCCTTGGATGTTGATGAAGGATATCTTTTTAAGCTTATTAATCCCATGACATATGAAAAAGAATATTGATGTTTATTTGAAACCATTGAATGATTAGTAAAATTCATTGTGGATTAATGGTGTTAGTACATATGATTTCACTACGATACAATATTTCATATTAAAAGCAACATTAATGGGGATGATTAGTGAATTCCCAACATATGTCATCTTATATGGTTTGATTACACAAGGTATGAAGTAATGTCATTATTTCATAAAATAAATCAAAGCCTTTATGCTCGTTAGTGAAAAAAACCTTTCTATTTTGACTTTCATTACTTATTTCTTCCAACCGATCATCCATTTCAGAGGAACAAATATCATTTCAGAAAAGGCACAATTGAAAGAAATTAACCTCAAAAAATTATCAAAGGTACGGAGTTAAATATATTTGTATTTTAATTACATCCCATCATGATTAGGCCAATAGTAAACCAGAATAAAATTGATGGCTTTGGGAAAGAACATAATTGGGTAAAACAGACAATTTTTTATGATATTCTATATTAGTATGATTTTTTGGTCCACCACATGTTGGATGCCATGCATATTGAGAAGAAATATTTTGATAATTTATTTCATATAGTTTTGGATACACCAAGTTTGACCAAATATAATGTAAATGCATGATTAGATATTTCTCAAATTTGTAGTCAACCAAAACTTGAACTATTTTAAAATGTCAAATAAAAAATGTTAATGAAGTCAAATGCAGTTTGCACTCTATCTAAAGAGTGTCACTAGTTATTTTGTATGTGGATTACATATTTGAGACTTCGAGATGTCTATTCTTCTAATTTGGGAAGATGTGTTATGATTGGTCATATTACCAGATTAAAAAGTCATTATTATCACGTTATAATGGAAATAATTATGCCGATTGGATTAAGAGGTATGTTGAATTCTGTGATTTGTGATTCGATAACAGACATATCACATTTTTTCGAGACATTTATGTTGGGAAAATAGACTATGATGCACCAAGTAAACTGGAAGAACATGTTTTGTAATTATATGTAAACTGGAAAAAAAATTCATGATGGCTTTATTTGACTCAATGGAACATATGATTTTAAATTTTCCATAAGAAGCTAAATATGGAGGTCTCATACAATTTTGATGGATGTACCCATTCAAGAGATGCATGCAGAAATTGAAGAAAAAGTATGTAACAAATCATCAGTTGAAGGCTCAATTGCTGAAGCTTATTTGTAAGAGGAAATTGTTCTTTTCTCTCTCATTATTTTGAATCTAAATAGCCCTCAAAACTAAAACACATGGGTCAGAATGAGGTGAATGTTGATGATGAAATGGACAATCAATTATCAGTTTTCAATCACCCATAGCTTGGCTTCGGTGGAGTTCATTAACGTTGGCTTTCAGATAATGAAACTCAAAATGCTCAGACATATGTTCTTCTCAACTGAGAAGAAATGACAACATTTATAATGTCAGTGATTCTATCACATATTCTATAATTTATGTTAAAGTAATTAAACTTATTTTATGTAGAGGTCATATGATAATAATATCAATAAACATCTTCCTCAAATTACAACAGCTGCTCTTGAAGAACGCTGAAAAAAAAATTCAATGGTTTCAAAAACAGGTAACATAAATTATTGATGGATGGACATATCAATTTAGTTTATTAATTATTATATTGAATTTTTTTTAATTTTTTTTCAAGTGTCTCAACATGCTGATAAAATTGATAAAATAATGCATATATTGAGTAACCCACCATCTAAAATGGTTAAATCTTATAATGCATATGTGGGGAATGGTTTTTGATTTCATACACGTGCATATGGGGAATAAGAAATAATGAAAAATGGAGTTTTCCTGAGAGGATCACATCACAGAGAAACTGAATTTTACTTTTATGACATGCTTTATGAAATTATTAAACTATGATACCTAAGGAATAATTACATAATAATGTTTAAATGTCGGTGGTTAGACACTGAGAGAGTCTTTCTTGTTCATCTGATTCACAGATTCATCGATATTTTATATAAATGTCTTCTTGTAGTGAATGAACCATTTTTACTAGATCAATAGGCACATCAAATATATTATGCAATATACTATGATACATAAAGGGAAATGAGTGATTTTTGGACCATAATAAAAATTAAATCTCGGGAAAATTAGTTTTCTCAAACTGAATTCGTTTTCGATGAAGTACAAGGAATTGAAATTTTTCAAGAGACTACTCAAAATCCATCTTTTTCATACAGACATGAATATCGATAATGACACCCAATAATTAACGGTCAATGGTGACCATGATGTTATTGATGTTATGAATAAATTTTAAATGGAAATAGATGAGGAAACTGAAACTCATATGGATGTTGATGACACTGATGATGAATATGAAGACATTAACATTTTTAGATATGAAGATGATGATGGAGGTCAACATTTTCAATGTTAAATATTGGTTATGATCATAACTAATATATCTCTATATTTAATTTTTATTTTCAACTATCTACTAACAACAATCATTTTGTGTTTCAGATGTACCCTGGTCTATTTCATGAGTTGGAGGAGGCTGAGCTACCTTTGGAATAACCAGATTTGGGATCATCTGACCCTCAGGCTACTAGAGGTTTAGCAGTATGCTTAAGGGGTGCAGTCTTGTGTGATTGATGATTCATGACCCTATCGTCGAGCGACGTCCATGTCTTTGTTTCGATCCATGCATTCGAAGATATGGTAAACTTTGTATTATAGTTAGCTATTATTAATTTCTTTATATACTAATGTTTTGATTATTTTTTCATTTCTTCATAGTATTGCACATGTAGCTATTGGACAGGGGAGTGCTATCTTTTAAAATTATTTTTCTCATCCTTGGATCACATGTGAACAGATTCCTGTTGATGTGTAGCTTGTAATGTTCAATCATTGGCTGGTATATAAATAAATAATATTTATATTGAAATTTATTTCATTAATAACATGATATTATAAATTATTTGTAGTGTTTATGGTATCCCATCATTGATAGCATGCGTGGCGGTAACCACGTGGTATGGGAGGTGTCTACGCATGAGCATTTCTGTGAGTTTTATCACAATTTGAGAAGGAAAACCATTATGAAAGCTGATGTGATAGTATTTGATGATTCATGTACATCCCACTGACCATAGTACATTTTATCTCATAGTTGGGATGGATTATGATCAGATTGGTTGAGTGATGGATTTCAGAGGAGATCTTCATTGGGATGGCAGAACCTATGGAGGTTGGAGGTGACACATTGAGCTGGTAGCCAAACATTCAATATGCATAGTGAGCATCTGGAAAGTATAAATTTTAAATATTTTATATAACAATACATATAAACAATTTATTTTATATTCAAATAGGTAGTTGAACATCTCGATATTATGGAGTGCTACGATTATCGGAGGATTTACATTGATCTATCCACTGCAGATATTAGATTTGATCGCTAGTGTCCGATTGTGGTTAGTGTTATTTTTTTCAGTTTGGAAGTTAAATGCATATAATATTTTCCCTATTTTATTTTAAAATTGAAACTGAAGGAGTCATATGAGGCCGCGACCTCTCATACATGGGCTGAGTGTCTGGACGAGATGATAGATCAGACTAGTGACCACCATTTCGATGAGGCGGCATGAATGCATGTGACCTAGTATGTCTTCGAGAAGGGCTGAGTAGTTGGTATCATCTCTAATTAAATTCATGGACTTATTATGGTACTATTGTGATGTTAGCATATAACTCAAGATGATCTTGTGGAGAGGTATCATCTTCTGTCTCACAATATTAGGAGCAGTTTCTAGCTCAAACTGAGCTTATAGAGAGTTCGCAGAAGCAGCAGGAAGAGATGTGTCAGCACCAGCAGCAGTAGACGAACATTCATCTATTGAAACAGCAGTAGCACGAGCAGAGGGAGTACATACACCATTGGAATCATAGTTTAGGGATGGAGTCTCCACCACCATCTCCTTAGCTTCTAGAAATCTTCTAGAAGACTATCCCCCCAGTGATTAATTATGTTTTGTTAAAAACATTTGAATTAAAAATTTGTTGTAATATGAACTGTTTACAGTTTTTTCTTTTATATTGGTGTGAATATTGCATAATTTATTTATTTTTTATTATTTTTAAGATTATAGTATATTATTACGTATTATTAGTAAAATATTTTTTAATGTTGTTTTATTTTACTAATTATAATAATAATATTTTATGATTTTTATATTTTTTTCCAAATATTCAGAATTTTAAATAATTTATTATTTTAATAATATGAATATTATTTTTTATCATTACTAATAATCTTAATATTATTTTTTATTTTATTATGTATTTGAAAATATTTATAATTTTAATATTTTTTAATATTTTTTCTTATTTTCAAAATATTAATATTATTTATTCATTAATCATAAGCATATAATATTTTTTATTTTATTAGGTATTTGTGATGGGGTATTTTGGGACCGGGGCCTGTCACAAATAGATTAGATATATATTTTGTAAAACATATTTGCGATGGTTTGCTTTACTGTCACATAAAGTATTTTGCGACCGGCCTCTCAAAAGAGGTTTATAACATAATTTTATTTCTGACGGTCCGTCCTCTCTTTGCAAATAGTTTTTTCAATGGGATCGTCTCAATAGTTTCATGTATATATAATGTATTTAATCGGAGATCTAATTATGATAGGATTTCTTCTGGTTGCAGGTAGTATTTTTTGCGATGGGCCCATTGCAAAAAAAAAAATTTACTAGTTGTGATGTCGTTATTTACAAAGGGCTATTTGCAACGGGATCCCATCACAAATACACTTTTTTGAAGCGATCCTATCAAAAATTTCCCGTCACAAATGTCTAAAATTCTAGTATTTCTCACTGCTACCATATGAGAGAACTATCATAGTTATTCATGGAAAAACCATTAATATCAACTATGATCACACCAAATTTAGTAGAGGGATATCATGGACCCACCCATATTTGGATTATAATTGAACCATTCATCATTATAAACAATTCCTATGATCCGGAACATAAAAATAAAACGTGCATACTTGCATCATAAAACATTACTTGATATAAATAAATTATTTTAAAAGAATACATCTCACATACAAAAGAAAAAAATTCACTGAAAAATACCATGAAATTATTTAAATAGGGGTCTAGAAAAATAATTCACCATGAAATTGATATTAGATGCTCATATTTTATATGTTTTGAAAAACTATTTTTGAATTTTGTAAAAAGATACATTAATGATGAATTTAGAAAAATGTCTATTACCTTGGGCTTGAAATCATTCAAACATGTACAAACCTCATTTATAATGGTTTAAATAGTGTTATTAAATTATTATAGAACTATATTAAAATTTAAAACAGCTTATATTATATTTTTTATAACATCTGGAAACCCATTTATTGATAATATTTTTTTATTTTTATTGTTTAAGGTTCATTTATTTCATTGTATCCTTGGTCGATTCATTATTGGTTTTCTTATCAATTGGAAAAAAACACCAAAAGTGGATAGAGAGAATATTACTATATTTACATAATATTAATTGTAACCATATATCTCCTTTTCCAATATAATGATTATTCTTTATATTAATCATTAATGAAAATGATTTAAATTATTCGGGCAGTTTTTACAACCATCACGAACATATATCATTTTATTTAATATTGTATTTATATACTAGTTCAATAATATTATTTAACAAATTATATGTTTATTATAATATTATTTAACGATAAAAAATATTTTATGACAAGTGATGAAGTTGGTAAAAGGAAAAAAAACATTTCTTCCACCAAGGTGGTAAATCGAGACATTACAGAAAATGTTTTCATTTCATAAGAATAAGATGAGAAGATGAAAGGTTTGATTATGGATATTACATTGACAAAAAAAATTATATTATATGTAGTTTATGTTAGTTATCATGTCACATGGATGAGGTGAGGTGAGAATATATTATTAAAAGAAACGAAAATGAAAATGAAATAAATGAAAAAGAAAGTGGATTTTACCTCACTGTTTCTTCTCAATGATAACCTCCTTCTGACTATTGGATTTGGGTTTTTTGAGACAAATGTCTCTTGGAAATTATATTTAGAATTTTTAAGATTATTTGGTAGTATTTGGTCAAGCATCAAGGATTTTGAGGTTTGAGAAGAAGAGGTGGTGAGCGGTGGTATTTATAGTGGTGGAGAGCGGTGTTTTTTGATTATTTGTTTCATTTATTTATTATATTCTCTCTTTATAATGAATTATCACAAAATATATTGAAATAGTGAATGATTATTTGAGATTATGGGCTTAATCAGTGATATATAATCTATGACTCAATAATTAAAAATTTTGTTAAATACCACAAATTACCATATTTCACTATTAAAAAAAATTCAAATATTTTAGAAAAAACCCAAAAATTTGCCATAATGATTTGTGTACTTGTAGAATTAACAATTTTATAAATATAATTTTAAAAATTTTAGAAATTTAATTTTTAATTACAGTCATCTTTTATTCGAAAAATATGGATTTTCCAAATTATATATGATTTTATGACACTTTGAAAAATTATTTAAGGTCTCATTAAATTATCTTCTAATAATAAGGAAAATATACTAATATGTAAATATTTTTTTTTGAATAAATGATTAATTTTAAATCATTATATTAATTATAAAGTTTGAAATAAAAATTTATGTTTCATAAAAATTCAAACACATAATTTATCATTTTCAAAACCTTTATTTACTTATCCCATGATATAAATATGTCATATATTCATTTATATGAAACATAAATTATATTTATACATTCATAGGTGAGTTTCCTATTCTATTAGTATGGATTCCTTAAATTCAATAAATACCACATATTTCATTATACATTTATAGTTATATTTCTTATTTATTTCTAAAATAAAAAATAATATTTCATAAGTACCTAGGTTGTTACATCCCTATATTGGAAATTACATCCTCTAAATTAGTAATTGATTTTTATACATGTCTGGTTAAATTTACGTTATTAAATTATTAGATTACCATGATGCTTCATCAACATTGTGGTTTGTCCCAGAAACCTTAACCTATTGAATTAAATTATTTCTCTATACTTTCTCTATATGATCATAAATATGAAAATTAATTTCTTCATAATAATGGTTATCTTCTAACTGATAAATATTAGGGCTTAGAACATGAGATTAATCTATAACAAACTTTCTTAACCACAAAATAATAAAAACCTTATATTACTGGGACAAAGATGGAGGAAAATCCACTAAGTAGCAAAGTGATACAACTTTCTCTAGGATTTCATAGGGCTCAAGGAACCATGGAATCAACATACATTTCATAACAAAACACATCACACATTTCCACATAAAATCTTTTAAAAAGTCATGGTCACCGACCTCAAAAGAAATATCTTTTCTCCAATCATCTACATAACATTTCTTCATACACTAATATGTGGTCATATGTTGTTGTATAATATTTATTTTTTCATAAAATTCCTCTAATATTTATGTTCCCATCATCTTCCTTTCACCAACTACTTTCCAAATTGATGAAGTTCGATTCCACTTTTCATATAATTCCTAAAAAGGATCAATCTGTATACAGGAATCAAAACAAAAAAAATAAACTAAATAACTTATTTATCCTAACATCCTTGTATTTTATTGAACTAGCACGTAGCGTGTATTCTAATGTGTGAATTTATCTCTTGGTCTATCCATCATATTTGGGTTAAAAGTATATGATGAAATTTAATTCTTTTCCCAAGGTCTTCTAAAGGCCTTTACCAAAGATAAATATCAAACAATGATCATGTTCAAATACCATGAAGATATTATATCTATGAAACCTAACTATCTCATTAAGGTATATTCAAGAAAGATGATCTAATGAAATATTATCTAGAATATGAATCAAATGTGATTATTTAGTCAGTCGATCAACCATAACCCAAATAACTTTGTTACCTCAAAATGTATTCGGTAATCTCACCCTGAAATCCACAGACATATTTTCCTATTTCGACTCTTGTAGTTGAAAAGGATGGATCATCACCTTTGGTTATTTTCAGTCTTCTTTAACCTATCAAAAAGTCAAAAAAATTTGTAGAAAAATTAATATTACCTATTTTCATTCTATACCACTAGTAATAATCTCGAAGGCCTCTTTACATCTTACTACTTCTAGGATGAACTGAAAATGGAGAACTATGAGATTCACTTAATAACTCTTTCTTCAATTGTGAATTAGAAGATATAAATAATCTCTTTCCAAATCTCAAAAAATAACCTCTATTAATGAAAAATTCTGGAAACATATCATTTTTAACCAATTCTATGTTTTTTACAACTAAAAGACTTCCTTATACACTTTCATCATTTTTTATAATTGAAAATATTTCATAGACACCTAAATCAAAATATAGGAATTTCCTATATCATTAACTTCAAATACAAAATTCATCAAATCGTTAAACATGGACTCATGTTCAAAGCATAACATGTTTAATATATCATGACGCTTTCAATTCAAGTAATCCAACATGTTGTTTTCTTTTCCAGGATGGTAATTGATTATGAAATAATTATCCTTTAAAATTTCAGGCTATCTTCTATACCTAATGTTGAATTCTTTTTGAGTGAATGTATACTTCAATCATATGTGGTCACTATATATTTAACACTTGGCCCTATATAAATGTTATGTAGAAATTATTAAAGGAAAATCCCACATATGCTAATTCCATATCACATATGGGATAATTTAACTCACGAGGTTTCAATTGTCTTATAGTCTAAGAAAGAACCTAATTATTCTACATCAGAACTCAACCAAGTCCCTTCAGGGAATCATTATTAACAAACTCTCTATTTCTGTAAGGTAAAGTAAAAACTATATAATTCACCTATTATCTATTTAGTTCATGAAAAAAACATCAATGTCTTCTATTAAAATAAATTTAATCCTTTTGATTTTAAATTAGTTAGCAGGATACAAACCCATGTAATGTTTTCAACAAATTGTGAGTAACAACTTGTTAATCAAAGAAAAATTGGAATCTCAATAACATTTGTGTGTATTGAAATTCATAAAAATATTTTCTTTTGGTGGGGTCAACTGTTATTCCATCCTTATTTTCTATGATCCTATAAAAATAAATCAATTCTAACAAAAAAAGACACAATTTGTTAATTTACCATATAAATTATTTACTTTAGGGATTTTCAGAACAATCCTTTTATTTTTTTTTATTCTCATAACTTTTTTAATAAAAGAATATATCATAATCATAAGTAAAAACTCAAATATTCATGGAAGATTATATTAATAAGATTCATGAATTTTTTATGAGTATTTTTCAATCAAAATGGAGTAACAAAAAACTCATAATGCCCATATCAAGTTCGGAATACTTGTTTTGGGAAATTATCCTCCTTCAACATCAGTTGATGGTATCCGAAACTCATGTCAGTCATGGAAAAATACTGATCTCCCTGAATATGATCAATCAAGTCATCCATGTGAGGAAATGGATACATATTCTAAGAGTTATGTGATCCAATTCTCTATAATCAATGGAAATTATCATGGAACCATATTTTTTTAAAGAACAATACAGGAACACCCCATGATGAAAATATTAGATGAATGAAGCCTTTATTAAGAAACTCCTATAAAAACATTTTTAATTCTGGAAGTTTATAGTGAACTATTCAATAATGGGGTTTATGAAATTGGCATAGAATTAGTAACTAAGTCAATAGTAAATTCTTCTTCTTGATTAGGTATAACATCGAAAAATGGATCAGTAAAAACATCCATGTATTAATTTACCACATGAACACCATTAATCTGACTAGTTCCCTTGTTTTCAAAAATATGTGCATGATAACATTCATTTCCATCTTTTAACAGTGTATCAGCTTCCTGAATGTTATTAATGGTATGGGTTCATTATTATACTCAATATGTTTCCCTTTTATAAAAATAATATCTTTTTCTAAACAATAAATCTTATCATGATAAACAGAATGTAAATCCTTGTCGAAATTTATAAATACCATTTTTATTTGGAAATCAATAAGGATTTCAGGTAATTATTTTCTACATAGAAAAATATAAAGGTACTTATAATTCGAGTTTGACATAATATTTCCCCTTTGTGTTTTTATCATAATAAATTGTCACATTTCTTAAGGAGAAATTTAAAATTGACTAAAAGAATACATCATAAATAATGGAATGTGTAGACCTAGTAATAAAAAAGTCTTTATAAAATTCTATGTAAGAAAAAAAATTCTTTTTATACCACTTCATTGGATGTCCCCATATCATCTGAATTAGTTATAATGGATTTCACCACACATTTCTCCTTATATTCTGACTGCTTATCATCATTTATATGCCTTTATGGGTCGATATGTGTATAATTCACCATCTCACCTCTTTTAAAACACCTTATAATTTTCTTATAATAACAAAACATTCAAACAATATGATTTTTTTCCTTGAAATGTCGGGACATGTGCCTAATAAAATTATATATGAAATACATCCAATTTATGTTAAGTCATTCCCCAAGTTTCTTTTTATTAATCTTTAAAAAAATTTGAAACTAGACTTTATTAACATTAGATTTATTTTATTGCTTATCAGCCATTGAATTACATCTTTACATATTCATCCTTTTGTTTTCAAAGTATAATTTTCCTTCAAAAAACACAATATCTACTCTCTCAATATATCAAACAATATTATGATAACTTTCAAATTCACTGGAATCCAATTCCCTTAGATATCTTAGCCTCAATACTAAGTAAGAACGAAATGATTTTACAGTCACAATCCGGAGTAATATTTGCATCAAACATCTCAATTCTTGTGATGTTTTCTTCATACATGCCCACTAAATCATACCAATATTGGATTAATTCAAGAATTTGCTTCTCTATTCTATGTCAAAACACCATTTGAAAATATCTTTCATTGAAAAGATCCATAAATTCATCCTATTCCATGGCATCAATATCATCTCATTCACTGATATTATTGACCACTAATCACCATTGGAAAACTTCACATTAAAAAAGATAAATGGAAACACTAACCTTTTTATTATTTTAGTCCTCCATGACATCAAATATCATTTTGAGGGATTTAATAGACTCATCATTCACTAATGGGTAAAAAGTTACACTAAAATATGGAGAGTATTTCCACATTAAATACTACACAATCTATATTCTCCTTTATAGTAACTCTATATGTTCTATTTTATCGATACCACCTCTATTTATGGCCTACATCAACCGAGCCATTACTATCACAAACTGATCTGTTCCAACTCCCTCCATTCCTCGATGGATATTCAAAATGATGTTATACACTTAAGGCCTTTCTACTTCTGATTCACTATTTATTTTATTGAAAACCATTCTAGAAAGGCATATAATAGATATTGCAACATAATAATCTTTAAATTCTATTTCATTTCAAATTAACCATAAAGTAAACAAACATTTATCAAATTCTTTAACATCATAATATCCCCAAAATTTATCTGAACCATTCTTTGATACCAGCTATAAGAACCTATCCATATACATTACATAATTTTAAAAATTTAACAGAAAATCACTATTTTCACTTTAAAATATATTTTTCCTTTATAGATTTAGATTATTAGGTAATAAAAATAAATAGGAACACATATATTTCAATGATGAAAATTATAATGAATGACATTTTTTCACAGTATAAAACTTTTAAATAGAAAACATGATTGCTTTCTATAACAAACATCATAAATTTAAACCTAAAAACCTATTTTTTGTTACCCATTCATAGAAGTGAAAAATATTTAAAAATTCTAGGTGAAATTGAAAATATTAGTAAATGACATAAAAATAAGTTAATAAAACCATTATTATATAAATGCTTATGAACACATTAAGGATAAACTTATCAACTTTAAATTAAGAGACACCTACTTTGTGAATACATGAGGTTTCCATAAAACATAAAAAGCATAAAAAACTCTTTAGGTAATTTCATGAATCACATTATGACTATAAATAATTGTGTTTGTAATAATAATTTCTACCATATGAGTTGTAACCATATAGACTAACATAAAATGTAACCCTCATGGCTACCTTATGATGTAAAAATCACAATTACACATGGAATAATAATTTTGGTAAGATACTAATTTACCCAATGAATTGGATGGATATCAGGTTACCAACAATATTTAGTTTATAATTTTACCACCCTTAATCATAAATTATTCCCATGAACTATAACATAAACATAAAATATGAATACATGCATCCTAAAAAACATTCCTTGAGGAAAATCACATATTACAAATGATTACATCCCACATACATAGGTAAACATTTTATTTTAAAATAACAATGAGATTATTAAAATATAGATTCCAGAAAATAATTATTCATGAAAACTAAACAATCCACTAATTCTGTACATATTAATAAAAAACATTACTTTTTGAATTTGGTAAAAATAGAAATTAAAGTGGATTTGAAAAGGAAAGTCCATTACATTAGTTTTGAATTCTTTAAACATGTTCAAATCACATATATAATGAATTAATGAGTGTTATTTATTTCTAAAATAACTTGTTTCAAATTTATTGCACCACGTATGATCTTATTTTTAACATATTTCTACCCATTTATTGACAATATTTTCTTATTTTTATTGTTTCAGCTGCATTTATTTCATGGATTGCATGGTTGGTTCATTGTGGGTTATACAAAAAATGGAAAAAAACTATTGAAGTATGATGAAATGGAATTAATATGTTTCTAGGATTTCAAATTATACCATATATCATTTTTCTGATATGATTAAAATTTAGTAGATAAATAATAAGTGAAAATTATGTAATTTATTTTGGCAGTTTTTACCACCACAACAAACTTATACCAATTTATTTAATATCATGTTTATATATTGGTTCCCTATTGACATATAAAATTTATTATGTACAATAAAATCTTTTTTAACCATAATAATGGTTTTATGACCATCCATGAAGGTGGTAATGGAAATTGAATACACATCATCCCTATTGATAGTAAATTGAAACATCAAAAGAAATATTTTGATTTTATTAGAATAAATGTACAAGAGAGGTTCGATGATTTATATTACATTAACACAAAAGTATTATAGTTTATATAATATACTATATTTATCATTTCACTTGTATGAGGTTATATGATGATAAAATAATAAAAGAAATGAAATTAAAAATAAAATTGAAGAGAAAGAAAGGGGCTTTTTTCATTTCAATTCTCCTCATTTAGAACCTCTATATGAATACATGATTTAGACTTTTCTTGAGAACAACTATTACGATAGGTGGGTCAGATGGCTGGGAATAGTATTTTAATGAATTTTGTTTGGCTTTAAGGATTTGGAGGTGTTAGGAGAAAAGGTGTTGAGGGGTTGTAATTATAGTGGAGGAGAGGGATTTTTTTTTATTATTTTATTCATTATTTTATTATTTTGGCTAAATACTATGAATAGTTTGACCCTTATGATAAGATATATTAAAATAATGAATGAGAGTTAGAGATTATGGTATTACATCAGCCCTAAATCATCTATGATTAAATATTTCTTTTATTTTTTAAATATAACAAATTACTATTTTTACGATTCATCAAAATTCAACTATTTTATAAAAATACAAAACAAATCACATAAACCAATTTTCAACACGTATGTTTTAAAAATTAATTTCATTTTATGAAAATAATTTTATAAATGGGATATATTAAATTTTTAACTAAAATCATCTTTTATTCAAAAAATACTGACTTTAAAATTGTAACATATTTTATGACACTTTGAAAAATTAATTAATTTCTTTTAAATTATATTATAATAATAAGAAAACCAAATATTAATTTCTAAATATATTTTTATGAAGATTAATCTTTATTAAATCATAATGTAAATTAAAATATTATAAATAAATAATTATGTTTCACAAAAATACCCACACTTAATTTGTCATATTCAAAACATTTATTTAATTATTACAATATTTAAATATGAAAAATTATCACTTAAATGATACATATATTTTATTTCTAAATTCAATGGGGAAATTAATATTATTTTAATATATATTTCTTATTTTCTATAAATACCACTAATTTCATTATACATTTATAATGAATAGTAATATTTAATTCTATATTTAGAAAAAATATATTCTATATATACCTGGCTTATTACAGGAATGTTAGGGGGTCTATTATAAAGTTGTTTCATTGGTTGGTGTTATGTATGGGTGTATGGGCATATCCATAGTTTTGTTTTTATTCTAAGAAATTTCACTTCCACATGGACACACACACAGAGACACTCGCACAAACACACATATATACCAACCACTATTATTCATGGTTTTTATTCTCATTTATTTTAAATATAATGTAACGTAACATATTTCCCAATTTTTTGGAATTTGGGGGGTATTTTGAGGTTTTACCACTAGGATGTATACACACCCTTAATATATTCACCATGGTGCGTATGTGGACAATTATTATCATGTCATAAGAAAGGAGAAGTTTTATTATTTTATATGTTCACCATTTTGATATCGCTATGATTTATTAATGTATTTATATCATGTGGTGATAGTCATGTCATAAAGAATTGAGTAGTTTTACCAAGGTTTCACCATGGATCCTTAATTTTTATTTACATTCAGTTTTTTAGACATGGGATTATATGCATCTGTTTTTTCACTTCTATTGTTACTCTGAAAATAATTTCAAAAAATTGTAAATTAATCAGGTTTTATATCATTAATTATTTTTTACCTAATTAGTATGGCATTTTTATAATATTTTTGACTGAGAGAAAATAATTACCAATGATTTTTTCAATCCTATGGTATTTATTTCCATCAGTCAGTGTCTAAGTTGAATCAACTATGGTTAGTTTTATTTTGTATTTTTCCCCTGAAAATGGGTTGGGTTGGGATATTAAGAATGGTAGTTGTTCATTGAAATATTTTTTATGGTGTTGTATAAAAGATATAGGATGTGTCAAGACATTAAATATATAACATAATGATAAATGGATGACATATTTAGGCTATAATTCAAGTTACTATGGTCGTTCATGTATAAGAAGTGTTCGTAAACACTTTTAGATATGTATTCCACTCAATTTAGTGGGTTGAGTAGATGAGAGCATGTTATGATCTAATAGTAATGATACTACCAATAATGATTCAATAATTCATTATTATTTTATGTTCGTGATTTTGAAATTCTATTACTAAGAATATGATTTTTTCAGTAATATACCTTATAAATAATCATTAAATAATCATACAATAACTATTCTAATATTTCTAAAATGATTCTAGAAAAATGGGACCAGTTACAATATCTAGAGTCTAGAAAGTGGGTTACATAGAGAATGTTATTGCACCTTGATTGCAAGTGAAATAAGAACTTATTCAAATTATTTTTGAAAGAATTATAGGATATAGAATATGGACATATATTTGGGGAACCAAGCTATAATGATCGTACGTCACAATTTTCAAAATAAAAAACCACCATTATTTCGGGGATATTTGGGACCTTATAAAGATGAAACGCGAATTAATAGGATCAAAAAAATTTTATATTTACATAGAACCACAACTGATGTAAAGGTTATATGAATGGTATTTATATAATAGTATCTCGCATGAAAACAGTGGGAATTATCCATTCATCCTAAACTCGATAGAGTCATTACTTGGGAGGGATACAAAGAATTTTTCAATAATTTTTTTTATTTGCATACCATCAATATGTCTAAAATGTTATATTTATTTAGTCTTAATCAAGGAAATTTATATGTTATTGAATAAAAAACTATACTAATAAAACTAGTTCATTTCCCTATATAGATGGTATCAAGAACACATTTAAAGGAACATAATGTAGAGACGATTCAATGAACAAATATTCACTCTACAGTTGTCATGTTCTTGATCAAAAATTATTACGACAAGGTCAAAATAGAAGCTATAGAATAATTGTACATAGATAGGAATGAATATGAAATGAACATTTTTATCTTCATATAAATGGTTGAAAACTTTAATGATGGAAACCAGATGGGTGGGAAATTTACTCCTAGGAATGTGGAGGACCTGATAACTGTAACACATAGCAAGAAGAATTTACCCCAACATCTCAACATAGAACCGGGTTGTTTCTAATTTTTCTTGTTCACGCAAAATGAAAGGAAATGAAAAAAATTCATCAAGTATATCACAATAGTTTTCAAAATTTATGCCATAAATATTATTATATATGACCTAAAATGTTATGTGGTGAGGATGTCTTGAATATCTCTTATATGTCTCATGCTAAATATGCGGTGTCTCCTTAAAACAGTTGTCACACCCATAGTAATGGGACTCATACTTATTCATGAAATACCTCATCCATACAACCAACCCCATCATAGTAATGAATCATGGACTACTAAAAAAAATTGGTTGAAAACTATATAAAGTTGATTATAAAATTACCGCTAAGAATCTAGGCCACTTGACATTGTGATATACCATTTTTCTCAACTATAAACTAATGAAAATATGGTTTCATACTAGAACATTACAATCATTTAATTTTCCTCATGTGTTAAATATACAAGGGGATTAACATGGAACTGATGTCGCATATCATGTTCACCAAAAAACCTCATGGGAATCGATAATAATAAGTATCTATTATTTTTATCCCATATCAATAACCCCAATGAGTTCCAATTATTAATTTATTTTATAGTCCTCAAAATTTGAATCATCAATTTGATCATATGAATTAAATTTTTAGTCTAAATAAAGGATTATTTGTACTATTATTGTAAAAATATATCCTTTTTACACAAACCCAATTCTTTTAGATATAATATTACATGGTTTTATTTATAATTATACAACAGAGTACAAAACAAGGATCATAAAGTCTAATGTATTTGAATACTAGGCACATAATGAAAAATTATAAGAACACCATTTTATTTAAACTCCATAATGAGATATTGTATTCCATTTTTCTCAAACACTTGCATAGGTTAACTAGTGGATAACATGAATAAAGGGATGAGCTAAAAGCCTTGTAATGGAATAACCATACAAATAATGCATTAACACAAGGGATAGAGGGCCCAACGTGATGATATTAAAAGGCATGTAACATATGTAATAATGAAATATAAACAAAGGGTAATTTAAAATGGAATCATAGAAATATAGAAGAAACAAAAAACATGAATTTAGCACCAGTCAAGGATAACATCCAAGACCGTTTCCAATAGTATAATAGCTCAAGGATAACTGCCACAGTCGTTGCACATATTATCACAGGCCAAGGCTAACGACCAAGACCATCACACATAACATCTCATGGGACTCAAATTTACCCTATGCATTGGATAACTATCTGGGTGAACCAATATTTCATTTCATGAATATGTTTTCCACATAAATAATCATACAAAATCAATCTTACATAAACATATGGGTTATCCATGGAAATATTTTGGTACCACAGTCATGACATAAAGCATAACTAACTGGGGGTATCATGAATGGCACCAGGAAAGTATGGAATTAGAAAATATGTTGAATTTCATAAGTTAAAGTAGGAATATATCATGTTAATTGATTTCAAACATAAATCACAAAATATAAGAAATTTATTTGAGATATTTTAGCATTAAAACATATTTGTGCAGTTTTAAGGAAAATACTATAGAAAATTAAAAATTGAAAAGGGAATAATATTTTATATAAAATATGAAGTTAAAAAATATGGTTTTCATAATTAAAAGTATGATTTTATATAGAATATAGTTTCTTAAAAATAGGATATATAACACATGAAATTGGGCAAAAATTTGGGAAGTTCCCTTAAAACGAGTTTTCCTATTGGGAAGTATTGAAGAGGGAATCACATAAAACCTTGTATATCCCTGAAATAAAATATGAGATAGATCATGAAACATGAGTTTGGATCATATATTAAGAATTTAAAAGTCTTATATAAAAATTTTAGACAACTTAATTTGGTTAAAAATATTGATAGAGAAACAGAATGAATATTGTCGTTCGAGGTAGAAATCCTTTCGAATTATCATCATGGTATCAGGTGTACATAATAAGGCTTCAGGAGAGATAAATGGGTTTCTAATCACATATAAATCATGAGTAAGTGTGGGGGAGGTTTGAAATCATACCCCATCATTATTTATTCCACGAAAAATGGAATAGTATAGAGGACTTTATGAAATTAATGTGAAATGGAGAGGATCTCTTACCTTAAGTCGGATGGTGTTCTCCAGAAGATATTAATGACCCGAAATTATCAAATTAGGTTCCTTAATTAATAATTAAACAACCAATTATATATTTAAAATATTTAATATAACGTTTTTATGCTCATTAAATACCTTTTTTATTGGTTATAAGGTTCGATTTTATTGTTTGCCTTCGCTTTCTTACTTATTTTTAATGATCGATTCACTTATAATAATGTTCTGAAAAACATGTATTATAAAAGTGGTTTTATAGAATTAAAGTTATATTATATTAGTGAAAATATTGTATATTACATGGTTTCATTTTTAATTTTATTACTTCATGTGATGTCGAATCATTATACGAAACATTAATGATACACACTTGAATTAATTTTAGCAATTTTTCTCGCAACTAACTTGTTTTGTATTATTATTTTACATCATGAGTGACTAAAGAATAATTAAAAATAAATAATATAGAATAATCATATAATATTCATTTTCAACAGTAAAATGGTTTCGTGACCAGAATTTATGATAGTAATAAAAATTGATAACTTGTCATCCATGACTGTGCTAATTTAACACATCTCAAATGGTGTTTTCATTTCTTTTAAATAAACGGTGAGGATAGCAGAGTTGATGATGAACATAAAACATTACTATAATATAATTACATTACATTTATATTACTAGATTTATCAAACCATTTCGGGGAAAGGAGGTTAGGATAGAAATTAGAAAAGAAAACAACATGAAAGGAATTAAAAGAATTGGAAAGAGGAATTTGCATCTTGAGTTTATCTCCTTTGATAACCTATTAATGGGAGAGGTGTTGGTCTATTGAGAAGAAAAAGGGTGATGTATTTGGGGAAGGATGTTAGGATATGATTTTCATAGAATTTAGGTATTGAACAAGGCTTGAGAGGAGTGAAGAGAATAAGTAATTATGGGTGGTATTTATAGTGGAGGGGAGGAGAGTTTTCATATTCTTATAATCATTAATTTATTATTTTTCCACAAGACAACCAATAGTTATGATTCCATTACCAAGAATAGAAATTAATGTATGTTAGATCTATCTAATATCATTTTACATCATCCATGACTTAATCATGATGCATAAATTTAAGTTTTTGCCTTTATTGTGAATTATTGTATTTTACTATTCCTAAAAAAATTCATGTATTTTAGAAAAATACAAAAAATTCACCCAAACCATTTTTCAACATGTACAAATCAAAAAAAGAAGTATATTTTTCAAAAAATATTTTTCTAAATATGATTACATTAATATTTAATTAAAATCACAATTTACTCAAAAAATATAAATTTTAATACATTTATTTTCTTATTCCAAGAAATAGGTATATCATACTTCTACTTGAATATTATGTATATAATATCATAAGTTAGGATATTATTCATTACTATATATGTAACACCCAAGATTTTTAGGAGAAATGTTGTGTTTTTATGTTATATACATCATCAAAGAAATCTTTCACTACACACAACACTAGCTTGGCTTGATTTACACTCAATCACGACGTTCCTTGATAGCTTGCGTCATACGCAATACAGAGTTTCACTAAACAACGATATGATATTAAAATATTATTAAAACTAGCTGTTATGAATATTAATAACCACTTTTTAAAATTTTGTAAATTTCAACTTTCAAAATGGACTTCATTTTTGGATTTGGAATATCAAAATTAGCCTAGGGTGATATTTTGGTATTTTTATGAAAACATTCAATTTTTTATGAATAGTGAAAACATTGGGTTACTATTTAAAAACCGATTATTTATTTAAATAATTATTTATTTTATTTAAATTTATTTTAGGTCAAAATTGATACATAATACATATATAATTTCAAAGTTATTCATTGGAGTCATTTTATAATAATTTTAGATATATAAAAATTTTATTGAACTTTTCACCGTCTTTTACCCACCTCCTAGGAGAATTTGCAAATTCACATAAAACTCAATTTTACCGCTTCTGTGAGTGGAATTTAGAAAATCTTGGAGAAAAAATTATTATCAAGGAATAAAATGTGGTTCAATGAGATAAAAATAATTTTTGGTGAATAATTACTTTTTACTTTTTTACCACGGTTAAAAGTAAATACGGTAATTAAGGGTAAAATGATATTATTATTATCCTAAAACATGTCCTAATTCTATTAGATAAGTATAATTCGACCAAAAACAACATTAGGAATAAAATATGACCATTTAGGCCCACTTGGATTAGATTTGGACATTTAATATTATATTATTTAAAGAATAGTTAAAATAGTTAAAATCAAAGTTTAACAACTAAATCATTTTTAATATATGATTATACATAAGAAAAATTAGACTATAAATATTCCTTTGAAAGATAAAATTACTTCCTACATAATGGTATTTTATTTATAATTTTTAGACATTAAATAATTTAATTTATTTATGACACAATGATGATGTAGTAATTATCTTATTAATAAAATATTATCATAATTGATGTTATAAATACTCAAATAAATATAATTTGAGACTTTTTATGAATTAAACTAATTTTATAGGTTAATATGACATGCTAATATTTATTTTATAAACTTTTTTAGAACTAATAATTCTGGTATGATTTTCACAAAAATCAATTACCAAATAGTGTCAAAATTGTCATAAAATAGTTTTTAAAACAAATATTATATTATTAATTGTTATTTTATTCTTAAAAATCAAAGTTTCTGCCAAATGACTTAGAAACGGTTATATATATTAATAATAAATAACTTGGGGTTCGTTTGTCTTGTTATAGTATGTTTATTAACCTTATAGTTTATGAAAACAAGAAGAAACGGTAAAAGATAAATTATCTAACTTAAAGTTATATCTAAATTATAAGGTTAAAATAGATACCTAAACATGTCTAAATTCTATTGGATGAGAGTATTTAGACCCATACCCTAGTTAGTTACAAAATAAATCAATTTGAAGCTATTAAAAACCGAATATGACATTATAATAAAATAATATTTTAAGTTTTCCTAAGGTGCCCCTCTCCTCCCTTATAAAAGGGAACCTCCTCCGTCTACTCCTCACACCACTTTTAGTCTTCAAGATCGGAAAAACCATGCCAATTTATCCTCTCCAATTCCCTAGAAACATCTTATAGGTTATAGTTTTCTTCAAAGACCATTTTTAGTTCCCTAAGTGGAGGTTAAGAAGAGGCACTTCAAAGAATAGGTAATGTCTGTTACCGATTCTTTCAACTTTATTTCTTCATCTACTTATTCTTCATTAGTTATTTCATTATGAAGTAATAAAATTAGTATCACTAAGATACTGATATGTAATTATAAATATGAAACAACCCTATTTCACCTTCTATCCATCCTACGGGAAATTAAATCACCACGCGAGCGTACGTACGGAATACCGTCTCCACGCCGTGGTGTAATCTATTTTCCAACACCACCATAATTGGATGGGTATAATGGTGTATAGAATAACTTTATATGATTATTTTAATGTGATATTGAATCTGAAAATGTATACATACACTCCAATACAATTCCACGATCATGGGAACGATATCATCGCTCGTGCGTACATACGGAATACTGTCTCCACGATATGATTCAACTTGTTCTACATGATCTTCATTGAATAATGATTATATAAATGAATTTAATGAATAAATATGATATATATTACACTAATACCATTCTGGAAATGAGGTATCTATAACCTAAAAAGAAAAAGAATAATTTATTCGACAAAACACGCATAAGAACAGAAAGTAATAAACACCCGAATAACAAGTAACAATGAAATATTACTAATAAGAAGCTACTAATATGACCATATATGCTATCATAAAAAGAAGTATGATTATGGAATAAGTCAATGAAATTATTTAAATCACTATACAGGAGTTTCGGACACTTACGAAGCAAATTGGACCTATGGTAAGGGAAAATCTCGCAATCTCAATTTTTATCCGAGATTGTATTTACTTCAGTATTTACTGGGGAATATTTATCATCCACATCATTTTTTCCTCAATATTTAATATTATTTCCATCCACCTAAAATTTTTTTAAATCCAATTTTACCCATTTGTGGGTTTTTAGTAAAATATATGAAAGGAATCTTTTTTAGTTTTTAGTACGAGGTACTTATTGACTTTTCCGGCAAATGTACAAGAAGAATGTTTTATAACATATATAGCCTGAATGGACTTTTAGAACATTATTTCCATGAATCTTACTTTCCTTGTTTTCAAGATTATTTTTAATCAAGTTATTTTAGTTTAGAATTGTATGACATGTTAAGAATGGAAAAAATGTTTTTTAAAAATAGTAGAAAGGATATTTTCCTCTAGAAGGGAGTTCAATTGTTTTATCAAAATTATTTTCCATCTAAGATAATATAGGGTTTTGTTTCTATCCATATTATTACATTGATTTAATTATGTTGTGATGGAATTATTTTTATGAAGTCCTTTATCTTATAAGAATTGTTTTATGATGTCACGGTGTTTAAGAATCCCCTTTTTATTACATGGGTTATGCTATGATATATGATTTATGATCTTGTGGAACACATAATAATGGTATGATTTTGATATGGGTGGGACCTATATCTCCCTCCAAGGCTTTGGGTAAACATTTATTTCTCATGAGATAGACATGGCTGGAACGGCAGGTTAATCTGGTTCAGTGATACACGACTGAAATGAGGAGTGAACTTGGTTCAGAAATGGACTTTGTCCACTAAGATAGTCTTTACAATGAGCCTTGAATACTAAGAAATGATTATCTATGATTATGTGTGTATGCCACAAAGTTTCATGTTTTAAGTTATGATTATTTGGATTAAATTTAACTCTTATAATTGATTACGTGTCATGATATTATGATCTCTTTTTCAGGACATGATTTTCAAATGTTATGTTCTTATGAATATGATATGATTAATATTTCTTTTGTTTACCCTTAATGAGCGTTTGAGCTCACCCTTTTGTATGTTTTCTTTTCCCTAGGTCTGAAAGAAGGGTATTAAGTAGAATATGCCAAAAAGGGACTCTCGATATGATGAAATAAATGGGAGACAATGTAGATGATTTACGAAGCAGTTGTTTATGTTTCCCATTTTCTAAAGACACTATACCTATACGGTCCCTTCATGGTATTTTTATATGTTGTAATAAGTATGCTTCAATTCTGAAGTAATAACAATGTATGTAATGTATGGGTCGTTAAAGTTGGTATTAGAGGGAGGTTATAGTCAACCATTGGAAACTAGGATTTGAAATCCTTAGTAAGAACCCTAAGGATAAGTCTAAGCATAGAACAAAATATTAGTGTTTTAGAAATGGCCATGAATAACCTATGATATGACCTAAAGTGTGAAATTTTATTCTTGATCATGTTTTTTTCCTATTATAATTAGTGTTTCTCACACTATTCTTCTTGGTTTTAGTCAATGGCAGAACTCGATGGAACCGTGTTAATGCGGAATGTGATGGGCAATGAAATGATTATCCCCCTGAGCAACCAAACGTTATGGGAGCAAGAATTCAAAATCTTGTAGCCATGCTCACACAACTTTCTCAAGCTATGAATCATTCAGGACTTCCAAACAAGCAAAGGAAGGAGCAATATTCTGTTTAATACTTCATGAGGTAGAGTCCACCCTCATTCAGCGGGTCTACTGATCCATTAGTTGCTGAATAATGGATTAGTACTAATGAAATGATATTTTCAGTTCTTAAATGTTCTTAACATGATAAAGTCATCTTATCATTGTATCATTTGAAAGGTGATGCTAATCAATGGTGGAATCTTATCAAGAATACGAGGCAAAGAGTTGCAATTGAGTCCATGTAATGGGATGAGTTCAATAACTTATTTTTCAATAAGTACATCCCTCGTATTATTCGAACAAATATGGAGAAGGAGTTTCTTGAACTAAAGAAAAAGGATGATAAATATGTTGGTACCTTTCAATCAAATTTTAGAAGACATGTAAGGTACGCTTCTGGGATTATTATCCAACCTGATAGTAAGATCGATCGATTCTTTAGTGGATTAAAACCAAGTCTTTGAAGGGTGTAAGCCATAAGGGACTTCAATAGCTACGAGGAAATCGTTCGATCTTCTCTCAAAGTTGAGATGTAAATTGGAGTAACCCATCAGTAATATGGGTTTGATAAGAAAAGGAAAATGGAATTCAAAGGAAAATCTAAAGAGCACACTGAAAAGAAGATGAGTTTTCCCTTATGCTCAAAGTGTGGAAAGAAACATGGAGGGATTTGTCTTAAAGGGACAAGTAAATGTTTCAAATGTGGAAAGTAAGGTCATTGGGCATTTGAATTCCGCAATGATGGGAAGAATATGTCTACTGATGCGAACAAAGAAAAGGATACACATAGTGGAACTCCTACAATTCAATGTTACATGTTCAAGGAAATGAGGCATTATTCCAATCAATGCCCTAATCCAATGGTTGTTGATGATGATCGACATCAAAAAACTCTTAAGGATAATGACAAAGGAAAGTCACATGCAATTTCTATCAGTGATGTGGAGTATGAGAATGAAGTGGTGAAATATACACTTACCATCCACTCTAAAGTAGAAAATGTTTTTTTTGATTCTGGATCCACCCACGCTTTTATTTCTGATGAATTTTCTAAGGGTATCACCGTATTACCTTAACAATTAGATATTGAGTTAGCTGTGACAAACCCTAATGGCACAACAGTCACATCAAAAGTTTATAATTCTTTTCCGATTGAAGTTTGTGGGAAAGTGCTTCCTACAAATCTTGTGATCCTTCCTATAGTGGAATTTGTTGTGATTCATGGAATGGATTGGCGTTCTTTATATGGAGCTCATATCAATTTACAAAGAAGGGAAGTCACGTTTCATATTACAGATCAATCTATGATCGTTTATCAATGCAAGGATGAACATAACCTTCCAGTGGAAGTTTATTCCATCTTATGGGTCTTGATTCCACTAAAAGAAGGTTATTTATCTCAAATGGTTTTTGAGAAACACACGATTAAGAATATTCCCATTGTACGGGAGTTTCATGATGTCTTTCCGGAGGAATTGTTGGGTCTTCCACCAAATCGTGAAGTTGAGTTTTCAACAGAACTCGTACCGGGTGCTTTACCTATTTCAAAGACACCTAATAGAATGGACCAATTTAGTTGTAGGAATTGAAGAAGAAACTCCAAGAGAATATTGTTAAGGGATTCATATTCCCTAGTGCATCACCTTGGAGAGCACCTGTTCTGTTTGTTAAGAAGAACGATGGATCAATGAGACTCTAAATTGATTATCGAGAACTGAACAAGATCACTATAAAGAAAAAATATCCTCTCCCACACATTGAGGACATATTTGACCAACTACGCGGTGCTCAATACTTTTCCAAGATTGATCATCATTCAGGGTATCAGCAATTAAGGGTCAAAAGGGAGGATATACGAAAAACGGTTTTCCGTACAAGGTATGGACACTATGAATTTATAGTGATGCCATTTGGTCTTACTAATTCCCCTGCTATCTTCATGGATCAGATGAATAGAGTCTTTAGAGACTATATTTACCTGTTTGTGGTAGTCTTTATAGATGATATTCTTGTCTATTCAAATAGAAAGGAACAACATGAAGATCACTTGAAAATTATATTGAACACCCTGAGAAAGGAGAATCTTTATACCAAATTTACCAAGTGTGAATTTTGGCTTCTAAATGTTGCATTTTTGGGTCAAATAATCTCAAAAGATGGGATATCTATGGATCCAGCAAAGACAGAGGTTATTGAAAGTTGGACGATACCAACAATAGTAACTGAGATCCGAAGTTTTCTTGGTTTGGCTGGATATTATTGACGTTTTGTGAATGATTTTTCACGATTATCTAATCAACTCACCAGGTTGAATCGAAAAGGAGTTAAGTTCGTGTGGACGGTGGAATGCGAAGAGAAATTCAAGGAGTTGAAAAGAAGGTTATCCAGTGCACCTGTACTCACACTTCCTTGTAGTAGAGAAAGGTTTGTGATCTACAATGATGCATCCAAGAAGGGTTTAGTGTGTGTTCTTGTGAAAAATGATATGGTGATAGCTTATTCCTCATGACAGTTGAAAATCCATGAGCAAAATTACCCAACTCATGATTTGGAGTTAGCTGCGGTAATAGTTGCATTAATGATTTGGAGGCATTATCTTTATGGTGATAGGTGTGATATTTATACTGATCATAAAAGCTTAAAGTTTATTTTCACACAAAAGAAGCTGAATATGCGCCAAAGAAGATGGTTGGATTTGATTAAGGATTAAGACTGCTCAATTCATTATCACCCTGGGAAAGAAAGCAAGGTGGAAGATGCATTAAGTCGACAAGACCATGCTAGATTATCCATGATGAGGATAAAAAAAGTTCCAATATTTATGGATTTACAAAGGATGGATCTTGGAATTATAATGGAAGGGGAAAAATATCATCTTTCTCAAATTAATGTTCAACCATCTATACAGGTGAATATTAAAGAGGAATAGAGAGAAGATGTAGAGTTACAAAAGAAGGTGAGAAATGTTGTTGAATTCAACCTTGATTGTGATGGGATAATAATGTTCAGAAATCGGCTTTGTGTTCCTACCCTCCCAGAATTAAAGAAAGAGCTGCTGGATGAGGCTCATAGTTCTTCATTCTCTATTCATCTTGGAAGCACAATGATGTATAGGGACCTGAAAGAGTGCTTCTGGTGGGATGGCATGAAAATAAATGTTGCTGAATATGTCTCTCGATGATTGGTTTGTCAGCAAGTTAAAGCTGAGAGAAAGAATTCTAAGGGGATGTTACAACCATTACCCATACCCGAATGGAAATGGGAAAACATATCTATGGACTTTGTCACTGGACATCCTAAAACATCCAAAGGAAACAATGCTATCTGGGTCATAGTTGATCGTCTTACAAAGTCGGAACACTTCATTGCTATTAGAGAAGATTTCTCTCTAGATTAGCTTGCCAGGATATATGTAAAAGAAGTGGTAAGATTGCGTGGAGTGCCACTTTGCATTATATCTGATCGGGATCTGAGGTTTAACTCAATGTTTTGGTGATGTCTTCCACATACTCTGGATACAAAGTTGAGTTTCATCATAGCTTATCATCCTTAGACAGATGGTCAGTTTGAGAGGACAGTTCAAACTCTAGAAGATATGTTGAGAGCTTGCTCTATGGTTTTCAATGGTGGTTGGGATCAACACCTACCTTTGGTGGAATTTTCTTATAATAATAGCTTTCACTCCAGAATTCATATGGCTACTTATGAAGCCCTCTATCGATAGAAATACAGGACTCCAACTTGTTGGGATGATGATGGGGAAAGAAAGATATTAGGACCTGATCTTGTTGTTGAGGTGGTAGAAAAGTTCATACCTATTCAGAAACACATTAGAGAAGCTCAGAGTCGAAAAAAATGATATGTCGACAACTAAAGAAAAGGCCTAGAGTTTGAAATTGGTGATAAATTTTTCTTATGAATATCTCCTTGGAAGAGAGTAATGAGATTTGAAAAGAAGGGAAAGCTGAGCCCTAGGTATATCGGTCCTTTCGAAATACTGGATCGTGTTGGGAAGGTTGCTTACCGATTGGCTCTTGCACCGAATCTCTCTCAAGTTCATGATGTGTTCCATGTATCACTCCTGAGAAAGTACATACCCGATCCTTCCCATGTACTAAGCTCAGAAGTTGTACGGCTGGAGCAAGATCTTTCTTATGAAGAACAACCGATAGAGATTCTGGATCGTAGTGAAAAAGTCTTACAGAACAAGACCACTCGGTCGGTGAATGCTTTATGGAGGAACCACCAATTAGAAGAAGCTACATGTGATCTTGAGGATATGATGAGGGGGAGGTATCCTTATCTGTTACAAAGTGATGAATTTCGTGGGCGAAATTTATTTTAAGGGGGGTATAATGTGACACCTGAGATTTTTATTTGAAATGATTTTCCATTATGTTATATACATCATCAAATGAATCTTTCACTACACAAAAAAGTAGCTCGGCTTTCTTTACACGCAATCGTGACCATCCTCGATAGCCTGCGTCGTACATAATACTGAGTTTCACTAAACAACGATATGCTATTAAAATATTATTAAAACTATCTGTTATGAATAGTAATAACCACTTTTTTAAATTTTCTAAATTTCATCTTTAAAATGGAATTCATTTTTGGATTCAGAATATCGAAATTTTCCTATGGTGAAATTTTGGTATTTTTCTGAAAACATTAAATTTTTGATTAATAGTGAAAACCCTAGGTTACTATTTAAAAACCGGCTTTTTATTTAAATAATTATTTATTTTGTTTAAATTTATTTTATTTCAAAATTGATACATAATACCTCTATAAGTTTAAATTAATTCATTACAGTCATTTTATAATAATTTTAGAAATATAAAAATTTTATTGACCTTTTCACCGTCTTCTACCCACCTCCTAGGAGATTTTTTAAATTCACATAAAACTTAATTTTACCGCTTCTATGAGTAGAATTTCATTAATCCGAGGGATAGGCTTAATATCAAGGACTAAAATGTGGTTCAATGAGATGAAAATAATATTTTGTGAATAGTAACTTTTTACTTTTTTTTACCACGGTTAAAAGTAAATAGGGTAATTAAGGGTACAAATGGTATTTATTTTACCCTAAAACATGTCCTAATTCTATTGGATAAGTGTAATTCGACCAAAAACAAACATAGGAATGAAATATGACCATTTAGGCCCACTTGGATTAGATTAGGACATTTAATATTATTTTATTTAAAGAATAGTTACAATAGTTAAAATCAAAGTTTAATAACTAAAACATTTTTAATATAGGGTTATACATATGAAAAATTCGACTATAAATATTCATTAGAAAGCTATAAATATTTCCTACATAATGGACCCTTATTTATAATTATTTGACATTAAATAATTTAATTTATTTATGACACAATGATGATGCAGTAATTATGTAATTAATGTAATATTAACATACTAGATGTTATAAATACTCTAATAAATGTAATTTGAGGATATATATGAATTAAACTATTTTTATATATTAATATGACATGTCAGTATTGATTTAAATTACATTGTTCTAACTAATCAGTCTGTTATGATTTTCACAAAAATCAATTACCAAATAGTGTCAAAATTGTCATAAAACCATTTTTAAAACAAATATTATATTATTAATTGTAATTTTATTCCTAAAAATCTATGGTTCGGAAAAATGACATATATAAGGTTATATATATTAATAATAAACAACTTGGTGTTAGTTTGTCTTATTATAGTAAGTTTATTAAATTTATAGTTAAGAAAACAAGAAGACATAGTAAAAATTAAATTATGTAACTTAAAGTTAAATATAAATTATAAGGTTAAAATAGAAACCAATAATTTTCTAACTTCAATTGGATGAGAGTATTTCTACCCATACCTAACTTAGCTTCGAAATGAATCAATTTGGAGCTATTAAAAACCGAATATGACTTTATAATAAAATAATATTTTATGTTTTCCTAAGGTGCCCCTCTCCTTCCTTATAAAAGGGAACATCATCCCTCTCCTCCTCACACCACGTTGAGCCTTCAAGTTCGGCCAACCCCTGCCAATTTCTCCTCTAAACTTCTTTATAAACATCCTAGAGGTTATGGTCTTCTTCAAAGACCATGTTTAGTTCCCTAAGAGGAGGTTAAGAAGATGTGCTTCAAAGAAGAGGTAATGTTCGTTACTGGTTCTTTCAATTTTATTTCTTCTTCTACTTACTCTTATTTAGTTATTTCATTATGAAGTAATAAAATTCGTATCACTCATATAATGATATGTTATTATAAATATGAAACAACCCTATTTCACCTTCTATCCATCCTATGGAAAATGATATCACCGCGTGTGCGTATATAATGAATACAGTCTCCACGCCGAGGTGTAATATGTTTTCCACCACCACCTTACTTAGATGGGTATAATGGTGTAGAGAATAACTATATACAATTATTGTAAAGTGATATTGATTCTTAAATAGTATACATACACTCCAATACAATTCCACGATCATGGGAACAATCTCATTGCTCGTGCGTACGTACGGAATACCGTCTCCACGATGTGATGCGAATCGTTCTACATGATATTCATTGGATAATGATTATATAAATGAATTTAATGAATAAATATGGTATACATTACACTAATAACATTCTGGAAATGATTTATCTATAACCAAAAAATAATAATAAGAATTTATTCGACAAAACATGCATAAGAACAAAAAGTAATAAACCCCCGAATAACAAGTAGCGATGAAATATTAATAATAAAAAGCAAAGAATATGACAAAATATGATATCATAAAAATAAGTATGATTACGGAATAAGTCAATGACATTATTTAAATCATTATACATGAGGTTTGGACACTAACGAAGCAAATCAGACCAAGGTAAGGGAAAATCTCGCAATCTCAATTTTTATCCGAGATTGTTTTTACTTCAGAATTTACTGGGGAATATTTATCATCCACATCCATGTTTCCTAAATATGTAATATTATTTCCATCCACCTATAATTTTTTAAATCCAATTTAACCCTTTGGTTAGTTTTTAGTAAAAGATATGAAAGGAATCTTTTTTCGTTTTTAGTACGAGGTACTTTTTGACGTTTCCGGCCAAAGTACGAGAAGAATGTTTTTTAACATATACGGCCTGAATGGACTTTTAGAACATTATTTCCATGAATATTATTTTACGAGTTTTCACGTTTATTTTTAATCAACTTATTTTAGTTTAAAATTTAATGACATGTTAAGAATGGAAAATATTGTTGTTTTAAAGTAGAAAGGATATTTTCCTCAAGAAGGGAGTTCAAGTGTTTTATCAAAATTAATTTCCATCTATGATAATATAGGGTTATGTTTCTATCTCCATTATTACATTTATTTGAATATTTTGTGGTGGAATTAATTTTTTGAAGTCCTTTATCTTATACGAAATTTTTTATGATGTCACGTTGTTTAAGAATCCCATTTTTATTACATGGTTTATACTATGATGTATGATTTATGGTCTTGTGGAACACATAAGAATGGTATCATTATGAGATGGGTGGTAACTATATCTCCCTCCAATGAATTCGGTAAAAATCTATATCTCATGAGATAGACATGGATGGAACAGCATGTTAATCTGGTTCAGTGATACAGGACTGGAACAGGGAGTGAACTCGGTTGAGAAATGGACTTTTTCTGCTAAGATAGTCTTAGAAATGAGTCTTGACTACAAAGAAATGATTCTCTATGATTATGTGTGTATACCAAAAAGTTTCATGTTTTCAGTTATGTTTATTTGGATTACATTTCGCTATTATGATTTATCCCACGTCATGATATTATGATTTCTTTTTTAGGACAAGATTTTTGAAATGTTTTGTTCTTAAGAATATGATATGATTGATATTTCTTTTGTTTACCCTTACTGAGAATTTGAGCTCACCCTCTTGTATGTTTTATTTTCCCAAGGTCTAGAAGAAGGGTATTAAGTAGAATATTCCAAAAGGGACTCTAGATATGATGAAATAAATGGGATATAATGTAGATGATTTATGAACGTGTTGTTTATGTTTCCCAGTTTCTAAAGACATTATACCTATACGGTCCTTTCATGGTTTTGTTATATTTTGTAATAAGTATGCTTCAATTCTGACTTAATAACAATGTATGTAATGTGTGGGTCGTTAAAGTATATCATTATTCAGAAGGGTATGTTATTTTTCATAAGGATATGTTACTATTCACCACAATTTTTTTTCTTATTGGACTCCAAATTACTAATTTATCCTAACTGTGTATGTCATATATTCAAAATTCAAATCACATAAGTGAAAAATGTTTTTTTAAAGGTAACATAGATCTTTGTTTTTCATTATGCTGTGATTTCATGTGGCATAATCATAAGGAGGAAATTTCCATTGAAAAATTTGTGTTGTTACATTCTTCCCCCCTTAAGAAATATATCCCTTGAAATTTCATTTTACATTCTAGGCCATAAAAAGGTGCTAGTACTCATCTTTCATTGCCTCCTTCAGTTCTGTGTTTCCTCTTTATACATATAGTAATACCATAGTACCTTGACTAGGTGAGTAGTCTTGTTATGTAGAACACTATATCTATGATCCATGACCTTTATTAGTTTCTCCTCGTAAGAAAGATCATCCTCCCACAGTACCACCTTTGAAGAGAGTACATGTGAAGGATCTGGAATGTACTTCCTTAAGAGGGATGCATGAAATAGATCATGTAGATTTTCCATGGTAGGTGGGGGTGTTATTCAATAAGCCTCAACCCTCACATGATCAAGAATATTGAAGGGGATGATGTACCTGGGACTTAACTTCCCTTTTTCCAAATCTCACCACCCACTTCCATCGAGATATGAGGAGAAATACAATGTCTCCATCATTGAACTCAAGGTCTTGTAGATGATTGTTTAGTTTACTCTTCTATCAACTTATTGATTTCTTTATATGATGAAGAATGGTTTTCACATTCTCCATAATTTATTTGACCATTTGATGTCCTAGAAACATACGCTCACCGATTTCATCTCAACCCCTAGTGTTCTATATCTATTCCCATAAAGGGATTCATATGGTGCCATTTGGTTGCTCGAGTGAAAACTGTTGTTTTAGAATAATTCACATAGTATAAGATGTTGTTTGAATACACCTTTGAAGTTTATTGAACATTCTCTCAACATATCTTCCGTGTATTAATAGTTCGGTCAGATTTTTCATCAGTTTGAGGATGATAGGTCGTACTAACGTTTAATTCAGTTCTTAGAGCATGCTAGAGATATTTCTATAACATTGAGGTGAATGTTGTATCTCATTCTAATATAATAGCTAGTGGTACTCCATGAACCCTTACCACTAATTTTTGTATATCCATCAAAGTTGATCCATTGAGAAGTCATATTGAATTGTGATGAACTGAGTTATCTTTGTAAGATGATCCACAATGACCCAGAAATCATTGTCTCCTCTAGATGTCCTTGGAAGTCTAGTGACAAAGTCCCTGGTAATTTTTTCCCACTTCCATGTTGGTATGTGTAGTGGTTGCATCATCCCCTTAGTAATTTGCCTCTCATAATTCACATGTGGACATTCTAGATACTTTGGGGTATATTTATAAATATCCCCTTTCATATCATCCCACCAAAAAAGTTTCTCAGAGATCTCGATACATATTTGTGCTCCCTAGGTGAATACAGAAGGTTTATCTTTGTGCATCATAAAAAAGACGCTTCTTTATCTCTAAATAGAATGGTATACATAATCATGACCCAAATTTTATGACTCATTCCTAATTAATCAAGAACTAATGAGATTTCCTATTTTTGATGGCTTTCCCCCTTTTCTGAATTTCCTGTATTTTTTTAAAAAATCCATTATTTTCTCCATGGGGGGTGGTTGAGTAATCATTTGAGAAAGGATTGAATATATTCCTCCATTAATGATTCCCATGTCCATTTTTTGCAAGTCTAAGAAGATCAGATTCTATTCAATTCTAATCATTGATAAAGATGTATAATTCTTTCTATATAGAGCATTTGCTACCTTGTTTTCCTTATCAGGATGGAAGTGGAATGCGTAGTCAGAATCCTTGATGAAATATATCTATTTTCTCTTGATTATATTAAGAATTTTTAGAGTGAATATATATTTGAGACTCTTGTAGTCTCTATATATCTCACACATCTCCCAATAGAGTTAATTCCGCCAAATTTTCAATTCATAAATCATAGCTGCCAACTCCAGATCTTGTGTGGGATTGTTTTTCTAAAGTAATTTCAGGTGCCTAGAGGTGTGGGATATCAATTTATCATTTTTCATCATCACATAGCCAAAAAACATCTATTAAGAATCACTGTAAACCACAAAGAGCTCTCCATTTATTGGTAGTGGGAGTACGAGGGAGTGAATAGCCTCTTTTTCAACTATATAAAACAGTCTTAAAATTATTGAGTCCAGAAAAACATTACTCCCTTCTGTGTCATTATGGTCATTGGGTTTGGTATTCATGTTTTTTTAAAAATCATCGATAGTACCCAGCTATACCCATAATGTTTTGGATCCCCATTATAGATATTGGTCTAGGCCACTCTTAAATTGCATTTTTCTTGAAAGGGTCCATAGATATCCCTTTGATGGTGATAACATTCCCTAAGAATGACCCTTTCTCCATCTGGAACTCACATTTACTATAATTTTATTAAAACATATCACTTTTCAATGTCTTTAACATTGTATTCAAATTATCCTCATGTTCTCCTTGCTCTTGGAGTATATTAGAATATTGTTAATAAAGACTACCACAAGTTTGTCAAGGTAATATTTAAAGACTATATTTATTAACTACATGAAAATTGATAGAGCTGTTATGAGTATGAAGGTAATCAATATGAACTCATAGTGTCTATATGTCGTTCGAAAGGCATTCTTGGTAATATCTTCCTTACTCACGAATAATTGGTGATATCCTGATTGAAGGTCCACCTTATAGAAATAACTATCCCCATGAAGCTGATCAATCAGTCCATCTATCCATTATAGGGGATAATTTTTCTTTATCCTGATTGTATTGAGTTCACAATAATTAATGCAGAGGTTCATTGATCTATCCTTCCTCTTCACGAAGAGGATTGTCTCACCCAACGGTGAAGCACTCGGGCATATAAAACCCTTCTCTAGATTCTCCTATAAATGCTTATTTAGATCTTCCAACTATACGGTAGAAATTATATATGGTTTACTTCATTTATAATGATATCCAAGAATATGTTTAATTGAGAAGTAAACCGTTCAGTTAGGAGGAAGACTAAGGAAATCTTCGGTGAATACATCAGTGTAATCCCTCATTATGGGAATTTCGCCAAGCATGATTCTCTCCATTATCTCTATTATTTGCGATAGATATGCTTTCTCCAAAAGAATAATATCCACACTTGAGATGATGATTCTAAATGTGATTCATATTCCTCCTTACACTTTTAATGAATTGGAAGATGCTTCGGGATGTGAAGGGTGATCTCATTTTCCTGACAGTTGATATTGGCTTTGTATAAATATAGCTAATCCATGCAAAGATAACATAAAACTACAATAAAGTAAGAATGAAAATATTTCGTGGGAGGTTCAGTCCATAATCTTATACCAGAGAGGTGTTAAAAACCATAGATGCAATAATTTTCACATTCATTGTTCTAACTTATAACATATCCTCCAAATTTTGAGGTAGTGTTTGAATAATTATACTAAACATTCAATATATTATTGAATGTGTAGTGCTATAATTAAATCATATGTTTTCTATTATTGAATGATTGAATAGAAAACCAATCACCACAACATTTTCCAGATCCACCTTAGATGTAGTGACAACATAATCCTGCCCTTTTTCCTTGGTGCTTGTTGTTGATTTCCTCCAACAACCCTTTGATTATGGAATTTTCTTTCATAATTCACAAGCTCATTGTAGTTGTAACACGGTACCACTAGCTAAGAGTTGATCTCAACCTTCCATTATTCTTCCAAATTAGCGGGACGTTTCATTTCCCTTCAGTAGTTAATGGAAAAATGTCCCATCTTTCCACATTTGATGCAGTTCTAATATCCCTATAGCTAGTTCCTATGATGCTTCTTCCCACAAATTTTACAAGTGGAAAATTTTGGATTCATTCCATCTATGTATTTTTTGTTGAAAAACCCATGTTGTTCTCCATTTTCCACTTGTTTTCATAGTGACCATGAGACAACATAGAGTCTCCAATACCAATTTCAACATTTAGGGTATAATAGATAATCTCCTCATAAATTTAAAAGTTTCATATCGCCAACACCTTCCATAGACTCAGCTGTAGCCCGTTAAATAGGCGCTCCAACTTGATTTTGGTGTTCATGACTATAACGTCCCCACCCCAGAAGCCCATAGTTGGTGAATTATTTTAATACATTGGCATGATTACAAGGATTAATGTCCTAAAGGACCAATTAGTTTTTCAGTCTTGTAAAATATATTACATAAAAGAACATAACATTACACTTTATAACATAAAACATTGAATAAATAATCCTTTCATAATGTCATTATTTCTATATCATAACCCAGCATATCAATCATAATATACTTCTTGGAATCCTAGAAAAATAAAACATAATAAAGAGGTGTGCTTAGATAATCAGTAAGGGTAAATAATTTAGCAGAATCTACCATGAATAATAATAATCTTTTATGGCATGGTATAAAATTGAAACACAATCAATTTAAACATAAACATAAGAATATTATGGTAAATATAAATTAAATAATTCCATTTACATATTCACAAGTATATTCTTCTATCCTAATAATCAAATGTAACATCAATAACACATCTCATAATGATGTAATGAATAATGTTGGATATCTTAACCAAAAAGTCAATGCCTCGTGGCAGGACCCTAAATATAATTTTTTTCAAGGATTTATTACAAGAAACTAGTTTGTCTAATGAAACATAACGATGCATCGAGGGGATATTACAGGCCCTTCCTATCACTTACTATGTCCAATGCATTCCTCACATGAAAATGTTGAAACATAACAAAACAATTCATATTAAAAATATCATACAAAATGTCAATACCATAATAATAAACCATCAATGGTATAAAAATAGAACAACCATAGTCAATCATATCATCACTATTTCAATACAATATGTAATATTTTATTACAAAAAATCAACCTCCATCAATAATAATATCCAGTAAAGGATGTGGACATAGGTGAAGATGATCAGTAAAACACTTTGGGAGAAATATCCATTTTTCATGAAATCATTTAAAAGTGACCCCATATATAAATTAATTCATTAAAAAGATTTTTTTGAATCAAAGCTTCCAATACTATTTTGATACTTCTTAACGTATTTAACATTTTGAAACAATAATTTCCATATAAATAAATCCAAAAAATCATTTTGAAAGCTTTGACATTAATTAAATAGATTTAGAAAAATAAATCATTAAAAAATTTAAAATTACGATCTAGTTAAAGATAACATTACATTAAACCTAAAGATATCCCTTTTGAAAACATTTTTATGAATCTTGGACATGGATTATTAATATTTCTTAATAAATACATACACATAAACAATATCTGATAATATTGATATTGAGGAATTAACCCCTTCCTTATACTTTCCTTTAGTAGATGGTAAATTTAACCTGATATATAATGAATATTGTATGATATTATATTATAAAAAAATAATAATCATATTTATGATATCATATATAATTCATTTATGTTTTCATACTACCCATTTAATAAAAATTTCCATCTTGATGTAACATTTCATGTAATAGTCACTTTCACTATCGTAAGTGTTTTGATTTTTTTTTATTGATTGTATCACAAAGATCATGATTTAAATACTTCCAGAATATAAAACATGATTAATATATCATATATATTCATAATATAAATATATATAACAGATAGATATATTAAATGGAATCAATTTTCATTGAGATGACAGTCCGTATGTACACATGAATGTAGTTTCCATTTTTTTATCGCATAATATAGATACAAGAAAATGATATATATTTATACACATAAACATATATTATTCTAGTAGAAAAAATTATTTCATATATCTCATAATTAATCAATATATATTTTTATTATAATTCTTTAGGGGAGATCCTTGATGATGAATCTCATCATGTAGTGGTGATTGTAACTCGTACGTACGCACAAACGACAATATCATTATAATGATAGTGAAGCGTTGTTTAATTGGAATGTATATTATATATACAGACTAATTAAAATGTAATATTAATTATTTAATTTAATTATACTCATCATTATACCCATCCAAATAACGTAGTGTTGAATAACAAACTACACCGTGACGTGGTGACGGTAAGTCGTACAAATGCACGTATGTTGACCTTGTCATTCATAGGATGGATATAATAATGAATATGGTAGTACCATGTTTATAATAACATCTAATAATATAGATGTTAATGGAGTTACTATTATATTATGGTAACAACAAAGAAATAGGTTGTAGAAAAATAAATAACATTCAAATAAATGATAAAATAATTCCCTCTTCCTCGAGTGTTTCTTATTTATTTAAACAATAGAAATCTATAGGATAGGTTTTCTTTCAATTTAATTCCTCTAGGATGAAGTGGGGGAAGTTGTGAGGAAATATGGGCAATTTTTCACTGATCCAAATGAATTTTAGGTGTTAATTAAAAATAAAGGGGGTGCCCTTTTATACGAGATGTGAGGGGCACTTTATGAAAATATTTAAATATTAAATTATTATAAAATGATTTTCGAGTTTTAATAGATCCAAATTTATTTATTTATAGTATGAGTTGATTAGGGGTATAAATACTATCAATCAATAGGTTTTAGACACGTTTAGTTCATAAATGTATCCAAATATTTTGGGACTAACCCTTTGTTAAACAGTTTAACTCTTACTTTGTTTTGTTGTATTTTTATACTACAAGATTAATATAGTTACTATAAAATTACAAGGGAAACTCAAGTGGATAATAAATGACAGTTTTATCATTGTATATGTTAATTGGACAAATCTTATATTTTTATCTTTTTATATCATTTAATAAAATAGTATTTGTTTTTAAAAACACAGTTATGTCAATTTTGACACTATTTTGTAATTGTTTTTTGTTAAAGTCATAAAAACATGACTACTTCAAAAAAGAAATTAACTCATACCAAATATGTTAATTACATCAACAATTTTATTTTATTTCATCAAATCATTCAAGTAAAATTTATTTCAATATTTGTTATATCATTTATTTGATTCATTCATCAATAAGGAAAATAATGCATCAATATTGTGTCACAAATAAATTTAATTAGTTAATGTATAAAAAATTGAGAATAAAATACCATGATGTAGTAAATATATTTATATTTATACAGAATATTTAGAGTCGAATTTATCTTATGTATATCCCTATATTAAAAAAAAATTAGTTATTAAAATTTTAATTTGACACTTTTAACTCTTCTTTAAATAAAATATAATAAATCTCCAAATCCTACACAAGTGAATTAAAAAGGATCATATTTTTGTCCTAAGCATTATTGTGGTCTAACTATACTTATCTAATAGAATTAGGACATGTTTATTGGTAATTTGACATTATAATAACATTATTTTTACCATTAATTATCATATTTAACTTTAAACATGATAAATAAAATTCAAAAGTTACAATTCACCCTTAATTATTCTCATCATGTTGAACCGAATTTTAATTACTAATGACAATAATGTCTACATGATTTTTGAAATTCAACTCATAGAAACAGTAAAATTACTTTTTATTGAAATTTTCAAATGTTCTAATAAGTTGGGTAAAAGACATTAAAAAGTTCATTAAAATATTATATATACAATCTTTTTATAAATTGTCATAATTGACATAAAATTGACTAACATATATGTTTTTTCTATTTTTAATTTCAGATATATTTTATTTAAAAATAATTATTTATATGAAAAAATTATTTTTATATACTATTCAGTATGTTTCAGTATTTATAAAAAAATTGAATGTTTTCTGAAAAATACCAAAAATTCAACCTAAGTTAATTTTGATATTCCAAATTAAAAAATGAATTCTATTTTTCAAAATTCAATTTTTAATAATGTCCAAAATTTATTTTATTATTGTTCATAAAAGGACATAAAAAGTAGCTCTTTTATGAAAATAGTTCTCCAAAATATATAATTATATTAACAGAACATATACATTTTCATATAAATATGTTCTATTTATTTGAAAACATTTTAAATAAAACTTAAAATTTATTTTTTAATATACATATTACATTATTTAATTTATAATTAAATATATCATTTATATAATTATAATACTATCATGTTGATTCTCAGGAACTCAATCTTGCTTGTAACGCTAGCCAATCCGGTGTGGCGTGTAATATATGATATTAAATTACTTCATAGAGATAATGTATGATGAAATCTTAGAGTGTTTCACTCTCTCCTCCTTCAATAAATTGCGTGCTAAGAATTTGAAATTGTTCTTAAAAAATATAAGGTTGAAAATATAATATAACTTTGTGGAAAACCCACATCAGAAATAGGGTAACCAAAATCTAGTTTTATTTAGAGGGAAAAGGGAATGAAAAATTCACCACCAAATTTTGATTTCTAATTGGGGAACATTTCTGGAAATTTGAGTCACATAATTGGAGGAAACATGTAAATATTTATAGGGATTGATTGAGGGCATCAATAACAAAAAATTGAACAATAAATGGATAATTGGGGGCCTCAAAGCCATTAATATATGATGATTTAACTTATCATATTTTAAAAAAAAAGGTATTAGGGTATCATATTTTTTTAGATACTTTCTTTAAAAAGGGGGATTAATTTAAAATCAAGATAATAACTCATGGAAACATTCTTGATTTCATTACCTTTCATAATCATGATCTTATCATTTGGTTGTGCATCAATCTATTTTCACTTCATCCATTTTACTAGGAAATTAATGTTAAAAATGATATTTTTTACGCCTGATTTGTATTTGAAAAATCATAAGTTTCAAAATTATTTCCTTAATCCTCTATCTTCTTACTGAAATCCTAATGGTTAGGTCAAAGTATCCAATAAAATATACTTTAAACTCAAAAAATATCATGTTTTCTACTAACTCCATTCCTTCCTTTAGATATATTCAAAATAAACTTTTCCATGCTCATGTTCAAAAAAATTATAAGAGAGGTAAACATAATGAACATATCTTTTTTCCACATAATAAAATGTGAATAAAATCATCATATATTCTCGTAAAACATAGTAAAACCCTGAATTACAATAAAAACATATTGAATACATTCATGCTCCCCTATTTCTTATAAAATACTGAATATACTCCTTATATCCATAAATTTGTTATACTAAAATAACGATGGAATAAACAAACAATTAAATAGTTCCAACGTAGTCAATAATATCCAATATACTTTATCCACCCCAATTATCTCTTTTTAGAAAATCATTACCTCAACATTATGTCTATTTTAAGGTTTATCCTTCCCGTTAACATATATTTTTTAAAAAATATAACTTGTTATTGAGTCACTTTTCGTGGTACCACCCAATCTCGAAACCTTAATGAAATTGTACTGCAGTATAGTCATTATTTATTTTCATAATTCATATAACCATTAATTCATTGATACAACACCCAAATGACATATTTATTCAATCCAGACACACAAATACATTAATTATTCCACATCGACATCAGTAAAAGATTATTCTTGAACCTGATCCCATTGATTCTAATGAGATGTATTTTTTTGATGTGTAGGTCATTTATTCTCATAATTCCCCATTTCACTGTAGTTGAAACAGTTAATATTATTCTTTTATTTATTCCCTTTGAATTTATTATCCTGATTACCCTTTTCTTCATGCTTATAACAATATCATAGTATATTCAAGAACTACCAGGGTGATTCTTTCCACAGTTATCACATATGAGAAAGTCTGTATTTCCCTTCATACATTTATCCATAATTCTCTGTGTCATGACCTTCTTCTCTAGATTCATTTCAAACCCATAGGACTCAGAGAAATCATTAATTATCTTATTGACACATTATATAATTTCCACATATGATGAGAATACAAAGGAGTCTATTTCTGTTCAAACTATTGTCTTAAGATAATGAATGATTGGATCCTTCTTACTCTTTAGAATTTGTGCATTGGTGGGGTAGTCATTCCTTCTACAATGATCCATTTCAAAATAATGTCACACACTATAATAGGTTATGAATTATAACTTTTGATTCTAAACTAGTGGAATACATGACATAAATTGAAAATCATTATCATATATAATCACATAATAATAAATATGGTTCCTTTGAGGACATGTTTACTCATAAATATTTTATTATGGTTTTTAAATAAAATATGATTTATCCAAATCATATCCATTGGGAGTGTTAACCCAGGTGCTCAATAAGCCCCATTGTTCTGTACGAGGAGACCCCCGGTCGAGCCTGAATTTCCTTGTTAGAGTTTTTAATCTTAGGTACATCTATCCTATTACTGCGTCCACTTATAGTATCAAGACATGGCTATTAATTTCTATGAATAATAACATAATCTCTATTATAAAATTCTAGGATCCTCTATAATACTTATCCTCAAATTCTATCATAGGTTTATGATCCCTAATATAATTTTTCTAAATATATTTCCATTGTTATTTCAAAACATACTCTAATACCGACTATAACACCCCACCCCCAAATCCTAGAGTCGGTGAATTATTTTAACACATTGGGATGATTATAATGAATCAAGTCCCAAAGTAAAGATCATTTTAGAAGACTTGGAAATTAGATTACATACAAGAACATAACATTACACTCTATAACCTAAAAAACTGCATAAATAATCCTTTTATAATGTGATTATTCCCCTAGAATAACCCTTCATTTCAATCATAATACACTTCTTAGCATCCTAGGAAAATCAAAAATTTGAAAGGGGTGAGCTTAAATGCTCTATATGTGGTGTCCTATGAAACCTTAGTAACCAAACATGGTTGTTTCCTAATATAGGGTAATGCAGTGATTGTCAATGGTTCTCTGTAGTTGAGACCACATGATCAGAACTATGAAACTGATGTCCATGAGTTGTCAGTGGTAGTATTTATAGTGAATATGTTGTGACAATACATTATGGAAGAATTGGTTATCATCTAATATAACCAAAAGAGTTTGAAGTATTTCTTCTCTCAGTATTACTTGAACATGAGGAAGAGATGATGGCTGGTGTTTCTCCCGGGCTATATCTTCGAAATAGTCTATAGTCAGAAAATAGGAAATGCGGTGGATAATGCTCTCAGATGGAGATTGAGTTCAAATCTAAAGAATGCGACATTGGAGTATTTTGCCTTGATTTAGAAATCCTTCATGGATGGAGATGAAAAATATTATCTCCAGTCAATGGTGGTTACCCCTCCACTCTTATAGTTCATGTGGGAAGAATAGCTTAGATATATCAGCAACAATACTACACATGCTCTAATTTCAACATGTAATTACCCTGATGAATATTCAAGAGATTGGGAGAACATTCTATTTTTTAGAGTATGAAAAATTGTATAAGTGAGATTATGGAAGGAGGTGTTGAGGGATTTCCATACATCCCCTTTGGAAGTACACCCATGTGTGGAAATGTTGTACCAGGACCTAGGATTTTGGCATTGATGGTCAAGGATTAAGAGGGAAGTGGTAGAGTTTGTCTCGAGATTCCTCACTTTTCAGTAAGTGACAGCGACGCTCTAGGTTCTCGTAGATTTTTCTCAAACCCTTGAGGTTCTATAGTAGAATTAGGATGGAATATCAATGGAATTAGTGATCGTACTACCACATATGTCCAGATAGAATGTTAACATCTGGGTGATCATTGTCCGACTCACCTAGTCAACCCACTTCCTAGCGATTTAGGAAAAGGATTAAGAAAAGATATTGGGATTCCACTACATACAATAGATAGTTCAATTCCATAGAGTAACATCTATGATAATCTCATATCATGATGCATGATTATATCCTGGTTGTGGAAGGGATTGCATGAGGTTTTTGGGACTCAACTGTGCTTGAACACAACTTTCTACCCACAGATAGACAGTAATACAGAGTAGCCAATTCAGGTCTTAGAGGACGTCAAACATGCTAGCAGCCTCGATTTTGGTCATAGTTGGGTGGATCAGCTACCCCCGGTGTAATTTTCATAAAATAATAGCTACAAATCCACCATTGGTATGACACCATTGAAGGCCTTGTACAGGAGAACCTGTAGGTCACCACTTTGCTGGAATGACCCTGGAGAGACATCACTCATGGTCCCAGAGTTGGTATAGGATACTTCAGAAAATGTGAAGGTCATCCAGGGGTGGAGGAAACAACATAGATCTATTAGATGTCCAATGTCAATAGGCTATAGATACCCTTCGAGTTCGACGATGGAAACCATGTGTTCCTTTTGGTCTATCCTTGACATGGTATATAGAGATTTGGCCAGGGCAGAAAGTTATTCTCATGGTTCATCAGACCATTTTTGATACATTGTAGTGGGAGCAAGGTGGCATACACTTTGGATATACCTTTTATTTTAGAGTGGGTTCTTGATGTATTACACATATCCTAGTTGAGGAAATACATACATTACCCATAAAACATCATTAACAAGGGAGTTTTGGATATTGACGATGGGGTGAGTTTCATGGAGTACTTGGGGGAGATTGGGGATCCATAAGAGAGGATCCTTCATGGATGGTTGATTCCTCTGGTGTGTGTTCACTGGAAGTATGGGATTCTCTGGGAGAGAACTTGGGAGAGGGAGGCTCATATTTTTTCTTAGTATCCCCATTTTTTTGTTTATCCATTTTTTGGATTTTATGGATGTAAATCCTTAAGGTGGGAAGAATATAATGTCAGAAAATTTTCTATGTTACATTTTTTATAATTATAATGGATTATTTCAAGACGTTGAACTAAGATGAAAAATTATTCCAATGAGAAGGGTGCATGAAATTAATGTTTGAACTGTTATTATGTTTATTAAAAATAGTGTGCGTGCTCTATTTTAGTATCTTTTAAACGTGCTCTTGGATTTGATATATGAGGGAACTGTTGTGTTCAGAGCAGTATGTTTTTCCTCAAGAAGGACCTAACTTCAACTAGCATGGGTCAACTACAAAAAATCATTTTTAGGCATTTTACAGAATAATAAAAAAAGGTAATTTTACATTTATTTTATCATTTTTTGATGACACAACAATGTAGTGACGCAGCAACAAAGCAGTTATTTTCTTTCACAAATAAAATAATGTGGCGACACTCTTTCATAGTGAAACATTAATGCTGAAACGAATTATTTTATTTCCTCCATTAATCAGGCATATGTACCGACGTTATAAGTCATAAAACTAGAGAATTTCCCTAGATCGTTAAATCATTCTTGAGTAATGAGAAGTAAGATATATCACCAGTGATGATGAATGATGAACACTGACGAATGATAGATCGTGGATGTCTATGGATTGATCTCCATCAATGATGGTTTCACTCCTCTGAATGATCATATTTACAAGTATAATTTTTATTTTCATCGTGAATTCATTCCATGTTATTTTTTGCAAAGAAGAACACCAACTAACCCACGAACAGTTTGATCCACAATTCAATTTTACTTATTGTGTGGTTAAAAATTCTAGATTAAAGAGGATGTACTATTAAATATTATTTTTTTACTCTTTAATATTTTCTAATGACATTAACAGTCCATGGGTGACACAAACAAGTCCTTGGTCCATTATAAGGGTGTTCTTGAGATTATACCTTTTCCAAATTCTTGTGTTCTTCATTGGTGGACCCTTATGGTCGCGCTGTGTTTTTAATGGTGGATCCAAAAATGTTTGGAGACCTAGAGTGATTGATAAAATAATTGGAGATCATGGAAATGAAGAATACAACCCGAAGTCCACAAGAGTTCTTCCATTTCAAAAAACAGTGCCCCAGAATGTGATTGGCGACCCATAGAAGGATAGCTACCAGGGTTGACGACAACATAGGGCCACCCGATAGTAGACGACCACCAGCTGGATGCCCAGTGGTAGAGTGTCCAACAATGGCGTGGATGCGAGAGGAAATCCTTGGTAGTGGGAGGATGAGGCTCTGTGAGCCTCATTGGATTATGGTACCACGATCGAGTTGCAGTTAGAGACGGTCATGCAGAACTAACATTTGAAATGTGGCCCAACCACATTGACCTGGGTAGATGCGGCCAGTGGGCTGCGTGCGGCTAGAGTGGAAATGATAGCCACTGCACTTGGGTAGACCGAACCAGTCTACATTTGATCAGGCTAGGCTGGAGCTGGTGGGTTGAACCCAGTGGGTCTCTCTAGGTGAGACCCAGGTCATGTTGGTTTAGGTCAGACCTAGCCGAGACCTGACCAACCCCATTTTACTTAGATTTACGTAGCTCTCAAATTGGATGTCCATTGGACGATCTGTTTTTTGTTTTGGGACCCTTAAGATGTGGCAAACCATTAGAGATAATATAAATAAGTTTATGTGGACATTGGAGTATGTCATATTGGCTAGAGGTGAGGTGATCCTAGAATAAGTGTGATAAGGACAGAATCATGAGGTTGGTAGCCACTGAGATTGGATGTCCATCCTAGATTGTGTGTCTGACCTATACTATGTGTCTTATCTAGAATATGTTTATTTCCATGACTTAGTTGGTACTCCCCTTTTCCAATAGAGTATAGGTCCTATATTATTTCATGAAACCCCATGTGTTACCAACACATTAGGAGTTATCTACACTGTGTGTGTTACCTACGCACCATGTGTTACCGACATTCCATTTTTACCCTACCCTCATTATGTTACCAAAACATCATGTGTTACTACATGAGGGTACTGTGGATTATTACGAAAATCATGTTTACATAACATATACAAATTCTTAATGTGATATGATTCTAGTGACTCCCTTGACTATACATTTTATAATCCACACATTATGTGCCTATTTTCTAGTCTACATTGTATATTTATTAGAGATATTATTTGTGTTACACTTTGTGTAATTCTTATGTGGTTTTAGGACCCTAGTGAGTATTTTTTTACTCACCCCTACACGGGATTCTCGGACTTCTATCGTGTATTGTGCATACAATAAATAGATTTGACGGAGTCCTTGGTGGCTGGGAGACAAGGGGTGCATCAGTGCGACCCGGAAGATATGGTGCATTTCTATATCATTCAGATATCTTAAAATGCCAACCCTTATAGTGGGGTTTTCTACATCTGAGATCAAAGAGCTTGTACTTTTCCATTTCAATTTTGTTTATATTTGGGACCTTTTTTCATTCAGTTCTCTACCTTTCTCTTAGTGGGTTTTCTTATTGGTTTGCATCCATGATTATGTAGTTTTTTTTGTTTCATCCATTTCTTGGAGACGGGAGTGTGAGTACTGGAACTTGGAAAAATGCCTCCCAATAGTAGGATATTCACACGCGGCACTAGTCACCAGCCCCTGGCCTATGGGAGGAAGGTTGTGGGTAGTCACGACATAGGCCTCAGAAGATGGGTCATGACATAATTCCATTCTATACAATTTCCCTAAGATTCCACATGAATGGAAAATAATAAATTATATTGATTTACTTAAGAGAGTGAGTACTATTTTTCATGCATCATATAGAATGGTTCTAATAAAATTATGGGGACTACATGTATAAAATGAAGAAATGGAATGAAAGTGATTAAATACACCAAGAAAATGTCATGGGGAATATTATGAGATTTTTTTAATATTGAGTTATGGTTATTTTGAAATATTTATTGGATATTGTAAAATGAATTAGATTATGATGAATAATTAGTACACACTTCCTCAATTCAAGGACCTTGTTGATCAATTGATGTGAACTGAAAGGTCCTGAAAAATTTATGTTCGATATGGGAATCAAAACCACAGATTTAAAAAATGGGATATTCCAAGCACATTTTTTTAAGATGTCATATTCACTATGAATATGTTATGATTTCCAAAGGACATAAAAATTATCATACTATTTACACGTCCAAAATAAATAATATCTTCCATATGTACCTTGAATCCTTGTAATTTTATTTTTAAATGGTATTTAATTCTACTATGGAATATGAAATGATCATGAAAAGAAAATATTGATTGTATTGGGGGGCAACCATGATCATCAAAATTATAATAAATTCCCTTTGTGTGAAATTTTAAGACAATATTTTTTTTGTTTTGTAATCTTTAAAATAATAATATCATTTTATCCAAACAATCATGATGAATTTATTTCATAGAAGATACCTGAGATCCTCTTTGAGGTATGAATATTTATATTATCATTTGAAAATTACCATCTCATTTTCTAAGGGGTTTAAGAGCAATATGACCATTTAATACTTTGGTAAGAAAATATATACCATTAAAAAGGAATATATATTACATAAATTCATTTTTTTACATAAGTCTCAACTAACTTTTGAACATATCCTCATATTTCATGGACTAAGAAATGGATATGTGGTATATTTTTATTTATCTTGATCTAGATAAGGTTTTATTCTTATGTACGGAGACCAGGTCAAATATTATTTCTTGAGAAAGTTAGAAACAGAAGAAAATAATTACTTAATGCCTCACTAGAGATTAAATACTATGTAATGGCAATTAAAAACATGGAACTGCTACCTCTTTGGGGAAATGATACCTATTTTTATTAATCATAAAAAACCTCCAACACATTTTATCTTTATTTCATTTAATATAAAGGAAAAATGAGATGGATGAAATATCTCTATATGTTTGAATTTAAATTAGTTTATAAAAATATAAAAAGAAATAATGTGGTTGATGTATTATGATCAAAATAATATAACAATGTGGATACGAAATATCATAACCAGTGGTATCTAATGGAAATAGTTTATGAAATGCATTTAGATTTTTGGGAAGAGAATTAGAATCCAATTTTATATCCTCATACACTTATTCGTGATGTAATGAGTATGATTTGAGAGGCCCAAAAATAGAAATTATAGTACCATTGTATGATATCAAAACACATTGGTGGGGAAAACATTGAGGTCTATCTAGTGGATTCATAATATATTCTTTTATTTTGGAATGGAATAATATTTTGTTCTTTATTCCAAGAACAAATTTTTTTAACTTATAAGTATTCAAAATATGAAGTTCACAATATAATTCAGAAAAATTATACTAAAATGAAGACACATATTTATTGTACTGTATGAAATATGAATATGATAATTTTTTATTAGGGATGTGTCATACCAACAAGTAAAGGATATACATCAACAACCAAAAATAATGTTAGAGTATTTTCCTATTACATTTTGGAAATAAAAATATATTTATATGGACATTATCCCTTGTATACCATAGAAAATTTGGAAGAATGATTCTATTTGGGTTATTAGGAAAATACCATTATGTTTTCAACATTTCGTTCCCATAAATGATTCTAATATGATGGAATAATATAAAATACATTATATAACAGAATTGGTGAAATTTCATGGAGTATAGAAATTTATTTTTTCTTTCTAAGACAGTAAATTCACATGATGATTTCAAAGATTATTCTCATAATCAAATCACATTATGTTTACCATGAGAATGTTATATCATAAAATAACTATGTCCAATTAGAATTTATGATCTAGAAATTATAATATATGCTCTTTTCAAGTGTTATGGACATTAGTGGTTCATTGGAAGATCATATTTCCTAAATAAAGAATTATATAATAATTATTAATTTTTACATTATAATAATCACTCATTTTGAGGCATTATATGGTTTCTTATGTCAATCTCTAGTTTTATTCGGAATATAGTAGGGAAACATAATGTATATATCCATGTATTTTCTATGAGACTACTATAAAAATATTCATTAATACAAAACTTATGGAAACTATCCAAAATCTATATAAATCATGTGAATACAATCACTGAATTCCCTTATTATTGATATCATTGATCAATTTTTCATCAAAATGTCCTAGATAATTGCTTATTTCTATTTAAGGAAATGAGAAAAATTGTTTCCGTATTACATTGATACATTTGAGATTGTGAATGTATTGGTAAAATCGCATATCAGTTACCCTTTCCATCATGATTAAATGTTATCCCTAAACTTTTCCATGTAAACTATTTAATGAATTACTAGTCTAATATTATCCATGGTATAATCATGGAATACTCCACCCATTAACTGAATTATATATTTATTAATTACACTCTTAATATATTTGAGAGAATATAAAATCACTTTTAGTGAAAATGAATTTCTTTTATATGAATATGAATATTGTATGGTCTAATTCCTGAGGAATATTTGGAGTTTCAGATGTTCATCTTGGATCAATGTAATGATCTCTTATAGGTTATAACTTATATCTACCTTATTATAAATTTAAATCATTATATAATGGTCGGTGTAATATCCATGAATTGTGAAATTTACATATTTAATTATATATTTTCAAGTTAAAAAATGTCTAGGTTGGGTTATGAGAGATTCAATGTTATTTTAGGATGTTTTGTTGTGGATATAAGAGGAACATGAGTTTCATACTTATATTGGAAGCCATTTAGTTAATACATGTAAATAAGGAAGATAAAGTGAGGTCATTAAAGAAAACACATACTTTGAGCATAGTTTATCAAAACCATGAAAATAAAATCAATCAGATGATTTTTTTGGAATGGTAAATTTGTATTGTTGGTGTACAATTTCTAAACCAATCATCCAAACCATTTAATAAGATTGATTAATAATTAAAAAATTGATTTTCAGGCCATACACTACCCTAGAACCCTCATATATCCTTCTTTATCATATCAACTCAACTTGTTTCACTTATGTTGTAGTTTATTAATGAATTATTTATGTATATTCCTTATTTATATGTTTTTTAGGGTATTATGTCTTGTATATTGAAGGAAAGAGTCGTATTAGTCCTCCATCTCAAATATTTTGTCATTTTATTAGAAGTGGAACCCCATAATAGTACTTTCATTCATGAATACAAGGTTTATGGAATGTTTCTAAATATCCTGATTTTAATCCAATAAAGGAACGCAATACTATGCTTGGATTTATGACAACTCGGTGTGATTATTTGTGTCAAACACATTTGTGGTAGCTGGATTCTCCTCTTTTTCCACAGGATCCTAAAACACCATGTCTTTTTTTTATAAAATTTTTAATTAAAATTTTATCAAAAATCCTTTTTAAATCCTGGTTGTAAATAATTTTTTAAAAAAATGTAGAATTTTTTTTGACATTAATCAAATGTTCTATTAGATGATTGAATGAGTTTGGTTTTTTAAAGTAATTGATTTTGGTTAGAGAAAATTTCATAAATCTCATAGTTGTGTATTAATATACATATGGAAAGGAACGTGTGGGTTTGAAATTTTCAAAACTCAAAATATTGTGGTATATTTGATTATGATTGTGAGTGATGAATTAGTATATGAGAGTGTAAAGACCCGTAAATTTCAAGGAAATTATTTTCCTAATTTTCTTTGGAATTTTACAAGAATGCAGTTTCTGACGGCACCTGTTTCCGAGGCCCGGTGTGCCCGGAATCATTTTCCGAAGTTTGGCTCGGGTACGTTCAGTGAACGGACGAGCGGGGTTCTCTAACTTTTGAACCGGTGCCCGGAATCGAATTTTGAGGGCACCGATGAAATCACAGCGCCGGTATTCGCTTAGAAATGCCTCTTCCGGAGTTGCGTTTTCTCGGGTGTGGTTTTTAATTTTCAGGCTTAAAGTTAAGAAATAAAATAATTTTGCGACAACTTTATTTTATTTCACTTAAGCCGCTTGGAAGCCACTTGAAGCCATATAAAGGCGGCTTGAACTGAGTTGAACTGGATAGGATGCTATCCAGAAATATCCTACCCCCTTGGTAGGATATTTGTGAGCTGGGGCCCGCACGAGCCCCGCCGTTTCTTTCCGCTAAGAAACGCACCCGTGAAAACCCGTCTTAATGAAAGTCAACTGACACGTTTTATAAATTCTTAACAGAACATTTAATTGGGCGGTTTATTTCGTGAATTAAATGGGCTGTTTCTTTCGTGAATTAAATGGACTGTTTCTTTCGTGAATTAAATGGGCTGTTTCTTTCGTGAATTAAATGGCCTGTTTCTTTCGTTGAATTAATTCAACGAATTAAATCAATCGTTTCTTAACCTGTTTTCGTGTGTTGGCATATTAATAAAATAAGACCAACCCAAAATCTTTTGAGAAGATTTGAGAGGATCCTTGTTTCTTCTTCTCCCTCGCGAAGAACGCGAAGAACACGAAGAACGCGAAGAACGCCGAACCCGGAAATCGACGACGCGACGCCTTGATCCGCATCGCCGACAACGTTCTTCTGCGACGTCTCTTCCTCCGCGACGGATCTTCGATCGACTTCCTGAGGTAAGAATCTCAGACCTTCCTTTTTATCTCCTTCGTGGTTCTTAACCAAAAACACGGATTTAATTAATTAAATTAAATCTACTGTTTCATGGTGCGTTGAGTTCGCTGACTCAACACCGGATTCCGCGACGACGCGACGCCTCCCCGCGACGACGCGACGATCCCTCTCTTCCGCGACGAGCTTTTCTGCGAAGAACGCCTGCGCGCGACGATCGACGAGGTAGAGATTTATTATGGGAATTACCCCTTTTTAATTTATTCCCGTCAATGTTTCTTAAAGAAATCAAAGAACCGAATTGTGAACAATTTTAATCTTCTTAAAATTGTTATTTTTCCCGTGTGGAATAAAATTCTCCCGGTTGTTTATCTCTAACGCAGAGGGTGCGGGCCAAACGAACACGGCCCGACGACCCTCCGCCGTTCATCGTTTTGTGCGGATGTGGAGGGCGACGACGGAACGTGCCGCAGCGGATGTTTGACGATTCCGCAGTAAAGAACGGATCCCGGGAGGAGCAATGGCGCAGACGGGAAGAGAATCGGACCACCGGAGCGATCCCGGTGGCCCGCGGAACTCGTCGGCGGCACGGGTCGCCGGCGCGCCGCCGGACGAGGCCGCCGCGACTTCAGCCGCGGCGGCGGCAGCCAACGGACCCGCGGCCGCGCGAGTCCAGTTCGCCCACGCGGGACGCGGCTCTGCTGCGTCCGCGGTTCACCAGCGCGGCCCACGCGGGCCGCGGTTTCCTCAGGCCGCAGGTCAACGCCCGCGGCGCCTGGCACTCGGCCGCCCGGCCGAGCCGAGCCAGGCCGGTCCGACCGGCCGGCCCGGACCGGGCCAACCGGGTCGGGTCGACCCGGTTCGGGCCGACCCAGGGGGGTCGGGCCATGTCGGGCCGGGCCCGTACCCCCCCTTCTTCGGACGTTTTCGTTCAAATGGCCGTATCTTGAGCTACGGGCCTCCGAACGACGCGCCGTCAGTGACAACGCGATCCTTGGATCGAGACGGTCGTTTCGGTATACTATACTCAAGGTGCACCTTCCTTTTCGGGAGCCTACGTAGTTAAAACTCCGTAGTTAAGCGTGCTTGGCCTAGAGCAGTGATCAGGATGGGTGACCTCCTGGGAAGTTTCCCAGGGTGGGTGTGAGACAGAAAGGCCAATAACTAACAGACTGGGCGTCCGATTGACGCGCCGTCTGTTTCGTTGAATTCCTCTAAGTGAGACGGATATTTTGGCATACTCTGCCCGAGGTTTGGACGCAGGTGGAGTGCGGTCGGGTTGGTTTTGCCTTAAAAACCAACCGGGCCCCTGGGACGAAAAAGCCAATAACTCTCAGACCGGGCGTCCGATTGACGCACCGTCTATTGCGTTGAGTTCCTCTTGATGAGACGGAACTTTTGGCATCCTCCGCCCGAGTTTTGGATGCAGATGGATAGTGGCCAGGTTGGATCGCACTGAAATCCAACCGGGCCCCTGGAACGGAAAAGCTGATATCTTTCAGACCAGACGTCCGTTTGACGAACCGTCAGCGGCATTGGTGATCACGTTGAAAAACGATCCCTATGAGTATACCCTGTGAGTGTTCGGGGTATAGTTGAGTTACGGCCGGATTGGTTCGCTCATGAAACCAACCGGGCCCCTGGGACGAAAAGGCTAATAACTCACAGACCGGGCATCCGATTGACGCGTCGTCTATTGCGTTGAGACCCCTATGACGAGGTGGTCCTTCGAGATACTTCCTTGCGAGACTTTGTGATACTTGGAGTATCGACCAGTAGCTCGTGGAGCGGACCCTCCCGGAGACGAGCGGGCGGAGCACGGAGACCGTGTAGCTGACTGAGACCCGACGACTGCTGATCGAACGACTCGGTGTGCGACAGAGGTGCGCTTGGTTGTAGCGGCACAAGGGAGCGCTTGGTTTTAGCGGCAGACCCACGACAGTTGTGCGCTTGGTTGTAGCGGCACATGGGAGCGCTTGGTTGTAGCGGCAGACCCACGACAAAGGTGCGCTTGGTTGTAGCGGCACATGGGAGCGCTTGGTTGTAGCGGCAGACCCACGACAGTGGTGCGCTTGGTTGTAGCGGCACATGGGAGCGCTTGGTTGTAGCGGCAGACCCACGACAGAGGCGCGTTTGGTTGTAGCGGAACATGGGAGTGCTTGGTTGTAGCGGCAGACCCACGACAGAGGTGCGCTTGGTTGTAGCGGCACATGGGAGCGCTTGGTTGTAGCGGCAGACCCATGACAGAGGTGCGCTTGGTTGTAGCGGCACATGGGAGCGCTTGGTTGTAGCGACTGGCCTGCATTACTCGATAGGTGGAGTACTACATCAGTCTTAAGTTAGTGGGCAGTACCTCGGAGTTGTGACAGGACCACTGTACACTCCAGAGACGGAGCTCTTCAGCAGTTATGGTTTCGATGATGAAAATCCTGGTTTGAGCTGAGACTTTTGACCTTTTGTTTGCCTCATGATTGAGATGGGTTACTTGATAACTTAGGTATATGTATGGGCATATATCTAAGTAGAGGTTATCTGTTGAGATCTTATTTGTGGTTATCCTTGTTGGTTTTATAGAGACCTTGAGGGTCTCGGGGTCCCTACTGAGTATCGTTATACTCACCCATGCACGTGCTATTCCCGCACCTCGTTGTGTTGGTTGCAGATGACAGGCAGTGCTGATGGAGGCCGAGTGTTCGAGGACTGGACGGTACCCGGAGGTGGACTACACGACGAGTCAGTACCCGGAGGTGGACTACACGACGAGTCAGTACCTGGAGGTGGACCACTGGGCGAGACGTGCTCGGAGCGGACGGCGGGACCCGAGGAGCATTGGAGCTATCTGTACCCACCCTTCAGGCGGGACTTCCAGAGGACGGCTCGACGCTGCATTTTTTTCCTTTCAGTTGCTGTTTTTCCTTTCAGTTGTACTTTACAGTTGGGCTTGTATTTCCGGCCCCTTTTACTTTCAGCACAGCTTGTACAGTTTTTACTTAGTGTTTACTTTTCCGCTTGCTTACTCTGTGGTGCTTGTTTACTTTTCAAAGGCAATGCCTTCCCTTTTTGCTAGGATTTACGCCTTGGTGCTAGTCGCCAGCCCCTGGCCTATGGAAGGCGGGCTTGGGGTAGTCACGGCATGGGCCCCGAGGACGGGTCGTGACAGAGAGATAAATACCACTCATGATTTGGACTATTTAGTGTGCAGATTTGGGTAGTTGTCACATTGGTTGGTGTTATGTGTGGTTGTGTGGGTTTTTTACGGGTGTGTTATTAATGTGATTTATTTCACTTACTTGTGTATATATATATATGTATTTCACTGGTTTTTATTCATATTCATTCTTTTATTTTAAATAAAATGTGATGTAATTTGTTTCTTTTTCTAGGGGCATTTGTGGAAAGTATCACGGCTTGCCTAGTGGGCTTTATAATCAACCATGCATAAACATATTGGTGAATAAAAATATGTTGGTTTTTTTTATTCAATTAAGATGAATGTTTATTATTTTTCTAGAGGATATTCAATATTTTTCTCTCATGGATATATAGAGATATATATTTAGGGGATATCCATGCCTTGGAGTCTAGAGTAGTGACACCTTGTTTCATTGAGTCTTATTTACCATGAGTCATATTGATCTTAGGATTGCATATTTTTGTTTTTTCCTCATACATACTTATATTGATTATAATTTTTAACCTTGGATTATATCCTTTTCGTTATAATGAATATTTTTTTCTATGTATTATGATCTTCAAAGAAGTTATCGTTTTAAGGGAAAACCATCCCCCATGATTTAGGAAATCTCATGACATTTATCGTTAGCCTCATTTTTTAGGTGATTCACCTATGGATAGAAGAATTTTGTTAGATATCATTCTAATAAGTGTGATTTTGATATTAAAATTACATAACTAGAGTTCATTTTATTTCATTTATTACCATACATTATATTCATACTAAATCAGTCAATTTCTTGTTAAATATTTTTAGGATGTTCGATTCATAATCACATAAATAACATCAATAGGATAACTATTTTAGAAGGGATCATATTTCCATCATATATTGAATATTATTAAAGAAATATTTTTCATTCTTATATATTAATGAAAATTATATAACAATCAATGAATGGAGGAGATGAAAAATGAATCGCATCACTTCCTGGATGTTGTATTCCACATATACTAACAAGTGACATTGTCATTTTAAATTTAATTATAGAGTATTAGATAAATAATATATTATATTTTTAATCAAAATTATTTCATAATTATTATATATATTAAATAAATACATCATAATAACCATCTTTGTCTGGCGGTGATGAAAAAACATGTTTCTTCATATAGGTTGTTGTCCACACGTACAAACGACCTATGTTTTCAATTACTATGGATTGAAAAAAGGGATGGTAAAAAGTTGTAACATAACAAAAATAATTATTTTTATATTTTAGATAATTCTTTTTATATAATATTCGATATGATAGGTTTGAAGTAGGTGGAGGAAGAAATATATATGAAATACCTTAGTTAGGAGTTATACATCTTCTTTGAAAACCCTCCTTTGGCATACTACTTATGAATTATAGGTTGGTATTTTTGTTATATAATTACCTCTATGAAATGGTTAGAATATTTTTGGAGGGATTTTTGTAGGTATTAAATTATATATATTCCTCACTGTTTACGAATAATAGAGTATATGAGGTGCCCTTTTATAATTGATGGTTGTGACCCTCTCGTATTTATTCCTAACATCAAAATATAATTTATGTATTACTCATTGTTGAGGGGTACTAAATATATCCTATATAGAATTTATAGTGATAATTTAAAAATTATATCATCCAATAAATAGTAAGATGACACTTTTTGACCATATCGGAAATATTTAACAGTAATTCACCTGTTTTGCAATTTACTAAGGTTATAAAAATTTACTATAATAACTTTTTAAAAAAACATAAAATTGAACATATTAATAAATTTGAATATATTGATTCAAAATTTGAAACTAATTTTTCATGAATCATTTTTTATATATTTTTAGAAATAAAATTTGTTATAAATTCCAAATTCAATTAATGATTGTTTTAAAAAATATGCAATTTTAAAACTAATAATGAATTTATGCCAAAATAATGTATGATAATTATTAAAATGTATTTAATCATATTATTAATAATAAATGGAGACTATTTTTACATTTAAACTAATATAAAACAAAATGGGACTACATAAATACTTTAAATAAAATGTAATACTTTATTAAAAATATGTATTTTAAAATAGTCCCCAATAAAATCAGACATTTTAGTAAAATATGAAAAACTAACTATAAGATAAATTAGATAAATTGATATAAAAAATGATTCCCATTATATAAAAGTAAATATATAAATTTTAGAAATATAAATATTAAATAAAACTATATAATACATGTGAAACTCACTGGTTATATTTTTTTTCCTTTTTTGATTTTAAAAACAATATAAAATTAATATAATGAATGAAAATACATATAATCTAGTCAAGAATATGAAAATAAATTAAATGAATTCCTTATTAAAATTACATTTGATTTCAAATTATCACCCTTAATGAAATTGTATCCTCGTAATTTTTTTCATACTTAAGCATGTATTGTTATTTTTCCTTCATTTATTTTTTAGGATAACATGTTTCTTCCTAAATCAGTTGTTTTATCCAAAAAAATTAAACTTTTTAGTTAAATTATTACATCCCACCTGATATTTATGATATAAAATGTGCACTTGGTTTTACTCTTAATAAATACTCAATTCTAATATTACCACCTTGTGGATCAAAACATCATAGGCATCTCATAAATAACTCAACAATGTTGAATCATGAAGCACATCATATACCTCAAAAAATAATTAAGTAATGATTATTTAGAAATTAAGTGACCTACCATTATATAGATATTCATATTGACCAATAAACTAAATGATATAAATTCTATTTTAACCAAAAAACATAACACCATTCCATGGATAAACTTTTAGAATAAAAATATCTTCTACCTAAAATGGAATATGTTTTCTTTAGTTGTCACAAAAACAATTTTTATGCCATAATATTTCCCTATGTACTATTGATTCATATATACCTTCTAAACTATTTTATCTACTATTTATGGCCCCAAAAAAATTCATTCACTAACATCATCCAAATGTATTTTGGTTTGACATAGCTTTTCATATAATTCCTAAAAATGTTTCAATTGAATTCATGAATAAAAAAAGTTATTATAAGAAAATTATACTATTGGATAAATCATATCCTAATATCCCTTATAATTTAATGATAAATCATGAATAATATCTTCTAATATATGAATTGTTCCCTATTATCATCCAATTTATTGAAGATGAAATGATTTACTAAAATTTAATTTAGTACCATATGAATATTTTATTCCTTTTGAAATTTTATAGTTAAATAGGGGATCATGATCAACCATGATATAGATTTGGAGTCCACTTAATTAGAGTACCACATTAAGGTATAGTCCAGAATGTTTATACAAAGATATATTCTCTTGATTGGACATAAAATGAAACTATTTAGTTAATCGATCATCAATAATAAAAAACAAATTATATTAATAAAATGTATTTTTAATCCCACCATGAAATCAAATGATATATTCCTCAGTTTTTATTCAAGTAGTATTAAGGGGTCAATTATCCCATTTATTAGTTGTCACTTATAATTAACCTATAAAAAAGAAGTCATTTTATTATAAAATTAGTCATATCATTCTTCATTCCTTCTCACTAGTAATATTTAAAACAAAATTGTATTTCAGAGTGATTCAAATAAAAATAGAAATATATAAAATGTGATCCTCAATCAATAATCCCTTATTTAACTATAAACACTATGAAAAAAACCCATTCCAAATATTATAACATATTTTTTAATATTTAATTTATTGAATTTACCTTCATTAAGAAGATTAATTTCTTCTTGAAAACCATTATCTATTTCTTAATCCATCAAAATTATAATAGATTATGATGATAAAATTGATAACCAATTCAAAAGAGAGGGGGATCTAATATGAAATTTTTCAATGAAATCATAAATATTTTTAACAACCAAATATAAATGTTAGAATCATATCATAGTTAATATTACATTTTATTTTATTCTCAAGGAACTATATATCTAGTTTTATTTTCCTAGATGATTGTGAATCTTGAAATAATAATTTAATATTTTATTAAGTATATCTTATTCCTCAGTTTGAACTATTTTTTATTGAATATATACCTTAAAAATTTATAAAAAATATATATTTCACATTTTGTCACATATTTAACATTCCACCAATTTGATTTAAAAAAATACACTAATGGAAGCTCATGATCATGTGTTAGAAAATTATACTCAGGGAGAATTATTTGAAATGTGGCATAAAACTTTGAAAGATCAATTTACATTAAATTCTGTATATAACCCCTTAACTAAGAATCATTATAAATAACAGACACCTAATTTCTAGAAGGAATGTATAAAACTAAAAAATTAATCAATTTCATTTTCTTTTCCATTAAGAATTCTTCACATTCATTTTATAAAAAATTATATAACTTACTTTTATAGTAAAAATAATTATATTGAGTGATAAATGGGAATAATTTCTACAAACGAAAAATAGAAACCTGTTAATCCATGAATGTTTCTAATATTGACGACATTTAATGTTATTTCCTACTACTTATGTAGAATCCATTATTTTTAGGTATGTTTCTCTTAGATATTTATGTGAAGAACTTTTACTTGGGTTTTAAATCTTCCTTAAACCATTGTGCTCGAGACCATTTTTAGAGATGAAGATAATTTTCAAGAGAAAATGACCTAATGTTCTAGGATATATGTTTGACATAATAGTGTTTTTTATAAAAGTGTATATAAATATTTATTGAGAAAATGGACTAAGATTTGTTATCTAGTCAATTACATATTATGAATATGATGTATGAGGTGAAACTATTTCTATGTAGAAGCAGTTAACTAGTTCCCATCAAGAATTACTGCAAACTGGGAAACTGGTTCATATCATGAAATATTTTTTTGGGGTTATTTTACCATGAGAAGACTTTTTTTTGTAGATCTTTTAAATCAGTAATTCCAATTCATGAAAGGATTTCATGTCATGAAAATATCATGATTGGACTTTTGAAATCACATTATATGAATGATTCATTTTACTTCTACCGTGAAGCTATCTCTCTCTCTCTTTCCATACCTCTCAAACCCTATGGAGACTATAATAACTTTTGGACCGATTACTTACCTTCAAGATGTATCAATAATATAAATCATCCTAAATATTTACTTTTGACCTCTATCTCCATCATTCCTCATTTTTGTTTCTAATTGAGAGTGTTCTGGAATCTCTAGATAAAAGAAGCTGGTCTACCATAAATCCATATGTTCCATTCCTATTTTCTATGTATGTGAAATATTATGTTATTTCAATAAAAATACATGAACATTAAAAAAAAAATTTCTGATAATTAGGTTTTCAGACAACACTTTTCATCCATTTTCATCCAAATTTGTTCAAACTTGACAAGAGGATACCCATGGGGAAATCCTACAACTAAATAATAAATAATATGCTAATGGATTAATGATCTATTTTATAATGGCATGATACCTTAGAAGTTTAATTGTGATAGATTCCCCTGGAAGGATAGATTACATGATTATTAAAATGACTAGTGATAATTTGAAACAAAATGGGTTTAAATATGGAATGGAATGTCCTGAGATATAACACCATGATTAATAAAAAACTTAAAATATAAGAGTAATTAGATGAAATAACTATTGTATATTAGGATATTATGTTATGATTTTCATACCATTAACACTTATGATGTGATTCATATTTAAATACATATGAAAAGGTATATTACTGATGATAATGACATGCTTATATGAAGGAATCTTCCTGATGATTCTAAAATCAATATATAATGTGACCTCCTTGGTGATGTTTAAATATGTTTATAAATGGATTTTCTTAGTTATGAAGTAGTGATAAAATAACATTATTTTACTAATTATGATGTAATTATTATAAGTATTACCCCGGTTGTGTGATTATTCCATGGACATGTTGTTAAGGTTGGAATAGAGGTGATAAAAACTCAATGATACTTTGGCATGGTGTAAAATAAGTTTTATTGTTTTACTATATTAATTGATTAATTATTAACCATTTTTATCACTTTATTCTATCCACTTATTGTTAGTCTTGTTTTTTAAACGTGTTGGTATCTACCTATAAATTCTTACTCACACCCTATCCAAGAAATCATTTTTTACCTGGGAAGAGTATATGAATGAAGGTTTTTATAATGGAAAGAACTTGTTTTTTATTATGGCTTGATATATGGGTTGGAGTTTAGAGTTGGGAACAACATAGCGTTCATGACAAGGTTCTTTTGACATCACTTATATTAACATGGTATTTTTTCTATTATTACATCAAATTTTTATTTAGAATCATATAATACTAATATTACAGGGATTATTATTAATTATTTGAATTGGTTAATGATTTACCATCAAGTAATATGATGCATTATTTTCATTATTTTACTTACTATGATATTTTTTACTCCCACAATATTGTGACTCTATTCTGGGGTGGTATATTCCCCCCACAATATTTTCTACACCAACACTACTAGTTGGTATCATCTTTCCCAAGGGGAGTGACACCTGAGGTCATGTAACTGACTTGATCTGGCCATATGAGTTTGTGTTGGATTGGGGGATGATACAGAGTGGTACTAGAGGACCATGTTTTATTTTCTATTTATTTACAATTTGGGAGTTGTATAATGGAGTCTACGATGTTTTTGGTCCTAGTAATGATTTTATTCAGGGAAATATCTAATCTATGTAGGGGGAAAAATATGAGTATCAAAAAATATTTTATGTTGTTAATTTTAATGGTAGATATTATTTCACCTAGGTTTGTTCAAAATGTTGTGTGATTTTATTGTTTCATGAGATTTATACTCGTGAGCCAATATAGTGCAAGATGTATATTAATTCCTCATGATAGGCACATCTTGATAAGTGTTGACAATCATTTTCCATGGTTGGGACATTTTTATTTCATGTGATTAATTTTACCCTATGAACTATGGAATGAGATACCTATTATATCTGATAAAAGAAAAAGAAAGAAATATTATGTCGTGATAAATTATTTTTCAATCCATGTTTAGAGATAATTTGAGCCAATGGTTCTTTGGTTTTTGACACCTATTACAGTTGAACTTTTTTAATTGATGTCCTAAAGAGTGTGTTTGTCTTGTATAGAGAATTTATACTCATCATCTCCGAATAGAGAGTCAGTAATAAGGAAATCAACATTATTTTATTGCTGTTAATCCATAGAATACTATGGATCATAAGGATCATCTAGATTTTAGAATCTTGACAGCTTCCTAAGGGTTGTGTAATCTATTCATTGGGAGAGTGTTCACATTATACATTTGATGTCCATGTTGATCAGATTGTTTCTACTGTAGCATCAGCCTAGGTTCACATAGGAGGGAGGCCACAAGAAACACAAATTCAGGAATTATTTATTCTAGGATATCTTCAATAACCATTAGACACTCATGGATATGAGGTTGAATCATGGGGAATACATGATCGGTGGACCAACTGATCATTTTTGGGGCCTAATATAGAAATACGTTAATCTAGAGAAGTTATCCTAGATGGACAATGAGGAAATTTTTTTGAGCCACATCAATCATAATACATTGTGGGATGAGAGTTATCGTGATTTCATGAACCAAATGAAGTGTGTAATTTTTGGGATGGACAATGGTAGAGGTCTCTCCAAATTAAAGTTCAATTCACCATATTTGTAAGCTGATTAAATCATCTGGGTGAGACGATTCCATGATAATATTCTCTATGAGACTATTTCACATGTAGATTTTTTCCTATTGAGTTTCATTTCAGAATTGTTGAAAATGGATATAATAATGGAATGTAATATGAGAGAGGCTATGAGTATTGGCCATAAAATGTTAGAAATTAAAACTGGAAGCAATTCTTCATGTTTAATGAACCCCTTCTCTAATAGTTATCACATTGGAAATAGTGGGAAGGGAAGTCAGGGTAGTGGGAATCTATCTCAGGCCTCAATTGTATTATAGTTATATCATTATTGAAAAACATTTCAGAATTATCTTTAGTGTCTATACCCCACTTTCGAGTACCAAGTTTGTGGTGTGATGGGTCACTAAAAAATATTTTTGTAGGGGCATGAAGAAGTGAAGATGTGTTAGGGGATCCAGATATGTACTAGAGTCTAGAAAAGATAAAAATAAACATTTTTAGATTAGTAACTATTGCTCCACAAGATATTTATGTCAATTTAGTAATTGTGGAATCCCATTACAGTAGTTGTATTTCTAGGAAGAGTGAATATAACAGTGTAGTTGGGATGAATCCCAATGAAGAGCTCTAAGTCAGCTTCTTAATATGAAGTCTATATCACCTAGATTGAATGTAGGATATTCTTCCTTCAAAGGTATGATTCTAGTATCATATTCCTCAACTTATGTTTCTTTTTATACAATGACATCATATTCCTTTATATCAAATATTTTTTCAAAGGGTTTGTTATACGGTGGGAATATTTTGTATTTTATTTTTACCATTGATTCACCATTTCATGTGTGGTAATGGAATATCAAAAATTGAAATGGTGTTTCCCTAGAAATTTTCCATTTCAATTTTATTTGGGAACTATTTGTTCTAGAAATTATAGGTTTAAATTTTTTCTTTTTATGTATTGGATATTTCTATATGAGGATCAAATCAGATATTACCAAAGTAGAGTTTCTTTTCTATCTCTAGAATGAGTCATCTATTTTCACCATGGTGAGTTAGATCTTCAAGCTGGTCATTGATGAAAAATTTAATGAATATTGGATTGTATCATTGACCAATTAGAAGGCCTTGATCTAAAAGATAGTGAAATATAGTAGGATTCTTTTCCTCCAATGGTGGACCATTTTTAGGATGTCTATATGGATGATTTCTTTGTATTACCACCTTAGTGGGAATCAAGTTCACAATCAATTTAGTGATATTAGAAAATCTAGTTTTTATCCTACCTTACAGGATAGATGATGTTGAGTTTCATGAGTTAAATGCTCAGTTTGAAGATCTGGAAGCTATGGTGTTCATACATTCTAGTACATCACCATTGGATTCTCTATTTCATTTCACTATAAAGACCGATGAGACTTTTATCTTACATAAGGACTATCTGATATTGTACCATATGATGGATAGGAACCGATATCATCATTCATACATTGAATATATCTTCAATTAGTTAATAGGTTCCTAGATTTTTACAAATATATATTTGAAATCATGATACCATTAGTTGAGGGTAAAACCATCAAACATACCTCAAACTACATATATTATAATGTATAGATTATATGTGATCATAGTGATGAAGTTTTGTTTGACAAATGCATCAGGAGTATTTATGAATATGATGAATCAATTCATTCAACCTATTCTTTAATAGTTTTTAGTTGTTTCAATAGATGAAATCTTATTTTACTCCTAGTAAGCAAATGATCATTCCTAACATCTTGACACCATCTTATATATATTGATAAAGAATTGAATTTAATATAATCTAACACAATGTTGTTTATTGATTAATAACATGTACTTATTGGGACATTTAATATCAATGTTGGGAGTTTTAGTAGACCTAGAGAAAGTTTCCTCCAGGGAATCATAGTATCGGCCAAATAATTTCTTTAATATTCTTAGTATTCTTGGTTTAGTAGGTTACTATTGGTATTTTATACAGGACGTCTATCTCTTAGGAGCACAATTTTCTGGGTGAACCAAAAATCTGTGATTTTTTTTTTGAAAGGATTCCATCAAAAGGGATTTTTGAATCTTAAGGGAAGTCATACCTCATCACTAATATTTATCTTACCTATGCTGGGTATGTCCTATAAATTGTAATGTGGTACATCTGGAGTCATACTTGGTGATGTTCTTCTGATAGATGACTAATTTATTTCATATAGAACCACAAAATTTAGATCGCATAAGTGGAATTACCCTATTAATAATTTGGTGTTAGATTTAGTGGTAACTACACTAGGATGACGGAGACACTATATTTTCGGTGAGAATTTTTTGGTGCACATAAACTTAAATATACTGAGATACATCATTTCTCATCAAGAAAGAAACCTTCTCTATAGGAGGTGGGTATATTATCTAAAATTCCTTCAACATCTTGTTAGAATATAAACTGTAATAGGGGAATTTAATTTCTATTTCCTTGATCTGGATGATATATAAGAGGTAGTGCGAGAGTCTTGTGATGAGTGGAAAATTATAGACCTCTTTGTAGAAAAGAATCTAGAAGATCATGATTCCCATGAATGAGTAGATTTCAAATCGACATAAGTTATACTGATTATTTTTTAGCACATGTTGATAGATTAGTTATCTAATCTAATGTTCTTATATTTGGTAGATAGATTATATTGTGGGGATCTGCCAAAAGGATTGTCTCTTGGCAGTGATAACATCCTTATCCTCCATGGCCGAGTATGGGGTCTTATAGGCTTGTGCGGGGTGTTGACGAGAGTTTTTCACGCTTGTTGATGGATGGTACATATAGGGATGACCAAGATGTATAGTTATCTCCATATATAGTATCAATGAATAGTAATAAAGAGTGATGTTGTGGTCTTGATGGAGAGATGTTTAAAAATATCAATAGGCGTGAGATGAGCATAACTGGGCAGTTACAACCACTTCCTATTATGGAATTGAAAGGGGATGATGTAACTATGGATTTTATGGTAGGAGTACCTTGGAAAACTCATATGGATGATGTAGTATGGCTGATCATAAATTGATTATAAGAAGGTATCCCAATTTTTTTTATTAAAGTTACCTTCACATTTTATTATCTATAAACTATTCACAAACAAGAGATAGAATATTTACACGATGTTTTGAGGATTATTGTTTCTGATAGGGATCTTTGTTTCATTTTTTAGTTCTATATGGGTCTTCAATTGAATTTGGGATCACATGTTCTTCTGAGTCAGTCATATCATTCCTATACTAATGAGAACTTTTTATGAACTATTCTGTTTCTAAAGGATATGTTTTGAGCCTATGTTTTAGATTTCAGTCATTTATTAGAGTCTCATTCTGAAGTCGTTGACTTTACTTATATTAATATTTTGTGGGAATTGAACCCAATAGAAACCCACAAGGATTTCTATGGAAGGTCATGTAATTCAGCTATTTGTTGGTTAAATATAGGCGAGTTATTGCTTCTTGGAAATGGTATCAAGAAAGAGATGTTTGGGTAGGTTCAGTTTATCTGGAGTCACATTGTGACCATGAATAGTAGGATGCAATAATATTTTTAGCACTAGAGAATAACATTTCAATTTCAGGTTGGTCATAATATTTTCTATCAGGTGTTTCCAAGGATGGAAAAACATTATATCAGGAAAAGGTGAATCTAGTGTCAAGGTCTATCATGCTGTTGGATAAGTGTAAAGGGTCAGTCTTGTGGAATACCAATTCACCATTCCACAATGATATAGTTCAATGAATGATGTTTTCATGTTTGGTAGATTTATAGATATCATCCGGACCCTTATCACATGAATGATGTTTATGGAATAAATTTTAATGGTGATTCATCCATTGGGGATCATATTATACAGATTATAGACTCTATTGACAATTATCACCATGGAAATACAATAATACTAGTTCGAGTGCAATGGAAGAATGATAATTTCTAAGAGGCTACAAAGGAGATTGAAACTAATATATGATGTTAATGGGTATAATTATTTATTTAGACCCAAATTGATACTTTGAATAGATCAGGGAAGACATACATTATGATATGGGGGGCGTAAGATGCTACCTTTCTAATGGAATGTTTTTCATTGATATTTGGTTGAACATATTTTTGATGGGATTCTTTCTCCTTTAAACCATGGTGGCCATATACCTTTATTGTGATGGATATCATTTTATTTGGAAAATTTCTTGTGGTTATGCAATGTATGTCGCTTAAATTATTTTTGATTGGGTATAAAATTATTGCAGGATTTGTATATAGAAGTAGGATAGAGATATATATTTTAGACACATTGATATTGTGGATATGTTAAATGATGTGAAACATTTTTAGGGAAGAATACATGAACTTTTTCAGTGATTGAAAATTAACACATCATGAAACTAGTTCACTATATGAAATAGTTAATCAGGGTTATTCTAAAGTGAGGTGATACATTATTCAACATGTCTTATAAATATTGAAATTCATGTCATGAAATGGTTTCACATCATTAATATCATTAAATTATTGGGTTTATGCAAATCCAGGTGTAAGATTTATTTTTCAACAACCATATAGCTCTCTCTCTATTTCTCTTGAACCCTAGAGAGTGTCTAGGTGATTTTTGTGTGATTCTTTCCATTCCAGATGTCTCAATCAAGAATATATTCCAATGGTTTCGTTGAGATATCTTTCATCATTGTTCATATTTTTCATTTAAAATTGTTATTATTTCTTAAATCCTTATATTAATGTTGGTTGTCAACAAAAAATCACAAACCTTTTTTTATTTGTTTATGTATGTGAAAAATTAATCAATTTCATAGACACATCATACAAATTAACAAATAGAAAAATAGGTGATGGAAATCATGTGTCTAGAAAAATATTTGATCCCATTGAATCCAAAGGTGCTGATGACTGACATGAAGCTACCCATATAGTGATCATAACCATGAATAATAAGAAACTGGTTAATGTCGTAATAATCTATTTTAGAACGTCATGATCCCTCTAGTGATTTGTTATGACAGATTCACCATGGAATATAGATATCTTGACTATCCAAATGATTGGTGATAATTTGAAATAAAATATATGTGGAAAGTAGTATGAAAATGACATAACATATAACAAGATAAATGAGTTGATAAATAAAATAAAGACAGAAGATATCTATTATGACAATTGGGTCTTATGATTTTATGTTATGTCATTATTGTATTTTTTATGTTTTTTGTGAGTAATACTAAAATTATTATACAAAGGGTTCTACCTCATGATGTTAATATTCATTTATGAAGGATTTTTCTCTGGAATACCGAACTTTATATATAAATTAGTATTTATGATGATAATTAAAATAATATATATTGGTATTTGTCCAGTTATACTGAAATTCTTAAATAAATGGATTTAATTAGTTTTACTGTAATTATTATATGGAATGGTTCAGTTAAGTGATTATTCTATATTCTTTTGGATATAGATTGCATGTTTATGAATCAATCATACATATATATTTTTATAGTGCCAATGTATATTGATTTTTGTATTTTATTAATTTATCAATTAACACATTAGTTTATCACATTATCTCATACACATTTTATTAGACATGTTTTGTTTAGAAATATTTGTGTCCTCCTACTTAAATTAACTCACACCCTATTTGGGAAGGCATTTGGTTCCCAAGTTGATTATATTTACACAGGTTTGGACAAGGGATCTGAACTTGTTGTTTATTGTTTATTATTAGATATATTGGAGCTCTAAAAAAAATACTTCCATGGGGTTTGGTACTAGCGTACATTCTGTTTATGTTTTTATCATGGTCCCTTATACTTATTACTTTAGTTTCACATTTAGGTACATTCCATACTCACAATACATGGATTATAATAATTTGGTTTACATGGTTCATTATTCATCTTATATTTTTATAATGTAAATTATCTTGTAGCTCTGTTACTCTGAGAATTTTTAATTTACAGTATATTGTAACTCTGTACTATGACTTATAGTCTCCCAACTATGTTCTCTACACGCATCAGCTAGTTTGTGGCCTATGATATATGTGCAGTTGTGTTTTAGTATCACTATGCAATATAATATGGCCATGTGATAGAGTATTGTATTGAAGGATGTTCCACTTAAACCACATTTATTTGAAAAGGATAGATAATTATTCTATATTTTGAAAAAAATATGTTATAGTAATGAAATATGCTGTATCTAAATGTCAAATTTCCAAACTTTTTGAAAGTAATTAATCATTTTTAAAAATTACAAAACAATTAATATATGCCATCCATGATCGTCAAAAAATTTAGTGCAATCAAATGATTAATCAACAAATAAAATTAAAAATTCATCTAAATATTCATAGATAATTTCATTCATAATATCTCTAAATGCAATGGTATAATTTATAAATTCAAAATGCATAATCAAAAAATCATAATTCTCATTCATAGTATAAAAAACAATACTCAAAATTCATTCCTCATTAACCATTAATTGATGATATTAAGGCGTGAGATCAATCATTTAAAAATACTTCCATCCATGTAGTATTCATCACTTCACTCAATGGTCCATTATTTTCCAAGGTAGTAATTAATTACATTAACACAACCATCTTATAAATACCGACACATCACATACATTTATATTATATGCTAATATATTAATATTCATTATATAAAATTATGATCCATGAAGGAATCGTATAGGTCTCAATGACTTGTGAAAATAGAATAAATATTGAACTAGCTAATAAGAGATATATATATATCATCTCCCCCTATGTTCTTCATAATTGTAACCCTTCAGATAAATATCATACATAATATATTTCTTCATAAACTAGGGAATGGAAACATAATAAAAAGTGAGCTTAGATTCACAGTAAGGGTGAAAACAAAAGATATGACCATTTTATGAGCAAATGTGTATGAAAAAAGGAGAATATCATTTAGAAATAAATCCATATATATAAGAGATCATAAAAATTAGTAATGGAATATATATTGGTAGTTCATAAGAGATGAATCAAAATGGATTTAAAGAACATTATCCTTTAGAATATATCATTGGAATATGTTATATGTTTTTTTAATATTTATAATCATAAAAAAATAATTTAGATAACAGTAAAGGACCATTAAAAAAACTAACAGAGTGGAATTAGTTCACTCTCTAGTCCCTTGTAGAAGTCTTCATTCATTCCCAAGACTAACAGAGTGGAAAATTTACCTTATTAAACTGGGTTAACTTATAATTTATATCATATTTATGTAATGATAAAAAGATAATAATGCAATGAATTGGAGGATGTTAATTTAACAACCCGACTCCAGGAACTCAAATTTGGTGTCTAATTTATTACATTGAAATATATAAAAGGGGTTGAATCTATAATTTTTGATGAAATTATTAGTCTTGGAGAACATTATAAATGAGAGATACACAATTTTCAAAATGAAACAAATTAAAATGAAAAGTAATGTAAAAACATTGGAATCCTTGAACTCACTCCAAGAATTTTTCATTACATTACGGGGAATGGAAAAACAATTAACGTGAGATCAAATTATTAGAAAGGATAAAATAAAACAGAAGCTATCATGAATAAGTAAACTATAATAAATATGGAATGGTAAATAACTAATAATATATTCCATTTAATCCATAAAATGAAAATCATAATAGGGTAATGATAAATCAATATATAAAGTTATATAACTTAAATAATTCCATTTAATCAATAACATCACCATTATAATTGGATAAGGAATAATTAATTTGGCATCATGAATAATAGAAAAAACATTCCATTTAATAAATAAAAAAAAATAAAATATATTCAATGATAATTTCACTGATAAAAAATCATCTATAATAATAATAACTCAATTATAAATGAATTAAATACAGAATTATTAGATTTTTTGATCTCAAGTATCATGATACCTCTATTAAATGATCCATTAACATGATTTTTTAAAACTATGGGTTAAACCCATCTGATTTGGAAAACTGATTTGTCTCATGAAACCTATCAATGCAATGAGGGGATATAAATAAATAAACCCCAATTATATCTACATATACAAATCATTCCATAAATATTTAACAATATATTTACTTCTGAAATCAATGCGCCTTGTCAACAAATACCTGTATTGTGTATTAATATAAATTTATCAATTTTTTTCAAGTTAAATAAATAACATTAGATATAAACATTGTTTATAACAATGCTGTATAGTTTAGACAATAATCAAAGAAATCATACTATAATATGGATACTTATTATAAATTTCATGTATAAACAAAAATTATCAAAAAAGAGATATTTGTTTTAATAGAAAGTGAACATTCATAATAGAAAGTGAGACTTCATAATAAATTATAAACCTTTTTGGTAAAATTTAAATTTTAAACAATTGAATAATAAATTCAAAAAAAAACATTAAAAATAATTAATAAATATGTATTAATGTTAAATACATCAATGGGTCAGTATATTAACTACATAAGGGTGAATAGGATCACATTAGAAAACATGTCTCAATGAAAAAAAAATTGAATGAAAATCCATTACCAAACACATTCAAATAGTTTTATATGATTAAAATTACTATATAATGTGTTCATGGATGTTTCTACTTTATAAAAAAACTAATTTTTATTTATAATATCATATATTATCCTCTTATACATTATCACAACATCTTTATTTATAATATTTCGTTATTATAATTATTTCATGTTTTAATTGCCTTGTTTTCTCATCCATATTTGGTAATGAAATTTTTTGTCTTTTTCCATCGGATATAAATGCACAATATTCACAATTATAATAATTTCATGAAAATAAAATTTAATCATTATCAAAATTGTTAGATCCATTCATTAATTTTGGGTATTAAAAAAGGAGTCACATCACTTCATGGATATAGTATACCATATATACACACACGAGCAACCACATCATTCTATTGACGAGTGCAAGGGTAAGAGAGAATATGATATATTAATTTTTGATAAGAAATATCATTCAATGTAAATAACATATATTAATTATCCTTATGACCTTATATGAAAATCATAACTCTAAAATGAATCAATTCACTTCGTGAGGCGACAGTCTGCCGTACACAAGAATGAAGTATAATATTATAAGAAGAATATTTAGTAAAAAGGTATATATGATATTATAATTAAATAATTATAAAATTTTCAAAACTTATTTATATAAATATTATCATTAAATAGATACTTATATCCAAGCATGATAGTTTTTTAGGGAGAAAGAGTTACATCAGTTCGTGTGGTTGTTTTCCATTATACACACGATCAACTATTCTGTTTACCATTTGATTGAAATGTACATGTATATAGGTTTCAAAATCAAAATAATAAAATGAATTTATATTTTTTAAACTAGTTTAATTATGTTATAGTTATTCCATATAATTTAAATGATGCAGATGATAAAATAATATAAAAACAACCAGTTAATATTGTTACCTATTATCCAAATGAACTCTTTTGGTTTTCACCAATGTCCTTAATTAGATTCATTTTTGATCAAAAAAGGGATATAGGATATTAATATGGGTTTATAGAAGTGATTTGGGAAGGTATTTTATAATATAAATGGATATGAATGTGTGAAGTGGGGAGGAGATGTGGCAGCCTTTTGTAAGTGGTGGAGAGGGAATACTGGGATTATTTGAAAAGAACTAATTATACCCACATTGTGTTCATTGAAAACTCCCAAAAAAATGACTCATTATTAACAATAAGATGTTATGAGGTCTAAATATATCCATATAATTTGTTATCTACACTTTATAAGGTCATTTGAACCTTTATCATTTTATTTTAACTCCATGGTAAATCAATTTTTACCTAAATCTGAGAAATTAATTTCAGGTGATTTTACTATATATAATAGTAAGAAAATAGTTTTAAATTACTAGATATTATAAATAACTCAAATTCAATGTATTGAATACTTTTTCTAAAATTATATTCAAAGATGTTTCAGAATCCAATTTAAAATTATTCCAACAAACTTGATGAAAAAGTGGGATTTTGAACAGAAAATTCTCATAAGTATATATGGTTTTAATATCAATATTCAATATGAAATTTATTATACAAAGATTTATTTTATTTATTAAAATATTACAGACCTAACATTAATTTTAAAAAATATAAATATAATCTATATTTTTAAATAATTTAAACTAAAAGGTAAATTTCAAAAAAATGGTTATTTTTTCACTAATCATCAAGAAATGAATATTTTTTGAAAAATCCAAAACATTAACCCTATGAAAAATGAGAAATTATTATTTAGAAAATTAAGTTCATTTTATCAGATATATTTTATAATTTTTTAGTAAGTAACATTAAATTATGTACGCAAAGCATAATTAAACCTCCTTTTATGGAAAAAATATATTTTTTCAAATAAAATTTCTCTATCAATCAAAAGGTTGTTATTTTATTTGTAATAAATAAATTTTTATTTAATTTTTTTATACACGTAGAAACCATATATTTTTTTAATTATGTTACTATTACTGATGCCCGCTTACATAATGATTGGGATATATTTTTCATATTTAAATAAAATAATAAATTATTGTTTTCATTTTAATATTTTGTTGTGTTCATAGAAACCTATAATTGATATTGAATTTATTAAAAAATAAATAAATATAAATTTATTATGTTGTTACATTATTCCCTCCAAAATGTTTTTCCCATTAAATTTTGTGTATATTTACCATGTAATATGTGAGGGTAGTTCTTCTTCATAATATCCTTTGATTCCCACATTTCTTCTCCCATTTATTGACTTCTACAAAGTTCATTTACTTTTATAGTGATCCATTTCCATAATAAATGATCTATAGTATAAATAGTCCGGATGGTATCTTCATATTATGATAGTTTAGATTCCAATTACAATTTATTAGAGGCGATCATATGTATTTGGTATGGCATGTACATACCTGACAATGATATATGGAACACAATATATACTATTGGGATAATTGGTGTCATTTCAAAGTGGAAATAAAAAATCCAATTAATTAAGGAATTTAAAAGGGAATTACATACATATAGATCATATTTACCTTTTTTTCAAAAATTATAACTCCCTTTTATATATATACCCCTAAGAAAAAAATTATCTCCCACTTTGATTTCCAAATACTTCTTCTAATTTCCAATATATCTAATTTTTATACATTGAAATGATATAATATGATCTTGAATAGTATTTGAAATTTATTTTTTTCAACAACATGTTCTTTCCCAATGAGTTTCCTTTCACCAACTTCACCACAACAAGTTGGAGTACAAAATCTATTTCTATAAATTTATTCATACATTGCCATTTGAATACTTGAATGAAAAATATTCTTATAGGAAAAATCATACAAAGGTAAATAAGGATCCCAAAAACCATTATTGTCAAGATAGAATTACCTCTAAATATCTTCTAATGATTTAATCATACATTTTTAATGTCCAACAGTTTTAGGATGGTCGCTAGTGCTCAAATGATTCTCAATATCAAGAGCATTCAAAAGAATCTTCAAGAATTTTTATATAAAATGGGGATCATGATTATTCAAGATCAAAATAGTTTCACCATAAATTATTATACATACAATAACATAGAGACTAGTGAGGATATCAAGAGGTTAATCTTCTCTTATAGAGAAGAAACGTGTGGATTAGGATAGGAAATCAACAATAACACATATTACAGTATTATTTCTAGAAATATATATACAAAATGAATTGATATTCCTTATTTTAACCATATGACAACTAATTTTCTATAATTCGACATTAAATTGTCTAATGTAATTATAACAATTTGGTAGATATTTACTATTTTCAAAATTACATGTTTGGCCTCTCCCCCACTTTTAAAAGTCCACACCTCTCAACCAAATTTCATACATAAAAATCGATTTGGTTCTGAAAATCCATGTCTAAATCAAATAATTTCATACCTACAAAAATTCAAAATCACTATTTTTTTGAAATACATACTGGGAATGAATTTAGTGAAATCCTAAAGAATATTTCTTGAAGTATAGGTAACATTCTGAAAAGAGAATATTTATTTGGATTCTTTTTCCATCTATTTGAAATAATATTATACCATAATTATATTATATACTCATACTAGTACATAAGAATATGTTATTTGGTTATTTAATTGATCTATATAAATTTCCTCTTTCATTGAATATCAAATGACATCATCAATCATGTGAACCGCCTTACGACCCGATGTAATTCATTTTCCATCACCATCATTCATGAATAGATATATTGATTCATTTAGAACATGGATATGATATTTATTATATTACTATACTTATACATTTTTAATTTTTTATATACCATCTTATGTTCTATATTATTAATATTTGATAACATTCACCCTATGTATAGAGGAATTCTACCTCACTAAGTGATATGATTTTTTTCACATATGATTTACATATAATATAGTAAGAATGCATTTAATGATTGAATGTAAAATATATGATATATATTTATTAACTAAAATAAATATATCTCCTAATTACTTAACCTAAACTCATTAATGGAATAATGACACCCCTCGTGAGTATGTATGACCTATCGTCTCCATAAAGTGATTCGATTTGTTTTACATGTAAAAAACATCAATAATACTCCTAAAAATTTATATAATGAGTAGATATAAAATTTATAACATTAATAAAAATATAATTATGATTGATCTATATCCAATAGAAAGGAATTAGAACATTCATCACAAAACACACATGAGAAAACAAGTCCATTATCACCCAAAACAATGAAAAAATGAATTACTATTGACAAAAAACTGCTAAAATGTTGTAATAGGATTATATATGATATATAAAATATTAATATGATACGTTAATAAATTAATAACATGCTTAAAATGATTATACATGAGTTTAAATCATGTTCACCCAAATGGTAGTTTGAGGAAAAGGTCTTCGTCTCAATTTCACTTTATATATTCATATTTTAATGTTGTGCAACTAATTTATTTTATACGTTGTATATAATTAAAATTTGTCATTTAATATCAAGAATCATTAATAATAATGGTATTATGTATTTTATTTTTAAATATATTAACAATGAGGATTTGAACTGAAAACTACAATGTGGAAATAAATTTCATAACCTAATTTCTTTAAATAAAGTTATATAAAATTTTCATTATCAATGACATTATAAGATAATATATGTTATTAATTTTTAAAATATTATATTATATTTCCATTGGGTTATGTGGGTTTAAATTTTATGTTTATAAACGATTAATTGATTGAGTTACACATCAATGTTGTGATATTATTAAGGTATTTTTAAAAAATTATCATTTCAATGAGTCATATTTGTTTATAACAACCACATTACATTTATTTGTGGTATATACTTCCTCAATGATTTTTTTAACAAGAATAGATATTTTTCATGATATATAATGTTCTATTTCATTTTTATTCTTCAGAGGTTTACAAATTAAAAGTTGCCAAAGAGGTAAAAAAATTTATTGTATAACCCCACTTCCACTGGAGATTATTTACATTATCTTAGGAAAATATCTCTATTGTGATCATTATTCATTCAAAACTGAATTTTTATTAAATATAAATATTTTTTATTGATTGATATTATTATTAACTAAAACATATACCATTTCTACCTATAATTTTTCCATTTAACGTTATTTGATTAACTATGGAAATATTAATAAATTGGTATCCTTTTACCCAATGTGTATATTTGGTGATAATAAATATTGATTCGTGAATTAAGTATTGTATTAAATATATGAGTAATTCATTGAACATACAGTTATGGATGGGCACCAATTATAGATAACACCTTTATTTATCTATAATCTCATAAGTCAAAATAGTTTTCCAGATTTTGTTAAATATGTTTCTAGTATATAGATACCCATTAGTTTAAAATATAATATATAAATTATTTAATGGATTCTTATAATTATACCTGAGATCATGAAAACCATAATTTGATAATTTCATTTATCAAAAATTTATTCATTACTAGCCATGATATTTTTTCAATGATATTATCTCTAGATGTATTTTTTTGTTTATTGATTAAATGATATCTATTTTTATTCATTTACTTGTATATATTTATTATTCCATATCATATCATGATATTAATGATACTAATTAAATTTAATGTTTGTATAGATATTTAATTTTCAATACTGATTTTAATAAAATGAGTATTGTCTATTAACATAGGGTAATTTCCTCTTTACGTAAATATTATTAACAAATTTAGATCACCCTTACTTGTTTTTCCTTTCTAATGAACCATTATGTGTAAAATAAAATATATTCAAGGTTATTCCATATGGAATAATTATATTATAAAAAAAATTATTTTATTTGTAATAAAATGAATAAAGTAATCATGTTTGTACCATGTGTAAAAATATAAAAAAACTATACTATTTCTTGAGATGTGATTCCTTGTAATATATTAAATGTAATATATAAAACACCATATTTGATAAAATAAATTTCAATTTTGAAATCTGTATATCATATGTATCTTATAGAATATTTTTTGGATTTTTTAAATTTATTGATTTTTCAATTAATAGTGAAAAATTACTAAATTTAAATGAAAATTGACTTTTTATTTAAATGATTTTAAATTTTTAATTATATATTAAATTTTACATAATGTAAAATTTGTTCAATTATAATACATTTTGACTAATTTATATATTCTTAATCAATATCATGTGGAATTTTTACAAAAAAATACTCAATACTTATGAGAATTTTCTTTTTGAAAACTGGATTTTTACCATGTCTACAGGTATACTTTTAAATTGGGTTCTAAAACTTCAGTAAATTTAACTTTAAAAAATAGATTCCATTTTTTAGAATCATAATAAATTATATTACCTAATAATTTTTACATATTTTCGTACCATTATTAATATAAAAGAATGTCAAAATTTATTAACCCATTTAATTTAAAAACAAAATTATCATTGGATTCATGTAATAATACAAGGGAAAAAATAAATGAAAACATCAAAAAAAAACTATTTTATAGCCATGTTTCATCCTTAAAACCTATAAAGATCAATAATAACCCATTTTGAAGGCTTTTTAGGATTAAAATATTTGTTAAATAGATTTACTTTAAAAATTTCATGTATGTCCTCCCCCCACATATAAAAGGTCACCTCCTCTCATCCACAATTAAAAATACCAAAGTAAATTTTTTTATCAAATACCAAAAAAATGACTTTTTTACTATCCTAAAAACTTCCTAGATTCCATTTATAATATCCATAATCCATCTTTGTATGGATTTTCATGAAAACCTAAAGTTGTTTTCCCAAAAAGAGGTACCATTAATAAAGAAATTTTTTATTTATTTTATTCTTCCACCACATTCAAATATTAATAAAAAAATATTAAATAAAAATCCCATTATTTTCCATACAATGATATGTTATTATGATTAGGTTGCAAACAATATAGATACCCTCTTCCATAAACTGGGAAAATAAACCACAAATTGTGTGTATTATGGACTACCACCTTACAAACATATGTAATTAATTTTCCATAACCCCTTTCAAGGCATGATATAATAACTAATTTAATGCATTTATATTATAATTATGATATTATTATACTTCAGTAATTTTTAATTCTCATATTGTTTTATATGAATAATTTCTTTTTAAAAATATGATCACATCACTCATATGTACAGAGGACTACAACCTCATGAAGCGATGTGATTCATTTTTCAGATACTCTATAGGAGGAAATAATAATGATGAATTTAATGAATATATGTTGTTAAACCCTACCCCCAAATACTCCTTTATTATTTTATTTTCTTGATGTCAGATCTTTTTAGATGAGGTTTGGGTTGAGACCCGATTAATTTTTTCAGTTTTTGTGATTTTGTGGGAACCCAACTAATGAAAGGGAACCCCACGGTTAGTGGAAACCATCTAGTTCCACCCAAGTACCCCTGAGGAAGCTTCTAGATTCAGCAAGAATCCACTAAACAGTTTGTGAATGGTCTCACAAATCATATATCTTGGTCGCGTTATAGGTTTGGGATTTTAGTAGAAGCTACTGCACGGTTGTTCAAATCATGCGTGTTAGTTGTGTGGTCACTTTCATCTGGTATAACAACTATTATATGGTTAACACATAGTATTATAAACAGTGTGGAAAAACCATGGGAGTTAGAAAAAAATTTAAATCATAGAACCCCATTTTCCCTCACTCATATTTTTTATCAATAAATCACACCTATCATCTTTGTAAAACAGAGATCTTGAATGTAGCCCCCTAGGATGATCTCCTTGGATACTCCTCCCCCTTGGTTGTTTCCTCTTCGATTTGAAGGTGATTTTTAGTGTTTTTTTCCATTTATTTTCTCATTGTCCTCTCATATCTCTATTCCATGGTTCATCCATGGAGGGTTCACCATTGGAAAAAACCTAAGAGAAATTATTTGTGTGTGAATCGATTTTCATTTAGAAGTTGGGTGTGTGGGTGGTCTATGATTCTTTTTTCTTACTCCCTTAGATGTTCTATTACATCCTTACCCCATCGAGGTAGGTTTTCCATATGTTTCTTTTCTGATTCAATTCTTATGATTATTGACTGTTTTCAACTAATTTTTAAACTTGTTTCACAACATTATAATGCACACAATTCAATTAATAAAGTGATTTATTAATGGTAAAAATTGGTAATAAATGGTTTTGAAGTGATTCTTTGCATATGCCAAAGTTTGAGTATAAGAATTGTGTTTGATAAAGTATTTATAGAACTTAAGGGCTAAAATTTTGTGGTTGTGTGATGTTTTACTGAAGAAATATTTCTTAAATTGGTCAAATCAAGATTTGGGATTTATATGTCGAATATGGTGACTTGTATAGGGTGGTTGGAATGTTTCGTGAAAGGTTTTTTAAGATTTCAAAATGATTGATTTCATCATTTTAATTCATGTGGAGTGTTGGTTTTGGTTTTAAAAAAGTGGTGATTATAAAATATCATTGTGTTTTTCACAGATATTAGAGTGGGTCATTGGATGTTGGAACATCCTTCGTTTCCATAGGTGCAGACATGAATTTTCAATCATATGAGCATGGCACTCCAGAACACTTTCCCCTAACAGATTTTCATCTCTCCTTCATATATTTTTCATTAAATGGTATCATTTTTTCTAAATGGGGATAGTGTAGCTTCAAGTGAGTTGAAAATATAGATTCAAATGTGTAATATAAATATTATAATGGTCCATATATCATATTTAATTATTTTTTTATATTTTATCTTTGTTTTGAAATAGTGTGAATGTGGAATTGGTTTTAGATAATGAAGAACCATTTCGAAAATTCTTCCAAAATTGGTGCCCCACATTGTGTTAGAAATGGAATTTAAAAGTTTTGGAAAATTAATTTCGGTGTGTAAAGTTAATCGGTTGCTTTGACAAAATAACATGTTTATAATGAAAGGATTGAATGTTTATATAGTGTGATGGATTGATTGGAACCATTTATGATGTGATTTGTATATATATATATATATAGCGGTCACATCTATAATGGGATTTCCTTTTATTGGATATCGTATAGGTGGTGTTCATGTTTTGCGTAAGCTAGTATGATGACAGTAGGTTAGATGTTTAATTTGTGGGGGGACCTCCTACTTAAAACATATATTATTACCATGGGTTCTTGGTAATCTTTTAGAGGATCGAGCCATGGCTGTGTACGAGTCCCAATTAGATGGGTTGGTACCCCTGGATTTTCAGAGAGGCTAGGTGGGTTGGTCTACTGGATTGGCCAGTTTAGAGCGGCCATTTTTGTTATAGAATTGGGAGATTCACTATCTTCCCATTAGTGGTTCTGAACTGAGTATGACCATGGATCACTCTGGGGATGTTTCTAAAAGCCCGTGGTTTTTAGTTTTCACGTCCTTGTTTATTTTCATATATATTTTATTTTTATCTATCTAAGTTTATCTATTTTCATCACATGCCAGGTTTTGTATGACATGGGTTTTGGTTTTAGAATGGAAATCAATTTTGGAAATAGAAATATGGTGTGCATGTTTTTTAAAAATGGAAAAAAATTTATTAATTATTTAAATGTGAGAAAACTATTTTTATAGATATATATTCAACCTAGTGTTAATAAACTATTTTTGTAAAGGGAACATTTGGATTCTTTGGTCGTTGACTAATAATGTTTTTATCCAACACCCTACTTGTGCCAATCTGTGTTGGTAGAATTGATTTTTTTACAGGTTTAGATTTTTTTTTGGTTTTCTTGTTCGAGTTGTCTCTTGGAGTAGTTTATTATTGTGGAGGATGGTTACATTGAGGCCAGATGTAAATCACATTTGTAGTAGTTTGGTTTGGTTTTGTTTGAGATTTAATGTTTTTCTATTACATTTGTATTTAGATCTGTTTGTAGAATTATTTTTGACCAGTTTTTGGTTATTAATGAATGATATGTTTTTCAGTTTATCAATTCAATACTGATTATTATTTGAGATAAATCATTCCCACATTGATTTTTTTGATGCTCAACACTGGTTTCCAGCACCTGGGGATCTGGAACGCGATTCGGGAAATGCCACAAAGCGGGTCGAGTGTTATGTTAGATGGAGTCCCTACCTTGTTCATGAAAAAATGGTATAAGATCTAAAATTTACAATTTTGGGTGTTCGGTAGTTGTATATTAGGATTTAGAGAAACATGAGGTAGGTCGTGGGTTGATTCCTGATTACCACCACTCATGGTGAGACATCAGCTTCCACAGTTAGTCTTATATTTGAGTGTTTTGAATTATTTTGGATTGGGGAATGAAAATAGAGGTGATATAGTATTATTTTGTGATATCACATGTAATAGTGACCCATATAGAGTACGAGAACATAGTTCAAGGTCTTTTTAGTTTCAGTGGTTGTCTAGGGAATGACCCACTATCATGTCTTCAAGTTAGACATAGACAGAAATTACTCATTTTCATAGTTAGATTTGTGTTTTCCATTGTGGTTGGACCAAGTTTGTGAGATATATGTTTGGATTTGGTGTTGTTTGTGTTGACTGGGTTTTGAAATGAAAATAGTTATTCAAAATGTAAATGAATTCATTCAAATGGTTTTGGATAGAAAAAATTGGTTTTAATAGAAAACATTTTCAATTGAAAAATTGGTAAACACTTGGGTTTTTATAACAACATGGATGAATGACTCTTGGTTCTCTTTATGAATGTCCACATATGTTTGGGTATGTGGAGAAAGTGAACATTGACACATGGGAGTTGATGATTTATGTTAAAGTTATTGAAAAAACATGTGACAGTTTGTAGTGCTCTATGGGTGAGTGTTTGAAATTAATGGTTTGACTTGGTTTTCTTTATAAGATGGTCTTTGAGGGGAAAATTATTCTAGAAATTGGTTTTTTAGAATAAATGTTTTTTGTGGGTAGTGGATTTTGTTTGTGGAAAATGTCCTTATAATATAGAAGTTTTGAAAAATTAAAATGGAAATGGTAATTTTCAAAGAGGATTTTGGTTAGGTTTGTATGTGTTCTATTTGTGAGCCAGTTTTTTGGGCCTATGGTTTTCATTACGATCGTTTTTTGGTTTCATGATGGTTTCTATTTGGTGTTCTTCATGTTGTTCAGAATATTCCACCAAAAAAGGTCCACAAAATTTCTACTAAGTCATGCAAAAAAATTTCAGTCTTAGTTATTTCCTATCATTCCTGGTGAATGTGGTTATTTATAGGATATTTAGTGGCTTGAAAAAGTAGATAATGTATTGAGATCATTGGGAACCCTCGAAGATGTTAGGGCCCCTACTATTCTAGGTCTATTTGAGGGTCTATATTTGGTTGAATGGGAGATGTTCTCCCCCCATTGATGATTTGCATGCTGATTTGGGATGTGTTGAAGTCCATATATGTTTGATTGATTATAACTGGGGAGGTTATGAAGAGAAAAAGGGACAAAATCATGAGTTTCTATCAGCGCCAACAAATTGTGATGGACTATTTTGACCACTTCAAAGAGATGGTTCACTTTTCCCCAGAGCTGGAATCACATGATCTTATGAAGGCTTCTACATTAATTGGGGGTAATTTTACATAGATCACAAGGTTGGCCCTTTCTTATATAGACCCTTTTTCAAGATTTCTGTTGATGAAGCATTTCTATCTGGGTTGGTGTCTATAGAATAGGTAGCTATAAGTATGGTGTCACTTTGTTCATAATGGATTCCTATATGGAGAGATGTTTATGGCCATGGAATATGTACCTAAGATGACTCCTTCCATGGTTATTAATTTCAGTTCTCCAAACCATTTGTTTTTATACGAAAAATGTGGGTTGTTTTGGAAGTCAATGTCATTTTGTTACATTGCCCCAAATAACTTCCATCATTATTGTCATTGGGGTCATTTTTAGATGTTTTTCTATAAGCATTGTATGAATAATATGTTTTAGTTGGAGGATTATAAAACCTAAAAGTGGGTTAGGAGATACTTCAGGCAAAAGGGCAACGACGACATGCCTTATAGTGAAGCTCACACATAGCTAGAAGTTGTTGGCAGTGTGTGAAACTTTTTCCCAGATCATGTATCTCGTGTTGGGATGTAAATGTCTAGTGTTTTATTTTTCTTGTTTTTTATACTACCAAAAGATCATATTTTCTATTATGTGTTGAACTTTTTCATTCATAATCTGAGTAGTAGAATTTATCTTAATGTGCATCTTTAAAATTTCTTACTCTTCATTCTGTCAGTTTAGCCCATATATTGGCTGGGTTTGATTTTGGAAACTCTCATTGGATGATGATTTATTCTTAAAGAATTATTGGATGATGGTTTTGGTTCGGTGTTCATCTTGAGTACCTTATTCGGTATTCCATAAGTTTTGGGGTTCTAGTTGTGTAGAAAATTTCTTGTTATGGTGATATTGTTGTTTCTCTAGTGTTAGGAAAGTTTTATTATTTCTTGTTTGTAGTTACCTAGTTATTATTTGTGGTGATGGTGTGGTTTGGTTAGTGTGGAATGGTTGAGTAATTTCATAGGGTTCCAGATTTCTAAATCACTATATAGTGGGTTTCCAATTTATGCATTGTCATTGCTGTTCGGTTTATGAGGCTTTCGTGTTAGATTGGTTCTTATAGTGGGGAGAACCCCTCATGTTCTCCCCACATTCTTATGTAATGGTTTCTTATTGATTGGTCAGGTGTGACTTGTGGAGTGAATAGTCACCTTGAGGTTCATGGTTTCTCTTATTATTGATCAGGATTAAACTGGAGTTTTATTTATCTCCTGGATTGGTGATTTTGAAGGGGAAGAATGTGTTTGTGGTGGGGAGATTTGTCAAACCCTGAGTTTGGATACTCTATTTATTTATTATTTTCTTAATCTTGGATTTCTTTAGATAGTGTTCGAGTTTAGAACTGATTGATAATTTTTATTTTCTCAGTTTTGGAAGATTCCAGCCTATGCATGAGAACCAAAAGTTTAGTGGAAACCATTTCGTTCAGTGCAGGTACCCTTTTGGCTAGATATGGATTCGGAAAGAAGCTACCACACAGTTAACACATGGTCCAACAAACTATGCAGCATTTTTGTGTGGTAGGTATGCGATTTTGTTATTAGCTACCACATGGTTTGCACACAGTTTCTTAAACTGTGTGGGTTAGTCATGTGGTCGCACTCTTCTTGGATGGTAGCTACATCATGGTTGTTGTACATTTTGATAAACCATGTGGCCAATCCCCGAGAGCTGCCAAAAAACAATAAATCATAAAACAACATTTTCTCTCACTCCCATTATTATCCCTAAATCACCCCTCTCCTCTTGGTCAGTCTTAGAAAATAAAGGGAGACCCCTAGGCCCCTATCATTAGTTCTTCCTCCACCTTGGGTTCATCCTCTCTGATTCGAAACTATGTTTTATGGGTTTTGTCCATTTCTATTCTCTGCCTCATCTCCTCTATTTATTCCTTAGTTCATCCTTGGTGGGTCCTCCTTTGGTCGAACCATAGGATCTAAGGATTGTGTTTGGAACAATTTTATTTTAGATATAAGGTGTACATTTGGTCGATGAGGATTTTTTCTTCCCCTATTCTATGTTTCATTGCATCTTCACCCCATTGATTTTTTTGTTTCCATCCGTTTCCTTTCTAATTCAAATCATATGATTCTTGACCATTTTAAATTAAATTTTGAACATGTTTTTCACATTTATAAATAACAATGTTAGTTTATTATAGTGATTTATTTTTGGTAGAAATTCTAAAAAATGTCTTATGAAGAGATTATTCATATAAGCGTATGTGTGACTATACTAAATGTGTGAGATAATGTGTTTATTCATCCTAAGAGTAAAAATTGGGTGGGTTGTTTTTTTTTAATTTTTCCCAATAAAATAATGTATTAAATTTGTCAAATCATGATTCAGACATTTTATGTGGAATATTTAAACATTTTTTGGGTGCTATGAATGTTTCGTGGAAGTCATTTATAGTTTTTAATATTTTTTTCCATCTACGTAAGTCATGTGGATTGTTGGGTTTTTTTGGAAAGAAAGTGGATGTTATAAAATTGATTTTGGTATCTTCATGGATATTACGGTGGGACATTATATGTTGTCACATCCCTGGGGTAAGTAGGTGCACACCTGGATTTCCATCCATATATATATGGTATACTTCTTCACCATTCCACTAAAAGTTTATAATCAGTCCATCATACATTAATTCATAAAATAGATCCATGTTTTCTGAATAAGAATAGTTGTGCATCTAAGGACATAAAAATGTAGTTTCAATGTTTTCCCTAAATGGTATAAATCCATGTTTGTTATTTTAAAGAATTTTTTTAATTATAATCTTGGATTTGAAATAGTGATAATGTGGAAATGGTTCTAATATGTGATGAACCATTTGTAAATTTTTTTGAGAAGAGGTCATCAACATTATTTTGGAGATGTATTTTGAAATGTTTTGGAAAATTCATTTGAGTGTGTAAATTTTTATGTCTATTTTGAATAAATAATATTCTTTTAAAAAAGGGTGGGATGTTTATATTGTTTGATAGACCACTAGGAACCATTGATGATATGATATGTATATATATAGTTTCAACCACTATATGGGGGATTTACCAATATGATTTATCTTATATGGTGTGTTCGTGTTTGGGGTGTGCAAGGGTGCTGATAGTTGGTACGATTAGTCATGCATGAAATGGACTCTAATATACAAAAAATATTATTACTATGGGCTTCCAAGAATAATTTATTGGATCAGGTGATGATTTACTACTATCCAGGATTAGACAGGTTGGAACCCCTGGATTTGCTGAGAGGCTAGGTGAGTGGTGTCACTAGATTGGTTAGTTGAGGGCGGCTAGCTCGTTATTGGATGGGGAGCTCCACCATACGCTGGTAGGTCTTTCTGAACTAAGTACATATAGGGATAACTCTAGGCATGTTTAGGAAAATCCCATGTTTTATCATTTGTATGTGTTTAATTACTTTCAATTATAATTTGTTTCCATCTTTCATTGTTTAACTATTTTCCACACAACCCTATTTTTTCATGACATGGGTTTTGGTTTTAGAATGGAAATCTCTTTTGGAAATCGAAATATAGAGTGCATGGTTTTGAAAAAGTAGAAAAGATGTGTTTAATTATTAAATGCAAAGAAATTATTTGTATGGATATATTTTCAAACTATTGTCAATGTTCTGTTTTGGGAATGAAAATATATGGATTCTTAGGTGGTTGGCTACTAAGTTGTTGAACTCACAACATACTTCTTCCACTTGGTATCGATAGAACAGATCTGTTTTTCAGGATAATATTCTTGTTCAAGTTTTCTAGTTTGAGTTGGCTCATTGAGTGGTTTAGTCATATATATGGTGGTTACATTGAGGTCACACAGTTATCACGTTGGTAGTGGTTTTGTTTGGTTTTGTTTGATTTTCAGTCTTGTTCAATATCATTTGTATCTAGATCAGTTTGAAAATTTATTTATGATCCGTTTTTGGTCATTGTTGTGTACGCATAGTTTTTATTTTATATATTCTACCATGTTTATTCATTGTCATGAAAACATTCCCACATGGTTTTCATTTGATTCTCAACACTTGTTTCGAGCCTGTGGGAATGGGGAAACGCCCTTCGGGCCATGCCGCAGACCGGGTCAGGTGTCAAGTTGGATTGAATACCAACCTGGTTTGTGACATAAGTGATATATAAAATATGATATTTATTATATAAAATTAATATAGCACCTAACTACTTTTTCTTTAACTCGTTAATTTAATGATATCAACGCTCGTACATATGTATGACTTACCATCATAAAAAATTATTTGATTCATTTTCCATGTACAGTCATCTAGAATAATTAATGATAGAAATTTTAAGTAGTGAATATAATATTTATAACATTAAAATAATTCTAGATTTGATTTATATATATCTGATACACATGAATCAAAACAGTCATGTCAAAACATCTATGAGAATATAATGGAATTAACACCCTAAACAATGAAAACAGTGAAATGTTATTATCAAATGTGTGGAGAATTTTATAAATAGATCATATAAGATATTATAAATATGAATATAGTTATTTTATCAGTTCATAATAAGATTCATTTTATTATACATTGCTTTTAAACAATATTCAACCAAAACGAAGCATGAAGTATGAGACTTCTTCTCAATTTACCTTCATTGAGGAATATTGTAAAGTTAAAAACCTATTTTATTTATATGGTTTAAATACAGTGCATTAATCCTAAAATATCATGAGTAACTCATAATTTTGGAAATTTTATGTTTTAATTATAATTATTTCATCAATAATTATTTGACATGAAAATTTCCAATTGGTAAAGAATTTCACAACTCAATTTCTTTTCATTTGGTTATTTTACTACTACATTATCACTAACACTAAAAGATTATGTGTGTAATAAATTTTGTCTATATTATGATTATTTTTACTTTTTTATGTGTATTTAAATTTGATACATATAATATTTTCATTTTTTAATATACACTTTAATGTTATGATCTTTGTAATGAATTTCATCACAATATTCATTTCATTAAGAGTATTTTGTTAATATGAACAAATTAACTTTTTTGTGTTGTATTTACTAACAAATTGATGTATTTGACGTCAATACCTATCTATTCATGATTATTAATTATTCATTTCAACTTTATTATTCAAGGGGTTAGAATTTGAAATTTACCAAATATGTTAAAAAAGTATTATATTATCTCACATTCATTTGAGATTGTATACCTTCATTAGAAATAATAAAGTTGCAGTGTTCATTTTTCATTAGAAACTATATTATTCATAAATATATAAATTTTCATATAATAAATATGATTATTTCTTAATCTGTAAACTATATTTATATAAGAAGATTACATTGAATTTTATTTTATTAATTAGATAAATAATGATAAATTTGTATCTTATAAACATTATGGATATTTTATGATATGGAATAATCATTAAATAATTAAATTGATTATTCAATTTATTATTAATGCTATGTAAATGATGTATCGGGTTTTTTCTAGTTATAGAAATCCACTAGATTCATCGTTACTCTAATAGTATGAATATTCTGTCTATCCTTAGTTAAATGGGTTTCTTGGTTATACCAAACATATATTTTAAAATATATTGGGAAAGGATTGGACTTTAGAGGTATCATGATTATTGAGATCATAACATCCAATAATTTATCATTATATTTATCACTAATTCACTTCATAGTATCTATGATATTTTTACAATCATATTTTTCATTAGGTATATTCCATTCTCAATTTATTTATAAAATGGAATGTTTTTTATTTATTTACCTTTCCATATTTATTTTTCCATATCTACTCATGATAGTCAAGTAATTTATTAAATAATTATTTTTCTGATATTTACTTTTCCATATTTATTATGATGTAATAATTATTATTCATTGACTCATAATATATTCCTTTTTACAAAACTCTTATATATCATTTATGTTCGCCATTATTTTGTTTCATTTCTAAATAATCATAGATGTATAATATTAATTATATTCATATATATGAAGTAAAGTAGAATTATTTTCATAAAAAAATTAAGTTATAAATTTTTTATTTCAAATTATAATGGGAATAAATTTTGTATCTAGTCTATTATGATTACAAATATATATGGTTCTTAAGGATGTGATTTCATGTATTTTATGTAAATGAAAATATTTAAGACGAAAGCTAATAAGTGGTAGTTGTGTGAAAATATAATTTTATGTTAATCCAATTCGCATATAAGAATATTAATAGGTTTTATGAATCCTATAAGATGTTATCTCTCATCCATAACATGTGGAAAACCCATGAATATTGAGACAAAGTTCATAATTTCCTGCTTCATGTTATCCCACAAATAATGTTCCGTCTAATCCTTATACATCATAATGATACTAGGGATTATTGAATTTTTTTTCTATAAGCATCATCCAACAACTCCAATTTTTCTTTATGCGTAGATGGAATAAAAAACCACTTTCCAAATCATAAAACACCAGCTTCACAAATGAATTCTTCTAATTACCCAACAAACCAGATTATAATTTTTTTCTGAAACTTCTCATCATCATATTGATATCATTTTTTATATTTATATTATAGGTGGTTTTGAAAATTTATTAAAAACTATGATGTCTCAAAATACATTAAAATTCTAATATCCAGACTTACAAGATATATGTCCATAAGAACCCAGTCAATTATGATTTGGATCAGATCTCTATGATAATTCCTACACAATTTATATACTAACTTATTTTCATTAAAATGGTGGAATTATTTTGAGTTATCATAACTTATGAGTATCTAGAGCCATCTAAATTATCCCATATTAAGATCATTATATTTAAATATGTATAATATGTTTTCATGTTCAATGTATATCTCACATCATTCAACATCGTAATAATTTCAACATACCTTGAAAGAAAATGATATATCTTCCAACTAAACAACATGGGTTGGAAATTTTTTCACTATTCATAAATTTACATAATAAATATTAAATAAATTTATCATTTTCCATTAGTATACAAATAATTATATTGTTTTATGAATCAATAAATACAAAAATCCATAATTACATGATGATAGAGTCAAAATCATAGCATTGACCAATAACATATCAAGTTCATAAAAACTGTCTCTACATTTGAATTTACAAATTAACTAATACCCTTTATGTGTAATCTTGGTTTATGGGTAATTCATTCTAGAAAAATTCAAAATTAATTGTCGATAGTAACCATCCAAACCAATAAAACTATATGCCACAGTTTTGTTCATTGGTGTAGGATATTCCTCAAATACCTTTGTCTTTACATGATAAATTGAGATTCCATCCTTGAAAATGATATTGACATGAAAAGAAACTTCATGAATCTATAAATAACAGTTAATAAACAATCCATTTAACACTTTCCATATATGATTATCTTGAATGATCTTCTTGTGATTATCAAGGTCCTCATATCCATTAAAAACACTAATATATCATCAATGTATACAAAAAAATTTCATCGTAGTATTACATGAGAACTCTTTCAATTATATGAATATAAATAAATGGATTATTAGTAAATATATGTTCAATTATTATAAATTCATTATTTACATATTTCATTTTGAATTATTTCATTAGAATATATTCATTCATTACAATCAATTAATGATACCCCAAATAACAGTTGGTTCTTAAAAAATACTGATCTCTATGAAGTTCATAAAATAACTCAATAAATTGAAGAAATGGATAATTTTTATTTATCATAATAGTATTTATTTCCATATAATCAATTCACAACCACATGGATTCAAATTTCCTTATATGGAATAGAACATGCTCACCCCATGGTCTAACATTATGGAGAAAAACAAATTATCACAAAACTTCTATTATTATTTATTAAACTCCATTAATCCCGCAATGGCCATTCTATTTGGGGTATAACTTGTAGGTATTAAATTATTGTTTAAATTAATGGAAAATATCCACATGATACCAGGGATGTCTATGTAGTTACCGAGGAAAAACATTAATGTATTCATGTATGATTGGAACAACTTAATTTGATGATTTATTTCTCCATCACTAGAATTTTTTATCTTCTTCACCAAGAAAATCATTCAGTAGGTTATCTATGGGTAGATATATAAATATCTCTGATTGTGATGTATATCTTCTTAATATAAGGAATTATATATATTCATCATGGTTATTATTTTACTTGTTCATGCAATATATTTTTCATTGTATTTTGGAATCAGTTCCACAATTATAATTATCTAAAATTAAACCATAGGAATGATAGTAAGGTCAATAAATAAAGGCAATTTTGGTGCCATTATGGTGATTTATTGAAACATCATTGTATAATTGAGAATTAAACTATGAGTTTTGAATAAAAACTCCCTTCTTAATGTGATTGGGAAATATCTAATTTTCCTGTGAGTATCTAATTTTCCTAGAAACATAGAAGATATCAAATATTGTGAGGATAACTATTTAAATAATTAAATATATAAATTTTAATATATTATTAATTTATATACCAAAACATTATGAGGTTTATCCCCCTCTACTATAGTGGTCACATGGGTTTTTCCTTCTCCCATTATCCACTTTTGTGGCATATTAGCTTGTCACATGTGGAATTTTTTTGTGTTCTACCCCATCTCTTTATTGTTTAATGCCCGAGTAACATTTTTTTCTTCTGTTTGAATTTTATAGCATAATTACCCTATATCCACAGTTACAGTAATCTACCATTCCAGTCATGAATTTACAAGTATTATTATTTCTGTAGTTCTCATCAGATGGAAATTTATTCCCTTTTTCTTTATTGACATGTTAACAATATCATAGAGCTCATTTGTCATAGAATTTTCTTTATTTCCCATAAACATGTATGATATATAGAAATACTTATATATTTTGCTGGCACAAAAATTTTATTTCATCATATGATCATGTAGATAGAGAGACCAATTCCCTTCGTAAACATAGATTTATCCCTTAAAATAAGTGGTCAATTTTTCATTTTCATTATGTGTGTGATCTAGAGAATACTTGGATAGCCTTGTAAATTGATCGACATAATCAAAAAAAAATTGATATTTATTTTTATTTATGTGGAGTAACACTTTCTTCATTTTAGTTTTTTTCTCACAAGGGAAATATTTCTCATATAATGGATCATCAATATCTTTCTATTCTAGGATATATATTTCCTCTTCATCCATAGTATTCTAGATCAATGAAAATAATTTATTAAAATAACTTTTGCAAAAACCCATTGAATGTGTATCCTTTTCCATTTTATCACTTCCTATGGGCATAAAAATGTTTTCAAGAATCACAATAAACTTCTCAACTAACATTGGATTAGTAGTATGACTAAATGATGATGGCTACGGTCACATGAAGCCATCCAACATAGAAAAGTCATGCTCAGAAATAGGTTTCCCATTTTGGAATACTACTTTCTTATAACCTGATTAGGTATCCCTAATACTTCGATGATCCTCTATGTTTTGATAGCAGATATATTTTATTATCTACTAGGGAACACATTTCATGAGCCATTAGTATTGATACACTTCTTCCTTATTGGTTCCATTTTTAAACAATGGAATTTACTTGATAGTATCACAAATATATAAGTTCTAAATCATTATTTGTAATTATAAATATGTCGTATCACATCACATAAATTTAAAAAAATTATTAATTTTTAATCTTGGAATCATAAATTGGGTTTATTTTGGGAATATTTATTTTATAATCCATAACAATTTTTTGCAATCAAAATTTTAATTATCCTAATAATATCCACTGGAAGTGTTAAACCTACTATTTTGAAATGTGTGTTTTCATGCACTAGGTGGTGATCAAGACAAGCCAAAGGTTCCTTTTTTGTAGTTATTACCTGTATGTATGACTACTCCAGAAAAATGTGCACCTATAATATCTATATTTGGATACATTTCTATGAAAAATCACAAAATAAAATAATTTAAAAAATATTAGGATATTATTCTATACAAGTCCCAATGCCTATCATAGGGTTGTATTTCCTAATCTATGCTTTCATTAATCTTGTTTTGAACTTTTCAATGAAACATCCTCTGATAACAACTATAATGTGACAAACTCTAGTATCCCAGATGTGGTGTATAATTTATTACATTAGTAGAGATACAATGTTTCAAATCTGAAAGAACTAATCATGTTAGTAGTATTGGGGAACCAAATATATAAATGAAATTCATCTTACACAACGAAATAAAAAATTAGTAATGGATGTTATTTTGAATACTTAAACACATTGCAAAAATACTTTTCCATATCTTATGGAATGTATGAAAAATAACGGTGATCTCAAATTCAAAGTATGGGTCAATAACTTGAATATAATAATTGCATAGTATGTAATGAATATTTATAGGTAAAAAATAAAATCACATTACTTATAATAAATAAATTGGATTTGATAATTGGATAAGGAATAATCAATATGTAATAGAAAATAACAAATATCACATTCCATTAAATCAATGAACTGAGGAATAAATGCATCTAGAGATAAAATCTTTGAAAACTTCACAGATTATAGAAACAAATGAATTCTCAAAGAAGTAAATACTTAATTAAGTGATTAAATGGTCTGATGTTTCATGATAAATATAAAATCAGTACCTTCCACAATGTAGTTTAATACTATGGCTAAAACCCCATCTAATTTTTCCAACTCATTTGTTTCATGAGACCTAATTATAAATCAAGGATTTATCTAAAATTGATCCCCACCCTTAACCATTTTACCAAATCATTCCTAATATATCGAATATTTTATTTAATTCATGAATCTATATGTATTATCGTCAAATATCTTTTTTGAGTAAGGATACAGATTTATTTATATTTACTTAGTTAATCAAATAATAATCAATTTAAACTCCATATAGAAAAATGTTATTAGGTTTGGGATATAATAATATCCATAATACAAGAATATGGATATCTAATTAAAGTAATATTTCAAAAAAAAAATCACATTAAAGTGAGTTTTTAAAATGATTTTAAACAATCACAAATGAAAGTTATATTGTACAATAAATTCATTAACTCTGTGATAACTTTTAAATAGTAACCCCTCAAAGAACAATAATCATAAAAAATATTATAATAATTAATAAATACATGTCCATTATAAATAAATTAAATATTCTATATATATAAAAAAATTAATTTGAATAGAATCATATTAAAAAATATATTTCATTGAAATCTAATTTCAGATAAAATCCTTTACATCACACTTTCCTTTAGATAAACATTATACAAAATCTTTTATAATGTTTGTAATTGTTTTTTAAATATACACTACAACCATAATCATATTTATTATCATATATGATCCTCATATAAAATTTCTCTACATTTTTGTTACTAATATTTCTTTTCTTTATTTTTTCTGGTTTTAATCACCATATTTTCTAATTCATTATTTTCATTAACGTTTTCATTTATATAAATATGATATAATTACATAATATATATAGAAATAAAAAAGTTATAAGTATCAAATTTTTCTATTATATGCATTATTACAAACAATTATTAATTTTGGTTATGGAAAATGTGTCATATCACTTCTTGGAGATGATAGGTTGTATGTATGCATGATCAACAATACCATTACCTTAACTAGTGAATGATTAATGGGGATTAGGATATATTAATATTAGTGATGTTATATATGTTCATGTATAATGAATATATTCATTTATATTATATTTGTTACATTTCATTAATGTATAAGTGATACACTAAACACATCCCTTCATGAGGCAGTATTCTGTCGTGTACAAGAGCGACGCCTTCATATTTTAAATGGAATAATATGTGTGATGATATATTTGATATATTAATTCAAAATTTATATTTATATAAAAACTATTATATATCTTAAATACATTATTATATACAACCAGGATATTTTCTTATAGAAAATGAGTTATATCTATTCGTGAGGTGGAAGTCAGTTGTACAAAAAAATCAATGATTTTTCCTTCCATTTAATTAAAACGGAAATTTATTTATTTTAGTTAAATAAAATAAAATCTTATATATATATGTGATATATTTTTTAAATTATTCTATAATATTTTAAATAAATTTTATGTATGTGGAATATAAAATAAAATAAATTTTACGATTCTAGAACATTATCGCATATTAGAATGAACTCTTTAGGTTTTCAACAAAATACATCCAAGAATGGATGAATGATCAAACTAATAGATATAAAATGTATTAATGTTAGTATGTAAGTGATTTTTTCATGTCAGGGCTAAACCAAATGGCTTTGGAAGTATGAATAAGGGAGGATATGGGGTGGCCTTTTTTAGGTGGGGGTCATTCCCCCTGAGTTATTTTGGAAAAGAAGCAATTTTAGAAATGTTTTTACTATTACTAAATAATAAAAATTGGTCATTATTTTCCATTATAGGTTATAAGGTCAAAATATGTCTATACAATCGGGTTTTTACATATTTTTATGTCATTTTAACCCTAATAATTTTTCTTTAACCCCATGGTGAATAGGTTTTTATATTAACCATGGTAATTAGTTTTTACATCATTTATAATTGATAATGGTCAAAAATCAGGTTTAAATTATTGTATAATATTAATTATTTGGAATACAAATATTTAATCGATATTACTAGATTCAATTCATATACGTGGAAAATCCAATTTACAATTATTGTTTTATATGTGAAGAAATTGTTGGATTCCATAGTATAAATTCTCATACGTATAGAAGTCATTAATATCAATATTTAATATTAAATTCATTACACTAACTTAGATTGTATTTATTATAGTATTTTGGAAATTATTTTTCTTAAAAAAAATTAAATAAAATATAACAATATAAATATTTAAAATGAAATTTTAGTATTCATGAATTATTAGTGTTCTTGAAAATTCATATGAAAATGAGTCTCTTCCAAAAAATCATGAAACTTCACAAAAAGATGATTCTGATATGATGATTTCAAAAATGTAGTTCATTTTATCAAATAATATTTCTATTTTTTTTAGGATTTAACATTATATCATGTTGAAAAAATGGGACATAAGATCTTTTTAAAAAAACCAATTTCCATAAAACATTTATCTTTCTTTAAAATAATTATTATTTAATATGTAATAAATATATATCAATTTAATTTATTCTATACATGTATAAAAAATATAATTTTGAAATTTTATTTATTCCTATTCTCAGCCACCAACATATCTATAATGTTATGACGGTCTTATTGAAATAAAATTTGAATAGATAATTTTTTAAACCCAGTGTAATTTGAATTATGAGCTATCAAAGAGATTGAATTTATTTAAATGTTAATCAATTGTAATTTCTATTATTTTATAGATATATGTCCCACCTATACTTGGTGATAACATAGTAATACTATTTGTTTATAACCCAACCACTATTCATAGTTATAATGAAACTACAGCCACATGAAGAAAACTAGAAATAAGTGTAACAAAAGAATATTTAAATATTCATCATATATATAAATACAATAACACCACTAGCCCAATGTTAGTGGTTATAAAATTACATTGGAACAAGATTCAATGTATTGCATCTTGAAGGACAGAATAGTTTATTAGTCTTGGTAAGCTATATATATACATGAATTAAAATTATATATATAATGTAAAAAAATTATTTTATTTTTGGATCACTACTATTCCCCCAAGTATACCCCAGAATACCACTCACAGAACTCTTCTGGGTATATTAGGGGAAAATAAAACAAAAGAAATGGGAGAGCTCATGGGATTAGTAAGGGAATGCTTACATTAGATGATGTCCTGAATAAATATTCATAATTAATATGGGATGGTAATTAATTGAATAAAATTACACTAATATAATAGTTTTATCCTAATATGATAGGAATAAAGGAAGATCAAATAAATCCATAAAAATAATAACATTAATTGAAACATATCCCTGGATATTATAATTAATCTAATAATCACATGAGAATTAACAACTTTTCTAATAATGAATGAGTTCATAGTGTAATTCATATAGAACATATTTTAAAGACCATCCATAAGATATTTTAATTCTATGGGTAGAATCTAGTCTAATTTAGAAAAAATAATTTTTATCTAGAGATATGTCGATGCATTGAGGGCATATCTATAACTAGTCCCAACACATAACATACTATGTATTATGGGTTATAAAAATGAAAGGGATAAAACATAATAAATATAAATATTTATATAGAAAACTAAAATATTAAATTTTAATACTTATTCAAATAAGAATAAAAAAAGTATCATAAACCATCCAGCCTAATATAGTGATTAGTAATAAAATTATAAATACTTAGACTAACAAATCATAAACCATCCAATGAAATAATAAGAATGATATCAATAACACATATCACTAGATGGGTGGAGGTAAAATAAATTTTTAATGTCGTTGATGATTATAAATCTCATAAAACTGTCATAAAAACATTATTATGGAAAAAAACATTTAAAATTTAAATATAAACTCTAAAAAAAGGGCACAATAAAATTAAAAATAAAATTTTTAGGGAAAAACATTTGAAACATATAATTTAAAATTTAAAACATTTATTGTTTGTGACATATGAAAATTTCATTAATGTCATATATTTTAATATTATGATTCCATTAACATGTTTGGTAATATATAAATGGGCATTTTTTGAAACAAATCATGAATAATCCTTTCAATGAAAATTTTATGAAGTATTTTTTTAAAATGTTATTAGTAAATAATTTATACATTTCCAATAAAATTAAAACATTTTTATATTTCCTAGGTTGGGATGAAAATGTATTTTTCATCAAAGAATGAAACGAAATCATTTTTTATTAAAAATATTTCCTCAATAATTATAATAAATAAAAGGGAGAAAAATTACACTATTTCATTAAAAAATCATGAATAACCAGATAATATTAAAATAAATAGTTTTTGTGATTGAAATACAAAATAATTACCTCAATGGATACATAACATATTCAATATTGAATAATGATCATATTGTGAAATAAAAACATACCAGAATGGTACCATTTCTACCAAAAGCCCCATAGAATAAATATTTATAAACTTAAACAATAATTAAAATGAAAATAAATAAATTAATTATATATCATAAGAAATGTAATTAATATAACCCACATAAAAAATTATGTTGTGAAATGCCATATGTGTCAAAGAAAAATTAGTTATAGGAGAAACCGTTATCTCATGTTTGAATTCAAACATTTGTGTTAGTACCTACTGTATAATAAAAAGAGGTTTATTATAAAACTTATAATGAAATATATACATATATATGATATAATATATGATTTATTTAAAGTCTTTTATCATCGATTTATTACAATTCTGTATTAAAGTCACGATTTTGGTTGATAGTTGATTCTTTTTTCATGTAAGATTTTGTTTGGTAATTTTCACCTTTTAATTTGATAATGGTTACATAATATCCAAAATTTAAATAATGAAATAAATATTATATATATATATATTAATAATATATAAATTATAGAGATAAAAAATTGATTACAACTTTCATACAAATAGTAGGTTATATATCCACATGAATATTTCTTCCATTTCTCTTGATGGATAAAAAAATAGACATAAATAATAATTCACCATTACAAAATCATTTTAAATTTATATATATAATTTATATTAAAAAATCAATCCTTATTACCATACATGAATAAATAAAATTAAAAACCATTAAAATTTCTACATGGATGTGGTAGTTTACATATATTCATGAGGGATGTTATAGTTTTCCAATGAATTAGATGTAAGAAGTTATAAGTGATATTATATTTCCATGAGCATGTCTATTTAATAAATATTACATATATTCATAAAAATTATATTTTCTAATATCCATGTAAAATGTTTCCAAAAATTGAATCCCAACGCTTTGTGATTGTGTAGTCCACCGTATAGACAAGTGTTGAGTAAATAAGTTTTTCTTTATGACTTTTCCATTCCTTCTTGTTTTAAAAATCAAAAACACCTTTCTTTAAGGAAAATCTCTTTTATAAGGAAAATTGCTTTTATATAGAAAATCACTTTTATAAGGGAAATTTCTTTTATAAGGAAAATCTCTTTTATAAGGAAAATAACTTTTATAAGGAAGATCCCTTTTGTATGAAAAATTATCCTTATCATATTTTCATTCATATATTTCTTAAGTATAAGTTTTAGATTCATTTCTATATTCTCGGAATCATTTGAAACTTTGATATGAAACATTCTGTTTTATGTACCGAATTCTAGATGAGAACTGTAATGAAGTTTCATTCCGAATTTCGGATACGAACTCTGATAAAGTTCTACTCCGAATTCTGGATACGAATTCTCATTACAAATTCTGATGACGAATTCTCATTACTAATTCTGATGATGAATTCTCATTACGAATTCTGATGAAAAATTCTCATTATGAATTCTGTTGATGAATTCTCGTTCCGAATTCTCATTCTGAATTCACTTATTAAACAGAATCTGCTCATCTTTGTTTTATACACTCTGAATTTATTTAGAATCCGATAATTATTTTTGTTTACACTCCGAACCTTCACTCTGAACTTTTGAGTTAGACTTTAAACACTGTCGTAGTTTCTGTTTCGCTTTTTTTGATATAAAACGATGTAGTCTATTTTGTAATAAACTAATCGTTGGTTAAGTTACATGTGTACAGGTCCCTCAGATTTTTAAGGTAAATATGACCATTGGAAAGGAGGTCTACCTTGCCTATAAATAGTAGGTTATTTGAAAGAGCTCAAGGCTGACTAATGAATAACTTCTTCGACATTATGCATACATGTTGTTGAAGTGATTTCTAGAGAGAGAAGCTCTTATTAACTCTCAAAGCTTCGTGAGAATCCTAATGATGGTGATTACATTCGAGGACTTCCGGGGATAGGAAGACAGAGGTGCCGACTACCATGAAGTTCGAGGGCTTCCTTGCTGAGGAAGACAGAGGTTGCCAACTACCTTGAAGTTGAGGGCTTGTAGGGATAGCAAGACAGAGACTCTGATATTTTTATCTAGGGCTTACCCTGGTGTGGGTAAGACAGATTTTCTTGAATGTATAATTCTAGGGACATTTATCCAAGGTTGTTGGATACCCTTCTATTTGGGTTAAAAGACTTATATCTTGTTAATTGTAGTTTTACTACTTGTTTTTTTCCATGAAATTTTGTATTATAAGGAAAGTATAACTTTCTTATACTTCCTTACTTGTACTCTATTTAATTTAGATTCTATACACTTTAGGGTAGAATCTCATATTGTATTCTTTTGTTAAGTTTCAATTTCCGGAACCATTATTCCGGAACCTACTTTCGGAATCTCTTTCTAGTTTAAAGAAAGTACATAGGACTTGAAGTTTATAAATTCATTCCTTATTCCAAGTTTTTCATTTGGTGTTAGAGGTGTTGTAAATTTTCTTATTTTAACTTTGTTAAAATTAGTCATTTCCTTTGCTTAAGGAAAACATAGTTAATTGTAACTAACTTTAAAGGTTCCAAAGGAATTTTTAAAGTGTACAATTCACCCCCCCCCCCTCTTGTATATTGAGCATCTACATCATTATTTCGATCCTACAATTGGTATTAGAGGAGGTATCTTAAATACTTGTACTCACTTATAAGTTCTTCTTTCTCACATTAGCTATCCGAATTTGTCAATCCGAAACTTTCTCATTCCGAAATTTGTCTTTCTGAACTTTGTGATTACAAACTTTTTCTACTAAAATGTATGTGTGCCAAAGGTTTTTGAGTGTGGTAGGAATTAATGCTGGTTCTATTGATAATCCAAATCCTACAATACCACCAATCTTTGATGGTAATGATTATGAGTACTAGAGAGATCGAATGAAGACTTTTGTTATCAATACTGGAGTGGAAAACTTTTTATGCTTACTGGTGATTATAAAATTCGTGATAAGGAAGTTAGAACTTTCACTAACCAGGAAAATCAAGAGTATTAACTCAACTATAAGGTACGCAATACCTTACATTGTTCAATGAATAGAAATATATATAGCCAAATTTCTTCTTGTGAAGAAGCTAATTGTATCTGGAAGAAGTTAGAAGTTACACACTTTGGAACTTCTAAAGTGATTGAGACTAGGAGAGATATGCTTAGAGCTGAATACCATGGCTTCAATTTTCCGTATGGTGAACCAATATGTAAATTCCAATAGAGATTAATGACTATTGTCAATAGTTTACAGTCTATGGGAGAGAAGGGGTTAGAAGATGAAGCACTTGTGGATATGATATTTGATATCATGTTCAATGAATGGGAATCCAAAAGAACTGGTATAGATGAGAACAGGAAGGTTACTCAAATTTCTCTTGATGATTTATTTGGAACTCTTCTCCAACATGAAACCAGAATGAAGAGAGATGCTGAAAACATCACAAAGAAGAATGGAAATGGTATTGTTGCTTTTACAACAACATCAAATCATATGAAAGCTAAGACTTCTGAGATAGTAACCAGATCCAAGTATAAGAAGATAGTTGTTCAATTAGATTCTAGTGAAGGTGAAATCTCTGAAAATGAGTTTGCAAATCTTGCTCGAAGGATGAACAATATAGCTGGCCAAAGAAATTTTTAATCCGAGTATAAGAAAAAACAAAGGAAATATAGGAAATATGGAGAAGTCACATGTTATGAATGCTAGAGGGCTGGACATATTAGACCAGATTTCCCTTTGCTCAAAAAGAATGAACGGAAAGAAAGGCATTCAGACAGGAACAGAAAGAAGCATTATAAATCCAAATCTAAGAATGTTTTGAAAGCAAATGACACTTGGAGTGCCAGTGGTGGTGAATCTTCAGATGAATCTTCTGATTATGATTCTTCAGGATAGAAGAATCTTGGTCTTATAGCCAGATTATATATTGACAATCATTGTTTTATGGCTGAGGTACGAAATGCTAAATCATCGACCAATGATTCATTACATTATAATGATAGTAAGAATTATAACTCCTCAGATGAAGAATCATCTTATGATGAAGAAAATACATTACCTACTTTTGATGAAGTTTCTAGGTTTGTTGAACTTCTTCAAATTGAGAATTCCAAACTCAATAAAAAAACTTGATAAGGAAAAATCTAGGAATAATATTCTTACAAAAGAGATATCATATCTTTCTAAAGATCTTGATAAGAAAAATTCTGATTTTGAAAGTATTTCAAAAAATCATGAGGAAGTATGTTCTGAGAAGAACAAACTTTCTAAAGAGTTTGAAAAAGTAATTTCTAAGAAAAGTGTCTTTGTGCCTAGATTTAGTTCTAAAACTAATGATTTTGAGAATAAAAACATGGTTATAAAACTCAAGTCTGAAATTTTTTCCTTAAATAAGTGTTTATCGAACTTTACCCGTAGTAAGGAAAATTTTGATAAAATGTATTCCCAAATACGACCTTTAAGAAATAAATCCGGATTTGGTTATACCCATGAAAAACCAATTTTTAGTTACAATTATTTTTCTCCTCAAAGTGCCCCATTTTGTACTAAGTGTCAATATGGTGGTCACTGGGCAAATAATTGTTCCTTAAACAAAACCCAATCTCCAGGATTTCACAAAGCTTACTTTTATAAGAAGATGTGGGTACCTAAAATTTTGTTATCTGGAAATCTCGGATCCAAACAAGTTTGTATTCCGAAATTCTAATTCTTTTCTTGATTTCAGGAAAATAAATAGAGTACCAGCAACAATACATGGTACATGGATAGTGGATGTTCCCGGCACATGACTGGTAACAAAATCTATTTTGAAATGATTATCAAAACGAATGGAGGAAAGGTAACGTTCGGAGACAATGTCAAGGGAGAGATTATTGGTATTGGTAATATAGTTATTTTAGGAAAAACTTTGATTTCAAATGTTATTTTTCTTAGGGGTCTTAATCACAACCTCATTAGCATAAGTCAGTTATGTGATGAAGGTTACCTTGTAATTTTTAGGAATGATTAGTGCTTAGTACAAAATTCCAAGGAAGAATTTATTCTCTCAGCCAATAGGCATGAGAATGTTTACACCATAAATTTAGAAGACCTCAGGAGCCAAGATTTACCTTGCCTAAGTGCAATGGAAGATCATTCCTAGTTATGGCATAGAAGACTAGGTCAGTGTAACCTTAGAAACCTATGTAAACTCACAAAGAAGAAACTAGTTAAGGATCTACTAGAGCTTAGATTAGATTCTTCTAAAGTTTGTGATCCTTGTCAATATGGAAATAAACATAAATCTAGTTTTAAATCGATCGGTGAAGTCTCAACAACTGATGCATTGCAGTTAGTGCACATGGATCTTTTTGGTCCAACACAAACTGGAAGTATTGGAGGCAAATACTATGTGTTTGTTCTAGTTGATGATTACACTATATTTACTTGGGTTTATTTTCTAGAAAAGAAACTTGTAGATTTTTCTTATTTCAAACCTTTTAGTGCTCAAGTTAAAAATGAGAAAAACCTTCCACTGAAAACTATTCATAGTGATCATGGAGGAGAATTTCAAAATTCTGATTTTGAAACTTTTTATAGTAAAAAAGGTATTACTCACAATTTTTCAGCACCTAGAAATTGTCAACAGAATGGTGTATTTGAGAGAATAAATATAATTATTCAAGAGATAACTAGAACCATGTTGAGTGAATATTCTATAGCTAGACATTTCTGGGCTGAAGTTGTAATTAATGCTTTCTATACTTTAAATCGAGTTTTGATTAGACCTTTTCTTAATAAAACTCCTTATGAGTTATGGAATGGTAGAAAACCAAGACTATCCTATTTCAAGGTTTTTGGTTGCAAAGTATTCATTTTGAATACTAAAGATAACATACATAAATTCGCACCAAAATACGATGAAGTAATTTTCTTAGGTTATTCCACAACTTCTAAGTCTTATAGAGTTTTTAATAAAAATACTTGTACTGTTGAAGAAACAGTGCATGTAAAATTTGATGAGTCTGATCCTTTTGTTTTTAAACCATCCCAGCCTACATCCTCTGATGTGTTTTCAAAAACTGATTGTCAACCTTTGATAGAAGAACCTTCTGATAAGGATAATGATCAAGAAGATACTTCTTAAACATTTACCCCAGAAGACATTCTACCCTATGTTGATGAACAGGATTTTCAAAACCCAAATCAGGTATTTCTTAAGAATCATCCTAGTGACAGTATCATTGGTGATGTAAATCAACCTATAAGGACTAGAAGTTCCTTATGAAATGAAGTAGAACATCTAGTATTTCTTTCCCAATTAGAACTTAAAAGCACTGATGAAGCTTTAGGTGATGATGATTGGATCAAAGACATGCAAGATGAACTAAATGAATTCAAAATGAATAATGTCTGGAACTTGGTTGAAAGACCTAAGGAAACTTCTGTTATTGGAGTAAAGTGGGTCTTTAGAAACAAATGTGACGAAAATGGAGTCATAGTAAGAAATAAATCTAGACTTGTTGCTAAAGGCTATAATCAGCAAGAGGGAATAGACTATGAAGAAACCTATGCTCCAGTAGCTAGATTTGAATCTATCCGTATTCTACTTGCCTTTGCAGCATTCATTAATTTTAATCTTTTTCAGATGGATGTGAAATGTTCTTTTCTTAATGGTTATGTCCAAGAGGAAGTTTTTGTTGAACAACCTCCAGGCTTTGAAGATACAAAACATCCGGGTCATGTTTGTAGACTTACTAAAGCTCTGTATGGTCTTAAACAAGCCCCACGAACATGGTATTATAGACTCACTGGATTTTTGCTTCAAAATAACTATGTTAAAGGAAATGCAGATCCAACCCTTTTTATAAAGAAAGATAAGAAAAATGTTTTGATTGTTCAAATTTATGTTGATGACATCATATTTGGTTCAACTCAGCAATCTTTAACTGACTCTTTTGCCAGTCTAATGAAATCTGAGTTTGAAATGAGTATGATGAGTGAGTTAACTTTTTTCCTTGGTTTTCAAATTTCTCAAAAACCAGAAGGAACCTACATATCTCATCATAAGTATATTAAATACCTTCTTAAAATGTATGGTTATGACACCACTAAGAGTATAAGTACTTCTATTTGTACCTCAAACTCTTTAGATCTTGATGAAGCTAGGAAACAAGTAGATCAAACATCTTTTAGAGGTATGATAGGAAGTTTAATTTACTTAACAGCTAGTCGACCAGACTTAATGTTCTTAGTATGCTTATGTGCAAGATATCAATCCAATCCTAAGGAATCTCACTTAAAGGCAGTAAAAATAATTTTTCACTGCCTTAAAAAAACTATCGATCTAGGATTATTTTATACTTCTGGAAATGATTTTGTTCTAAAAATCTTTTCTGATGCTGAATTTGGTGGATGTATAATGGATAGAAAGAGTACATCTGGAACTTGTCATTTCTTAAGATATTAATTAGTTTCTTGGTCCTGCAAGAAGAAACATTCTGTAGCACTCTCCACTGCTGAAGCTGAATATGTAGCAGCTGGAAGTTATTGTGCTCAAGTGTTATGGATGCAACAAACACTCACAAACTATGGCTTGAGTTTTACTAAAACTCAAATTTTGTGTGATAAAACAAGTTATATTTCCTTAATTAAGAACCCTGCACATCACTCTCTTGAAAAACACATTGATAATAGGCATCACTTTCTTAAGGATCACACACTAAAAGGAGATATTATTGTTCAGTTTATCGGAACGCAAGAACAACTTGCTGATATTTTCACAAAATCTTTGCCTTCTGATAGATTTGAATACATTAAACAGAAGTTAGGAATGATAACTGTAAGGTAATATTTCTTAATTAACTTTCTGTTGAAAAAGTTTCCTTACAGTAATAAACTCCTTTTCACAGGGGGAGTACATTTGATTGTTAGATTAACTATGTTTTTTCAATGTTTGTTTTCAAACTTTTTGGAACTAAAATTCCGGAATGGGAATATCCAAAACTAAAATTTTCCAGAATGGATATTTTCGTATAGAAAACTTATGGAATGGAAATTTTCATATTGAAATCTTCCAGAATGGAAAATTTCGTACTAGTGTTTCCAAAACGAGATTTTCGTACCGAATCTTTCATAATGAGCTTTTCATTTTCAAAATTTTGTAATGAAAATTTTCATATTTTTTTATATTGAGTTTTTCGAACTATGTCTTTTCGTAATAAAGATCTTTCGTAGTCATTTTTCTTTAGAATGATTACCCATTACGAATAATCCTCCTAATCCAATCCGAAAGGTATGATTTTTTTACTCAATTTTTCGTATTCATACTTTACTTGTTGGTGTTTTCTTATATTTTGTTTTCGGATTATAGTTTTCTTAATTCTTTGTTTTAATAAAAACCTCAAAAGATCGGATTCATGTCTTCTGGAGAAATGGTTTTCCACCGTCAGATCTGATCTCACCTTGTCACAACCGTTCGATCAACTGAGGAAGTTGAACTATCTTCTCATTGCCTATATAAAGGGGACCCCAAATGGTTGTCCCATATCGGTTTTAAAGCTCTAGTTTCTTGAAGCTCTGCCTCTCTTTTTTACAGCTGTTCTGAACTTCATATTTCTCCGTTCTGAACTTCTCAGAGGTCTTCAGATCCGAATGTCTGTGGAAGTATCTTCTCAAGACATGTCTTACTCTAAGCCAATTTCGAAGTGGTTAGTATATAGAGAAAGGTTAGTTCATCCTGATTTCTTCAACAAGTATGATTCTCTTATATCCAAGAATATTAAGCTTAATGGATGAGAAGATATTGCGGAGTCTAAGCCCGTGAATCAAGAGGATGTGTTTTCGGATTTTCTTATAGAGTTCTATGAGACAGTTTCCTTCTATAAGGAAGATGGAAAGGTGAAATTATTGTTTAAGTCTTATGGAAAGACTTATAAGATTTCTTATTCCAAGGAAGCCAACCTGGTAGGGCTGAATAATGAAGGATGATCTAAGTTCATTTCTCTTGTTATGCCAGATTCAAAGGGAAGCTTCGACAAGGAAAAGGCTTTGGAAACTCTAGGACTGACAGATGATAAGGATCTGAATATTGTTTCTCTGTCTACGAATTTCCAGATTCTAGAATTATGTGTACAAGGACTTATCGTACCGAGAAAAGGCGACAAAGATATTCTGAAGAAGAGTGCGATTTATATTCTAGATTTTCTGATAAATCTGAGGAAGTTTAACCCGATTAAACACATTCTTATTACTCTTGAGAATGTTAAGAAAGGGAATCTGAGAGCTCAGATGATAATGTATCCAGCAATCCTCTCAAAGTTGATAGTTCAGTGCCTTGAGTCCTTTAAGGAGGCGTTCAAGTATAAGCCAAGAGTTTGCAAGATTATGTTTTTGAGTGATGGTACCCTCAAAAGAATGGATGTAGCCTTCGACAAGAAGACTGGTCAGTTTTTTGATTTACCTGCTCAAGAACAAACGGTTCCGAATGTTCCTGAACCTGAATCCTCTAAGCCAGTGAGGAATAGAAAGTTGAAAGAAGTTGAAGTTGAAGCAGAGAATCCCAAATCTAAGGAAGTTCATTCTGCACCTCCAAAACCGAAGAAGAAGAAAGCATATTCAGATGGAGTAGTTGATAAATGTAGGGGAATCAAAGAGAAGAGAGTGCAAGGAGAGCATCAGTTTATCTTGGATCCTGCGGAGGCTAAGGCCTTGAAAGAAAAGACAGCGGATGAGATAGAAACACAAGTGAATGAAAATAATCTTAAGAAAAAGATGTCTGAAGATCAGGTGGTTCAGACTTTGATAAAGTTTACTGAGATGGCCTCCGGAAAAATTCCTGATCCAAGATCTTTTTCTCTGAAATCTCTACCTGAGACTCCAGGAAGAAATTTTGTCACTCCGGAAGAGGTAGTAGAAAACCCTGTTGATATTGTTGAGCAAATTGAGCATGTGGAAGAAGAAGAAGCAGTTGATGAAGGTAGTGGTGACACCAGAGATGTTTTGAATCAAGTAGATGATTATAAGGGGACACCTTCAGAACATTTGTCGCTCCGAACTTCAGAAGATGAATCATCGAAGTTAGTCACTCTAGGGAAGGATGAGGAGAAAGGAGAACAAGAAGTAGCCTATCATGAAGAATGTAGAGGATGGTGCTCAAAATGTTGCTGATGATGAAGACAATGTTGATCAAGTTTCTGATAGTGAAAAGAAAACTCTGGAACATGAATCCATTCCGAAAAAGGACAAGGGAAAACAACTTGTGGTTGATAAACCGAGCTCCGTGGTTATAAAGATAAATGAAGTTGGTAGTTTTTCAAAGAGAAAGCTTGAGCATATTGAAGAATAAAATTTTCCAAGAAAAGTCTCGGATTCAGAGTCATCTTCTTTGCGGTATGGCTTTGTTGTTCAGTCTTTAAAGAATTTGGTGGGTACTATTCCGACTTTCTCATGTATTGAATCAAGATTCAAGATGCTCCAACATGCTTTGAATCAAAAAACAGACTTCGTATCCATGGTTATGGACAAATGTGTTGAGATAGAGGCTTAGTTCAAAACATTATTTGTCGACTATGAATCCCACAAAAGATCTTTCAAGAGGATGACTAGTTGGTCGAGGAAGACTATTGAAGAGATGAGGCTCTTTGATGAATTATAAGAAAATATGAAGGATTCCTTTGAGACAGAATACAAGAAGATAAATGAACTTACTTCATCCTTTAAAGAAAAGTTGACAGATGACAAGAATTTCTGGATTCAAGAAGTCAGAGATCTGAATGGGAAGCTGAAATCTGTTTCTCAAAACTAGAAGTATGAAAGGGATCATCAGATTGAGTTTGAAGAGAAGTTGTTAAAGCAAGAATAGATCTTGAAGGCTCAGGAAGAAAAGCATCAGTCTCAGCAAGAAAATATTGAGGCTCAAAATGAAAGAATTGTTGTGTTAGAGAAGCATGCCGAGGAAGATCATAAAGACTAGAAGAAAATAAATACTATTCTTAAGGGTCTCATGGAGAAGGAAAAAGATCCAAAATAGACAGATCCGATCTTTTGTTGTATCTAAATTTCTTTGTTGTTGATCTTTCAAACTTAATGAAAATTGTGCTTGCTCGTTTCTTTTATTGTTGATACTAATTTTTTCAGGTACTTTGTTATATTTTCCATTCCCTCGAAATCTTTTTGAAAATCACAAAGGGGGAGAAGGAAAAGAACCCAAATAAAGGGGGAAAAAGAATCTTTATAAAGGGTGAGAACGAAAACAAACTCTAATAGAGTTTATCTAAGGGGGAGTTTTTCATTAAAGACGACTTTCTAATTCTTAATGAAATATCATTCCGGAAATCTAGAATACGATCCTTTGAGTTTCAAAGCCTAAGGGGGAGTTAGTCGTATTCATCAACATCCATAAGCAAAGGGAGATAAGCCTTAATGTTTTCTTTCTTCTTAGACTTTCTTTTTCATAGGGATGTTTGTGATTTCCAAAAAGGGGGAGATTGTTGAGTCAATAAGTTTTTCTTTATGACTTTTCCATTCCTTCTTGTTTTGAAAATCACAAACACATTTCTTTAAGGAAAATCGATTTTATAAGGAAAATTACTTTTATAAGGAAAATCGCTTTTATAAGGAAGATCGCTTTTGTAAGAAAAATTATCCTTATCATATTTTCATTAATATATTTATTAAGTATATGTTTCAGATTAATTTTTATATTCTCGGAATCATTTGAAACTTTGATATGAAACATTCTGTTTTAAGTACCGAATTTCAGATGAGAACTGTAATGATGTTTCATTCTGAATTCTGGATACGAACTCTGATAAAGTTCTACTCTGAATTCTGGATACGAATCCTCATTACGAATTCTGAAGACGAATTCTGATTACAAATTCTGATGATGAATTCTCATTATGAATTCTGATGACAAATTCTCATTACAAATTTTGTTGACGAATTATCATTCTGAATTCTCATTCACAATTCACCTATTAAACAGAATCTGATCATCTTTTTTTTTATATACTCCGAATTTATTAAGACTCCGAAAAATTATTTTTTTTACACTCCGAACCTTCACTCCAAACTTTTGAGTTAGACTTTAAATTATTTCGTACATTCTGTTTCACTTGTTTTGTTATAAAACGATGTCATCTATTCTGTTATAAACTAACAGTTGGTTAAGTTACACATGTACAGGTCCCTACAATTTTTAAGGTAAATATGACCATTGGAAAGGAGGCTGACCTTGCCTATAAATAGGACCTCATTTGAAAGAGCTCAAGGATGACTAATGAATAACTTCTTCGACATTGTGCATACATGCCGTTGAAGTGATTTCTAGAGAGAGAGGCTCTTATTAACTCTCAAAGATTCGTGCGACTCCGAATATTGGTGATTACATTCGAGGACTTCCGGGGATAGGAAGATAGAGGTGGTGACTACCTTGAAGTTCGAGGGATTCCTTGCTGAGGAAGACAGAGGTTGCCAACTACCTTGAAGTTGAGGGCTTGTGGGGATATCAAGACAGAGACTCTGATCTTCGTATCAAGGGCTTACCCTGGTGTGGGTATGACAGACTTGCTTGAATGTATAAATCAAGGGACCTTTATCCAAGGTTTTTGGATAACCTTCAATTTGGGTTAAAAGACTTATATCTTGTTACATGTAGTTTTACTACTTGTTTTGTCCCGCTTTATTTTGTATTATAAGGAAAGTATAACTTTCTTATACTTCCTTACGTGTACTCTATTTCATTTAGATTCTATACGCTTTAAGGTAGAATCTCATATTGAAATCTTTTGTTATGTTTCAATTTCCGAAACCATTTTTCTGGAACCTACATTCGGAATCTCTTTCCAGTTTTAAGAAAGTGCATAGGACTTGAAGTTTATAACTTCATTCCTTATTCCATGTTTTTCATTTGGTGTTAGAGGTGTTGTGAATTTGCTTAGTTTAACATTGTTAAACTTAGTCCTTTTCTTTGCTTAAGGAAAACATAGTTAATTGTAACTAACTTTAAAGGTTCCAAAGGAATTTTTAAAGTGTACAATTCACCCCCCCCCCCCTCTTGTATATTGAGCATCTACATCATTATTTCGATCCTACAACAAAGAGCATTATCATGTCCCCAATATAATACAAATTATGAATGTATAAATGATTTAATAATTAGATAAGTATTTTAATGTCATAAATATAATTTAAATAATTTAAATATAATAATATTTCCATTCTTTAATGTTTGTTATAGAAAAAAGAATTATATCGGTTCACAAGGCGGTAGTCTGTTGTACACTTTTCAATAGTTTCACATTCCATTTGATGGAAATGTAGATGGATATAGGTTTTTTGATTTACATTGTAACATATTAGAATATTTGACATATAGGTGTTATTATATTATAATTATTTAATATAATTTTACTGATGTGGAAGAAGAACTAATGAAAAAAAATCACGTTAATAATTTTTTCTCTTCTTATGATAACACTTTCCGGTTTATACCAAAATACAAACTAAAAAAAATTTATGAAAAACAAAATTTTCTAGGATATTATTATATGATTATGTAATGTATTCTGATGGTACTAACTGATCCAATGTTTTTTAGATGTGTGAATAGTATAGGAGATGTGGTGACCATTTATAGGTGGGGGAGAGGACAGACATGATATTTTATAAAAAAATTATTTGTAACCACATTATTCACAATCTTGAAGGAAATAAAATTGATCATTATAGAATATTAGAGATTAAATATTGTAAATATGGTTATGAAATAGATATTTATTTGTTTTAGTTCATTTTTAACCCTTAACCTCAATCATTAACCACCAGAGAAACCATTTTTATCCTTAGTTGGTGTAGTAAATTTTTATGATTCTCATTATTTAATGTGTTTTAAAATTAAATTTATCTTATTAGATATTATAAATTAATATTATCCTAAATATAGAATCTATTTTTAAAAATTCAATTAGGATAATTTTAGAGATCAATTTAAAATGATACTTACATACGAGATAAAAAGTCGGATTTTCAAAGTGAAAATTCTCATTCCTATAGAAGATTTAATTAAATTAAAGTAAACATTAGATTAATTTAATATACATGAATTGTATTTATAATAAAATAAATTAACTTAATTTACTTTAAAATAAATTTAGTAATCAATTTTTCTTTTTAAATAATTTAAATAATAGGCAATTTAAAAAAAACACTATACATCAAAACATTATTATTTTTAAAAATTTAAAAAAAATTACCAAATGATAATTTTTTAATTTAGATTCAAAGATTTATGATTATTTTTTAAAATAAATGTCATAAAAATTGGTAAGAACTAATTTTAAATTATGTGCGTATAACACAAGAAAATCTCCTTTTTAAAAAACTCAGTTTTCCCAAAAACAAATTTTATTTGAAATGGTTTTTCATTTTTATAAAATCAATAGATAACCATTGAATTTTTCAAAAAAATAAAAAATAAATAATTTCGATAATTTATTTATTATTATTCATACATTTTAACTTAAGATTTTAGTTAAATTGGTTATGTATATATAATATCATCTTAATAGAGTATCATGTTTCATTTAAACATTGTGTTTCTTTCATTGGATTCCATAGAAAATATTGAATTTCTTTAAGAAGAAATATATTTTCAAATCATAGGGTGTTATATTCTATTATATTATTGTTTTTGTGTGTAAAACATGATGTCTAATAGGTTGTTTCTCATAAAAATTATTAGGTTGTTACTATCACAACTCGTCCCCCATGGATCGTCCTGTGACTACCCCAAACCTTCCTTCTATAGGACAGGGGTTAGCATGTAGCACTGGAAAGGCATATCACCAAAATGGGAAGGAATTTCCTCAAAAACTGTAATCATAGAGACTAGGAATAGAATGAAATCATACCACATAGAATAATTGTTGAAAGTAAAAGTATATACTGAATGTAAAGGAGCCAATATACAAGCCCAAATAGTAATATAGTATAAAAAAAGGATAAATACCTCTTTAGGTAGTCTGCCAAGGATCCGACATGAAGTGTATGTACAAATCATCTTTTCGGCTCACCATGACAACTGGTCACCTTCATACACTGTCTAGTCTAGGGTCCCAAGTCTCATTCAAATATAACTTTGATCTTCACATGAAACAAAAAGGTGCAGTGTAAGCCTGTGTAGGGGTGAGTATAACAATACCCATTAAGGATCTCAATACCTACAAATCCCTCTCAAAAATTCCACAATGGAAACAAAAAAAGAATGATCTCAATCTAAAAGTACAAAGAAATAGATAAATCACACTAGGTAAACCATAAGTAATGTAGTATAAATGATTAAACGTATGGTAGATCATCACTTTCTGTCAAGATTCTCTGCTATTGACCCACACAAGATTGTTAGGTGCTGATCCACATAGGATCGCTAAAGGTCGACCCACAGAGGATCGATAGGCACTGACCAACATTGGATCGATGAGCGCTGACCCAAACAGGATTTATAGGCACTGACCCACACAGGATCAATGAGCACAGAACCACACAGGATTGATAGGTAATGACCCACATAGGATCACTATTAATTCATTATGTCACAACTAGCCACTGGATACCCTCACTTATCACACTCAATTATGGGATAACCCACTCCGTAAGCCATCGGTCATACCTTAACCACCATGAAGTCCCATTAAAATGTAACCTGATAAACTTCCATGTCATAAGGGTTCCAAAGAAATAGAAGACGCGCCATATGGATGCCCGGTATGTATGTTATAGGAATTTTAGTGTCAAGAGCCATGTTAGATTCGGTTTTGATCCAACCTAGACACACTCCATCTTTATCCAAATCTCAAGTGGAGTTTCTGAAATGTACCTTCTCATACTAAGGGTTCCAGCGCTGCAGACGGTTTGTCAAAGAGACATTCAGTATAGAAGATATGCCCCATTATGCGAAACTACCCCTAAATGGGTCCGGGTCAGGTCAAATGGACCAGACCCATCTTGGCTTGCTGGAACACATCACTGTCCCAACCCACCTGGTTGAGCATTGCCCACATGGCTACATGACCAACCCGCCCCGCTGTCGGGGCATGACCAGCCAGCAGGGTGTGGGTGTCTGCTCTCCTCTCAAACAGACTACAGTCTCTTCGGTTCCTCAAACCAACAACGTCAGGCTGTCACTGCCCCCTCCAGATGATCAGCCAGGTATACCAGTCTTGTGTGGGACATGTGGATGTGGTCCTCCTACATTGTTAAAAGAGCTGTGATTCCTTCTCTACGACCCACTTCCGTGGTGTGCCACCTCCATCAATGTGGCCAGCATCAGATAGCCTTCCCCTCTATATCTTGGCGCCTTGAGGTGGTTCCACCTCCTCGGGGTTGGCAAGAGCCATCTACTATATCCTCTAGTTATAAGAACCACCACACTGGCGAAGCATCCATGGGCCTCTGGTGAATATCAAGAGGCCCATTTTCTTTTCATATTGTGCCTATAGGCATCTCATGATGATTCCATAACTCTGTGGCACCTGACATTATCTAGCCTTCATATTGGTCAGTCTTCCACAAATAATGAAAACAATACTGAGATCTGAGGAGTGTCTGGGCCTTGTTTGTTTCGGTGCACACCCTCCACGTTATCATTATAGCATGGGATGAGTTCAACATCATCAAGGGTAGATGAATAAAAAAAACTCCTAAACAAAACCCCATCAAGTAACTCATAAGATGAAACTTCAGATGAGGGAAGGAGTACTGGCATTCGAAGGGCGTTCATTGGCGTTCGTCGATCTACAGATCGAATCCTCAATGGAAACTACAAATTCACCATTCTTTGTTGGAGGAAGACATCTACAAAAACAATTCATGATTTCACCCGTGGGTTCTCAAAACCCATGCCAACGACTAGATTAAATAAAAGAAAAACAATCCAACTCTCCACACAATTATGTGATTCATTAATGAATAATTAATTAATCCATTAATCTCATGGTGGTGCGGTTACACAACCAATTGTAACAAGTATTTTAATATCCTTCATCAAAATAATAGACCAACTCTGCGGTCCCCCACTGTCACTCAATGGTTACAAAAAGAAATAAAATTACTCATGGAGTTATTATTGTTGTAAATTCAAAAAATTAACCTTTTTATCCGAGCCTTTCCAGTTAAAGTTAAGCATAGAATAAGAGAATCTTGAATCTGTGAATTCAAAGGTGCCCTCAAATTTTTAATCCGTGCACCTGTTTGAATGATATAAATCATCGCTTGAATGTTTTTGGAACATACCATAAAAATGTACAAAATTCCATTCTAGACTCTTCGGGACTCATAATAATGTGACGTAAATTTTTGCAGACTCATAATAATATAAAATAATTTAAAATAATTTATATGTAAATTAGGAATCATTACATCCTCCCCACCCTAGGGATTTACATCCTTGAAAGCCACAACAAAACCGGGGAAAAAATGAAAGTATTGAGCATGTATCTGAGCCTAATTCTTCCATGGTCTCTCCTGGAGATTCTCGGACTGCCACCAAACATGCACTAGATGAATCGATAGCCCATGAAGGACCCACTCATGTTGATCTTCTATCTACACCGAGAACTCTGAAAACATCACCCAATCGTCAATTTCAAGCTCATCCCATCCAATAATGTGCGATGGATCATACATGCATCTCCTCAACAAGGAGACATGGAAAACTTTATACACCTAATGAATCTGTGGGGAATGATCTAGGCAGTAAGCAACCTCACCTACTTTTCTGAGGATCTGGAATGTTCTGATGAACCTAAGTGATAGATTGCCACACTACCCAAATCACTGCAATCCTCATTAGGGTGAGACTCATATAAAGACACGACCTACTTCATTGAACACTAACGGTCTCTGTCTCTTGTCGGCATAATACATATTCCTGCACTGTCCAGTCCTCATCCACACATGGATGATCAAAACCATCTCACTGGTATCCCATACCAACTGAGGACCCATAAGTGTTGAATCCCCTGATCGTTCCAGCATAGAGGTGATTTACATTTTCTACTTTACAAGGCCTCAGACGGCGCCATGCCGATGGTGGAGTGAAAAATTTTCTTGTATGAGAAGTCCACCCATGGAAGGAGGACCTCCCAACTGTGGAAAAAATCAAAGACACAAGAACGGAGAATTTTCTCAAGTGTCTATAGGGTCCATCCTTATGGCCATATTTCTGAAAATGAAATGTGGTTGTCAAGTGTATCCATGTCTCAAACGCCACATGTAATACCTTATACAACTGAGATGTTAAAAGTGTGTCACAATTTTAGATGATAATCAATGAAACCCCATGAATATGTACACTCTCTTGTATATAGAAGATTCACAAGATATCTACTGATCCCTACTCTTGGATGTGTAGGAAGTGGGCCGACATGCTGAGTCGATCAATGATCACCCAGATGGAATCAAGGCCTTTTAAGTATGTGTCAGCCCTTTCATGAAGTCCAAGGAGTTACCATCCCAAATCCATTTTGGAACCTCAAATGGTTGTGATAATCATGTTGAAGCATTATTCTTGGCCTTCACTTACTGAGAAGTGAGTCATCAGGACACGAACTCTTCCACTTATTTCTTCAACCCTAGCCACTAGTACGGATGTTGGAGGTCCTTTCACATATTCTGCACACCAAGATGTAAAGCCAAAGGGGATGTGTGGAACTCCCTAAACAACACCTCTTGTAGAATTATGGGTATCATTGTGGTTCCAATGAAAAGTATGGCATGCTCCCCACCTTCAAAAAATCCTTTAGGATCTCATCCTGAGAACATTAGAGCTCATCGGGCATCGCAGTCAATGTCCACAAGCAATGACTTCCTGACTTGCTGAAAGATTGGGGTAGTCACATTCATAGATTGGAGGTGAGCTGCTCAATAACAGTCCATAAATGATATTTTCAACGTTGCTAGCTGCTATGTCACCTCACACAGGAACTATAGTCCAGAACTCAATTTGAGTGCATCTACCACCACATACCCCTTCTTTGGAGTGTAGACTATCTCAAAGTCAGTGTTCTAGAGGAACTCTAGCCATTTCCTCTATTTCATATTCAGGACATTATGTGAGGAGATATACATAAGACTCCTCTGACTACAGTATATAGTAAAGAATTCACCCATTAAACTATGCCTCCACATCGTCAAGGAAAAGTCCACTGCCGCTAACTCCATGTCATGGGTAGCATAGTTTTTTTCATGATTTCTAAAATATCTTGAGCTTTAGGTGATCCCCACTTGATCATTCATCAGGACACATCCTAGTATGGTCCTTAATGTGTTGCAATAAAATATATACCCATTATCCACTTCTGGTAGCCTCATGATGGGGGGCATTCTTCAGTCTCCCCCTCAGCTCTTAAAAACTCTCCTGGAATCTCTATGTCCAAACATATGGTTTTCCCTTCTTTTTCAAATCTTAAAAGGGTTCTGATACTCTGAAAATTCATATACAAATCTCCAGCAGTACACAACCAATCCCAGAAAGCTCTGAAACGTGGTCACACACTAGGGTGGATCCCAAGAAATCACTTCCTCTATCTTTTCTGAATCCACTAAAACTCCATCCTCTGAGATAACATTCCTCAAAATTAATATTTCATGTTACCATAATTGACATTTCGAGATATTTCTATAAAGCAGGTATTGTCACACTATATCCAAAACTATTTGTAGATGTATGGAATGCTCCTCCTCTGTTACCGAGTATACCAAGATATCGTCAATGAAGACTACCACAAAGATATCACTGTAAGGTTGGAAGATCATGTTCATGAGTCCTATTAACATTGTCAGAGCATTGGTTATATTTAAATGGCATCACCATGAACTTGTAGTGTCCATATTGACATCTGAAAACTGTATTCAGTATGTCCTCATCCCATTCCTTGATCTGATGATAACTTGATTTGAGGTCTATCATTGAAAATCATAGTGTTCCCTTCATATTGTTGAAGAGATCATCAATCCTCAATAGATGATAAGTTTTCTTCATGATCACCTATTTTAGGCGCCAATATTCCACAAAAAGCCTCATACCCCCATCTTCATTCTTGGTGAACAAAATTGGGGTTTCCCATGGAGAAACATTGAGCCTTAAGAACCCATTTCTCTACAAGTCTTCTAAATATACCCACAACTCACGAAGTTTCATGGGAGCCATCATATATTTTCGTATAGAAATAGATGTCATCCCATGGTACCTATTGATGTAAATGTTTACCTATCTACAAGGAGGTAGTCCCAGAACATCGTCACGAAATACATCATCATACTGGTCCACCACAACATGATAGCTCAAACTACTCGTATACACTACACTGAGGGTGAGGCTATCCAAATGATGAGTGTGCAGCTGCACCATCCTCCAAGAATATCCATCGTAGGCTTCGAAGGTTTATTTATCACCAGAGAATGAATACCTAATCTTATCCTAACAGACACACCACACATTGCGCCTATAATAGTTGATCTGAGCATCAACTGTGGATAACTATTACAAACCCAATATGACATCATAAGGCTTTGACGCTGCTACTAGGATATCTCAGTTAAATCTCTTTCCTCCTATAGAATTCTCACACATCCTTAACTACTGTGTAATCATATAATCCTATCCTGTAGGAGTCTTTAAATGTAAGGATTGAGCCCACGACTCCATCCAAATCCCCGAGATCCGAATGATTGTCGTGGAAATGAAAGAGTGACTGGAACCTATGACAATAAGTATTGCATCTAGGTTCGAGTAGACAGATATCATACCTTAAATCTACTATGGAGTTTCATGATCATAGGTCTCTTATGAAATTAGGAGAGCTCTCATCTGTACACCTGATCCCTGTGGACAGGGTGGACAACCTTTGGGTGGTGGTGGAAGAATCTAAAATCACATTCAACCGCCTACTGCATGGCCAAATACTCTTCCATGTCTGCCACCCTATGGACCTCCCCTATCGAATCTATGACTCTACCTTAGCAGTCCCTCGACTGTCTATCAATCATCGGTACAGTGGGTCGGGCAGTCGCTAGCCATGTGACCCTGACTGCCGCATGTTTTGCACGGTCTACTCCTGTGCTGACCTACTATGTCCTGTGATCTCCAAACATCCATCCCAACATCCAAGGGCCTCACTATGGATGGTCTATACCACTCAGACCTCTACATCATCTACCTACTACCAAATACAGATGACTCGACTACCTTTCTCCGGGTGGTGTCTCTCACTATCGGTTCCTGCTCAGCTAGGAATATATCCACCAATAGTGCTCCCTCTGCCACTCCAGCCTGTGTCGGGATATTGAGTGATCTCATAGACGCTATGATCTCTTATCAGAGAAACTAATGAAATGTCTAAGACATGAAGAAAGGGACTCATTCCATGTCAGTGGAGTAACGAGAGAGGTTAGTGAATCTCATAGAGTACTAGGGTATTAAAAGACCGCCCTGCTATAAGTACAGGATGTCTTGAATATACACAAATCATAGAGTCACTAAAATAAACTATTCCCTAAAGAGGCCCTCAAAGTACAACTAGGAATGTGTCACCTCCTCTTGCATCTGGAAAATTAGGCTCTACCATCCCTATTCAATTCCATGGAAGAGGATAGATGCTAGGATCACCATTTGGTTTGTTGGTGTTAGAACTATATGAAAAACCCATGCCACAACCACCAACAAGTCCTCAGCTACCAATGGGTCTATCTTGCTTGAAACCACAGAGGCCTCTATCTCTAGAACTCTTGAAACACACTCAGTAGGCGTGCACAATCTTTTGGCAGGGATGGTGGCATCTACTACCCTATGGGTAGTGGTGCTATTAAAATACTGCCCGAAGTTGCTATCGCTGTAATAGGGCCCTATACCGTCGTCTCATCTCTCGGTGGGCTGTCATGATCATCTCTCACTAGAATCTTCACCGGTTGCCTATGCGGAAACATCATGTAAAGAAATATGTGTTCTACAGTCAATATGTTATACCATGTGAGATAACTCAAAGAGATCAAAATAAAAACAACATTTTCAAAACACACAAAAATAATGGTTACATCCACCGAGTTAGAAATTAAAATTCATGGTCATGGTGTATTGATATGCCAGCCTCAGCACCAATGCTAGAATCCCCAAACTAAAACCCTAACTCAAGACACTTCACACTATTTCTCCATTGAAAAACATATACTCTTAGTCATTCTGGTAGAACCGACCGCCATTTGATACCACTTTTTCATGAACTATAGCCCAGGGCCCGTGTCGTGACTACCCCAAGCTCATCTTCCATAGGCTAGGAGATGGTGACTAGCACAGAAATGGAATATCCCTAAAATGGGAAGGCATTTCTTTAAAACCTGTACACACATAGACTTGGTATACAACAAAATTAGACCACAATATATAACTACTGAATGTAAAATTATGTACTGCAATTAAAGGGGCCCGTATAGAATCCCAACACAAATGAAATTACATAAAACTGAAAAACAACTCTTGAGATTGTCCGCTAAGGATCCTATGTGAATGGTAAGTACAAATCATCTATGTGGATCACCACGCCAACCCGTCACCTCTGTACACTGTATAGTCCGGGATCCAAAGTCTCAGTCAAAGTTGACGTCTTCTACACAGGGGTGAGTATAACATCACTTAGTAGGGACCCTAAGACCCGGAAGGTCTCTCAGAATTCCACAAAAGAAAAAATCACAAAGCATTAAATCAACGAAAAAGTACAAAGAAAAAGCCATCTCACACCAGTTATAACTTAATTACAAAAGTACATATGATTAGGCAAAAGATAGATCATCTTATTCAGTCAAAAGGCTCTGCTTCTGCTGCCCAATGTATCGTTTATCGCAGACCCCCACAATATCACTGAGTGCTGACCCACACATGATCAGTAGGTGGTGACCCACACAGGATCAATGAGTGTTGAACCACAAAGTATTGATAGGCGCTAACCTACACAATATTTCTAAGTACTTAATATCATAGGATTGATTGGTACTGACCCACGCAAGATCACTATTCATTCTTCACATCACAACCAGCCGTTGGAAACACACACTTAGCAAACATGATTCCGAGAGGATCCGATCCTCATGCCCTCTGTCATACCTCCAACTCCAATAATTCCAATGAAAAAGTAACCTGATAAACTGCCATGTCATAAGGGTTCCAAAACAACAAATGACACATCAAATGGATGCCCGATCTTTGTGTTAGAATAATTTTATTACAAGGTCTCGGTTGGATTATGGTTTGATCCTTCCCAGATGTACCTCAACATTCTCTAAAACATTAGAGTATTTCTTCAAAATGACCACTTCATTATAAGGGTTGTAGTTCCATAGACGGTTGGTCAAATGGACGTATGGTTTAGAATATTTTCCCATGAAAGAAATATTATTTCAAAATAAGTATGTGTCCTGTCTGAGATGGTTAGACCAATCTGACCCGGCCCGATGGGCCGTGAAAATAGCCCGACCCACCCGACTAGGTGAGTCATGCTGGGCTACTAGACCAACCCGGCCTGCTATCTAGGCACGGCCCGCCAGCAGGGTGTGACCTGCTCGCTAGGCACGGGGGTCCGCTCCCCTCTTGAATATACAACGGTCTATTCAGTTCATCAAATAGGTATTGCCAGGCCGGTGCTTCTCCCTTGAGATGACCAGTCCAGTGTACTGGTCTTGTGTGGGACCCTCGGATGTGGTCTGCCTCTGCTGCGACTGGAGCTGTGGCACCTCCTCTGTAGCTCACAACTGTCGTCAATGCGGTCGGAATAGGTCGTCCTTCCCGTTTCCACTGCGTCCCCTTCAGGCGCCGCCACCTCCTCTCGCCTGACAAGAGCTGGATGCCACTTTCTCCATTCACCATCGTCACAACACCGAAATAGCTTCTAGGGGCCTCCGGTGAATCTCCAGAGGTACGTTTTCTTTTCTGACTGTGCCTACGGGCCTCCTGGGATTCTGCCATCTCTTTATGGCCCCCTATTTTGTCTTGTCGATGTATTGGTCGGTTTTCCACAATGAATTCAAACAATACCGAGATCGGCAGAGGGTTTGGGCCTTGTTCGGTTTGGCCCATTCACTATGTGTTAACGTTATAGCATATGAATATTTCAATATCATCAAGGGTAGATGAATCATAAAAACTCTTAAAAAACCCCTACATAGAACTCATTGGAAAGCACTACGGATGAGTGAAGGAGAACCTGCGTTCGAAGGGTGTTTGTTGGTGTTATTCTGTCTCCAAATTGAATCCTCAATGGCATCTCCAAATTCTCCATTTATCATTGGAAGAAGTTGTCGCTAGCACTTTGTCCAGAGTTCTCCTGTTTTTTTCAAAAAACATATGCGAATGACTAGATTAAATAAAAGAAAAGGTTTTCAACTCTCTACACAAATATATTCCTCAGTAATGAATAATTAATGAACCCACTAACTTTTGATGGTGCAGTTTCACAACCATGTGTAACTAGTCATTAAATGAACTTCATTAAAATGACTAACCAACTTTGCGGTCCTGCCACCGTCCCTCAATGATTACAAAAATAAATAATATAAACCATGGGGTAATTTTTTTTTGTAACATCCAAAAATTTGCTTTTTCTTCTGACCCTTTCCGGTCGAAGTTATGCTTCGCCTTAGAGAATCCAGACACTGAAAATTCAATGATTCCATTGGATTTTCAATTTGATCCCCAGTTCATAAGAAATAAATTGATGCTCTCACGTTTTCATAACGTACCTTAAAAAATGTTCAAAATTCCATTTCAGAATCTTCGGGCATGGGAATCATGTTCTATAAATTTTTGCAGACTCATAATAATCCTAAATAATTAAAAAATATATTATATGGAAATTCAGGGTCTTTATAGTTACATTTTACCTCCTTAAATAAATATCAACCTTCATATTTAATCATAATCTTAAAATGTAATGAGTTGATAATTGAAAATACATTTTTTGGAAACCAATATTGTAAAAATGTTTAACAAACCATCCTATAGATAAGATATAAATGAAATTACGATGACCAACTAGAATAACATGTACTGGGTATCCAAATAGAAGGGAATTAGTGTGATGTGATGATATATGGTGTAATAAAAATGAAAATATTTAAATAATGTGATAGAGGTCACTGATCAAAATAAAGTGAATGATCCAAAAAATTTAATGACTACAAATAAATAAAAAAAATTATAATTTAAGTCACTATTTGATTCAGTTAAAATTAATATTCTACCACAACATTTTTGATTCAAGATCATTTTCTTGGATTTCAGGATTTCCGTTTCCATCTAGACTGAGAACATAAAAAAAAATATATTATTGTTATCTTTTTATTTTATATTATAAATATAATCCATTTTTATGGTTTTATTAATTTCTACATCATCTATTACTCATTTAAATTGTTAAACAATAATTATTTTATGTTTTATGAACTGATATTAACATTAAAAATAAAAATATATCAATAAAAGAATAAAAAACATCAATACTATCTCTATATATTCTCCAAAACGAAAATGGACCGCATAAGTAATCCAATATAATGCATTAATATCTAGTGCCTCAATGTTAACTCTCAAATTTCCAGTAAATCGATTTTATCAACGGTGAAACAAAAGACTCATTAAAAATATTTATGACCAAATTAAATGTCCAATAATTTATAATGGAGGCCATTTAATCCGAAATATATTCCCTATAATATATAATGTACCCATTAACATGACATTCCAAATCAGTGAATACCTTTTTCAACATGAGAACATAACGAATATAGGATTTATTCCAAAAATGAAATTATAGGTTGTCAAATATATTCCAAAAATCTAAACATATCATAGACCCAAAAATGATAACATAATCCATTATATCACAATAAAATTTATATACCATGGATAAAATCCCATACACATATATTTAACATTATTTTCTCAACATCATGTGCATATTATGTGTTATCCCCCTTGAATAATGTTCTTTCTATGAAGTTTAACATTACACTAAATCACATTTATTTTCCTCTGGTACCATTCAACAAATACTCCCAAATCCATAAAGAAAACGTTATACAGTAAAATCCATTCATAATTAATATATAAATAACATCATTGATAAAATACTCCAATGATGTAAATCTTAAATCCAAAAACACATTTTAATCATCCCAATTCATCCACAGTAATAACATAAGATTCACCTTGATCCCTTAGTATTATTCTATCACATATTCCCCAAATGCTTGCTAAATTCATTTTCATAGTCCCCATCTACTTATATTTAAATCATTGAATAATGTAAAATTATTACATTTCCATAAAATCAAGTGCATGGTGGAATTTCTCTCTATACATTTACCAAACTCCCATTCCCTAAAAGAAAGAACAAGTGCGTTTCTTTCCACAATTATCACTTGGAAAAACATTCTTATTTTCCTGGTTTCATTTATCCATCTTTTGAAATAACATCCACAACTTCTATTTCTCCCTTTTAAGCCATAATAATTATGGAATTAGTTATCTATGTTTATTGAACATGATACTATGTACTCTTATGAAGAGAACATTTTGGAGTCTACCACCACTAGATAAATTTGTTAAGCCCAAAAAATAAATGGAAAATATTTTTCTTTGGATAACATATAAAGTCTAAATAATTCTTAAATCCTTTTATGATTGGATTCATACATAGAATCATTTTTATCTTCTTTTTGTCTTAGATTCAGAAAATGTCTCCCCTTGTCCACTAGTTTCTCTCCTGGAAAACATTTATCCCAGAAAAGTTATTTAAAATCCTTACACTCCATGTCCTATTTTCCCAAATCATCCTTATTGTTTTAAATCAATTATAACCATTGATTAATATCATCTAAGATCTATAAAAACAAAATTAAAAAATTACCTCTTTCATTAAAACAATGATACATAAATATTACCTTTAAGGGACATATTCATTTATTAACAGGAACGGAATCTTTATTCTAATTAAATGGTTGTGTTTAATTATGAATGAAGTTTTCTAATATTATTGAACCACATTGTGTATCAGTCAGATACTCTTCAATGGAAAGCATATTTCTCATAACAAGAGTCATCTTGCCTAATATGGTTATAAATATTTAAGATCCAACTATAGCTCCAACTCTAGCATCATTGTATTTCTTTGGGAGGAAATAACTATATAGAGTGCACCCATTGACATGATTCACATTACGTACAGTATCATAAATTAATAAATAATATAATATTCAATATTAGATCATAAAATTATGAAATATAATGTGTAATCCCCAATATCATGATACAAATAGAACAAGTCGATAAACTTATTTATGGCTAATCTCACAATCATAAACATGGTTTCTTTGGGAGTGTTTTCAAATCATAAATTTTTTTAAACAATTAATAATGGTTTTTAATGAAAATGTGAAATATCCAAAGAATATACCTATGGGTTGTTAAAGAAGGTTTGCATAGAATCCAAAATGCGTATACCAGGTAAAACTCAAGTCAAGCTCAATGAGATTTTTTCAAAGATATTATCCCAAGGTATATCTTTTCATGAACCAATTTCACTCATGGTTTATAGATAGGGATGAACTACATAGTAAAAAACACATAATATCTTTCTCAAAAAAAAAAAGATTAAGAAAATATTAAATAAATATAATCAAATTTAATCATAGTGTCATATGCCCTAGTATATGTATTCCTAAATATAGTTTTAAAGTATCCCACTAAAATTTCTCTCATGAAAACTATAAATATCTCATCTCTAGTAGCCACGAGATGATGGTAACATTATTACATTTTCACTAAATGAAATGTAACAAATACCATAGGGTTGAATAATTTAATAGTCTTGTTAAAATAGATACATAATTGAAATAACATTTCATTTTTTAATAGAAAATAAACAGTTTACTTTCATTACCAATTCCATTATTCCCCTAATATTTTCCTTAATTATCAATATCAATACACTTCATTGTATCATGGGGAAAAATAATCCATAAAAAAGGGGTGATCTATGATTCTATGAAATGGTAAGTGTACATTAGTATATATCATAAATAAATAATAATGATAAATATATAATGGTAAATACCTAAAATACATTACATTTGAATAAGACTATATATTTAATACGGATTTTGAAAAATGACGATCAAATTAAACAATACAAATAATCACAAGAACTTGAATATTTTCAATGAATATTATAAATAATTGAATAATCAGATAGAGATAAATAACTAATATCACAATGATGGAATGAATAATGATGGATATGTGAAACATACTATCAATACATTTCATAAGATTGTTTAAATAAACTAATCGAAACCCATATAATTTGGACAACAAATTTTATTAATGAGACATGTCGATACATCGAGCGAATATATATAACCATACCCCACCTATCACACATTATTTACAATACAATACTCATATGAATGAGTTGAATAATAATCAACCAAAACATTTTTATTGAAAATTTTTCATATGAAATGGTCATATATACCCTAATCAAACACAAATTATAACAAATCGTCCTGGATAATTTGATGAATAGGAATATAATTTTACATCCTCAATAAAAATAGTCATAAACCATAAAAAATAATTAAAAGGATAATATATATACTATATATCCATGGTGGATAATATCTATAATAAATTACTAATGTCATTGAAGAATAAAAATCTTATAAAAAATTCCATAAAAACCATATTAAGGAAAATAATTTTTTTTCAAAATCACCATTTTAAAAAAACAATTAAAAAAAATTCTAAAATAGATTTCATAGAAAATATACATTAATAATATAATTTATTATTTAAAACATTCATTATTAATTTTGGTGTAAATTATTTTCATTTCCTACACATTAAAATAATGATTTCCTTTACATTTTTTGTTACATTCAAATAGTAATTTTTTGGAATTCAACACTATGATGCAATTAAAATTATTTTTAAAGTAGTTAAATGTGTGCAATAATTTATTGAATAAATAATTTGGGTATTTTTAGAAACATATTTAAAAATATTTTTAGTCTGTATGCTTTTGGGTGAAAATTTATTTTCGACCAATGGGAAAAATGAAGATGAATTTTATTTAAATAAATTTGTCAATAATATTATGTACCCAGAATACGAAATATATTAATAATTCATGAAATTTTTATGAATAACTATATATGATGAAAATATAATGGATTTAATATTTAAATATCAAATAATCTGACCATGGGATACCTAAATAGTAAAAATCATAAAATAATGATTAGATGATAAAATAAACCCGTATCACTTTAGTATCTTAGAAATCGTACGGACATAAAATAAATACTATTCTAATGAAAATTAAAATGAAATCAATATAAATAGATTCATTATATGAAATATCTAAGTGGATGTATATACAAACATAAAATAAATAGGTGTTGAATATATAACATGTATCATGGAAGTAAATGTGAGATAATAATCCATCACCTCTTGTTTAACTTCATTTGTATTCATCTAAAACTGATGTATAACATATTAATGTTTGTTATAAATATTTTAAAAATATTAATTATATATATATATCATACCATATAATATTTACTTACAATCTTTTATAACCCATTTATTAATAATTTTTTTAAATAAAGTGTTCAATGTGATAATTAATTCATTTTCATGTATGTTTTAGTACAGTAATTTTTGTCCTTTTAATTTTATCATGGTTAAATAATATCTATAATATTATCCAAGAAATAAATATCATTTACATTAATAATTTATGTATTTATAGTTATATTTAAACATTATAGATAGTAAATGTATTTCATCATTTCTTGATACGGTAGGTCGTACGTACACATCAAGGATGTTTCCTTTTTTTGATTGATATAACAAAAAAGAAAATAAATATTTATTATTATTATTAAAAAAATAATTATGTTATATATATCATTTATGTTAATAATATTCATCCTTATTTTCATCCATGTTGAAAAAATGAAAAACATTTCACATCATTATATGGAGGCGACAGTCCACATGGACAAACAAGTGTGATTATTTTCTTTCAAAGGATTAAAAGGTATGTAGTTATATGTGATATTATAATTATTAAATCTATTTTATTTCATTAATATCACATTTATTCATTAAATTTATTTCTAATACCTTCCATGTAAGGTGTATGCGAAAACTGAATCAAAATTATTTATGGGTGGTGGTCATCCACACTCACAAGTGACATTATCTTATTCCCCATGCAATAGAAAGAAATATGGTATATAGGATATAAAAATTTTAGAATTGAAATAATTCCATAAATATAATATAATTATTTCAGATAGATTATTATATCAATCCTTCAATGGTGGTTATAGCTAACAAATTACATCAGTTCATGAAGCGAGAGTCCTCTATACACAAAATCAACGGTTCCATTTTTTTGATTTGATTGAATTGGAAATAGATATAGGTTATAAAATTAACATAATAAAATCTATAAAAATGGGATATAATATTTTTAATATATTTCCATTATTTAATAGTATTTTAAATATGTGAGAGAAAAAGATATAAATAAACATGTTAATAATTTTACATCTTCTTTAAGGACACATTTAGTTTTAAAAAAACATAGATAATATGATTTCTACAAAAAAACTCTATGATGTTTTTAAATTATTAAAGAAGATGTTTTGGATGTTATTGTAAGAATAATATGTTTTTTATATGTCGATAAGAGAGGATATAGGGTAACCTTTTATTTTTAGGGGTGATGACAGAAATGGTAATTTTAAAAAGAATTATAGTTAACAATGGGTTTTCAAAGAAAAAGGATTAAAACTTGTTTTTCATTATTCATAAAGATTATAGGGTCTAATCATTTCTACAAAATGAGTTATTAAAAATTTCTAGGTCATTTTAATTACTTATATTCTTAGTTTAACATAGAGGTAAACCCATTTTTCCCAGAACTACTATATATTTTTTTTGTTCTCAATATTAATAATTGTCAAAAATTATGTTGTATTTATTAGATAATATAAATTATTATTACTATAAATGTGAAACAATTTTTTGCCAAATTTAATTCAGAAAAATGATAGAATTCAAATTAAAATTATACACATATATGTGATGAAAAGAGAATATTTTCATACATATAAAAGGATTCAATATCTAATATCAATATGAAATTGACTCCACTGACAGAAATTGAATTTATTATATTATTATTTAACTAAAACTAATTTAACTTAAATTTAAAATTTTATTTTCCTTTGTTAAAATTTTAAGAGAAGACACATTTTTTCTAAAAATATGTATTTTTCACTATTAATCACTACATTAATCTTTTAAATAAATACCACCCAATTTACCGAATGAAAATTATGACATTTATATTTATAAAATTAATTTTTATTTTCTTTATAAATTTTATAAAATTGGAGAAATTGTACGTTAAATTATATTAACAGAGGGAAAAGCAATATATTAGAAAAATATAGTTTTTCAAAAAACATTAATTTTTTTATGAATGTTTCTTATTTTATTTTAATGTGTTATATAACCAATGAATTTATTTTAAACATGTTACGAACATATAATTAAAATAATTTAGTCTTTTTCAATTCATACTCATCAACATAATGGATTGATTATAATTTTCATGTTTATATATAAATTTTTTTATAGACTATCATGTTTCATTTTATCCTGGTCATGTTTGCCTTAATATCCATAAAAATTAATGAATTTATTTTAAAATAAATATATTTTAATGTCTATGGTTGTTATATTCTATTTTAATCATGTGTTTTAAGACATTAATTCTATAAAACATGATTCTTATATTTTAAAATCGTTGTATGTTACAATAGTATAAACCAAGAAAAGAAATTTCTTTTGTAATCATTTCATCATTGAATAAAAAATGTGAAAGGAATGGTTTTTATAAAAATAACATCAACATAATCATAATAAATATAGATAAAAAATAATGGTATCATTAGCTATATATCAAGTATAACATAAGAATCATTAAATTATTTTATCTTAGGTAGAAATGATTTTTAATGATCAATGAAAAAATATCCCTATAAAATTGACATTTTCATCATGAAATCATTTATATGAATTCTGGAATATTCACAAATTTAAAAGAAACGATTTTCATATAATATTTCAATGGAAACATATAAATAAATTTTTAAATCATTTACTGGTCCTTAAATAATAAAAATCCATTCATTCCATGCATGTTATTAATATATATTCTTTTTGAATTTCTAGTAAAAAGTAAATGGTATTTCAACTAGAAAATGAAAAAAATGATTCTTTTAAATAATATTTTCGTAAAAAACTAAAAAAGGGTAAAAATATCTTTAAAACAACCTTTAATAATTTTAAAAACATTATTTTAAATACTTTTTTAAAACATTAACATAGAGGAAAAATGATTATCAATCTAAGAGATAAATACATATATTTTTTGCTTAAAAATATCATTTTGGACACTTTGGTATATGAAGTCAGTACGATTAATATAAAATTAATATTTTAATGAAATAAGTATAAGAGGGTAATAATATATGAGTTTAATGAGATATAGATCAGTAGATTCCATCATTAAAAGCATACTCATAAACAACACACAGGAAAAATAAGAATGTAACATAAAAGCATTATAACTTTGGTACCTTTTGAATAATAATCCCCATGTTTCAGTAAAATTAAATGAACGTTTTTATCTCATTAAACTAAATAAATTAATGATATATCATGTCTAAGAGGATATATATACACCTTATAAAAGAATATATGTGCACAAAAATATTTATCCCAAAGAATACAATATACGATGAAATTTTCTTAACTTTTTTCTTGACATCGTAAATTCACATTGAAACGTACATTATAATTAATATATAATTATTAAAATTATATTTTTGAAAAATATATATATAGATCATAGAATATATTATTTAATTTTGACCTTTTATTATCTATTTATTAAGAATTCTATATTAAAATCATTTTTCGGTTAATGAGTGATTCAGTTTTTCATGTATGTTTAGATTTTGTTATTATTATCAAATTGTATTTATCATGCTACCATAATCTCAAAAATTAATATCATATATAATAAATAAATATTTAATTATATTAATCCATAAAATTTATATATTGAAAATGAATTATAATGTTCATGTAGAATATAGGTCGTACCTACACAATAGTGTTGTTTTCGTTCCCTTGAAGGATAGAATGAATGAATGGTAAATAGTATATAACTATTCCAAATTAATTTATATTTCATATATATTATATATATTAATTTTAATTACATTTATTATACTCCATGGAAAGTATAAGTGAAAAATAATCATATCGCTTTATGAGGTTGTAGTCCACCGCACACACGTGTGACTTTATAATGTTCCAATGGAATTGAGAGTAATAAGATATATGTGATTGTATAAGTATAGAATTATAATTATATCGTAAATATTTTCTTAATATTTTAAATCAATAAATATATCTTTTTATGATATGGGGTAATAGAAAAATAGTTACATCAGTTTGGGAGTCTGTAGTCTTCTATACACACAACAAATAATTTCATTTCCCAGTTGATAGAATATAAGATAGATGTATGTCATGAAATTAAAATTATAAGATATTAGAACACGATAGTAATTTTTTTATATAACATAATTTTTATATATGATTTGAATTGGTTGGGGGAATAAGTAATATGAAAATAAAATTCTAAGAACTATAGTATTTGTGGAGGTAATTAAGGATTTAGTTTTTTAGGTATTTAGTAACAAAAATTTTATTGGATGTGTGAAAAAGGGAGCATAGGGGGTTCCCTTTAATAACTAGTGGAGTTTAAAAACATGGAATTTATGAAAACAAAAAAGTGTACCAACATCGTAAACAATGGACAATGATAAAAAATGGTTCATGATTTAACATTAGAGTTTATAAGGTCTAATAAATCAATAAAACATGAATTAAAAAAAATATTCAATTTAATGATTTTCTTTTTAATTTAACCATTGGTAGCCCCATTTTAAAATAAACCTCAATAATTAATTTATATGGGTTTTTACTATTTATTTTGACCAAAAATAATGTATAATTTAATATAAAATATGGCATAAAATAAATACATATATTTAAATAATTTTTAAAAATTCTATTCATGGGTTTTTTAAATTTTAATTTAAAATTAAACACTTAGACGCGATGAAATGGCAGTTCTCTAAAGAGATAATTTCCATAAGTATAGAAAGTTGTAATATAATATTTCAAGGTAAAATATATTCTAATGAAATAAATTGTATTAATAAATATATAATTTTACTAATTTTACATCTAAAATCATCTTAAACAAAAATGGTTCCTTCAAATTGTGTAAATGAAAAAAACAGTTTTTTAATAAAAACATCTTTTTTACTATTCATCGAAAGTTTATATCTTTTTAAAAAAATTCAATTTATCACTCACATATAATTCTGACATGTAGAATTTAAATTTTTTTTATCAAATAAACATTAAAAATTATTAAATAAATAATTTTATCCTTTTTTAATAATTACTTTTCATTTGAGAAAAATAATATTTTTGATGTAAATAATGATGTTACTAAAAATTATTTACATTTTTTAATAAATTATTTTAATTATATAAATCCATTATACTATATATATATATAATATGGTTATTACTATTCATTCCACCATGATTAATATATATGTTATAACATTCATTTATATGTAATAATATTAATAGTATATCACTATTCTTTAAAAAACAGGTTTACATTTAATACTAACAGTTGACGAAATTGATTTTACAAGAAAAAATTAATATTGAAATAATATAAGCTTGAAAGAATTTTGTGAAAAAAATTATGATACATCTCCCTCATTACATCTTCATGTTTCAAGGTTTTTTTCTTAAGTTGCTTCATTTTCTACAAATCATTTTCCAAGTGAGGGGTCTTGTTTTATAGTACATTCTTTATGTGATCCATAACATCTACCAGGTTTCTGTCATATGATAGATCATGTTTCACCATTATTACCAATGATTATCATACATGTGATAAATTAGGTATGTACATTCTCAAGAGAGATAAATGAAGCACATCATGGATTTGATTGATGTTTGGTGGATGCACTAATTGATAAGATGTAGTCTTGGTATAATAAATGATTTAAAAGAGAACGACATACCAATATATTATTTTTACCTTATTTAAAAATGTAATTATCTTTTTCCATGATAAAATTCATATAAAAAATTTGTCACTAACATCAAATTCGAGATAACACCAAATATTTTCAGCATAACTTTTATATTAATATTATAGTTCCGTTATATATTACTGAATGGACCCAAATCTCCCCAAAAATTCTATTATTTCTACATGCTACAATATATATTTTTTCCGTATCTTCATGCCAACTTGATGGAGTTATACCCATATTTCCATATATTTATTCATGGGGAACTATTTTAGTTCTTGACTATTATTATTATAGAAAAAACTATAGAAAGGTGTAAATCCCATCCCCATTTGAAGTCCATATAATAGGATTTAGACATATCATATAGGGTTTGAATTTTTCTCTCAGATTGATCATCTTTCCAAGGTTGATACTATAAGGCCCCAGCCTTAAACCTTATTTAATCTTGAGTTATAAAAATATTACACATTGAAGATCTTTTCAGGTTTAGAGTTTTAGAGAATTAGATCATAAAACTTGCATTACATTCCACATTTAAACAAAGTGGTTACATAAAAGATAGCATTCATTTTTCCCACCAACGGAAACATATTTAAAATAAAACATGGATTCATTCTTGACACTTCCTTAACACTATCATTATATCATGTACCCTTACCTTGACCTGTGAAAAACATTTCAAAAAAATGGAATGAGCCTAAAAAGCTCAGTAAGGGATATAAAAATATGGAAAGGAAACATGAGTACAAGTATACACAAGAATCAATGAAATCATAATCTACTCATAAAACATAAGCACTTTAACATACCTCATCAAATCATGAATAATTCATAGAAATCATAATACTTAAAGGTAACTTGAGGCATTCATAACATTCTTACATAGGGAGTAACCCTCTTGGTTATGTTTGGAATACCCATCACAGTATATTCCCTAAATATCTCCATAGAAACCTTAATGTTTATCTCCTTCGCGTTACCCAATGCATTGGAGAGCTATATCGGGCTCACCCACCCTTAGTTTATCATGGAACCACCTGTCTTCATAATAATTCCAAAGAACCATAACATAATCATATCACATAAAACATGCATAAAGGAAACATAACATTTCCACTTTTAAATATGAAGATATCAATACAACATAATGATATAAAAACATTATGAAAACCATTTTCAATTCCAAAATAAATGAAAAGTAAAACATAGAATTTATTTTTCTTTTTTTAAAAAAGGTATGGCTTGTAGAGGAAGCCGAAACTCAAATAATGGTCACAGCGGTGGAGAAGTCATTGTTGCCTCATATGTACGACAAAAACATTCCCTTTTGTTGTATAGTAAAACTCTTAGTATAACAACATTCCTTTTGAATAAACGTAAAAGTCATAGGGTTTTATACACTATATAAAAGAAGGTTGTGTATAAAACAAAATATGCCTCAATGAAAGGAGATTGAGACGAAGTCCCATACCTCAGGTCTGACTTGACTCGATCGTTCTTTAGCCTCCTGAATAATAAACTTGAGTTAATTTATACTTGCTTAAGAACCTTTTTCAAGTTCAATATTCCTTTTATATCACTTTTTACCATGTCATGAACACTATGTAATCATTTAAGTTAATAACGGTCATTTTTTCGATCATTGGTACTTGAGTCAAAAATAAACTCTTTATAATTACAAGTTGTTCATGTATCCATTATATCCATAGTTATACTCATGATTTATATATCATATATATCATATATATACAGTATAAACATGCATTTATAATATTACATAACGTTTAGAGGTAAGAAATGAAATGCACCGTTCATGGAGACGGTAAGCCGTACGTACGCATGAACGCTACTTTCATTTCTATTTCGTATTTTAAGGAAATGAATAATAATTATATAAAGGTATATTATAATTCCAGTATAATATCATATATAATATCATTAACTCCATCCTTTATACGTCCCACATATGAAATTAACGAATCAAATCACTTTGAGGGGGCGGTAGTCCGCACTTTCTAAAATGAAATTATCGTGTTTACCCACAATGGAAGCCATAAAGGTATGCCACAAATGAAAAATACAGAAGCCTAAGGTAAACATAAACATAATATATATCATATATAAATATAGTGTCATCTTAATGGCCACTTTTAAAGGTGTTAAAAGAATATTTAACAATCATCATTTCGTGAGGCAGAAATTCGCCATCCACGGAAACAGTATGTTCTTTAACCATTAAATGTTGGTGTGTGAAAGTGTAGCCCGAATACATCTTATAAAAAAAATTCTATTATATGGAAGATACTTGTTTTGTTACAAAAGAAATGAATAAAAAGATTTTAGTGGTTGGAGAAGAAAAATAAAACATAGGAACACAAGAGAAGACACTACCTTTAGATCGGGTAACTCTTTTTGATTTGAGCTCAAAGGCTTCCTTGGAAAAACGTATTCCCAAATTGAGCCTTATAGGAGTTCTAGAGGGATGTGTAGAGTCAAAATGGGCAGGTTTTGGCCGAGCCAAAGGCTTTGGAAGTGTGGGTAAGGTGGTAGAGGTGGGGGCCTTTTTTAAGAGGAGAGGAGGGGCACTCTTTGAAAGTTACGAAAAGATACTTTGTTATAAAATGATTTTCAGATACAAAAGGTCCCAAAATTATAAATTTAAAGGATAAGGTGATAGGGGTTTTAAATCCACCCTTCAAATAGGTTTTTGACAAGTGTAGATCTTATATTTCACATTATATTTTCATTTTATTTAAATCATTGAATAATGTTGTAATCGCTGCATCATCATGGTGTCATAAATTATTTAATATATTTATTGTCTAAAAATTATAAAAAAATATACTATGATGTAGTAAATCTTTTTTTATTTCCAATGACTATTTTTAGTAAAAAAATATAACTTTTATAACTCCATTTAAAATTTTTTTAGTAAAACAACTCATGTTTGTTTCATTTTTTACTTTTACATTAAATAAAAAGATATTAATGTCATTTTCCTTCCAATGTGGCTCCATGGGGTCCCCAAGTTGACCCATGGATTTTTCATGGTCGTCCATTACACATCCAATAAGGGTAGTACATGTGTAAAGTTCATTTCATATTATTAAAACATTATTCTTACCTTAAATTACACTAATTACCCCTAATCGTGATTAAAAACATAAAAGTTACTATACACCAAAAAATTATTTTAATCGCATTGAACCACATTTCAATTCTTAATAAAAACCATGTATGTTGGATTTTTGAAATTCAAAATACTGAGGTGGTAAAATTTCATTTAAATGAAAAATCAGTTTTTTAAGTACCACTTAGTGGTTTCACTATTCATCAAAAATTGATGTTTTTCAGAAAAATACCAAAACTTTACCCTAAGCTATATTTGATATTCCGAATTCAAAAATTATTTCTAGTTTACAAAATTAAAAACATATAAGTTAAATTAATTAATTTAATATTTAATTCCTGCTATCAGAGCAAATAGCGTGTTTTTATGGAACAATAATTATCAAAAGATTGACAGTAGTTTAAGTCCAATTTCAAAGTGAAATTAATTCCAGTGACCACTACTGGATTAAATGGTAAAAATATATTCTAATTGAACTTTAAAACCAATTAAAAGATAATCTAATCATATAAATAAATTATATTAAAAAGCGGGTTTGAATTAAAATACAACATTTTTCACAATTCATTAAAAAATGAACTTTATCGGAAAAATGACAAAAATTTACCCAAAGTAAATTTAAATGTCCCAATAATAAAGAATAAGTTTATTTCGACAAATAGAGCTTATAAAATTGTCAAAAGTTTTATTTAAAAATAGTTTTCCATCAAATGGCAGTAAAACAATCATTTAAAAATATTAGTTTATTCCATGCTTATGATTGGATTTATTCTAATTTTAACCCTCTAAAACACTATCTAATTCTTTAAAAGACATAGATAAAAATATCTATTACTCATTACATACTTGGGATGTTACATACTTCCCCCTTTAGAAAATTGTGTCCCCGCAATTTATTTACTTATCGAATAAGTGGGGGTATTTATCCCTCATTGCATTTTCAGATTCCCATGTTGCCTCTTCAATCATGTGGGTTTCCCACAAAACATATACCTGATGAATCACCTTATTCTGTAACACTTGCTCCCTGTGGTCAAGAATCTGGACCGTTTGTTCCTCATAAGATAGGTTATCTTCCAACTGAACTACCTCTGTGCTCAAAACATGAGATGGATCTGGCATGTACTTCATTAACATTGAAACATGAAAAACATTGTGTACCTGAGATAAACTCGGAGGTAAAGCCACCCGGTAAGCAACTGATTCAACTCTCTCCAGAATTTCATATAGTCCAATGATCCTTGGACTTAGCTTTCCTTTCTTACCAAATGGCATTACACTTTTCCATGGTGAAACATTGAGAAAAACATGATCACCTACCTCGAAAAAGAGATCCTTCCTCCTGTTGTCTGCATAACTCTTTGGCCTACTCTGAGCTGTTCTCATGTGTCTCTGTATTAGATGAACTTTTTCTAACAACTCTTCTACCAATTATGGTCCCATCAACTTCCTTTCACCCACTTCATCCTAGAAAGCTAGGGTTCGACACCACTTCCCATATAACACCTCAAATGGTGCCATCTGTATACTGGAATGAAAACTGTTATTATATGAAAATTAAACCAAACAAAGATTTTGGTCCCAACTTCCCTAATAATACATCTAACAAGCACATAGAATATCTTTCAAAGTCTGAATTGTTCATTCTGACTTCCCATCTGATTGAGGTTGAAAAGATGCACTAAAATTTAATCCAGTACCCAACGACTTCTGAAGGCCTTTCCAAAAGTTAGAAGTAAACCTGGGATCACGATTAGATACAATGGAGAGAGGAACTCCATGTAACCTGAATATCTCTTTAAGATAAAAACGGGGAAGTTGATATAGGGAAAAAGTATCTCGTATTGCAAGTAAATGAGTAGATTTAGTCAAGCAATCAATAATAACCCAGATTGCATTATTACCTCGAGGTGTCTTCGGCAATCCCACAAAGAAGTCCATGGATATATTTTCCCATTTCCGCTCTGGCACTAGTAAAAGATGAAGCATCCCTTTCGGTAACTGCCAATCTTCTTTAACCTACTGACAAGTCAAACACTTCATAGTAAAATCAGCAATATCTCTTTTCATTCTTTCCCACCAGTAATACTCCCACAGATCTCTGTACATCTTTGTATTTCCAGGATGAACTAAAAATGGTGAACTATGAGCTTCAAATAACAACTCTCTTTTCAACTGTGAATCACAAGGCACACACAATCTATTCCTAAATCTCAAAACGAAATCATTATCAATGTTGAATTCAGGAAACTTACCCTTCTAAACCAGCTCTACCTTTTTCTGCAACTCACTGTCTTGCTTCTGTGCTTGCTTGATTCTGCCTGATAGAGAATATTTCACTGATACCAGAAACAAAACAGAAAAAACATCATGCACCAAAAAATTGTATGCCAAAGTTCATCAAATCCTTAACCAAATAATCACGTTCTAAACGCAACATTGTTAATGAAGCATTAATTTTTCGACTCAAAGCATCAGCCACATTATTTTATTTTCCCAGATGGTAATGAATTATACAATCATAATCCTTGATTAATTCTATCCATCTCCTCTGTCTCATGTTCAATTATTTCTGAGGGGATATATACTATAAACTTTTGTGATCGGTATATATTTCACACTTTACTACATACAAATGAAGAATCCAAATTTTTGAAGTGAAACCAACAACAGCTAATTCCTAATCATGTGTAGGGTAATTTACCTCATGAGTTTTCAACTGTTGTGAAGCATAAGAAATTACCTGATCATTCTTCATTAGGACTCAACCAAGTCCTTTCAATGAAGCATCACTGTAGATAACAAACTCACCATTCCTAGAAGTTAGTGCCAAAACTGGAGCATTCACCAATCTTCTTTTAAATTCCTGAAAAAAATCATCACATTCTTTTTCCTAGATAAACTAAACACCCTTCCGATTTAGCTTAGTAATTGGACTATATACCCATGAAAAATTTCTAACAAACCTTCGGTAATAGACTACCAATCCAAGGAAACTACGAATCTATGTTACATTTTTGGGTCTTGGCCATTCTTCAACAACATTTGTTTTTGCAGGATCAATGATTATCCCATCTTTAGAAACAATGTGACTAAGGAAAGAAATGTGTTGCAACCAAAACTCACACTTCCTGAATTTCCCATACAATATCTTTTCTTTTGTGGTTTGCAAAATAACCCTAAAATGTCTTTCATGCTCCTCTTTACTTTTTGAAAACACCAAAATATCATCAATGATAACCACCACAAACTTATCCAAGAACTCATGGAAAATTCAATTCATTTTGTCCATGAATATAGTAGGTGCATTGGTTAGCCCAAAGGGCACTACTAAAAATTCATAATGGCCATATCTTGTACGAAACACAGTCTTCGGAACATCTTCTTCCTTTACCGTCAGCAGATGGTACCCCAATCTCAGGTCAATCTTTGAAAAATTCTGAGCTCCCTGGAGCTGATCAAACAAATCATCGATATGAGGCAACAAATATTTTTCTTTACAGTGATGTTATTCATGGCTCTTTAATCAATTCAAAGTCTCAGAGAACCATCTATCTTTTTAACAAATAAAACAGGAGCACCCCATGGTGATGTGCTAGGTCGAATGAATCATTTCTCTAATAAATCTTGCATTTTCTCTTTCAACTATAAATGTTCAATTTGAGCCATTCGATAAGGGGGTTTTGAAATTGGATTAGCATTAGGAACAAAGTAAAAAGTAATTTAAACTTCTTGATCTGGTATTATTCCAGGAAACTCATCAGGAAAAACATCAGGATACTCATTTACCACTGGCACATCATTAATCTGAACAGTTCCTTTGTTTTCAAATATGTGTGCAAGGTAACATTCATTTACATATTTTACATGTTTCTCGGCCTCTTGATATGTTATCAAGAGTAAGGGTTCATTCTTGTACACAAACTGAAAGTCTTTCTGAAAAAAAAAACTTCTTTAGCTCTACAGTCAATCTTTGCATGGTAAATAGAGAGCCAATCCATACCCAAGATAACATCAAACTCCACTAGAGGTAAAACAATAAGGTTTTCAAGTAGGTTCTTTCCACGGATAAGGATAGGAAGATTCTTATAAATTCTTTTTGCCTCAACATTTCCCCCATGTGTTTTTACCACAAGTTCAGGAGTCATTTCTTGAGATGGTATTCCCATTTTACTAGAAAAGTTTTCAGAGATTAAAGAATGTGTAGACCCCGAATCAAACAACACACTGGCACAATCTAGAAATACAAACAATGTACCTGATACAACTTCATTTGATGGCCCAACATCTGCTGAAGTAGTTGCAAAGGATTTCACCACCACTTTCGGCTTGTAGTCTAACTGCTTCCCATCACTCGATCCCTTTTTAGAACACTCATTTGCCTAGTGACCCATTCCATTTCACTTAAAACATTTCACTAACTGTAAATCAAATTTGGACATACGATCACCATGATATTTTTCAGTGAAATCACGTGCCTTATGTCCCATCTAACCACATCGGTAGCACTTTCCAGAATTCAGAAGTCATTCCCTAGCATGCCTTTTACCACATTTATCACAAACTGGATACTTAGTTTTCTTACCGTCAGACCTTTTTGATGAATTCTTTCCTTTCTCCTACCACCTCGGTCACTTCTTCTGTTGGTTGTTATAGAACACTTGATGATCGGAAAACTCTATTTCCTCCTTCTCAGCACATCAGACAAGCTTTTCATAACTTTCAAACTCACTAGAAGCTAATGCCCTTTGATATTTTGGCTTTAATCCTGAGTAAAAAAGGATTGATTTTACTATCAAGGTCTTGGATAAAATTTGGAACATACCTTCCAATCGAGTGAACCTTTCCTTATAGGCAGCCATTAAGTCCTCCTCTTTCCTCAATTCTAGGAATTGTTTTTTCATCCTAATTCGAACAACCTTAGGAAGATACTTCTCAAGAAATATACCTTTGAATTCATCCCAGTCGAGAGCATCAATCTCATCAGCGTCCCTGATATTTTTAACCATTGACCACTACTGATCTACTTCTCCCTCCAAACGGTAAATAGAATGACTAACCTTTTGATTGTCTAACCACCCCATGACATCAAAAATCTTTTCTAGGGAATTAATCCACCGTTCAGCTAGCACAGGGTCAGATGATCCTCTGAATGATGGGGGATGTTGCCTCATGAAATGCTCCACCACTGACATGTTCCTCTGCGATTGATCTGGATGATCTCGTGCATGGATACTGCCACCATTTATCGCTTGAGTCAACTGCGCCATTACTGCAACAAACTATTCAGTTCCAATTCCGACCATCTTAGGATGCTGATTCGGAAGGTTAATTCCTTCTATATGCCTTCCTAGCACTGCTTCCTTGTTTCCTCTGCCGAAAACCATTCTGAACAAACATGTCTTAGATGAAGCAACATGGTAATCTTTAAATGTTATATCATTTTCAATTTGAACATAAAAAATATTTTTGGATAATCATTTAATAGAATTCTTACTCCTAAAGTTATCTAAATCAACCTCTGATACCAACTATAAGGCCCCCGCCTTAAACAATACTTAATCTTGAGTTATTACAAGATTACAAATTGAGGATATTTTTAAGTTTAGAGTTTTAGAAAATTATATCATAAAACTTGCATTACATTCCACATTTAAACAAAGTGGTTACATAAAAGATAGTATTCATTTTCCCCATCAACGGAAACATATTTAAAATAAAACATGGATTCTTTCTTGACACTTCCTTGACACTATCATCATATCATGTACCCTTCCTTTGACCTGTGACAAAAATTTCAAAAACTTGGGATGAGCATAAAAATCTCAGTAAGGGATATAAAAATATTGAAAGGAAACATGAGTACATGTATACCCAAGAATCAATGAAATCATACTCTACTCATAAAACATAATCACATTAACATAACTCATCAAATAATGAATAAATCATAGAAATCATAAGACATAAAGGTATCTTGAGGCATTCATAACATTCATACGTAGGGAGTAACCCTCTTGGTTACGTTTGGAATACCCATCACAGTATCTTCCATAAATCTCATCGGAGAAACCTTAATGTTTAAATTTTTCATGTTACCCAATGCATTAGAGATCTATATCGGGCTCACCCAGCCTTATTTTATCACGGAACCACCCGTCTTCCTAATAATTCCCTAGAACCATAACATAATCGTATCACATAAAACATGCATAATAGAAACATAACATTTTCAATTTTCAATAACAATATATCAATACAAACCATTTATATAAAAACATTATGAAAACCATTTTCAATACCAAAATAAAAGTGATGTAAAACATGGTATTATTTTTTTAAAGGTATGGCTTGTAGAGGAATCTGAAACTCTAATAATGGTCATGGCGGTGGAGAAGTCGTTGTCGCTGCATACGTACGACAAACACATTCCATTTTTTCATTTAGTAAAACGCTTCGTATAAAAAGATTCCTTTTGAATAAACGTAAAATTAAAAGGGGATTATACACCGTATAAAAGAAGTTTGTTTATAAAACAAAATAAGCCTCAATGAAAGGAGATCGAGACAATGTCCCATACCTCGGGTCCGACTTGACTCGATCATTCTTAAACCTCCTGAATAATAAACTTGAGTTAATTTATACTAGCATAAGAACCTTTTTAAAGTTCATTAATCATTTTATATCACTTATTAACATGTCATGAAAACTATGTAATCATTTAAGTTAATAATGGTCATTTTATCGATCATTGGTACTTGAGTCAAAAATAAACTCTTTATAATTACAAGTTTGTTTCGGTGCGGATGTGCGTCGGGTTACGCTCTTCCGCCAGGACGCGTTCGCGCGTGCACCCGTCAACCCGAGGGGATGGGCGCGCGGCTTGTGGTCCCGCAGTCCCGCTTTCCAAGGGCGGGCGGCATCCGTCCCTTATTCAGGGGCGTCTGCTCCTTGATCGAAACCGGGATGATGGGATGTCGGCTCCTCCTTCCTTGGACGTCTCCTCGGAACTTGTCGCCTAATCCGGGTCTCCCTCATAGACTTAAGAATGTTTGTGAATCTCATTCCCGGCGCCATATCTTCATGGACACCGGTTAATTACGCTGCCTCCGCCCGGACGTTCCAAGGAGTCTGGGCGGGGCAGCAACCTGCGGTGAGAAGTCCGGGTGGCTCTGGGTGCTGGGGGCGTGTCGTAACACTGCGGCTCTGCACATCTGTCTTCCGTCCCTAATAGGGCTTCTCGAAGGCATAATGGCCTGAGGCATCCCGTACTAGGTGCGGGGAACTGCGTCACCTGAGGTTTTCCTCAGCTTCCCATGTTTAACACGGGGTATGCCGCGAGTTTAACGTCCAGCGGGGACGGCATCGGACCGATCAACACGAAAAGTGGATCAGATGACGGAACCCCTTGCGGGGAACCTCCGACGTTGGGGCCAGCACATGGGCGGCTTCCCAAGTAACGTGGAGTGGAGTGAAGTGGCATGACCCCACCGGGATGTGGCGGCCCGGGTAAGGATCAGGATGGATGATGGAGTGAAGAGCTTGGACCCCAGAGGGGCTTCCTACGTACCCTGTATAGAAGACAGGGATCAAAGTCAACGTAGTTCGGGCATACAGTTTAACGTCATGCTGGACGTCGGCAAGCCGACTCACGAAGAGGTCTAGGCCGCCGGGCGGAGGATTGAACCGAACCACCTCGCACAGAGGGGGATGGAACGGCCGGGTGGATCACAGTTTCACGTCATGCTGGACGATAAAAGGAGAATGGAAAAGGGGGGGCTGTGGGGAGGCACCGCGGAGATACACACGGGCAGTCTCCCACAGGGGCGGATTCATAGGTGAATCGACGCAAGCGTGAACCCTGGAGGGGTCCACTGATGGACGAACCGACGTAAATACGACCGGGACGACCAGGTGGTGGGCTTGGACCTCAGGGAGGCTTCCTACGTACCCTGTATAGAAGACAGGGATCAAAGTCCACGTAGTTCATTCTTTCAGGACTTACGCACTTGAGGCAGCCCGGTTGCGGCAAAACTCAGTTGGAAGGGACTTGGACCGAAAGCAGAAGACACCTCGATCCCAGTCATACCCTCTACTGGCTTCGGCCGTGGGGGGGCGCAATGGAGATACACATGTGCAGCCCCCCACGAGAAACTAGGGGTTTGTAATACCCCGCCCCCGTAGGGAAAAGCCACTCCCATTAAATCGTCCCAAAAGGGGGACAATCCCGACATCCCTGCAGAGACGAGCGGGTGGGGGCCACATCCAAACCGGGGGGACCCTGCGTGCGGAGCACGGGATCAGGTTGCGGACGGTTTAACGTCTTGCCGGACGAAGTACAGTTTAACGTCGTGTGTTGAGGACGAAGCGGACGGTTTAACGTCTTGCCGGACGAAGTACAGTTTAACGTCCTGTGTTGAGGACGAAGCGGACGGTTTAACGTCTTGCCGGACGAAGTACAGTTTAACGTCATGTGTTGAGGACGAAGCACTTGGCAGTTTAACGTCTTGCAGCGCGGACGATGGGGGCTAGGCAGTTTAACGTCGTGCAGCTTGGACGGATGGGCAGTTTAACGTCATGCTGGACGAATATGCAGTTTAACGTCATGCTGGACGTATGCACAGTTTAACGTCATGCGGGACGAATATGCAGTTTAACGTCATGCTGGACGTATGCACAGTTTAACGTCATGCGGGACGAATGCGCAGTTTAACGTCATGCTGGGCATAGGTTGCCGGACGATGAGTCCGCGTCACTTCGCACGAGCCTGGAAGGCTGCACGGGAAGACAGCGCACGGTTCGGGCACCCGGGATGAAGACCATCGGGCGCCACGCAGACGGGTACCCTCAGGGGGTCAAGGGGGACGACCCTGGCGGATTGCGCGCAAAAGAGGAGCTTTGCGCGCAATACCGCGGGTCGGCGCGCAATCGGGGCGGCTGGCGCGCAATTGGGCCAGCGCCTTGCGCGCGGATATCTGAGATTGCTCACACCGGGCTTCGGATAGCGCGCGGGGGCAACGGCTCATTCTCTAATGAATGGCCACTTGAAAGAGGGGGGGGGGGGGGTGCGCGCAATCAGGCCGGATTGCGCGCACCCCGGGGGCAATTGCGCGCAAGCGGGTTCTTTTGCGCGCAAAGGCCTTAGGGTGAGTTTTTATTTAAATGAAGGTAGCCAGCGGGGATTGCGCGCGAAGGCGGACCCCGAGGCTTTCTTGCGCGAAAGAAAGGCGGTTACCTGAAGTTCGTCATTGCGCGCGGAGGGGGTTGAATTGCGCGCACGAGAGACATTTCGACTTCCAGCAACCTTTGAAACGTTGGGGGTCGCCTTGTATTTATAGGCAACCCCGGGCGCGGAATCCAGGGTGCGAGCGCGAAATTCTCCTCGCGGGCGCGGAATCGGGCGCGGCGCGCAAGGGAGTCGCGCGGACCCGCGGCGCGCAAAATTGCGCGCCGGACCGGCGCATTGCGCGCATCCCGGGGGTTTTGCGCGCGGGACATCCTCTTTGCGCGCGGGCCTCTGAAATTCCGCGCAAGGCCTCCGGGCCCTCCGAAACGTTCTTCCGACTCCAAATATCACTTCGCTTTCCGCATCCGGAGCTTCGTTTGGGAGCAACGGACTTTTCCGGCGTCTACAAAAGCCCCCCCTCGGAATCTGATCGGCGGGAGGTCGCAACGATCGGGTTCCGAGGGAGACGCCGGAATGCCGAAGTCCTGGGCGGCGCGGGACTTAGGCGCGCAAAAAGGGGCGCCGGTCGCGAAATTCGCCGCTGCGGCGCGCAAAGCGCTTTCCGCGCCGCGCGGGCCCGGCCTCGCCTATAAATAGGGGCGCTGGGTCCCGCGTTCCGTACTCTGGCCTTCCGCGCGATAAGCTCCAAAGCTCTCGTGCGCGAAATTGCCTCTTCCGGTCGCGAAATTCGCCCGATCGGCGCGCAAAACCGTCCGGATTTCGCCTGTTTTTGCGCGAAAACCCGGAACTTTGCGCGACAGTCTTCCCAATTGCGCGCCGTCCACTTGGATTGCGCGCCAGCCTTCAAACTTCTCTACCAGCCTCGTCCGATCCCGCACGCTTCATCCCTTAACCCGCACGACTCCCGAAACTTCTGAGATGGCCGCGCACAGAGGAAATGAGGGGGATGCCGCCACTCGCAGAGCCGAGATGGCGACGAACGAGGAGGTTTACGGAGCCAAGGAGATTGTTTCTAACAATCAATCCTTGTTCGACTTACTAACGCCGGCCCAGAAGACATATCCACTGTCGGACAACCTGCCGCTCTGGAACTTCGGCATCCTCGATGAGGTTCCAGTGCCAGGGTTCGAGGTTGATGCGCCGCGAACCTGGGTGACTCGGGAGGACGAGCTTCACCGCTATAACATCACCAACAATGGGCATCCTGCCAGGGAAACCAGGCACTTGGATGTCTACGTCCTGAACCCGAGGACGCGGACCATTGACGGGGGTGAGCCTACTGCGGAGAATTCTCCAGCCCTCTACTCGAGCACATACCGTCAGAGTGTCACTGACGACACCAAGGGCTGGCTGAAGGACTGGGACTTGCGATCTGGGGGCAACTTTACCAGCGAATGGGCCTGGGCGTTCTGGGTACGCCACACTTGCGATCACTTCGCAGAGGAGCTGCGGTACATCGGCCTGTTCGAGGCGGTGTGGACGTCGCAGTTCCACTTCTACCAGCAGTCTGAGCTCGGGCCGGAGCTGTTCACTCGCTGGTCCCCGGATACCAACACCTTCCATCTTCACCATGGGGAGGTCGGCATCGGTCTCTGGGACATCCACTGCATCGGAGGTATCCCGCTGGAGGGCTACCAGTACGATGAGTTCCTGCCACCGAAGAACATCTGGGAGGACAGGTCACGGACTCCCATTCTGACCTGGCATCTTCTTGACCTGGCTTCGCAGCGGCTCGGGATCAAGGACTTCCAGAAAGACATAGCCTACAAGGATTGGTTTGGCCAGTTCCTGGAGCATGACCCGGCGGTCAAGATGCCAGGCAGGGGGAAGCGGTGCCCGACCGCAGCTCAGAGGAGCCGGAACGGGTCGTACTGGCGGGTCCTGGAGACGGGCGATTACCACTCATGGGGGTACCGCGTCATAGAGGCCCGGGACCCGAACGTCCGGTACGCGGCGTTCCTGGCCGCCTTTCTGAGCGGGTGGCTCCTGCCAGTGCGGGACGCGAGGATGGGCGTCCGCCCGGCGACGCTGGCGATGGCGGGCGCCATGGCTGCCAATAAGAGGTACAACCTCGGGGTCCCAGTACTGGCGAGGCTGTATGCCATTCTGGGACGCATCTCACGAGGGGGGTCGCCACGAAGGATCTGTGGGCCCTTTCAGTTCTTCCACGGCTGGGTGGCTGCTCACCTTGGTGGGTATACGTTCCCAAATGCCATCGGTCCTCCGGGCAACGGCCTGCGACCCTCCCTGCTGAACATTGCGGGGGTCGCTCCGATGACCCTCAGTGAGGAGGGCGTGAGGGTTCGGATTGGCAATCATGCCAATTTCAACTTCAGCCCGTTCCCCACTCCTGTCGGCCAGATGATCGACAACGGACAGGGCCCGCTGGAGCAGCATGAATACTTCCTGAACATGCGGGGCGGGGTGCTCGTGACTCGGATCGACGGGAAGGTGATCTGCGAGCCTTACGTGCCGACCCGGTTCGCCAGGCAGTTCGGGTGCCTTCAGCGGATGCCGAAGAGGGTATTCACCGCTGTCCGGGAGGAGACGAACCCTTGCGTCCTTCGCCAGATGTGGCTGATGTTCGTCGCCTTCGGCTCTGGCGACGTCATCACTCTCCCTCCTACCGGGATCGACGCAGGCTTGGCAACCGAGTATGCCGAACACTGGGCCATCGCGTACCCTGAGGGGCTTCTACGGAAGCCAGTTCGGCGGCTCGAGGTCACCCGTGCGGAGACCGGGCGTCAAGGGAGGAGGCGAGGCGCCGCCACACGGGGGAGAACGGAGGCGCGCCAAGCAGCGGGGCCGGCGCGAGCAGGGACTTCGGCGGCGGGCGCATCGCAGGCTGCCGCCACGACCTCGGCGCCCAGAGAGGGGGCGCATGCGGCGGTCGAGGAGCGGCCCGGGAAGCAGGTGAGGCGTCTGCTCGAACCCTCCCACGATGCGGTCTTCCCGGCGCTGTGGTCGGCCTGGATGACCCTGCGGCAGTCACTGGGGACCGACGTCATCTGGCGAAAGATACTCAGAGAAGGAATCTATCTGCCAGAGGTCGGGCGCCTCCAGATCACCGACAGGGTGGACTTCAACCGGCAATATGCATATCTGACGGCCATGGACGAGTACGCGCGCCAACGTGGTCAGCGTGCGGAGCCATCCCTTCTGGTGAAGGTGATGCTCGGTCTCGAGCCCGCTCCAGAACAGATGCCGCCGGGAGAAGATGACAGTAGCGACTCCGAGGAGGAGGAGGAGACGGGGGAGGATGAAGGCTCCGAGGGAAGGTCCCATCGGGGGAGCCCACGGGAGAGTGGCGAGGTGGCCGGCTCTGACAATGTTAATGTCACTGAGCTCCTCGAGGTCCGCTTCTATCCCTACTCAACTCGCTTCATCCATTCTCTTATGCAGCTTCTAACCCGTTTCTCCATCCTTCTCAGGAGCACACGGATGTCGGTCAGGCGTCCTCAACAGGAGTAGGAGAGGCGCCAGCAGGACAAGGCGGGGGCCAGACACCCATCATTGAACTGACAAGCGCTGAGGGGTCCCCTGCTGCAACTGTTCCTGCGGCGACCGGGGTAGCGGAAGATGACGCTCCGAACTCCCGTAAGTCTCCCTACTTTACTGCTGGTGCTTGCCATTGACGATCCGTGACTAACCATGGCATGCCCTGCGCAGTGATCTCAACACTGGAGGCTCATCGGGTTGCCGAACCCGGGCCATCTACAAGTGGACCAGTGGTGGACATGCCGCCTGCTCCGGAACAGACCTTCCAAACCGAGCCGGCCCCATCAACTGCTGATCAGGGGGCTCCGGACGCCGGCGGTGCTGACATCGGAGAGAGGTTGGGGGCTGACGAGGGTGTCGGCGCCGCTGGGGAGAGAGAAGAAGGTTGCCCGGATGTTGGGGAACCTATCCCTCGTGAGGACCTCCCAGGGGCGGACCCTGCAGCAGACCTGCTGGCTGCCTTCCCTACTTACCGGCCTGCCGACCCCGAGGAGATGGATGACTCGGACGCGGAGGCGGTCGAGGATAGCCGGGTAACGCGACGCAGGGGGTGGAAGTGCATCCAGCGCTTCCTCAAGCGAGACCCATCGGAATGGCTGGGGCGCATGGGATCACTTCAGACCTGGCTGCGCTTCCTGTGTGCCGGGGGAGCTGATGCTCAACGCCTCCATCTGACGGTCCGTGATTTCATGGCCGAGAAGATGCGCGAGAGCCGCCGGCGTGCCGACGTCGCACAAAGTCGGGACATGTCGGAGAGCACGCAGGCGCTCATCGCGGCAGAGCAGGAAGTCCGGCGCCTCGAAGGGCAGGCGGCAGAGAAGGAGGCCTTCGTCGCAGCATGTACCGAGCTTGTGGAGCAACTATCGGCACAACTGATCGACGCTCAGGTACAGCTGACGGAGGCGGGCCAACAGATGGTCACACTCCAAGTCGAGCGGGAGCGCGCACAGGCCAGGATTGACGAACTGCGTGCTGCGACCGCCGACGAGGAGAGGGCACGCAGAGAACGAGAAGCAGCCCTGGAGGCCGCCAGCCAAAGGGTAGCGGCATTAGAAAGACTTATCCAGCACGCTAATCCCTAGGGGCTTTGTTTTTTGCCATTCCTAGAACATTTTGCTTCCGTTATTCAATATTTCGATCCATTTGCATGAATCAATATATTTATCTGCGTCTTTCGGTTTAATATGCTCAACCACAATTCGTTGTCTTGCGGGAGTGTTAACCGAGCATCAGGCATCCACAATTGGGCCTGGGTTTCTGGAGAAAAGAGGGAGGTCATTCCTAAGAAAGGAGACCTCAGACCTAATCAATGTACCATCCCCCAACTTGTTCCAACACACGAGCGGGACAACGCTAGGGGCGTTGAGATTTTATCCGAACATAGGGAAATGAGAAAGGGTGAATCGCGTGTCCCGAATCCAGACATCCACAACGGTCGGCCTTCCAGGAAATGCCCAAGACGGTAGGCGGACAGTGGATCGACCATAACAACTGCAATAGACGGACCGAAAAAGGCCATCATTCATATTGCAGGAGGCGGACCACATGTCATCATGAATACCGCTTTGGGGTTCCTTCAGACACAAGGGTGGAAAATCCAGATCAACAGGGCATGCGAAGCGTGGGGCGAAGTGACGATTTGTTCGGACAGAATCCAACGCTCTCAAAATTGCGCCACCGTGGGGAAAACGTATTAGGCGGATGCACTAATCTGGCCGTGAGTCACCTCAATTCTCAGACAGCACCTCTCTGACGAGGAAACCGTCGCTTCCCATCCTTGCGATGGGGCATCCCGAGCTGAATCGGGGAGAATATCACAACTGCACCACTCTACCCGAAGTCAGGCCAGACGGCCGGCGACGAGGAGGGGGGGGACTTATCGATCCCTGAGGCTGGACCCGAGTCGGAATGCCCGGGCGTTCCTACGTACTCCATCAGGCTGGAGATCAAGCCACACGTAGTTCTGTGAGTGCAGTTTAACGTCATGCAGGACGTAGGACCCCATTTGGGGTAGATCTTAGTTTAGGGTCTTAGAGCTCGGACCATAAGGGCTGGATCTTAGTTTAAGGTCTTAGAGCTCGGACCATAAAGGTGGAGGATCTTAGTTTAAGGTCTTAGAGCTCGGACCATAGGGCTAGAGAATCTTAGTTTAAGGTCTTAGAGCTCGGACCATAAGGGCTAGGGGATCTTAGTTTAAGGTCTTAGAGCTCGGACCATAAGGGCTAGGGGATCTTAGTTTAAGGTCTTAGAGCTCGGACCATAAGGGCTAGGGGATCTTAGTTTAAGGTCTTAGAGCTCGGACCATAAGGGCTAGATCTTAGTTTAAGGTCTTAGAGCTCGGACCATAGGGGCTAGATCTTAGTTTAAGGTCTTAGAGCTCGGACCATAAGGGGGGATCTTAGTTTAAGGTCTTAGAGCTCGGACCATAAGGGGGGATCTTAGTTTAAGGTCTTAGAGCTCGGACCGTAAGGGGGGATCTTAGTTTAAGGTCTTAGAGCTCGGACCGTAAGGGTGGAGGATCTTAGTTTAAGGTCTTAGAGCTCGGACCGTAAGGGTGGAGGATCTTAGTTTAAGGTCTTAGAGCTCGGACCGTAAGGGTGGAGGATCTTAGTTTAAGGTCTTAGAGCTCGGACCAGAAGGGGCTAAAGGATCTTAGTTTAAGGTCTTAGAGCTCGGACCAGAAGGGGCTAAAGGATCTTAGTTTAAGGTCTTAGAGCTCGGACCAGAAGGGGCTAAAGGATCTTAGTTTAAGGTCTTAGAGCTCGGACCAGAAGGGGCTAAAGGATCTTAGTTTAAGGTCTTAGAGCTCGGACCATAAGGGCTCAAAGCACGCCACATCGTGGTCATATCCCCTGGATATACGAAGATGCACTGAGGGATAGTGTCAAGAGTGTCGAGGTTTCGCCTGGTCAGAATGGGAGGTGGAAAATGTGAATCATGCGGCCATTCACTCAAGGACTGGGGGCACCGGTGTAACGATATGGGAGTACTGCCGACCGTGGCGGAAAAGCAGCATCAATATCGCACTAACCGTTGGTGGAATGAGGCAGCAAACGAGCATCGACCGCTCAATCGCAGGATTCATATCGATTTGCTGCCAGAGGCCATTGGGGGTACCGGCCCGAGTCGGTGGGAGAGCACTGAGGCATTGTGTCCGAACCGTTCACGGGGGCTCCACCCAGGGCGTAGACGATGGGTCCGAATGAAAGGGAGCACGAAGCCTGAAAAGTGGAGGAAACCTGACCAAGCGGATCCTGACCCTCCTGGAAATAAACCAGAGTACTCTTGACACCGGTGGACCACGGCAAGGGGTCGGGGAACACGCCTTGAGGGTGACCTGAAGGCGGCGGATTTCCCAGAGAAGGGGGAATCTCTAAGAGGTGGGGGGCTGGACCCGAAGTTTCAAACATCCGGGCGTTCCTACGTATCCCATAAGGATGGGAATCAAGCCGCACGTAGTTCTTGAAGCGCGGTGCAACACAATCGGGCACCAGCGCGGGGAAGAGTGCGGGTCTGACCCTCGCACACATAAGAAGCGGCATTTGATATTTCTTGTTTGTCCTTAAAGATGAATGGTTTTTCTTTGTGCGGCGACATGCCTGTGATTGAGAAATCTCTGGCGTCGCCGCAATAATCAAGCCACGGAAGGCATTGATGAATGGCGTGGTCATTAACCAGCGCCCAACATGAGTGTCCCCTGAGGAGGACATCACGATGCAGTGCCGTTTTTCTCGTCGGGCGGCCAAGACGATCACAGTTTACGGTCGTGTGGTAGGACCAGACAACACAGTTTAAGGTCGTGTGGTTCGGACCATGGAGTAATCCGCTTACCGCGGTGCGGCGGACACGGCGGAGGTGGGAACATACCCAGCCCTGCGGTCACGCACGATTCCAGGAGAAGAGTCTTGAGATAGGGGTCTGCATATGTCCATCACCCGAGGGGCAGAGATGCTAGCCTCTAGATATACTGGGCCCAGAACGCAATTGTTCGGGCGACTCCCTCCTCCTTATGGGGACGAGGGTCCAGCTACGCATGGCCCTTAGGGAGGATATCTGCATATATCCTTGGTGCTCAGATCATGGGAGCCTCAAACGACATCATTACCCTGGTTGGTCTGCCTAACGTGTAGAGGCGTACCAGAGGTCAATATGAAGAGAGTGTCAAGATTCCACTACAACGCACAAAGGCGGAGTGTGATGAGGACTGCGCAACCAATGTTCAGAGCCTGAGAGGGCTGACATGGCGATCAAGGACGTTGCTGACGCATTCGCAACACAACATCCGATCGCGTCAGCCTAAGACGGGGCAAGCAAACGAGCATCAACCGCTCAATCGCAGGATTCATATCGATTTGCGGCCCAAGACCCACCGGTAAATCGACCCGGAGCGGTGGGAGAGCACTGAGGCATCGTACCCAAACCGCTAACGAGGATCCCTTCGAGTGAGGGCTCGAACAAGAGGAAGCGCGGGGCCTGACAAGCAACACAGGACTTGTCGGGATTGAATCTGACACTACGAGTCATAGACCGAAGCACCCAAAACATGTTAACAGATCTCCGGAAAGGGTCGGAGGACTCACCCTGAGAGCAACCGAAGGGGGGCAGATCCCCGTGATCAACCAAGAGACGGGGCTGGACCTGAGACACAAGCGTCCAGGCGGTCCTACGTATCCCATAAGGATGGGAATCAAGCCATACGTAGTTCTGGAAGTGCAGTTTAACGTCATGCAGGACGATGAGGGGTGTGAGGTAGTCCCTCACACGGGGGAGGCGTACGGCGCGGCCAGTAGACCGACGCGAATGAGGACATAATCCCCCGCTCACGCGATACGCCTCGCACAAAAAGGAGGGGAACTGGGGCCAGAGGCCCAACGCGGGATAGGGATTCCCGGGAAATGGGGCTGGGCCTGAAACATAATGTCCAGGCGGTCCTACGTATCCCATAAGGATGGGAATCAAGCCATACGTAGTTCTTGAAGTGCAGTTTAACGTCATGCAGGACGATGAGGGAAAAGGAAGGGGGGAGCAGAAGGCATCCCCAAACGTGGAGGGGGGCGTACAGCGTGACGAGCAAACCGACGTGAATGAGGGCATAGCCTCGCACTCACACCATACGCCGCACACCCGGGGGCAACTGGGCCAAGGGCCCGAGATGGGATGAAAATTCCCGAAGGATGGGGCTGGGCCTGAAACACGAGGGTTCAGGCGGTCCTACGTATCCCATAAGGATGGGAATCAAGCCGCACGTAGTTCTTAAGTGGCAGTTTTACGTCATGCAGGACGAATGCTGAACAGTTTAACGTCTTGTAGCTCGGACGGATGCAGTTTAACGTCGTGCAGGACGTGTGTGCAGTTTAATGTCTTGCTGGACAAATGTGCAGTTTAACGTCATGCTGGACGTGGTGACACTCAGGCAAAGTATTGCTTGAGGAACCTAGCGTTGGTGGGAGGAGTGACACGCTCACCATCCATAGTCGCTAGGGAGTACGCGCCATTGGGATAGACCTTGTGGACAACAAAAGGTCCCTCCCACTTGGGCTCCAACTTGGGCGGCTTCCTGCCGGGGATCATCGGTGCTCTTAGGGCTAGCACTAGATCACCCTGCAGGAAGGAGCGGAGGCGAACCTTCTTATTGAAAGCTCGAGCCATCCTGCTTTGATGCCTCTCCAAGTTGTGCAAAGCGCGAAGTCTATTCTCATCCAGTGCTTCCAACTCGACTAGACGGGCTTCAGCAACTCTGTCCGGCGCTTGCTGGTCGTAGACCGCAGTGCGCAAGGACGGTAACTGGATCTCGATGGGCAGGACGGCCTCAGCTCCATACACCAGGGAATAAGGGGTCATCTGGGTGGAATTGCGAGTCGTCGTCCGATAAGCCCAGAGGGAGTTGGGGAGCTTGTCCGGCCAACTCTTCTTGTTCTGACTAACCATCTTTTGCAGAATGTTAGAGAGGGTTTTGTTAAACGCCTCGATCTGTCCATTCGCCTGCGCATGATAGCGAGATGTATGGTTCGAGCGGATGTTATACTTGGCGTACAACTTCTTCAACTCAGCTGCTCGGAAATTGGTTCCGTTATCCGTGAGGATAGCGTGAGGCACTCCAAATCGATAGATGATGTTGGAGGTCACGAAGTCAGCGATCGAACAGGATTTGACCTCTCTGAGCGGAATCGCTTCTGCCCATTTGGAGAAGAAGTCCGTGGCGGTCAGAATGAACCGGCACTGGCGAGCTGTCGCCGGCGGGTAAGGTCCCACGACGTCCATCCCCCAGACTGCAAAGGGCCAGGAATACCTGGTGGTATGGAGAGGCTCCGGCGGCCGATGCACAAAGTTCGCATGAACCTGGCACGCATGGCACCTCCTGGCGTACTCGATGCAGTCATGGATCATAGAGGGCCAGAAGTATCCCAACCTCCGAATCTGGTGGGACAGCTTCGGCCCAGTCTGGTGGGCGCCACACGAACCAGCATGAACCTCTTGCATGACTCGTGGGATCTCGACTCCCTGAAGGCAACGGAGGAGAACACCATCAAACCCGCGCTTGTAGAGGATCTGCTCCAAACCGGGACTGCTCTGGAGGACAAACTGCGATGCGCGGCGTCGAACTCGCTCGCGCTCGGCCCGATCCGATGGAAGAATGCCATGTTGGAGGTACTCAACCAAAGGCGTCCTCCAATCAGGGGCTGATCCGACTGCTATATCTGGGGTACTCGGGGCTCCGGGCATAGGGGCAACCGTGGTGAGATTACTTACCAACGGGCCGCGATCTTCTTCCGGGATAACGGGAGCGATGAGCCTGCGGCGCGTCACGCGGACGGTCAGGTGGTCCTGTTCAGGCTCCGCAAGTGACGCAGCCAGGCTGGCCAAAGCATCTGCTCGACCGTTCTGCGACCAGGGAATATGGACAATTTCTGGCCGAGAAGGGAACCGGGCCATCAGAAGGAGGGTGCACTCCAACAATGGCACAAGTTCCGGCTTCCTGACAACATAGTCGCCATTGATCTGCTTAACGACCAGCTCGGAGTCCCCTTTCACACACAGATGGGGCACGTCGATCTCGAGAGCTAACTCGAGGCCGGTGATGAGGGCATGGTATTCCGCCTCATTGTTGGTACAGCCCTCTGACAACAGGAAAGAGTATGGCAGCACGGCTCGCTCCGGGGTAATGAAGACGATGCCCAAGCCCACTCTATTGAGCTTAGGATTATCGAGTCTTCTACCGATGGGGCTCCGGGAGGCACCGTCAAAGTGCATCTGCCAGCATGGATCGGGTCGATCAACCGAGAGAATGGTCTCATCAGGAAAGCCTAGATCCAGCGGCTGATCCGCGGAGGTCGGGTGAGCGGCCAGAAAGTCTGCCAACGCTTGCCCTTTGATGGCCTTCTGAGACACATACCTGATGTCGAACTGCTGGAGAATCACAGCCCACCGCGCTAGACGACCAGTCAACATAGGTCGGCTCAGGATATATTTCAACGGGTCTACCCGAGAAACCAACTGTACCTCATGGTGCTGCAAGTAGTGCCGTAATTTCTGTACGGCAAATACGAGCGCCAGACAGCTCTTCTCGATGGGGGAATACCTAACCTCCGCATCGAGGAGCATGCGACTGAGGTAATAGAGGCTATTCTCTGTTCCCTCGTTGTTCTTCTGGGCGAGAAGGGCACCCAGGGACCGTTCCAGGGCGGTCACATAAAGGACCAGCGGCTTTCCGGATACGGGCGGCATCAGGACCGGAGGCTGAAGCAGGTACTGCTTGATTTCCTCGAAAGCGGTCTGACACTCTTTATCCCATACATAGGTGGCACCTTTCTTCATAAGCCGAGAAAAGGGCTTACACTTGCCGGCCAGATTCGCGATGAATCGGCGTATATAGGCTAAGTGGCCTTGGAACCCTTGCAGTTCCCGGACGGTACCCGGGGGAGGCATCTGGCTAATCGCCCTGATTTTCTCTGGGTCGATCTCAATACCCCGGTATCTTACCACAAATCCAAGGAACTTTCCGGAGGTGACCCCAAAGGCACACTTCAACGGGTTCATCTTCAGGCAGCGAGACCGGAGGAAGCCGAACACTTTCTCAAGATCTTTGAGATGGTCCTGACGCTGGCGCGATTTAACAACCAAGTCGTCGACGTAGCATTCCACCAGTGTGCCGAGGATTGGCTTGAATATGCGGTGCATCGCCCGTTGGTAGGTGGCACCTGCATTCTTCAGGCCGAAAGGCATGACCCGGTAGCAAAAGGTACCTTGGGGGGCCCTGAAGGCAGTGAACTCCTCATCCTCAGGGGCCATCCGAATCTGGTTGTATCCGGAGTATCCATCCATGAAGGAGAGGGCTTGGAACCCTGCCGTGGCATCAATCAACAGCTCTGTCACTGGAAGGGGAAAATCATCCTTCGGACAGTGGCGGTTGAGATCGCGGAAGTCGATGCAGACTCTAATCTGCCCGTTCTTCTTCCTGACCGGCACAATGTTGGCCAGCCATTTGGGGTACTGAACTTCCCTCACGAAGTTGGATTTGATAAGCTTGTCAACTTCGGCCTCAACCATGGCACCATGGGATGGGTGCATCTTCCTGGGAGGCTGCTTGAACCCGCGATGGTTCGCCGGGAGACCAAGGCGGTGGACGGCTACCTGAGGATCTAGCCCCGGCATCTCGTCATAGCCCCAAGCGAACACATCACGGTGCTGCCTGAGAAAGTCCACGTACTGCTGCCGCTCCTCAGAGGGCATGGCGGCACTAACCAATGTGGGTCTTGGATCGGCCTCGGTTCCAAGGTTCACCTGCATTAACTCATCGACCGTGGCGGTGACGCCCTCCTCAAAGGCTGGGGGTGCATCTTCCACGTCCTCTCCACTTGGGGAGGGATCAGCCACGGGAGAGACTGCGTTGGAAACTGCATTGGGGCTACCAGGTCCTGCTGGGCCACTGGTGCTGGCGCGGGCGGTCGCGGTCATCTCATCAGGAGACTCGCGGACCGTCAAGACCATGGCGACGTCCAACCGGTGAATCGGGAGGACGTAAGCGTCATCCAGACCTGCCCAGGGATCGCTTGCAACAGCGACATGCTCAACCTCACCTGCCAGGATCTGCTTATCCTTGCTCTTGTAATAGTCCGCGTCCAGATAGCGGGCTTCACATGAGGCAAAAGGAGAGGCATCTCCTTGAAGCACGCCTACTCGACCATTAAGGGAGTATTTGAGGCATTGGTGGTATGACGAGGGAACCGCCGCATGAAGGTGGAGCCATGGCCTGCCCATCAATGCGTTATACGCAGTGTCCTGAGAGACTACCATGAATTCGGTGTTGGCAACCAAGTCACCGAACTGGGTCTTCAAACGTATCTTGTCGACCGGGGTTTGCTCGGTGCGGTCGTACCCCTGAATCCTGAGGTCGGAGGGAATCAAGTCATCCTCAGACAACCCCAATCTCCGGAGCGTCCGAGTTGGAATCAGGTTAATCCCGGACCCCGTGTCGACAAGACAACGCCGGACTTCAAGGCCATTGAACTGGCCAGTGACATACAGCGGACGAATATGTCCCTGTATAGGAGGGTCTTCATCCTTACCGGAGAACGAGATAACTGCCTGACATTCGGCGTCCTCGATCGTCTCGGCGTGAAAGGCCTCTGCAGCCGCAACCTCTGTCTCAAACTGGAGGGGGCTCTTCAGGGCTTCAGCGAGTGCCTCGCGCATCTCAGATGACATGCGCAGAGCCTCAAGGATGGAGAGCCTTGCTGGGATGTCGGCCAAGTGCTTCAGGACATCATACTTTTTGGCCAAGCGCGAGCTCCTGGTTGCAGGAGATTGCTCTGCGGTTGGTGGCATGACGGGCCTTACCGGTTGGATCGGCGGCCGACTGGTACTTGGCGCATCTCGCTGTTCACTGGTCGCAGTCCGGGAAATGGTCACCGCACTGGAGTCAGGAGGCCGGGATGGACTTGTGGCAGGGCGGAGCTGGTCGCGACGCGGCTGAGGCGGTTCTGCCTGGTCCCACACCACAAACAGTGGCGGAGGCGAATCCGTCATCCCCGGATGGGGAGCCTGCGCACGTTGAGCTCGATCTTGAGCCTGCTGCCTAGTCTCAGTGGCGTGCACGGCCTGGCTGGAGGTACCAACGACTGTGCCCCGGCGACTCCTGCTACTGCGGTTCTTCCGACGGTGGCGACGACCTGGGACACTAGGAAGGTCCACCTGGTGTTCTTCAACGTCGGGAACCGAAAAGGGATTTACCAGCTCGACGGTGTTAACCGAAGCGTACCCAACACCGTCATCGGACGAGTCATCCATCACCGGGCGGATCCGAGGGACCCCCATCTCCGGGGGCATGAAATCGCCGAGAGTACGGGATAGTGGCGGAACTGGCGGGGCGCGCTCTTCCTTCTTGCGCTGCCGCCGTTTTCTCTTCTTGGAGGAGGCAGGCTGGGACGACGACGCCGCAGCAGCACCCGCAGGTTCTGGGGGCTCAGGCTGATTCAAGCGCGCACGGATGATTCCATGGGCGCGAATGATCGTCTTGCGGGCCATCCAGTTATTATACTTCTGGGACCCGCGGTCGGAGACCAGCTGCCATTCGTCCTCGTTGCCACTATCGTCATCTGATCCCACGAATACGCCCGCCACTTGTGCTGGAGCTGGGCCCAACCTGATTACATTGTTGTTAATCTGGTCTTGGAGCCAGTCCTTGAACACATAGCACCGCTGGATGGTGTGCCCCAGGGCTCGATGGTAGGGGCAGTAGCGGGGGTTATCCGTGAGATGTGCCTCCTCTGGCTTCCAACACTCAGGCAGTCGCACAATCCTCTGCTCCAGGGCGCTCCGGAAATAACCGGGGACCTGATCCTCATGAAATGAGTACGTCAGGTGTCGCGGGCCCCTGGGAGCGCGGTCTTGACGAGGGGCTGGAGGGGTCTGCCGAGGAGGTGGACCCTGATTATCTCGCCTAGGTTGTGGCGGTACATTACGCGGAGGGGCCGGCCGGTTCTGAGGCTGCCGTTGCTGGGCCGGGAACTGAGCCCGTGGAGGCGGATTCCTGTGAGGCTGTGGAGCTGGCCTCACCGGCAGTAGCTCCAACGGCCTGGGAGCCTCTATCTGGGCCACAGCAGCGGGCTCAGCCCTGCTGACTCTCCTTGCAGGAATCATAGGAGGCAGCGGGCGTGCCTGGCTGGCCTGTTGCAGGGCTTCCTCAAGACGTTGAGCTTTGTCTGAGAAGTCCCTGAACCCTCCGGGGTAATTTTGAGTAATCAGGGAAGGGACCAGCTCGGTCTTGACGTTCCCGACGCACATTGTCAGCAACTGCTCCTGAGTCAATGGCATGTCAAGGGAATACGTGAGACCCTTCCATCGGGCGACGAAGTCCGCGACTCGCTCATCAGGCCTCTGCTTGCACTTGAAGAGGTCTGCGATACTTGTCTTCCGGGTCGTGGAACTGAACTGGTAGAGGAACTGTCTACGGAGGTCCTCCCAGCTGGTTACCGACCCGACGGGGAGCTGGCTGTACCAGACAAATGCTGGCCCTTCCAGTGTCTGAACAAAGCAGCGAAGCTTAGCGGCCTCCTGCTGCGCCGGAGTCCCCAACATAGGCCCGCACCTCGAGTTGAAGTGGGCTAAATGCTGTGGCGGATCTCCAGTCCCGTTGAAGGGGGCGAAAGTGGGATTCCCGAATCCCGGAGGCGCCGGCATGTCATCCACCCATGCTGGGTAGGGCTTGCCGTCCGGTGGGATCGCCACCTGCCGAGTCTCCAAGGCTTCCAAGAGGGCAATGAGTGCCGCCATCGGATCGTCCGGACATGGGTTCCAGTCCTGGCGAGGATCTCTAACCACGAGCGCATTGCATGGCCCTTCAATCGGGTCGTCGACCGGGTCGTCGAACTCGGCAGCTCGTGGGATGGCGGGCGGAGCGGCCCTTGGGGCAGCGGGAGGAATCCGAGCGGGATCTCTCAGGTAGTCACGCCGCTCGGGAGGGTGTGGCGAAACATACCGCGCCCTCTTGCCGTAGGCAATGGCCTCTCTCCTGTCGGCGAACACGGCGTAATCACGGTTGCCCGGGAGAGTCTCATCGAGGGGTGGTTGTTCCGGTCCCTGCTGTCCTGGCCTGGGATCACCGTAGTCAGGCCGCCGTTCTGCAGCGCGCTCGGCGAGGAGCTGGTCAACCAACCTCTTCTGTTCGGCGAGCTGCTGACGTAGCGTAGCCTTCTCGGGATCCTCCTCTGCCCTCCGCATGGAGGCAGATGGGTCGGCGGGCCTTATAGCCTCGCTGTGCTCTTTTCCTTTGCTGACGTTTCGGCTCAACGTCAGTGCTTCAGTGGGCGCGGGGAGCCCCAGGAGGTTCCTCTGATGACGAGTAACTCTCACTGAAGGGTCTGACGACGGCTTGTCTTCGGGGGGGAAACCCCCGTCGAGAAGTTCCAAGTCGTTCCCCTCTCCCGACAGGTCATCCATATTGACCGTTCCTGTCCCTGGGGATATACCCTCAGGGCCACCCAACGAATCGGGCTGTCGGCGGATCACACTGAAGCGTAGGGCAGCGTACTGCCCCCATCCACGGATATACACGTGGGGAGTGGCTTCCTCGATAACTTTGCGGAGTGCTTGAAAACACTCGACGCATCGTTGTTGGAGGGCCTCGTGGTGCCCAAATGACCCGGGGTGCCGAACCGCGGGGAGCATGGCCAGGTCAATTTGACGGCACTGCTCACCAATATCCTCCAGGTGCGCTTGACTCCCGGGGTATGGCATTTGTAGGCAGTGAAGACGGGAGTGAGTCTCCCGAAGAGTTCGGCGGAAGCATTCGAACTCATCCGGGGTGAGCGATTCGGGTGCATCAAAGCCCGGTCCTGCGACTGGCCAAAACTTCTCAGGGAAGTGGCCCTCTGCAAGGACGGTCCAGAAGCTCCACGATTCAAACCCGGGACCCAGATCTCCTCGGTCCTCTTCAATGGCTGGGAATGGACGGGGAACCGGCAGTGGTGCCGAGGCGGGCCGTCGGGCCGACGGGCTGGCCGGCGGCGAATACGGCGAGCAGGCCGATTGGCCTCCATATCCCGGGCCTCCCCCTGAGGGTGGCGGTTCCCCAGCTACCACATCACGATAGGACGGGCCGGCGAGCGAACATCCTGCCGTAGCATCGGTGCTCGCCGAGGGTGCACCAGATCGTGGTTCGACCGTCGATCCCCAGAAAAAATCTCAGGCTTCTCTGATCGGGGCGGAAGGCACTTCCGGAGGGGCCGGTACCAACCGCAAGCTTGATCCTTGGGGGTCTACCAGGCCCTCGTTACTCCGGATATACCTTCGGAGAGAAGCGGGGATCACATCGATCTCGCTCTCGGGGAGCACGAGGCTGACGTGCCGCATTCCTACCCCTGCCCTTGACTGGCGGGATTGGGGAAGGGGCTCTGTCGCCGAATCGTACTCCGCCTCTGAGTCAGAGAAGCAAACCGGTCGGATATCTGTCCGGAATTCCGTAACATTCTTCCCTCGGCGTCGACGCCTTGCCTTCCTGCCCCTGGGTGGTTCTTCGGGGCAGGGCTGATCTCTGTCCTGGCGTCCTCCGGCCGCACTGGTGCTGGGGCCAAGAGGACTGGGAACCGAGGTGCGAAGGGCACCGGGACAGATATCAAAGGGGACGCGGGGAGAGATGATTCCGGGCAGGCCTCCGGGCCGGGATCGGGAGGTGGGATGACCCATGCCTCCAGGATCGGCCACGCAGAGTAGACCCTGCCGGTGAATAGCGCTACCGCGAGGTGGTCCGCGGTGGCTACTGCCAGTGCCAGCAACCGGGAGAGTCAACCCAACCTGCCTTCGGGGCGGTCGGGGCCTCGATCCGGGTCGGGCATAGGAGTTCCCCTGCTCAGGATGCGCAGAGGCCTGGCGACTGGAGCCAGCAGTGGTTTGGGCCAATGCGGCCGCTGTTGCTAGAGCCCCAAGGTGGGCATCCTCTTCCGCTCGTGCCCGACGTTGGCGTCGAGACAGACGAGTCGGGATGAGCGGCGCGGGCAGGTGGAGAGCCTGTTCCTCGACTTGAGGGGCCTGGCGGCGATGTCGTCGTGGCCTGGCGGGAGCCCTTATCGTGGATCCCTGGAGCGGACCTCGGATAGGGTGATCCTGGGCATCTCCCACCTCATCCGCGTAGGGAAGGGAACTGTCAGAGCGCTTCGGGGATAAGCTCCCGAAGCGGTTGGACGTTGAGATAGGCAGCGGTGCCTCCCTGCGCGGCCCTCGGGGGCGGCGGCGGTGGCGAGGCGCAGCCTCCTCAAGGTCTAGGCGAGCCATTTCCCTAGTGGGGATGACTCCCTCTTCCTCGTATCTCCGCACCAGGGTGTTGATCACCCTTCTCTGGATGACCTCCGAGGGGGAGAGAGGGCGTGGTCGTCCCGCAATTGCGGCTGCTGGGACGGCTGCGGAACGGGCGGGACCGCGCGGAGTAGCCGCGTCGGTGTTTCCCCTGTCCCTGCGCCAGTGGGCGGGTGGCGATCGGGCACTGGATCGGGCGACCTGATTTCTGAAAGCAGGGAGAAAGACCCGTTAACACTGACAGGAAAAAGGAATCGCCAACCAACCATTAGCGCCACGACGCCTTCCGTGGGGGGAACCCAGGCCCTCGACGTTGCGAGACGGAGTGCCCGATTTCACTTCCCCAGCCCCTGGCGGGTAAGACTGAATGCTTGGCCGGGCAACATGCCGGTCTTCCAACACCTCTGAAAGCCATCGGTCTTCATGTCGAGGAGAAGAGATTCACGTCGGGTTCACCATTTTTCTGTTTCGGTGCGGATGTGCGTCGGGTTACGCTGTTCCGCCAGGACGCGTTCGCGCGTGCACCCGTCAACCCGAGGGGATGGGCGCGCGGCTTGTGGTCCCGCAGTCCCGCTTTCCAAGGGCGGGCGGCATCCGTCCCTTATTCAGGGGCGTCTGCTCCTTGATCGAAACCGGGATGATGGGATGTCGGCTCCTCCTTCCTTGGACGTCTCCTCGGAACTTGTCGCCTAATCCGGGTCTCCCTCATAGACTTAAGAATGTTCGTGAATCTCGTTCCCGGCGCCATATCTTCATGGACACCGGTTAATTACGCTGCCTCCGCCCGGACGTTCCAAGGAGTCTGGGCGGGGCAGCAACCTGCGGTGAGAAGGCCGGGTGGCTCTGGGTGCTGGGGGCGTGTCGTAACACTGCGGCTCTGCACATCTGTCTTCCGTCCCTAATAGGGCTTCTCGAAGGCATAATGGCCTGAGGCATCCCGTACTAGGTGCGGGGAACTGCGTCACCTGAGGTTTTCCTCAGCTTCCCATGTTTAACACGGGGTATGCCGCGAGTTTAACGTCCAGCGGGGACGGCATCGGACCGATCAACACGAAAAGTGGATCAGATGACGGAACCCCTTGCGGGGAACCTCCGACGCTGGGGCCAGCACATGGGCGGCTTCCCAAGTAACGTGGAGTGGAGTGAAGTGGCATGACCCCACCGGGATGTGGCGGCCCGGGTAAGGATCAGGATGGATGATGGAGTGAAGAGCTTGGACCCCAGAGGGGCTTCCTACGTACCCTGTATAGAAGACAGGGATCAAAGTCAACGTAGTTCGGGCATACAGTTTAACGTCATGCTGGACGTCGGCAAGCCGACTCACGAAGAGGTCTAGGCCGCCGGGCGGAGGATTGAACCGAACCACCTCGCACAGAGGGGGATGGAACGGCCGGGTGGATCACAGTTTCACGTCATGCTGGACGATAAAAGGAGAATGGAAAAGGGGGGGCTGTGGGGAGGCACCGCGGAGATACACACGGGCAGTCTCCCACAGGGGCGGATTCATAGGTGAATCGACGCAAGCGTGAACCCTGGAGGGGTCCACTGATGGACGAACCGACGTAAATACGACCGGGACGACCAGGTGGTGGGCTTGGACCTCAGGGAGGCTTCCTACGTACCCTGTATAGAAGACAGGGATCAAAGTCCACGTAGTTCATTCTGTCAGGACTTACGCACTTGAGGCAGCCCGGTTGCGGCAAAACTCAGTTGGAAGGGACTTGGACCGAAAGCAGAAGACACCTCGATCCCAGTCATACCCTCTACTGGCTTCGGCCGTGGGGGGGCGCAATGGAGATACACATGTGCAGCCCCCCACGAGAAACTAGGGGTTTGTAATACCCCGCCCCCGTAGGGAAAAGCCACTCCCATTAAATCGTCCCAAAAGGGGGACAATCCCGACATCCCTGCAGAGACGAGCGGGTGGGGGCCACATCCAAACCGGGGGGACCCTGCGTGCGGAGCACGGGATCAGGTTGCGGACGGTTTAACGTCTTGCCGGATGAAGTACAGTTTAACGTCGTGTGTTGAGGACGAAGCGGACGGTTTAACGTCTTGCCGGACGAAGTACAGTTTAACGTCATGTGTTGAGGACGAAGCGGACGGTTTAACGTCTTGCCGGACGAAGTACAGTTTAACGTCATGTGTTGAGGACGAAGCACTTGGCAGTTTAACGTCTTGCAGCGCGGACGATGGGGGCTAGGCAGTTTAACGTCGTGCAGCTTGGACGGATGGGCAGTTTAACGTCATGCGGGACGAATATGCAGTTTAACGTCATGCTGGACGTATGCACAGTTTAACGTCATGCGGGACGAATGCACAGTTTAACGTCATGCTGGGCATAGGTTGCCGGACGATGGGTCCGCGTCACTTCGCACGAGCCTGGAAGGCTGCACGGGAAGACAGCGCACGGTTCGGGCACCCGGGATGAAGACCATCGGGCGCCACGCAGACGGGTACCCTCAGGGGGTCAAGGGGGACGACCCTGGCGGATTGCGCGCAAAAGAGGAGCTTTGCGCGCAATACCGCGGGTCGGCGCGCAATCGGGGCGGCTGGCGCGCAATTGGGCCAGCGCCTTGCGCGCGGATATCTGAGATTGCTCACACCGGGCTTCGGATAGCGCGCGGGGGCAACGACTCATTCTCTAATGAATGGCCACTTGAAAGAGGGGGGGGGGGGGTGCGCGCAATCAGGCCGGATTGCGCGCACCCCGGGGGCAATTGCGCGCAAGCGGGTTCTTTTGCGCGCAAAGGCCTTAGGGTGAGTTTTTATTTAAATGAAGGTAGCCAGCGGGGATTGCGCGCGAAGGCGGACCCCGAGGCTTTCTTGCGCGAAAGAAAGGCGGTTACCTGAAGTTCGTCATTGCGCGCGGAGGGGGTTGAATTGCGCGCACGAGAGACGTTTCGACTTCCAGCAACCTTTGAAACGTTGGGGGTCGCCTTGTATTTATAGGCAACCCCGGGCGCGGAATCCAGGGTGCGAGCGCGAAATTCTCCTCGCGGGCGCGGAATCGGGCGCGGCGCGCAAGGGAGTCGCGCGGACCCGCGGCGCGCAAAATTGCGCGCCGGACCGGCGCATTGCGCGCATCCCGGGGGTTTTGCGCGCGGGACATCCTCTTTGCGCGCGGGCCTCTGAAATTCCGCGCAAGGCCTCCGGGCCCTCCGAAACGTTCTTCCGACTCCAAATATCACTTCGCTTTCCGCATCCGGAGCTTCGTTTGGGAGCAACGGACTTTTCCGGCGTCTACAAAGTTGTTAATGTATCCATTATATCTAAAGTTATACTCATGATGTAGAAATCATATATATCGTATATATCCAGTATATACATGCATTTTTAATATTACATAACGTTTAGAAGTAAAAAAATGAAATGCACCGTTCATGGAGATGGTAAGCTGTACGTACGCATGAACACTACTTTAATTTCTATTTCGTATTTTATGGAATGGAATCATAATGATATACAGGTATAATATAATTCCAGTATAATATCATATATAATATCAGTAACTACATCCTTTATATGTCCCACATATGACATTAACGAATCAAATCACTTTGAGGGGGCGGTAGTCCGCACTTTCTAAAATGTAATTATCGTGTTTACCCACAATGTAAACCATAAATGTATGACAGTAATTAAAAAATATAGAAGCATAAGAAAAAAATAAACATAATATATATTATATATAAATATACTGTCATCTTAATGGCCACCTGTGAAGGTGTTAAAATAATATTGAACAATCATCGTTTCGTGAGGCAGAAATTTGCCATCCACGGGAACAGTATGTTCTTTAACCATTAGTTGTAGGTGTGTGTATGTGTATCTCGAATACTTCTTATCAAAAAATCCTAGTATATGGAAGATACTGGTGTTTTTACAAAATAAATGAATTAAAAGAGTTTAGGTGGTTGGAGAAGCAAAATAAAACATAGGAACACAAGAGAAGACACTACCTTTAAATCGGGTAACTCTTTTTGATTTGAGATCAAAGGCTTCCTTGGGAAGAATTCTGCCAAAATTGAGGCTTCTATGAGTTATAGAGGGATGTGCAGTGAAAAAATGGTCAGGGGATGGCCGAGCCAAAGCCTTTGTAAGTGTGGGTAAGGTTGTAGAGGTGGGGGCCTTTTATAAGAGGAGAGGAGGGGCACTCTTGGAAAGTTAAGAAAAGATACTTTGTTATAAAATTATTTTCAGATAAAAAAGGTCCCAAAATTATAAATATCGAGGGTAAGGTGATAAGGGTTTGAAATCCACCCATACAATAGGTTATTGACAAGTTTAGGTCTTATATTTTACATTATATTTTCATTTTATTTATATCGTTAAATAATGTGGTAATCGATGCATCATCATGGTATCATAAATAATTTAATTTATTAAATGTATAAATTTTTTTAAAAAAATTCTATGATCTACGAAATCTTTTGATATTTCTAATTACTATTTATAGTAAAAAATATTACTTGTATAACCCCATTTAAAAATTGTTTTAGTAAAACAACTCATGTTTGCGTCATTTTTACTTTAACATTAAATAAAAACATATTAATGTCATTTTACTTCCAATGTGGCTCCATGGGGTCCCCAAGTTGACCCATGGATTGTCTTGGTCAGCCATGACACATCCAATAAGGGTAGTATATGTTTCAAGTTAATTTCATATTATTAAAACATGATTCTTACCTTAAATTACACTAATTACCTCTAATCGCGATTAAAAATTAACAGTAACTATTCACAAAAAAATTATTTTAATCCCATTGAACCACATTTTACTTATTAATGACAACCATGTATGTCGGATTTTTTAAATTCAAAACACATAGGTGGTAATGTTTCATTTAAACGAAAAATCAGTTTAATAAATACCACTTTGTGGTTTCACTATTCATTAAAAATTGAAGTTTTTCAGAAAAATACCAAAACGTCACCCTAATCTATATTTGATATTCCGAATTCAAAAATGATTTCTATTTTAAAAAATTAAAAACATATAAGTTACATTAATAAATTTAATAATTAAATCCAGATGTCAGAGCAAATAGCGTGTTTTTATGAAACCATAAGTATCAAAAGATTGACACTAGTTTAAGTCCAATTTCAAAGTGAAATTAATTCCAACGACCACTATTGGATTAAATGGAAAACTATATTCTAATTGAACTTTAAAACTGATTAAAAAGATAATATAATCATTTAAATAAATTAGACTAAAAAGTGTTTTTGAATTAAAATACAACATTTTCACTATTCATTAAAAATGGACTTTATTGGAAAAATACCAAAAATTTACCCAAAGTAAATTTCAATGTCCCAATCATAAATAATAAGTTTATTTCGACAAATAGAGCTTATAAAATTGTCAAATGTTTCATTTAAAAATGGTTTTCCATCAAAAGGAAGGAAAACAATCTTTTAATAATATTAGTGTATTCCATGCTTAAGATTGGATTTATTCTCATTTTAAGCCTCTAAAACACTCTATAATTCATTAATAGACATAGATAAAAATATCTATTACTCATTACTTACTTGGGATATTACAGATACATATAGTTGAATGTTAACATCGTTTACAAAGGATTATGAAGAATTTTCCATAACATCAATATAAACCACAGATCCCAATAAAAAAATAATGGAATATTGTACTCTATAAAGAATACCCCAACATTAATATTTATCTTGGGTATATGATCCAATGAGAAATTTTATCTTATAGTGATGATGTTTTTTGAATTTTCATGGTGTTTGACTAAAACCCATATAAAATTCTACATTTATAAATTTTGGGGAGACCAATGAAATAAAACATGGTGATATATCCACATTTATATTTGGGTATGGATAAGGGTTGTAATAACCAATTATACATTTTTCATTTAGTCATTACATTCTAAAATAATAGGCACTGAGATACAAACTCAATGGTATCTCTCTTAAATCCATCCCACCTAAAATAGTCTTTTAAATAACTATGTATATTTTTATATTGATGATGATTAAATAATGAAGAACTATGAGATATTTATAATAGATCCTTTTTCAAATCCAGTTATTGTGGAAGAAATACACAGTTCAAGATCCTTATTATTTTATCATAATAATCATTAAGACCAATAAAATTTTCCATTTTCAATATCCATCTTATGCCATTCTTCTTGGACTATTTAATTATCACATGGATAGATGGTTTTAAAACATTGTTGTGATTGATAAGTATTCACCCATTAATTTTTTATTTCCAGATACTTGTTTGTAGAATATAAAAATATTTTCTTTTTTATGATCCTCATATGGATAATCTCTAATGATCCTTTCAACACCAAGAGCCTTCCACTCTTTTCTCTTTTTTAATATTGTAATATATTCCAGAGTAATAATATTTAATCAACTCAAACCATATTCTCTAGAGCAAGTTAAATTAATTTTTTGTTAATATATATTTTCTTAAAAAAACTGATTACTATATATATCACACTATTATTCATAATGATAATTCATCTATATTTTAAGTACTATAATTATAATAGTTGACTCCAAATCATGAGTTGAATATTTTTTCATATAGTACATCAATTTTTATAAGGAAAATGATATAACTATTTCATTATTCAATTGAACATATACCAAACCCTTTTTGTATTCATTACTGTAGAATACAAATCCTTATCCACTAAAATTTAATGTATAAAAAAGTGTTTTATAATCATCAATTTGGTTCCCAGAAAATTTTCATACATTAAACTATCAAGAGAAACTTGGCTCCCTTCAGGGTAAAAATACAGTGTGGATCAGATAGTTGTAATAAATTCTCCAAAACAATCAATAATATCCATAAAAATAAATAAAACATAACTTATCAGTTATCATAGTTTGTTATGGAAAACATTCAACATACTCCATATTTGATGGATCTTATAATTTATCATATCTTGATATAATATTTCCAAAATTGGAAAATTTAATATCCACAATCAACACTTTTTACATTTTAAATACAGTTTATACATCCTTAGTATTTTCAGCACAATTATGATGTTTTGTTTCGACTCTTCCATTAACATTGACTATAAAAGAATATCTTCTATAAAGACACAAATAAATTGATCAATGTAATCTCTAAAGACTATATTTATTAAATAAATGAAGATAATTGTGGTACCATTATATTTAAATGGAATCACTATATACACATAGTGTCCATAAATTCTAGGGAATTATATCTTATGTATATCCTCATTCTTGACCCTCAATGATTGATATTTAGAAAAAAAATTAATCTCTTAAAGAATTTATATTTTCATATTTTATAAAACAGGTTATTAATACATGGAATATGTAACACCTTGAGATATTGTGAAATATTTTTTAAAATAAATTTATATTTATTGTATATTTCATTAAATTTAATTCTATTATTATATAATATCTGGAGAACCCAGACTTCCAGATTTAGTGCTGAAAACAATACATTATTTGTCCTGATATTAATAAATATGACACAATTTCACATCCACAAAAATATTACAATGTCAATATGATATATTTTGTAACTTATATACCCTATGATATTTTATGTTTAAAGTATTACAGAAATGAGAAAACACATAACAACTTAAATATAAAATCAATTGGCTCAAAAATATCATCACAATCTCCCACTATACAGTAATTTTTGTTTCATAGTAGGTCACCATCATCATCGATGTGAATACCTTCAATAAATAATTGATTTAACAAATTTCCACATAACCCAGGAAAAACATAAGAAATGTGATCTCATATTCTTTATAAGGGTAGAAATTATAGATACCAATATTAGAATATATGAATGAAAAATATAATAATATGGATTTTTTTATCATGAACATAACTTGAAATGTTCATACCCAACCTGCCAAAATCTATAAAACTGATTCATAGAATAAAACTGTATCAATTCATATAATATAATACATAAGAGTGACAAGTAATTATAAACCAATAATGAACCATATTATCTGGTCAAAATATTGTGGAATAATAATATATATATATAAACATATTCATATTTAATGTTTAGATATCAATACAATAAATATAGTGGATCTGAACATATCACATTTTTCCTATTGCGAATCGAGATTCCCCACTTTCCCATAAAAGATCAGGATTCACCTATTTTCCAATGTAGATCAGGAAGAAAACATTTCACACAATAGATCAGAATTCACATATATCATAGAGTATATCAGGATGCACCTACTTTCCATAGTTGATCAGGATGAACCTATTTCTTATAGTATAACATGACACACAAGTTTCCCACAGTTGATGAAGACCATCAAATTATATTCCATTGTTATTTTATTTGATATTGATCTTTAAAATGTGAATTAAAATGAGGTATATGTATAACCTATCAAATAATGAAATATATATATGTGTGTGTGTTTGAAAAGAAAATAAATCATATCAAAACCCATGAAAATAAATGGGTTTTAAAAAAATCATCATATTATAAAACATAAAATACAAATAGGCTTCCTGAAAATCATGACATCATAAACACAAACAAACAAGAAAAATAATAGAGATGGTGTAATTAGAAAAAATTTCTATGAAATCATAATTAAAAATAACAATATTCTGTTAGACGTAAAATGATTTTTAATGATCACTTGAAATAATTCTTGATGAAATTACACATTCTGTTTTGAAATAATTTTTAAAAAAGTTGTGCAATAATAAAGGAAGATATATTATTTGGAAATAACATTGTAATATTTTATATGAATATTGAAATAATTAAGGACTCATTATTGGGACAAAATAAACTCATTGGGTATAAGTTAAAAAAATATTCTTTTTGTATTTTTTCAAATATGTCACAATGATCTTGGTTTCTAAAAATAAAAAATTATTTCATTCAAAACATTTTATAAAAAGTAAAACATAGATAAAAAATAATTCAAAAAATATTATAACTTTTATTAAAAAAAATTATAGACCATGTGGATCCGGGAAATTAAAATTCCCAAGTAGATATTTAAACAAAAAATATCTAGAAATGATGATATTCCTAAATAACCTTTAACCTATATGATATAAATTGAAACATTAGAATCATGAATGAAACAAACATATATGGACATGTAAATCCCCATTAAATTAATATTATGTATTAGAAGAGGCATTAATTGGATCAATATGCACCAAAAAAATAAAAATTTAATGTATCCGGAATGCATCCCAAGAAAATAAAAGTATGATGAAATTATACTTCCTAAAGTGTCTTCTTTCATTATAAAATTTCAAACCTCATTTTCTTCAATATGGATATTTTAGATATCCTATTATGGTCACAAATGTTGATATTATGGGAATAAAATAACCTTAAAAATGTGTTTATGGATGTTGAGAAGGAAATTTTTGATGGTATGGTAAAGAAATAAGGCATCAAGTGGTGTGACGAATCACGGGATGAGGATAACTTTTATAATTTATGTGAGTATAACCTTTATAATTTCTCAAAAGAACAATTTATAATAAACTAAATATCAATTAAAATACCTCAAAATGGAATGGGAATCTCTGATAATTTAAGATAGTGTAGAAATTAAATCGTCTAATAGATTTTAGAAAAGATCTAATGTAATTTTAAACATTATCATTTTCATTAACCCTTAGATAACATTTTTTAATTTTTAATATGGTTACATTTTTTTCTATTATAAAATAATTTAATTTTTACTTATAATGTATCAGTTGGACCATAAATGACCCATTTAGGATATTTTTTATTATACGATAAACAATTATAGCTTAATAAACATTTTTATGATTTTTCAATAATTTATCATTATAATATTTTCATAGAATATAATTATTGACAATGATGACACTATTTATACCACCAAATTAACAATATTAATAAAAAATAAAATTTCAATAGTTATTTTAAAATATCACCAATATTTCATATTTATATTTTAGATTAGTGAATATGCTCAATATTTGGAATTATAAAAATTTTAAATTTTTGAATTTCATTTATTTTTCTTTTATATTAATCAAATAATTATCTCATCAATGTTGTCTGATTATTTAATATAATTATATAACTACTAAATATTTATAAATAAATTATCATGATGAAGATAAATATTTTAGACATAAATTTTCTTTTTATTGTCAATCATATACAATGTATAACCCTATATTACCTATAGTATAGTTATTAAAACCTATAGTGTGACACATTTTACTGTTCTCAAAAAAATATTATAAATATTATTTTCAAATCAAAATTGAAAAAATAGACATATAACTGAAACATGAATGTTTATGGATGGAAATTACTCATGTGATAATATTTACACAAGTGTAAGGGTAATTGTCTAGTCCTTACAATTTTATATTTACCCTTAAATACCAGATTCACCATTTACCATGGTAACAAAAATTTCTAAAGATACTATTCATAATGAGTAAAAAAGGGCATATTTATAATAATATGAACACCTCAATAAAAATATGTAATCCAATTTTTTGATTTTAATATAATGAATGTGAAGAATTAAAATTTAAATTAAACTAGTAAAATGAAATATAAATTAATTTACTAAAGAGTGTCATTTTTAAATTTAGAATGATATTTTAATAATTTCACATAAAAATCATTTCTAATAACCATATTTGGATAGTTTTATAAGAAAATTAACTAATAATTTTTTTAACAAAATTCAATAAATTTTTTTATCTTGTAAATAATTTAAAAAAAATATATATTTTTGAATAAAAATTAGTATTTTACACTATTCACTGAAAAATTACTATTTTATGAAAATTTAAGAAATTTATTCTCTGATAATCTTGACTTGATAAATTTAAAAATGTAATTAATTTAATGATATAAAATTCCTAAAATTTTAAATAAAATATATAAATTTAACAGAAAAGAAACCCCATATTTTGGGGAAATAAAATTGTTGAAGATTAAGATGGCTTTACTAAATATTGAATGATTATTTACCGATCATTTTTCTATCAAATTATATTAAATGGAAAATTAATATATATTCAATAATTATATTAACAATATTCATAAGTTTTAAATTAATGCATTCGTTATAAATATTTCATGAAATAATAATATATTGATAGTGTATCACAATTTGTTTAAACTCGGTGTAGCGTGCATGACAAGCCATCAATGAAATAAAATTATTTAAATGATGTATTTTTTTAAAAATCATGGTTTTACATTCTTCCCATTTATCATTAATAAATTTCATAAAAATAATTTTAACATGGTCTCAATAACCAATGTTTTACATTTCAAGATACCGTTTTTAAAATCCCACATTATAAAAAGGTTCAATAAATATTTATTTTTATAACAGAGAAAGGAAAATCCAAAGGTCGCCTAAGATAAAACACACTAGGATTACAAACATAAGAACATATATGGGAAATTAAAACATGTATATTTATGAAAAAACTAACTCCCAAGGACTGAAATCTAGTTATAGAAAACATGATAATGAGAACGTTAACCATCACAAAACTATAAATCCATGATGGGTTGAAAGGCCATTCATTTTTCGGTAATAAAATTGAAAAGATAAATTTTTTAAATATTTCATGATTCTTTTCTGATATATGACTAATTACATTACTTCATATTCTATGATCATGAGAAAATATAATTACAGAATATTAATAATTTCATCATTTTATCAATTTCCACCACAGTCTCATGTATGGTTTGAAACGATTATAATTCAAGATGAATTTTTCCTCCTTGAAGAACTAAAATTGATATATAATGGATATGAAATTCCAAAAATGAATAAAAATAAATTTATCTTAACATTATTAATTTAAAAAAAAACTAAATAAAATATAGATCAACATATGATAATTCCCAAAAATTAATAAACCATTAACGATATAAAACCACATTAATATCCAAAATTCAATAGTAATCTCAAAAACTGAACATAGATCGTTCACTAAATAACTATCCATAAATTTAAACCAAAAATATTCCATACTAAGAAAAAAACGAAAAAATTTGAGGGAATTTATCACTTTGACTTCAAAAATAATATAATTTATCTCCCAAATTGTACAATCCTAAAAACTATAATCTGCATATTATACTAACCATTTCCATAAATAAAATGAACCACCACAAATCCATGAAATATAATTCAACCATTATTTACAAAATAAAATCTCATAGTAATATTCTTAACTTAATCATTTTAGATTCATAAAATCGTGATCATCTATTAAAATATCACTAATGAATTATTCACAAAATAATTCTTCAATACCATTGTTTTCAAAATGATAAAACATATAGTCCAAAATTGTATTAACCGATAATTAAACTAAAATAAAAATTATTCGAACCCTAAATTTTATACATAACTTTATCACTTATTATCAAGAATATTAGGTGCCATCTTCCTCAAGTAGTAAATAATATTTAACCTAAGGGTTGCATATACCTCAACCAATTAAAAAATATCATAAATTATCATCAGAGAAATTATAATCACTTCAATAAAAACATCTAAAGTGTTATCTAAGTCTATAATTATATGTTCATACAAAATATTATATGTCCATGTTGACATCTACATCTCTTAAGATGAATTCTAATAAAAACATCATATTCTAAAATTTTTTCTAATACTTTTTCTTATACAAAATATAACAACCATGAAACTATATTTCTAGATTTTGTGATTAGATAAAATAATTAAATCTTTTGATACCAATAAATGTAAAAAAAAATTTCCAAAAAAAATTCACATTGGAAAATGAATTTATTAAATCACTCACATACCCTATGTCCTTTTTGGTTTTGTGTTTTAGAGAAATAGGGAAATATTTTAATGAATTGGATGTATAAAAAAATTCATAAAATAGATAGACAGTACCCCCAACTATGACCAAATTTTCTTATTCTACAATAGGTCATCAATATTATCCGTGTTAACTCCTTCTAGATATAATTAATTTATCATATTGCCTCCTGAATTGGAGAAAAATATAATAACGGTTTGATCAAATTCCAAGTAAGGGAAAATATAGGATATATTAATATATGTTCATATAAACAAATATGATATGGATAAGTGTATGCGATAAAAAACATAACATACAAAGTATGTATGAATCCTTTTATATATCATGATCATGGGAGATAAAATAAAACACAATCATTTTAGAAAATATGGTCCATAAGAAAGAGAAATAATAATAAATCGATTGGGAACCACAATATCATATCAAAAAAATTTCTAATCAACATAGGTATTGAATTGATTACATATTTCATGGTTAATTACTAATACCATCAACATGGTGGATCAAGTATTGTCACATATTTCGTATTATGGATAAGGGCACACCTATTTCCTATACTTGATCCAAAAACAACTATTTCCCATAACGATGCACCTATTTAACTTATTAGATTTGGATGAATTAGTTTCCCATATTAGATCCTAACATACCCATTTCCTAATTATTTTTTGGACAAACCCATTTCCATAGTTTATTAGCAAGCAATTATTTTCTAAAGTGGACTAGGTCTTTTGACTGGTTTCCCATTGTTATCTCATGTGATATTATGTTATAACCACCAAATTTTAGGGTGATATAGGTATCCCACATCGCATAATGAATAATATATTTATAATTGTACTATAAAAAATATATCATAAATAAAAAAACATAATGAAATTGGTTTCATAATAATTTTATCACAGCACAATCCATGGAAAAGAAATGGGTTTCATAACCATCATTCCATCATAAACATAAACCAAAAAGGAGACGTATAAGGATGGTATCCTTGGATCATATAACATTAAAAGAATAAGTATTAAAAAAATAATATTATATTATATGAATAATGATTTAGAAATATCACATGAAATAATTTTTGTGAAACATATCATTTCTTTTTTGAAATTATTTTTTACTAGTCGGTCAATTTTAAAGGAAGAAATTTTCATTTAAAAACCATTTTATGATCATAATGAAGAATTATAATCATGAAGAACTCTTAATGGTATGAAAATACACTAATTATATATAATTATATATAAAATTATTTCCATATTTTTTTAGAAATGTCAGAAAGAATCTCATTTCAAAAACAATAATAATATTACATAAAAACTATTTTAAAAATGTAATTCATTTATTAAGATTATTTTAAAAAATAGAAAGAACAAATAGTGATTCTTTTTCTATATAACATGTAAATATATGGAAAATATTCCCTAGTATAGACTTTAATATATACAATCTTGAATAATGATGATTTTTTGAAATAAACCCATACCTCTTTGCTATAAATTGAATCATAAGACACATTAACAAATAAATATAGTTGGATATGTAAATACCCAAAACATTAATGAGATAGAACATAAAATGAATTCATTGGAAGAAGATATAATAAAAAAACTAAAAAACTAGTTTATAATTCATGTGTCTCATGTAAGTGATTGTGAGATAAAAATCTTGTACCAAATCTCTTTACTTTTATTTTTGATGATCAAAACTCTTATTCTTAAAAATAACTACATCTAATATCCTCTAAAGGGATCAAATATAGGTGATTTAAGAATACCAAAACCTATATAATGTCAATAAGTAATTGGAGAAAATAATTTTACCGGGTATGGTCAATATTATTGGCAAAAAGTTGTGTAATGAATTGAGGGAAGATGATTCATTTTATAATTTAGTTAAAGGAACCTTTTGAATTTTTCAAAATATTGAATTATAATAAATTAAATATCAATCATATAAGATAAAAATGGGAATAGATTCTAATATAAGGTCTGTTATGGTTGGAATTCCATAATACTATATATCTAAGACATGTTATGGTTTAATTTTAAACCATCAGTTTGATTATACATTAGTTAATGTATTTTAATTTTAATTATGGTAGAAACACTATCGATATTAAATGGTTGTAATTTCAATTTATATGGTGTCAATTATACTATAAATGGTCAGTTAATAATATTATTGATGATAAATAATCCAATTTTTCATTATTTAATTTCTAAAATTCATGGATCACTATAAATATCTCAAGTAATTATATTTTTTAAAAATTTAATATCATTTATTTGATTTTCCATTAATTAAATAATTACTGCATCATCATTGTGTTAGTATTTAAGGTATTTAGTTAATTCATAAAAATTAAATTTTTTTACCATGGTGAAGTTAAATAATTTAAATTTCATAATTCTATTTAATGTAAAACATATCCTCTAGGTAGCCACATATTGAATGTTTATTTTTATTTAAACCTAGTGTGAGACAAGTTTGAAATATTCTGAAATAAAATATTATCAATTTTATAATAACATATAAATTGAAATAAATTTTTATATAGTGGATCCTTGAATGATTATGGATGGAAATAATCATATAATAATTTTTTACTAGTTTTAGGGTCATTTTATAGTCATTATCATATTATTTTTACATTAAATAACAAAATTTACCCTATACCATGCTAACAAAAATTACGAATGATACTTTTAATAATGTCTTCAACTAAATAGGGTCTATTTACCACATATGTCCCTCCTTGTTCGAAATGTGTGTTTTTTTTTCAAAATTCAAATCCCATAAGTATTAGAATATAGTTTATTATTAAACCAACAAAATGCAATGAAATTCATTTTTTAAATGCCATTTTTAAATATAATTTGTTCTTATAATAAATTAATGTACAAAATAAATTTCGAATAATATAATTATATTATTTTAAAATCAAAGGAAGTAATGGAAATATAAAATATAAAAAATAAATACATTTATCTTCTAAATACTTCAAAAAATACATATTTGAATTAAAATAAAAAGTTTTCACTATTAATTAGAAATCATTATATTTTCGAAATTTAAAAACATCATCATTTGAAAATTTGGTCATTGTAAACTAAAAAGATGAATTAATTTTCCCCAATAAATTTTTATAAAAACTAGGTTATTTATATTATATGAAATAATAATATTTTAATAGTATATCAAGGGTTTTTTAAACATAGTGTTGCATGGAATTAAATCCATCAAAGAAATGATATTATTACAAGATAAATATTGTTTATAATCACATGGTTTTTAATTTTTTCATTTTTGAAACACAATTATTAGTTTTTATGATGTTAAATTCCAAATTGAGTGTATCTTGGGTTATATGAAATAGTGAGTCTGAACAAAATGTGGCATATTATAAAAATATTAGTATTTGATATGATAGTTATCACTTAATTGTTGGAATGAAGGGTTTGAATAGGATTAACTAAATTATAGAAATATATGTTATACCAAATTATATACAATTTTATCATTGGTGTCTAATAAATTATAATTTAATATAATGACCATTTGAAAAGAAAGGTAATCCTTTCTAGAAAAAAAATATGTTTATTCAAATAAAGTCATTTTGTCATATTTTCCGCACTCATTTTAAAATTATTTTTTTAGTCATTTTAAAAATTTATTTTAAAAAATTGAATTCATTTTTAAAATCATATATTAGAAATTATCTCTATTTTTTTCATTAATTTATGAAAATATAAAATATTCAGAGAATAGTGAATAATACGGGTTATATAGAAAACTTCTTTTTCATTCCAATAATTTACATATTTGTTTATTTGAATATATTTTAAAAACTAAAATTAGTTAAATGATATATTTAATAATCCAATATAGGTTAGTTGTATAATTATCATATTTTATATTTTTTATAAAATGAATTTCTAAACAATTCTGACATTTTTTATTTGAAAACACTCTTTTTTATCATTTTTGGATAATTAATTTTAAATTAATTTTTTCCACTTATGTGATTGGAATTATGAAAAATTTATTTCTTATTTGGAATAAATATTATTGATATTTTAGAAATAGTAAGTAAAAAATTATTTTTACTTGTTAAGGTGAAAATGGATTTAATAGGGGTGAACATAAACAAAGATAAAGAGTAAAATGACAATGAATCTTTTCCAACACCCACTTCATGTACTTATTTTGAATTTGTAACCTATATGGTTTGATAATGGAACATTATTTAGACTTGTCGAATTTGTATAATATGGGGGCACATTTTGTTTTCAAAAGTCACTAGTGTGCCACTCTACTCACTTATAAAAGACCACCCCTCTCATATCAACATTAAAATTGTAAAAGAAATTGACTCAACTTGGACCTTTCCAAATAACATTCTTACTTAACTGGAGTCACCATCAAATAATTATTTTTTTATTATAAATCCATACTAATAAACCATTTAATGAAAACAAAAAGAAGTAGTCCAAAATAGAGGTAACACCCCAAACCGAGCATTCTATATTATTTATTCCTCCACTTCTTTAAATAATTATTAAGAAATGATAACATAATAAAATAAGTGTCTACTATACAATGAGATTTTATTTTGTTAATTGAATACCCTAAATCCTTATCCTCATCTATAAAATGGGATATGAAATCATCATTCACGTGTAAATAAGACTACCGCCTAATGAACTATTGTCATTCGTTTTCTATAACTGTAACGCCCCGAACCTAGTTACCCAGAGTCGGTGCATTATTACATAGCATTGGCATGATCACAAGAAAGATCAAATCTCGAAAGACCGATTGGTTTAGTAGCCTTGGAAACACTAGATATATTCATAAGTTTTACATTACATCATAAAATGAAAAACTACAACAACAACATAATGTCTCCATAATCCACACTCATATCCCCACATAATATCCCTGCAGGTCATTCATAACATACTTCTTCACTTCCTGGGAAAAATAAAACATAGAAAAGGGGTGAGCTCAAATGCCCAGTAAGGATAACAATATAGCGGAAACTTCCATAAATAAGAATAAACATTTAAGGCAATGTATAACTAAAACAAAAGCCTTTTAAACTTGAACATTTAACATAGTATGGCATAAATAAAATGAAATAATGCCATTTACTTATTGACATGGATATTCCACTAATCGAATAATCACATGCAAAATCAATAACCACTTTCATAATGATGGAATGCATAATGCTAAACTTTAATTTTTTTTCAAGGCCTCGTCCCAAGACCTTGGGGCTAACTGTAACCGGAACCCAACCCGGAGTGCCTCTAATAACCGGATACCAACCCGAAGTGCCTCTAATAACCGGACACCAACCCGGAGTGCCTCTAATAACCGGAGACCAAACCAGAGGGCTTACTTTTACCAGTCCCTAACCTGGAGGGCATACTTTTACCAGTCCCCAACCTGGAGGGCTTACTTTAACCAGTCCCCAACCTGGAGGGCTTACTTTTTCCAGTCCCCAACCTGGAGGGCTTACTTTAACCAGTCCCCAACCTGAAACATACATGTCCAACACATTCATATGAAGTAAAGGTTGAAATATAACATATACATTCTTATTGGAACTAGCATACGAAATGTCAATACTTTCACCATAAACTATGAATGGTATAAAAATAGCACATCCACAGTTAAACATATCACAAAACCATCAATACAATATATAAGTTTTGTATCATAATAAATCAGCTTCAAATAATCTTAAAATCCATCAAAGGATGTTGACATAGATGAAATCAAAATTCTTTTTAAAGAAATATCTCCTTTTATTTTGAAATCATTTAAGATCCATATAAAATAAAACGTTTTCTTTGAAAATAATATTATAAGCTTGTAAGGGAAGCTTTGAAGATTTTATAACGGCGGAAAATAGCCACACCCGCCGTATAAGTTAAAAAAACATTCTTACCTTAATTCTGTCGAAAAGGTTAAAAAGGACCTTGTTTTGAAAACGACGGAAAGATTCCTTTATAAACCTCTTATAAAAAGTCAAACAATGGTATAAATGACTTTAACCCATATTCTTGTAAATAATAAATATGTTTTGAAATACATTTCGAAGATACATGGATGTGGATGATAAAGAAATCCCAGTAGATTATTACGTATAAACAACCTCGGATAATGAAGAGATTGTGAAATAACCCTTACCTTGTACTTTTCCTTGGTTGGGGTAGGTTAACCTCCTCTTCTTCGGGTTCTTCCTTTTGATTTGATCAAAAGGGCTCCTTAGGTTGGCTTTATGATCAAACTAAGGCCTCTAGGTTGTAGCGAGGGATGTTGGGAGAGTATTTGGTCAGATTTTTTCCTAACCAAAAGGCTTTGAAGGTGTGATGAAATGAGAAGGAGGAGTGCCCTTTTATAAGAGGGGTGAGGGGCACCTTTGGAAAAGCTAGAGATATTAGTTTATAATAAATTCATATTCGGTTTCCAATGGCTCCAAAGTTGACTATTCAAAGGTTAAGGTGGGGATGGGTCGAAAACAACTCAACCAATAGAATTTAGACAGGTTTGGGTACTTATATTAACCTTATCTTTAAGTATTATCTCTATGTTAATTAGTTTCACTTTTACAATGTCTCTTTGTATTTTTATATTATATGGTTAATAAACATACCATATACATACAAGATACCCACAAGTGGTTCATTAATGATACACCTATCATGATATAAGTCTCTTGGCCGAACCTTAGAATTTTAGGAATTTAATATCAATTAATAATATAATATTTGTTTTAAAAACTCTTTTATGTCAATGTTGACACTATTCATTAGTTGATTTTTGATAAACTCATAACAGATTGATTACTTCGAACAAAGTCAATTAAATCAATCCTAATATATCATATTATCCTAGAAAATTAGTTTAATTCATTAAAAGTTTCATATTATATTTATTTGGGTATTTATAATATCAATTATTTTAATTTTTCACTATTATAGTAAATCCTGCATCATCATTGTGTAATAAATAAAATAACTTATTTAATGTCTAAAAATTATAAATAAAATATCATTATGTAGGAAATATTTTTATCTTTCTAATTAATATTTATAATCTAAAATCCAACATATATAACCCTATGTAACAATTGTTTTTCTAAAAGGTATATACTTGTGTCATTTTTGTATTCATTTTAACTTAATTAAAATAAAGTGTCATTATCACTTACAAGTGGATCGATGGGGTCCCAAAATAAACCCAAATATGCCCATGGTCGACCATGTATCAACCAATAGGTTTAAGACACGTTTTAGGGTAATTTAGTATTATTATAATATTATTTTTTTAACCCTTATTTACCGGATTTACCCTTAACCATGGTAAATAAAATATTTACCGCAGTAATTATTCAAAATGTCTAAAAATAAAAGTTACCTATTTACACAATTTGAACATACTGATTCAAAATATGGAATCCATTTTCCTAAATTCAAAACACAGAAGTGGAAGAAATTAATTTAAAATTTATTCTCGCTGTCAAAACAAAAAGCGTGTTTTTAAGAGATAATAACTATCAAAAGATTGACACTTGTTTATGTTCGGTTTAATTGTAAAATTATGTCCAATGACAAACATTATATTAAATGGTAAAAATATATTCTAAATATACTTTAAAACCACTCAAATTCATAATTTATCAATATTAATTATTTTGATTAAAAAAGTTGTTTTTAATTAAAATTTAGTAATTTTCACTATTCATCAAAATATGAAAGTTATCCGAAAAGTACCAAAATTTCACCCTAGGCTAATTTCAACATTCCGAATCCAAAAATGAAGTCCATTTTTAAATATAAAATATATATGATTTTCAAAAAGTATGTATTACTATTCACAACGGCTAGTTTAATTAGTTGTGGTGTGTGTTAAAACTCAAGGTTGCGTACAACACACGCTACTGTATTATTCCAAGAAAACGTACCGTGGAAGCTTGGGATGTTTCATTTTAAATTTTTGATGTCCCCATTTAGTCAAAAAGTTTAAAATATTGTATTTAAAAAAGGGTTCACTATTAAATGTTGATAAAAGTGCAATACTGAAAATGAATTTGTTCTTGCATTATGTCTAAGATACTCATAATATGGAAAAATTATAAGGATTATATAAAGTTTAAAATTTATTTAATACTATTAATAACCTCTTTTGAATGGCTTTTTGGTAAGTCATTGTGCAAGTGAACTTGGTGTTGCGTGTAGTGCAAGTTATTGAATTATTTTGAAGAAATAACACATTATGAATTCTTGGGGTGTTACATTCTCCCCTCCTTCAATAAATTGCGTCCTCGCAATTTGAAATTGTTCTTCGAAAATAAAAGGTTGAAAGTAGAAAAATATATTTGTGGGAAAACCCACATTGGAAATTGGGTTACTAAAATTTAGTCTTAATATGATGAAAAGAGAAATCAAAGGGTCACCACCAAATTATGATCTCGATTTGGAGAACATTGGTGGAAATTAGAGACATATAATTGGAGGGAAAACGTAAATATTTATAGGTAGTGATTGAGGTCATCAATCACAAACAAGTGTAAAATTGAGGTCCTTAAATTCATCAATATATGATGATTTGAAATACCATCGGTTCAACAAAACATAGGGTATTAGGATAACACATTTTTCACGTTTCAAAATATCTTAGTTTAAATCCCACATCGAAAAATGAATTAATGAGGCCTCTATTTAAAATAAAGAGTCGAAAGTATGATGATTACCGAAAATAACACATACTAGGGTTCCATGTAGGAAAATATGGATATGGAAGAAAAATATAACCATCAATTATCTGATGGAGAGTGGTAGAGAACATGGCTATGAAAAGGACAACAATCCCAAAGCCATAAATTAGTGATGATTTAAGGTACCATCTAGGAAAACATTTTTGTTCTAAGTTGCTTTTATTAATGTTGAGGAATTTATTTATGAGATTGGATAAGATCATAAGGAGATATACTTACTTTATAATTAGAGTTTTATCCATTAATAAATTTCTACCACAAACTCATCTTTCACTCTAAAAGATAATAGAATGTAAAAAAATTCTATTTACACTATTCGTATAGGGTTCCAAAATAAACGAATTTATAATTCATCTACATGATATTTTAATAAAAACTACATTATTTAATCCAGGACATCTCATGGGCCAGTGGTAGGTGATACACCCTTGTCGCCCTTCGGTTGTGGGTTCAAGTCTCGCAGCCTTGCCAGACGCGACGGGTTGCTGCCCGACCTCCGGGTTGTCCTTTTATGGAAATCCAAAATAATCCAAACTAGAACTATCCAAAATACTTCTGTCCAAACTCACAGTCCAACATTTATAAGGAATGTAAACATAATATAGATCCTTTATACCCCGTAATAGAATATTAATACCTTCATCATGTATTACCATATTCCTTATTGATTACATTCATGCTCCCTTATTCCATATAGAATGCTGGATATACTTCATTAATCCAAAAATGTTTTAAACCCCAACAATGATGGAATATACAAATCATTAATCAGTTCCAAGGTAGTCAAGAATATCCAATATAATTTATCCAAAACAATCACATATTATTCCAAAATCACTATCTCAGTATCAGAACTATATTATGATTTATCATTCTCTCAACCATATATTTTCCAAAAATTTATCCTGCTATTGAGTCAAATTTCTTTGTTCTACACAATCTCAAGTCCTTAATGAAATAGTACTGCAGTACAATCCTTATATACTCCATAATTATTATAACAAGTACATTGTTGATACAACACTCAATTGAGATAATCAACATAATAACTCTAATCATTCCTCTTCATCTGTGGTAGTATCATAACTTTGATTATTTTCCAATAACATCATTTGTGGCATAGTCTGATGACTGGGACATAGGTTCGAGTAGTGTCCAAACTCCTTGCAAATGAAGCATTGTACATTTGAAACCATTTTCTTACCCTTGCAGTCACGTACTTTGTGCCCTTTTCCTCCACACCTATAACAAACTCCCATTCCTTTCAGGCAAGTTCCAGGGTGTTTCTTTCCACAGTTACCACAAATGGGAAAATTCTTCTTTTCCCTCTTCCCTTTATCCATCGTTCTATCTTCCATCCTTTTCTTCTCTTTCTTCCCTTCAAAGCCATAGGACTCAGTAAACTCTTTACTTATCTTATCAACAAATGATATTATTTCTTCATATGATGATAATACATGGGAGATTATTTCTCTTATAAATTCTAGCTTAATACCATGAAAGATATGATCCTTCCTTCTCTTTGGATCATGTGCATTTCTGGAGTTCTCATTCTTTCTACTAGGTGCCATTTCTAAACAAAGGCATACACTAGATCAGTTTATGAATCAAAATACATAATCCCATACTTATAAAACACTTAACATAAATTGAACTATTTATGGATATAATCCATAATCATAAAAATGTCTCCTTTGAGGATGTATATACTCATAAACCCTTCATAATGATTTGTAAAGAAGATGAGAGTTATCCTAAGCATATCCCCCGGGAGTGTCGTAACCAAGAGTGCAGCAAGGCCCGTTGTCGTGCACCAGTTCCCGTTCGAGTCTAGCTCAATGCGGTGTTTTCGGGTTTTACCCCTAGGTACATCTGTGCCAGAGCTGCCTCTACCTGCTCCTATCTAGACAGGGATGTATTGCTCGGAAAACTCAAAAAATCTCTACAATACCAAAATTCTAGGAAGTTCTTCTACACTAATCCTCAAAGTTCATCTTAGGTCTACGTGCTCTAATCAGATTTTATCTAAATCTAGCTTCCAAGGTTTGTACTAAACTTCCTCTGATACCAACTGTAACGCCCCGACCCTGGTTACCCAGAGTTGGTGCATTATTACATAACATTGGCATGATCACAAGAAAGATCAAATCTCGAAAGACCGATTGGTTTAGTAGCATTGGAAACACTAGATATATTCATAAGTTTTACATTACATCATAAAATGAAAAACTACTACAACAACATAATGTCTCCATAATCCACACTCATATCCCCACATAATATCCCTGCAGGTCATTCATAACATACTTCTTCACTTCCTGGGAAAAATAAAACATAGAAAAGGGGTGAGCTCAAATGCCCAGTAAGGATAACAATATAGCGGAAACTTCCATAAATAAGAATAAACATTTAAGGCAATGTATAACTAAAACAAAAGCCTTTTAAACTTGAACATTTAACATAGTATGGCATAAATAAAATGAAATAATGCCATTTACTTATTCACATGGATATTCCACTAATCGAATAATCACATGAAAAATCAATAACCACTTTCATAATGATGGAATGCATAATGCTAAACTTTAATTTCTTTTCAAGGCCTCGTCCCAAGACCTTGGGGCTAACTGTAACCGGAACCCAACCCGGAGTGCCTCTAATAACCGGACACCAACCCGGAGTGCCTCTAATAACCGGACACCAACCCGGAGTGCCTCTAATAACCGGAGACCAAACCGGAGGGCTTACTTTTACCAGTCCCTAACCTGGAGGGCTTACTTTTACCAGTCCCCAACCTGGAGGGCTTACTTTAACCAGTCCCCAACCTGGATGGCTTACTTTTACCAGTCCCCAACCTGGGGGGCTTACTTTAACCAGTCCCCAACCTGGAACATACTTTTCCGACACATTCATATGAAGTAAGGTTGAAATATAAAATAAACATTCTTATTGGAACTAGCATACGAAATGTCAATACTTTCACCATAAACTATGAATGGTATAAAAATAGCACATCCACAGTCAAACATATCCCAAAACCTTCAATAAAATATAGAAGTTTTGTATCATAATAAATCAACTTCAAATAATCTTAAAATCCATCAAAGGATGTTGACATAGATGAAATCAAAATTCTTTTTAAAGAAATATCTCCTTTTATTTTGAAATCATTTAAGATGCATATAAAATAAAACATTTTCTTTGAAAATAATCTTATAAGCTTGTAAGGGAAGCTTTGAAGATTTTATAACGGCGGAAAATAGCCGCACCCGCCGTATAAGTTAAAAAAAACATTCTGACTTTAATTCTGTCGAAAAGGTTAAAAAGGACCTTGTTTTCAAAATGATGGAAAGATTCCTTTATAAACCTCTTATAAAAAGTCAAACAAGGGTATAAATGACTTTAACCCATATTCTTGTAAATAATAAATATGTTTTGAAATACATTTCGAAGATACATGGATTTGGATGATAAATAAATCCCAGTAGATTATTACGTATAAACAACCTCGGATAATTAAGAGATTGTGAAATAACCTTTACCTTGTACTTTTCCTTGGTTGGGGTAGGTTAACCTCCTCTTCTTCGGGTTCTTCCTTTTGATTTGATCAAAAGGGCTCCTTAGGTTGGCTTTATGATCAAACTAAGGCCTCTAGGTTGTATTGATGGATGTTGGGAGAGTATTTGGGCAGAGTTTTGCCGAACCAAAAGGCTTTGAAGGTGTGAAGAAATGAGAAGGAGGAGTTCCCTTTTATAAGAGGGGTGAGGGGCACCTTTGGAAAAGCTAGAGATATTAGTTTATAATAAATTCATATTTGGTTTCCAACGGCTAAAAAGTTGACTATTCAAAGGTTAAGGTGGGGATGGGTCGAAAACAACTCAACCAATAGAATTTAGATAGGTTTGGGTACTTATATTAACCTTATCTTTAAGTATTAACTCTAAGTTAATTAGTTTCACTTTTACAATGTCTCTTTGTATTTTTATATTATATGGTTAATAAACATACCAAATACATACAAGCGACCCACAAGTGGTCCATTAATGATACACCTATCATGATATAAGTCTTTTGGACGAACCTTAGTTTTTTAGAAATTTAATATCAATTAATAATATAATATTTGTTTTAAAAACTCTTTTATGTCAATGTTGACACTATTCATTAGTTGATTTTTGTGAAACTCATAACAGATTGATTACTTCGAATAAAGTCAATTAAATCAATCCTAATATATCATATTATCATAGAAAATTATTTTAATTCATTAAAAGTTTCATATTATATTTATTTGGGTATTTATAATATCGATTATTTTAATTTTTCACTATTATAGTAATTACTGCATCATCATTGTGTAATACATAAAATAACTTATTTAATGTCTAAAAATTATAAATAAAATATCATTATGTATGAAATCTTCTTATCTTTCTAATGAATATTTATAATCGAAAATCCAACATATATAACCCTATGTAACAATTGTTTTTCTAAAAGATATATACTTGTGTCATTTTTGTATTCATTTTAACTTAATTAAAATAAAGTGTCATTATCACTTACAAGTGGATCAATGGGGTCCCGAAATAGACCCAAAGATTCCCATGGTCGACGATGTATCAACCAATAGGGTTAAGACACGTTTTTGGGTAATTTAGTATTATTATAATATTATTTTTTTAACCCTTATTTACCGGATTTATCCTTAACCATGGTAAATAAAATATTTACCGCAGTAATTATTCAAAATGTCTAAAAATAAAAGTTACCTATAAACACAATTTGAACATCCTGATTCCAAATATGGAATCCATTTTCCTAAATTCAAATCACAGAAGTGGCAGAAATTAATTTAAAATTAATTTCCACTGTTAAAACAAAAAGCGTGTTTTTAAGAGATAATAACTATCAAAAGATTGACACTTGTTTATGTTCAGTTTAATTGTAAAATTATGTCCAATGACAAACATTATATTAAATGGTAAAAATATATTCTAAATATACTTTAAAACCACTCAAATTCATAATTTATCAATATTAATTATTTTGATTAAAAAAGTTGTTTTTAATTAAAATTTATTAATTTTCACTATTCATCAAAATATGAAAGTTATCCGAAAAGTACCAAAATTTCACCCTAGGATAATTTCAATATTCCGAATCCAAAAATGAAGTCCATTTTGAAATATAAAATATATATGATTTTCAAAAAGTAGGTATTACTATTCACAACGGCTAGTTTAATTAGTTGTGGTGTGTGTTAAAACTAAAGGTTGCGTACAACACACGCTACTATATTATTCAAAGAAAACGTACCGTGGAAGCTTGGGATGTTTCATTTTAAATTTTTGTTGTCCCCATTTAGTCAAAAAGTTTAAAATATTGCATTTAAAAAAGGGTTCACTATTAAAAGTTGATAAAAGTGCAATACTGAAAATGAATTTGTTCTTGCATTATGTCTAAGATACTCATAATATGGAAAAATTATAAGGATTATATAATGTTTAAAATTTATTTAATACTATTAATAACCTCTTTTGAATGGCTTTTTGGTAAGTCATTGTGCAAGTGAACTCGGTGTTGCGTGTAGTGCAAGTTATTGAATTATTTTGAAGAAATAACACATTATGAATTCTTGGGGTGTTACATTCTCCCCTCCTTCAATAAATTGCATCCTCGCAATTTGAAATTGTTCTTAGAAAATAAAAGGTTGAAAGTAGAAAAATATATTTGTGGGAAAACCCACATTGGAAATTGGGTTACTAAAATTTAGTCTTAATATGAGGAAAAGAGAAATCAAAGGGTCACCACCAAATTATGATCTCGATTAGGAGAACATTGGTGGAAATTAGAGACATATAATTGGAGGAAAAACGTAAATATTTATAGGTAGTGATTGAGGTCATCAATCACAAAAAAGTGTAAAATTGAGGTCCTTAAATTCATCAATCTATGATGATTTGAAATACCATCGGTTCAACAAAACATAGGGTATTAGGATAACACATTTTTCACGTTTCAAAATATCTTAGTTTAAATCCCACATCGAAAAATGAATTAATGAGGCCTCTATTTAAAATAAAGAGTCGAAAGTATGAAGATTACCGAAAATAACACATACTAGGGTTCCATGTAGGAAAATATGGATATGGAAGAAAAATATAACCATCAATTATCTGATGGAGAGTGGTAGATAACATGGCTATGAAAAGGCCAACAATACCAAAGCCATAAATTAGTGATGATTTAAGGTACCATCTAGGAAAACATTTTTGTTCTAAGTTGCTTTTATTAATGTTGAGGAATTTATTTATGAGATTGGCTAAGATCATAAGGAGATATACTTACTTTATAATTAGAGTTTTATCCATTAATAAATTTCTACCACAAACTCATCTTTCATTCTAAAAGATAATAGAATGTAAAAAAATTCTATTTACACTATTCGTATAGGGTTCCAAAATAAACGAATTTATAATTCATCTACATGATATTTTAATAAAGAACTACATTATTTAATCCAGGACATCTCATGGGCCAGTGGTAGGTGATACACCCTTGTCGCCCTTCGGTTGTGGGTTCAAGTCTCGCAGCCTTGCCGGACGCGACGGGTTGCCGCCCGACCTCCGGGTTGTCCTTTTATGGAAATCCAAAATAATCCAAACTAGAACTATCCAAAATACTTCTGTCCAAACTCACAGTACAACATTTATAAGGAAGGTAAACATAATATAGATCCTTTTTACCCCGTAATATCATATGAATACCTTCATCATGTATTACCATATTCCTTATTGATTACATTCATGCTCCCTTATTCCATATAGAATGCTGGATATACTTCATTAATCCAAAAAAAATTTAAACACAAACAATGATGGAATATACAAATAATTAATCAGTTCCAAGGTAGTCAACAATATCCCATATAATTTATCCAAAACAATCACATATTATTCCAAAATCACTATCTCAGTATCAGAACTATATTATGATTTATCATTCTCTCAACCATATATTTTCCAAAAATTTATCCTGCTATTGAGTCAATTTTCTTTGTTCTACACAATCTCAAGTCCTTAATGAAATAGTACTGCAGTGCAATCCTTATATACTCCATAATTATTATAACAAGTACATTGTTGATACAACACTCAATTGAGATAATCAACATAATAACTCTAATCATTCCTCTTCATCTGTGGTAGTATCATAACTTTGATTATTATCCAATAACATCATTTGTGGCATAGTCTGATGACTGAGACATAGGTTCGCGTAGTGTCCAAACTCCTTGCAAATGAAGCATTGTACATTTGAAACCATTTTCTTACCCTTGAAGTCACGTACATTGTGCCCTTTTCCTCCACACTTATAACAAACTCCCATTCCTTTCAGGCAAGTTCCAGGGTGTTTCTTTCCACAGTTACCACATATGGTAAAATTCTTCTTTTCCCTCTTCCCTTTATCCATCTTTCTCTCTTCCATCCTTTTCTTCTCTTTCTTCCCTTCAAAGCCATATGACTCAATAAACTCTTTACTTATCTTATCAACACATGATATTATTTCTTCATATGATGATAATACATGGGAGACTATTTCTCTTATAAATTCTAGCTTAATACCATGAAAGATATGATCCTTCCTTCTCTTTGGATCATGTGCATTTCTGGAGTTCTAATTCTTTCTACTGGGCACCATTTCTAAACAATGGCATACACTAGATTAGTTTATGAATCAAAATACATAATCCCATACTTATAAAACACTTAACATAAATTGAACTATTTATGGATATAATCCATAATCATAGAAATGTCTACTTTGAGGATGTATATACTCATAAACCCTTCATAATGATTTGTAAAGAAGAAGAGAGTTATCCTAAGCATATCCCCAGCGAGTGTCGTAACCAAGAGTGCAGCAAGGCCCATTGTCGTGCACCAGTTCCCGTTCAAGTCTAGCTCAATGCGGTGTTTTCGGGTTTTACCCCTACGTACATCTGTGCCAGAGCCGCCCCTACCTGCTCGTATCCAGACAGGGATATATTGCTCGGAAAACACACAAAATCTCTACAATACCAAAATTCTAGGAAGTTCTTCTACACTAATCCTCAAAGTTCATCTTAGGTCTACATGCTCTAATCAGAGTTTATCTAAATCTATCTTCCAGGGTTTGTACTAAACTTCCTCTGATACCAACTGTAACGCCCCGACCCTAGTTACCCAGAGTCGGTGCATTATTACATAACATTGGCATGATCACAAGAAAGATAAAATCTCAAAAGACCGATTGGTTTAGTAGCCTTGGAAACACTAGATATATTCATAAGTTTTACATTACATCATAAAATGAAAAACTAATACAACAACATAATGTCTCCATAATCCACACTCATATCCCCACATAATATCCCTGCAGGTCATTCATAACTTACTTCTTCACTTCCGGGGAAAAATAAAACATAGAAAAGGGGTGAGCTCAAATGCCCAGTAAGGATAACAATATAGCGGAAACTTCCATAAATAAGAATAAACATTTAAGGCAATGTATAACTAAAACAAAAGCCTTTTAAACTTGAACATTTATCATAGTATGGCATAAATAAAATGAAATAATGCTATTTACTTATTCACATGGATATTCTAAAAATCGAATAATCAAATGCAAAATCAATAACCACTTTCATAATGATGGAATGCATAATGCTAAACTTTAATTTCTTTTCAAGGCCTCGTCCCAAGACCTTGGGGATAACTGTAACCGGAACCCAACCCGGAGTGCCTCTAATAACCGGAAACCAACCCGGAGTTCCTCTAATAACCGGACACCAACCCGGAGTGCTTCTAATAACCGGAGACAAAACCAGAGGGCTTACTTTTACCAGTCCCTAACCTGGAGGGCTTACTTTTACCAGTCCCCAACCTGGAGGGCTTACTTTAACCAGTCCCCAACCTGGAGGGCTTACTTTTACCAGTCCCCAACCTGGAGAGCTTACTTTAACCAGTCCCCAACCTGGAACATACTTGTCCAACACATTCATATGAAGTAAAGGTTGAAATATAACATAAACATTCTTATTGGAACTTGCATACGAAATGTCAATACTTTCACCATAAACTATGAATGGTATAAAAATAGCACATCCACAGTCAAACATATCACAAAACCTTCAATACAATATAGAAGTTTTGTATCATAATAAATCAACTTCAAATAATCTTAAAATACATCAAAGGATGTTGACATCGATGAAATCAAAATTATTTTTAAAGAAATATCTCCTTTTATTTTGAAATCATTTAAGATCCATATAAAATAAAACATTTTCTTTGAAAATAATCTTATAAGATTGTAAGGGATGCTTTGAAGATTTTATAACGGCATGAAAATAACCACACCCGCCGTATAAGTTAAAAAAACATTCTTACCTTAATTCTGTCGAAAAGGTTAAAAAGGACCTTGTTTTGAAAACGACGGAAAGATTCCTTTATAAACCTCTTATAAAAAGTCAAACAAGGGTATAAATGACTTTAACCCATATTCTTGTAAATAATAAATATGTTTTGAAATACATTTCGAAGATACATGGATGTGGATGATAAAGAAATCCCAGTAGATTATTACGTATAAACAACCTCGGATAATGAAGAGATTGTGAAATAACCCTTACCTTGTACTTTTCCTTGGTTGGGGTAGGTTAACCTCCTCTTCTTCGGGTTCTTGCTTTTGATTTGATCAAAAGGACTCTTTAGGATGGATTTCTGATCAAACTAAGGCCTCTAGGTTGTAGTGAGGGATGTTGGGAGAGTATTTGGGCAGAGTTTTTCTGAACCAAAAGGCTTTGAAGGTGTGAAGAAATGAGAAGGAGGAGTTCCCTTTTATAAGAGGGGTGAGGGGCACCTTTGGAAAAGCTAGAGATATTAGTTTATAATAAATTCATATTCGGTTTCCAATGGCTCCAAAGTTGACTATTCAAAGGTTAAGGTGGGTATGGGTCGAAAACAACTCAACCAATAGAATTTAGATATGTTTGGGTACTTATATTAACCTTATCTTTAAGTATTAACTCTAAGTTAATTAGTTTCAATTTTACAATGTCTCTTTGTATTTTTATATTATATGGCTAATAAACATACCATATACATACAATCGACCCACAAGTGGTCCATTAATGATACACCCATCATGATATAAGTCTCTTGGCCGAACCTTAGATTTTTAGGAATTTAATATCAATTAATAATATAATATTTGTTTTAAAAACTCTTTTATGTCAATGTTGACACTATTCATTAGTTGATTTTTGTGAAACTCATAACAGATTGATTACTTAGAACAAAGTCAATTAAATAAATCCTAATATATCATATTATCCTAGAAAATTATTTTAATTCATTAAAAGTTTCATATTATATTTATTTGGGTATTTATAATATCAATTATTTTAATTTTTCACTATTATAGTAATTACTGCATCATCATTGTGTAATAAATAAAATAACTTATTTAATGTCTAAAAATTATAAATAAAATATAATTATGTAGGAAATCTCTTTATCTTTCTAATGAATATTTATAATCGAAAATCTAACATATATAACCCTATGTAAAAATTGTTTTTCTAAAAGATATATACTTGTGTCATTTTTGTATGCATTTTAACTTAATTAAAATAAAGTGTCATTATCACTTACAAGGGGATCCATGGGGTCCCAAAATAGACCCAAAGATGCCCATGGTCGACCATGTATCAACCAATAGGGTTAAGATACGTTTTAGGGTAATTTAGTATTATTATAATATAATTTTTTTAACCCTTATTTACCGGATTTACCCTTAACCATGGTAAATAAAATATTTACCGCAGTAATTATTCAAAATGTCTAAAAACAAAAGTTACCTATTTACACAATTTGAACATCCTGATTCCAAATATGGAATCCATTTTCCTAAATTCAAAACACAGAAGTAGCAGAAATTAATTTAAAATTAATTCCCGCTGTCAAAACAAAAAGCGTGTTTTTAAGAGATAATAACTATCAAAAGATTGACACTTGTTTATGTTCGGTTTAATTGTAAAATTATGTCCAATGACAAACATTATATTAAATGGTAAAAATATATTCTAAATATACTCTAAAACCACTCAAATTCATAATTTATCAATATTAATTATTTTGATTAAAAAAGTTGTTTTTAATTAAAATTTAGTAATTTTCACTATTCATCAAAATATGAAAGTTATCCGAAAAGTACCAAAATTTCACCCTAGGCTAATTTAAATATTCCGAATCCAAAAATGAACTCCATTTTGAAATATAAAATATATATGATTTTCAAAAGGTAGGTATTACTATTCACAACGGCTAGTTTAATTAGTTGTGGTGTGTGTTAAAACTCAAGGTTGCGTACAACACACGCTACTGTATTATTCAAAGAAAACGTACCGTGGAAGCTTGGGATGTTTCATTTTAAATTTTTGATGTCCCCATTTAGTCAAAAAGTTTAAAATATTGTATTTAAAAAAGGGTTCACTAATAAAAGTTAATAAAAGTGCAATACTAAAAATGAATTTGTTCTTGCATTATGTCTAAGATACTCATAATATGGAAAAATTATAAGGATTATATAAAGTTTAAAATTTATTTAATACTATTAATAACCTCTTTTGAATGGCTTTTTGGTAAGTCATTGTGCAAGTGAACTCGGTGTTGCGTGTAGTGCAAGTTATTGAATTATTTTGAAGAAATAACACATTATGAATTCTTGGGGTGTTACAATAACAACCTCTGAGATCCTGATATAATTAAGAATTTATTAATTATATTTGATATTATTCATATCATCCTGCCTTCATAATTATAATATCACATATAAATTTTTAATACATTAACCATTGGAATAAAAAAAACATTTCTTGTTTCTATGGATGACTATCACCTTGTGAACTCACATAATGAGAAAATGGGATTTCGAGAAGGGAACATCACCAATCATAAAAAGTACTTATTTAAATATTACTTACATGGATAATATACCCCTATCAAAAAATCCTTCTATAGTTATTGTCATTTTTAACAAGAATTAATTCTTTTGTAAATAAACTATCAGTAGAAGACACTTTTCGACAGAACCCATCAAAATACATTTTTTTATCACCGACTAGGATAACAATTGTGGGTACAAATTATTATGAGACCCATCACAACAAAGAATATTTTTGATGGGAAACTCATCTCAGTTTTTTCTATCACATATTATCTAACGTGTATATACATATCCCCCACAAAAATTTTGTTAATTCTCACTTCTGTTGAAATCTCCTCCCTTCATCTGCAATTCTCATCATCACCTAACACATTTAAAACCATTAATGTTTTATAGGGAAGAAAATTTCTAGATTTTCATATGATAAAACACTCATTATAAGGAATTCATTTTATGTTTTTCATTTATAATTAATTTATTTTAAAATATTAATATTATTTTTAATGAGTTTTAATTTGTTTTTATTTGAATTATTATGTTTTATTTTTTAGTAATTATTTTTAAGTAGTCGTAATTAATTTTAATTAGAAGAATTTAGTTTTAATCGTTCATAATTATTTTAAATTTGATGTAATTAGAGTAAATTATAAGTAATTAATTTTTATTATTAATATGTAGTTTTAGTTATTAGTAATTAACAGTAATTATTAGAAGTTAACATTATTTGTTTGAAATTTTAGGTAATTATTATAAATTTACAATAATTTGTATCAAAACATGTAATTATTAAAAATTAGTGGTAGAAAGAAGAAATTAGTGAAAATTAACAGAAACAGTTTGAAATGAACAGAACATAGCAACATTTCACAGATCACAGTAATATATAATAAGATTTTAATGAATTTTGTTTTAATTATCTATAGTTAGTAGTTAAATTTTTTTAATAAATAATACTACTTTATATATTTAAAAATAATTTTTTATAATTTGAAAACAATTAGTAAAAAATCGTGGCAATGAGTATAAATTAGAGATAATTTTTAAAAATAGGCTATAATATATTGAAATGAGTGGTGATTATTATAAATTGGTTGTAATTATTATAAAATTTTTGTGATTATTAGAAATTAGAAGTAATTAATTGAAATTTAGTGTAATTATTAGAAACTATTGCTAATTAATAATAATTAGTGTTAACTATTAAATTATTTTCATATTTACTAAAAATTAGTGGTCAATAGTAATAATACATTGTAATTTGTTATAATTAGTAGAAGTTTGTAGAAACTAGTGATAATTTGGGATAATTACTAAATATTATAATTAATTAAGAAAAATTAGTGATAATTAGTAATTATTAATGGTAATTGGGAAATATTTGAAATAATTAAGGTAAATTAAAAAAAAATTATAGGTAACAAATAAAAATTATAGATAATTACGAAAAACTAGCAGTAATTACATATATATTGTTAAAAATTGTGTTAATTAGTGGTACTTAGTTTAAATTAGTCATAATTTGAGGTACATAGTAAATTTGAGTTTTAATTGATGGTACGTAGTAAATATTAGCATCAACCAGTTTAACATACATGCAATTAGTAAAAATTAATGGTACATGGTTAAAATTAGGCGTAAATAATAAAAATATGTGGTATTTACAAAAATTTAATGTTAATTACTTAAAATTAGCTGTAATTACCAAATATTAGTTATACTTTCTCTAAATTAGTTGTAATTTGAGGTACATAGTAAATATTTGTTGTAGTTTGTGGTACTTTGTAAAAATTATTAGTAATTATAGGTACATTGTAAAAATTATCCTTAATTAGTGGTATATAATAATCGTAAGTAGCGCTCTGTAAAAATTGCTGCTAATTACTTGAAATTAGTGGTTATGACTAAAGATTAGCATTAATTTGTAACTATTATAAGTAATTATTAATTATTAGTGGAAAATACTAAAAAGTATGGGTAATTAGTAATAAATAGTGGCAATTTTTATTAATTGGGTGTAATTAGTATAAATTTTTGATAATTGGTGTCAATTTATAAACATTACTATTAAAAATTAAAAAGTTTCAGTAATTAAAAATAATTACTATTAAGTAGTTGTACATAGTAATAATTTTCAATAATTAGTAGTACATTGGAAAATTTAGTGGTAATTAGTAAAAATAGGGGCTGCTTAGTAAAAATTATAGGTAATTTATAAAGAACATCTTTGAAAAAATTATAGGTTAAAGGTAATGAGGGGTACATATTAAAAATTATTGGTAATTAGTGTGACTTACTATAAATAATTCAAACATAATAAAAAGTAGTTGCACTTAGAAAAAAATAGTGGTAAATAATAATAACTGGAGGTAATTAGTAATAATTAGTGGTAATTCATAATAATTAGTTATAATTACTAATATCTAGTGGTAATTGGTAATAATTAGCTCTAATTAGTAATAATTAAAGTTAATTATTCATAATTTGAATAAATTAGAAAAAAATTGTGGTAATTAGTAAAAAGTAACTAAAATTATTTGTAACTATTAAAAATTAGCAGTACTTTGTAATACATTTCAATAATTAGCGGTACTCATTTGAGATTAGTGATAATTAGTGGTACATAGTAAAAGTTATCGGTAATTACTAAAAATTAGATGTACATGGAAAAAAATATTTCTAAAAAGTAAACCCTAGTAGAAATTAGAAATTATTAGTATTAATTATTAAAAATTTGCTATATTTACGGAATATTATTGAAAATTACCGAAAATTAGCAGAACCAACTATAAATTAGTAGTAACTACAAATAATATTGTGTTAATTAGTGAAAATTATAATTAATAATAATATATAGTCATTAGTAATAATTTTTTCTAAATAGAACTAATTTACATTAATTATAAAAGATTACTAAAATATGGTAATCATTATTATTTTTTCATTAGTAAAAATTACCTCAAATTCTATGTAATTAATTATGACTAGTTATAAGTATAAATGATTAATAAATTTAATTAGTAAATAAATATAATAGTTAATATTTACAATTAAATTATAATGTTTTATTCTTCTAATATTTTAGAATCATCTATCTCTTCTATAAAATTAATCATAAACATATTTTTATTTATATTTTTTGAAAAATATAGAATAATGGCATCAAAAATAATTATTATTATACAGTCACAATTGAATAAATAATCGCATGAATACAAATGGTAATAGTATAAATCTTGTGTATATTGAGGGGTTTGAATATTTTTTGTCATTCTCGTCATAAATACCAAAATTTTATTATAAAGGAAAAATAAGTGTCATTGTGTGAAATTTGATATAAGGAGGTTCGACACATTTGAGAAAATTAGGGGTCATCTAATGTGTGTGGATTTTTAATAATATTTTTTTAGTATCATCATGGTGAACATAATCTCAAAGAAGATATTACTAAATTGGTTCCTGATCCATTATGGATTCATACTTTAGTACATGATGTTTTCTATCTATAAATCATGAAAAATAAAATGTACTATGAAATTTATTTCACTGATGACTCAGAAAAAACTCAATATTTGGAGTTTCTAATGTCTATTGGGGATACCTTATATCATTGTTGACGTTAAAGACATTGAATGTGGTTGAAACATTCTTAGGTATTATGTCAATTGATGGAACATTAAATTGAGGTTTTGATCTGATATTCTATTTTTGTAATCATTTCTACATGAAATAAATGTGTTTCCTATAAATTTTTATGAGACATATATTTTAGTTTGTAATTTGGGTCTTAATAAGCATAAGATTCATGTGAGTTAAAATTATTGATTTTTTTTTGTGAATGTGTGTCGTTAGATATTTTTCCAATATGTGGAAAGTTATAGTTTAATGAGGCTCAACTAGGATAGTATAGATAGATTCATGTAAAATAATTGAGGCATTTCCCACTTACACCTATATTGTATCCTTCATTTATGTTTCTAAACACAGTGTATTTAATGTAGTATCACAAACTCAATATTTTAATGGATAATATTCTCAATCATTCTTGTGATGGTGATTGGTGATTTTTTTGACCAGGTACATCCAAATTTTTCTTTACATGCATGTAACTTGAGATTGAGACTTTCTACCAACTGATAATATCCATTTATTTCTTATAAGGGTCAATATTATTATTACCCCAAAATTATAACTCCATAAAACATACCCCCTTGGATATTTATGAATGCACCATAAATCTTGTTCACCATATTAATTATAAGAAATCAAAAAATAAATACTGATGGTTGTTTCATTCCATTGATTTATGAGTAAAATTTATTTTGGAGTATTGGTTTCATTAAATATTATTTTGTTGTGAAACAAAATTTCCTTATGAAATATACATTAATTTGGAAAATTGGTGATATAACAACATATGGAATTTTATTAGTCTATAGTGGAAAACATCCAAAATCATGTTTAGAATCTATGTGTGACAACAAATATTTTTTTCTTATCAATGGTAGAAAACCATATTCTTTGGTCTTTTAATACATATTCCTTAATATTGATCATCCATCCTGAAGAAATAGAAAAAAATTCAAAAAAGGTAGAATATAAAGATACAGACCTCTAAAAATGATCTCAGATATTTATTTAATTATTATTGTCATTTCATTACTTCCAATTACCATTTGAACAACTATAAACCAAAACAGTAGTTGGATTTGGGAAAGATCACTATGGTATTTAATGAAGTATTCAATGGTTTGTTTTATATTGGACTGATTTTCCAACCCATCTCTTGTTAGATGTATTTTATATTGGAAGAATTTTTTTGATAATATATTTCATACATTTTTGGACAAACCTAGAAAAGAAAAATATATTGTAATGTCATAATTATTTTATAGTTACACCTTAATAGGTAAATGGGGATTATACAACATTAAATCAAAATTATATGCATTTGTTAATTCAGACATGAACATGAGTATATTGAAATTGATTAATCAAAAATGTTAATGAAGACAAAGGAGGATCATACACATTAAAAAACAATTTATTATATTTTAAGTTGAATATAGATTTCAATCAACTGGAATGTCATGTTTCATAATTTTTATAGATGTTTCAAAAATAGTCAAATTGAATGATTATAAATTCATTAATGTCATTTGCTATTGGAAATATTTCGACTGATTATATGTATAGGTTTAACAAATAATTAGATCTGTGATGTGTTAAAAGAAATGTAATTTTATTTCTTGGATTTCAGTGAATCACAAATAGAAAACATTGAAATTATTAGTATGAAATAAAATATTTTTTAAATTTTATATAAAAAAGAAAAATTCCTTTCAACATTATTCCATGTAAAGCAGCATTTGATATAACATTTTCTACATGATGAAAAATCGGGCTGACTGATACAATTCTGATGGATGTATCTCCCTATGAGATGTATTAAAAAGTGAAGAATAAGGTACATAAAAAACATTAATTGAATGTTCAATTGAATAATCTTATTTATAGAAGGAAATTTATTTTATCTACTCTCATTATTTCAAAACTAAATATCCTTTAAAACATAAATAAATTTATTGTAATGATGGAACTATTGATGATGTTAAAATTTTTTAATTAAAATTTTCTAATCATCCTGAACATGGATTTGGGGGAGTTCTTGAATGATTACATTCATATGATGAATACCCAAATTCTCATAATTATGTTCAAATCTACTATGAAATACTGACAAGATATTTAATGTGAGTCATTCTACAAAATATTCATTAAATTTATTTAAAAAATAAATTAATATTATTTTATTTTTTGATATATGATGACAATATTAATAAATTTTTTCATAAAATTATAGAATATTCTCATGAATAATTCCATCAACATAGTTTTTTCTAATGTTATTGAATATTGGTTATGTAAATTGTCTGTGGTTTAATATATGTAATCAATTTATTATTTTTTATATTGGTACTTTTCATTAAATTTCATAGGTATTGAAACATATTGATAATATTGATAATCTATTGTGTTTATTGAGTAAAAAACAAACCAAAATGGTTAAATATTATATTAAATATGAGGTTAATGGTTATCAATTTCATACACATGCATATGGTTAATTTAAAAAAAAATTAATTGTGTGGTTTTGTTGAGAGGATATCATCATAGAGAATGTGAATTTCACGTTTTTGGAATGATGGATGAATTAATTGAGATGTCTCATCTTGTAAATAATTATGTAATTATTTTATAATTCATCTATTTTAAATTAGATATAGGATTCTTTTGTTCATATGTACCATTTAATTTTTGATATTTAATATAAAATCTATCTTATAGTATATTAATCACTTTTATTGGATCATTAGGTAATCCAAATATATAAGGACAATTATTGTGTGGATTCAAGATAATGAATTGATTGGTATATAACTATAAAAATGAATTGCAATGAAAATTATTTTAAAAAATAGAATGTGGTTCTATTTAAGTGCAATGAATTTTCATTTTTAAGAGACAACCCCAATTAATTCTTTTCAATGAAGAGACACAGATATTAATTATGACACCTGTATTACCCATAGTTTCGTGTATGTAACCCTTACATGAAACTTTTCATGTTTATAATGTTTATGTGTGATGAATGGTGGATTTGGGAGAACATTGGAATTAGTTTTGATGAAAAAGGAAAGTTGGAGGTGCGGCCCACAGTTTGTCTAACCCTGGGGCCAAACCGGGTGAAATGGAATGTTTGAGGAAGATATCTATATCATGGTGTATGAATGGTTAGGTAAACCATGCAAGGAGGTCATGTGTTGGTCTTCCTAGGTAGTAGCTAATGCACATTTATCATATGTTTTGACTAACTGTGCGAACTAACCGTGCGGATTGTTTAAGTGAGATCCTAAAAGAGTGGATCTCACCCGTTTTTTCCTATATGTGTCTCGTTTTGTCTTCTAAGAAGCCATAACTTGGGATTTATTTTCTTTTATGTTAGTAGAACCTCCCCCAAGCATTTTGGAGTTGATCTAAAGGCTTCCCTTGCTGAATTGAAATCAGATTCTTGAGGTATGTGACCATTCTTCACCGTTCATGAATGGTTTCTATGATCTACTTAGATCTACTTCTCATATTACCTTGGTTTCATGGACATACTCCAGTTATGGGTTGATCAAGGTGTGTGAATGACATATATGACAGGATTTTTGGTTAACTTTCTTGGATAAGATATCTAATGTGGTTTTTTGTAGAATCGACTCGGTTTTCTTGTGAATTATTCGTTCGTGGGGGTTCTTGTAAAAATCGTCAAGGTATGAGGCTTATTTATAGACACCAATAAGTATAAATGATTAAAATGATTTCAAATTTAATTGTTTCTATTGAATTTATTGTTATTTGGTTATTGGACACTTGTGGGAACAATATTGACTGATGGTTGTGAAATCTGCAAAATTGGGGTTTTTGAATGAGTGATTGTGTTTTTAATTTTAAAATAAGGATTTTCAAATGTATATTTTTTGTATTTTTGGGACATGGTTTGGATTAAATGTTTTCACGAAAATGAAAAATTTTATTTATGTGCAATGGATGTTTTTAAACTGGTTTATATGTTAGTTTTCAATTAAATTAACATTTTCTTGAAATGGTTTGACTTGGTTTGATAGACATGGTGTTTTACATGATGGATGTGTGTGTTCACATGTTTAGATGACATATAAGGGTTAGGGGTCTCCCACTATCATTAATGGGATGGATATAGGTTAGTGCGCTCCCCAGTAAAAGGCTGCATCTGAAACAGACAGGGGTTAGGTGTCTCCCACATCATTAACGGGATTAATAACTGTTAGGACTCTCCCACATCAATTGGTTCACTAGGGAAGACTTAATGAAAGGATGAATCACCACTCGCGAGTATATGGGGATCTAGGTTTCATGCCTATTTTCTTGTTAGTATGTGTGTAATGTGTTGTGTATTCTAAAGAAATATTGAGAGATAATTTCAAATCTTTGATTAGTTATTTTTCTAAAAAAATAACTTTCTGGAAAATTGTTTTCAATTGAACTAATTTTCATTTAGTACAATTGGATTTGGAAATTGTTTATATTCTATTAAAAACTATTTTTAGAAATAATTTTATATAAACTATTTTATATAAATATGGATAACTTTTATATCATAGTGGTGTGAGTAGGGATGGCATTGGGGAAAACCTAATGAGTTTTATACTCACCCCTTCTTTGTTACTTTGGTGATTTTTCATATGATATCTTTTGAAAATATGGTAAAGGTAACATTTCCCAAGTTTTTAGCACTAACTCATGATGTTTGGGTTGTTCAGTGATTGTGGTGCATGGATTCTCATGGTCTCTTGAGAGTCCTTAGTTGTTTATCATATTGTGTACTTTGATACATGTTTGGTCTTACAATGTTGCTCACTTTGATATTGTTTTGAGATACATGAAGTTGTTAATTTGTATTTATTTTTTTTATGTGTCATTAAGTAAATGGTTTGGTTATGGTTTTTTGCTTCTTTATTTTATTTCTTAAATTGTAAATCATCCCTCACTTTTATGTGAAACCGTTCAGCATTTATTGACATCCTTTAGTATCTTGGGGAATTAAATTAAGGCCACGTAATGACTCTTTGTGCCCTCAAGCCAATGATAATTGGAGGGTCATTTAAAATGTTATCAATATTTTCCTTCCATTTAGGTATAAATGGTGTTACCTTGTTCGGTCCCCACCTAACAAGTAGTCAGCAATGTTCGTTATCTTGGAGTTGAAATTATATCTTGAATATTACTTTGGATGAAATCATTGACAGGAGTAGGATTGTCGAAAATTAAAATTTATAACATAAAAGGATGTAGATAAACCATTTATTTTGAAATTCAAGTTACCAAAGAGTTGGGTACATAAGTGTTTCGACACACTTCTAGGATATACGAATCTCATTTTCATGGGATTAGCCAATGAGACAAGCTTGACATGCATATAGAGGAATGACTTCCAACTAAGAGCGCATAAATCATTTTCAGAAATGATACATGTTGAGAAAAATAGTTTATTTTTGAAAAAGTATGAAATTGTTTTTCAAATGAATGTTCTTGAAAAAGGGAATAATGATGGTATTTTGAAAATGATTTAATTTTGAAAAGCATGTTAAACGTTTTCAAAAGTGGTTGAACAAGGAAAAAGGTTTTTTGGGAATCAATGTTGTGATAGTTGATGTGATAGAATTTTAAATACTAAATGATCAGTTTCTAGAGAGTGAGATTGATGGAGTTTTTTGTTGGTTTATAAAATGGAACCCAGTAGGCATCGTAATATCCAACAAGAGGAAGATATAGATAAATGTGGTTGTAGCTAAGCCACAAGTGAACCAATAGTTGGTACAAAGCATTGAACATGATTATCAAACCATTGAGTTGGGGTTTCACCTAGATACCCAATATAAAACATCTGTCACTACTGAAAATCTAAGTAGAGGAAGTACGGTTGCCTTCACAAGAGGATCTGATAACTCTATCAGTATGATGAGGAGGAAGTGGGACACCTTTCCTCAAGAGAGCAGGACATATCAGAATCTGACCACATGAGTAATTAACCTTCCTCCAAGAAACAAGATCAAGCTTGGATGTTATTAGTATGGTTCACTGAGTCACATCAAGCAGGAGTGTGAAACACCCCTAAAAGAATTATATAATTTCAAAAAGATGGGATATCATAAGCTCTTCTATCACAGTTCTTTGAGTTTAGGTGATCGAGATACTTCTCCGGCATCACAAACATCGTATTCTATGGCGGAACTAGAACAATCTCATCAGGGAAACAAGGCTAAGAATTCAAAAATAGAGGAATTGCATGGTGATGAGAAAAAGGTGGTATATGATCAAGTAAAACCATCTACGGTGAGAGATACGATTCATTTGAAATCTACACAAGGGCAAGTGTTCTTAGATACCAGTGTATCACATTCATTCATTGTTTCTCATGATGTGGATTTGATATGTTTAAATTTTGAAGTGACACCTTTTGTTTTAAAACAGAAAACTCATTAGGGAGAATGAGAATGTCAATCCTTAATGTGTAGAACATGTTCTATAAATGTTGATTGATCTATGCAGAAATGGGACATCATGGTGTTGGACATGAATTACTATTATGTGATCCTAGGTATGCATTGGTTGACAATGTTTAGGGCTCACATCGACTATTATTAGATAATAGTGTGATTCATGACTATAGATGGCATCGGGAATCTCTTCAGTGGAGAGTGGATGGTAAATAAAGGTGAAAAGAGCATGGTGGTAACAATGGTGGGAATTATGTCATACCAGTTGGCAGCGATGAATATTGCATTGATGGATGAGATTTAAAGAATTATTTTTTCCCGCAGTTATGGATTTCCTTCCAAACGTATTTCATGAGAACTTTTCCAAGTTTCCACCTATAAGGGATGTGGGGTATACAATTGATCTCCTTCTGGGGAAAACCCTATTTATCTTCTATATTATTTGATGGCCCCAAAAGTGTTATGGGAATTGAAAGTACAATTGGAGTAATTGGAAATAATGGGTTTCATTCATCCATTTATATCTCCATGGGCAACACCATTTTTGTTCGTGAAGAAAGAAGATAGAACACTTCACCTATGTGATGATTATAATAATTATAACCCTATTATGATATGAATATATATCCACTTCCACACATTGATGATCTGTATGATCAATTAAGGATAGATCAATGGTTCTACAAGATTTCCTTGCGTTCAATATATCAATAGTTGTTATTTTAGAAGGAATATATTGTGAAGACAGATTTAGGAAGAAGATATTACCACTACAAATATGTAGTTATGCCTTTAGGTCTTACAAATGCACCAACGGTATTCATGTATTTGATGAATCATATATTTCATCAATATTGGGACTCTTTTTTGTGGTGCATTTGGATGAATTTTTTTTGTATTCGTAGACAATGGATGGTCATGAGGAGGACCTATAAACATTCTTAAAAATCATGAAAGATCACCGTTTGTATGCCAAAATATCAAATTGTGATTTTTGGATATAGAATTTACGTTTTCCTTAATATGTGATTTTTAAAAAAGGAATTTATATGTATCTTGAAATCAAGAAGTTGTTATGTCATGACAGCCACTGAATAATTTCTTTGAGGTATGAAGATTTCATTGTCTATCGAGGTACTACTGTTGTTTTATGTGTGATTTCTCATGACTATCTTCACCAATTACAACTCTAACAAATAATAATATTCCATTCCAATGGACAGAGTAATTCCAGAAGTCTTTCTAAGAGAAAAATGTTCATCTTACATTGGAACCTATCTTGATTTTTCTAGAATCAGGCCAGGGGTATGTGGTGTGTTGTGACGCTTCTGGATCAGGTTTTTTCTATGTTATCATATAAGGAGACCATGTGGTTGCTTATGGTTCGAGGTATTTGAAGGTTCAGGAGAATAATTACCCAACACATTATTTGGAATTATCTACAGTCGTCCGTGCCTTGAAAACATGGAGACACTATCTCTTAGGTGAAAAATTCACTATTTTTACATACCACAAAATCTTGGAACACATTTTTTCATAGTGAGATTTGAATATTATTCAAAGGAAATGGATGGAGTATCTCAAGATGTTTGACATTGAATTCATTTATTCACTAGTAAAAGGAAATTTAGTGGAAGATGAATTAATCAGAAATCCCTAATCTCAATTGGTGGAACTAGATTCAGATGATTGGTAGTTGATATCTGTCCTAGAGGACATGATCATGGAATGTAAAGATTGAGGTGATGTGGTAGTTTTATTTTCAGCTACACTTGTTCATGATTTAATAAATATGGTCAATGAAGAGCAATCATTTTGATGCAGAATGTATGGTTATGAGTTCAAAACAAAATGGTGGGGAGACCATTAAAGGCTGGAAACATGATAGCAGGTCAGTTTTTTGTTTTAGAAATAGGATGGCTTTACCAATGGCTTGTAAGGAACAAATCCTTCATGCTCACCACCATTCGAGATGGGATGTATATCCAGGTACACATAAGACTTATAAGGTGTTGGAGGTGAAGTTTTGGGGGAACTAAATGAAAATAAAGGTGGTCAAGTTCATCTTGTGCTGCTTAACATGTCAGTTGGTTAAAGAAGAGCATCGAAGACTAGTGGGAATGTTTCATTCTTTACCTCTCCTAGTATGGAAATGGTAGAATATAGAGATGGATTTGGATACAGGTCTTCCAATAATTCTTTGAAATCATGATGCCAGTTGAGAGATTGTGCATCATCCTACCAAGTCTACCCATTTCATACCAATTCGTGAAAGTCATATGATGGGGGATATATAAAAAATCTATATCTGATAAGTGGTAAAGGTGAATGGAGTACAAGTTTCAATAGTCTCATATAGAGGTCTGAGGTTCACATCTTGTTTCATGTAAACCTTATAGAAACCCCACGGGACTCAGTTGACTAAGAGAATAGTGTATCATCCTTAGATAGATGACAACTGTGAGAGGATGATATAGATGTTGGAATACTAGTTACGAGCTTGTGTAATGGATTATGGTGGCTCATGGAAGGAGCATATAACCCTGGTAAAGTTCTTATATAATAACAACTATCAGGCCTCGATACACGTGGCTTCTTTTGAAGCACTGTATGGGCATCCTTGTCGTTATCCACTATGTTCGTTGGAAACAGGTGAAACATCACTAGTTGGGTTGTGCCTTGTCCATAAAACAGTGGATAATATCCATTAGATTAGAAAGAGGATAGAGACAACTCAAAGTCATCAGAAATCATATGTGGATCACCGTCTAAGGACGTTGTTGTTTTTCATGAGTGATCATATGTTCTTTAGGATATCTCCAAGACATGAATATCATAATTTTGGAAAGAAGGGAAAGATATATCCTAGATTTATAAGCCCTTTTGAGATACTGGAATGAATTGGAGAGGTGGAATATCGGTTGTCATTACAACCATGGTTTAGTTCATTGAATAATGTGTTCCATGTATCTCAGTTAAATAAGTATCAGCCTGATCCTTACCATGTGATGAGATGGGATCACGTTGACCAAGAGATAGATTCTTTGCTAATATAGATCTTGATTCAGATTGTGGATAGGATATATAATGTCTTATGTAAAAAAAGCATCAGTATAGAGTGAGTTTTATGGAATCATGGTTAGATTCAGGAAGAGACTTGGGTACGCAAGAAGGAAATGAATGTGAAGTGGCTAGAACTCATTCATGGATGTGAATGTTTTCTACTTTCTTAGAATGGAATGAACAATGGTGGGGAGAATTTAGTACCTCCAGTTTCTGCTATGTAACCCTTAAATGACTATTTTAATTACTGTAAGTATTAAGTGTGATGAATGTGGGAGTTGAGATATCTTTGGTTGTAGTTTTCAATCAAAAGGTATGTCGCAAGAGCGACACATGGATTGTCTAACCCTACAGCCAAACCGTGGGAAATGAAAAGTTTGATGTAGATAACTTTGGAATGGTGTGTGCACAGTTAGAAAAACCAAGCAAGGTGACTACAGGAGGGTCTTACTTAGAAATATATATTTCATGGTTAGTGCATGCTTTGTTTAACCGTGCGAACTAACCGTGCAAATGGTTTAAGTGAGATCCTAAAAAAGTGGATCTCACATGTTTTTTTCCATTATGTTGATTTTTTTCTATAATGAATTCATAACTCGGGATTTGTTTTCCTTTATGGTAGGAGAAACTCTCTAAAGCGTTTTGGAGTCCATGTGAAGGATTCCCTTGGTGAATCTATGCCTTATTCTTGAGTTATGTGATCATTATTTTCCTCTCTTCATCTGTTTCTTTGATATAATTAGATCTACTTCCCCTCTTCCCTTGGTTTGTTAGATCTACGCATGATATTGGTAGATTTATGTGGTTTATTGCTAAATATGATGGTATTTTTTCTTAATCATTCTAGGAGAAGAGATATAAGGTGGGTTCATGGATAATCCACTTGGTTTTCTTGTGTGTACTTCCTTTGTTGGGGTATTTTTCAAAACAGTCGAGGTAGGAGGCTTCTTTATCAACTCTAATTTGAATAAATGTTTGTAATTATTTAAAATTTAATGTTTGGTATTTAATTTATTCTTATGTGTTTGTTGAACAATTGTTGGAAACCATTTTGAGTGATGGATGTGAAATTATAAAAATTGGGGATTTTGATTGAGTTCTTGAGATCTTAATTTTAAAATAGAGATTTTAAAATGGGGTTTTATAGAATTGTGGCACACGGTTTGATTAGATGTTTTCAATAAAATGGAATATTTTATTAAAGTGAAATTGTTATTTTTAAATTTTTTTTATTCATTGGTTTTCAATAAAATTACATTTTTATTTAATTGGTTTAAATTGGTTGACACACATTGTTTTTGGCATGATGGTGGTGTGTGTTCATGGGTCAGCAAGACAGATAAGGGATCGAGGTATCCCCCATAATAAATGGAATGGATAAAGGTAAGGGATCACCCCCATCAAAGAGTGCATGCAATATGGATAATTGTTAGGGATATCCCATGTCCATTGGTTTACTAGGGATTACATAGGGAAAGGATGACTCCCCACTCACACATATAGGGAGATCCAGGTAACATGCATGATTACTTATTCATATGTGTGGAATTGATTGGGTATGCTAAAGGAATATTAATAGATTTTTTTGATGTATTGATTAGTTATTTTTTTGAAAAAAATAACTTGCTTTAAAATTGGTTTCAATTGATCTCATTTTCATTTGGTTACAAATGGCATTAGAAAATGTTTATATTTAATTACAAAAAAAATTATAAATTGTTTTATCTAAACTGTGTAATATAAATGTGTTTATGTTTTCTATCCTAGTGGTGTGAGTATTTTATTAATAGGGGGTAGCCTACTGAGTTTTTTACTCACTCCTTCATTGTCACTTTGGTACTTTTGCAGATGCTATATTACAGGATAGGGGAAAAGGTAATGTTTCCAACATTTTTAGCACTACCTCATGATGCTTAGTCTATTTGGTTATCGTGGATCATGATGTCTCGTGGTCTCTTGAGAGTCTTTCGTTATTTATCAAATATGTACTTTGAAACTTGGTGTTCCTCTATTTCACTCTATCATATGGTTTTGTGAAACATGAAGTTGATAATTTGTCTTTATTTTTTTCATGTATCATTTAGTAAATGGTTTGGTTATGGTTTTTTGTTCCATCAGTTTATTTCTTAAAGGGGTAAATTGTCTCCCACTTGTATTTGAAAACCTTTTTCATTTATTTCCAACCTTTGGCGTCTAAGGGATATCGTTTAAGGTTATGTAATGAATCTTTGGGCTCTCAATCCAATGAGAATTGGAAGGCCATTACAACACCAAATGTTTAAGGTTCGATGGTGATGATGATGTTTATGATGTAGATAATGAATTTTAATTAGCATGTGATGATGATGTTAAAACAATTATGGAAATTTATGATACTTATGAGGATGAAAAATAAATTGACACTGTGTGATATGAAGATAAGGATGAAAATGAATAATTATGCAATTACTTGATAGTTATAGTAAATATATATTTATATATACTCATTCTCATTTATTTTATATCAATATTATTTTTATGTTTTAGATGGTTGAGAATAATTGTGTTGATATCTACCATAGCCTCGAGGAAGTTTTACTACATATTTATGAGCTTGATGCTTTATCATATGACCTTCAGGTTCCGGGTGGTTCATCATAAACTCATAGGGGGTGGGGACTTTCAATATTAATGATTTCTAACTATATTCACATACAACACCCATCTCTTGAGTTTGATCATTGCATGAGGAGGTATGTTTAGTCATGTATTTTAATTATTTTTCATTTAATTTCATTAGTTTATTTATGTAATAATTTTTTGGTTATTTGTTTTTTCATATATTTTCAAATATATTTGTTTGAATGGGGAGTTCTATTTTGAAGAAATTTTGTTTTTGGATCATGCGTGATGTGGGATATTATTCTCATTGATGTGAATTTCCAAAAATTTTATTCAATGGTACATACATAAATAATTGTTTTTAAAATTTTATTTAATTATTAACATGATATTGTTAATCGTTTTTATATGTTATAATATATCATAGATGATATCAAACATACATTGATCTGGGATTACTATGAGGTATTAATAAATGATCATTTTCACCAGTTTTTTCACAATTTGAGGAGGACAAGCATGAAGAACAAGGGTATCACAGATAATGATATATCTTTCTCCACCAATAAACCTAATTACATCTAATATTATATTTGGGAAGTATTATGGTTATACTAGGTAAGAGATATTTTTCAAATGAGGGAGTGATTAGGTTAGAAAAAACTAGGTAATTAGGCGGTGATAAATCAAGTTGGTAGTCATACATTGAGTACTCATTGATGCCATATAATATGTACAATTTTCAATAATTTATATAAATTTACATGTGTACTATTAATTTTAATCTCATATAAGAAGAAGAACATCTTGATATTATGGATTTTGATGATTTTAAGAGGATTCATAATGAACTTCTCACTAATGATATTATAAGTGGTCTCTAGAGTCATATTGTGGCCAGTATAATTTTTTTATGTGTGAAAATTAACTAAAACTAATATCTTATCAGCCTTAATTTAATATTTAAACTGAAAGAGTTATATTAGGCCACTATATATCAGGAAAATAACAAGATTCAGGCCCAGACTAATAGTCATGCCCTCAACATGATGATATTTGATGATGAATCCTAGATACAGGTGACTCGGTATGCTTTAGAGAAGGGTCGAGTGGTTGGTATCAATTATTGATTGATTCTTGGAATTTTATATCCTACCGTTTCTTGGCCGGTTTCCATCTCGATGGGATATAATGGAGATTATTCAACAACACCATCTAATTATGAGGACCATTTGTTAGCTTAATGATGTTATATAGGCTACTTATAGGGAGTAAAAAGCGGTCAATCGACAGAACCATCATCAATCATTGAAGACGAAAAGAAAAAACTAGTATGATCATGATCAGTTGATGGAGTACATGAACAATATTTCTTAGGCATTGGGTATGAAGTTACCTCCCCCTCCTTATCCAAATGACCCTACCCCTCGCACTCTCCGTCCATGTAAATGTACCCATTGATTTTGATAAATTTAAACATAAATATTTTTTGTAATATTTTTATTATTCCAAATATTAACAATTTTATATATTACATTTTTTATAATAATTTTAAATGTATTTAACATTTTTTTTATTTCATAACCTTATTTATATTGGGTTTTAGTCACTACAAAAATATGTATTTGCAATGGGAAATATTTTCCAAAAGAAATACCTTACCAAATTATATAGTAAAAAAATTAGTTTCAATGGACCACCCTCCCATTGAAAAAGTTAGTTATTTTATGAAATTTTCCATCACATGAAATTTCTTTTCTGATGACATTGTTATAAATAGAGTAGTTTTAATAGGGTCACGACATAAATACCCCATCGTAAATAAACAATTTTTCAATTATACGATGTGATTCATTTTTAATTTTTTACTAAGATTGTATGTCACATACATAGCTTATTTTAAATGTATTTTTATTTTAATTTCCATTAATGCTTTGTTTTGGGGGGTTTCCAAAGTTTTTATGGAAAATAGGTGAGTTTTCATGAATTGGGCCAAACCGTGAGCCCAATTCCAGATTTAAAAATATTTTTTTTTTCTTTTATAACATATTCATTTTTTTAATATTTTTCAGTAATTACAACTCTTAAATGTCCTCCCCTGATATATTAACACCAAAATTAAAATTTAGATCATTTGAAAATCCATAACCAAGGTGTATATGGGTTTTTATTTAAGGGATTGGGCCTGCCCGAAAGCCAAATTCCAGTTTTAAAAATAAAATTTGATTAATTAATAACTTATTCATTTTAAGGTTTTTTCGGTGATTCAAAGCCCCAAACACGCCCCTTGAACCCATCCTCGCGTCCAATATCCTCCCACCCTCTTTTCATCTCATTTTCATCGCGGTTTAGGTCGAACATTCTAGAGAACTCAAATTTCGGGCAGATTTATAAAGGTAATTTGTTTCCTTCATAACTCCTTCGATTCTTACTCTTTTTCCCCCATTCAAATTCCTAAATAATATAACTATTCTTGTTCAAACCTCCCTGGAAGGTTTGAGTATTTTTGAAATCAGATACTGGTATTTTGGGGGGGCGATTTCTCCAAGATATTTTAAGTAAGTTGTTCTCCTCTTTTCTTCTTTCAATTTGTTTAGGGTTACATCCAATTTACTTAGGTTTTCTTCCATTATCATTGAGGTTCCTTATGTCCAGGAAGTAGGGCTTAAAAATCAAGGTTTTATCTTGTGTTTTATGGTCTAAAATTCTGGTTTTAAGTCTGGTTTACCTTCCTTGAGGTTCGGCGGTGGTGCGTTTGAGTTTTCGCACAAAGGATTCATGGGTTTCCTTGGTTTTGGTAGGTGATTCCATTTTGTATGAAATCTTTGTGAATTGGATACTGTTTTTATGGTATTTTCATTCTTATTCAATTTTATTATTTCTGAAAAATATAGTTTTAGTGCTGTTTGTATTTAAAATGAATCCTAAAGGCCAATTTCATGTGAAATTGGGCGTTTTTCATAGAAATGTTTTATTAGTTTAATTGGGGCTACCCTAAAAGTAACTAGTTGATTTTATTGAACTGTAATAGGGATAAAAATACTGTTTTTAATGATTGTACCTTGTGTTTTTTACTGAAAAATATGGTTTTAATGGTATTTGTGAACCACATGAAATTCTAAGAGTTGTGTTGTGTAAAAATGGAGACTTTGCAATGATGTCGTTTCTTGAACCATATGGGGTTGCCCTAAAAATGATTTTGTGTTTTCACTGAAATGTAGTAGGATTCCATTTATTTTTTGTAAGCTTAAATATGTGTACATAGTATGAAAGTGAGGACTATAATGAGTTTTGTGTCTGAAACGCTACGAGATTTTGAGGAATTGTTTTATGAAAAATCTAAGTGTTTTGTTGCGTGTTTTAAGTGGTATAAAATTTGATAGCTACTTTATTGGTTGTGTTTGACCAGTAATGGTGTTTTATATGAAAATTTATTTATGATTCATGCTGTAATTGATTGAGCACAAAAGGGGAAGCCCGGGTACCTAGGTGGGGCGGACTTGTACTAGTACGGCTAGTGGACCGGATGGGTTTTGTCCCTGTTTCACTTAGAATTTGGATAAAGACAACTCTAACTAAACTATGTGGATGATTATTGGGGACCACTAGGTTATGGGTGTGTTCCATACTAGTGGCCCGTGCACGAGAAAGGATTTTTCTATGGTTATATTACACCGAGGTACGAGGTACATAGGGCCCAAGACAACCTAGTGCCTAAGGGTGTTCCCAATGTTGTTGGTCATTGTATTTGTAGTATTTACCCATGTCTTAGGGTGTGTTTGGAAGTAAATTACAGTATCTAACATTTCTATTTTAATGTGTTAATATTCTGAAAATTTTGGATTGAAAACTATTTTCAATTAGAGGTTTTATTTCTTGGAATTTTAACACTACTTTTCCTTGCGTTTGAAAACTGCTTGCTTTTTCACATTATATTTCTTACTCATTGGAATCATTGGGTGGTATCCTACTGGGCTTAGGCTCACACCCTACTTACACCCCTTGGGTGTAAGTAGTCTTGGTTATGTTTGATTCAGGTAATGAAAAGGCTAAGGGTGATGGCGGTTCATCGTGTTAGTTCCCATCCTTGGTGCGGAGTTGTGGAGATAGCTTGGGGGAAATGACCCCTAGTCATGTGGAGTCCTTGGGGATGTCTTGATACTATAATTATTTTTATTTGTACCACTTGTATTATCTTTAAACCAATGTACTCAGTTCTGGTTCTTACTTTACTCTTGTTTGGCTCAAAAAATTTCAGATTTATATTATGGATTGTTTTTAATGTTTTATGCTTTTATACTCGGGTAAATCGTTCCCAAACCTAAATTAATGATACCCGGGCACTTGTGCCAGCCCGTGGGGATAGGGAACTCCCTTCGGGTCATGTCACAGGCTGGGTTTGGTGCCGGTTTTGGCGGTGACCAGATTCGGTTCGTGACAAAATCGTATCAAAGGAGGTTCGCTCCTTGGGTCATGTTATTTGGGGAAGAGTCAGCGTAGTCTGGAGCTAGGATTTTTGGGACTAGAAATTTCAGTCATGGGTAGTGTGCCTTGCCAGCACACCTCATGAAGGGATTCAAGTCACCATGGGAAGTATGGATTTATCTGAGTCCTTTGGTTTTCTTGGTTTAATGATGACTATGGGAAATGAAAAGAGAGTTGGGAGAATAATCTCAGTGAGCTCGCAGGGCCTGGAAAGCCATGTGGAGCCATAGATATTTCCCTAGAATACTCTCCGTGACGGCGAAGTGATTGGAATATGGCTTCCAACCATATGTCCAAGTCACCCACCGAAACTAGTTTCCTCTTGCATTGTTTTGTGCCTCAGTTTTGAAATCTTAGCACTTTGGTTTTTAAGGTGACTTGGTTTTAAGAAGCGTAACATTTTTATGAAATGATTTTCAAATAAAGAGGGAATGGTTTGGTTTATGAAATGGCGGAACTGAATTTTCATAATTGTTTTGAAATGTAAAATGGTACGCTTACACCTCTTTCAAAGTATGAACTATATTGAATTTGGTTTTGAAAAGCGTTTCCAATAGAGTTTTCTAAACAATTATAGTGTGTTTTAATGGGATGATATGTTTCGAAATTGATGTGAATAAATTTAAAGGTAGTTCTTTTCTAAATGGTTGTGTCCTTATGAAATGTTTTGTAAGATGTGAATTGGGATTTCGATCTCATTGATAGCAGTTTTGAGAAAAATGTTGGGTTGGTTGACCATTTTGTTTTTGAAAAGTGGAAGGAAGTTTTGTTTTACCCTTTGGTATTTCCATGAGTGACCGCAAGCATGGGGTTATTTGGGATTATGGATGGTTGATGGAATGACTGGATGAGTTCTGGGATGGATATGAGGAGGGTGCCCGGTGTGGCACAAAAACATGCATGTGTGAGGCCCATGGGGTACCATTGGTGGATACGCTTACTGCTAAACCGTTTGTTTTCAAAGAATTGGTTTTAAAGAAAAACATGATGTCTTGATGAATAGTTTGGTATGGTTTGTATTATGGGGTTTGAAAATGTTTTTTTTTGTGGGATGTTTTGAGTTCAAGAACCCCTTCTGCTTGAACTGTGTTTTGGGTTTGTGTTTGGTCGGTAAGCTGTGTTGTAGGGATGGTTAGTGGTCTCTTTTGAAATTTTTTTTGGGATGCCTTTACAGTGGTTCCCTTCATGTGTTTGGATCTGGTTTGTGGCATGTTTTGACCAATAGACCAGCTTGGTTGGGTCCTTGGTTTCTCTCACTGGATAAGGTACGCCCCCATTAAGGGTTAATGCACAACAGAAGTGCAACCCTTTTTGTTTCGCCATTGGAAAATCCTCCAGTTGATCAATATAAAGAATATTTTATCAAACTTTTTTTATTGAGTCTACACTCATTCATTTCGCTGATTTTTGGATCCTCTTGTTGTGGGATAGTGCTTGTGGAAGGTTGAAAGAGACCTTAGTTTCTTAAGTTTCCTGATTCATCAAAGGTGGGAGTGTTCTTTCATTGTTAGTACGGATGAGTGTCTTGATGGTGTCTAAGAGGGCCTATGGGTTCTTTATAGTTTCTTTGAAGAAAGAGTTATTATTAAACCACCAATTTTGAGATTTAGGTCATGATATGATATTGTGTCCACTTTTTGGACTTATCTATTGTTTAGGGACTTTGAATATGGTCTTGTTCCATGTATTGTTTCTATCAATCGCCAGGGTCATGTTCTGTGACTCATTGTGATGTTGTGTGCTCTTTTGACCATAAAAGTGATGGTCACACAATCCTCTAAGGTTATATGTTATTTTGGGATTGTGTATCCCTTGGGAAAAACATCAAATCCTCTATCTTAGAGGAAGGTGTTTATACGTGTCTTTCCCTTCTATTGTTTCTCACCCAAAGAAACAAGGTGCAATGTGTGTGCATCTTCTGATCCCTTGTTTCAATGAAATGTATGGTTTTGGTAAAGTGGGTTATGGAGTGTGTTATGTCTTGATAAACCCATCAGGGAATGCAGTGTAGTTGTTTGTGGCACCAAAAGAAGAAGTTCCACATAGGGGTTTCAACAGCCTAACTGCGTGGCCGAAGATGCTTCAATATTTTGAGCTCCAGCCATAGGTCCTAGAGAGAAGCGGGCGCGTAGTCAGGGGAAACACCAGTGTCGTTTAAACACTTGTACAATGTCTTATCCTCAGTATGAAAGATTGGAACAGTTTAAACCTATGGTGTCATCATATTTCTTCTATTGTTCTCATTCGGTGGAAATAGGTGGAGGGTCTTGTACCCATGTCATCACACAATGTTATTCCCTCCCCCTTTGGTTTCCATTGAGTCTTTGGAGAATGGTTGGAAATTTGGATAGACATGTTGAGCACAAGGTTTTCACATGGTTAGTTCTAACCATGAACAAAAAAATAACCATGTAGATATAAAGATCCACATAGTATCACACAGTTTTCCAAACTGTGCAGAGTAACCGTGCGACCGTCCCAACTCCATAATTTTGGGATCTTTTCGTGTCGGCCCACGCCGGTCGGTTAAGATGGTTGGTTCTTGTGGTGGGAATACCCACTGTGGGTATCATGTATATTATTTTGTAAATTTATAATTTATGTATACCCCTTGTACCAGGGAGTCTGTTTGGGCCTCCCCCTATTAGGGTCTTGATTCTGTCTTGGAAAAAAAATAATTTTGAGTTGTCTCTTACGGTGGGGAGCCCATTTGTGTCTCTTCATACGAGTAACTCATATTTTTCCTTGGTATTGTATGGGAAGTAGGTATTATCATTTGGATATATCTAACTACCTACATCATGCTTTGGTAAAAATTGATATTGGAGCGTGACCAATGGTTTAGTTATAGTAGGGAAAGTGTAACCTTGTTCGATGTTGTTGTTTATTTGGGTCACTTGATTGAGTGTTGTTCAGATTGTGTTAGATGAGTTTTCATTTAGGAAAAAGCCTGAATGTGCTTGATTCTTTCAGGAAAGTGGTGTAAGTCAGGTTTGTGAGAGTATTCCTTCTTTCATTGATCCCTGGAGGTGTTATGGCCTTTGAGGGAGAAAAACCTGGCAAGAGAGTACCTCTTGGTTTCTCAGTTGAGTTTGGTTGTTTCATTGGCCTTACTGTGACTTTCCGGGTCGGAAAGTTTTCATGGTGGGGAGAATTTTCACATACATAGCTTATTTTAAATGTATTTTTATTTTAATTTCCATTAATGCTTTGTTTTGGGGGGGGGTTTCCAAAGTTTTTATGGAAAATAGGTGAGTTTTCATGAATTGGGCCAAACCGTGAGCCCAATTCCAGATTTAAAAATAAATTTTGTTTCTTTTATAACATATTCATTTTTTTAATATTTTTCAGTAATTCCAACTCTTAAATGTCCTTCCCTGATATATTAACACCAAAATTAAAATTTGTATCCTTTCGAAATCCATAACCAAGGTGTATATGGGTTTTTATTTAAGGGATTGGGCCTGCCCGAAAGCCCAATTCCAGTTTTAAAAATAAAATTTGATTAATTAATAACTTATTCATTTTTAAGGTTTTTTCGGTGATTCAAAGCCCCAAACACGCCCCTTGAACCCAGCCTCGCGTCCCGTATCCTCCCACCCTCTTTTCATCTCATTTGCATCGCGGTTTAGGTCGAACTTTCTAGAGAACTCAAATTTCGGGCAGATTTATAAAGGTAATTTGTTTCCTTCATAACTCCTTCGATTCATACTCTTTTTCCCCCATTCAAATTCCTAAATGATATAACTATTCTTGTTCAAACCTCCCTGGAAGGTTTGAGTATTTTTGAAATCAGCTACTGGTATTTTGGGGGGCGATTTCTCCAAGATATTTTAAGTATGTTGTTCTCCTCCTTTCTTCTTTAAATTTGTTTAGGGTTACATCCAATTTACTTATGGTTTCTTCCATTATCATTGAGGTTCCTTATGTCCAGGAAGTAGGGTTTAAAAATAAAGGTTTTATCTTGTGTTTTATGGTCTTAAATTCTGGTTTTAGGTCTGGTTTACCTTCCTTGAGGTGCGGCGGTGGTGCGTTCGAGTTTTCGCACAAAGGATTCAAGGGTTTCCTTGGTTTTGGTAGGTGATTCCATTTTGTATGAAATATTTGTGAATTGGCTACTATTTTTATGGTATTTTCATCTTTATTCAATTTTATTATTTTTGAAAAATATAGTTTTAGTGGTGTTTGTATTTAAAATGAATCCTAAAGTCCAATTTCATGTGAAATTGGGGGTTTTTCATAGAAATGTTTTATTAGTTTAATTGGGGCTACCCTAAAAGTAACTAGTTGATTTTATTGAACTATAATAGGGATAAAAATATTGTTTTTAATGATTGTACCTTGTGTTTGTTACAGAAAAATCTGGTTTAATGGTGATTGTGAACCACATGAAATTCTAAGAGTTGTGTTGTGTAAAAATGGAGACTTTGCAATGATGTCGTTTCTTGAACCATATGGGGTTGCCCTAAAAATGATTTTGTGTTTTCACTGAAATGTAGTATGATTCCATTTATTTTTTTGGAAGCTTAAATATGTGTACATAGGATGAAAGTGAGGTCTATAATGATTTTTGTGTCTGAAACGCTACGAGATTTTGAGGAATTGTTTTATGAAAAATCAAAGTGTTTTGTTGCGTGTTTTTTGTGGTATAAAATGTGATAGCTACTATATTGGTTGTGTTTGACCAGTAATGGTGTTTTATATGAAAATTTATTTATGATGCATGCTGGAATTGATTGAGCACAAAAGGGGAAGCCTGGGTACCTAGGTGGGGCGGACTTGTACTAGTACGGCTAGTGGACCGGATGGGTTTTGTCCCTGTTTCACTTAGCATTTGGATAACAACAACTCTAACTAAACTATGTGAATGATTATTGGGTACCACTAGGTTATGGGTGTGTTCCCTACTAGTGTCTCGTGCACGAGAATGGATTTTTCTATGGTTAATTTACACCGAGGTACGAGGTACATAGGGCCCAAGACAACCTAGTGGCTAGGGGTGTTCCCAATGTTGTTGCTCATTGGATTTGTAGTATTTACCCATGTCTTAGGGTGTGTTTGGAAGTAAATTACAGTATCTAACATTTCTATTTTAATGTGTTAATATTCTGAAAATTTTGTATTGAAAACTATTTTCAATTAGAGGTTTCATTTCTTGAGATTTTAACACTACTTTTCCTTGCGTTTGAAAACTGCTTGCTTTTTCACATTGTATTTCTTACTCTTTGGAATCATTGGGTGGTATCCTACTAGGCTTAGGTTCACACCCTACTTACACCTCTTGGGTGTAAGTAGACTTGGTTATGTTTGATTCAGGTAAAGAAAAGTCTAAGGGTGATGGTGGTTCATTGTGTTAGTTCCCATCCTTGGTGCGGAGTTGTGGATATAGCTTCGGGGCAATGACCCCTAGTCGTGTGGAGTCCTTGGGGCTGTCTTGATGCTATAATTATTTTTATTTGGACCACTTGTATTATCTTTAAACCAATGTACTCAGTTCTGGTTTTTACTTAACTCTTGTTTGGATCAAAAAAATTCAGATTTATATTATGGATTGTTTTTAATGTTTTATGCTTTCATACTCGGGTAAATCATTCCCAAACCTAAATTAATGATACCCGGGCACTTGTGCCAGCCCGTGGGGATAGGGAACGCCCTTCGGGTCATGTCACAGGCTAGGTTTGGTGCCGGTTTTGGCGGTGACCAGATTCGGTTCGTGACATTGTAATAATGATAGATTAAATGAATAAATATGATATTTTAAAAGTAATTATTATTTTGTAATTATTATATCACATATACCTTCTTACATTCCATTCTGTGGGGGATGATATCAAATCTTTTGTGTATATGAAGACTTTTATCTCACATAGCGATGTGATTATTTTTCACATACACCTTAGGTGGAATGTAATAAGTTTATGTTAAATATAAATATGTGATATATTTGAAATATAAGTAATTCAATAATGGTAATATATTTTCTACCCTTATCTCTTCATTTCATGGAGAAAATTGAAATAATATTTGTGTGTACATACGACCAACCATCTATGTGACCAATGCATTTCATGTTCGATATCTATTTTTTGGATTATGTTTAATAAATATAAACTGAATATATATTATATTTATATCATGGTTAAAATTTTGGCGATTATAGAACAAAGATAAATGTATTATGACCAAATATAAAAAATCTAAACATACATGAAAAAAAAATTCATTACAAGAAACATGAGTTTAAGAAGGATTTATTAAAAAATATGTAATTAAAGGTCATATGTTAATATTATTTGGTATGAAATATATAAATATTATTTATCAATAGATTTGAAATAAATTTTAATTTTATATATTTTATTTTCAAACATGTACTAAATCATTTTGAATCATAGGGTAAGGCATTTCCTGTCTTTCTTTTATTTTGAGGTTATATGTTTCATATTCACCGTTCATTTCATTTCTGTGTTGTATATACTACCCCATTGATTTTTTATATCACTAAAATAATTATAATAATTATATTTAATTATTCTTTTGATGTTAATATTTAATGCGGATTATGATTCTAATGAATAATAAAGTTGTATGAGATTTCTATCTCACCTTTCTTTTTTGTAAGATAAATACTATATTCACCATCTGATTCATTTATGTGATTCTTATTCTACCCAATAATATATTTTATGATTCTTGTATTGATAATTATATGGATTTAAATAAAAAATATGTATTTCTATTTTATGGGGTTTAAGGATTCAATGTTAGCAATGTAGTATGATATTTTTCTCTAAATTTTCATTCTTTGAGACTTATGTTATACTAGGAACCTATCATCTTTTATGGGGTCTTTATACTACCCCTTTTAAAATTTTCACCACGAATACTATTATATAAAATATTTTTCATATTTCACATGCCAATATATATTAATGGGGCCTTGGATACAAATGTTACTTCAGTGGTAGTGGTATGATGTTAAAATTTCATTTTTTATCAGTATTTTTTATGATTATACTTTTGATTAAAAAATAATATTACCAATATTTGAATAAATAAATGAATTGTATTATAAAAATTTTATTTCTTGAGAATACACGTTTTTCATCATTTTAATATCATTATTAACTCTTTATTTGAAATGAATGTTTTTAAATATAACCATCCTTATTCCTTTCTTCATTCAGAAACCCATTTTCTTCCATTTGAATGAATTATATTAATGTTTTCAAACATGTTTAAAATTACCTATATGATTTTCTAAATACATATTTAATAACATTATATTTTTTATATATTTTTTAAAAAATGAATCGTTAAGATATTTACCAGATAATCCACCTTGAAATTTTACATTAAATATAATTGGAATCCTTATTTTACCTTGTATGGCATGAACGTGATTTCCACCATCAAGAAAATTATTTTACATGAATCTTAATTTATTTTTTTTATATTTTAATTTTCATATAAAATAATTTTGATAGATGTTTTGGTCTTTAAAAAGTTATTTTGAATGTGTAAAAGTGTTTTCCTTAGAAAATTATCAATGTGATATTTCAAAATAATTTTCCATCTAAGATGACATCCATTGATGTAACATAATCTTTAATAGGTTTATTATACATTGATACAATATTTCATCATTGTAATGATGTTTTATGTTATGATGACCTAATATTTATGAAACCTATTTATCATTCATTGGTTATACCATGATAAATTGTTTATGAAACCATTTTCTCTTCTATAGGTTGCACTGTGATAAAATATTTTGGAAAACTATTTATATTCTAGGGTTCATACAATGATAAAAAATTCATGAACCATATTTCATTATCAAGAGTTATTATATGGTTTAAGTTTCATGAAAACCATTTTTTTTCATGAATTCTAATCAGATAAATGTGTTAGAAAGGTAATTTCATTTCATGGGTTCTTATATGATGAATTTTTATGAATCCCATTTCATTTCATGTGTTCTGATATGAGGAATGTATAGTGATATCATGGAACACGTATGTGTGATTTTCATTATGTGATGAGAAGAACCTATATCTCCTTTCAGTGAATTGGGTAAATATTTATATCTCATGAGATAAAAAATACAAGAATAGGGATTTAACCTGGTTAAGTATGTAATGTTTTCAACTATGATAGTCTTATGAGTGAACCTTAAATATAATTATGGTTTGGGGAGTGAACCCACTCTACTATGATAACCTTAGGAAATGAAAATTTACTACTATGGAAATAATTTTTTATTCTTATGTTTCGGACAAAAATATATTATTATGACCATTTATATTTTCCTTTTTAATATCCTTTGATTTTTATATGATTAGTATATTATGATATTTTAGTCTTTATTCCATGAATAAATATTACCCTTGTTGATATGAAGGGTATGGTTTTAATTTATTTTGTCAATGTATCATACCCTTATTCTATTGTTATGAAAATGTATCTCGATTACTTACCCTTACTTATAATCAGAGATTACCCGTTCTTATATTAACTTGTCCCATGTTATGAACAATGGTTATAAGTATGCTTTTTTATTGAAGACTACAAAGGGGAAAGATATTTATTGGAGATGTTGAAGATTGGTCACTAAATAACAAAATTGTGTACCTTTACAGCAAATGAACCTATCCATTTTCGTCAATGGGAGTGTGTTTGTGAAATTAAATATATATTAATCTATTATGATGCAACATCAATGTTTGATAATTTTAGTTCATTATAGTTTATATGAAATGATATATTTTTCTAACCTTTCAAATCATGGATGAGAAAACCGTAAGGATATCCTTTTATATATTTCTAATGAAATGCCTTGGGATTTTTCGATGGATTACTCTAAGGATGATTCAAAATATAGGAAGATTTTCTGTAATTATTCATAAGGATAGAGAAATCGGGTTCTATTAAATCAAATCAACATATGGATAATAGAAGTTGATTTCACTCTAGTACAGATTTACCTATAGGAAATAACTCTAAAAAGGAAACATTGAGATGAATGTGATCATCATTTGGTGGAAGGAAATAATCTATGATAAACATTTATTTTGACACTCTATAGTGTTATAATTTATATATTCATGAATTCTTTACATGTAGTCATAAAGTATATGAATATATGATGACAATAAATGACCTAAGTAAAATCTGAGGTTTCATATATTTAAAATATTATTTCTATATTTTGATATCCTAAAAATTATTTTTCATAATTGTGTGTTTCCCACTATGATTTTTTTTCTATTAAAATGAATTTTTGTTTTAGTAAATTATGGGAACTAGAGGGAACATGATTAATACAGAATATGGAAGACATTATGTTAATGATAAACAAAATGGGATGATTACAGGAGTAAATAATGTTTTGATTATTTCTAATCAATTATGAAGACATACTATTTAATGATGTCACCATGACCAACTCTTAGACTCAATAAATATGATAATGAGAGAGTTTATTTAGTGTTCTGGTGGTGGAGACTATGGTGGTGAGAATATTTAGTTATTTATAAGTTGATAATGTGGGAGACACTGAAGGTAATATCTCTAAGGGATTATAAATTTTTTATATATGGAGTAGAAGGAAAAAATAATGTGATTTCTAATGAAAAATTAAATTATCCATTATCAGAACAGAAGAGAATTTTTGTCTCTCTAAAGTATTATTAATTGATTAATTTTTAAATAATATGTTTTTAGGTATTATAAAAATTTAGTTCATATGGTTAATGCTCAGGAAGAGGATTATCAATTCAGAAAATGAAATGGTCGTTTTATTATGGATGATGAGAATAAAAAAGTCTTATGAAAGTGATGAATTATTAAGTAAAAAGATAGTAAACCCTTGTTAATGGTATATGATTGAAGTGGAATGATTGAATAGATTACGTATTGGAATTCAATAATTATTACCCCAACCCCTCCCCAAAAAGTGTACCCCTCCTGGGCCAGAAATGCGAGAAGGGAGATAATGACCCCTTAGTCCCACCTACAGTAGGCCTCGGGTTGGCAACTAGCACCGAGGGTATAGTAAACACAGAGATGAGAGGCAGTACCCTCAAAGCAAAAACATGCGAAAGAGAGGGATAAGAAACACACTAACCAACTCCAACTCAGAAAAAAATATAAATGAAATCCCAAGTACACATATATAATTTCATGAAAAACAACTACAACTAAATAGGGAAAAGTGAAAGTAGCCAAAAGAAACAAAAAAAACAGTAACCACGAAGCCCAAACAACTACTGAAACCCCAAGCTAGTAGAAACCCGCCAGTTCCCTGACCTACTACAACTAAACTGGATTTTTAATATATATACATAGGGTGAGTATAACAGAATACTCAGTAGGATCCTCCCCAAAGCCTCACGTGCAATAGTATTGAAATAATGCTAAAGCATAGTGAACAATAAGTGAAACAAACTCATCACCAAAATAGGTATACTATGTTCCCATCCTCCCCATGGATACTCTCACCATGTAACACATACATGTGTATATAATGTAATAAATAATATCAAGGGTACACCGCTACTACTTCCCCACTGGTTTGCTGCTTTTCCCCAACGCCGCACATCCTAAGAATCTCTCTCCAAAAAGGATTTCCCACAGACCGCTGGGAAAAGCACCACTACAAGAACCTCATGAAACAAAACCACCACGTCCATGTTATCAAGTAACCAGGTAGTTTTCTTGAGCCACCACAGATGGTATAATTTATATCATACATTGGGTATTATACCGAAAGTCATTAGAGCCCATACACAGAGTAAGGATTCTCAAGCCATCATAGCCTAAACACATAACACCTATAATAGTCCATAAGAAAACTATATCCAAAATATATGTCTGTGAATAACAAAAAGCCATTATATCCCTCTACACACATAGATGGGGAACTCTAACTGGTGTTCCTACCAACACAAGTAACTACTAAGAGAAGATAACTGGGCCAATGGGGGACTTCAGCCATCCATCCTTCCATCGGAATGTTGGGGAAAACACCCACTAGGACTCAAAATCCATGGGGAGTCAGTTTTCCTAACTGACGGGGCGGAGTACCGTATAGAAACACAAAAATTATAGAATATACTATAGTTCACAACCACACTATGAGAATAACCTATTCTTAGACTCAACTGCAACTAACATCTCTCCTACTCCAATATACTACTTCTGATACTAGGTATCTTAAAAGAACACAACCATTTAAAGAGAATTTATACATTAAACAATTCACTTTTTAGAAGTTTCACTTTACGTTAATTAATTATTTAAATATTAACTAACAATCAATAATATCAACTTTATATTTCATTAGCATCACACCCAATGTTCAATGTTCCTTTAAACTTTCAACCTCAACATTGCATCCCAGAACGCTCCAACTCCATAGGTTATCATCATTTATTCATTCATTAATATAAAGCATTACATTCCCATATTCCAAATAATTATAGAAAAACATTCTATGTTTCTAAACACAAGGGGGCCCAACATGGTGAGTAGATGAACAACCCATCGAGTCTTCACTTCCTATAGCAAGAGCATAGACCCATTATCCATTGAGAAGCTAAACACGGAATTCATATGGCATACCCCATGTGTCTTCTCCCATTTTCGAATAAGGGTAAGCAAGACCGGATTCCTTGAGAAGTGAGGAAATTAGACAAGATAACATATCAATAAATATAAGTAAGCATCCAAACATTCGCATGCAACCCATTTCATCATCCCTGGTGTCCTCCCCGACACCCACATGCATAAACTGATGCATCTCTCCACTCTAGTCACATAACACCCCAAGCTACCATGGTACGCTTCTCTTTGAATAATACAGTAGTGTGTGTTGTACGCAACTTCGAGTTCTAACACACACCACAAACAATCAAACTATTTGTTACGAATAGTAATACCCACTTTTTAAAATTTTATAAATTTTTTCTTTCAAAATGGACTTCATTTTTGGATTCGTAATATCGAAACTAACCTAAGGTAAAATTTTGGTATTTTTCTGAAAAAATTCAATTTTTGATGAATAGTGAAAAAACACTAGGTTATAGTTTAAAACCAAATTTTTATTTAAATAAATAATTATTTTATTTAAATTTATTTATTGTCAATATAGATATATAATACCTATATATGTTCAATGTAATTCATTGGAGTTAGTTTATAATAATTTTAGATATATTAAAATTTTATTGAACATTTCACCGTCTTTAACCCACCTCCTATGAGAATTTGGAAATTCACATAAAACTTAATTTTACCACTTCTATGACTGGAATTTCAAAAATCTAAGAGACACAGTTTATATGAAGGTGTAATATGTGGTTCAATATGATAAAAATATTTTTTGTTGAATAGTAACTTTTTTACTTTTAAATTCCACGCTTAAAAGTAAATAGGGTAATTTTGGCTAAAAATGATATTAATATTACCCTAACACATGCCCAAATTCTATTGGACAAGTGTATATCGACCAAAATCAACCTTAGGAATAAAATATTATCAGTTAGGTCCACTTGGATTAGATTAGGACATTTATTATTATTTAATTCAAAGAAGTGTTAAAAGAGTTAAAATCAAGTTTTAATTCATAAAACATTTTTAATATAGGGTTATACATAAGATAAATTTGATTATAAATATTCATTAGAAAGATAAGATGATTTACTACATAATGGTATTTTAGTAATAATTTTTAGATATTATATACTTTAATTTATTTATGACACAATGGTGATGCAGTAATTACCTAATTAATGAAATATTAAAATAATAGATATTATAAATATCCAAATAAATGTAATTTGAAGATTTTAATGAATTAAAATAATTTTATATGTTAATATGACATGTTAGTATTGATTTAATTATGTTTTTTCTAAGTAATAATTCTGTTATGAGTTTCAAAAATATCCAATACCAAATAGTTTCAAAATTGATATAAAAGAGTTTTTAAAAAACATATTATATTACTAATTTATATTCTATGCCTAAAAATATAAGGTTCTTCCATGAGACTTAAATAATGATATTTTTATTATTAATGGACCACTTGGGGGTCTCTTGGGTGTTTATAGTATGTTTATTGACTATCTAATATAAAAATAAAATGAGACTTGGTAAGTGTCAAACTAATTAACTAAGAGTTAAAACTATAATATAAGGATAATAAAGCGACCCAAAACTGTCTAAAACCTATTGGCTGAGTGTTTTTCGACCTATCTCCACCTTAAAAGTTAAATAATTTACTTTGGATCCATTATAAACCGAATATGAATTTATTATGAAATAATATTTCTAGCTTTTCCAAAGGTACCCCTCACCCATCTTATAAAAAGGAACTCCACCTTCTCACTAATTCACACATTCAAATCTTTTTTGATCGGCCTAAATCTACCCAAATACTCTCTAAACATCCTTCACATAACCCTAGAGTACTTATTTTGATCATAAATCCAACTTAATGAGCCCATTTGATCAAATCAAAAGAAAGAACCCGAAGAAGAGGTAATGTTTTCACCACCCTCTTTCAAGTTCCTTTCTTCTTCCACCTCTTCTTTCATTGTTATTTAAATTAAAAATAATAACTCTAGTATATTATATATACTATGATGTTATTATAAATATGGTATAACCATATTAAGTATTTTATCCATCCTTTTAATGACATGTCACCATACGTGCGTACGTACGCCCTACCGTCTCCACGTCGTGGTGTAATTGTTATTCAATACATTATTATTCGGATGGGTATAATAATGTAGTGTAATTAATGTAAATAATAAATATAATATGATAATGATTCGGTATATATGATATACCATCCAATTATATATTATTTTAATATCAAATGAATGATATTGTCGCTCATGCGTACGTATGGACTACCGTCTCCACGAACACGATGAGATTCATTTCCCATCGTATCCATTCAAGAATAATTCTCCTTTGATGATTAAATGTAATGTTTAAGAACCTAATTTAATTATGGATATGAATAAGATACAGCCTATCTATAACAATCACAGATTATGTAACAAAACATAAAAAATAAAACGAGCAAGTTAACACTTGAAATGATGATAATACTAAGATACTATTAACAAAGCAATGCTAAGAGATCATATATGATATCATATTAATTTATATGATTCTTGCATAATTTAATATGCCTTATTTCACCATTATACAAGATGTTAACCTACCCTCAACCATGGAAAATTATAAGGTAAGTATTTATTTCACAATCTCTTCATTATCCAAGGTTGTTTATACGTAATTATCTTTTGGGACCTCTTTATCATCCACATCCATGTTTCTCAAAAATGTATTTCAAATCATAATTAATATTTTACAGACTATGGGTTAAAGTCATTTTTTCCCTTATATGACTTTTTATAAGATGTTTATAAAGGAATGTTTCTGTCGTTTTCCGAGCAAGATCCTTTTTAACCTTTTCGACAGAATTAAGGTAATACTATCTTTTTAAATTATGAGGCGTGTGCGACTCTTTTCCACCATTATAAAATCGTCGAAGCATACCATAAAAGCTTATAAGAATATTTTCAAATTAAATGTTTTATTTTATAATAATGTAACTTTTAAATGATTTAAAAAGAATAGATATTTCTCTCAAATATTTTTGATTTCATCTATGTCAACATCCTTTGATGAATTTTAAGCTTATTTGAAGTTGATTTATTATGATAAAAAACATCAATATTGTATTAAATGTTTTGTGATATGTTTTATTGGGGATGTGTTATTTTTATACCATTCTTGGTTTATGGAGAAATTATTGACATTTCGTATTCTAGTTTTAATATAAATTTTTATGTTATTTTTAAATCTGTTCATATGAGAAATGCATTGGATATAATAAGTGATGGGTGGAGCCTGCTATAGCTCCTCGATGCATAGGTAGGTCTAATGATACAAACTAGAGTCTTAGAATAAGGCCTCACCAAAATCTTATTTGTATTCTTGGCACGAGGCCTTGGCTATGTGGTTATGATAGTATGACATTATGCATTCCATCATTATGAATGTGGTTATTGATATTGCATGTGATTATTCGATTAGTAGAATATCCATGTGAATAAGTAAATGGAATTACTTCATTTTATCTTCTCCATATTATGCTGAAGTTCAAGTTTTAATGTCTTTAGTTTAAGATATAAATCGCCTTAAATGTTTATGCTTCTTTATGAAAGTTTCCCCTATATTGTTATCCTTACTGAGCATCTGATCTCACCCCTTTCAATGTTTTTTTCCAGGATGTGAAGAAGTAATTTATGAATGACCTGTAGGGATAGTATGAAGGGATATGAAGAAAATATTTTGTTGTAGTAGTTTTCACTTTATGATGTAATGTAAACATTATGAATGTATCTAGTTATTCCAAGGCTACTAAACTAATCGGTCTTTTGATAATTGATCTTTTGTGATCATGCCAATATTATGTAATAATGCACTGAATCTGGCTAACTGGGGTTGGGGTGTTACTGTTGGTATCAGAGGAAGTTTAGTACAAACCTTGGCAGCTAGATTTAGATAAACTCTGATTAGAGCACATAGCCCTAAGATATACTTTTAGGATTAGTATAGAAAAACATCCTAGAATTTATGTATTGTAGAGATTTTTAGATTTTTCAGAGCAATACATCCATGTCTGGATACGAGCATGTAGAGAAAGATCGGGCATATATGTACCTAAGGGTAAAACCTGAAAACACCGCTTTGAGCTAGACTCGAACGAGAACTGGTGCACGAAAATGGGCCTTGCTTCACTCTTGGTTACGACACTCCTGGGGGATATGTTTAGGATAATTCACATTTTCTTTAAAACCATTATGAAGGGTTTATGAGTATATAATTCCTCAAAGAAACAATTTTTATGATTATGGATTATATCCATAAATAGTTCAATTTATGTTAAGTGTTTTACAAGTACAGAATGATGTATTTTGATTCATAAACTAATCTAGTTTATGCAATTATTTAGAAATTGCACCTAGTGGAATATATGGAAACCGTATCAATGCATGCACTCCATGTAGGGATTCCCCCCCCAGCTCAAGATAATTATAGTGGAGCTGGTGATGAAACTGGTGATGATCAGCTAATCACCATACTGGGACAACTCACTAATGTTATGAATAATAACCTTACCCGAATGGAGCACTCTGATCCGCAGTGTACAGGATCAATGTTAGATCGCTTCATGAGAAAACAACCACCAACGTTCAATGAGAGTAAAAATCCCTTGGTAGCTGAGAAATGGATAAATTCGGTAGAGAAAATATTTTAGGCCTTGGGGAGTAGTGAAAGGGAAAAAGTTATCATGGCAGTTTACCGCCTCACTAGAGATGCTGATCAATTGTGGTCCTTGATTCAAAACAAAAAGGATGACTAGGAAGTATATAATATGGAATTAAGGGAGTTCTAAGATATTTTCTTAAAAAAATACTTTACTCATTACCATCGAGCAGATATGGAAAGGAAATTTCTTGAGTCTGAGACAAAAGAAGTATGAGAATGTCACAAAGTATGAGGCTAACTTTACAAGGATAGAAAGGTATTCTATAGATTAAATATTTAACCCAAAAATTAATATTGACCGTTTCATTGATGGGTTACAACCGTTTCACCATTAAGAATTTGTCTCACAAACCTTCTCATTGTACGACGATATTGTCTCATGTGCTATCAAGAAAGAAAAGGAATTCCTTAAGTCTTATGACATTAAAGAAAATCAGGAGAAGAAGAGTTCTACTGATCACTCTGGGAATATAAATAAGGGGAATAAGGGAAAATTATAATATCCTTCCTGTAGTAAATGTGGGAAGAAACACCCTGATACATTATTAAAAGTAGTGGGAGTCTATTACAAGTGTGGTGAAAAAGGCCACCAAGATCATGATTTCAAGGGGAAGAAGTAAGATACTGATGTCCAATGCTACAATTCTAGGGAGATTGGACATTATTCAAATGAATTTATAAGTGTCAGAGAAACATACCTCAGAAAAGGCCAGGGGATCAAGGCCAAGTTTATGCTATCACTACTGCTGATGTAGAAGCTCCGAAAGACATGGTGGCAGGTAATTTAATGGTTTCCTCGTGTTTAGAAAATGCATTATTTGATTTTGGATCATCGCATTGTTTCATATCTTCCCAGTTTTCTAAGAAAATTATATATTTACAATTTGATTTAACAAGGGTGTTGTCATTTAATGATCCTAAGTGATGTATCATTTCAACAAAGTTTTGTGAATTATTCCCCATTAGAGCACATAAATGTTCTTTATCCACTGATCTCATCGTCATACCTATGATTGAATTTTATATAATCCTCGGTATGGAATGGATTTCGGACCATGATGAAAAAATTTATTGTAAGAAGAAGGTGGTTACTATTTTTGATGATGATGATAAGGAACACATTATCTTTAGAGAGGAATCATCACCACCTAATTCTTATCTAGATCCACCCCCAACTGCTCAACTAAATTCAATTATTTGGGAGGAAGGGAATAAAATGAATGTGGGTGAGGAAAAGAATATTCAAATAGAGGATGTACCTATTGTGAAAGAATATGTAGATGTGTTTCCAGACGATTTACATGGACATCCTCCAGAATGAGATGTTGAGTCTTCCAATGATTTAATTCCTAGATCAAGGACTATATCAAAGACCCCTTATAGAATGGACACTGTGGAATTAGTTGAACTAAAGAAACAACTAGAGAATTGAGTAGTAATAGATTTATTCTCCCTGCTATTTCTCCATGGGGAGCCCCTGTTCTTTTTATTAAAAAATAAGATGGATCTATGAGGTTATGTATCCACTATAGGGAAATCAATGCAATAACAATAAACAACAAGTATCCCCTACCTCGCATTGATGATTTATTTGACCAACTTCTTGGAGATCATTACTTTTCAAAGATTTACCTTCGACTTGGATATCATTAGTTGTGTGTGAAGAAGGAAGACATTCCAAAGACAGCATTTCGAACCAGGTATGGGCATTACAAGTTTATAGTAATGCCTTTTAGATTGACTAATTAAGCCTCTGTATTCATGGATCTAATGAATAGAGTTTTCAAGGAATATGTCGATGAATTTGTGGTGGTTTTTTTGATGATATCTTGGTATACTCCAAAATCTACAAAGATCATGAAAATCACTTGCACATTATCCTAAAGACTCTAAGAAGACATGAATTATATGGGAAGTTTAGCAAGTGTGAATTCTAGCTTCAGGAGATTTATTTTCTTGTCCATATTGTCTCTAAAGATGGAATCTATGTCGATCCTTCTAAGACCAAGGCAATCCAAGAATGGCCCACACCGACGAGTATAACTGAGGTACACAGTTTTATTGGTTTAGTAGGTTATTATCGACATTTCATCCAGAATTTTTCCCGGTTGGATAACCCATTAACAAAGCTCACATGTAAAGGGTTTAAATTTGTTTGGACAAATGAGTGTGAAGAATGATTCAAAGAACTGAAGAGAATATTAGTTAATGATTCTATATTGAATCTACCATTGGGTAATGATGAGTTCGTTATTTATAGTGATGCATCGAAGAAAGGACTTGGTTGTGACCTTATGCAGAATGATTGGGTTATTTCCTTTGTATCACGACGGTAGAAAATTCATGAGAAAAACTATCCTACTCATGATCTCAAGTTAGCAGCTGTGATATTTTCTTTGATGATATGGAGACAATACCTCTATGGTGAAAAATTTGAGATTTATACTAATCACAAGAGTTTGAATTATATTTTCTCACAAAAAGAACTCAACATGAGGAAAAAGAGATGGATTGAATTACTGAAGGATTATGATTGCATGATACACTACCACTTGGGGAAGGAAAACAAGGTGGAAGATTCTTTGAGAGGAAAATATCATGGATTTTTGAACAATATGAGAATTGCAAGGGATCCACTTTTCATGGGTCTAGTGAAGTTCGACATGGGAATGACCATGGAAGGTGAAACATCAATGCTTTTTCAAATGGTTTCCAAACCATATTTACTAGAAAGGATTAAGAGTTCTCAGACCGATGATGAAGAATTTCAAAAAAATATTGAAGCTATGAATGATAGGAGATTGAGAGGCTTTTTGTATGAAGAAGGAATTTTAAAATTTGGGAAGAGATGTTGTTTTCCCAATATACCTGATCTGAAAAGGGAATTGTTAGATGATTCTCATAGCTCCGATTTCTCTATACACCCTGGGAGCACCAAAATGTATACAGATTTGAAGGAACACTTTTGGTGGGAAAACATGAAGAGGGATATTACTGATTTTTTATCAAGATGTATGGTTTTTCAACAAGTGAAAGCTAGAAGGAAACATACTAGAGGAGTCATGCAACCTCTTCCCAAACCTGAGTGGAAATTAGATAATAGAACGATGGACTTTGTCATGGGACTACCAAATAATCCTTGAAGGCACGATGCAATATGGGTTATTTTTGATCGTCATACCAAGTTAGCACATTTTCATGCTTTAAGAACATATCTACCACTGGAACGTCTAGAAAGAGTATATATTAATGAAGTTGTGAGACTTCATGGAATAACCCTATCGATTGTTTCAGATCATGATCCCTATTATATTTCATGATTCAGGAAGAGTCTTCAAGAAGGACTTGGATACTGAACTTCGTTGGAGCACTGCCTACCACCCTCAAACAAATGGACAATCAGAATGGACTATTCAAAACTTAGAATACATTTTGAGATCTTGCTCACTTGACATTCAGGTTATGTGGGATCAATATTTACCTCTGGTAGAGTTTTCCTATAAAAATATCTTCCATTCTAGTATTAAGATGGCACCATATGAAGCATTATATGGAAAGAGATGTCGCACACCAACCTGTTCGGATCACATTAGTGAAAGAAAACTTGTAGGCCCAGAACAGGTGGAGGAAATAATGAAAAAGGTAAAGTTAATCCAAAACCACATCAAAGTAGCTCAAAGTAGGCAGAAGAGCTATGCCGATAACCGAAGGAAGGATTTGTAATTTCTGGTAGGAGATCATGTTTTATTGAAGGTATATCAGTGTAAAGGAGCTATATGTTTCGGTTAGAATGGTAAATTGAGTCCCAGGTACAACGGACCTTTTGAAATTCTAGAACTAATTGGGGCTGTAGCTTACCATTTGGCAATGCCGCCAAGTCTCTCCGAAATTCACGCTGTGTTCATCACTGTTGAGGAAATACATGCCTGAACCAACGCATGTACTCACCTATGAGGAATTAGGACTGGAACCCGATCTATCTTATTGCGAAGAGCCCGTCAGGATTCTTGTTACAAGAGAACAAGTACTAAGAAACCGGACGACTCTCCTGGAAAAAGTTCTATGGAGAAACCATAAGTTGGAAGAGGCAACATCGGAACCTGAGGAACTTATGATGAAGAACCATCCATGTATTTTCATTAAGTATTATTCTAGAAAATTTGAGGATGAAATTATTTGAAGGAGGGGATAATGTAACACCCCAAGCTTCGACGGTACACTTCTCTTTGAATAATACAGTAGCGTGTGTTGTACGCAACTTCGAGTTCTAACACATACCACAACCAATCAAACTAGCCGTTATGAATAGTAATACCCACTTTTTGAAATTTTATAAATTTTATCTTTCAAATTTGACTTCATTTTTGGATTTGGAATATCGAAATTATCCTAGGCTGAATTTTTTTTATTTTTCTAAAAAATTTCAATTTTTGATGAATAGTAAAAAAACACTGAGTTATAGTTTAAAACGAAATTTTTATTTAAATAATTATTTATTTTATTTAAATTTAATTAAGGTCAAAATAGATACATAATACTTATATATGTTCAATGTAATTCATTGAAGATAGTGTAGAATAATTTTAGATATATAAATATTTTATTGAACATTTCACCGTGTTTTACCCACCTCCTAGGAGAATTTGGAAATTCACATAAAACATAATTTTATCTCTTATGTGAGTGGAATTTCAAAAATCTGAGAGACATAGTTAATATCAAGGTGTAAAATTTGGTTCAATAAGATAAAAATAATTTTTGATAAATAGTGACTTTTTTATTTTGTTTACCGCGGTTTAAACTAAATAAGGTAATTAAGGGTAAAAATGAGATTTATATTACCCTAACACATGTCTTAATTCTATTGGACAAGTTTATATCGACCAAAAACAACCTTAGGAATGAAATATTATCATTTAGGTCCACGTGGATTAGATTAGGACATTTATTATTATTTAATTCAAAGAAGAGTTAAAAGAGTTAAAATCAAGGTTTAATTACTAAAAAAATTTAATATAGGGTTATACATAAGATATATTTGATTGTAAATATTCATTAGAAACCTAAAAATATTTAATACTAATGGTATTTTATTTATAATTTTTAGACATTAAATAATTTAATTTATTTATGACATAATGATGATGTTGTAATTACCTAATTAATGATATATTAAAATAATTGATATTATAAATAACCAAATAAATCTAATTTCATACTTTTTATGAATTACACTAATTTTATATGTTAATATGAAATGTTATTATTGATTTAATTATATGTTTTCGAAGTAATCATGTTGTTATGATTTTAACAAAAATTAAATACCAAATAGTGTCAATATTGACATAAAAGGTTTTTTAAAACAAATATTATATTATTATTTTTTCTTCTATTCTTCAAAATCTAAGGTTCATCCAAGAGACTTAAATACTTATAGTTGTATCATTAATGGACCACTTGGGGGTCTCTTGAATGTTATTGTATGTTTATTGACTATATAATATAAAAATACAAAGAGACATGGTAAGTTTCGAACTAATTAACTAAGAGTTAAAACTAAATGATAAGGTTAATAAAGTGACCCAATCCTATCTAAAACCTATTGGTTGAGTGGTTTTCGACCTATAACCACGTTAAAATTTAAATAATCCACTTTTGAACCATTAAAAACCGAATATGAATTTATTATAAAATAATATTTCTTTCTTTTCCAAAGGTTCTCCTCACCCCTCTTATAAAACGGCACTCCCCCTTCTCACTAATTCAAACATTCAAAGCCTTTTGTCTCAGCCAAAACCTGCATAAATACTCTCTAAAATTCCCTCACTTGAACCTAGATTCCTTAGTTTGATCATAAATTCAACCTAAAGAGCCCTTTTGACCAAATCAAAAGGAAGAACCCGAAGAAGAGGTAATGTTTTCACCTGTGTATTTCAAGTTCATTTCTTCTTCCACTTCTTCTTTATTTGTTATTTCCATTCTAAAATAATAACTCCAGTATCTTATATATACTATCATGTTATTGTAAATATGGTATAACCATATTCAGTATTCTATCCATCCTTTGAATGACATATCACTATACGTGCGTGCGTACGGCCTATCGTCTCCACGTCGTGGTGTAATTGTTATTCAATAAAATATTTTTTGGATGGGTATAATAATGATGTGTAATTAATGTAAATAATAAATATAAAAAGATAATGATTATGTATATATGATTTACCATCAAATTACATATTATATTAATATCAAAAGAATGATATTGTCACTAGTGTGTATGTATGGACTACCCTCTCCACGAACGAGATGAGATTCATTCCCCATCATATCCATTCAAGAATAATTTTCACATGATGATTAAAGGTAATTTTTAAGAACCTTAAATCATTTTGGATATGAATAAGATAAAACCTATCCATAACAAACACGGCTTATGTAACAAAACATAAAAAATAAAACGAGTAAGTTAACACCCCAAACGACGATAATACGAAGATACTATTAACAAAGCAATGTTAAAAGATCATATATGATATCATATTAATTTATATAATTCTGGTATAATTTAATAAAAATTATTTCACCATTATACAATAGTTTAACCTACACTCAACCAAGGAAATGTACAGGGTAAGGGTTTATTTCACAATCTCTTCATTATCTGTGGTTGTTTATACGTAATTATCTACTGGGACCTCTTTATCATCTACATTCATGTTTCCTAAAAATGCATTTCTAATCATTCTTACTATTTTACAGACTACAGTTTAAAGTCATTTATACCCTTGTTTCACTTTTTATAAGATGTTTATAAGGGATTCTTTCTGTTTTTTTTCCAAATAAGGACCTTTTTAACCTTTTCAACAGAATTAAGGTAATACTGTCTTTTTAACTTATACGGCGTGTGAGACTATTTTCCACCGTTATAAAATCATCAACGCTTCACATAAAATCTTATAAGAATATTTTCAATGTAAATGTTTTCTTTTATAATTATGTAACATTTAAATGATTTACGAAAATAGATATTTCTCTCAAATATTTTTGAGTTCATCTATGTCAACATCCTTTGATTGATTTTAAGATTATTTGAAGTTGATATATTATGATACAAATCTTCTATATTGTATTAAAGGTTTTGTGAAATGCTTTATTGTGTATGTGTTATTTTTATAACATTCTTCCTTTATGGAGAAAGTATTGACATTTCGTATGCTAGTTTTAATACGAATGTCTATGTTATGTTTAAACCTGTTCATATGAGGAATACATTGGACTTAATAAGTGATGGGTGGAGCCCGCTATATCTCCTCTATGTATCGGTTGGCCTCATAAAACAAACTACTGTCTTGGCACAAGGATTTGAAAAAATCATATTTGTAGTCTTGGCATGAGGCCTTGGCTATGTGGTTATGATAGTATGGCATTATGCATTCCATCATTACGAAAGTGGTTATTAATATTGCATGTGATTATTCGACTAGAAGAATATAAATTTAAATAAGTAAATGGAATTATTTATTTTTATAATTTCCATATTATTCTGAAGTTCAAGTTAAAAAAGCTTTTGTTTTAGTTATACATTGCCTTAAATGTTTATGCTTATTTATGAAAGTTTCTGCTATATTGTTATCCTTACTGAGCATCAGAGCTCAACCATTTCAATGTTTTATTTTTCCCAGGATGTGAAGAAGTAATTTATTAATGACCTATAGGGATAGTATGAGGGGATATTAAGACAAGATGTTGTTGTAGTAGTTTTCACTTTATGATGTAATGTAAACATTATGAATGTATTTAGTTATTCCAAGGCTACTAAACTAATCGGTCTTTCGAGACTAGATATTTTGTGATCATGCCAATATTATATAATAATGCACTGACTCTGGGTAACTGAGGTTGGGGCGTGACAAGTCATCAACTGCTTCCACACCCAATAGGCATCATTGCCCGTACATATCATAAAAGCCTTCCAGGATCACATCACAACACAAGCTGATAGAGAAAAACCATCATATCAATTGGGATATTTGCCCTTAAAAAGGTAAGTGGGTAACTGAAAACCCTACATGGAAATATCTTTTATCAAATAATCAGTTCTTTAATCTATCTTAGATTAAATGATTCATTATTCATAGGTTCCAAATTTAGGAAACCTAAACAATTATCCCAAATAATTGAACATGCTTACTCCACCAATTTGATTAACATAAAATTACAACCAACAGATCCAGATTTATTTACATTCTTCTTTATCTTTAACAAAACAATTATTAGTTAATTACGGCTTTACATTCATTACCCATTTCCATGAAGAATGAATAGATAAAAAAATCATTGATATCACACTATCTATAAAAACAAGAAGCAATAACATATGATCATTTACAATTTATTTATCCAGTTCAAATATTTATTATTCTAATTCTGTTGTGATCGAGTGTGATAAAATATGATTACTCTACAGTTTCAAATAAAAGAAAAGGGATGCAGTGAATCCCCTACCTCAAACGTTTCTTGATGTTCTTTATACCAGAACGAGCCTCACAACAGGTTACAATCTCCTCCCCCATGACAACTGTATCCACCTGAGGATGCATAGACACCACTACACTTGTAAAAACCCAAGAAAGGTTCATCAGGAACATAGGGATATAATTCCATAAAAGGGCAAGGACAAACACAAAGAGATGAACTGAAAAATAATGACGATAGATCATACCTTATATTGAAGATTGATCGATACTTTTTGGTTTCATCAAAATAGAGTGGAACCAATCGAGGGAGGAAAGTTTGATTTTTTAAATCCTACAGGATGGAATGTAAGGTTAGATCATCTCATGTCCAAGAAAAAGGATGAAGAACAAGGGTGGAAGATATACTATCCCCTTAGAATATTTAATGGAGTAGTGGTTTAAGATACGCTAGATTTCCCAATAAAAGTGGATCACATTCAACAATGCGGTTTGACCAAGTAAAAGCATCATGAGACTTAAGGAAATTAATATAAGAGTTATGGACTTTATATCAACTTTAGAGTTCATAAAACTAGGATTTAAATTAATTTTACATCAAAAGAAATTTTAAAGGGGTGAAGTTGTTGGAAGCTGGAAGAACTGTTCACAAACCCAAAATTTGCAAAAGGAAAAACATTATTCATGAACCTCACAGTTGGAACCTCACCGTTCTGGAAACACTATTCATGAAATCAAAATTTGGCAAAGGAAAAACTCTATTCATGAACGTCATTGTTGGAACCTCACCGTTTTGAAAAAACTATTCATTAACTCAAAATTTGGAAAAGGAAAAACAATATTCATGAACCTCACCCTTGAAACCTCACCGCTAAAACCTCTCTATTCTGGAAATAATGTTCATTAACTCAATATTTGGAAAAGGAAAAACATTGTTCATGGACATCACCGTTGGAACCTCACCATTCCGGAAACACTGTTCATGAACTCAACCGTTGGAAAATAAAAAAACACTATTCATGAACCTCACCATTAGAACCTCACTGTTCTGGAAACGCTGTTCATGAACTTAAAATTTGGTAAAGTAAATATCATTGGAACCTCATCATGGGAACTGTTCACATTGGCCTCACCGATAGAACTGTTCACCTCAACCTCACTGATGAAACTGTTCACATCGACCCCACCAATGGAACTGTTCACATCGACCTCACCGATGGAACTTTTCACATCGACCTCACCGATGGAACAGTTCACATCGACCACACTGATGGAACTCTTCACATCAACATCACCCATGGAACTATTTACCTCAACCTCACCGATATAACTTTTCACATCGACCTCACCGATTAAAATGACCCCTTAACTTGGAATTTGGTAAAGTGTTGGGGTTTTGTCACATTGGCCTACCAGAACACCTCAGACACCATATTTTAGTAATGAAATGGACTAGAGAGGTCCGAGATGTTAAAATTATGTTATATTAATCATGTAATTTTAAATGATTTTCCATCATAAGTTTTCTATTAAGAATTTTCTAGAATATATTGAAAGGAACTGATGAACTATAATATTTATTTAATAGAAATGGTATATTTCATGGAATATACCTGATTTCATGAATGATAACACTTAATATGTTCCTAAGTATGAGATAATGGTGTTGGGATTATGTTTTTATTGAAAAATATAATGTAAATTAGATAGTAATGATTACATTTCAAATGCTTAACAATTCATTGAAAATGTGATTTATTTTTTCATTGATGGAGTTTAAATCATTTTTCAGATTTATTTAAAATATGAAATTATATTTATTTTTATGTAAAAAATAATCATGTATGTTTTCAAAAAAAATTACTATAATTATTGTTATTAACATGTTTCATGAAAATATATGATCAATGTATTCACATATATGGTCTAGGACATTAATAACCACTTCTTATTGTCTGAGGGATTAAATAATATTAATTTCATATATTTGTTGTCATTTTATAGTAATTTTAGGATTTTAGTTTTTTCTATACATGGAGGATCCTTACGGTAAAAAATTCATGAAAAGGATTATGTTTATCATTTGATGTTATTTCAAAACTGTTGCATAAAATTTTATTTTTTATAATTACTATAGATTGAAGGATTGAATTATCATTACTTTATAAATCTTATGATCTATAAGTGCTTCAAGAATAAAAAATTAAGATAAATTTCATAAATTAAGAGATATTTTTTTGATGAAAATTTATGGATGATATTTTTATTATGTAATGGAATGAAATAATGTAAGTACGTATTGTCATGATAATTCGTCAATTATAGAAAAACTATTTTGATGAAAAATTATCTCATTACAATAATTTCTGACGAGGCCATTGGCCTTTCCACACTTTTTTGTTTCATGGTTTTGTGGTTGTTGATTTTCACATGATAATTCAAGTTTTTGTGATCAATGATATCTATCACTCTCCATCATTATTTATAAATTACACTTTATCTTTCTTGACCAAATGTTCAGTTTCGACATATTTTCTCCTATAGAGAAACATTGTATTTTTATTAAATATTATCTTTTCACATCTCATTATCTCTTCTAAAGAGGTTTTTAATTTAATTTTTTATGATGTTGGTTTCCCAAAAGCAGTTTTAAAATGTTAATCCATTTTTTACTTAGAACATGTTTAAATTGAGAGGATTCAATTTATTTAATGGGGTAGAATTTTACATCGTGATATTTTCTGAATTTTTATTTTCAAATAAATTTAATCATGTCAATACATATTTACATGATACAATGTGTCATGATTGATTTAAATGAAACATTGACTTTCATTTTTGTTACAAAAAACACTGAGTGTAACTTCAGTTAGATGCAACATCGAGTGTAAACGAATTGTGAAATACTATTAAACTATTTTTATTTAATATGATAATAATAATATATCTATTATAATGGATATTATGAGCAGTATTATCCAAATTATGAAAATATATGGTTTACACATTTATATATAATGAAAAAATATTTATATAATTAATTATAAATTAAAATAAAATCCATTTGAAAATAATGGAAATATTTTTATTAAAAACTATTCATTTTTTTCACTAACATGTTTTAGATCAATAAAAATTAAAAAATATTGGTGTATTATATTAATGAAATATATATATTATATATGCACATAAATTTCTAACATTGATATTTTTCTATAGTCAAGAGATTAGAATAAATCCCATCTTTAATTAATATATTAATCTTAAAATTCATTTTTTTGCTTTTTCTAAACTTATTTTAAAATTTAGTTATGGAATTTTTACTAAATAAAAATTGAAAAGTCAGTTTTAATTTTTTATTTATAAATTTGAAATTATATAGGGTTGAATTTTAATTTTTTGGAGATCATAAAATCAGAAATAGTTAAAAGAAAATATTGGTTTTATGTAAAATTTCCTTATCATTAAATGAATTTAAAAGTAAATTAAATTTTAATATGTGATTAAATGTAAAATTATTAAAATTAAGTAACAATTATTCCAATTATGGTCATTGGAATAAATTTTATATTAAATTTTTATATACAAAAATTATAAACTTTTCCATTTTGAAGACCAAATTTTCATCCTATTGGGGAGATAAATTTAAAACTAATACTTTAAACTTATGATATTGGAATTTGGAAAATTGTATTCTATATTTAGAATAAGAAAAATTGATATTATCAAATAATTTCAACATAATTTAATACCACTATGAAATTTAAATGTATCAAACAATTAATTACAATAGTAAAGATGAAAATTGTGTTATTTGGGAGGTTAATCTAAAATTATTAAGAGTTAAAAGACCGGGATACTTGTGAAACCCCTATTAAATATAACTATTTCTACCTTATAAATGATAATTTTTGATAATGTTCTAATTGAGAGCCTTCTGAAATTTGAAAAATGTCAGAACACCTTTTTATTTTAAAATAATACATGTGTACTACTCACCTCATTTATAACATGCCACCCCACCCATATACCCTGCATAATTTTAAAACACATTTTCTCAGAAAGGACCTTAAAAATGCAATTCCATACATACTTCCAATAATCATAAAATCTGTTCCATGGTCAGAAATCAAAGATACAAATTCCTTTTATGAAAACCAAATGAAGTTTTTTGAAGAATATGAAACATCCCTAATCATGTGTTTTATTTTATTTTTTCCTCAATCTATTTCAATTATTATTAATCAGTTATAATTTACAAACACATTATATAATATATACGTATATGTTGTTAAGTTGATGTAATAACCTAAATCCTTATCCCCTTCTATAAAATGGGATAAGAAATTATTAATTGTGAGTACAATGAATTATAGACTCACAAAATGATGCCATTCGTATTCTATCACCACGTCTCAATGATGGAGATAATTATTGATTTAAGGATTATATATAATATCTATGATATTAGTATAACTATTTAATTAAAATACCACATATATATTCTTACTACATAACCTATGGGAATACAATAAGCTCTCTCGTGTTTGCAGAAAACTACCTACTCATGAAATGATGTGTTGTGTTTTCATTTTTGTTTTAAATGGATGTTTATATTTAACGATAAATTAATTTGATATTATATATTCAATATAATTATAATTATGAAATTATTATATCAAATATATCTTTATAATTTTCATTCCACGGTGGATACGATAATTTCATTAATTTTTATAGTGGACCACTACTTTATGAAGTGATTCCATTTGTATTTATCAAACTCTTTATATGGATGGTAATAATGGAAATTTTAAATAAATATATGCGGTGTGTATGAAAAAAAAAATTAATCTATAATGTTAATATTTTATTTACCACTATTTATTTTATTTTATTGAGAAAATCGAAACATCATTCATGTGTACGTATGACCTAGAATCTCCATGAACTATGTATTTAAGTTAATGACATCTTCCTATATGATAATGGTTTTAAAATCATGTGAAATCTATCCATGATATAAATATAATATATAAATTACATTTTTTTGAATGATATATTTCTGGTAATGAATCAAATAAGTAATTCAAGATACATGGTTAATAAAAGGTCACAAGTAAATAAGATGTGGTTTTAAATATATAAATATGGTTTTTAATAAATATATATAATAAAATTATAATTTTTATACAGGCTGTTAAAATATGTATGATGAAAGTATAGATTAATCGTTTGAGATTTATATCCTCTCTTTTATTTAAGGGAGAGCTATGCCATGCTCACCACTTATTTCATTTATATAGTTTATATAGTATCCCATTAACATATTATATATTTAATATAATTATTTTCATGATATATAAATATTATTTTCATTTGATTATTTATTTGGTATAATGATTCAAATGATTAATAATGTGGTAAGATATTTTCATATTAGTTCTATTTTAATTGAGAAAAATTCCATAGTCACCATGTTTTTCTTTTATGAGTGTATATTCTATCCTTAAATTTTTTTGGGATACATTTACTAAAAATAATATGGAATTGAAGTTCCTTTTTATGACCTAAATTTCATGGGGTTTAAGCTGTTATAGTTACCAATACATGAAGTTTATTTTCCTCTATTTTTTTTGACACCAGTCATATTATTAATCTATCATCATTAATTATTTGTATATACTACCACATTGACATGTTATATCATGAATATAATTCTATTCATGATATAAACTTTTTCAATTTATGTTAATATTTCATGGGCCATATGTTTCAAAAGTTACCAAAGTTGAATGTGTTTGATGATATAATATCTTAATTTATCACGATTTTTTAAGATTAATCCTTATATTAATAAATATAATGATATATAATTGAATAACATATTTTATTTTATTCTCCATTGTTTATTTATTCAGGATATGTGTTTCCCTTTATACTACTCTCTTTATTAACTCATTATTTCAAAATACTTTTTTAAAAAAAATACCTTTATTAATATCATAGATCCAAAACACCTTCTCTAACTAATTAATGTCACAAAAAAATGTTTTAAAAATAAATTTATTTTTAAAATATTATTAATTCATTAAATATTTTCCCATGTTATAATTTTTAAAAAATGTTTCAAAAGGAATTTTAATGTAATTATCAAAATAAATCCAATTTTCCCATTACCAAAAGTGGGAATAGTTCATTTGTTTTAACATGTAATGAAAGAACAAGATTTCAAATATCATGAAATTAATTTTACAAGAATATTCTATAATTTTTCTCATTTATAATTTTCAAATAAGAGTATTTCATAAATTTTTTATGTTTTAAAAATTGTTTTTCTATGTGTGCTGGTTATTTTACACATGGAATTTCCCATGCAATATTTCAAAATAATATTCCATCTATGATAAAAACAGTTGATGTTACATAAGATTTACTAGGGAAATGACCAAATAATACCATAATCATTCAATATAAATATGTTTTTTGTTTATGATTAAAATATGTTTATGGAAATAGTTTCACTTCCACAGGTTATACCATGATAAAGTGTTTATGAGATGTGTTTGTCTTTCATTCATTGAACTGTGATAACAAATTTATGAATCCTATTTTCATTAATGATTTATATAATAATAAAATTTTAATTAAACCCATTTATTTTCTTTGGGTTAATCTATGATGATATTTTTATGAAAACTATTTTCTTTTCATTGGGAATAATATTAAAAATGTTTTAGGAAACCCATTTCTTTTAAAGGATTTTTATATGATGAATGTTTTATAAAGACCATTTCTTTTTATGGTTTATAATATAATGAATGTAAAATGATCATGTGGAAAACATATGTATTATATTTATATGTTTGAATATTAAACCTATATCTACCCCATTTACTCTTATTGATAATTTAAGATCACTATATCTTATGCTTCATTTACCTTGGATATTTTAGAGACCCAACGCTTGAAATACATGGAAAGTACATCACTTTTGCGGAATACTTAACACATAAAAAAAACTAAAACTCAATGATCATAATAGTTTAGTGTCTTTCGAAACTCGGAACATAATCTTCTAATCATGGTGAAAGATCTTCAACATATCCCATAAAGATCTTCCCATTTTTTATTAACTAAAACCTTTCATTATATCCTAAGGAAAAGAAAAAATATAAAGTGTGAGCTCAAATTCTCAGTAAGGGTATACATAGAGAATATAAAACAATCAATAAACATTTGAATTTAAAAACATGACCATAAAATCTAAACATCAAAATCTTGAGCAATGACATAAAACATTGTGGTATATAACGTATAAATCATAAAAGAATATTAATCATGATAAAATAGAATAGGAATAAAACTTTTAATTGTTGTAAATCATTAAAAACATGATATGATTTCCATAGTAGCCAAGGCATTGCTTCCAAGACTATCTTAGTGGACAAAGTCCCTTACTGAACCGGGTTTACTTGTCCTTCCAGCCCTGTATTACTGAACTGGATATACTTTCCATTCTATCCATGTCTATCTCATGAGATATAAATCTTTACCCAATTCATTGGAAGGAGATATAGGTCCCACCCATCTCATATTTAAATCATTCTTATGTGTGACAAAAGTCAATCATAAATCATTCATCATAACCCAAAGAATAAATTAGGTTTCATAAACATCATTCCATCATAAAATAATCCATATAAAACAAATGGATATCATTTAATCATAATAAAAGTGAAACCATATAAATCATAGATACATTACACTTGAAACAAAGTCATATGAAATTATGTCATCTTAGATGGTAAATAGTTTTGATAAAGCACTTGAAATGAATTCTTGAGGAAAATATCCTTTTTCTTGAAAATCATTTTCTTTTCCCAAATTCCATTCAATTTTAAAAGAAAAGGATTTTGTTGAAAATAGTCATGAAATATTTTAGATTAATATTCATTAAAATAAGGCATTATGAAACCGTAAAAATCCATTCATTCTGTATATGTTAAAAAAACATTCTCCTTGTACTTTTTCTGGAAGAGTAAAAAAGTACCACGTATAGTAAACAAAAGAAATATTATTTCCATAACACAAAGTAAAAGTCAAAGAGGGGTAAAAATTACATTAAGCATACATGGATGAATATGAAACACTTTATGAAAAACATTTTATGGTCATGGATGAAAAATATAACCCCAGTAAATACTTACGTATAAGCGATCTTGGATAAAAATGAGATTGCAAAGTTATCCCTTACCTTAGGTCTAATTTGTTTCGTACGTATCTGATCCTCTTGTATAATGATTTAAATAATGTCATTGACTTATTACAGAATCATAATAATTTTTATGATATCATATATGTTCATATTCTTATCTTTTTATTAGTAATATTTCATTGCTACTTGTTATTTGGGTGTCTATTGCTTTATGTTCTTATGCATGTTTTGTCGAATAAATTCTTATTATTATTTTTAGGTTATAGATACCTCACTTAAAGAATGTTATTAGTGTAATATATATCATATTTATTCATTCAATTAATTTATTTAATCATTATTCAATGATGATCATGTAAAAGGAGTCACATCACATCGTGGAGACGGTAGGACGTACGTACGCACGAGCGAAGATATAGTTCCAATGATCATGGAATTGTATTGAAGTGTATGTATACTGTTTCAGAATCAATATAACTTTAAAATAACCATATATATTTATTCTTTACACTATTATACCCATCCAAGTAAGGTGGTGGTGGAAAAAAGATTACACCACAGCGTGGAGACGGTATTTCGTACGTACGCATGCACGGTGATTTCATTTTCCGTGGGATGGATATAAGGTGAAATAGGGTTGTTTTATATTTATAATAACATATAAATATATCATTTATACTAATTTAATTTAATTCATAATTAAAAAACTAAAGAATAAGAAGTATAAGAAGAAATAAATTTGAATGAATCGGTAACAGATATTACCTCTTCTTCGACACGCCTCTATGAAACCTCATCTTAGGGCACTAAAATTGGTATTTGAAGAATACAATGACCTCTAGTATGTTTCTAAAGAGTTTGATAAGGGAAATGGTCAAGGGTTGGCCAAGATTGAAGTCTCAAAATGTTGTGAGGAGGAGAGGGAGGTGGTGCCCTTTTATAAGGGAGGAGAGGGGCACCTTTGGAATTATAAGAAATATTAATTTATAATAAATTCCAAACCCACATAAAAACCTCCAAAATGACTAAAATATGAATATTAGATGATATACGGTTGTAATATCATCAACCAATAAAATTTAGACAAGTTGGGAATTTATTTTAAACATTATCACCTTAATTTATCTTATATAATATATTTAATTTTATTTGTGGTAATAATATTCTAAATTTTAAATCATTATAAATAATTACTTATATGTTTTGAATTGTCCATAATTGTATGATTTATAACATTTTAGACCATATAAATTTAATTTATAATTTTTAAATATTTTTTTGTGATTTTTAAACAATTTTATAATATGTAATGTTTAAAAAATAACATAAGTGTCAATTTTGACACTATTCATTTATTTGAGTTTAAATAAAATATATTCAGAAGATATGTTCGAAATAAAAGATTTAATATATTCATAACATTTCATTTTTATCTATAAAATTAGTGGATCACATTAAATAGTTCATATAATATTTATTTTAAAACATTAAAAATCATTTATTTTATATTTCAATCAATAAAATAATTTCAACATCACTATTGTGTCATAATTAATTATATTTATTTAATCCCTAAAAGTTATAAATAAAATCATATGATGTAGATAATTTTATTATGTTTCTAGGAACTATTTATATCAGAATTATTATGATTTTTATCATGAAATTAAAATTATTATACTTATAAGATTTAAAAGAGTGACATGTTGTCACTTTCTTTTGTTTTAATAATATTTATATTATTTCATTGTAAAAAGTCCATTAAATGAATCTAGTCCAACCCTTAGGTTCTATTGGTCGACTTTTGTTATCATACAATAGGATTTTGGAATGTTTTAGGGTAATTTTATAATTTTATTTTTACCCTTAATTACTAGATTTACCTTTAACTGTAATAAATAAAAATTACCATACTTACTATTCATAATATCAAAAAATTAAAAGTAACCAATTAAAATAATTTGGACCCACTGAATAAAAATATGTAATCCATTTTTCAAAATTCAAAATACATAAGTTGAAGCAATTAAATTAAAAAATTTCCCGTTGTTAAGAAAATGAGTTTTAAAAGATAAAATATTTCCAAAGATTAAAATGTTTTTACCTATGAATTTAATGTAAAATTGACTGTAATGAAATAAATTATATTAAATTGATAAAATATAATCTATTTATACTTTAAAACCATTCAATATTATAATTTAACAATATAAATTATTGTGATGAAAAAGGTTGTTTTTAATCAAAATATAGCGTATTTTTACTATTCATTAAAATATGAATGTTATCAGAATAAGATGAAAATTTTATCCAAAGTAAATTTTTATATCATTCTTCCAAAGAAGAATTTTATTTTGTCAAATTTTACTTATAAACGTTTCAAAACCTAGATTTAATTTGGGTGCACTATCAAATGGCGGTAAAACTGCATTTTTTTAAAAATACATATTTTACCCGAAAATATTTATTCTGTTCTCATACCATGTTCTATAAAATGTGTAATATGAATAATAATGTTATAAAATTCATAATTTTGTTAATAATATTCATAACGACTAGTCCATAATAATATTATAATAAGATATCACTGTTTAGTGAAACCCGGCATTGCGTACTACACACGCTATCGAGGAAGGTCGTGATTGCGTGTAATGCAATCCAAGACAAGGCTGCATGTAGTGAAAGTTGTCTTTGGTGTTTCATATAACATAATAAAAACTGATTTCGTTTATTCATTAAAAAAATCTATACTTAATGTTGCGTAGAATAATTTCGAAAAAAACGAACTTGAAATTGTGTGTAACACGAGCCAAGAATAGTGTTGCATATACTGCAAGTTAATACGATGTTGCCTATAGTAAAAGATAATCTATTTGTGTTGTAAAATAGAAGGAATCAAAGAAATTAAAATTAATATATCTCATAAAATCTCTGGGTGTTACATTCTACCCCCCTTAAAATGAATTTCTCCATCGAAATTCGTTGGGGTTGTAAATGGTTTACAACTTGAAAGTTTCGTTCGTAGAAATCCACATCTTAAAAAAGAATACCAAAACTTATCTTTAAAAATAAAATAATGAAATTTAACAGTTAACCAAATTAACTAATCACTAGGTTTCCACATAATAGAACATAGGTGAAAATATATATATGGAAGATAAATCTAATCATCAAATTATGATGGAGAGTGGTAGAGAACATGGCTATGAAAAATCCAACAACCACAAAGACATAAATTTGTGATGATCTAAGGTACCATTTGATTCATCAAATATAAGAGCACCAGGAAAACATTATTGGTTTTCATGCCGTGAACTATTTCCACTTCATCTCATTAAGAAATGGAGTTGAATTTGTTATTCGTGAAGTGGTAGTAGATCATGTGATAGAATGATGGGTCATTCCATATTTTTCACAAAAAAGGTTAGCAAAAGTTATCAAATATACATAAGTCCATCTATGTTGAGGTTAAACATTTATGAATAAAAATATGAACTTATACTTCTTTTATCATACCACATAATAAAATAAAACTAGTTTCTAATAACCATGGACTTCGTGTAGGCTAGTGGTACGCGATAAAGGCATGTCGCACTTCGGTTGTGGGTTTGATTCCCGCAACCTTGTCCGACGTGACGGGTTGTCGCCCATCCTGCAGGTTGTCCTTTTTTTAAAACAACACTATTATAACATTATAGAAATAATATCTAAAAAATTTCTAGCCTTAAACAATACTATCTAATGTCTAACTTAATCCATTCCAATCTTTAGGATTATCCAACATACATTTGTTCAATCTCATAGTAAAAAAGAAAACAATTACCAGAAAGGTCATATAACAAGCATGTGAATACCATCAGTAATCACCCATATATCATTCGATATATCTAGTTGGTCACATTCCAAACATGTGAATACCTTAATCATGTATTCTCTTGAGAAATTAATACCCATTGAAATTTAGTAAAACATGAATGCTGTCAAAAGTTAACAATTTCCACATACCAAAATCCAAAAATTTCTATATACTCAAACAATGATATAACATTGTCCTTATAGCAGTCATGAGATTATTTCATTTTCTCTTTATCCCTTCATTATGTGCATATCATCTTATTTTTAAAAATATTTCAATCACTTTTCATTGTTATTGGTACCATATTCTTATAGAAATTCACAATGGACCAATACATAGTAATTTCAATATACCATAAAAGTACCTCAACAACATTATTACTTAATTCCAATACATAAGCCCTTAAATCCATCCTTTTAATTGATTGTCATGGAATTGGTCCTTCCTCATTTTAGAAGTAACCTCATTGGTCCGGGCATTGAGTTGGGTAATGCCCATGTTCTCCAAAGATAAGACATTGAACTCCATAACAGTCTGTCACTCTATGACCCTTCTCCCAAAACAGATAACATCTTCCCCTCCATTTTATGTATTCATCAAGAGGTTATTACCTTATTTAGAAATCTAAATCTTCCTTTTTCTATGCTCCTCACCATGCGAACATATATAAAATTCCATCTTCCTCTTATTTGATGAATTAGGAATACAACTAAAGTTCACCTTGTTAATCATATATCATGATGATTGATTCAGAATAATCACAATATCTCTCTTTCTAGGCATTACACAATTTCATTGCTCATAATCTCCAATTCTTCCATAGGATTCAATGTTGACCCAATTTTTTCTGGATCCTTCCATTGACTAAAACCAAAAACCATGGTGTAAGAAACTGTTAAAATAATGAGGAACCACATAATCATAAAAAGACACTTATGGGATTTCTAACATATCACACATTCTTAAATCCTTGACAACTTGGGGACACCCTAGGTTATTCATGATCGTTGACATAATTCTAGGTATATAACCTATAGTTATAATAAACCAAAGGGACATCCCTCGACATACCTTAGAAATATATCTAGGGATCTAACTAATGTTTTTGCATCCTAGTTCTCGAAGGTTAACTAAACCTTTTCTCTGATACCGACTGTAGAGACCAAAAGCATGACATGCATGGACAATACATTACTTTTGTGTAATACTTAACTTATAACAAAGACCAAAACTCAAGGATCATAATAGTTTAGTGTATTTGGAAACTCGGAACATAATATTCTAATAATGGTGAAAGATCATCAACATCTCCCATAAAGATCATCCCCTTTTTTTATTAACTGAAAACATACTTTATATCATGGGGAAAAGAAAACATATAAAGGGTGAGCTCAAATGCCCAGTAAGGATAAACCTAGAGAACATAAAACAATCCAAAAATATTTGAATGTAAAAATATGATTATAAAATATAAACATCAAAATCTTGAGCAATGACATAAAACATTGTAGTACATAAGGCATAAATCATAAAAGAACATTAATCATGATAAAATAGCATAGGAATAAAAGTTTTAATTGTGTCAAATCATTAAGAACATGATATTATTTCCATAGTAGCCAATGTATTTCTTCCAAGACCATCTTTGTGGAGAAAGTCCCTTACTCTCCCGGGTTTACTTGTCATTCCAGTCATGTATTACTGAACCAGATATACTTCTCGTTCCAGCCATGTATATCACATGAGATATAAATCTTTACCCAATGCATTGGAGGGAGATATAGGTCCCACCCATCTCATATTAAAATCATTCTTACGTGTGCCACAAAACAATCATGAATCATTCATCATATCCCAAAGAATAAATTGGGTTTTATAAACATCATTCCATCATAAAATAATCCATTTAAAACAAATGGATATCATTTCATTATAAGAAAAGTGAAACCATATAAATCCTAAGGCCATTATACTTGAAACATACACATATAAAATTATGCCATCTTAGATGGAAATTGGTTTTGATAAATCACTTGAAATGAATTCTTGAGGAAAATATCTTTTATTCTTGAAAATCATTTTCTTTTTACAAAATTCCATTCAATTTTAAAAGAAAAGGATTTTGTTGAAAATTGTCATGAAATCTTGTAGAGTAATATTCATGAAAATAAGGCGTTATGAAACCGTAAAAATCTATTCATGTCGTATAAGTTAAAAAAACATTCTCCTCGTACTTTTGCCAGAAAAGACAAAAAGTACCACGTATTGTAAAAATAAATAAATATTCCTTCCATAATACAAAGTAAAAGTCAAAGAGGGGTAAAAGTTCCATTAAACATACATGGAATAATATTAAAACTTTATGAAAAACATTTTATAGTCATGGATGAAAAATATAACCCCGGTAAATACTTACGTATAAGCGATCTCGGATAAAAATGAGATTTCAAAGTTATCCCTTACCTTAGGTCTGAATTTCATAGAACGTTTCTGAACCTCCTGTATAATGATTTAAATAATGTCATTGACTTATTACATAATCATATTCATTGTTATTATATCATATATGGTCATATTATTATCTCTTTATTTGTAATATTTCATTGCTTCTTGTTATTCGGGTGTTTATTGTTTTATGTTCTTATGCATGTTTTGTCGAATAAATTCTTATTCGTATTTTAGGATATAGATACCTAATTTCCAGAATATTATTAGTGTAATATATATCATATTTATTTATTAAATTCATTTATTTAATCATTATTCAATAAAGATCATGTAGAACGAGTCGCATCACATCGTGGAGATGGTAGGCCGTACGTTCGCACGAGCGATGATATCGTTCCCATGATCGTCGAATTGTATTGAAGTGTATGTATACTATTTTAGAATCAATATCAATTTTAAATAATCATATATATATGTCCTTTACAACATTATACCCATCCATGTAAGGTAGTGGTAGAAAAAATATTACACCACGGCATGGAGATGGTATTTTCTAAGTACGCACACGCGATGATTTCATTTTTCGTAGGACGGATAGAAGGTGAAATACGGTTGTTTTATATTTATAATAACATATAAGTATATTATTGATACTAATGTTTTTATTTCATAATTAAACAACTATATAAGAAGAAGCAAAAGAAGAAATAATTTTGAAAGAATCGGTAACGGATATTACCTCTTCATCAATACGCCTCTTTGAAAACTCCTCTTAGGGCACTTAAAGTGGTATTTAAAGAAGACCAGGACCTATAGTATGTTTCTAAGGAGGTTTAGAAGGGAAATGGGAAGGGTTTGGCTGAGCTTGAAGGCTCAAAATGGTGTGTTGAGAGGGAGGAGGTGCCCTTTTATAAGGGAGGAGAGGGGAACCTTTGGAATTACAAGAAATATTAATTTATAATAAATTCCAACCCCACATAAAAAACTCCAAATTGACTCAAATCAGAAGATTTGATGAGATAGGGTTGTAATACCATAAACCAATAAAATTTTATACAAGTTGGTAATTATTTTTTAACATTATCAACTTGATTTATCCTTATATAATCTATTTAATTTTATTTGTGGTAATAATATTATAAATTTTAAATGATTATAAATAATTACTTATTTGTTGTGAATTTTCGATAAATGTATGATTTATTACATTTTCAACCATATGAATTTTAATTTATAATTTTTAAAAAAAATTGTGCTTTTTAAACAATTTTTTAATATGTAATTTCTATAAAATAACAAAAGTGTCAATTTTTACACTATTCATATATTTGAATTTAAATAAAATATATACAGAAGATATGTCAGAACTAAAATATTTAATAGATTTATAAAATGTCATTTCTATCTATAAAACTTGTGGAGGACATTAAATAGTTCATAAAATATTTATTTTAATACTTTTAAATCATTTATTTGATATTTCAATCAATAAAATAATTTCAACATCATTATTGTGTCATAATTAATGATAATTATTTAATCCTAAAAAATTATAAATAAATTGATAAGAGGTAGATAATTTTATTAGAATTTTAGGTACTATTTATATCTGAAGTATTATGATTTTTATCACTAAATTAAAATTATTACACTTATAAGATTTAAGAGAGTGACATGTAGTCACTTACATTGGTTTTAATAATAATTATATTATTTCATGGTCAAAAGTCCATGAAATGTATCTATTCCAACCCTTAGGTGATATGGGTCGACTTTTAATCATCCAATAGTATTTGGGAAAATGTTAGGGTAATTTTATAAGCTTATTTTTACCCTTAATTTCCAGATTTACCTTTCACTTTAGTAAATAAAAATTACCGTAGTTACTATTCATAATATCGAAAAAAATAAAAGTAACCTATTAAAAAAATATAGACCCAGTGAATCCAAATATGTAATCCATTTTTCAAAATTCAAAACACAGAAGTTGTAGTAATTAAAATAAAATTTAACATGTTTTCAAGAAAATGAGATTTAAAAGTTTAAATATTGCCAAAGATTAAAATGTTTTTACTTATGAATTTAATGTAAAATTAATTGTAATGACATAAATTATATTAAATGGTAAAAAATATTCTATTTATATTTTAAAACCATTAAATATTATAATTTAACTATATAAATTATTGCGATGAAAAAAGTTGTTTTTAATTAAAATATAGCGTGTTTTTACTAATCATTAAAATATGAAAGTTATCATAATAATATGAAAAATTTATCCAAAGTAAATTTTTATAACATTATTCAATAGAAGTATTTTATTTTGTCAAATTTTACTTATAAACATGTCAAAAACTAGATTTAAAGTGGGTGTTCCATCAAAAGGTGGCAAAATTGCATTTTTTTAAAAATACTTATGTTACCCGAAAATTTATTTTGTTATCATTCCATGTTCTAAAAAATGTGTAAGATGAATAATAATGTTATAAAATTTAAAATTTAGTTAATACTATTCATAATGGGTAGTCCATAATAATATTATAATAATATATCGTTGTTTAGTGAAACTCGGTATTGCGTATAACACACCCTATCATGGAAGGTCGCGATTATGTGTAATGCAAGCTAAGTCAGAGATGCATGTAGTGAAAGCTCTCTTTGGTTTTTCATATAACATAATCAAAAATTATTTCATTTATTCATTAAATAAAATCTATACTTAATGTTTTGTATAATAATTTCCAAACATACGAACTTGAAATTGTGTGTAACACGAGCCGAGAATAGTGTTGCGTATACTGCAAGTTAATACGGTGTTGCGTATAGTACGAGATAATCTTGGCGTGGTGTACAATAGAAAACATCAATGCAATTAAAAAGAATATATCTCATAAAATATCGGGGTGTTACAACTCTGAAGATATATTTCTAGTATGGTATTTTTTGATTAATATAAAAGGAGAAGATGTTGATGGGTGATGTTCAGTATATGTCAATAAATAAGAATAAAACATACCTATTAACAAAAGGATGTAAAAAAATATGGTCCATTGGTGTCTATTAGAGTGATGTATTGACTATTTGTCCATTAAGATGTAATATATTTGTATGGGATGTTTTTTTATAGTTGGTATCAATGGATAGGTTTTTTAAACATTGGAAAAAAGAATGAGAAAAATTTGGGATATACCTAGGGATATATCTAAGGATATTAATACGAATATGTATAAGGATGTGTCTATAGATGAGTCAAAGTGTAAGAAATTTTATTTGAAGTTTGGAATAGGATAGAGTGGGTGGTTTTCCAAAAACATACATCCCTATCTTAATACTACATGTGTATGTCGCTCTATAAGAGAGTGATATAATGATAATAATTCTAGAAAGGGTTAGTTGATATGGACTTGAACACAACATGGTGCATGAAAATATTGTTTTCAACAAACCTAGTTTGACACAAATTTGGGATATCATTTTGTGAATCAGAATCATTTTATGAACATTCATGAATGATTCAAATATATGGTGACCATGAATAACATATGAAGAGCTAATAGACTCATAGATATAAAAGAATTTTTTATTATTGAGAAATTATATAAATAATTTTTCATGATTATTTGGTTTCCCATTATTATTATTATATATCAAATTATTAATTTTGGTCTTAGTCAATGGTGGGAACCAGACGGAAGTACAATAATGTTGAATGTGTAAGAATATGTGTTAATGAAAACCAATATAAAAGGATGATTAAGGTGAAGTATTTTATTTTATTTTGTAATCAGTTATCCGGATATATGATCACCAAAAATCACCTTAACCATCCATTAGACACACCAAATAAGAAAAGGATAGTTTTGGTTGAGATTTTGGGTTTTGGAGACCATATGGGAATGAAGATTCATTTTCATATTTGATTAGAAAATGGGAAAAGTAAATCAATGGAAATTCACAAAGGGGAAAGAGTATGTTTTATATATTGGGTATAAGGGAATAAAGAATGAAATTTCTAAATATAAATAAAGAGATCTTTTAACACTACTAATAGAAATATTTTTCTCCCTAAATTAGTATCATTTGATGAATGTTTTAACTCTTTATGTTATGTGCATTTAAAAAATTTATGTCCTAGGTGATTGAAAAATAATAGTACCCTAAAGTTCTAACATGTAAATCTTTTTAATTTTATGATGAATTTATTAAAAAAACATGTGAGAGTATGGAGGTAGTAAGGAATAAGATATCGATGCCCAGTTAATGGATTAATAAATTTAGTCAATTGGTCGAAGGGTTTATATATTAAAATTCAATAATTTTATTATATGAATCATGAAATCATTAATGATTTTTTGGTATAAGTTTTTCATTATGTATTTAAAATAATATGTTTAATAATAATAATGACCTATAAAACTGACTTAATTGAAACATCATATTTCAAGGAAAACAAATTATTAATGGAATAAAAAAGGTATAGAGCCATACTGTTATAAATAAAATGTCCATTTTAATTTTTACAAATTCATTATTATGTATTATGGTTATAGAAAACACATACACTTCTTTGGATTTATATCTAATAAGATTTAAAATACTATTAAACATAATTACTATTGGTAATGTAGCTAATGAACAATGATCACATGATTAGTACAAATATCATTGTTTCACAAATAAAGTTGACACAATCATATGAATTGATGGCATCAAATAGTATGATCTTACCCTATAAAGGCCATTTAGTGGAGTTTCTGATGGATATAACATTATTAGGACTTTCCACTAACCATTACTAAGATTAGATCCAAAATAAAATCATGAGAGAAACCATTTATAGGATAAGTTCTTGATCATTAACGTCATGATCCAAACTGTGTTTATCGAACAACCCAAAAGAAGACTCAAAATCACTTACCTTAACCTTAAGGTGATTTATGTTTTATTAAAGGTATTTGTATTGTGACGCTAGAAATATGATAATGTAGATTTTTTTCATAGAATAATGATTATATTTTCATCCTATTATGGTTACATTATTTATGATTCTTATTTTGATACAATAAAACAAAAATAGTTTTTTTGGGTAATATTAAAATTCAATTATGGAATTTATTTTTATGAATCAAAATATCATTAAAATAAATATTATCTTAAAAAGTATAATGTCTAATTTATTTTTTGTAAATATAAATTATCATATAATTTATATATAGCCTAATGTAATTTTTATAATGGTTCGAAAACTGTTATAATCAAAAAAAACTACCATTTATATATAAATGAGAATTACTATTTTAAAGGTTATGATTCACATATAGAGAAATTTTTTTTGATAAAATAAATATTTTTTTAATCTTAATTTCAAAATTATCCAATGATGAAATTTTTATAATTTTATGAGACAATTTAATTTTCAGGTAAAAATTAAATATGGTGTAAATATACAGTGAATGTGATTACATAATAATGACCCCAAAGTAAGTTAATAAATTCAATAAATGTAATGCATGGTAAAATAAAAGTTTTCCAAGAAAAGAATGTGATTTTATTTCTGTTTTTGTTTTTTATAAAGCCATTGTGAATCCCCAAAAACTATTAATGTTTTTTTGTTTTAAAAATAATTTCTTTAAGATTATTTATCACTTACATATAATTAAGGGTATTATTTTATTATATTATGTAATTTATCTTATTAAATAATTCAATCCTACCCTATTTGCAATAAACCATTGGAAAAAACCATTGTAAGGTTTGTTTTTGGATTATTTTATTATATAGAGTCCAAAAATGTAAGATTAAGAAATGGTAAATAATTCCCCAATAATTTCAAATATAAACCTATAGAAGATCCCATTTATCTTCATTTAAAATATTTTCTTCCTTTATTTACACATCCCTACCCTCTATATCTGCCTCCCAAGGCACCCCAAACTCTCAATAAACTTCTATCAATCAATTTGAGTCACTCACTCAAGTAAGAGATCCTCATATTCTGTTCATTATTCAAGATTCCATATTAACATATACAAACTACTTTAAATTCATAATGTTAAGATATTTATTTACATGTCCCTATTACATCCCATTTGATATAAAAATTATTAGAGACATTTTTCTCTCTCATCAACCCATTTTATGAATTGTTATGTTTGGATGTTATGCTTCCAAACTTTCACTGCAATTTTCTATGAGAAAACAATTATATAGTGATTACCATGAATTTATCCTATCAAGGTACTTTTCATTTATACATATATAAAAACAACTAATTGGGACATAAAAATATTTATTTTACACTCCTTGATTGTGGAATAAAATCTTGTTATGAATGAATCTATTTTTAGGATCTATGTTTCACTCATAAGCATGAGAATGAAATAAAAGTGATAGGTGAACCAAGAATTATATAAATGTACAATTAATTGGGTAATATTTAGGTTCTTAAGACTTCATGTTGGGATGGGGAGTAAACATGATTCGATTCCTTGACATTGTCCATCCTTATGTCTTATATGTAATCCTTGAACAATGTTGTTGATGAGATGTTTTATGTTGATGATTTATTTCCCATGTTTCATTTATGTTATCATTCTATATAACATATTATTTTTCATGTATATGATTATCACAAATTTTATGCTCCATTGACATGCCTATTGTCTAACATGCATTTTTTATCTTTATGTTATTACATTTTTATTTCCCTTAATGATATTTATAGCTCACATCATTCCCAAGTATTTACCCAGGTTATCCCATGTAGTTTTAAGTGAGAGAAGTTAATGATGTTTTTCAAAAAATGAGGTTGTAATATTTTATGTTTTTATATAATGTACCTAATTCCCCAAAAATCAAGACTTCTTGATCATTTGTGTTGTATTATGTTTAAATTTAATTAAGAAATCAATAATTAATGTTAAGTAATGGTATTGGTTGATATAGTTGTTATTTGAGGAATTGTGTTGTTATATTTTGGGATTAGGACTAGAAAACTCTTCTTAAAATCCTTTGGGAAAATAATTTGAATATACAAATATCCCTAAATTTTGGTAAGATATTAGTAAGAAGTCTATGGTAAAATTATATCCATGTATGGAAACTAAATGTGGATATATATTTTGCACATATCTATATAGGAAGAAAACTAGAAAACATCTTTTTGAGCTAGACTCGACCAGAATCTAGTGCAAGAAAATTGGCGTTACTGCACTCATAGTTTTACAATCCTATGGAATAATATTTTAAAAATTCATAAAATCATTATTAACCATTATTAAGGGATACAAATATACCTAGAATAATAAATATTAGGAAATAGATCACAGATAACATATATTGAATCCTAAAAATTCATAAGTTCAATTAATACGTGGAATTTATAATTTACCCCTTTAATTTTTTTGATTAACCTTTTTGTTTTTTATATTTTTAAAATAATAATCTTTAATTTTAAATATATTTTAGAAAATGGCTTTATATAAGAGGAATTTGGTGAACAATAAATGGAAATAGAAATGTGTTGATTGCCCCCAATAATATACCCAACCCAAAGGAAGCATTAATCACAAACAGTTGGAAGATAATTTCTTTAATAACAAAGGTTTTGAATAGAAACCTAGATCAGGTGAAGTTGCCAAATCCCCTTAATAATGAACAAGCTGCAATTGGGTCCTTTATGTGATAAATGACTCAGACCTTCAATTGATAATTTGATCTCTTAAATTCAGAACAATGGATCAACCCCATTGAGAAAATTTTCTCCATCCATAAATGTTCCGAGAAAGAGAGTTTTCTCTTGACTGTTTAACACATTGTGGGATAATATAAATAGTGGGGGACATTGATAAAAAATCTGAATCATGATAAATTTGTTAAATTAATGGGGTAAAATGAATTGTGGAAAATTATTTTTGATAAATATATTCCTTACACACTACGAATTAAAATGTAAAGGTACATCCATTCTATAAAATAAATAGATAATGAATCTATCAGGGTGTAAAAGGAAAACATCACAATACTTACATTATACACCTCTGTCTTTTCTGTTACCCCTAAATTAATTGTTTAATACTTCTTTGGTGGGCTATAACCTTGTCAATGAAAACACCTTGAAATCTGATACACTAATAACTATGATGAAATTGTATGATGTCGCTTCAATGTTAGAATGGAGGTTGGAGAATCTCAAGGGTATAATGGGGATAAATGATGAAATTGGAGATCAATTAAAATGGTCTTGTGCATAAATAAAATATGTCCAATAAATTTAAACATCCCACTTATCAATGCGTAAAAATTATTCACCCTAAACATTACTTAAGGGGAATAAGGAAATGCTTTAAGTGTGGGAAGGAAGAGAACCAAGAAAATGATTTCTTATAAAATAAACCCTCAAAAAAACAGATGAAATGATGAATCAAGTTATCCCTTATTAGATTTTTTTAATAAAACTAAAAGGTAATAGGGAACTTTGAAGACCAAATCACTATACCTATTATTTTCATATACAACCAATGATCCCCAAGGTAGCAATGGTGATCTTTTTCCCTCACAACCTATGATGTCGATACTGGAAAAAAAGTGGCTATAGGTAATCTAGTTATTAATTAATGAATAATGAAATTAGGTTTTGATTATGGCTCTATTCATTCCTTCATATAATGACTTTTTAGTAGAACTATTCAAACACCACCACAAATCATTGAAGTAGAGTTATCAGTGAAAATGGTAAATGGGGAATTTAACGATTCAATAGTATATAACTCATCCCATCTAACAATTTTTTGGATGAAATTAACATTTATTTTTGTAATAAACCATTTGGTAGAATTTGATAAAATTTAGGATATGGATTTTCATTTCTTGAAGGGACCAATAGAAAGTTCCCAGACAAAGAAAATCACTCTTTGTATCACAAATCAACCCCTGATTCTAGTCAAGATTAAGGAGGCGGATGAATCGTATTTAGTTACAACATATAAATCCTGGATATTATTGTGCTATATAAATGAATATATTTCTCTATTTATTTAGTTTAAAGATAAAAATAATTCATAAAGACATTTCCATTATGAGGGAATATGCTAATGCTTTTTCTATGGAATTTCCAATTCTTACTCCTATCTATGAGTTTGAATATTCAATCAAAATTATACATGGTGTGATACCATTATATAAGACTCTATATAGAATGGCTATTTTTGAACCCGATTAGGATATGATTCAATTACATAAGAATGTATATTTAGCATTCATATGCCCAATTGCATCACCATGGGGTTCACTAGTCCTCTTCTTCAAGAATAAGGATGGTTCAACATGCCTTTGTAATTATTATCATGAGATCAACATGGTCATGTTAAAGAAAAATTATCATATGATATATATTGATTACTTGTTCAATCAGCTATGTCGATTAAAATAATTTTCAATAATAGATATATGGTAGGGATATTACCAAGTTAGGGTGAAGAAGGAGGATATACCCAATGACTAATATTCATCCAATGTATGATGACTATGTGTTTATATTAATGCCTTTTGGACTTATAAATTCTCTATAAATATCCATAGACATTATCAATATAGTATATAGATATTACCTAGAAAAACATTTGGTGGTATTTATAGATGACATTATAATAATCTCAATGACCAACGAAGAGTATGTGGAGCATGTGAGCACTGTGCTAAAGACCTTATGAAAGGAGAAGATTTCTGCGATGTAAAGAAAATGTGATTTCTGGATGAAGGATATATCATTCCGGGGGTATATAATAACATGGAATTGGATGTATTATGTTCCTTCATAGAAAATAGTAATTGATGGATTGATGAGGCCAAAATATGCGATAGATATCCATAGTTTCCTTGGATTAGTTGGGTACTATAACCGATTTGTGATATAGTTCTCATGATTCCGAAACACACTAACAAATATAACTCAGAAGGGACTCAATTTTTATTGGAATGATGAATATGAAGAGAGATTTATAAAGATAAAAAAAATATTCTTAACATTTCACATGTAGTTACACTACTCAAAAGAGGTAAACATTTCATATTATTAAGAGATTATTTAAAGAAGTTACTGGGGGTGTTTATTAATGAAAATTGAAAAAGTGATATCCAATTAATAATTTTAGATTAATGATCATGAAAATAACTACCTAATAAATAATCTAGGGATTTATGAAGTGATATTATCTATGAAAATATGGTGACATTATCTCTTTGTGGATAAGTGTAAAATATATATACAGATCGCATAAGTCACATGTATATATTCAACTAGAATGATCTGAATAGGTTCAAAAGTAGATGGTAAAAGATGTTCGTAAACTATCAATGCCCAATACACTATCATCTGGGGAAAGTTATCAATGTTGAGGATTACCTATGTAGAAAGGAACCAATAATAATATCATGAATAAAAATTGAGAGTGATTGAATGTTATTTGATTTAGAAATGAAGGATATTGGAATCATAATAGAAGGAATATCATCAATCCTTTCACGTATTATTTTTATACTATCAGATAGAAAAAAGGTTAATGTATAGTTAAATGGATTATGTTGACCTTAATATGATATTGAAAACTAAAATTAAAAGGAAATCCTCATATTTTAAAGTTAACGAAGTAGGATTTGTATGCTTTGGGTTATCGAAATGTGTACTATCAAATCCCAAGTTAATGAAGGAGTTTTTATATGATTCAAATATTTCTATATTCTGTATCCGTCCTGGAAGAGAAAAATATCTATCGAGATCTCCATGAGCACAATTTGTGGAACAATATGATGAATCATATCATGGAGTATCAATCATAATGTGTTGAATGTCAATATGTGAAACTGATAATGTAATAAATGGGTAGATACAACCATCACCCATTCATACATGGTAATGAGAAAACATGATCATTGAAATTATCACCGTACATCCAATCAAATACAAAGGAAAAAAATTCTATATGGGTTGTTGTGGATCATATTACAAATACAACAAAATTAATTGAAATTCGAGAGGAATTATCCCTTGAAAAACTTCGACAGATATATATCAAATAAGTGGTGGGGAAGCATGGTGTTCTACAATCGATTGTATCTGACTGAGATCTGAGACTTACCTTTATGTTACCAAAATATATCTATGATACTCTAAAAAATCTACACATTAGTATGTCATATCAACCTCAGAATGATGGCTAGTCTGAGAAGGCTATTCATACAATGCAATACATGATTGGAGTATGTTATATGGAAATCAAGGGAGGATGGGACAAACATCTGCATCTAGTCAACTTCTCATATAATAACAATCTCTATTCAAACATAAAAATTGATCCTTATGAATCCCTTTATAGTAAAAGGTGTATAACACCTACATGTTGGGTATAGTTTGGGGAATGAAATATGCTAGTTCTGTAAATTGTTAAGGAAATGGGTTGAAAGGTCCTGACTATTCAACATCACATCATGGATGTTCATTGTCCAAAAAAGAGATATAGTGATAATCATCGATGATACCTAGTGTTTTTTTGGAGACATAATTTTGCTAATCATATATCCATGAATAAATTGATGAGAATTTGGAAAAAAAGGAAAAATTAGTCTAAGATACATTATTCCATTTTGAGATCATCGATAACATCAGTGTTCTGGCCAGTCAAATTTCACTCCCACCTAACCTACTTCAAGTACATGATTTATTCCTTTTATTACTCTTAAAGATTTAAGTTCCATAACCCTCACATGTACTAAATCTATAGGGGGTACCATTGGAGAATGATCATTCCTATAATTATTAGCTGTTAAAGATCTTATATTTTAGAGACAATGTTCTACGAAATAAGAAAATTCACCTGGTCTATGTGATATGGAGAAACCGAAATACTGAATAACTGAGTTGGGAACAAGATGAGGTTATGAAATAGAGTTCCCCTCATTATCATTACAATAAGAAATGAAAATTTTTAAGGGGAATTTTATTAAGGGGGGAAGATATTAGTGACCCAAATAGTCACAAATACAATATACCTTTTGATTTAGTTAAATTAATTTTTTGTATTATGGTCATATAAATCACATTCACATATTTGGTTTTTTATCTTATTAGATTTAAAATACTATTAAATATCATTACCTTTGATAATATAATTATCTAATAGTGATCAGATGAATCATTTAAATATACAGTTTTAAAAATTCAATTGGACACTTATAAAGAATGTGATGGACTCAAATAGTAGGATTGTACCATATGAATCCCATTTATCATATCTTAGGAGATGGAATCATCAATAGGATTTTCCCTTGAACACTCCCATTATGAGATCCAAACACATAAAAAATTTTGAAATTTTTTACTGGAATGTTCAATCTCATCTGGTTTATGGCCCAAAACATGTATGCGAAACCACCCCTTGAATGTCTCACAGTCACACAACATACTTTTACGGTGTTTTTTAATATCCTATGTACTTACAGAATAAAAATTTTATCTTATTGTTTAATATTTATGAAATATATAGTAATTTTTCATTAAATGGTAACTATGTTTCATAGCATACCCAACACACATTAACCGATATCTCAAAAATATTACGTTTCACACAATACGGAGTTATACAAAAAAATAATACATTATTAATATTATTTTTTAAATGGTCGTTAACATGTAGCCTTTGTATTGGAGGTAATGAAAAAACTAGAAATGTTATTTTTAAACCTTTTTGAGAAATTTTATTACATTCATCCAATAAATATTAGAATCATAAAATGAGAATAAACCCAAATGTTGAAATAAAATACTCTAATATTTCTAAAAGTGGTTTTAGAGAATTTTGATGTAGAACCCTACTTAAATCATGTTTTTTAGATTGTTATATGTCATATATGACAAGATAAACTTTTTATTCGAATGCGGTACATATAAATTTACTTAGGTTGAAATTTTCGTATTTTTTTCGATAAAATTAATATTTTAATGAATGTTGGAAATTACATCATTTTAATTCAAAACAACCCATTTATCTAATTTATTTATATAGATATATGGTCCAGTTAATTGGTTTTAAATAATATTTAGATGATTTTTTATCATTTAATCTAAATTATATCCATTGGATGTAATTTCACAATGAAATTATATATTAATGCATGTCAATATTTTAATGGCTTTTTACTATTAAAACCCCATTTTATAATTTTGACAAGGGGATTAATTTTAAACATTTTACTATAACTTATAACTTTTGAAATGGGAGAAATGGATTCCATATTTGGAATAATAATGGAAAAAATATGTAATTAGGTCCCTTTTATTTTTGGAAATTATTAATAATATCTTTAGTTATAAGTTTTATTACCACATTTAAAGGGAAATCTGGTAATTAAAGGTAAGAATAATATTACAATATTATAAAACAACCCTAAGACTTATCCAAATTAAATTGTATGAGTGTATCCCAACCCTTAGAATACATATGTATATTTTAGGACCAAATGGTGCCACTTGAATGCCGTTAATGATTTTATAATATTATATTAAACGAATATCCATTTTTGTGACACTTGTTTTTAAAAAATAACATATTTTAGTATGGAGTTAAAAAAAGGATATCTATGGCTATAAATAGTGATTGTAAATATAAACAAATTATCTACACCATGATATTACATTTATAATTTTTAGAAATTAAATAATTATATTTAATTATGACAGAAATAATATGTTGTAATTTATTAATTAATGAAATAATCAAATTAATGATTATATAGACAATAAAAAATATTTTTATGCATTATTTATCTCATCTATGAATTTTCTATATATATTTGATATGTAGTGATTATTTGAATGAGTGTGTTAGATCTTATCTTGATATAATGATATTTTTTTAAAATTCAAATAATTAATATTGTCATAATTAACACTAATTGTATTTACAAATATAGAATAGTTTATAAAATGTTATTACATTAATAATAATTCATGATTTAGACATATGTTTAGGATAATTCCAAATGTGTCATAAATGACACTATAGTGCTTTGTTTGACATTCTATGGTAAATATATTTAACTATAATTTATAAATTACATAATAACAAGATAAGACTAGAAAAAGTAAATTTAGTGTTAAACAAAAAAATAATGATTAAAAGATATTCAAAACTTATCTAATTTTAATTTGATAATGAAGATCTGCTAAAAAAATTTCTTATATTTGAAATAAATGATTTTGAGACCATTTTATACCAAAATTTACTTTATATTGATTTAATATTTTATAGTATTCATGGGTTCCCCTCTCATATCCTATAAAATTGTACCTAATTTCTCTAATACATACTCTTCCAAAGCCTTTTGGTTTAGCAAAGCTCTGCCCAAACCCCTTCCACTAATCTCTCCGCAAATTCTTGAGGCCATAGTTTATGATGAAAACCCTCTTTATAGGTGTTAAGGTGTTTGTAAAAGGTGATAAACCAAAGAAGAGGATTATTAAGATTGAACGTTATGAGTCACACTCAAGGTAAGTGATTTCGTCTCAATGTCCTTTCACTGAGGCATTTCTTAATAATATGAATAGTTATTATTTTATAAACTATATATATAACCCCTTTTACTTTACATGTCTATATTTTTTCTATTCTCATGTAATTTAATGTTTTTTAGGATGTTCTACATTCGTGGGGCTTATAATTTACATATTCAATGTTGTATGAGAATGTTTAACTAAAACATTATTTTAAGAGTTTTAAAGATTTATTCTTCTAAATATTTCTCATTCATGTTGATGTCTTTAAAATTATTTTATGGATTTATTTATACAGAAATAAAAGTTTTAAAATCATAATTCTGGAATATTCTATTAATATTTTCAATGTTGTATGGGACACTTTGATTAAAAATTATATTTTATAAATGTTTTAAATTGTATTTTTAGTAAACATGTGAATGAAAATGAAATTTAATGAGTGAAATGTTGAAAATTGGAAGTTTATATTTTTTGATAATTGCACATAAAATGATTTAGTCTAATATAGATTATACGATGGTTTGAGACCCATTATTGCTCATAGGTGAGCCCAATATAGGATATACGAAGGGTTGGGCTGCATTATAGCTCATTAAAAAAAGGAAGAAACCTATATATCACATACAAAGGGTGATCCACATTATAGGTCTCAAATTAATCAGGAATTATAGTGATGTAATTCAACCTTGTGGTTATTCTATTTATAAGGTTAAATATTAGAATGAGGTCCCAAGGCTGCTATGTGATTTTACTTGTGCTTGATAATCAATTTTTAAGAAAAGTTTTCAAGTTTTTTGATATTTTAATTGGAAAATTGATTTAATTTATTTAGGTACCTTACTAAGATATTTTCCACATCCAGTGTTTTTGAAAAAAAAATTCATTGGATTTAAGGAATAATTGAGAAAATATGGAATCCGGGAAAATTTATGATGATTAAACCTGAAAAAAAAATGTTTCATTTTAAATGTTTTTGGTTTATAGACGAAATTGACATAGTTGGAAGTGTCCACTAAGTAACTTAATGGATTTGTTATGTATGAATTTTAGAAAAAATATCTAGATCTATAAACATAAAAATAACGTCAATGTGAAATAATGTATAATTATTAACTTAACACCAGATTATGTAATGTTTTTGGATGGGGTATTATAGATGGTATCAGAGGATGGTTTCGACATATATGTAGATTACGATGTTTTCTACACCATTAGGGATATAATAATTAGTTAATAATTTTTTGTTTGATTATATGTTTAATATTTTAAAAAACCATTTGCGGATATATTCTATGAACATTTAAAGAAACTAATAGTGTTTTTGAAGACATTCATGTATGAGGTAATTATGGGTTATTACTTTTTTGGAATGAAAATTGAATGGTATAGAATAAATTTTGAGTTTAAAACATGTCGTGGTTATTTATTAGGATTTTATGTCATTTTGGTAGTTTTATAATAGTTATATGAATTATATAGTTTTATTGGAAGGACATCCCATAGGAAGGGTGGAAACTAGTTGTATTTAAAAATGTTACAGTAATCGATCCCACAACCTAAGTGTGATAGGTTTTTATCACCTACAAATGGCCTACATGAAATCCCTGTTTAGAATGAAATTTTATTTTTAGTTTAATGAGTTGATGAAATAATATTTAGTTGACTTTGGGGAAAAAAAATTATCAAATGGATATACTTGGTATTGGAAAATGATTTTATGATTAAGAGATAAATTTTATTTTGGATAACATTGATTATTTTGTGAACTTTATATGATTAAGGTTTATAAAATACTATGGAATTTTATTTTTTGAGTAAAGGTTTAACTATATTTTGGAAGAATATTTTATTTTATTGTTTACTTATGTTTATTTGGGTTATTTATTGAAATAATTAACCAAACATAGAGAATATGTTGTTATGGTAATTAATTCTTGGTTTAATACATTAAGAGTAGTTGATGTTATTTGGAGATAAAAGTAAAAATATATCTTCGAAGACTGTGTCAAATAATTATTTTAAATTTTGGGTTTTAATCTTAGTTTGTATTATATTTAAATATTTTATGGGCAATTATTTCTTGAATAGTCAATTTGGAACATTTGGTATTACTATTTGATTTTGGAGATTAAAAGAATATTTTCTTCTTATAAAGGATTATGATTTTTGGGGAATTAAATTATATTATCCAAACCATATTAGTTTTGTCTACTATTTTAATATAGGAGAAGTGGATAGTTAATATTTTTTGGATTTTGTGTTTCTATATAATTTGACTCATCTTGAATACTCATTGATTAGTGAAATAGATGCATTTTTGGTGGAATTCGATTAGTTTATGAAACTATATGTTTAATGTAAGTATATTTTCTTATGTTCTTAGATCAAAAAGTAAAATAATTCCATGAAATGATGAAAGGATCTTCAAAAAAATTATTTTTTTACTTTTCTTACTATGAAATCAATGACCTATTAAACATTTAAAATATTGGGTTTTCTAATTATTAACTTTCTCCAAATTATGTTATCTATCAACCTCAATAAGAACATGATTGTTAGTTTTTCTTCTATATCCACATTTTCATATATGGAATCCAAGTATGTTTTACCAAATGTGATCTTCATACCTCACATTATTTCTCATAATGTAGAGTTTTTTTAACTCCTTTCTGGTGTAGGAGTTCAATGATGTTACTAAGACCAATTTTAAAACAGTCAGGATCCAATTTACAAAAGGTGGAAGGATGTAACATCTAATGTAATTATAGAATAATATATTTTTTCATATTTTATTATTTTTATGAAATATATAATACTTTTACAATAAATGGGTTCTATATTTGATATTATACTCGACACACAACAGGTTTCTCAAAAATCTTATGTCGCACACAGGACCGAGTTGTACCAAACAATAAAACATTATTAATAATATTACTTAAAATGGTAGTTAACGCCTAGTTGTTGTATGGTCAGGAATAAATATAACTAACTATATTATGATTACACATATATTTTAAATTATTTTACAATGATCAAATACATTTTATTGGCATAAAATAATAATAAATCCAATTTTAATCATAAAATACTCTAATATTTTTAAAAGATAGTTTTGTAGCATTTTGATAGAAATCTCAATTTAAATACAGTTTTTATAACTTTTATATGTTATATTTGTCAAAATAAACTTATTATTTGATATTGGGACCTCAATAATTACTTTTGTTGAATTTTTTTTATTTTTCTGATAAAATTCTTATTTTACATAATAGTAAAAAATACTGCATTTTAATTTAAAACTACTTTATTGTCTATCTTATTTGTATAGATAGACTGATCATTTGATATTTTAAAGTATATTAACATTATTTATATCATTTAATTTAAATTTGGAAATAGTATGTAATTTTTTATTTTAATTAGATAAAAATTCATGTCAATATTTTGATGGTTTAATCTTTAAAAACGGTTTAATCATTTTGAAAAAAGGGATTAATTTGAAATTAATTACAAAAAATTCTATGTATTTAATTTAGAAAAATGGATTCCATATATATAATCATAAGGACTATATTATGTAAATAACTCCCTTTTATTTTTGTATATTATGAATAGTAGATTTAGTAAATAATTTGTTTACCAGTATTAAAGGTAAATGAGGCAATTAATGGTAATAATAATATTTTAATAATATAAAAACCCCTAAAACATATATTAATTTAATTTTATGAGTGTATCCCAAACATGATAGACCTTAATACTATTTTAATACCACATGGAACCACATATATGACTTTAATGCTTTTATAATATTATATTAAATGAATATTTATTTTTAGTACACATTTGTTTTTAAAAAATAAAGTATTTTAATACAGAGCTATATAGGGAAAATATTCGATTATTAATAGTAATTGTAAATATTAAAATATTACTTACTGCATGATAATTTGGTTATAATATTTATAAAATAATTAATTAAATTTAATTATGACATAAAGATGATTTAGTAATTTATTTATTAATAAAATAATCAAAAAAATGTAGTTATAAATATTACAATAAATATAATAGGACATAATTTTGATCATAAATTATTTATTTGAATATTTTTTAATTTTTAAAGACAATTTAAAGGAGTTGGTTCCATGTTATATTGTTGTTATGATATTTTGTAAAATTCGTGTAATGAATAGTGTTTGAATTGACACTATTGGAACTTTAAAATATAAAATAGTTTATAAATGTTATAAAATTCCTAAAAATATAATTTTCATAAATATTTTTATTATTAGTACAAATATGTCACAAATGAGACTTTTGTGGGCTTTTTTATATGTTATGGTAATTATATTAACTCATAAATTGTAAATAACATAATATCAAGATACGATTAAAAAGGGTAAAATGGTTGTTAAAAAAACTATAAGGATTAGAAAATATTAAAAACATGTATAATTTTAATTTTATGATGGGGATTAGACCCTAAATAATCTTATTTTGGAAATATATTATTTTGGTACCATTTGTAACTAAAATTTAATTTTTATTAATTGAATATTTTAAGAGATTCTAAGGGTTCCCCTCATGTGTCTTATAAAAAGGTACCCACTCTTCTCTAATACACACAATTACAATTCCTTTTGGTTCAGCCATGTTCTTCCCAAACCCCTTCTTAAAATCCCTCAATACAATATTGAGTCTACAGTTTCGGTAGAACACTCTCTTTATTTGTTTTTAAGTGTTATTCAAATGTGATCAACTGAATAAGCAGATTTTAATGATTATATGTGATGAGTTAGACTCAAGGGAAGGGATTTAATCTCAATATCCTTTCATTAGGAAATTTCATGATTATATAAACCATTATACTATTATAAATTGTATTTACAACCCTGTTGACTTTTCATATACATATTTTATCTATTCTCGTGTTTTTTAAAGTTTTGTAAAATTTTATATATTCATTTTCCATTTAATTTAAATGTTAAAATTGGTATGAGACACTTTAACTAATATATTATTTAATGTTTTTAATGATATAATCTTTTAAATATTTCTCATTCATTACCATGTTTTCTAAATGATTCTATGTATATATTTATATGGAAAAATTGTTTTTAAAATTTTTATTCCTGAATATTATTTAAGTATATTCATTTTTGTATGGGAAAATTTGATTGAAAAATATCTTTTATAAATGTTTTAAAATTTTTTGGTCTATCTTATGAATAAAAATGAAATTTTTTGGGGTAAAGTTTTAAAATTTTAGGATTATATGTGATGTTACATAGACATAAAAAGTTGAGGCCGATATAGCTTATATGAAGGGTTGATCCCCATTATAGCTTATGGGTGAGCCCAATATATCTTATATAAAGGGGTGAGACCCCTTATCTCTCCTGAAAGATAGGTGAGCCAGAAATACATATAAAAGGGTTGATCCCCATTATATCTCATGAATGTTGGGTAAGACTGATATATCTTATAAGAAGGGTTAGCCCCATTGTAGATCACAAATGGATTGTGTATTGGAGAGATGGACGTCAACCATATGGTTATTCCATTTGTAATGGTGAATGTAATAATGATGTACCATGGAAGCAATGTGATTTTTCTATTCCTTGTAATAAATTTATATGAATATATTTTAGGGGATTTCATGTTTTCATTGGGCTAATGATTTACTTTAATTATGTTCCTTACTAGGATTTTTTGTTCATCCTAAGATTGTAAATGTTCTTCACATGATTTATGAGAGAATTGAGTCAATGATGGAATCAGAGAAAATTTATGATGATTAAACATTAAAATAAACCATGTTTTCTTTCAAAAGTTTTTGTTTTATGGAAGAAATGGACAATGTTGGATGTTTTCAATGTTTATTTCTAGGAGTTTTTATGTATGAGTTATGGCCTAATTCTCTAGACCTATAAACTTGATAAAATCCACAATGTGAAAAAATTTATATTTATCACTTAACTCAAGATTATGTAATTTTTAGGATGGGGTCTTACAGTTTTTTGGAGTTAAATATATATTTATCATAAAATAATCAATATGAGTATGTATATTATTTTCCATAGAATAATGAATGTTTTTCATTATACTATTTTTACATTATAAATTATTTTTATTTTGATACACTAAAACCGAAATATAATTTTTGGTTTATATCTAAAATTAAATTAATTAATTAAATTTGATAAATTAATGGATTTTTTAAATAAATAGAATTTTAAAAAAAAATTAACATCAAATAGAATTTACTAAATATAAATAATCATATAATTTTTATTAAACCAAATATATGTTTTTTAAGGGTTAAAAACTTTTATTATAAAAAAACTCAATATTTATCAATATATGATGATTATTATTTTAAAAGTGAAAATGATCATATTTATAATTTTTTTGATAAAAAGTTGAATATTTTTGGAATCTTAATTTCAAAATTACCCAGAGATAAATTTTTCAAATAAATTTGATCCAGTCGAATTTTCAGGTAAAAATTAAATATATTATAAATAAATGGTGTATATTAGGACATCATAATGACCCAAAAGTGATATAGTAAATTCAGTAAATGGTATCCATGATCTAATATTTTTTTCCATTTAAATTAATTTTATTTTATCTTTATTTGATATATTTTTTAAATCATTTTTGAATCCTCGAAAACCATTAATATACGTTAAGGGTATAAAATAATTTATTAAAGAGTATCACTCACTTACACATAATCCAGGGTATTATTTTATTATTTTCACCCATTAGACATATAAAATAAATAAAAAACTCCCTTTTTATGAAAACCATGTTCAAAACCCATGATAAGGTTTGTGCTGTATGTTAATTTATTATATAGATTCCAAAACCTAGGTTTGAGAATTGATAGAGTTTCCCAAATTAATTCATATATAAACCCAACTATGATCCAATTTCTCTCCAATTTAAATCATTATATCATGTCCTTACTCTTCCATCCACTCTCTAGATTTTTTATTGGTTTCCCCAATCCCTCATGAAGCTCCTCTCATGAATTTTGAGTCACACACCCAACTGATGGATTCTCACCATCTATTCATTATTAATGTTTCTTATTTATCTTATTCCTTATATTTCCAAATACAATTGGTGGGATATGTTATTAAATTTCCCTATTACTTCCTATTTTATGTTATAATTTTAAGAGACCCTTTTCTCTCTCATCAATGGATTTAATGATTTTTATGTGACATTTTTATGCTACCGAAAGTTCACTGTGATTTTCCATGACAAAAAAATTTTGTAGTGAATACCATACCTATTTCCTATAATGTGTGTTCAACTTTATAAACATATACTTATTTTAATTCGTAATTTCATTTATTTATTATATTATAAATTAAAATTGAATGATATATGATGATGACTGAATCTATTTTTTATGATATCTACAGAAAAAATAAGCCTTATAATGAAATGATAGTGATGGTTGCTCCTAGAATTATATGGATCTCCAATACATTTGGTAATGTTTAGCCTCATTATAAGTCATGTTGTGATAGTGAGGGAACTGGATTCCTTTAGTAGAAATTTTTCATCATGATGTATTAGTAGTTATACTTAACCTATTTTTCTGATTTAGTGTTTTATGTTGTTTCCACATTTACATATTTTATTTTATGTTAACATGTTTTATAATGTATTAATATTCTTGATTATTAGTCTCACCAATTTTATTCTCTATTGAAATATATATTTTCTAATATTTGTTAATCTCTTCATTTTATTCCATGTTTATTTCCCTTGTTTGGTTTTATAGCTCACCCTTTATTATTGATGTCCCAAGGTAATCCCATGAAGTTTTATGTGGAGCATGTTAAATAAGTTTTCAACAAAGCTGATTCTTTCTATTTTAAGTTGTTATATAATGTACCAAATTACAAAGGAAACTATAATTATAAATTTATTATTATTTATTTTTTTAATTTTATTTGATAAATATATAATTAATGTATAATAAAGTGAATGGTTTTAATAAAATCTGTTAATATGTTCCTGATCATGATACAATGATGTCATGATAAGGTGATTGTTCATATTCATAATTTTAATTGAATAATACGGATTATATTGGAACTAATTAATGATTTCAAGATTGTGTTTTTAATTTTATCATTGACGGTGTTTATATCATTTCTAATATTTATCATATATATCCAATAATCTGGGTTTTATTTAATGAATAACGATGAATTATAGAGTCAATAAGGTTTTCCTGTGAATTTTCCATTCCTCGGTATTTTGAAAATAAAAAACATATTCTCTTCAAGAAAATTTTCTTTCTTTATGCATTATTTTCTTAAGGGAAATTTATTTTCTCTAAGTCAAATTTTATCCTTACCTCATTTTTCATTATCTTATCCAATTTAATCCAAAAAAACAAGTTCATTTTTATTATGAATTCAAAAATATGGATTATTATCTTAAACCTTTCAATATGTTAGTTCCTTGGATATCGAGTCTTACTATATTCAGACTCCGAATTCTCTAAAATTCAGATTCCGAATTCCTTAGAATTAAGACTTCAAATTCCATAGAATTCATACTCTAAATTATTTAAAAATATAATATGAATATCCTTGTTTCTATAATACGATTGTTTATATGTTTAGACTCCGATTTTTCTTCCATATATTTCAAATATTCAGATTTAGTTAATATACATAATTTTCTTTACACATTACTTTGTAACTATAAAATGATTACATAAAATTTGTTTCTAGTTAACCGTTGGTTGAGTGACGCATATATAGGTCCCTCCGAAATTCAAGAAAAAATATGGATGTTGGAGGAGGGATCTGAATGTTGAATTCTTACCTATATATAGGATTTCACTTGAAAATTATCAAAATATAAGATAAATTGATAAAATGAATCCAATATACTAGATATTACATGTTGTGAAGTGATTTCTAGAGAGAGATATTATAAAGCCCTGCTTATTTCATTAAAATCTTGTTCATCCATGAAGATCTTGTTCAGTTTGCTTCATGTGATTCATATTCATGCTATGTAGAATCTAGGGCTTCTGAGGATATGAAGACATAGGTGTTGACTACATTAAATATCGAGGGTTTGCGGGGATATAAAGACATATTCCTATAGTCCAATCGAATTCTTACACTAGTGTGGAAAATACATACTTTCGTGAATGTATAAATCATGGGAACCTTATCCAAGGTTGTTGGATAACCTACTGTTTGGGTTAAATTATTTCTTACTTGTAACTTGTTCTTGTTTCACGATTTATTTCTTCCATATTTTTTTAATGGAAGAAATATATCATTAATATAAATTAATTTACATTTAAATACTATGATAAATAATATTCTATACTATTTAAGGTAGAATTAGATGAACTGATGTTTTTTTCAGATCAATATTTCCGGACGTTAAGCATGTTTATTTCATTATGGAAAACCCAAAGAGGCTTTGTGAATTTACCATTTTTAACTTTGTGATTCATATTTTCACGAACTGAATCTGGTCGCCATCAAGACCAGAAACAAACCTGGCCCATGAAAAGGCCCATTGGCCATTCCCTATCCCCATGGTCCAGAAAAATTTCACAGGAATCATAAAACAAAAATTAAGAATGATTTTCCTGAGTTTATAAAGATACAATGACAAAAAATTCCAATAAAACCAATCTGTATTTTTCAAACAAAACTATCACTTACAAAATTTGAGAATATAATTACATGGTTTTAGAAAACTCTTAAAGACAATAACAAATAAATAAAACCAAAAATGATAGTCTAGGAACCTCTACATGGTTAGAGGCACCACCCTCATGAAATCTCCACAACACTACATCACGATGGTCTGCAAAAAACCCAAATGGTTTGAACAGAATTTGTACCCAAACCCTTGGAAAAAATAACCAAGTCTACTTACACACAAATGTATAAGTAGGGTTTGAGAAAAATCCCATTAGGATAACACCACTAATATATTCCATTTCATAAACATTCAATGAATTAAATCATGTATGTTTTCAAGACATGAAATGCTGGTGACAATTTATAAAAGATACAACTTAATTAAAAGAAGTTTATAAGTGGGATATTTTAAAGAATAAATACTCTTAAAAATAATTTCAGAACTACTGAATTTTCCATCTAATAATTCTTTATGCTAATGGTAAGCACATAGTAATTAATGATCAGAAGCAATGGGAATGTAAACCCTAGGCACTTGATCATTTTGGGTCATAGGTACCTCGTATCTCAGTGAGAGTAACCATCACAATATCTGTTCTCGTGAACACAAGCCACTAGTAGTGATCATACCCATAACCTAGTGGTCCCCCATAATCATCATAATTATAGTTTAGTTAATTTTGTAAGCATCAAACATTCTTTGTGAAACTGAGGCCGAACGCCATATGATGACTTGCCTACTAGTACACGTCCACCCACCTAGATACCGAGGTTTTCCTCTTGTGATAAAACTAGATCAACAAGTCTAGTAATGTAATTTACTCATTAAAATACCCTATCCACATCACACATTCAACAAACATCACACATGTATATCATTCAAGTCACATAATCCACTTTTTCACTCAAATGAATTTTGAAATCATACTCACACCAAAATATCCAACAACACTTTTCAAATTTCATTAAAACTTCAACAAATTCTTTAATGATTTTTATAAAACATTTACAAGATATTACGAATCAAATAAAATCCCACACACACAACACATAATACATATTTCATCATTAAAATTCATTTTTCACATCACACTCACACCACACATCCCGAAAACGTATTTCTCTCCTATCATTCCATTTGATAAAACATTTCAGCAGTATATAAAACATTCTAAAAATGTATGAAATCTAAATTCACCACATTACCTTTCAAAATCTTATATTTGGTGAACAAAACTCACCCAAATATTACATATACAGCCTTTTCCCACTTTATTTAACCAAATAAATAATTTATAATTTTCACAAAACAATCCCAAAGGGTATAACTATGTCTTGTAGAAAAAACCCATATCAAAACCCCCTTTCAAGTAAACAATCACACCAAGACCCTACAAAATAGTAATTTTCAGCCCTTGAAACATTTATTAATCCATTATCAAGTACTATAAAATAACCTCAAATTATTGCACAAAAGATACTCATTAAAATCAGACATTTTTATAAAACAGTTACAGGGAGTGAAACCATGTTTTACAGGTTAAACCTATTCAATAACCCTCTAATAAACCCCAAATCACACCAATACCCTACCAAAGTAGAATTGGCAGCATGAATAGTATTTAACAAACCACTTCTATATGTTATAAAATCATCCCAAACATTACCACAAGGTTAACACATGGAAGATACCCAATTTAAGACAAAGTGATTATATAAAACTAACCACTTAACAAACTCCATAAAAAGTTTTTCACACAACGAATAACATATGAGTAAAATTCAAAATAATTAAATCAAGAATGTCAACTCAACAAAAAAAATTTACACATGGAATCAAATACCTTTTGAATCAAAACCCCCAAATATTGGGGAAAAACATTAATTGAACCACCGCCACACCTCAAGGAAGTGAAATCCAACATTAAACTAAAATATTTTCCATAAAGACACCAAATCAAACCCTAGTATCGAAACATAACTTCTGTACATTTTATCAATTAATGAAATATGGAGGAAACCCTAAGGAGGAGGAAGGAAATGAAGAGAGAAACACTTACTTGAAGAAATGTTGATGAAATCGGCCCAAATCCACTAATAGTTGAATCTTGAGGTAACAAAAACTAGTATGGAGGATTGAAGGAGTAATTTTAGGTCAGGTGGGGACTGAATTTGTGGAAAAATAATGAAAATATAAGGAGTCATGAAAGAAATATTTTACCTCATCAAATCCGGGCTATTTAAGAATTATTGTGAAATATCGCCTTAATTCGTGGGGGAACCGAGCTACAAAGAAGGGGGAGGAGAGAATGGGAGTGCTCTTTTGGTATGTGGGCTCAGGGGAGAGTTTGAATCACCTAAAAAACAAAATAAATGAATGTTATATTAAATAATTAAAGAAATTAAAGCAAGAAATGTGATATATGGATGGCCCAACACCTTAATAAAAATCCCAAATCCATCATTATTATGGATTTATATGGGGTCAAAATTGATATGGTGGTATTAATATACAAGGGGATGAAAATTGGGATTTGAAATTGGTTTAAAATGATCAAAAATGAAGAATTTATAAAAGAAACCAAATTTATTTTTAAATCTGGAATGGGCTCACAGTTTGGACCAAATTTTGAAAACCCACCATTTCTACCAAAATGAATGGGAAACCCCCAAAACAAAGAAATAATGGAAATTAATTGAAAAATAACTTTAACATAAGTCATGTATGTGACAATTATTCCCACCATAATTTCTTGACCTTGGAAATCCACAATAAGGCCAAGGCAAAAAACCAAACCCAGCCGAAAGGTTAAAGTGGACTTCTTTACCAAGTTTTTCCCACCCCCAAAAGGCCAAAACAACACCAATTGATCAATAAAGGAAAGAATACCCTCACCAACCAAAACATAAACCAATTTATAAAATGATCGAGTATATTAAAATTTTATCCCAAATGTTAAATCCTCAAACACTATCTGAACAAGGTTCCACCAATTTACCCAAACAAACAACAACAATGAACAAGATTACACATACCTTTCTTTAACTAGAACGTTGGACAATCTCCACTCCCAATGTTTACCCAATGAAGATGTTGGTATCCAAATAGCTCCGAAGGAGACTACCAGCCACCAAGACATGCCCAAGGACAAATCTGTGTTACTAGTATTAGGAGACACAAATGGGATCCTCCCATAAGAGACAACTAAAATTTTCCCGAGATAGGATCAGGAAACTAACAGGGGGAGGCCCGAATGGACTCCTTGGAATAAGGGGTAGACCTCCATTCAAAATTTACAAAGTGAAATACATGATAATCATAGTGGGCCTCCCCACCATAATAGCCAACCATCTTAACCGACCTGTATGGGACGACATAGGAAGAACCCACATTTAAGTCATTGGGACAACATCATGGTTAATCCACATAGTTGGAGAAACAGTGCAATAACCATGCAGATCCTTATACTTGCATGGTTTTATGGTGATGGTTTACTATTAACAATGTGCAGACCATGCACTCATCTTATCTAGAAAAATTCCAAACCATACTCCCAAAAAAGCAGTGGAAACCAAAGGGGAAAAGAATTAGATTAGGGTAAAACATGGTCATGAGGCCCTCCACATATTTCCACTGAATGGGAACAATAGAGGAATGAAAATAATGCTAGAGGATTAACTATTCTCTTATTTCACTCTAAGGACATGAATTTCTACAAGGGTTTGAATGACCCTAGGACTTCCCCCAACTACACACCACCTTCAATCTAGGGCCTATGGCTGGAGCCAAAAAAATTGAAGCATATTTGGTCGCGCAGTTAGGATTTAGCAACCCCTGTAGGAACTCCTTATTTATGTGACACAATAAACTACACCACATTCCTAGAAAGTGTACATAGACATAAAACACTCCAAACTCATCTTTCCCTAAAATGAAATTTCACTGAAACATGGGCGAAGAAGATGCACACACATCACCCTTTGTTTCTATAGATGAGAAATAGAATGAGGAAATGATATAAAGAAACAACTTACTCAAAAGAAAGCATGTCGAGATTTCATGAAATGAGACACACTTGTGAAAAAACAATGACCCACAAAAGATTTTACCACTTTACATTTACATTCAAACGAGCACGCGATATCACAACGCGTCATCAAAAATTACCAATGTGACCGGTAGATACAATCCATTGAGGGGGAACATTATTCAACGTCCCCAAATATGACACCACTCCAGAAAATTCCCATAACATCCTCTCATGATTAGATGTCCCACACTTGTGGTTTAACATAAACCCCATCTTCGAAAATAATATGAACGACCCAGATGACCTCTTCGAAACCATCCTGATACTAATCCCCATGAACAACCCATGAATACTTCCACCTTCAAAAAATTATGTAACTAAAGAATCTAAGGTCTTCTTCAACCATCAATGAGCACTCTCCCACTTCAAGAGGATCCTCTAAACCAAAATGGAAAGGGTTTAGACTCATTATACGAAGCTCTAGAAATAATTCTTTATATTGATCAACTGGAGGATTTTACAACGGAAAAACAATCTGTATTGAACATCAGTAGTGCAGTAACCAAAAAAGGGGGAATAAATTATCCAAGGAGAAAATCCAAGGACCAAACCATGATGCTCTATTAGTCAAGATGATCCACAAACTAGATCCAAACACTTGAAGGGAACCAACATAAAGGCATCTCATAACATTTATCATAAGATACCACTAACCGGCCCTTCATCCCTACATATCAAACAAATACAAACCCAAACACAGTTCAAAAAATAGGTGTTCTTTGACTCAAAACATCCAACCACATCAAAATTTTCAATAACACATCATACACACCATCCCAGACTAGTCATCAAAACATCATGTTTTCCTTTGAAAAAATTTCATTGAAAATGAACGGTTCAGTGGTTTGTGTATCCACCAATGGTACCCCATGGGCCCCACACATGCATGTTTCAATGCCGCACTAGGCACCCTTCTCATATCCATAACATCACTCATCTAGTCATGCCATTAAAAATTCATCATCCTTTGTAGCCCCATCTTTGTGGTCTCTCAAGAAAATACCAAAGTTTAAAACAAAAATTCATTCCACCATTCAAAAACAAAACAATCAACCAATACATCCTTTTTCTCAAGACCGCTGACCATGAAATCAAAATATCAATCATTAAATCGAATAATCACTTTCAAGTCATATAAATATATTTCAAAACATCTCATCCCATTAAAAACATTTCAATAGTTTAGAAAACTCTCATGGGAACACTTTTTCAAAACCAACATTAACATAATTTCCTACATTCAAAAGAGGTGTAAACACACCATTTTACATTTCAAAGAAATTCTAAAAATTCACTTCCACCATTTAAAAAATAAAACCATTCCCTCTTTTTTTGGAAATCATTTAACAGAAACATTATGCTTCTTAAAAAGAATTCATTTTTTCTATAAAACCAACCTTCCATGATTTCAAAACTAAAGAACACACGACAATGCTGGAAGAATCTAGTTTCACTGGGTGACTTAGACATATGGTTGGTTGCCATAAACCAATCAATTAAACATCATATACAGTAATATATGGCAATATCCATGGCTCCACATTGATTTCTAGTCCCTGTAACCTCACGGAGACCATTAACACAACTCTTTTTTCATTTCTCTTAATCATCATCAAAACAAGAAAACCAAAGGACTCAGAAAAATACCAAATCCCCCATGTGACTCGAATACCATAATGGGGTGTTCTAGAAAGGCACACTACCTATAACCATATTTTCATGTCCTGATAGTCCTAAATGGAGACTATCTTGATTGTTCCCCAAAAAACATGACCCAAAAGAGAGAACCTCCTCTAATACCATTTTTCGAAGAACTGAATCAGGTCACCATCAAAAACTGCACAAAACCTCGCCCATGGTAAGGCCCGAAGGTCATTTCAAATCCCCATTGGCTGGAACAAGACCCGGGATTTGTACAACTAAATTTGGGAATTATTTACCATAGTTTATAAACATACAATGACAAAAAAGTACAATAAAAAAATATGGATTTTTCAAAAAAACCCATCTTTAAAAAAAAGTCATGACTGACTTAAAAGGTTTTAAACAATTATTAAATACTATAAAAAATGAATAAAACAAAAAAGGATTGACTAGGAACCTTCACATGGTGAGAGGCACCTCCCTCAAGCCATATCCACAACACTGTATCACGATGGACTACTAAAAACCCAAACCATTGGCACAAAAGTTGTACCCTAACCTACGGAAAAAATAACCAAGTCTACCTACACCCAAAGGTGTATGTAGGTTGTGATCCAAATCCCACTAGGATAACACCACTAAGAGACTCCATGTGATAAATATTCAAATACAAAAATTATTCATGTCTTCAAGACATGAAATGCTAGTGACAATTTATAAAAGATGCCACATAAATTAAAGAAGATTTCAAGTGGGATATTTTAAAGAATAAACAATTTTAAAAGCAAAGTAAACTATACTAAATTTTCCAGCCAATCACACTATATCCTCAATGTTACTTTTTTATTGAGAAGAAAAACAAACATACAAACATACAAGCAGAGGAAAGAAAAAAACTCAAGGAGGTCTAAAATAATGAAATCCAGGGGTATCCCCTATGATAAAATTGACTCCTTCGTTCTTCAAAGTAGAAGGATCATGCAGTCGTATCGGGTTAGAACCAAGAACATCCAAAGAAGCAAGGTGGTCTGCCACTTAGTTACCCTCATGCCAGGAATGGATGCTTTTAATTCTATCGGAGAGAATACCTTTTCACTTTCTGATAATGTAAAAAATGGACCATGGAGGAGGGAATAAATCATTTAGGACGTCATGGAGAATTTTAGAATCTGTTTCTGCCACAATAATATCAAGACCCTGCTGAAAACTAAGGGTAATACCTGTGAGCATCGCCTTAGGTTCCACCTGAAGAGAGGACCCATAGCCTAACCAAGATGAGAATGCCAGGAGGACAAAGCCCCACGAGTCCCAAACCACCCCACCTCCTCGCAGAACACCAAATGAAGAGGCCCCATCAGTGTTAATTTTAAGGCCCCCATAGGGGGGAAACCAGTGAACCCCGGCCCCTCTGTTAATTTCAGCACCCGATTGTGCATTACAAAGGCTAGAAAATAGCCAGTTGAGGGAGGGAGCCTCCTACTAGCTACCGATAAGACATACCAGATCTGAGAGTAACCATTTTTTCTTGCTGATGATGGACATCCCCGAACTACGAGTCCCCTCAAATATTCATTTCTTCTTGGCTTTCCAGATCGACCAGCACCCATCCTGAAGAAGCAGCGCATGGGAAAACCTCTCCATACCTCTCTCTCCCAAACCTTGAAACCACTTGTCCAAATATGGGAGTGTCCCCATAGAACCAACACAGTAACCTATAAAATTACCAAAGAAACCCCAGACCACTGCCGCCGACTCACTCGAGAAGAATATATGATGGGCCATCTCCTCCTTTGAAGTTGTGCAGTAAGAGCACCATGATGTAAGAGGAATACCACAATTATTAATGTTATCATTCGAAGGAATTACAAGATGCCTTATTCTCCAAAGGAGGAAGTTGTATTTATTAGGCACCGCTTAGATCCACAACAGCTAGTTCCAATCATCCGAAGTGACAGAAGAAATCCTTGCGTGATGAAAATCCCAAGAAGAAAAGACCCCCGAATAGGAAGGGTATCCCTCTTGTCCTCAAACAAGTTCAAAAAGTCACGAAATATAATTTTCACATGAAAATACATCTTCCACCTAACACATTAACCAAAAATTCCACCTGTATATCACAAAAATCATATAATCCACTTTTTCATTCAAATTCATTTCGATATCATACTCACACAAAAATACCCTACAACACTTTTCCAATTTATTTAAAACATACAAAAATCATTTAATGAATTTTATAAAACCTTTCCAAGATATTAAAACTCACATAACTGCTCACACACCGATCAGAAAATACTTCTTTCATTAATAATATTCATTTTTCACAACACATCACGCAAAACATCTCACAAACGTGTTTCTATCCTCCCTTTTAAATTGATAAAACATTTCAACAATTTATAAAACATTCTAAAAATGGATGACATCTTCAACCACCACTTCACCAATAAAAAACTCATATTAGGTGAACACAGTCACCCAAACAATACTTATATACTATTTTTCCACTTTGTATAACCAAATAAAACATTTACATTTTTCACAAAACAATCTCAAAGGGTATAACTATACCATACACACAAAACCCATTCCAAAACCCCCTTTTAAGGCCAAAATCACACCAAGACCCTACCAAAGTATAATTTTCAGCTGTTTTAACATTTATTAAACCATTCTCAAGTAATATAAAATCACCTCAAATTATACCACAAAAGATACGTATGAAAATCACACATTATCATAAAACTCTTTCAAGGAGTGAAACATGGTTTTACGCCTAAAACCAATTCAAAACCCCTATTTTAAACCCAAAATAACACAAATACCCTTAAAAATAAAAATTGGAAGCCCAAACAACATTAAACAAACCACTCGAATATGTTATAACATACCCCCAATGTTTACAACAAGGTTTACACATTGAAAAAACCCAATTTGAAAGAATGTGCAATTACAAAATTAACCACATAAAAAACTCCATCAAAAATGGTTTTCCCACAATTAATATCATATGAGTAACATTCATAATAATTAAATCAATCATGCTAACTTGTCAAAAAATGAATACACATGGAATCACTTACATTTTGAATCAAAACCCCCCAAATCATGGTTTGAATCATCAACTGGACCACCACTGCACCTCAAGGAAGAGAAATCCAACCTAAAACCCAATAATTTTACCAAAAAAGAACCAAATAAAACAATAGGTTATAACCATAACTTCGGGAAATTTTAGAACATAATTAAAGAGTGAAGAAACCCTAAGGAGAACGAATGAAATGAAGAGAGAAACACTTACTTGGAGAAATCTTGAAGAAAAAGGCCCAAATCCTCCAATAGTTGAATCTTTAAGTAAACGAAACTGGTAGGGAGGCTTGATGTAGTAATTGTAGGTAATATGGGGACTAATTTTTGGAGACACGAGTAAAAATTGAAGGAGATATGAATGAAACATTTTAGCACTTCAAATTTAGGTCATTTGAGAATGATTAAAAAAGTTCTCATTAATCTGCGAGGGGGGGATAAGCTCTGAATAGGGGGAAGAGAGTATGGGATCCTGACTTGGGAAAGGGGGATTGGGTGGGAATTAGAATCACCAAAAAAATATAAATATTGTGTGAGATGTTACAATATTAAAGAAAACATTAAAAGTAAGAAATGTGAATTTTGGACTATCCCAACACCTTAATAAATACCCAAATCCATCATTATTATAGATTACTATGGGGTCCAAATTTATATAGTGGCATTTATATACTGGGGGATTCCAATTGGGAATTGGAAAAGGTTTAAAATATTGAAAAATTAAGGATTTATAACAGAAGCCAAACTTATGTTTAAATCTCGAAATGGGCACACGGTTTGGCCCAAATTTTGAAAACCCACCATTTCCACCAAAATGAACGGGAAAACCCCAAAATAAATCAAAAATGTAAATTAAATGAAAATAACTTTAAAATAAGTCATGTATGTGACACATATATTTCATTATAGATAAAAACAAAACATTTTAAACTTACAATTCACCCACCACTTGTAATTGAGCCTCTACATATAAGATTTCCATCTTATAATTTGTATTAGAGAATTTATCTGGAATAATTATAATCACATATAACTTTTCTTACTCATTTTCCCCTTATTCAATAATTTTTTCACTTAAATTTTCTTGTTCATTTTTTTCAAAAATATTTTTATCTTTTATTATACTTTTTTTCTTTTGACATGTTTTGTAGAAAAGATATCTTCTTATATAACAGTGGGTATAAATATTGGTTCTATTGATAATATAAACTGTAATAGACCACCTATTATTGATGGTCATGATTTTTAGTACTGTAGATATCTAATGAAGACGTTTTAAATTAACACTGGAGTAGAAAAAAAAATTAATGCTCACTACAGAATACAAATTTCCAGATAAAAAATTCATAACCTTAACCTTCCAAGAGAAACAAGAATATCAACTAAATTACATGTTATACAATACTTTGTCATGTTCCATGACTGGGAATAAAAATATTCAAATAACTTCTTGTGAAGATACTTACTACACCTATAAGAACCTTGAAGATACACCTTTGGTAACTTCTAATGTGATTGAAATAAGAAGAGCTTTGTTAAAATCTTAATGTCATGGATTCTTATTTCCATATAGAGAAACTATTTTCAATGTTCAACAAACATTTATGACCATTGTCAATAGTCATTAATTTATGCAAGAGAAAGGTCTTTATGATGAATTTATTGTGGATAATATAATCAAGATCATTCCCAATGAGTATGAATAAAAAAGTAAAGCTAATGAATATAATATAAAAGTATTCAATATTACTCTAGATGATTTACTTGGAACTCTTCTTCAGCATGAAACAATAATGAAGAGAGATACTGATTTCAACAAAAAGAATAATGGAAATGGGAGTGTAACTTTTACTAATATATTTAAATCTAAGGCTATGGAAAGGGTAACAATATCTAAAGCTAAGAAAGATGTTGTTATATTTGAATCAAGTGATAGAAATCATTCAGAGAATGAATTAGCCAATATTTCTAAAATAATGGAAAAGATTGCGGGGAAAAATATTTTTAGTACAGATAGAATGGAAAAGATTGATTTTGAAGCAAACTTTTATGAATGTAAAAGGGATAGACAAATCAGTCCTGATTTTTCTATGTTTAATAGAAAATATAGGATGAAAAAACATTCTAAAAGAAACAGAAAGAATTATTATAAGTCTATGGATAAGAAATTATTAAAATAAAATGACACATGGAATGCCAATGGGGGTGATTCCTCATACTATGAATCTTATGGTTAAAAGAATATTATTCATATATCAAGAGTACCTATTGAAAATCATTGTCTTATGGCTATGGTAGAAAACACAATATCCTTAGCCAATATTTCTTTAAGTGATAATTTTCCTATTGAATAATATTATTAATCTTCAAATTATTAATCTTCCTCATCATAAGATTATACCATACATTTATTTAAATAACTTTCTAGATTTTCTAAACTACTTGAGAATTTAAAATTTAAGATAAAAATGAAGTTAGAGAGTTTTTTTAAATTTCTGTTTTAAATAAAGATTTATTAGATCATTCTAAGGATCCTGATTAGAAAACATTTTATTTTGAAAGTGTTTCTAAAACTATAAAGAGGTTAATTCTGAGAAGGATAAAATTTATTAGGATCTTGAAAAAGTTATCTCTAAGAAAAATATTTTATAGAATGACTCATGTTCTAAAAATAATGACATTGATGATAAGAATTTAGACATCATACTAAAATAAGATTTTTTTCCTCAAAGATACTTTAATCAAATTTTACTTATGGAAAGAAATAATTCGATAAAATGTATTAAAAACGTCTCCCTCTTAGTTATTGTTCTGGATTTGGTTATAGTCATTCAAAACCAATTTTTAGTAATACTTTTTTTGTTCCCCAATGTGACCAATTTTTTACTAAATGTAAATTTGGTGGAAATTAGGAAAAAATTTCTTTAAATAATTCCAATGTTTAGGTTATCATAAAGCTTATTTTTTTTATGAAAATGTGGATCCTGAAATTCTACATTCTAAAATTTCTGGATCGAAGAATATTTTTAGTCCAAAAGTCCAACTCTATTATTTTCAAATAAAATAAAGATTGTATCAATAGTAATACATGGTACCTGGATAGTGGATGTTCCCAGTATATAATTGGTTATAAAAACATCTTTGAAAATATTATCAAGATGAATGGAGGAAAGGTAACATTCTAACATAATTCTCAAGGGGAAATTGTCGATTTAGGTAACATTGTTCTTCTTGAAAAAACATTGTTTTCAAATGTTTTATTTGTTATAGGATATAAGCATAACCTCCCTTGAATAAGTCAATTATGATATGAAGGTAACCTTGTTAATTTAGGAATGATGAATTCTTAGTACATAATTCCAAGGAATAATTTATTCCTTCTACCCATATGAATGAGAATGTATATACAAGAAACTTATATTAATATAGAAGCCAATAACTACTTTGACTTAGTATAATGTAATATCAATCTTGGTTATGGAATAGAATGTTGGGACACTTTTATCATGCAAATATATTCAAACTCTCAATGAAAAGACTTGTTAAGGATCTACCAGACCATAGATTTGATTCTTCAAAATGTGTGATCCCTGTCAATATGGAAAGAAACATAAATAATGTTTTCAATAAATTGGTGAAGCATCATCTTTTGATACAGTAAAGTTAGTGCATATGAATCTTTTTGGCCCAACACAAACATGATGTATTGAAGGAAAATATTATTTAGTTTTTTAGTTGAGGACTACACTAGATTTACAGGGTTTTATTTTATAGCAATGTTATCCGAAGCATTATCTTTTTTCAAAACTTATAGATCCCAAGATTAAAATGACAAAATCTTTCCATTGATAACTATTTATAGTGATCATGGAGGATAATTTCACAATTCGTACATTGAAACATTTTTTTAGTAAAAATGAATTACTCAAAACTTCCCATCTCCAATAAATCATCAACATAATGGTGTTGTTGAAAGAAAAAATTGAATTATTCAAGTGATAACTTGAACCATGTTGAGTGAATATTCCATTTATAAATATTTTTTCAGAAGCTATTAGCACTACTTGTTGTACTATAAATATAGTTTTAATCAGAACTTTTCATAAAAAACACTTTATGTATTGTGGACAAGTCTTAAACCAATACATTATTATATCAATGTATTTGGATGCCATGTATTCATCCTAAATACAAAAGATAACATATATATAATTGCACCCAAATCCAATGAATAAATATTTTTAGTCTATTCGACTACTCTTAAATCTTAAAGTATTTTTAACAAAAACACTTTTACTATTGAAGAAAAAGAGGATGTTAAATTTGATGAAATTGATCCTTTTGTTTTTGAAAAAACCCCAAAATATATCTTTTTATGTGTTCTCAAAGAATGATTATCAACCACTGATAAAAGATTCTTCTAATAAGGAAAATGTTCAAGAAAATATTTCTGAAGTATTTAACTCATAATGTTTTCTACCATATGATGATGAAGATGTTTAAAAAACCCAAATCATTTAATTCTTAAAAATTATCTCAAAGATAATATCATTGGTGATGTAAGTCAACCTTTACAGACTAGAAGTTCGTTAAGAAACAAAGTAGAGAATCTACCATTACATTCCCATTTAGAACCAAATAGCACTGATGAAGCTTTATGTGATGAAGATTGGATTAAATCAATGCAATCTGAGCTAAGTGAACTCAAAAGGAATAGAGTTTGTACCTTGGTTGAAATAACAATGAAATATTCTGTAATTAGTGTAAAATGGTTCTTCATAAATATATGTGATGAAAATGGAATCATAGTAATAAATAAATCTATATTAGTTGATAAAGTATATAATAAATAAGAAAGAATACACTATTGAGAAACATATTTTCCAATAGTGAGACTTGAATCTATTATTATTTTACTTTCCATTGCAACATTATTTAATTTAATTATTTTTAAAACAGATGTAAAGTGTGATTCCCATAATAGATATGTTCTAGAGTATGTTAACATTGAAAAAACTCTTGGATTTAAAGACACAAAATATCCTGAATGTGTTTTTAAACATACAATGATTTATTTGGACTTAAGCAATTTCTTAGAGCCTGGTATGATATATTTACAAAAATTTTGTTACAAAATGCTTTTGTTAAGGGAACTATGGATCAATATCATTTTATAAAGAAAGATAAGAAAAATTTTATTTTTGTTCAAATATATGTTGATGGCATTTTATTCGGATCAACTCAGCAATCTTTAATAGATTCATTGGAGAATCTCATGAAATTTGAGTTTGAAATGAGATTGATGGGTGAGTTAACATTTTTCCTAGGATTTTAAATTTCTCAAATACTAGAAGGAACATGTATATCTCAACATATTTATATTAAATATTTTATTTAAAAGAATGGGTATGAGAACAATAAATGTATAATCACTCTAATATATACCTCAAATACTCTTGATCTTGATAAATATGGGAAACTGGTAGGTTAAACATCTTTTAGAGGTGTGATAGGTAGTTAATTTTACTTAACGACTAGTTGTCCAGATATAATGCTTTTAGAATTCCTATGTGTACGAAAATAATATAATCCAAAGGAATACCATTTAAATGCAGTGAAAATAATTTTTCAATATTTAAAAGGAACTAGGGATTTAGAAGTTTTCTATACTTCTAGAAATGATTTTGTTTCAAAAAATATTCTGGATTGAAATTTTAGTGGATGTATAATGAATAGAAAAAGTACATATGGAACAAGTCATTTCTTAGGAGATTAATTAGTTTCATGGTCATATAAGAAGAAACACTCAGTTTAACTTTCTACTACTTAAGCTGGATAAGTAGTAGATGGAATTTGTTTTGCTTTAGTAATGTGGATGCAACACACAATAACAAACTATAGAATGATTTTTTTCAAAACACACTTGTTGTGTGATAACACTAGTGTCACATCCCTAAGAAAAAACCTTTACATCACTCTCATGAAAAACACATAGATATTAGGCATCACGTTCTTAGGAATTACACACTTAAAGGAGATATTATTTTACAATTTATTGGAATTCAAGATCAACATTCATATATTTTTACAAAATCTTTACCCTCTAATAGATTTTAATACATTAAACAAAAGTGAAGAATAATAACAATGATGTAATATTTCATATTAATTTTTTGTTGAATCTTATCTCCTAACATTAATAAACTTCTTTTCATAGGGGAGTACATTTTATTTTTTCTCAAATGTTTTTTCTTAATCAAAATTTTCAAACCAGATATTTTTAATAAAAAAATTTGTAACCAATTTTTTTAGTCAAAATTTTCACAACCAATTTTTTAATCAATTTTTTTTGTAACCAATTTATTTTTGTGTAAAAAATTTTTCATCAAAAATTTCGAATTAAAAAATTTCCTTTCCTTAATAATATTTTATGAAATCTATGTTGATCAGGAAAAATCTTATCTGTACTTAAATTTTTTACGAAATACAGATGGTTTATTTCCATAATTATGTTTTCGAAGTTGAATTTTTTACATGTTGGTATTTTTATTCTGTTTTAAGAAAACTTTTATCTTATTCAATTTCCTTAAATAAGATTAACCATAAAACCCAAAAATATCGGTACCTACCAATTCCTCTTAGGCATTTATCATAACCGTTAGATAAGATCTACTTTATTTAAATCATTAGGTCATTTCTTGAATTCTATCCATCACCGCAAAGCCAATATAAAGGATCCCTAATCATCATCCCACATCAGTTTTAAATACTATTTATTCTGAATATCCACCCCTCTTAAAAACGGTCATTCATTTTTCCATGTATGCTCACACTTTGAATGTTTTTGGAAGCTTCCCTGAAACAACATATGTCTTCAACTAAGGAAATCATGGATTGAATAATCTACATGGAAAATTTGGTTGACCCAAAATTAGTTTCTAAGTATAATTCCTTGGTTACGAACAATATTAAGCTGAATGGATGGGGGATTTTTTCCGTATCAATGAAAAGATTCAGGATCTAGTTTATCCAGAAATACTTATATTGTTCTGTGATATAATAAATTTTATTAATGAATGTGGAAAGGACAAAGTTTCATTCAAGAGCTACGGGAAAACATATTCTCTATCATTCAATATAGCAGTTAATATTCTTGGAATTCCATATGAAGGTGAGGAAATTTTCAACAATCTCAACTTGTCATATAAGTCAGAATAGTTTGAGAAGGAAGTAGAAATTTAGTTCCTTGGACTCAAAGGAGTAAATCCACCAATGATCAACCATATATACACAAATTTTATGATTTTAGCTTTGTGGGTAAAAGGTTTTCTCATTCTTAGAAATAGTGAAGAGGTTTAATTATATAAAAGTGATATTGTTATATTGGAATTTTTCATACAACTAATAAACGTAAATCTTTTGAAGTACATACTCCTAACAATCTCCAACATTATTAATGGAACTGTAAAGTATCATATTATAAATTTCTAGTGATTTTTTCAATGATAAAGGTTATTTTCATAGAATCCTTTAAATTTCAATACACTTTTAATGATTGAATATTTAAGACCTTTTTGATAAGTGATGATACATTTAGGAGAATGAAAGTTGGCTTCAACAACAAATCAAGTCATTTTTATGATATTTTTGATGGGGATATTGAAGATTTAGCTAAGAAAGGGGTTGTAGGGGAAACATCCATGAAATCATAGAATAAGTGAAAGGAAAAAGAACCAGAAACCAAATAAATGTATACAGCTACAGAAAGTAAGTCAGCTGCACAAAAACCAAAAAAGGAAAAAACAATACCTATTGAAGTGGTAGTGTAATGGATGGAACAGAAGAAGAACAATAAATAAAGAGATACAAGCTTCTGTATAAATCTTATTGAGAAACAATCCATGAAAATTTAAGTTTCTAAAGATCTTGAAAGGACATAAAAATAGAAAAATTTGAAATGGAAAATGAGTGAAGCAAATATTGTTCAATCACTTATCAATGATACTGAGAAAGACTCTGAATAGATTCATGAACCAGAATCCTTCTTCAGAAAATTAGTGCCAGTAGAGACTTCGAGAATGAAAATTCCAAATCTGGAACCTATTTGGGAAGAAGTGATAGTTCTAGAATAATAAGTAGAATAAGAACAAGGGGATAAAGATGATGAGATTGATGATGTGGTAAAGAAAGTAAAATAATATCATTATAAAGATATTACTTATGAAAATAATTAAATCTTACATTCTCATGTTGAGTTAACAAAAACAATTCCCTAGAAAAATATGATTATGGACATGAAGAGGTTTAAAACCCAACTGATGATGAGAGTAGTAACCATGATTTCATCCAACCCAATGATGTTAACAAGGATGATGATAATGAATAAATTGATGAAGATAAGATAGTCCATCTTTCTGAAAGTGAGCATGAGTCTCCAATGGATGAAAAGGTTATATCCAATGTTGATAAAAAAGGTGGTCGTTGATACACATAAGAGGGCTGTGGTTGTTAAAGATATTAAGTATGTTGGTGGATATTCTAAAAGACAACGAGATAACCATAAAAATAATCTTGTCCTATAAGGGAATAATATTCCAAATCATCATCTTCAATGGGTTATGATTTTTATGTTCAGTCATTAAATAATATACTGAACACCATTCCATTGTTTCTGAGTACTGATATATGATGTTGGTTTCTTAAAAACCCTTTCAAAATGAAGTTGGAATTGGTAAGAATTTTCAAGGAAAAATTCATCAATCAATAGGTAGATTCAAAAACAATTAATGTTAATTTTTATGCTCATAGAAGATCACGTAAGTAAATAAAAAAATGTACTAAAAGAACGATTGAATACAAGAGAATACATGATGACTTACATGATTTAGTGAAAGATGATTTTGATATATTAGATGATAGAATAAAAACCCTTTTAATAAGTTTTATATAGAAGACAAATCTTAAGCAAATATCTAGGAAAAAAGAGGACTAATATTTGAATGGGATGTTAAATTCAGTTGCTTTAAATCTGAAGAGAGAAAGGGAACTCATGGAAGAGTTGAAAAGAAAGTTCAATCTCAAAGAATATGTTGTAAAGTCTTAGGAAAAAATCATTAAGTAACAAAATGAAAAAAATCAAGGGTATGGAAATGAAAAATTTGTATCAGGAATAGTTACTGAAGTGGTTCGACGAAGATCATAAGGAGGTCAAGAAGTTAAATTCTACCTTGAGTAAGATCATGTCAATGGAAAATAAGGATAAATGATTTTCATTCCATTCCAATCATTTGTTGTATTTTTACAATGTATAAATTTTTCCTATGTTAAAGAAAATTTTGATATCCTTTAATTGTGTTATTTTTTAGTTATAATCTATTAGTTACCATTTTTTCATTCTATTTATTCCTTTTTGAAAATAAAAAAGGGGGAGAAAATAATGATCCAAATAATATTAAGTAAAAGAGGAGAATTCGCATTGTAAGGGGGAGCTTATATAAGGGGGAGTATAAATAAATAATACATTCTTATATTAGAAAAATTTACTTCACAAATAAATACAATAATGTGATCATTATGAATTTCTAAACCTAAGAGGGAGTTATTCATATTCATTAGGGTTCATAAGTAATGGGAGATATGTTTTTATTTTAAATTTAAAAAAATCCTTATTAATTATACTCTTTTTTGAAAGGTTGTTTGTGATTTCCAAAAATGGGAAGATTGTTTAGTCAATAAGGTTTCATTATTATATTATCAATCCTCTATGTTATGAAAATCAGAAAAACTTTTTCTTAAGGAAAAATATCTTTCTCTGAGGATTATTTTCTTGCGGAAATTTTCGATTCTCTGGGCAATGTTGTATCCATACCGTGGTTTTCTTTATCTTATATAATTTCTTCTGAAACAATTTTCATTTTATTAATATATCAAAAACTTGTATCCTTGTATAAAACCTTCGAATCTTTTATTTCATTACATATCAATTCTTACTGTATTCAGCCTCTGATTTTATCTAAAATTCATATTAAGAATTATTAGAAATTTAGATTTTGAATTATCTGAAATTCATATTTTGAATTCTAAGAAATTTAGACTTTTAATTACTTAGAATTCAGAATCCAAATTCCATAGGATTCAGACTCTGAATTCCTTATAAGTTAGACACTAAATTTCCTAGAATTTAGACTCCGAATTCCATAGAAATCAAACTTCAAATTCCTCATAATTTAGACTCCAAATTTATTGAAAAAGGGAAATATGAATATAATTTTTTCTAGAATCCTTTGGTTAATGTGTTTAGACTTTGAATTATATCTTTATTTAGATTCAATATATTCTGATTTGGTTGAGATACATCATTTTATATACACATGGTTTTTTAAATATTAAATTATTTCTTATAATTTATTTCTAACTAACTTTTGGTTGAGTTACATGTGTATATTTCCCTCCAAAATTCATGGAAAAACATGATCTTTTGAGGAGGTAACTGAACATTGAAGTCTTTCCAATAAATAAGAACTCATTTGAATGAGCTCAAAATATAAGAGAAATAACTGAAATAAATCCAAGATTCTTTAGATTACAAGCTGTGAAGTGATTTCTAGAGAGAGAAAGACTCTCATGCATTGTTCCTTTCAGGAATATCTTGTTCAGCCACAAACCTCTTCTTCATCATGCATCGTACGATTATGGTTGTTTCAAAGTAAAATAGAGGGAATAAGTGGTTATGAATACATATGTTCTAACTACCTTAAATATCAAGGGCTTTCAGGGATAGCAATATAGATTCCAATATTATTATCGAGGGCTTACCCTGGTGTGTGTAAGACAGACTTTCATGAATGTATAAATCAAGGCACCTTTATCAAAGTTTGTTGGATACCTTAGTTATTGGATTAAATTATTTCCTACATGGTACTTGTTCATGTTTCAAGTTTTATTTCTACTTTTTCATAATGGAAGAAAGTATAACTTTTTTATATTTTCATGTAATTTTACATACTCTGATAAATAAAATTCTATACCCCTTAAGGTAGAATCAATTTAAATTATTTTTCTTTTCTAGGTCCCTCTCTTCGGACCCTAAGATCGTTTATTTCATTAAGTAAGAACAAATGAAGAATTTTTAATTTACCTTGTTTAACATTGTTAAACATATATTTCATTAAGGATAAAAACAAAAGTTACTAAACATACAATTCACCCCTATTTTAATTTATAATCTATTTATACTATTTTGATTTTACATGCATGTATTTTTTAATAATGTTCAATGGTAATTCAAGTTATTTCCGTGTTTTATGAAAATATATGTTCAATTAATTTACATACATGGAAATTGAAATTAATATCAACTTTATGTTTTTTTGGGGGATTAATGATAATATGATTTTTAATATTTTTTGACTATCACTCTAAATTTTTTTATCTTAATTATGGGAATACATTGAAGATCCTTATTGTATAGTATTATTGAGAAGGATGAAGAAGAGCTTTGGTTTTTATTGGATGAACGTTTCTAATAATTTTATTTTTTGACAATAACTACATAAAGGTATAATGAATTATCATTATAATATGGATACCAATATAAAAAAGTGCATTAGGAAGAGAAATCAAATTTAATTTTAATTTAAGGGATGACGTTGATACTGATTCAATAAATACCAAAATATGTGATTTATCTTATAAAATGGAATGAATTATATTGTGTATTTCTCCTCATAAAAATTACTTACCATTTTTTAAAGTATCATGAAATAAAATTTTTTCTTATTACAATAAATTTTTTCAGTTCAAAGACATGTTCTTCCCCTCTTTGGATTATTTATTTGAGGTATTTGATTATTACATGATCATTCAAATTCTTGTGATCAAAGATATTTGTCACACTATATCATTATTTTGAGATTATTCTTTTATCCCTTGATAAAATAATTAAATCCCACATAAGTTATTTTATTTTGAAAGCTACTATGTGTGATTACATATGGCCTCTACACATAACTTTCTATTTATTAAATAGGATGATTAATTATAATTTTTTATGATATGGGTTTGACAGAAATGGATTATTAAATATTAAAAACTTTTTTACCATGTTCAAGTTAAAATTTTGAAGGTAATATTTTTTATGTGGGAGAATATAAAACCATGAGAATGTATTAATAACAAAAATCATAAACATTCAATATTTTTTGATATTTCTTATTACATGAAACACTAATTTTATATTTATATACAAACAATTATTTTTTTATCATCTGTTAGAAAAAATTATTTGTGTATCTTGCATTACACGCAAAAATGAGTTTAAATGAAACTTGACATACTATTAAAATAATATTATCTAATATGATAGTCATACCTTAACCATTTTAATTGTGGGTATTAGTAATGTTAACTAAATTATAAAAATATTTGCTTTAAAATTTTATATATATTGAATTCATTGGAGGTCGATTAATTAGAAAAAAAGTAGAATCCCCATGGAAAAGAAGGAAATATTTTTATGAAAAAATATTTTTATGTGCACAAAAGTGTTGTACCATACTAATTTACAGAAATCACTTTTGGAGAATGATTTTCATGAAATATATATTATATATTATATATTCAAAAAAATTAACATTCATATGATGTTATTCCTAGAAAATTTTATAAGATCATGACCTTTTATAACGATTTCTCTAGTTCATTTATAGGTAATATTTTTATTTTGTGTAGAGTACATTTCATTTGGGTTTTATCATAGGGTGAGTATGGGTGAATATTCAGAATTTTGGGTGGAGGGCATGTCCACTGTTGCACATAGTTTCCCCAAACTATGCACCATTACCCTAAAAACTAAGAAACCATAGATAGCAGGGAATTTCTTGGTTGGTTCACATTTTTTTAAAACCATAATCTCAATTATGAGAAATCATTCACCCCTTAGAAGAGTCTCACGATTAAAGAGTAATATTTCAAAAACCATTAGCTCGTACCCAAAAAATCATGTATGAAGTTTTAATTAAACCAAAATTTAGTTTTATAAGTACTAAAACCATCATATTAAAACAATATTGAACCCCACTCATCCCATACCAATTCCAATCAATTATAGAGGAACCCAGATGAATTCCAAGTGATTTCATCCTCTATTATTGGTGATTCAATGTTTGTATTGATGATCTACACCTTCCTAATAATGTGAATCTCCAATGAATTAGTTATCCTTTATCTTTAAAATTATAATTCCATATTTTAGAGGATATTTTTCCACCATTGATTCTAGATCTAGATCTAATATTTATAGATATTGATTAATTTGATCGAGGATTTTGGTATCATATCTTTAAAATGTTCTTCTTTTCATTATTTATTAATCACCATCAAATTGTTGATTGTTCCATTGGTGAGTGTTTATCTATGAATTGGGGTATGTGGTCTATAATTCAAACTGAAATTATTGATCTGATTAATTTGTATGTAAATTAGTATTTTTTTGTGTTCTTTAAGAATTTAATTTTCTAAATTTAATACATTAAATTTTTAAATCAATTATTTATGGGATTGGTAATTATGAATATGCAATTGAATAATTAATTATCTGGATATTGAAATTATGAGGATTGTAATTAACTAATTGTAAAATTAATTATCAGATTATTGAAATTATAAAATTGGAATAATAATTGTTCATTTATTTTTGAGGATTTTGGGATTTCATATTATGGATTAATTATTTGTTGAATTAATTAAGGTATTTTTTTCAATGAAATTAATGGAATTTGATTAATTAATCATAAAATTAAAATATTTTATTGATGGGATTAAATAATTTTGGAATTATTTAATTGTATTTTTGTGATAAATTAGCTGATGATTTTTTAATTAAATTTATGTGATTAATTAGCTATTGAATTAATTATTGAAATTATGAGAGTATGTAATTGTTGTATTGGATTAATTAATTATAAAAATTGTGATTATGAAATGGTTAGTGGTAAAAATGGAATTAATTCATGTGTTATGAAATATTGATATTTAAAATAGCATTCAATTATTAAATGATGAATAATAAAAATGATGTTTAGACATGTATTATGAAATGTTAAGGTTATCAATGGAATTTCATTATGAAATAATTCTGGGTAAAAATGGAATTCAGCTGTTTATTATGAAATAAAAATGGTAACAATGGCATCCATTTATGAAATGATGAATGATTATAATTTCATTAATTCAAATATTCTCAAATATGAATAGTAATTATGTAATTAAATTATTAAATGATGAATGGTAAAAATGGAATTCAATTTATTATTATGAAATTTGAAAAGTAAAAATTGAATTCAAATATATTATATAGTTTTTTTCCTTGAGAACCCAAGTGTATTATTTGGTAAAATAAATTGTAATCGAATAAATGTATACTATTTACATTATTGATTATATTTTGTTCATTCTAAAACTGAATACACTATTTTAACTAGATATTATTTTAGACACCGTTGGTGGGGGTCTAATATGATGTACTAAAACCATACTCAGTCTACCTAATTGGTACCCAAATAGACATCATGATTGTAGGACATGATAATGGAAATGACCTTATGGTAGATGGATAATTTTGGATGGAGCATGGATGAGGGGACTAGAAGTGGTTTGAACCATCTTGGGAGTATTCAATGTATTTGTTTTAGGGTTTTAATTTTGACACATGGGGCATATTTTAGTATGGAATATATATAGTTCAGTTTGGATCTTTTATTTATAGTGTTGGGTCATCTTGTAATATTGTTATTATTTTTTTTACAGTTATATCCTATTTTATTGTTGTTTATTTTCATTTTTGTTCTACATTGTTAAAGATGATATAGGATCCCCATGTTCGATATTATACCCTATCAGTTATTTTTTTGACTTTGGGGTATTGGGAGACATGATGGAGGTCATGTGAATTACTAGCTCTTAGCACTGGAATGTGGAACCCAATTTTGGGATGTTACAAAGTGGTATCGAATGAGTTTTATTTTATTTCCTTAGTATTTATGAATGATAAACATGAGACTTGGAAGAGCTAGGACTTGTATATGAGCTCAGGTATGGGATTATCTAACCCATGTATGAAGGGTGAGAGGACTGTTATTGATATTTTCTCTTACAGTTGAATGTTATTTCATCTTTGGTGACACACATGTTGTATGATGGGAAAAAATATTTTTTATTTTATTGACATTTGAATTATGGAGCAGTGTTTTGTGAGCACTGGGTATGAATTCATCATTCTAGGGACTTTGGATTAGTTATTGAAATGGATCATTCTTGTAATAGTTAGGTTAATTGGTATTGGGTAAGTTATTGAACTTGAACTATTTTTTTATGGTTGTGAAATTCAAATTAAAAAGATCCTAATATGAAATTTATAATTATAAAATGTTTTTTGTTAAGATAAAATGGTTCTTTAATGATAAATTTGAACACTGATAGGAGTTTATCCTTTTTTAAACACAAATTAGAGATAGGATGGTTAAGCGTAGTGATAATGCCTCGATTTTTTCCATGTGGAAGGGGTTTGGGGAAAAAGACTTGGTGTGAATTATTTTGATTTACACATATGTAAATGTTATAAATTGGTATTTTGTTTCATAAGATGTGTATTTGTAATTATTGTGATATAACTACATGATGAGGCTTGTTAAGAGAAAATGAGGAGGACATGGATTGATATGCACATATTTTATTGGAAACTGGGGCACCTGTAGTATCAGGTGAGGATGTTAGGGAGATTTTATGATAGAAATTTTCTCTTTTAGAGTAATAAATATAATGTGACCTCGACAGGGTTGTGAAAATCATGTCTCGTTAAATGAGATAGTTTTAGTTTTCTAGCTCTCAAACATTTTCTTGATAGGGATGACCTGAGGAAGTTTGGAACAATACTGAGTCCATCCTTACTATATTGGACTACCAAGAGACTCGTACAGAGAATAAAATCAAATTGGGCACTTATAGGTTACATGATCAAGAAATGAAATAGTGGGGAATCTAGAGTCATGATGGGCAACTGGATAATATGGAATAGAATTTTATTCTAGAAGAGGTCATGGAGCACTTCTATCCTGAGACGCTCAGGTTGGACAGAGGAGCTAAGCTCATGAGAATAACTTGGAGAAATGTGTCCATGACATAATTCAATGAATTTTTCTAGATTTAAAATTTCCTCTTGGCTTGGAGGTTGATGGGGATATTGAGGATATTCGTTTTTAGGATGGCTATAAACATATATTTTTCCCTAGGTGAATATGATCAGGAAGAAGATGTTTCTAGAAGTAGTAAATTAAGATCTCATATCTGAGGGGAACCTAGAAATAACCTCTATGGGAAGACTAGTGGTTCTAGATGGATTGTTAGGAGGTGAAATTTTTGATAAAATTAAGAGTCATTATGAGATTTATAGTTATGGAAGTAGAACGAAGAGTGTCTAGACAGTGGGTTCAATTACACAGGACCTCGCTGGAGTAATCTCTCAACTATGTTGTAGGTCGTGCCACTATCATAGAAACTATACCGAACCACTAGTAGAGTGTCAATATTGTGCTGGATGGGTCATTAACCAAGGTTCTACAAGAACTGATGACATATGGGTAGTGATAGGGGAGTTAAATAAAACCAAGCTACATGAAGGGGATTTTAGTGCACCATATCTCTCTGGAAGTAGGAGTTCTACTGGGTATGGAGGTAGTGGGATAGGATGAGGTGCTTTAGGGAAAGAGTCTTTGTATCAGTGGAGTGGTCCAAAACTGTTGACAATGAATGGATCCTAGGAATGTGGGGTAGGATAGTTACATGAAGTTCAACCTACAATGGTGGATATTGAGGCTAGACCATCAACAGTGAGAGATACTATTCTTATAGTTTCTACATTATAAAATCCCTTAATGAATTCTGGTCCCACTCATTCCCTTATTTTTTTTAAAAAAATTGAATGGTTTGATCCTGGTGGAGATGTTTTTGAGAGTTGTGTTAACGATAGATACATCATCTGGAATACAATTGAGGGTTATCTGTTGGTTCAAATAGTGTTGTCTTACGATTGAGGTGTATGATTTTCTTCAGTGAATTTACATTCATCTTTTTTGGGGATTTGAACTAATATTGGGTATGGACTAGTTAGTAGCATACTGAGAACATATTTATTGAACCATAAGATAGTGAATTTTTTTTCTCATAAGGGTGATAAATATGTTCACTGTAGAGAATGAGATATATAGGTGGTCTATTTATGGAAAATTCATCAACAACTAGGGGAGATTACAACCCAATTTTCTAGACTACTACTATATAATGGAGGTGTGAAAAAACATTTCTTTTCAACCATAGTTTAATGATTTCATGATGTGTTTCCCAATGCATTTTTAGGTATACAACCTCTAAATTAGTGAATTTTACTTTTTAGATCAGTCTTGGGGGTGATCCATTGTTAATTTCACCATATAGAATGTAACTAAAATAGATTCAAGTGATTAATACATTGATAGAAGAGCTAAAGGATAAAGGGTTTATCCTCCGAATTATTACACCTTGGGGTTCTCTATTTTGGTAAATAAAGAAGTCTAATGGTTCATGGTGCTTATGTCTAGATTACTAGAAGTTAAACCATTTGATTGTGAAGAACTAGATTCCACTTCTATGTATCGATGATTTAATGACAAGTTCAGTGGAGCTTTTGTTTTCTCAATGATTAAATTGAGATATGGTTATCATCAGCTCATAATAAGTCCATCTATTATATTTATGTCTCTTTTAAGAAGAAACTATAGCCTATATTAGTTCTTTATAATTCTATTTGCGTTTAAAAATGAAAAAAAAGAATCCATCCTTGATGAAAAGAATCATCCATTCATACCATGATCAATTTGTGGCAGTATTTGTGTTACATATCTTGGTGTACTCATAGGCTAATGAAAATCACACCCAACATCTTAATATCATCATGAGTACACAAAAAGAGAGAACATACTATACACCAAGATATCTAGGATTCATTTTTGGATTTATTACAAAATCATTATGTGAAACATCATCTAAAAGGATGTTTTGTATGTAGACCCAATGAAAATTTAGTTAGTAGATTCTTGGGTGAGGGAAAAGAATTTTTTGATATGTTGATCGTTTTGGGATTAGATGGATATTATCATAGATTCATTGAAGAATATTCTCGATTTTTAATACCAATTCTGAGCTTAACCAAGATGGGGATAATGATTTAATGATCCTAAGAATGAGACAATTTTTTTCCAGTAGTTGATGAAGCGCATGACATCGGCACCAATTTTGATCCTACCTGAACCTAGTGAGGAGTATAAAATGTTATTTTATTCTTCTAGGATAGGACATGGAGTAGTGTTGATGCAAGGAGAATGAGTTGTGGTGTCTAGGTCTTAGATGTTGAGGCCACATGAATGGAAATATCCACACACACGATGTTGAGTTACCTAAAATAGTTTATTCATTCATGTTTTTTCGTCATTATCTATTGGGTGAAAATTTTAATACGTACAAAAATCACAAGAGCTAAAATTATAACTTTTCAATGAAATATTTTAATATTAAATAGTGTATTTGGGTTTCCAATAATAGATTTTCTATTTTGAGCTACCATATATACCCAGGAAGGGAAACTAAATTGATGATTATTTCTCTTTGCAAAAATAATACATAGGTGGTTCAATAGTATATTTCTTAGAGGAAGATGATGACCTTTTTGGATGAGATGCATGTTTTGGTTTAGTAGATTCAGGAAAAGATTACTCTCACATCAGTTTCAATGGAGTCTTAACTTTTGTGTAAGACTAGAGAAATGATGTATGAGGATACAAAATGTTTAGTATTTAGGAAAAGTATAGAAGTTAGGGAGAAAACATCATATTAGATGATATATGGGGATGACATCATCTATGTCAGTAATTGATTCATTGTTCCTACATGAATACAAGGGGAGATGATTCTTGTGTTTCATGCCCTGATGTTGGATAAACATCCAGGTATGAATAAAATGTACCATGACATCTGAATGTAGTTTTTTTGGCTGGGAATGAAAAAGGAATAGCATGGTTCATGATGCAATGCTACACCAGCCTACAAGTGGAGGCAGAGCATCAATGACCTGATGGTCTGTTACAGTCATATCTTATTCTGAAATGTATGTGGTAATATCTGAATGTTGAATTTTTGGTGGGTCACATAATTTAACCTAAGAAGAAATTTTTTTTTTGGGTGATTGTCAATCGAATGATGAGGGTTGATCATTTCTTACCAGTAAAAGAGTCTTTCTCAGTAAATTTGTTTGAAAATATGTATGTTCACAAGATGTTTATTTAGTATAGGGTTCCTTGCACAATAGTTCCACACCACAAATCAAGCTTTACATAATACTTCTGGAAGTTCTTGTAGTAGGTTCTTGGTACACATGTTTTGTTGAGTAAAACCTTCCACCCATAGAAAGAGGGGTAATCAAAACATACTATATAGTTTCCAGAGGATATGTTATAGGTATGTGTTCTAGGTTTTAGAGGAACATAGGGGAATGAAATCAAACCTCTGGAGTTCGCCTATAAATTTTTTTATTAGGAATCTATATAGATGGAAATATGTGACGCTATTTATGGTAGGAAATGAAAATCACCTCGATGCTAGATGGTGGCGGGTGAGTCCGAGGTATTTTGACTGAGTGTTGTTTATGAGACTTCAAAGTGGGTTCAAATGATTTTAAAGAGTATGGATACATATCAAATTAGATTGATTTTTTAAGCCGGTATATTTCTATGACCCCTTGAGTTTATAGAGGGTTATCATGTATTCTTTTGGGTGTATCCCATATTGGATCACCACTGGATATGGAGATGGGGAAGGCTAGGACCCAGGTTTATTTGATCATCTGAGGTCATAGAGAAAATTGTTCTAGTGGAATGACTATTGGCTCCTCAATAGAGGTACATTGATATGCATAGTGTTTTTCATGAATCACAACTTCGGCCATATCACCCATATCATTCTCATGTGATCGATGTGGATGATATTGATCTTTATATAGATGTGTACATTGAGAAGCATTTGATATGTGTGTTAGATCATAGTAATAATGTATTTATGGTATGAACCATGAATATAATACCTATATTATGGGAACATTGCTGTGTAAATGAGGAAACATGCCTTATAGAAGAAGATATGAAGGATAAGTGGCCTGATCCTTTTTACGTGAAATGTTATAGATGTGTGGGAGTACAGCTCAGGGATGATCAATTATTTGTTTAGGGTATTTTAAGATCCATTCTTTTTCAGGAGAAGTATCAGGATAATTTACGTGTATTATTTTAACTTATGTTGGGTACTTTTAGTTTGGGTTTTAACGTGGGGATTGTATGGGTGATAGTTGATAATTTTAGAAGGAGTAGGGAATGTGCGCAGTTAGCGCACAGTTTCCCCAATCATTGTGCTCAGAACCAAAAAACCATGCAACCATATGTAAAGGTGAATTTCAAAGATACTGAACATTTTTTCAAACCATTAAATCCTTTAAAAGAAACCATAAACCCCTAGATGAGGTCCATAGTTAAGGTGCGCCATTTGAAAAATATGCGTCCCTTCTTAGGAAACCATGCATGTGGTTTTAATTAATTTGAAAATTAGTTTTTGAAATACTTGAATCCCCATATTAACCTAAAATTGGCCGCAACTAATCCCCTAACAATTAATCTTAATTTTTGAGGCTCTCAGATAAATTATTAGGGCTTCTGTCCACCATTATTGGAAATTCAATGTCTCGATTGAAGATACAAACCATCCCCCGTATGTGATTCTCATCATGATTGGTTTTACTATATCTTTCAATTTCTCCCCCAACCATTAATAGATGTTTATCCATGTATAATTCAATATGTAGATATAGTATTGTTATATATATATTTATTTCATCATGGATCTAGTAATCAGATCAATATTATATTCTTCATCACCTTCTTGATTAATCACTTTAAAATTTGGGATTCTTCAATTGGCGATAGTTTTCTAATGAATTGAGGTATTTGGTATATAATAATAATCACATATTCCAACTTTTTATTATGAGTGTAATTTTTTTGAATTTTTATTGATCTTTTAGTATTTTAATTTTTTAAATTTAATTAATTAATTTTTTGAATTAAATAATTAAGTAAATATGAATTTGGAATTAATAATTAATGAACTAATTATTAGGATATTGAAATGTTTGGGATTTGGGAATAAATAATTATTAAATTAATTATCTTATTATTGAGATTGTGGAATAGGAATAATTAATTACAGAATTAATTATGGTTAATTTGGGATTGGAAATTCCTGATTAATTAATATTGAAATTAATTAAGGGAGTTTATTGTGTTTATGAAATTGATTTAAATGGATTAATTAATTTTTGAAATAATTAATGTAAATAATGGGATTAATTAATATTTGAATTAATTAATTTGAATTCTATGATATTAATAATATTGATTTTGTAATGAAATTAATGCGATTAATTAATTTTTGAATTAGTTAATGGAATTATGTGAGTATTCCATTATTTTATTTGAATAATTAATTAGTGAATTAACTTATTTTAATAATGAGATTATAAAATGATGAATGGAAACATTGGGATTTAGTCGTGTATTATGAAATATTTATGGTAATAATCGAATTCAATTATCATATGAGGAATAGTAAAAATAAAATTATGTGATGTATTATGAAATATTAATTATAACAACGACATTAAATTTTGAAAACGATGAATGGTAATAATGGAATTAATTCATTTACTATGAAATATGAACGATAAAAATGTAATTCAATTATGAAATATCAAATGGTAATAATGTAATTCTATCATGTATCATGACATATGAATGGTAAAAATGGCATTAAACTAATAAAAGATGACTCGTATCAATTTAATTTAGTCATGTATTATGAAATATTTATGGTAAAAATGTAATTCATATATGTGATATGGTTCAGATGTCCTCATGAACACAGAGGTGTTATGTTGTTAAATATAAAGTAATTTAATAAATGAAAAATATTTACCATATTGCTTGTATTTTTTTCTTTATAAAATTGCATACACTATTTTGAATGGATATTAATTTACATGCTTTTGGTGGTGGCCCACTATGTTGAATTCACACCATACATGGTATACCTGATCAGTACTCAAATAGATAACATGTTTTCAGGATAGGATAAGGGTAAATGCCAATATTTGATGGTTCATTTGAAATATAGAATGGATGAGAGAACTGGACATGGTTCAAAACCCACTTGGGAGTTTTTAGTGTCATTGTTTTTTGTTTTAAATTTTCACAAATGGAACATACTTTAGACTGACATATCTATAAATCAGTTTTGATATTTTATTTTCAGTTTTTGGTCTTCTTGTTATATCAATATTATTCTAGGTATGGTTATATTATATTATTATTCATGTTTATTTTCGTTGTCGTCCTACTTTGGTAAAGAGGGTATAATCTCCTCATTATAAATATTAGACCCTCATTGATACTTGTTAGCCTCCAGAATATAGGGAGGTGCACCTGAGGTCATGTCACCGACTTGATTTGGGCATCGACATGTCGCACCCGGGTTGGGATACTATAATAGAAAAATAATAAACAAAATTTAATTCTTAAAAATGATTTCCATTAAAAAAATATATTTTGCCTCATCAGTTAGACTTATTTTAAAATAATAAATTTTCATATAGAAAATTTATTTTTAAAAATTAATTTAATTTTTGAAATTAAAATATTAGAATTATCTTGAAGAAAATTTTTCTTATTTTTCTAAAATATTTAATCTTTTATTGAAAATTGATAAAAACTAGTTTTATTATAAAATTAAATTTTCATTCAAATCATTAAGGAGATAAATTTAATTTTAAAATGAGAAAAATTTAAATTTGTTTAATTGTATATCTATTTTACAAAATTTAAGTTTTTCTAGTTAACATCATATTGAATTTTATTATAAAGAACAATTTATTATTTTGAATCATTTCCATTTTGAAATGGTATTTTCAATCATATATATAAGATTAATTTTAAATTAGGATTTTCTACTCATTTATATTTTAATTTTTAAAAATGGATTCTATATATATAATATGAATAATTTATATTTTCTAATAAGTTCATGTTAATTTTTTATTACTATGAATAGTAAAATTCTTAAAAAAATCAATTTTCTCAATTTAGGTGGGAATGGTTTTACCAATTTCTTAAAATACAAAGATAAGGTGTAAAATGACTTAAAAATATTGGAAATAAAATTTAATTCATATATTTTGATATTAAAACCTCTAAGGATAGATAATATAACATTTTAGATCCTTTTGGAATTTATAAAATATGGGATCAAATTTTTCTCTCCAAAAATTACAAGTGTGTCTCTCAACTCACCCATAAAATTCTATTCAATCTCCTCCACTACTAAAAAAACTAAAACCTTGTGGTTAAGAGAATATAAACCCATATCAGATCCCTAGTTCCATAATATTATAATATAAGCACTAGTTTTATTATAATAAAAACATAAGAATCCTTTTAGTGAAAACCAAAAGATATTGTCCATTGAAGAGGTTTCATCCCTAAATATGTTTTTCATTTTATTTCTTCCTCAAACTCCATAAATTATTATAAAATTCTTGATTATATAAAAACCTAAGTATCTTTAATATAATAACATGTTATTATATTAATGTAATTACTAAATGATATCCCATCTTCTGTTAAGTGTGATACAAAATCTTAATTCATGTATAAGGCAGGATACCTCCTCAATAACCATTGTTATTCATGTACCATAACAACCATACTCGCTAGATATAATTATGGATTTATTTTCATATTTTATAATTAAGAAATTATTATTTATATCGAACTATAATAATTTTTAACGCATTGGAATACAATAATGTGGCTCGTGTGTATGGCATACAAGTCCCTCACGAGCCAATGCCATGTGTTTGTCATTATTATTTTACATAGATGTTAATAAGGATATATTAAATGAATACTATAATATTTTAAATACATTTTACATGGACAATTATTTTATAACATATAAATTCATACCTTTCATATCATGGGTTAATTGATAATGTCGTTCGTGTGTATTGTGGGTTATATCCTCACAAAATGATGTGATCCGTTTTCACATACAACTTACATATAAGGTAATAAGTAAAAGTTAAAAAAACATTATATGATATATATATATATATCATATAGTTTATTTTATAGTGGTAATATATTATTTATCCATATACATTTCATTTATTAAATAAAATTGATACAACATTCTGGGGTATGTATGACCAACATTCTCTCAGAACGATGCATTTCATTTTCAATTTATAATATTCATGTAATATGTTAAATTCATATAAACTCAATTTATATGATATTTATATAATTTTAACATTTTCTATATAATGGAACCATGATCCAATTAAGAGTAATGGAAATAAACAATCTAAATATACATGAAAAACAAAGTAGTTATTACCCGAAACATGATTTTAATAACATTTTTTTGATACATGGTATTAAAAGGTCTTAATAAAATAACTTATGGTATGATAATTATAAATATAGTTCATTAATATATATATAATAATAATTTATTTATTATATAAGAGGTTCTAACTATTACGATGGATGTCGAGATATATAGCATGGGATTTCAAGACTCTTTTTTATTTCTAAGAGATTTAATACGCATTCACTGGTCATTTCCATTGTGTGGTGTATATAGATTCCCATTTACATTTTATATCATGACATTAATTATGTTTATTATATTTATATATTTTTTATATTACACTTGAATTTTTATTATGATTTAAATAATAAAAATATGTGAAAGTTATTTTTGACTCAAATTTATTTATTATATGAAAAATTGCATATTAACCTTGACTTTTGTTGATATTTTGTATATAATACCTATAAAAAAATTTATGATTATAATATAGAAAATTATTTGGATTTAAATGTCTATTTTATTATCTCTCTTTTTAATGGGGTTTATATTTTCAATGTTACCAATGCGTTAATAAATTTTTTGCCTCAATCTTCCTTCATCGAGACACAAGTTATATTCTGCATCTATCATACTCTAGGAGGAGTATATACAACCCTTTGAACATGTTATATAATGAATCTCCATATTTTAATGTTACATAATTTTTTATTTTATTTAATTCCTTATTGGATCTTGTGATTCAAATCTTGCAATAGTGGTAATGGTTTGATGTTAAAATTACATTGTCTATTGATATTGTTTATGATTATGATTTTTATGGTGAAATATTATGATATATTTTTCATTAAAAGATTAATTTTATTCTCAAATTGATATTTCATATGAATTCATGTTTTTCTTCACTATAATATTATTGTGTACTGATCATTCTAAATGAATATTTCTAAACAAAACCATATTTATTTCTGTCTTCGATCAAAAACCATTATTCTTCTATATCAGTGTTTTCTAGAAAAGTTTCAAAAATGTTTTAAATTTTAATTTTGGTTGTTTAATGAAAATTTATCCCATTTTTTACTTTTTCTATAGTTATTTTAATGAATATTAATTTCACTTACCAAAAAATTCCAATTTGGGTTTTATAAAAAACAATAAAGGAATCCATGCTCTAAGGTGGAGGAGACGAACAATATTTCGTTCTTCATGACCATTATTTTCTTTGAATATAAAATTATTAATTTTATAATAATTATTAAGTGAAATTTATATTAAGAATATATTATTTTTTAAAAAGTTCTTTCTAAATTTCAAAGTATATTTTATTTACGAAATATTTCAACTGATCGTTCAAAACCATTTTCCTTATAAGACAGTATCCTTTTATTTTGATTATTCTTTTCTGGGGATAAGATCTATTGAAAACATATTTATTCCATCTCAATATTGTTATTTTTTAATGAAAATATGTTTTTGAAACCCTTTTCTCTTCAAGATGATATTCAATCAAAAAATGATTATGAAAATTATTTCTATTCCATGGGTTGTAAAATGATAAAATGTATATGAACCTTATTTCTCATTCCAAGATTATACCATGATTATTTTTTTGTGAATCCAATTTATTTCCCTGGGTTATGATATAATTAAATATTTCTAAATCCAAAATTTTATTTTCCTCTGTTAGGATATTATAGATTTGTTATATATTCCATTGTTTTCATGTATTCTAATATAGAGTTTTTTATGAAGCCCTCTTAATTTCAGTTGTATTAATTTAATTAAATTTTAATGATCTTCGGGCACAAATATGTATATTTTTTTGTGTGGGACCTATATCTACCTCTAATTTATTGGGTATATATTTCTATATCATTATAAAATTGTTCGAGAAATGGTAGTTAACCCAGATCAGTAAGGGTATTATTATAGTATGATGGTGTTAGAAATAAACCTTACCTCCTATAATTACTTGTGGTGTGAACCCATTCCACTATGATAGATCTGGAAATGAGACTTTAGTAATAATAAAAATTTAAAGCTAATTTTCATGCCAATAAACTATGTTTTAATCAAATTTTGTATCCTCAAGCTTTCTTCTATTTTATCTCCTTATTATTAATGTCTTATGATCTACAAAAAAATATTTACTGACTCGTGATTATGATATTTGATATGGAGTGTATGGTTTAAAAAATTTATTCTCATCCTCTTACACCCAGATGGTTATGTTTTTGTTAGGTATCACATTTTTTTATCCTTACATAGCATCTTCACTCACACTTTTGTTTGATTCCTTTCAACATTTTGTTCAAAAATGTATAATGTATGATATGTTTTTAAAGAGTACAAATAGGGGAAGACATTAATGGGAGATGTTGGAGATTTTTCACTAAAAAATGTGATATTTTTCTTAAAATACAATGGAAATAAACAAATACAGTATTTGTAAGTTTGGTCATGAAATTTATTGAATATTAATATATTTTGATGTCACAACCCATCCCCATGGGCAAGTGTTGTGACTACCCAAACCCTATCTTCCATAGGCTAGGGGATGGGGACTCGCACCTAAAATGAATATCCCCAAAAAATGGAAAGAAATACCTAAAAACTTGTACACACACTGAGAAGGCACACTACTCACAAGTAACACAATAGAAGAGAAAAGGTACAATCACAATTAAAAACAACCATAATGTGTAAAAGTAAGTACTTAAAGTAAAAAGGCCATAATACAATCCCAACAGAAAAGGATGAACATAAAAAAGGTAAAAAATCTCTTGAGGTCATTCTCCAAGGATCCTACCTAATGTGTAGGTATAGCTATTCATTTCAGCACTTCTCATCTACCGATAACTTATGTACACCGTCTATCAATCACCTCTGAGCACTGTCAAGCCCTGACTCATCGAGAATCAGTCTAAATGTATGTCATCTACACAAGGCACAACAAGGTGCAGGAAAATCCCATTCATAGGTGAGTATAAAAATACTCAGTAGGGACCACGAGCCCTTAGATGGTCTCCTAGAATTCGAAAAAAGAAAATCCACAAAGCATGATCTCAATTACAAAGCACAAAGAAAAATACCGCTCAAACCATGTATATTTTACTATAGTAACTGTAGAATCACCATTCAAATTGTTGAATACCACGGTTACTAGAAAACTCATCATCTATAAAGTACAGTGGGTCTTTCAGGTTACATATAACCACTTCCCACTAACCTTGAACTTGTTAGGTACTCCTCCCCATCGCGTATTGTTGGTCTTCCAGGTCACATAGAGTCACTCCCCATCATGTCCTGTTGAGGTGCTCCTCTAATCGAGTACCATGGGTCTACTATGTCACACAGAGTTGATCCCCACCATGGGTATGCAATGTTACACAAAGGTTCTTCCCACAAGGCCGTTGAGTCATACAGAGTCGAAAATCAGTGGTCTTCAGGTCTCAGCCAGTCATAGGGTTCGGTACGTAGCACCTTCGGTAGAACCACTCCTCAAGCGATCAGTCGTATTTCAACCAGAAAAAATTCTCACAAATATGTAACCCGATGATATTTCATGTTCTAAGGGTTCCAACTCAACAGATAGAGTGTCAACCAGATGCCTGGTTTGTAAGTTATAGGAATTTCAGTGTCGAGGCCTCGGTTGGATTCAGATATGATCTAACCTTTCCAAACTCAAACTTTATCTGAATGTCACTTGGAGTATCTCAAAATAACCACCTCATCCTAATGGTTCTGGTTCCATATACAGTTAGTCAAATGGATGTCCGGTTTAGGAGATATGCTTATTTAAGCATAACTAGGCTAAAAAGGGGTCTAGGTCCAGTCCGACCCAAGCCATTGGGCCCGACCTGAATGGGTGGGGCTCACCCTGGTTCGATTGTGCCTGGCCTGACATAATGGGATGCAGGTTCATTCAGGCCCACCCGACTGGATTTGGACCCCCGGTCGAGCGCAGGGGGTCTGCTCCCCTCGCAAATGGCTAAAGATGTTTGGGACTTCAAGGCAGTGGCTCCAGTTGGCACCGCCTCTCACGGTCGGTCCCACTAGACCGTTCACACACGGGACCTAAAGACCGCTAGTCTGGCCTCTATTGTGGCTAAAAGTCACATAATTCCTATGTGGAACACCTCTCGCTAAATAGCGGCACCAGATAGTGCCGCACTCCCCTTTTAGGTCTGCATGAACCATCCCACAACGGACCTACGGGCACAGGTTCACCCTCAGCCACAGCTTGAAGGTGTGGTCTTCCACCGCAGGGTGGCACCACATCATGCCTCCTTGATTCAATGCTGATGTTGAATTCTAGCTGCACCCTTATCCATTGTGACCCCATCAGGCACAATCGTTCTTTCTCAGCATGTGGGTGTCGTCCACCGCTTCCCTCTGTCACTAGTGTCGTTGTGCGGGTGAATCCTCTGTGGGACGCAAGTGAATCTTCGGTGGTCCGCATTTATTGTATTCTACACTTAAGGCCCTCTTTGGATGGTGCCTGCTCTACACAGCCGTTTGTTCCATCTTACCATCAGATATTCTGGTTGTCCACAAAGAAGTCACTACAACCGAGTTCGACGGAGGGTCCTGGCCTTTTTCGTTTCGCTCGCTCCCTCCCCGTTAGCATAAAAACATGAGAAGGATATTTTAATATAAAAACTCCCATAAAAAACCCCACAATATCCCCCCACATTAAATAATGAAAAATGGATCAACAAGTTGTACAATTGAGCTCTGTTCTACATTATTTTCACGAACGGGGTAGTGGGGAGAAATCAAGCATATAAACCCTACCTCGAGTTCGTTGGAGGCCGCTATAGAAGATAATGGAGTTTCCACATCGGAAGATGTTCATTGTAGTTTCTCATCGCTCTTCGATTCCCGCAACAACCATCGCTCGATCACATTCTTTCTCGGAGTAGAAATTCTTTGGCGCTTTGTTAGAGTTTCCTCTTGTAGTTCTCCCAAAACACATGCCCGAGATTAGATTAAATAAATAGAAAGTGGGGATTAAATCATCACAAAATTGATGAGGTTCATTAATGAGTTTAATTAATGGACCTATTAATTCATTTAACTATTCCAATACACGCACTTTTATTTCAACCAAATATGCAATTATATAACTTATGAGTCAAGCCTTTTAATTATTTGATGTTTCACTATATTCCCATCACCGGTTTTCCAACTCTGGAAAACAGAAAAATAAAATGACCTCTATATATTTTAATATTTCTTTATAAAGACCACGAAATTAACTTTTTCTCTATACCCTTTTCGGTCGATGTTAAGCATACCTTAAGAAAATCACGACACTTTGGATTCAACGGTTCCCTCAGGTTTTTAATCCGAGTAACATTTTAAATGAAAGAAAACACCACCAACACATTTAATTAATGTATCATAAAAAATGTTCATAATTTTTTTAACACTCACCTCGACCCACGCTAGTCTACTTTAGCCTTCGACTAAGAGTAAAATTCTCTCATGAGCTCAACAGTACTATCAGATTTTCAATCCGAGTTACCATTTAGATGTTATTTATTTTAAAATAAAATAATTGTTAATTAATTCTTTTATTTATGGGCAAAAACTAGCTTCCAATGGTGGCCCACACCGGCCAATTTCAGTATCTTCATGAGGAGGTAATTCCCTCATGATTTATGTGGTGGTCTTAAATTTTTAATCTGAGTCACCGATCGTGAGTTATAAGTATTTGAAAAACAAAATAATTTTTTTAATAATGTTTTTTACTATTATTCCATTTTCAGGTTCTCTCACTGGAGGCCTGCACCGACTAAATTTAAGTCACTCCTAGGGTAAAAACACCATCCTAAATGGAACGGTGCCCTCATATTTGTGATTCGGACACCCATTTAATAGTTATTACATTTTTTAGGAAAACCACTCATATGTTCTATTTAATGCATAGCATTTTATGAAAAATCAATCCGGGCACTCAAGGCCTTAGAATCATGTGATGTCATATTTCATAGTCTCATAAAAATTCCATAAACAAAAGGAATTTCGGGGTGTTTACAATCTCCCTATCTTTGGCATTTATGTCCCCAAAAGCCAAAAAAAATGGAAAATTAAACAAGTCTTGGAACTAAGCATGTATCTGGACCTCCCACTCCCATGTGCTCTCTTGGAGATTCCCATGCTTCCAATGAACCGGCACAAGAGGAATCAATTGTCCACGAAGGACCTTCTCCTAGTAATCCTATATCTTCATTGAGAACTCCGAAAATGGTTTCAAATCAGCGATTTCTAACTTGAACAAGTTGATAACGTGTGATGAATCATCCACATACCTCCTCAGCTACAACACACGGAAAAAATTTAGCACCTGGTGCTTCTATGGGGGAAGACCAAGACATTATGCCACCTGGCCTACTCTATTGTGGATCTGGAAAGGTCTGATGAACCTCAGAGATTTCTTTCCATTGTGGCCTAACATTCTTAACCATTGTCAGGGTGAGACATGACAGATGACATGGTATCACTCCTCAAACTCCAAGGGTATCCACATCCTGTAGGCAGAAGATATCTTCCGGATTTTTGTAGTCTTCATCTTCGCCTAGAAAATTTTCACATTCTCTATGGTTGCGTCTACCAACTCTGGACCCATAAGTGTTTACAATCATTGTTTTTTCCACCATAGATATGATCTTCATGGTTTCTTATAAAAGTCCTCAAAAAGATCCATGTCGATGGTGGAGTGATAACAATTATTCTAAGTGAACTCCACCAGTGGATGGTGGTCCTCCTAACTGCGGCCAAAATCAAGGATAAAAATACGAAACATGTCCTCCAGTGTTTGTATGGTCCGCTCCGGCTAACCATCTGTTTGAGGGTTAAAGGCAGTTCTCAAGCGTAGCTAGGTCCCAAATGCCTCCTTAAATCCCTTCCACAAGCAGGATATAAAACGAGCATCGCGATCTGATACAATCGTTGATGGCACCCCTTGAATCCTAAAAATCTCATATACATAGAGATGTCCCAATACCCAAATTGATCCATTTTCATGGATGGGTAGGAAGTGTGCCGACATGGAGAGTCAGTCAAAGATCACACAGATGGATTCATGGACCTAGGACACACATGGAATCTCCATCAATAAGTCTACAAGGACACCATCATACTTCTATTCTAGAACCTCAATAGGTTGTGCTAATCCTGTTGGCTCTTGATTCACAAACTTCAATTGATGACAAGTGAGGCATCATGATACATACCCTACCATGACTTTCATCACCCATAGCCACCAGAACTAATGCCGGAGGTCCCAGTACATCTTTCCAAACCTTGATGTACCACCAATGGGAATGTGTGGACCTCCTGATCTTTCTATAGGAGTGGTGGATTGATAATCATAAAATGGAGGTAAGTTGTTCCATCACTATCCACGAAGGATAACTACTACGCGGCTGGCTTATTTGCCGCCTCACATAGAAACTATTACCCAGACCTCCTGATGAGTGTCTGTCACCATGTTCCCCTACCTAGGAGTGTGTACTATCTCAAAGACATAATCTTGGAGGAACTATAGCAATTGCTGCCATATCAGGTTCATGTCCTTCTATGATAATAAATACTTTAGACTCTTGTGATCAGAGTAGACATCACACCATTTTCCAAAGTATACTCTCAACTCCCAGAGCTCCACAGAAGCCATCCGATATGAAGTTGTAAATATCGGTTCCATTCATGGGTACAAGTCAATAATGAATTCCCTCTCCATATGGGGATCTAATCCTAGAATCATATTTTGAAAGGATTTTCCCACACTCTGGAACTACTTTTGGGAACTAAAAAATCAAAATACCTACTTCCACAAGGGTAAGGTTGGCCAACTCAATAGTGATCGTCCGCAACCTCTTATGCAATAATTTAACCAAATTTTCCTGGGATTCCTTTTTCTTTGACCAAGGAAAACTACATTCCAATGATTTAGATATATCATAACCTTTTTCCCAAAAATAGTCAATCTGAGCATGAACTATTTCTAACCATCCCATACCCTAACAAATGTCTTAAGGCCTCAACGCTTCCACCAATAAGTTCCAAATAAAACTCGAACCTCAAGAGTCAAATCACATCATCAGCATAAGGGTGATTATCGATCTCCTCCCAAAGGTATCTCAAGATGTCAGGGTCAAGTCCTTGGTTTAATTGGAAACTCTAGGTCAGGAAAAATATTAATGACAAGAAATAATGATTAGTATCTATGTATATTAACATGGAATCTTGTAGTAGACATATACCATAACTCGAATCATTCCTTGAGACCTTGGGTCACAATCCTTGACCGCATGCAACTACTCCCTTCCTCTGTCCTCCAACTCCTTGAGCATGGTGGGGGCCACATTGGGGTGCTGGTTGTAACATATCGGAATGTATACCACCTCCAGGTTCTATCATAGCCCCTTTTTATGACTAATTCCATGAAAATTCATCTTTCTGTATCACTTCCTCTTCCCAAAACATTCCACACATCCAAGACTCCAACACTGACGCCAGGCTCCCCCTTTCCCACTACTGACATTCATCAGTTGTATCTTCTGAGGCAAAGAATTTGCAACAAAAAAGGTTCTCTCTAGCACCGTAACATAAGTAGGAATTCAATGAGGAATATTTATAACTCGTATGTCCCTAAACACATCTCGCTCGGAGTTCCGATCCACAAATCACTAGTCATATCATATTCATACTGTACTTGGAATGGTTTGTATGCCTCGATGAATAGTCAGTTACCGACATGTCACCCTATCGTATCTGTAGAATATTTTGGGAACACTACCCCATAAGATTTCCATGGAAAGAGAACCCCTTCTATAAGTAAGGTTCTCACGCTCTGTCCATGGAAAAAGTCAACTCAACATAAGATATGGGTAATCTAGACCATTTCATCTCCCTACTGAGCCATATAGAATGATCACTTTCAAGACCACCTTTTGATCTAATGGTTCCCTTTAAAGATGGTAACTCAGTCACCACCTCAAGATAGTCCTTAGCCGCCTATGAGTTAGGCTCACCTCATAACCTGAGGGGAATCTATCAGTGAAAATAGTTTAAGGAAATGAGCCTATATGTGTCCTCTACCAGTAGTGCCTATAGTAACTGTTGACCCATGGGTAGTGGTATCGCTAGGACACTTCTCAAATGTACCATCTGAGGAAAAAATACATATACTAAAGCCTCATCACACTATGGACCATCCTCAAAGTCACGCATTGGAATTCTAGCTGGATGTCTATGTAGAGCCTTCTTGAAATTATATCAATATGAACTACTGTCAATAAGTTATACCTGGTGAGATGGATAAAAAGAGATCAAAAGAAAAACATATTAAAAAACACCTGCAATAAGTGTTTTATGTACTGAGTTAGAAAACAGAATTCATGGTCATAGTGTGTGGATACACCGAACACCGCACCAACACAAGACTCACTAGACTGAAATCCAAACTCAATACACCTAATATTATTACTCTATTTAAAACATAGACTCATTTTTTTTCTGGTAGAAATTACCCCATTTGATACCACTTGTCACGACTCGTCCCCCGAGGCCCATGTCGTGACTACCCTAGGCCCGCTTTCCATAGGCCAGGGGTTGGAAACTAGAACCAGAAAGGTATATAACTAAAAAAAGGAATTTCCCCAAAACATATACTCAAATAGATAGGGAACACTGCGCACAAATTTGATAATTGAAGAATAAATGTACAACAACAACTAAAAACTACCACTAAGTTTAAAATTGTGTAATAAAAGTAATGGGAAAGAATACATGCCCAACTAAAATGGTAGTATAGAAAAAAGGGAAACAACTCCCATGGCCATCCACCAAGGTTCCTAAATGAACGGTAGGTACATATCACAATCATAGATCTCCAATTTTACTGGTCACCTCTATGCACCATCTTTCAATCACCTTTAGGAATGAGGAATCCCTGACACCTAAAGTCTCAGTATAGATATCTATTGTTTTCACAAGACACAACAAGTTGCGAGAGAATCCTGTTCAGGGGTGGGTATAACTATATTTAGTAGGGACCCCGATACCCCTGATGGTGTCCCATAATTTCACAATCAAAAATCCACAATGCATGATCTCAATCACAAAGCACAAAGAAAAACAAAGCTCACACCAGATATATTCTAGGGTAGTAATAGTAGAATCCCTGGTCACATTTTCGATCACCTTAACTACTCAAGAACTCCCCTATCGAGTATAGTGTGCCTACTGCGTGACATAGAGCTGCTTCCCACAAATCATTAACTGCTTATGAATCCTCCCCATTGCGTACCGCGGGTCTATCTGGTCACAAAGAGGTTCTCCCAACCATGCCCTACTAAGTTACTCTTCTTATTGAGTACCATTGGTCTACCATGTCACAAAGTGCAACTCCCCACTGTGGGCCACCCAAGTCACATAGTGGAGCTTCTGACTGGGTCGTCGAGTCACATAGTGTAAAAAATAAGAAGTGTTCATGTCACAACCCGTTATAAGGTTCCACACGTATCGTTCTTGGGAGAACTGCTGCTCAATACATCGGTCATATTTAAACTAGACCGAAGTCTCACAAATAAGTAACCTGATGATCCCTTGTGTCATAAGGGTTCAATTCGATAGATGGCGCGTCACTTATACGCCCGGTCTGTAAGTTATAGGCATTTCAGTGCTGAGGTCTATGTTGGATTCAGATACAATCCAACCTGGACGAACACCCACATTATCTGAAAGTCACATGGATTATCTCAAAAGGATCTCCTTATCCTAAAGGTGTTGGTTTTGTAGACGGTTCTTCAAAAATACATCCGGTTTAGGAGAGATTCACATTTAATCGTAACTGGGATAAAAAGGGTTCTGGGTCCGGTCCAACCCAGTCGGACCAACCCGACACATCCCGCTGGGCTCAACCCATAGGGTATGGGTTTGGCCTAGTTCAGATGGGCCTCGTACGACTCACTGGTCATGGCCTAGGCCTATTGGGAAGCAGGTTAGGCACGTTCCACCAGGCTGGGCATGGCCCGCCAGGCCGCAGAATCGCTCGACCCGCTGGCTGAACGTAGCAAGTCCACCCACATCTCCAATGGTCATATCCATTCGGGCCTTCAAAGTAGCGGAGCCAGTTGGCGGCGCCTCTCCCGGTCGGTCCTTCTGGACTGGTCATGCGGGGGACCTATGAACTGCGGGTCCACCCTTGGCCACGGATTGAAGCTGTGGCCTTCCTCTGTGATGTGCTTCTTTGCTCAACAACAACACCATAAGGGTCCACACTCCCCTTGCCGGTCCGTGTGGACCAGCTCGCAACTGACCCGTGGGCCCGGGTCCGCCTTCCGCCACAGCTCGTACCCATGCACTTCCATCGTGTCGTGCCACCTCAGCGCACCACCATATGCACCGCCTTGCTTCAATGCGGCCGGAGAAGTTTGACCACCCCGTTGTCCACCGAAGCACATTTCGACCCTATCGTTCTTTCATGACATGTGGTCACTGGCCCCCACCTCCATCGGTCGCCCGTGTTTCCTTGACGAAGAATCCTACGTGGGACACAGATGAATCTCTGGTGGTCCTCTTTTATTCTCATTCATCCCTACGGCCCTCCCAGAATGGTTCCTGTACTACCCACCCCTTGTTTCCACCTTGCTGCCTAATATTCCATTTGTCCACGAAGAACGCCACCACAACCAAGTTTGACGGAGGGTCTGAGCCGTATTCGTTTTGTGACAACCGGGTCCCGGTGATAACACAGACACCCCGCCTTAACATGGTCGTCGGGTCCTGCCCACCCTGAACCACCGGTTGCCCCACAGACACGTGGGGCCCACCCCAGGGTCTACCCACGTGCCTGAACGGGTCATCTAACTAATGATACTCCCCACAGGCCAACACATTTCTTTTCCATTTTTCGTTGTCCTCACTCACACACAACCCTGGGAAACTTTCCAGAAGGTCACCCATCCAGATCACTACTCCAGGCCAAGCACACTTAACTATGGAATTCTAATCAGACAGGCTCCCGAAAAGGAAAGTGCACCTTGTTGACATGAGTCATATCATTTAGTCATTTATCCCTTTTATCATTTTGGGGTGTTACAATCACCCCCACCCCCTTAGGGCACAATGTCCTCGTTGTGGGCCCTACATATCAACCCAGGCAGTGCACCACACTTAAGGATGTGTACCACCTCTGATACAAAATGTGACAACCGGGTCCCGGTGACAGCACAGACACCCCGCCTTAACATGGTCGTTGGGTCCTGCCCACCATGTACCACCAGTTACCCCGCAGACACATGGGGCCCACCCCAGGGTCTACCCACGTGCCTGAACGGGTCATCTAACTAATGACAGTCCCCATAGTCCAACACTTGTCCTTTCCAGTGTGCTTTGTCCTCACTCACACAAACCTTGGAAAACTTCCCAGAAGGTCACCCATCCTGATCACTACTCCAGGCCAAACACACTTAACTGTGGAGTTCAAATCAGACAGGCTCCCGAAAAGGAAGGTGCACCTTGTTGACATGAGTTATATCATTTAGTCATTTAACCCTTCTATAATTTGGGGTGTTACAAGTTTGGCTCACACCCTCTCTGTTATCATAACAACATGGGAAGGTTATTTAAATTATAAAAACCCTCATAAAAAAACCTGGAAATATCTTCTTGCATTATATAATGAAACACAGAACAACCTGTTGGACAGTTGATCAGTGTTCTTCATAATGTTCAAAAATGAGTTATAGGGAAGAAATCAAGCATATAACCCCTACCTTGAGTTAGTAGGAATCCTTTGTGGATAGGGAAGGATTATCCACGTCCGAAGTTTTTCGTCGCTATTCATCGTCGCATGTCATTTCCCCCAATGACTGTCACTGAAAAGAATTCATCATCAGAGTGGAAAGTCTTCAGCACTTTGTCAATGTTTCCTCTCGTAGCTCTCACAAAACCCAAGACCGAGATCAGACAAAATAGAAGGAAAGTGGAGATTAACGTATCACATAATTAATGAGGTTCATTAATGATTTTAATTAATGAACCTCTGAATTCTCTCAACGGTGCAGTTACTCATCATTTTAATTCACCAAACAGTGTAGTTACACAACTTATGAGTCAAGTCGTTAAATGTTTTGATGTTGCACTAGGGTCCCACCACATTTTGTCCAATGGTGGAATAAAATAACATTTATTTGTATTATTATATTTTGCAAACTCTAAGAAATTATCTTTTTCATCCAACCATTTTTGGTAATAGTGTTTCTTAACCTAAGAGAATCACAGCGCTACAGATTCAATGGTGTCCTCAAATTATTAATCTGAGCACCAGTTCAAAAGATAGAAAATGCGGCCACACATTTACTAAATTTACTTTAAAAATTGTTTAAAAAATTATTAAAAATCACCCTCGACCTGCGTCAGTAGAGGTTACGATCTACCTAAAAGGAACACACCATCATGAGCTCAAAAGTACTATCGGATTTTCAATCTGACTTACTATTTACAAGATAAATATTTTACCTTGAAATAATTGGTACTTCATTATTTAATATACGGTCAAAAATTAACTTCCACTGGTGTCATGTGCCTACCAATGTTGGTATTTTCCTAAAGAATGCATACCCTCACAAGTTTATTAGTGGTCTCAGATTTTTAATTCAAGTCACCGTTCATGAGTTATAAGCATTTGAAAAATAAAATAATTTTATTTAATTTTTTGTCGATTATACCATTTTCGAGTTTTATCACTGGAGGCTTGCGCCAACTAAATTTATGTCACTCCTAGGGTAAACCTACCATACGTAACACAATGGTGCCATCATATTTTTGATTTGGGCAACTGTTTAAGAGTTTTTCCACTTTTTTAGGAAAACTTCTCAATCGCACTATTTAAAGCTTAACATTTTTTGAAAGATCATTCTAGGAACATTGGGCCTAAAAATCACATGACGTCGTATTTATTGGTCTCAGTTAAATTCTATGTAATTAGAAAAAATAAATTTAATTTTTAGGTCTTTACAACGATGTGATATTTGTTTGTGATATCTTTTTTTCATTATAGTTGTTATCAAAGGATAGGTTTCGTTAACCTTGGGAATCTTCGAAGATAAAAATGTAGGGATAACCATAAGGATATTTATATAGATAGTACTAGGATTTAGTCTATGTATAAGTCTATGAATGACTCAATTTATAGGAAAATATCATGAAATTGTTGTTTACGATAGAGCAAGTGGTTTCTAGGAAATTACATCCATGCATGGACACTATAAGTAGATATAACTCTGACATTGAGGTAAATAGGTGTAATATCTTGAATGGGGTGCATTAATATTAACTTTATAAACACTTGGTTGATGAAAAAAGATACCATTTCAAAACAGGTTTGATATTCCTGATAAATATTCATTGAAAATTCAAAAAAAAATAACTAACCATGAAGAATGATTTAAATAAATTAAGAGAATGAATAACATTATTTAAACATAACATTTCATTGTTTTAGAAGAATGTGTCATTTTTAGACATCCTATAAAATAGTTTTCTTGATTATTAGGTGTTTATTATTTCAAAAACTATCCCTTTTTGGTTTTTTTATTGGAAAAAAATGAAGGATTTAGATTAACATTTAATGTGATAGATTATGTGTTAGTGAGAATCAAAATGAGAAGATATAAAAATTGACGTATTTTGTGAGTATTAAATTTTATTAACCATGATGTATGATTAAAAACATCCACCTTAACGAACTCCTAAACTCACAAAATAAGATAAGTATAGTGTTCATTGAATGTTTTCATGGCAGATACCTAGGAGGAATGATGATTATGTTTCCTATATGTTGATAATGTGTGGAAAATCGTTCAATATAATTTCTTAACAGGATGAAAAGATATTTTATGTGTATGGAAAAAACATATAGGGAAAATATTTTCAGAATAAAAATGAAAACATTACTTAATTCAATGGTTTGTAATATTGGTATATGTATTATATTATTAACAGATGAATGGTTTTTCCATGAAAAGTATGGTCACTATACACATCGGTGTTCTATGGGGAATTATTAGGGAGGGGATAAGATTGATGAATAAGACATGTTTTTGAAAGGAAAAGTGATATTTCATTGAAATCAAATGATTATAGAATATATAACCCATAATATATACTTGATGATGTGATAATTAATTTGGGATAAGGGATGATTGATTTAAATAAATTAAATTATACAATACCAATTACCTTGTTACAGATAAATTAATTATTGAAAGAGTGTTTCATTTTATCATTTAAAGAGTTTACATCATTTTCTATTTTTATCAAATATGTCCATTAATCAATATTTTATTTAAGGAATGATGAATCATGTATTATTTTAATAAATTCTTCTAGTAATTTATGTTATTTCCAATTTTCGTGAAATTATATGATCAATGTATTCGCACACATTGTATGTGACATTCATAGTTACATCATTTTGTGCCTTGGGATAATGATGTGTTGACTTTGGAAAGAAAGTGACCTTATTTCTAAATAATATTATTTAAATTTTGGTCATGAATCGAGGAGCATTAATGATATGTAATCATGAATTAAAATAATTTTAAATTTGGATGATGTTGGATAACAAGTGGTAAAAATTAGGGTTGTGATAATATCTACAGATATAAGGAACGTCACATCATTATTTTATGGATCTTATGATCCACTAGTTCATCATAAAATACTATAATTCTTGGTAATTTCATCAAATTATTTATGTTTTGAAAATTAATATAAAAAAACCAATGAATGATATTTTTTGATGAAATTAAATAGAATAATGTAGGTGTATATTCTCTTGAAAATTATTAAACTTTCACAAAATTATCATTAATTAATTTTTTATGCTATCACCATAATTTATTACCATATCAATGACCTTTTCCACGTATATATGGTTTATTTATTATCATATTAATGATCTTTTAGAATTGATTTTTGGTTACATTTTTTTCAACTATATTAAAATAATTTTTTTACACAATTAGAAAATTTATTTTAAGAAATAAATCTTATTATTTTTATTGTAATTCCTAAATAAATTTTTGGATAGCTTTTATGAATTTAATGAGAATATAAAACTTTCATTGAATAGTGAAAATGTGGGTTTTATTAAAAAATTGAAATTTCTTTAAAATCTTTTATTAGTTAAATTTTAACATAAAATAGTTTTAAAAGTCAAATTATTTTTATTTTATAACATTAATTAGATTTTAATTTATTTGAATATTGTTCATGTTGAATTTTGATATAAATACAGAATGATCTTTTGAAACTATTCTTTTTGTTAAACTACTATTTCGTCATGTCTATGAGGTTAATTTTAAATTAAAATTTTACACATATGAGTAGAGAATTTGAAAAATTTGATTGGCCATTTTTAATAATAATAAATTTTATTTTCTAATACAGTAAAATTTACTTCTGACTCGTATTTTTAGTAAAAGATATAAAACATTTAATCACCAAGATTAAGGTGAAAATGGGTTTATAGTGTGTTAAACTAATAAAATAAGTTGTAAAAATGTCTTAGAAACATTATAAAAACTAATTTTACGGACATATTTCAATCTTATCAGCTATAATGTTTATAAATGGACCAATTAAGATCCTTTTGGAATGTGAACAATGTTGCTACACCTTTTTATTTTAAAATATTAATGTGTGCAACTCAAATCACATATATAAGGACAACCACTATCCTATATAAATCACACGTACATAACATATATTGGTGTCCATGACCTTCCCAATTAACTTATTTTCATCCATCATATAATTCATGATTCATTATTTTGGTAAAAAATCCAACCCAATAATCGTTTTTTGTGTGAAGAAAAAGACATTTTCTTGATAAGTGATAACATTCCTAACAAAGATTTTTTCTTAAATAATACCCCGCCTCCTTAACATATTATTAAACCATGAATAAATTATAACTTAAATATATAACATTTACTTATATTAATTTTTTTTAATTTAATAACGTAAAACAAAATCCACTTCCATCAAATGAGATATAAAATCATAATTTTATTGTATGAAGGACTTTCGCCGCGCGAACCGATGTTATTAATTTTCCATTACCACATCTCAAGGATGTTTATAATGGTTAATTTATTGATAATATATTATTTTTATGATATTATTTTGACTGTTTAATTATTATACCATGTATGACTTCTTACCTCATAACCCATTGGTATATAATAACATTTCTCTTATGTATGAAAGATTTCCACCTCACAAACTAATGTAATATGTTTTTATAGTAGATTAATTTAATAAATTTGATAGTTTTAACATAATTATAATTATAGAGTTATTATATATGATATACCTTATTAATAAGCATTCTGTGGGGGATAAAATAATTTCATTCCTTTATACGGTGGACTACCATCTCATGGACCATTGTAAAAAGTTTTTCACTTATGCTATAAATGGAAGATAATGAGGATGGTATAAAATAAAAAAGGTTATATACTTTACATAAATATTATTATTTAATTTTAATATATTTTTAACCTTATTTAATTCATTCCATTGAAGAAATTAAAATAAATTACATGCGTACTTATTTCCTACTGTCTCTATTAATGGTGAATTTTAGTTTCTATCTCAAAATTTTATTAATTATGATAAATAAACATATAATAAAAATGTTAAATATTTATAACATGGTTAATTTTTTGGATACTATTCACCATTTATCAATGAAATAGGAATAAAAATTACAAATTTATACATACAAATTCGTAGTTATTATCGAAACATGATTCCAAGAAGGAATTATTGATAAAAGGGTAATAATATTTCCTAAGTAAATTATATATGTTATGATATAATAAAATATTGTTATATAATTCATGTATAATTAACTAATTTTTATTATATGTCAGGTTTGAATGTGTACAGAGGAATTCGAGACTTATGTTAAGGGATTTGTATTCTCTCTTTTATTTATTAGAGACAAGTTCCATATTTACTGCTCATTTAATTATCGTGGTGTATATAATTCATCATTGAAATATTATATCATGAATATAATTATTTTCAAGATATTTAAAGATTTTGTTTATTTTATTTTTTTATGGTTATTACGATTCAAAGGATTAATAAATTGGTAAGTCATTTCCATCCAAAATTTAATTTCTATGAGAAAAATATCATATTCACAAAAAGATCCTTATATTTTGTGTATATAATATTCATGAGTGTATTATATTATAAATATCAAAATAATTGAGAACATACAATTCCATTTGATAATCTCTCTTTTATGGGGCTTAGAGTTTCCATGATATTAATGTGGTATGTACATTTTCTCAATTTTTCTTTTTTAATACATATCGTATGTTATTTATGTATTATCCTTTATGAGGCATATATGTTTACCCTATAGAATTTTATATCAAGAATATAATTTTTTTATTTATATTTAATATTTCATTTAATCTTATAATTTCATGGGGCTTATGATTCAATATTTACCTATGTGGTATGGGTTTGATGTTACAATCTCATTATTTGTAGAGATTATTTATTATTATGATTTTTATGATGAAAATTTGGGATATATATCTCAAGATCTTAATGAAATTTATTATTCTATATTTATTTATCTATACTACATTTTTTACTGCATTTTACTTTCATTATGAAGTAAGGATTCTAATAGAATATTTTGAATGAAAAAGGGACATTATTTCACTCTTCGTTTGGAAAACATGTTTATTCCATATACATGTTATCAAAAATTTTAAAAAAATATTTTAATGTTAATTTTTTATTGTTTTAATAAATATTTAACTATTTTTGAATTTTTTTTAAAAAAAATTAAAAGGAATATTCATGCCATTTTCTAAACAGATTCTATTTGGATTTTATAAAAAATGTGAATACAATCACTATTTTGACGTGAATGAAATGATTGAAATTTAAACATACCTAAAAATTATATTCCATTCATACACATTTAAATGTTTTGAAATTTTAATTTCAAATCAATGGTGTGTGAATTTTATTTTTGTTTTTTTTTCAAAGTGTAAATTGTATTTTCTTCACGAAATTCTCTATATGATATTTCAAAATCACTTTAAATGTAATATGACATTGTTTGATGTTACTTAAGTCTTAATATCGATACTATACAATTATAGATTCATAATTATTTCTAAATATGGTTTATATTTATGATTATATGATTTTTATGTATACTTTTTCTCTTACATGAGTTATACGGTGATAAAATATTTATGTGACCTATTTTTTTACCAGGGGTTGTACCATCAAAAAATGTTTATGAAACATGATTCACTTCCATGAGTTATTCTGTGATATAATTTTTATGAAACAAAATTCTTTTACATGGATTATTATAAAATGTAATATTTATGAAATCCATTTTATTGTCAAGGCTTTTAAAATGAAAAATGTTTCACAAAGAAAATTTCATTGCATAGTTTTTTATATGATGAATGTTCTAAAAATCCAACTTATTTCTATTCATTATGATATGATTAATGTGTTATTATCTAATGAGATACTTATAGATGATTTTTATTTTCTGATTGGTAGGACCTATGTTTTATTCTAATGCATTGGGTAAATATTTCTATATCCTGAGACAAATAGAGATAGAATGGGGAGTGAACCAAATTTTGTAAGGTAATATTTCTACTATGATATGGTTAGAAGATACTCATGACTACTATAATGGTTTACGGTGTGAAAACATGATGTTATGATAGACTTGTAAATGACCGTTTTCTACTATGGAAATGTTGTATTATGATTTTGTGTGTGAAAGAAATATATGTCATATAATAATTTTATGTTCCCATGGTTCATGTTATTTGGTTTTATTATGTTTTATGTCTTATAAACATTCAATATTTATTACATGAATCAATATTATAAATTTATTAAATAATATATTATTTTCAAAATTTATTCCCATGATTACATTCTCTTATGATTTGATAATGATTTTTTATCTCTATTTTACACTTACTGAGCTTATAAACTAACATTTAATATATTTCCATTCCCTAGGTTATGAAAATGGTATTAAGTTGTATATGATATCGTATCTAACAATGGAAGATACTTATAGGGGATGATAAATATATTTCACTAAGCATGAATATTATGCACATAGTTTCCAATGGTAGTAAACCATTATGCTCCTTTGGTATATGTTTCTGAAATGTAACATATATTCATCTATTGATATGTAATATTTATGTCTAATAAGTTTGGTTCTTTATAGTATATGTTACATATTATTGATATTTATCTTTTTCTCCTATAAATAATTAATATAGAGTTGCATTAATCAATGTCTTTTCATAAAAAAATAGTATTGGTGCACCATAAGTTTTCACAGTTTTCTTAATAACTCCAATTTTATGGTTTTTGTGGTTTTTCTTATTGGATTTTTGAAACCCAATCGGGGAAATTATATCGAGTCTCTTAGAAATAGGTGTCGAACCACGTATAAGTTTTATTGAGAACTCAACATCACTATTTAGTGGAGGTCTAAGAAAGTATTTTGGAAAGACATTAAAAAAATATCACTCAAAATGTATATCATTTATATTGAATTTACTCCACACCATTTAAAAAAGTAACCTTTTTAATATGATTCAAGACCAATATAATTGATATGAACTCCATAAGAAAATCATAAATATCATTTCACTGATATAAATTTATTGGTTGGTTTGTAAGATCAAATTTGGCTTCAATTATTTAAATATAGATGTGGAATTTAAATGTACAATGTCAATACATTCATAATATAACATAAAATTCAACTACATGGAGAGTAATGAGGTTTTTATGTAAAAAATTCATTTACAAATCAACCAGATAAAAATAATAGAATTGATACATGATCAAAATTCCATTAAAGGTCTTTACTACAAATTCAACATCCAATAAATGGAGATATAAATTATCATTCTTAGGACTTCTCTTGATATAGTGTAATTAATATAACTTATCTAAAATAATATATAAAAATATTTGATAATAATTTTCACTACCCCCACACCATCATTATATATTTATTCCCTAAGTAAAACTAAAATGGTTATCATTATTTTTAGATATCACTGATCAAAGTGATCCATCCTGGAAAATCTTTCATAGGATGTCTATCCATTGAAAACATCATTTAAATCTATGAAACGTTAGGTTTAACCAAGTTTAATCATAGAGATATTATTTTTGAATCATTCATGATGGTTTAACCCTAGGTAGAATTGTCCATGAGCCACATCTACTTTTATTATCTAGGAAGATAATTTTTTAGCAAAACCACCCTCCATTATTAACTATATCAAAAGATTTTCTCCAATATATTTATTATCTTACAGATTATCTCAAAAAAAATTATATTACTAGTTACAAAATATTAACTAGAATATTTATATGCTACTAATTATAATGGGCCCAAACATTTCATACATGTATATTACATATTAATAGATGAATATTCAACACATAACCTAATGATCCGTGAAAAAATTTTGTTTATATCATTCTTTTGGAAACTCAAAAACAAAAATAACTACTTCATAAGTTTGATATATCATCTCACACTATGTTCTTAAAAACTCTATCCTTTTTTATCATATAATAAATAACAAGTTTATATATAACATGAGGACTGAAATAAAAATAATGGGTGATCTCAGATTCTCAGTATTGGTAAAAAAGGGATATATCAACCAAATATGGCCTATGGGGTTTGATAACATGAGAATAAAATTTGAAAACCAGACCATTCATATTGGTGATAATAAAATAGATCCATGGAATAATTTCTAGTAGTTCATAAGACTTAAATCGTAATGGAATCAATTAACATGATCCATGAGAACATAAAAATGTTATAATACATAGATTTGTGGCATACTCAGAAGAATTTAAAATCATTTAATTAGTAATAAATTATTATTTTAAAAAAAATCATAGATGAATGGGTTCCACCCCCAAACCATTGTAGTTGTCATGGTTTACAACCAAGATTATAATAGTGGAAAAAGGCACATACTAACAAGGTTTGGTCCCAATTCCACTCATACTTATCTCATGAAATATAAGTATTTACCCAATGAATTAGGGTTTGTTATATGTCTCACCCATCCATGGATAAAACGTAACTACTATTCACAGTTATAAAGTAACCACTATCCTTGTTTATACTGTGACCACCATCACATAAGGAAAACCATACGCACCTATACCAAATATTGAATAAAAAATCATCCTATTATAACCCAGTAAAACAAATGGGTCCCATAAACATTCCATCATAGCATGACCCATGGGAAACAAACAGGATTCCTAAATATCATACAATTATAAAAATAGACCATCAGGGAAAAAAAATGATGTTATTTTTTTATCACATCATTAGTAAATCATAAGTTATAATAAAGAATGTAATAATATTTATAATATTAATTTTTAAAGTTCACTCAGTACATTTGTTGAGAAAACAGTATTTTCACTTTGAAATCATTTATTTGAAATCTGGAAAAATACAAAATTTTATAGAATTTTATTTTAAATTACCATATAATCTTTTAAGGTAATTTTTAAATCATTGATTGGTAATGATGTTGTAATATTACATTCATTTCTTAAATATTTTAAACAAATATTCATTTCAAATGATTATAAAAAAAAGAAAATTACATCATTTAAAAAATGAAAAAACATTAATTTAAAAATAATTTATGTAAGAATTAATTGATTTATAAATATTTTAAAAATAAAATAGGTAATACTAATAACCATATATAAATGATTTTCAGAAAAAAAAATTTAATTTGGATGAAAAATTGTTTTCAACAAAATTCATAAATAAAGATGATTTTGGATAAAACATATATGTAGAACCATGAGTACACTAAGAAGAGAAAATAAATGAAAACCTATATTAATAATGAAATAACTAGAGGATAATAAAAATAAATGAGATTATTGAGATAAACATCTACATATTTAGTCATTGAAATCATAATCTTAAACAATTCGGGTAAATGATGAAAATATTACTTTAATCCTTTTCCACTTGGGTAACTTTTTAATAATAAGTCCCTTGAAAGAAAAAAATTAAATGAAACTTTATATATAATGATTATAATTAAATTTATTATATTAAATTTCAATGTGGCTGTATATACACCTCATAAAGAATATAGGTTCATAACATAACATATGTTCCAATGAAGACAATTTAATAGGGAATATTGTTATCTTAAGTATTCACTTTTTAGTATATGATCATTAATATTATATAATAAATAATTTTATATAAAAAATATATTAAATACCATTAAATATACATATTATACAAAATATGATTAACTAATGGCCATATATTACCTATTATTAACAATTCCATATTAAAATTATTTTTCATGTAATAATTACTTTGTTTATTCATGTATGATTCGATATGGTAATTTTGGTCTATTTAAATAGATCAAGGTTAAATAATATCCACAAAAAATATTTTGTATCTTAATTATATATGTATTTAGTGTAAGATATAAAATACAGAGAAAAAAATGTATTAAACCATTTAGGGAGAATGTAGGTCGTATGTAGGCACAAATGTTGTTTCCATTTTCTCGACGGATTGAAGGATATGAGATTAAAAAATATATCAACATTAAATAGTCATTATTATTTGTTATATATCAATAATATTAATTAAAATTACCCTCTATAACTCAATATAAATCATAAGGGAAAAAATATTCACTTTTCTTCATGAGGTGACAGTCTATCATACACACGAGAGATTTTATATTATTCCTACATAATTTATTGAATGGTTATATATGTGATATTATAATTCATGAAATATAATTAATTCAAAAATATAATATAATTTTTTTTGATTCATTGTTATATCCACCCGTTTATGGTGGAGATATAATATGAATTACATCAGTTTTTTTGAGGCATTCATCTCTCCAACACATAATAAAAAGTTTCATTTCCTACTAGATGGATGTGAAGATATATTTTCTTCATAAAATTAACATAATATAGTCCAATTAAATGGTATGATATTATTTTTTATACAATAACTGTTATATAATAATTTAATGCTCTAGAATGATAAATTTAATTTATAACAAATTGTTATGTAATGTAGCTCTTTTTCAGAAAGCAACATTATGTTGAAACCTAATTCATTAATAGAAGTGGCTAAAAATTAAACTAATGAATATAAGATGAGTATAGTGATATAAATAATATATTTGGTAAGGTATTGGTTGAAATAAATTGTTTTATAAATGCCAAGGGGGGTATGATTGAGGGTTCCCATTTATTAGTAGGGGATTTGACACCCTTGGAATTTTCAAAAAGAGAAAAGACTAAACTATATTTTAAAGCTAAAAAAAGTACCCTAACTAGAAAATTATACATATCATAGGTTATAATGTCTTAATATGGCAACAAAATTTCAATTTTAATTTTTATTGGTCCTTTTAACCTTTATATTTTTAGTTTAACTCCCAGAAAACCCATTTTTTCCTTAATATCAGTTAATTGTCTTTACTATTTTTAGTATTCATTTGGATGAAAGATATGTATAAATTATCATATAATTTTAATTAAAATGATTAAAAACATGTATTCCATGTTTATGAATTTAATTAATATAATTTTAAAATTTTTATTCAAAATGTGACCCATAGGAGCGATGAAAAAGCGGTTTTCCAAATAAAACATTTTGATAAGTATATAATTTACAAATATCAAAATTCAGTAAGAAATTAATTCAAATTATGTGAATTGGATTAATAAATATATGATTGAACTATTGTTACTTGTAAATATATATTAATAAAAACAAATTGGGAAAATTTGTTAAATGAAAAAGAAGGTGTTATTAAAATTCACTAATTTCTTCTATACATCAAATATTTAATACTTTCATAAATTTCTCAGAAATATAGAAAAATATAATTTCTAGAAGTAGATTTTAAAAATAATGTTTAATTGTTAAAATTGATGTAATATATGATATAAAAATTAGATTTATTGTTTTATATATAATGTAAACCATCAAAAAATTAAATTTATTTGATATAAACTATTTCATAAAACCAAAAGGTCATTAAATTCTACTACATAATATAAGAATCATAACATTAATTATATTCCTTCGTGAATCAAAAATATTATGCTCCATCTCAATGCATCTAAAAGCTCTCACTTCCTATTTGTTAATATTTATTTGATTATTAATAATACTTTTTCTTTTCAATTTTGATACTAATATACTAGTATATAAAAATTATAACGCTTTAAAGATTTCATAATACTCTCCTTGGATGAATAATGCAACACATGTTACAATATTAAAAAAATTACCTCTTTTATTTAGATTTCATTGAATAATTCCTTTCCATTTATTTCCATATGGACAGGTTCTTATTGATGTGGTCGTATATGTAAAAAATATTTTAACAATCCAACCTTTAGTAACACATTTTCAATGACTACATTATTAAATTTTCATACCTAAAATGGATTATATTACGAATAATTTTCTATTTTATTGGTGTTGGAGAACCATACATATATATATATGATTACCTTGTTACATTGGAATGAAAATATAAATAATAATAAAATGATGTGAACCCTTTAAACACATTCAAATATTTCTTCTTCATATAATGTGGAAAAAAATGAAATAAGGGAAATATAAAATGATATATAGTGGTTAATATCAGTGGAAGCTATCATGCATAAATAAGGCATAATAAATATGGAAGCTTGAATAAATGAAATCTCATACCATTTAGTCCATAACATATTAAAAAATGAATCCTAGGATAATATCAATGTATTAGTACCGTGGTTAATAACAAGTTAATTATCAATTAAGAAAATCAATACTATTGGATATCATGATATCAGACATCCAAATATATCTACAATCATGTAATTTATTCAATACATCTTAAACATATGGATGAATAACAATTTAATGTAGAAAAGTGATTTGTCTCATCAGGCATGTTGATCCATCAAGATGCTAAATAATATGGGGCCCCACCAATCACTGCATGTAAAAATCACTACTCATATAACTATTGAGGGATTTAATTCATTAAAAACAACATTATCAACACATATCCATGTTGTGTGATGAATTTAGAATATATATTTTCCCATCCAATAAAATACGATTAAAGTGAAAAACATTTATTTAGGGATGGTATAAATTTTAGGAAATAATCATATCTATAAAAAAAGAATATTTACAACTATGTAAAATGTAATGTCCAATTATCTCATGAATGTGAATGTTTCAGGATAATTTTAATAAGAAAAAAAATAATAAGAGATAAAATATGACCAATAATTTTTTAAAAATAGAGAAATTTGTAATAAATTCATGTATTTTGAAAAATAAAATAAAATGAATAAGTAATAATTTATAAAAATTTTCTTCTTTTTAAAAAATTAGCAATTTTTTATAAGAATCTAAAGAGTGTAAAATGGTGATGCTTGTGACAAGGTCATTAAAAAGAAATATACGTTAAAAAAGATATATTTTTTATTTTTTTAAAAAATGTACAATATTGATACATTCAAGAAAACATTATAAAGATTCCATTAATACCATGTAAACTTTAAAGGAAATTTATATTATCTATTGTAAATATAATTTTTTTCATAAAATAAATTTTAAAAATATATATACCAAAGAAAAAAATAAACAATCAAGTACAAATATAACTTTTGTTTTTCATTTAATATATTATCTATAATGAATAACATAAATCAAAATATTAATCATCACTAATAAATTTATTCTAATGATAAAATACTCAAATGGGTAATATAAAAAAATGAAAATTTGTGAATATCACCATATATGTCTCAATTGATTGGAAATTGAAATGAAATCGCTATCCTCAGTTCTGAATCATCACATATGTTCATTATCATCCTGAATAATTTAATTATGTAAAATATCAATTTTCCAAAAAAAATCTCTTAGTCCATTATTCCATTTATTTTTCTTATTATCATGTTATAATTATTTATTTAATAAATTAAGTACATGTATGTGGTTTTGATGATATTCAGGTCATATATCCCAAAGTTAATTTTTAGGATAACTATTGTAAGAGAGGTCATTGTTCTACAATTTAAAGAATAATAATAATTAAAAAATATCATTTTTATACATAAATAATATTCTCAAAATGAATGGTTGCGAAAAATGAGCTACATTACAATCATTGAGCTGGTAGGCCATACATAAACATGAGTAACATTTTCATTTTTTTAATGATCATGGTAGAATGAATATAAGTGTTCATTTATCATTATAATATTATAATAATATAGTAAATTTTATATTAATTATTTATGTAATATTGTATTAATTATCCATTTGTTTCAGTGTTGAGAAATTAACCACATCTTAAATAGTGATTGTAAAGCATGTATACAAACAATTGATATTATCATTTTTAATGAATAGATTGGTAATAAAATATATGATATATATCTTATCCATAAGGATAAATATTTCATGAATATATTATATATATACACATAAAATCCATCATTATATCATTCCTTCATAGGTGGTGGTGGTGGATGAATTACATCAATTCATGAGTTGGTAGTCTTCCAAAAACACAGACGAGGGATTCATTCCCTATTTTGATTGAAAATGAGATGGATGTAGGTTATTGCATTAGAATAAAAACATATTATTATTCAGTATATATATTATTTTTATTATATCATCATAGTTTAATAATATTTTATGAAGGAATAATCATATTTGAAACAAAAATGCTCAGTTTAGAATGATACCTCTATTTTAGAGAACCTCAATATTATTATATTGAAAGCTTTTATAGATTAGATTTATGATAAAACTAATTATTATGAGATGTGGGAGGGATGTAAGGAACATATTATTGGAGGTATTGGTTGAACTAATCATTTTTTAAATTATAATGAAAATAGGAGAGGAGGAGTCGTTTATGAGGGTGGGGAGGGGAAATTTAGGAATATCTTAAAGAATAAAATTAATATAAAATAATTATTACATGAACATGTTCCTAAACTGATATTATTTTATTAAAAGTTATGGATTGATCAAAATCATATCATCCAATAATATTTTTACATGGTTATTTTATTTTACCCTTATATCTAATATTTAAATCCCTATTAACCCAGATGATAGTAACAAATATATTAATTTCTGTCTGCCCATTAATTTTAAATAATGTTACAATAAAATGAATAAATTTCAATAAATGGAACATATTTAATTTTTTCAACTAGATCCCATTCATTTCTCCAAATATATTTTTTATGCATTTCAAATATTTTGATTATTTTTTTATTTTTTTAATTGAAATCATTTTTATACTGTTCATTTAATTTTAAATTGAATCTATTAATAAATAAATAAAAATTATAATATAATCCATTAATAAATTACATGAAAGACATATATCTATCTATAAAATTTGGGGAAAAATATTTATATAAAATATAATTATTTCTTGTATTTTTTAGATCACTTAATCCATTTTTTAAATTAAAAAAATGTTGTGTCAGTCTATCGTTAGAATTAATGAAAATTATCTCATCACTAAAAAATTTATTTAGAAAACCTGATAAAAAAATTATCTTTAAAATAATTCATTATAACTAATTGTAAGTTATTTGTAACCCTATCATAAAATATTATAGTTTTTAAAACAATAAAACTACATTTTTTGTTTTCATCTACCACTTAAATATTATAAAGATAAAAATTAAAATATAAATGAAAATGTAATATAAAATATTTAAACATGTAATTATTATGGTTGAAATAAATTCACCCGATTAAATTAAGGAATGTATTGGGTTGTTTTTAAATTTCCTATCTCAATTTTGAACATTATTTACAAAATTTACCCTTCTCATGGTGATAGTTTTTTACTATGGATAATATTCATCATGACAATAAATTAAATGGATATATTTACAAAACATTTAAAGCCAAATTATAAATACAGAATGAATTTTTCAATATTAAATTTCTATAATTGGAATAAATTTTTATTGATTGACATAAAAAATAAAACAAAAAACAGTTTTACAAAAAAGTAGTTTTTAATTATTTTTTTATCATATTATATTATAATTTTTTTTCAAAATATTAAAATTGTAATTTTAATAGTATAATTTAAATAATTTATCATTGTAAAAAATTTATAACAAATTCAATCTTTATAGAATCATGGAAGAAATAAAAAAAGATGTATTTTTCTCTATAAATATTATAATAAAACCTTTTAGAAAAATATCTACAAATAACAATAGCATCATTTTTATATTATTATTTATAAATTGAAGAAAGCTTTCAAAAATAGTTTTATGAAATATTTAAATAAATAATAATAATATTTTCTCATTGAAAGAAACAAAAATTGTTTTTTCATGAAAACATACTTTTTCTGAATAAAATGACATTACATAAAACATCTAAGTTTATTTCCGAAAAATTAATCAATTAATTTATATTGTGTGTGAACTAAATATTTATTTCATAATGATTCTATTGATATTAATTCAAATCTATTAAATTGGAGGGTTAAAATAGTCATTTTCTAATAGTAATATTTCATGGTTCATTTAATCTCTAGGTTGCATAATGTATATGCAACAGAGAGTCTTGGTGGCATTTCCAGTCAGAGAATTATAGTTGAAATTAATTTCATAATTCCAACAGTTTCTATATAAATGGTGAAATTTTTCCCATCATAATTAATATTATAACACACTTCAATGGATATACTTTCAAGAAAAAAATATCACCCAAAGAAAATTAAAAAACATTCCTTCAATTATTAGCATATGTCTTTTCCGTGATTTGATAAGCATTAATATAGGTTTGAATAGTCTTTATATTCACTTATTTATCCTCCATATTTTTTGAGCCAAAATTATTCCTTTCATAATCATCATCCAAGAAATATATAGTCTGATATCTCATGCAAAATAATTATTCATACGATACCATTTTAGTAAATGAAAAAAATATATTTTATGTGAAATCTTAGAAAATTTAAATAATTACCCCATAAACCATATAGGTGAATTGTGAACAACCTCAACATGTATTATAATGCTTGAACACCCATTTTATACTATCCATACATATGGAAACAACATTAAAAATTTCATATTATAGTTACTTCAAACTAAAAATATATTTTAATTATTCATAAATAATATTTCGTTTTATAGTGTTAATTTGGAGAAAAAACATATATAGTAACCCATACATTACAAGAGAAAACATATAATCAGTATCAATATTGCCATTAAACAAATGATTTTGAAGGAAAATATGTTTTTTAACAACTCATTTCATCACAACATTATACATTACATATTATTTTTAGTACTCATACTTATACCTTATAAAAACAACATAAATGTGTGTTGAGAACACAAATATCAGTATGGAAATTAAAATAATACATAAATTAGTCAATTAAAAAACATGAACACACATGAAAAACCTATTGTTAAAATGAATCCTTTTCATCTAAAAATAGAATCAATTTCCCTTGAAAAATAAAAATCTTACCATTTAAAATCATACAAATTCTATTAAAAATAATTACAATTAATTTAATTTTCATTTAGGTTCCCTAGGTCATCTATACAATGACAATTTTATAATCACTCTTATAATAACTCTTACAAATGGAATAACTATACGATCAACATTAATATCTTGAGAACCCATTATATTATAGTGTTATCATATAACACCCATCTTATATGATATAACAGGGTCACCAATGAGATATAATAGGGTTTAATCATTCATGAAAAATGGGAACGGAAAATATCAAGAATAAAACCCTTGAAAAAAATATTTTAAACTTGTATGAAAAACCCTTTTCCGATATCAAAATAAAAAATTTAAAAAAAAAATTAATTATAACAAATACACAATTAACATAGAAATGAAATGATTTTCAATGATAATAATATCAAAAAATATAATTATAGATTCAAATAATTAATTCATAATGACGTCATGATAATCATCTCATTCTGTATAAAATAATGAAACATTCCTTCTATAATTTTTCAAAAAATTCACTAAATAACTCATTTGTAAAATGAAAAAAAGATTCATTCCAAAATATTTTTCATAAAATAATGCATAAAAAAACAAAAATTCATGAAAATCATATAATATTAGTATAAAAATACATGAATAATTTTATGAAAACAATCGTGTGGACTTGGAATAAAAAATTGTTGTTTAGAAACTTTTTTAAAAATAATTTTGAAAATAAATCCCCTTAACTTCAGTTTGATTCATCACATATGTACATTATCCTTTCAAAAATAATCATTTGATAATTTTACATTTTATTTTATAAATTTTTTCATGTTCATTAATCAATTTATATTACTTATAATAATGTTACATATAATTAATTAATCATTTATATTCAAGTCATGTGTTTTTTAAATATTTTGTACCAATCTCTAAGATGTAATATGTAATTTGGATATTTTCATAGAGATCATAATTAGACAATATTTATAATTATATTATTGAATTAATTATCATTTTAATATATTAATTAAACTTTTAAATCCAACCATTAATTATCATAATGAAAAATGAACTATGTTACTATCATAGAGATTGTGTACCATATATATGCCTGAGTAACTTTTAAATTATTTAATGATTATTATGAAAAGAATTAAATTATTATTTTATATTTACATAATAATCATAATTGCATAGATATAAAATAAATATTTATATATATATATATCATCCAAGTGTTTTGTGGATGAAATGAGAATTTTTTTGCATCTTAGAGGTGGTAATCCACTAATATGCACTAACATCCTAATAATTTTTCTATATATGTAATGGAAAGAGAATAAATTATAAGTAATTATATAATAATTTAATAAATATCATGAATATGATATATAAATATTAATTACATCACTATAACCATCCTTGCGAGATGGATAATTAAAATGAATTACATCAGTTCTTAGGAAGTAGTTCTCCATACACATGAACCATGAAATATTTTCCCCTAGGATAAAAGTTGAGATGAATAAAGGTTATTACACTACGATAATAATATATCAGTTTATTGATGACACTAGAGTTATTATATTACCATGTTTGGATATTTTTTTATGTATGTGGAATAATATTGAAAAATATAAATTATCGATTAAAAGGGATACCTCTTTTGGGACAATATTCATTTAAAAACGCCTTAAAACCACTAAATATAGGTTTATAACTAAAATAAGACCTATATAATGATCAGAGGGATTATAGAAAGTTATTCGGTTGAGTATTTATCAATGAAATGTATTTTTATTTGTGAGGAAATGACAAGAAGAGGTTCCCTTTTATAAGAGGGGGGAATGACACTCATAAAATGTTTTAAAATATTATATTAATATAAATTTCTTTTTAATTTCAAAAGTCTCAAAAGTGAGTTATTTGAAATAAAATCTATTTTTTGGTATAAATAATTCCATAAAATAAAAATTAAACATTTTTGGGATATATTTATACCCTTACCATTTTGATTAAACTATAATTTAACCCCTTTACCACTTTCTGTATCAAAATTGATTTTTAAATTTTGATGGCCAATAAAGCTACAATAAAATGAATAAGGGATAATAAATAGATAATGGATCATAATTTAAATTTTACCCCAAAAAATTGGAAAATATTTTGTTTTTTAGGAAGTTTATATTTTTTATAAAATATTGTTTACTGTAAAATATCTATGATATCAATATTGAGAACTATTCATTACAATGACTTCAAAAATATAAAAAAAAATTATAATTCAGTATATAAATATTATTATATCCATAAAATTTCAAGTTCATATATATATATTTATTTTATCAAATTAAATATCTAAACAATTTTATATTTTAATATTTATAATAACATGTCATTTATTTTTCAATTAATTAAATCATTTTTGGATAATAATTGTTCAATTATTTAAGGTAATTATTCTTATCTAAAAATTAAAAATTTGTTACCATGATAATGATAAATATTTTTATTAATAATACTATTTATAGTCATACCTATCCTCTAGGTAACACCAAATTAAAAATATTTCAATTATTAAAAACTAGAGTGTGTAATTTTTTACTTTTTTAAAGGAAAAACTATAAAAATAATAATATAATACATGTTTCCCAAAAAGGACATTAATTAAACCATTTTATTACTATGGTTAAGATATTCCAATCAAATAATATTTAGGTATGTTTACAGGTCATTTTATAGTCATTATCTTTTTATTTTTATCCTAAATAACACAATTTAATCATTACATTTGTATTAAAATAACTCAATTTTCAATTGATATTGACAAAAAAATAAAAGGGGCATATATATTAAATATAAAAATACTAATTCAAAATATTAATTCCATTTTAAAATGTTAAAATCAAATATATAGAATTACTTAATTATTAATTAAATCATAAAAATGAAATGAAAAGGCTTTTTCAGAGTATTTCCCTTTTAAATATAATTTTTTATACTAAATTGATTTATATATTCCATGTAAAAATCCATAATTGTATGCTTTTATATAAAATTAAAAAAATTACAATTTAAAATTAATCTAAAACACAATTTTACCTCATAAATAAAATACAACTTTAAAAAAAATAAAAAATTTCCCTTTTCCTTGAAAAAAATATATTTTTAGAAAAATCTAAAAGATTTATACTACGATAATTTATAAATTATTAATTTTGAAATGAAATAATTTTTTTCAAATAATTTATTTAAAATTTATAGAAAACAATAAAAATAATCCGCCATGTCTGGAAATAAATATCATTTTTTAAGAAAATATATTTTGAAAAAATAAAATGGATTTAATAAAAATATAGTATTATTGTAAAAATTCAAATAAGACATTATAAATGATTAATACCATTATATAATTTATAATATTTTTAATATAGTTAAATATATCCAATTTAATGTCATGGGAATAATGATCTCATTTTAAAAAATAATATTTATTTGTATATTTGAGCTCGGTGTTATGTATCTTGAATGCTCTCAAATATTACCTTTTTTCATAAAATATCATGATGTTTTATTCTCCCAACATTAAGATATTTTTTCGACACAATTTTAACTATGGATTGAAAACTGTGGGTTTTAATTTTAAAAATACCTTTTTTGAAATTCCACATTAAAAATGATTATTGAAACACTAACATTATAAGAGATGAAGGAGATGTTTTAAGGTCGTTTGGATAGTGATTGATTAATTATTCGTGATAATTTCAACCATTATAGAACTATAAATCTTTGATAGTTTATAAGGCCATTTATTTCCTAGTTTGAAAAGAAAAGGGTTCATGTTTTTATTTTAATATCATTTTACTGTTGTTAAGGAATTCTATTTCCAATTAGATTAATAACAAAGTGAAATATAATTACTTTACAAGTTCAACATCATTATTTAATTAATTGCAACCACAAACTCATAATTCTGTTGAAATGTTGAGTTTGAATTTTTCATTTTAGAATTAGTACAATCAACATTAAATGTATAAAAAATATAGAAAATAAAAAATACTTATTCTTCTAGACTCTAAGAGTTTACCAAAGACAAAACGGTTAAGATGAGATTAGATAATTCCCTAAAATGAGTAAACCATCATTGTAATAAAAACTACTTTAATATCCAAAATTCAATATTTATACCCACATATCAATATAAGTAATTAGAAAAATGTCTAGCCTTAAAAAACATCAAAAATCTTATAGACTAAGATTGAACTCCAAAAAAATAATTATTTGATCATATAATTTTCCGAGATAATATTAAAATTCTCTCCAAATTACATCAACTACTCTAAATGTATAATAATAAAATGTAATTTCTATAATCATATGATATCAATGATATTATAATAATTTCTATAAATAACATCACTCACTATAAGCCAAAATAAAATCAAATAATATTTGATATATGGTTAAACCTTTATTTCTCAAAAAATTACATAATATTATATGAGGCTACTAAAATGTATAACTTCATCTGAAATAAAATTGCCACCAAATAAATTTATGATAAAACATTCATAAACATATTTTAACAATCCATAATTTAAAAAAAAATATAGAATATGAAACACATAATGTTTATTCACTAATTTATTCTGATGCCCACAAAAGGAAAATACAATTCTTACTCAAATAGTATTTACACATGTTAAACTTAAGGGTTGTCCAAAATCCAAAAAATTATCCCACATTAAACCGATCATCAAAAGGGTTTTTATAATTATAAAAATATGAGCGTCTTTAAATATAGCATCACTCTTGAATCCCTTATATTAAGAGATCAAAATCATTCAGTGTTATTCAAAATCAATTCACTATGATTTTAATCCTATTTATTAATACTTATTTCCAAAAATAGTAATCATATACCAGGATTTAACTATGTCAATACATGGGACAGGAAATTATATATACGATTCATTTTTAATTTTACATTTCCTCAGATTTAACTATGATGTAATTTGTTATTTCCAAATAGATATTTATGTGGTAATTCTATTCCATTTCATGAGCCTTCTTTCCAAAAGTCGATTTCCATGTTGAACATACTCCATACATTTAGGACATTCAATTGAAAACTTGGTAAGAACTTCTTCCAACTTATTAGATTTAACTAAATGCTTGATTTTTTTCATTTTTGGGTTACAACATTATGACCTCCTTCACCAAATAGAAAATATTTTTCCATTCTTCTAAAGAATTTTTTCACAGTGACTATTTCCAAATTCTAAACACATTTTTATGGAATTTATTTACCTTTGTGATTGTTCTCAACTGAATTACCCTAAAGATTCTTTTATATTTTATTTTACACATTTTGAAACTCAAGATGGTTTATGTTACTTATCACAAATCAAAATATTTGCTTCATAATATCCACTATATTTCTCACTATAGATATAATTTTTTATAGTTTCTCATTTCGGGAACCAACACATTTTCAATCCCATACATTGTTCCTTTCGTTACAGCTAGATAAATATATTTACTATAACCCAAAAAAGGATAGTGTGATCCTAAAAATAAAATCATAATAAACCATATTATGATGAGTAAATACACGGTGACATCCTTATTCTTGTTATTTAAAACTATTTTGATTAATAAAAAATTATTATAACAATCCATACCATTATAGCCTTTTTGATTATATATGAAGTTCTACCTATTCAAATAAAATCCAATACTATAATGTTATCTAAACCATTTCTAAAATAAATTGTATGGATCATGCATAATAACATTATATTCTAGTGACTATAGACTATAATGATCTTTCATTCATTCCATATATCTTTTAGGTTTATAGTTTTAATGAATTACTGAAAATCTTATAAAAAACCCTAAATTTAAAAGTGAACACTTATACTCACTATCTATTTTTTACTCCAAATAAAATATTTTAAAATTAAAAAGTTTTTCTTATAATGTAATATCTTCACAACATTGAATTTAGTCCTTATTTTCTATACCTATACATAGACTCTAGGAAAAAATTATTAAAATGGTGGTGGAAACAATAATTTTAGAAAGGGATATAGAAAATGAAAACTTCGAGTTTTGTGAAAAACATAAAAACCAAGGAACAAATTTTTCTTCAAAAATAATATTTTATTTAGAATGGGAAAAATTTTCCTTAAAATTTCATTATATTACTATTTGAAATCAAACAATCTAAATTAAAACTCATTATATTTAACAGAAAATTCATGTAGATTACATCGGACAACATTACCATATCACTCTTACAATCACTCCTACAATCACTTCAATAAATCGAATAATATGTCAATTTACGTTGAGCTTTGGAGAACCAAATACATTAGAGAACTACTTGGTATCAACTATTAAACAAGATATAATGGGATTACCATAGGAATATAATTAGGATTAACCATTAAAAAAATTCAAATTACCATATCTTTGATAAAACCCTTGAAATTCCATTTTACCTCAATTTAACAAATTATTTTAGTTATCAAAATACAAATTTTCATAAAAAATATCATTTTAAATATAAAAATTACACAAATAGTAAGGAACCATATTCATTTAATAGAATAAAAATTTAGAGTAGACTTGAAATCATTTCTATATCATGATGGGGTGAAAATATTCTATTACAATAGGAGATTAAAAAATATTACATCCATAAATTTTTTCTTATGAAAATGTCACTAAGTCATTTTGAAAATGAAAAAAAATATTACATTCAAAACGAGTTATAAAAATAAAATTTTTTAGAATAACATTGTAAAATTATATATGAATAATGAAAATAAAATTTAATTTTTTTTGAAAGACTAATATTATAATGGAAGGAAAAAATATTTAATGTAAAACTTTTTTAGAAAATATTTTTTAAAAGAAATCCCATTACCACGAGTCAGATTCATCACATATATCCATTTTATTCATGAGTAAAAAATATTTTTTATTTTACAGTTTCTTAATAAGCATTTTAATATTACTTAATTCTCTTATATAACTTATTACTATGCTATATCCTATCACTTCATCATTTAAATTGAAATCGGGCATTTATGAATTATTTGATACATAAGTCCAAAATTTATTTGATAATTTTAAAATAACCATAGTTGTCATTATTCCAAAATATATTGAATAATAATAATCAAATAATAATAATTTATATTTATAAATTAATCATTTAAGACACAAATAAAACATGCTTATGAAAAATTAACTATAAATCAATCATGGGGATGGTAGGGCATACATACACATTAGTAAGGTGTTCATTTTTCTACTATAAAAATAGGGAAAGTATTGTTTTTTTGTCCAAATTGATCATATTATCATATATATATCATATATACATATATATATCATCCATTATTTCTTGTCAATGAAAATTAACCACATATTATCTTGTAGGTGGTAATCCACACAAAAGCATGAACGATGTTATCTTTTTCTCATGTATAGAATGGTAAAAACATAAATTATATATTATCTATTAAGAATTATTATTATTTAAATTATGTCATGTATATACTTTAATTCCAACATTATAACAATTCATTAGTGATAGTGAAGAAAAATGAATTATATTAGTTTAGGATGCAGTAGTTTTCCACACACACGAAAGTTGAATTCTTTCCATGTTTAATGAAAGTGTAGATAGATATAGTTTGTTAAATATACATAATAACATGTATGTATTATAAAACACAATTTTATTGAATATTTTATTGATAATAGATGATATAATTTTCTCACATTATGCTACATATGTTCAATTATGAAATATTTGGGATTAGATCATTCATTTGCAAATTAGATGAAAATTCTAGTTTTACTATTTTAAAATTCACTATAGTATTTCGGGCATATTTATTTTTTTGTAAATTATTTTCACTTAAAATTTTGTAAATGTGTTCCTGACTTAATGGGATACAAATTATATTCCAGAAATGTGAGATGGAGTGTGCATTTATGTGGAGTAAATGGTCCATGAAGACAAAGATGGACTGAACTATCCATATTGGACATCACTTCACCATTTGGGTTGTATCTTCTTCATCCAAGCCTGGATTGAGCCCAAAATTTGAGGGAAGATCGGGGAAATGATTATTCACAACTCATCCTTATAAAAGGCCGGCCAATTCATGCGTTTTTGAGGTCAACTATTCGGTGAAACTAGGATTAAAATATTTGGCAGAATTTCCCTTTCATATTTAATAATGTTATGTAACCCTAGCTCTCACAAACTCTATTTAAAGGGATTTTTCACTATTTTGGAGGGCTGGTTGAGTATTTGGGAAGGTTTGGCCGAAAGGTTGTCTCTTTGGTGCCCCTAACTGCTCTTGGGTGAAGTAAGGATTTGTGAAAACCTCTCTTCCAAAAAGGCTCTCCTCTCACACCTCCTCTGTGTATTTCTTTTCATTCATGTTTGTGTCTTGAATTTTTCTTCAAATAATCTTCTGTGTTCTTCAATTTTATTATTCTTTTAATCAACCTAATTATGATGGAATCATGAGTGTAGATAAGATTGGGTTCTACCCTTTCAATTATTTCCTCATGCAAAACGTCTCCACGATGACCACAACACCCATGGAAGAGTAGTTTTTAGTGATTGATATATCTTCCACCCTCTTCATTTAGTTATTTTGAATCAATGAGATATTTTAATTCACATAATATTATACATGAATTGTGTTTTTAAATTACCAGAAACTAAGCAGAGAAATTGAACAATTAATACAAAAACACGAGAGGTCGAGATTTTGTGTAAATTGTGAGAGAGTGATTTTAATCGGCAATACAATAACACACGGGATAAATTTGTAGAGTTAAAATATAAAAACTAAACACAATTAATCCTCATTTAAAGAATGGATATGTGATCTAATTAACCACTGACCATAAGTTGTCCTTAGAACAAAAATCAAAGCAGGGTGATGCGATTGCGTGTTCTGAAGCTAGCGTAGGGTTTAAGTAATTTCATCTTTGTTGTTAAGTTAACACTCGTAGGTTTCGAGTCTTAAAAAATTAGAGGACCATAATTAATTGGATATTGGTTTAAATGATAATTATTAATAAGTAAATGAAGTGGTAGAGTTAGATCTATTATGCCTTCCAAAATATTTTCTAAAAAAAACATCTTCTTCTCGTGTCTTTTTAATCAAACTTCATTTCCAAATTAAAAACCAAAAAAATGCAATCTTCTTCCAGCAAACTTCTTCATGTATTATAAACGATAAGTAACCACAACACATCCTTTCTTGTATTGTTTTAATTCTATACTATTTTACTTTTATAATACCTTTAAGAAGTTGTTTTAATTTACTACTCCTTTGAGAGACGACCTTGGTTAGCCACTCTGCTGGACCTTAGTACCCCAAAACCACTAATCTTTTAAGGGCGCACATGACATCGCTCTTTCAAATTGGCCCCATTTTTTGGGAGGTAATTAATTTAATCAAACATTTTAAGGTATTTCTTTTATTTTTCATTTTATTATCTTCTTTACCTCTATCTTTCATCTTTCCCCTTTCTCATGTTTTCATTTTTTTTTCATCCACTTATTTTCTTTTTGGACCATCAACTAAAACTTCTCATTTTTTCTTATGGTCCACTTTTCCTATTTTAATTTTTTTGTTTATGACACGAACTAATCCCAAGGATCTATTAGATCTTGACCCTGAGTTTGAATGTATCCTTTAAGCTCGAATCAGACAGTCTCAGTCTACGGGAAGGTTCAATATTTAACTAGTTGGTAAATTCCTCTCTTCTGGAAACATTTAAATTGGAAGCAATTCAAATTCAAACATAAAAGAAGAACCAATGGCTGGAAATAATAACAATGAGATAAATAAAAACATTCAATAATTGGCTGCACCTGAAATTAATTATCAACCAAATTGTATTGCATACCCAAATCTCGAATCGTACTTTGAACTAAAATCTGGGTTAATTCACTTACTTCCAAAGTTTCATGGCCTCTTTGGTGAGGATCCCAAATAAAATTTGAAATAATTTAATGTGGTTTTATCAACCCTAGAACCTATAAATTTCTCTAAAGATCAAATAAATTTAAGGGAATTCCCATTTTCACTAGATGGAGCTATAAAGGATTGGATGTACTATATAAAACGTGAAGATATAACATTTTGGAACGATTTGAAACATCTTTTCTTGCAGAGATTTTTTCCAACATGGAGGACCACTTCCATTCGTAATGAGATCTCGGGGATCAAGAAAGAACAAGGGGATTAAATATATGAGTACTGGGACCGATTCAAGATGTTGTGTGCAAGATGCCCACATCAAAAAATCAATGAGCAACTCCTCATTCAGTACTTCTATTAAGGACTCACATTAATGGAGAGGAGAAAGGTATATGCTATAGTAGGAGGGGAATTTGTGGACAAGAAACCATTATTTACACATGCATTGATCGACATGATGGCCCAAAACTCACAACAATTAGGTGATAGAGGTACACCACATGTCAGGAGAGTACATCAGGTAATTCCTTATTCTATTGGAAGTCATTTGATTGATACCAGGTCGGATGAATTGACCAATATAGTGAAGAAAATTTCTTTGGCTCAAAATACATCCCAACCCACTCCTTCATGGCCTTGTGGAATTTGTACTGAGATAAGACACCCAATTGATTGTTGCCTCCAACTACAATAAACATGATATTGTGCAGCAGTATTCCCTGGGAGACCATATTAGCAACAACAACAACCACATCCCCAAAAGAAGTATGACACCTTTGAACCAACATTCAACCAAGGGTGTAAGGATAAATCAGACATGAGGTATGGCTCTGGGTAACAAAAAAGGTCCCCTTTTCATCCAAACATCCAGCAGCCTCAACCTTACCAACAGGGTTTCCAACAACCCCAAAGGAGATTCAAATATCAAACATCAACAAGTCAGAAAAAAGGGTATCTACAACACAAGGTAGACTTTAACACTGATGGTCTTTTGAAACAAATTGTTCTTAAAAACAGAATGAGCTGACGAGTCATGGTTCGGAGTTGAGGGAGTTGAAGACTCAAATTAGCCAGATTTCCACTGCCCTCTATGAACTGGTAAGTAATAATTCTGGAAATATTCTTTCCCAAATTACTCCCATTCCGAAGGGTAATATCAGTTCCATTACATTGAGAAGTGGGAAGCAAACAACTGATGCTTCTCCACCTATCATTGCATCGTGATTCACCTCATCTCCGGAGAAGCCCCATTCTATACCAACTGATGAGAAACCCAAGGAGAAAGATAAAGGTAAGAAAATGATTGATGATGATCCTCCTAAACCTCTTCCCTTTCTAAATTAGGTTGTTCAAACCAAGAAAATGACTGAAGAGGCGATGCAAAAAGAGGTTTTGGACACATTCAAGCACATTGAAATCAATATTCCTCTACTTGAAGCCATCAAAAAATCCCAAGGTATTCCAAATTCTTAAAAGAACTCTGCACCAATCGAAGAAGTCTCAAGGGAAATTAGATGATCGAACTTTGATGGAATGTCTCAACACTCATTACTCCAACTCTAGAAATTCCAAAAATGTGAAAGGATCCCAAAACATTCACCATCCCATGTACCATAGGGGAGTTGCTCTTCTCTAATGCTCTTTGTGATTTAGGATCTTCAATAAATGTGATGCCTCACTCTGTATTCTCTTTATTACAGGTTATTGAGTTGAAGCCGACAAGAGTAGTGGTGCAATTGGAAAACAGATCTATGAAATATCTAGAGGGAGTCCCTGAGGATGTACGTGTCTTGGTAAGAGACATGATCTTTATGGAAAACTTCTATGTGCTCAAAATGGAGGATGATCAGGTAAGTTCTCATGCTCCCATTATCTTAGGTAGAACCTTCCTCAAAACTGCAAAAATTATCATAAATGTTCATAAGGGTACACATTCCATGGAGTTTTGAGATGAAGTTGTAATTTTTAATGTTATAGACTCCTTGAAGTACCCCTCTGAGGACCGTTCAACTTTTATTATCTCACATTTTGAACCACCAAGTAAAAACTCCCTGGATTCTGATTGTCCTGTGCTTAGAGTGATTATGAGTATTGGTGCTATTTTGAAGTCTAAGATTACTTCCACACATGTTTTGGATGGAAAAACCTCTCTTGAATTTAATTTTTATGGGGATTCTAATTCTGATCATATAAACTCTGATTATTACATGGTTGTGGCGTATGCTGATGGATTTGATGCATTATTTTCTAATTTTGATGATTTTTATTCTGATACTGATGTTCATTGTGCCAATATGTCTTTTGCATCAATTTCTCCATCCATACATCACCCCCATACATTGTAACTTAAGCCATTTCCGCCAAATATTAAATATGCATACTTGCTGAGTGGTGATAGATTACTTGTTATCATTGCTAACAATATCCCTTTTGAACATGTAGAAAAACTTCCGAATCTTTTGAGAGATAACATTTGGGCAATTGGTTGGACATTGGTAGACATATCAGGTATTATCCCCTCCATTTTCATGCATAGGATTCCATTGTAGGATGGGACTAAACCGGTGAGGCCAACACAAAGGAGACTCAATCCAACCCTTCTGGAGGTTGTTAAAAAAGAGGTTGAAAAATTTTTCTAGGAAGGTATAATCTATCCCATTTCAAATTCTCAGTGGGTAAGTCCTATTCAGGTTTTTCCTAAGAAAGGTGGTGTTACTGTTGTTATAAATGAAAAAGATGAGTTAGTTCTAATAAGGGTACAAAATAGTTGGTGTGTATGTATTGATTATAGGAAACTAAATCATTCCACTCACAAAGAATATTTCCCCCTCCCATTTATTGATCAGATGCTTAAGAGACTAGCTGGGAAGACACACTATTGTTTCTTGGTTGGATTTTCTGGATATTTTTAGCTTCCTGTAGCTCCTAAGGATCAAGAGAAGACTACATTCACTTATTCCTTTGGCACATTTTCCTACCGATGGATGCCATTTGGACTTTGCAACTCCACAGGTACATTCCAGGGATGCATGGTGAGTATTTTTCAGATTTTTTTGAGAACTACATGGAGGTATTTATGGATGATTTTACAGTGTATGGGTCTTCATTTGATGAATGTCTATGTATTTTGAGAAAGGATTTGAATCGTTGTATTGAAAAGAATATGGTCCTGAACATTTAAAAGTGTCATTTCATGGAAGATCATGGAATTGCCTTAGGGAATGTAGTGTCAAAACATGAGATAGTGGTTGATAGATCTAAAGTAGACATTATTTCATCCTTACCGTATCCTTCATTTGTGTGTGATGTTAGATCTTTCCTATGGAATTTAGGATATTATCTGCGCTTCATCAAAGATTTTAGTAAGATTGCTCTTCCTATGTCACGATTACTTCAAAAGGATTCTGATTTTTTTGTTTGATTATTCTTGTAGGACTTCCTTTGATAAGCTAAAGAAGTGTCTGACCACTCCACCTATCTTACAGCCTCCTTGATGGGAGATTCCTTTTGAGCTTATGTGTGATGCCTCCAACTTCGCGGTTGGAGTTGTATTATCTCAGAGGGTGGAGGGACATTCACTTGTGATCGCTTATGCATCGAGGAAACTAGATTCCGCCCAATCAAACTACACAACCGCGGAAAAGAAGTTTCTTACTATCATATTTGATTTTTATAAATTCCATTCATATTTATTGGGCTCTAAATTAGTTGTTTTATCTGACCATGCAGCTCTGAGATACCTCTTGAAGAAGCCAGATGCAAAGCCCAGGATGATCTGATAGATGCTCCATATTCAGGAATTTGATATTGAGATAAAGTAAAAAAGGGTTTAGAAAACTTGGTGGTAGACCCCATGAGTAGGCTTACTCACACACTAGAGGATGACCCCTTGGACCAGGTACCACTTTGAGACACTTTCCTCAATGAGAATTTTTATTCCATCTCAGGTTTGGAGTACCGAAGTCCATCATCATTGACCAAGGGACACACTTCTACAATCGTAATTTGGCCTCCATCCTTTGGAAGTATGGGTTGACACACAAAACATCGACACCATACCACCGCAAAACAAATGGCCAGGCTGAGGATTCAAATCGTGAGTTGAAACAAATTTTTGGGAAAACCATGTAGCCAAATAGGAAGCATTGGAGAAAACGATTGGATGATGTATTTTGGGCTTATAGGATAACATACAAGACACACATTGGTTTGTCCCAATTTTGGATTGTTTTTGGGAAAGCATGTCATCTCCATGTGGAAGTTTATAATTGGGGTTATTGTGCTATAACGAAACGCAACATGGATTTTTCCCAAGCTGGAATCCAAATGAAGATGCAAATTCAAGAGATTGAAGAGATTCGATTATCTTCATATGATAACTCAAGGCTCTATAATGAAAAAATCAAAATCATATCATGATATAATGATCCAACAAAAGGAGTTTCGTGTTGGAGAGAAAGTCATTCTCTACAGATCACGACCGAAGCTAATGCCTAGTAAGTTGTGTTCCAGATGGTTAGGTCCTTATGTTGTGTCTAATGTTTTTTCATATGGTTCAGTGGAGATCACACAAGAGGACACTAGAAGGAGCTTTACAGTCAATGGGAAAATAATGAATAAATATGTCGAGGGACTTCCTAAAGATGTAGTTGATTTCATCAAACTGCATGACCCCATCATCACTTGAGAATATCAGGTTGTTTCTAACCATTTCACTTTCATATTACTTATCCTAAATAAAATTATTCATTTCTTGTGCACATATCATCTCATTGGTTCACATTGAAGACAATTAAATATTTTAAGTGTGGGGGAGGGTACCTATATAGTTTAGGATTTTCATTTATTGTTTGATTAAAAAAAATTTGGTTTCAAAAACATTGTTTTTATTTCTCATTTTTTGTGTTTTTTTAAAAAATAATATGGTTTGTGCTGAAATGATTATCATTTACATTTTTGAAACATTTTTCAATGAGTAAACCAATTTATTCCCTGAAACTGAGATTAAATGAATACTGGAAATTAATTTGTTTCAATTTCAATTCATTGGGAATTTCATGACAAGTACTTTGATTTTTGAATCCCATGCCACATCTCACTTTCTTTATCGTTGAAATTACTTTCTTGTGAGGCTTATGAACCATTTTTTTCATATTCTTTTCATTCAACTCACTTTTTGAGAGAACCAAACTATGATTGATTTAGCCAGAATTTGATTTAATCCTGTAAAAACTTGAGGGTTTGAGATACATGTGTTTTTAAATGATTGAGGCATTTATTTGGGATTAAAGCCACCTTTTCAAGATAATCCTTTTTATTCTGGCCTTCCTTGTACATTTAATCCTTGTAATCCAGAGAACCCATGAAAATCCTATTAGGTTAGCCACATTACAAGCCAATTTTCCCTATTCAACCGGCTCTTGAAGTGAAATAGCATAATCTAGTTCAACATAAGGGCGGGGGAAGATGTCTTTGTGTAACACCCCATGTAAATTAAGAATATGAAATTTTCACATTTATCCATATTTGTGAGTAAAATATTAATATTACTTTAAAGGGAATGCAATGCTCGATGGCGTACCCAATACGCGACAACGAGTTCCTTTGAAATCTTACGTTGCACTCTAAATAATATTATTTTAAATTGTAGTTAGCGACTAGCCATTGGAATGGCGAGAAATAACGGAACTAACTACAAAATGATTATATATGTTTGTCAAATATATTTATCCAATAAATATTAGTGGCTAAAAATGCAAATGAATCCAATTTTAAGCATAAATCTTATAATATTCTTTAAAAGATCGATTAACCGCCTTTCGATGGAGAACCCTTTTTAAATATAATTTTGACAATTTTATATGTTTAATTTTAAAAAATAAAATCCTTCTTTAGAATATGGACACCAAAATTTACTTTGTGTAAAATTTTGGTATTTTTCCGATAAAGTTCATTTTTTAATGAATAGTGAAAAATGTTGTATTTTAATTTAAAATCTCTTTTTAATATAATTTATTTATATGATTATATTATTTTTTTAATTGTTTTAAAAGTGAAATTAGAATATATTTTCACCATTTAATCCAATAGTGGTCATTGGAATTAATTTTACTTTGAAATTGGACTTAAACTAGTGTCAATATTTTAATAGATATTGTATCTTGAAAACACGCTATTTGTTTTGATAGAGGGAATTAATTATTAAATTAATTAATTAAACTTATATGTTTTGAATTTTTTAAAATAGAAATAATTTTTGAATTCAGAATATCAAATATATCTTAGGGTGAATTTTTGGTATTTTTCTGAAAAACTTCAATTTTAGATGAATCGTGAAACCACTAAGTGGTAGTTAAAGAAACTGATTTTTCTTTTAAATGAAACATTTCCACATCTGTGATTTGATTTTCAAAAATCCGACATACAGGGTTTTCATTAATAAGTAAAATGTGGTTCAATGAGATTAAAATAATTTTTGGTGGATAGTAACTTTTATGTTTTTAATCGCGATTAGAGGTAATTATTGTAATTTAAGGTAAAAATAATGTTTCAATAATATGAAATGACCTAGAAACATTTCCTACCCTCATTGGATGTGTCATTTCCGACCAAGAAAATCCATGGGTCATCTTGGGGACCCCATGGAGCCACGTTGGTTGGAAAATGACATAAATAACTTTTTATTTAAAGTTAAAATAAAAATGTCACAAGCATGAGTTATTTTACAAAAACAATTTTTAAATTGGTTTAGACAAGTCATATATTTGTATATAAATATTCATTAGAAATATAAATAGATTTTATAAATCATGACATTTTTTTATAATTTTTAGACATTAAATAAATTAAATTATTTATGACATCATGATGGTGCAGCGATTGCCTCATTAATAAATGATTTAAATAAAATGAAAAGATAATGATAAAACTATAACATACACTTTTCAAATACCTATTTGATGAGTATATTTAAAACCCTTACCACCTTATCCTTGAAATACATCCATGTGGTACCTTTAAAATTTGAAACTCATTTGAAAATAAGGTAACGTTTTGTAACATTCCAAGAGTGCCCCTCCTCTCCTCTTATAAAAGGCCCCCACCTCTACCACCATACCCACACCTCTAAAGACATTGGCTCGGCCAACCCCTGCCCATATTGTCTCTCCCCATCCCTATCTTACTCCTAGAATTCTCACATTGGGAAGAATTTTTCCCAAGGAAGCCTTTGAGCTCAAATCAAAGAGAGATACCCGATTTTAATGTAATGTCTTCACTTGTGTTCTTTTGTTTTATTTTGTTTCTCCAACCCCCTAAACTCTTTTAATTCATTTATTTTGTAAAAAATACAGTATCTTCAATATACTATTATGTTTTTATAATAATTATTCGAGCTAAACTTACACACACCTACATCTAATGGTTAATGAACATATTGTTTCTGTGGATGGTGAATTTCTGCCTCACGAAACGATGATTGTTCAATATTCTTTTAACACCCTCAAAGGTGGCCATTAATATGTCACTATATTTTTATATGATATATAATATTTTTATGTTTTACTTAAGCTTCTGTATTTTTCATTTATGTCATACCATTATGGTTTCCATTATGGTTAAACGTGATATCTTCATTTTAGGAAGTGCGGACTACCGCCCCCTCAAAGTGACTTGATTCGTAAATAATATATGTGGTACTTATAAAGGATAGATTTAATGATATTATATATGATACCATACTGGAATTATAATACTATTATGTATCATTATGTTTTAATTCCATTAAATAAGAAATAAAAAATGGAAGTAGCGTTCATGCGTACGTACGGCTTACCGTCTCCATGAATGGTGCATTTCATTTCTTACCTCTAAATGTTATGTAATATTATAAATTCATGTATATAATGGATATATATTATATATATTATATCTACATAATGAATATAATTATGGATATAATATATATTTTACCACATGAACAACTTGTAATTATATAGAGTTTATTTTTGACTCAAGTAGCAATGATCTACAAAACGACAATTATTAGCATAAATAATTACATAGTGTTCATATAATGGTAGTAAGTGATATAAAAGGAATAATTAAATTGAAAAAATTTCTTAAGAAAGTATAAATTAACTCATGTTTATTATTCAGGAGATTAAATAACGATCGAGTCAAGTCGGACTCGGGGTAAGGGATCCAGCCTTTCTCTTTCTTTTTCAGTACACTCTTTTATGTAATTCCTTTAAAGCTCATCATTATTATGATTGGGATGTTCTTTTATATTTATCTTAATGTAATTTTTATGTTCATATTATGGGAGACCCTATTTTCTCTCATCAATCCATTTTGGAAGTTTTAATTGGGGTCGTTAGGCTGCCGAAATTTGTTAAGGGGCTTTTATCTCACTTTGTGTTTTCGTGAGATTCATGCTACAGTTTCCAATATTTCATTTTGGGTGGTGTATGTAATGTCCATTATTCTAATATTTGTGTAACATAATTTCGTTTATGATTATTTACATCAATGTTGTATAGTCCTTCTTTCATGGGGTCTACGTTTCGGAAGTTACCAAAATCGGTAAGAGAACCTTTCACCCTACCCTTTTTAAAAGACTTCTTTTGTTATGTCTTTTAATATTCATCTTATTATGTGGGGATATGTTCTTATATATCCTTATTTCCATAAATTTTATGTCCAATTGATGAGATTCCCTTTATCTCTCTTATCAACTCTTTTAATAAAATTTGATGTGACATCGTTAGGCTGTCAAGGGAACTTCTTAACCCAATTTCGATTTCTTTGGGTTCAACATGTAGTTATTGAATATGTCATCCTTTGAATATCATTGAATGACCTTTGATTATTTTACACTTAATATCCACTTATATTGGGTTTGTATATATTTTTCACACATAATTATGAGATTGATTTATCCTTAATTTAAGGATACCATCTTTATAATGGATTTCATCTCAATTTACATTTCCATTGAGAATTTATTGTTGTTATGCACCAATTCACTCTTATATGGTGTATATACTATCCTTTGAAATATTATATCCTGAATCCATTTATTCTCATGATATTATAATGTCTTGATTAAATTTTATTCCTCAATTATTGTATTCAAGTGTCTCTCATTTTGTTAAAAACCCTTTAACTAAAATATCATTTTATATGTTTTAAGGATTTAATCATATAAATATTTCTAATTAATATACATGTTTTCAAAATGGTTTTAAGGATTTATTTATATGGATATTAATGGTTTAAAATTTTAAAATCTTCAATGTGGTATGGGACACTTTGATTTAAAAATCTCTTTATTAAATGTTTTAAATGGTTTTGAAAATGGTTTTTTAGAATGGAATCATTATTTAAACATATTAAAATGTTATATTGTTTTTGCAATGTGGGAATGTTATCTTTCCTTTATGCTTATGTTATATTCTATGATTATGTTATGGTTCTTGGGCATTGTTATGAAGATGGGTGGTTCCGTGATAAACTAAGTGCGGGCGAGCCCGATATAGCTCTCCAATGCATTGGGTAACACGAAAGAGTTAAACGTTAAGGTTTCTCCGAAGCGATTTAGGGAATATACTGTGATGGGTGTCCCAAAAGTAACCAAGAGGGTTACTCTCTACGTAATAATGTTATGAATGCCTCAAGTTACCTTTATGTATTCTGTTTTCTTTGATTTTTTCATGATTTTATGTGGTATGTTAAAGTGATTATGTTTTATGGGTAAAGTATGATTTCATTCTTATGTATATATGTACTCATGTTTCCTTTCCATACATTTTATAACCCTTACTGAGCTTTTTATGATCATCCTGAGTTTTTGAAATGTTTTTCATAGGTCAATGGAATGGTACATGATGTGATGATAGTGTCAAGGAAGTGTCATGAAAGAATCCAAGTTTTATTTTAAATATGTTTCCATTGATGGGAAAATTAATACTATCTTTTATGTAACCACTTTGTTTAAATGTGGAATGTAATGCAAGTTTTATGATCTAATTCTCTGAAACTCTAAACCTGAAAATCTCCTCAATGTGAAATCTTGTAATAACTCGAGATTAAGTAAGGTTTAAGGCTGGGGCCATATATTGGGTATCAGAAGTCGGTTTAGATAACTTTAGAGGTTAGGGTGTTATCTGGGTGTAGGTAAAGGATCCCATATAACAAAGAGGTATATTAATATGTGGAAACATCTGGAGGGTTGTGTTAAAATAGGTCGATTTGATAAAAAAACATAAACAATGGAGATATAATGAGTTTGACGGATTAGAGTAATGAAAAAGTTTTTATGTTATCTATAAAGGATTCTTTTTTATTATTATTATTATAATGTTTTTTTGGTATCATGTTTACATATTGATTCTTTTCGACAGATTAAGGATCAATTGTCAAGACGGAAGGAAAGATATCTGGCACAACTTTCTTATCCCTCCATGATGATTTGATCACTACGATAATGGGAAAAGTCTGTTCGAATGATTTTGATAGCTTAATGAGTATTAAAATCACCTGCAAGAAATTGTTTGAGCTATCCAACACCTACTATTTTCTAAAACAATTTTATGGGTCATGGAATCTTTTTCATATTACTTCAAGATCACAACTTTTCCAATTCTATCGAAAAGTGAAATTACAAAAGTGGAGTGAACATTTACTTTTTGAAAGTATGAAAACATGCTGGAAGAGAAAGAGAACATCCTGAAGATCATGGTATCTGGATTCAAGGTATGATTTATTTTTCATATCCTTAAAGAACGAAGAATCTTTTGATTGATATTTATAAATAATGAGGATATTAGATCTACAGGAATTGGGTATTAAGAAATAAGGTGGAAATTCATAGCTAATGGATCAAGAAGAATGTTGAATGAGTTATAAGTCTACATATAAGGGATTCAAGAGTTATGGTAGATTTTAGGATGGTAAAATGCTTAAAAGTATTAAGGCTCTTTTGAGGATGGGGTAACATTAGAATAATTTTTATAGTATGTGTAACCCTGATGTTTGATATATGAAAATTTTATTCAAGGAATAATTATCCTTTATTTGGTGGATATAGTTATAAAGAACCATTTGGGTTTATATGATCCTTGAATTTGAGGCATTTGCTGGTTAATTCATATTGGGTTGGAAAATGAAAGTTATTAGATAACCATTTTGGTTAAAATATGTTATGGTTATTTTTGAATATTTTATCTCTTTTTGGGTAATGTTTTAAGAATTATATAGTTCGGAAAAAAGGACAACATGCAGACCGTGTGACTACCCGTCGCGTCGGATAAATCTGCGGGAATCGAACCCACAACCAAAGTGCGACTGTTATTTATCACCTACAAATGGACTACGTGATGTCCCTGGTTAGTTTGACTAATTATTTTTAGTTAGGTGATTTTATGAATCAAGAGTAACTGTATTTTGGGTTATCTATGGAAATTATTAACCTATCATGGAGGATATGTGATTAGGTTAATTACTTTTCAATATGAGAATTTAAGAGAAAATGATGTTATTTGGAGATAAAAGTTAATTTGTACCTTGGAAGACTATGTGATTAAATCCTTCAAATATTTGGGTTCCAATCTTAGTTGGGTTTACTTTGAAGAATTTTATGGACAATTTTTTATCAAATGGTCTTCGTTGAACTTTCGGGGTATTTTTTTCTTGGATAAATTTTGGAGATTAAGAATAGATTTTCATTTTATAAAGGATTATACTTTTGTGGATTATCTGATCTCATACTAAGAATTTTGGTTTTGGATTTTTTCTAAAGACATGGGAAATATATAGTTCTCTTTTTTGGATTAGGTGTTTCTCACGAAGTTGATTATAGTACTCTTAATGCGAACAAGTCTTCATAAATACTCATCTTTTGGAGAAAATATGAGTTTGATTAAGGAATATAGTAAATGTTGAAAGTCTACATGACAAGTAAGTATGTTTCATTATGAGTTAGTTAAGCTCAAAAATAAATTCCTCAATGAAGAGTAACTTAAAAAAATTTGTCTGTTAAATTTTCCTACTGGAGAATAGAATACTGTTTAACCCATCACAAGTTTGTGATTTTATTATGGTTAACTTTCTCCTAGACATGTTTACTATCACTATCCCTCAGAACATAACCCTTTTTTTATCCTCCATATCCATGTTTTCCTACATGGAATCCTAGTATTGTTTAACTCGGGTGACCTTTGTACTTCTCTTTATTTATTTTAAAGTGATTGTTTCACTTAATATTGTTCCAATGTGGGATTTTCAATAAAGTTTCCAAAACCAATTTTAAAATTGCGTGGATGCAATTCCCAAAAGGGGAGAAGGATGTAACACCCCAGGTAAATAAAGAATATGACATTTTCACATTTATCCATATTTGTTAATAAAATATTAATATTACTTTAAAGGGAACGCAATGCTCGATGGCATACCCAATACGCGGCAACGAGCTCCTTTGAAATCTTACGTTGCACTCTAATAATAAAATAATATTATTTTAAATGGTAGTTAACGCCTAGCCATTATAATGGGGCGAAAGAAAAGAAATAACTACAAAAATATTATATGTTTTTGTCAAATATATTTATCCAATAAATATTAGAGGCTTAAAATGCAAATGAATCCAATTTTAAGCATAAATCATCTAATATTCATTAAAAGGTCGATTAACCGCCTTTTGATGGAGAACCCTTTTTAAATATACTTTTGAAAAGTTAATATGTAATATTTGACAAAATAAAATCCTTCTTTATAATCTGGACATCAAAATTTACTTTGTGTAAAATTTTTGTATTTTTTCGATAAAGTTCATTTTTTAATTAATAGTGAAAAATGTTGTATTTTAATTCAAATACTTTTTTTAATCTAATTTATTTATATGATTATATTATCTATTGAATTTTTTTTATGTAAAATTAGAATATATTTTTACCATTTAATCCAATAGTGGTCATTGGAATTAATTTTACTTTGAAATTGGACTTAAACTAGTGTCAATCTGTTAATAGATATTGTTTCTTAAAAACATGCTATTTGTTTTGACAGCGGGAATTAATTATTAAATTAATTAATGAAAATTATATGTTTTGAATTTTGGAAAATATACATCATTTTTGAATATGGAATATCAAATGTAGCTTAGGGTGAATTTTTGGTATTTTTCTGAAAAACTTCAATTTTAGATGAATAGTGAAACCACTAAGTGGTAGTTAAAGAAAATGATTTTTCGTTTAAATGAAACTTTTCCAATTATGTGATTTTATTTTCAAAAATCCGACATACATGGTTGTCATTATAAAGTATAATTAGGTTCAATGAGATTAAAATAATTTTTGGTGAATAATAACTTTTATGTTTTTAATCGTGATTAGAGATAATTAGTGTAATTTAAGGTAAAAATAATGTTTTAATAATATTAAATGACCAAGACACATTTCTTACCCTCATTGGATGTGTCATGGCCGACCAAGACAATCCATGGGTCAACTTTCGGACCCCATGGAGCCACTTTGGGTGGAAAATGACATAAATAACTTTTTATTTAAAGTTAAAATAAAAATGTCACAAGCATGAGTTGTTTTAGTAAAAAAAAATTTAAATGGGGTTATACAAGTCATATATTTGACTATAAATATCCATTAGAATGATAAAAATATTTCCTACATCATGATATTTGTTTTATAATTTTTAGACATTAAATAAATTAAATTATTTATGACATCATGATGATGCAGCGATTACCTCTTTAATAATGATTTAAATAAAATGAAAAGATAATGTTAAAACTATATCTTAATCTTGTCAAAGACCTGTTGGATGAGTATATTTTTAACCCTTACCACCTTATCCTCTAAATACATCAATGTGGGTCCTTTAAAATCCGAAACTCATTTGAAAATAAAGTAACATTTTGTAACTTTCCAAGAGTGCCCCTCCTCTCCTCTTATAAAAGGCCCCCACCCCTACCACATTACCCACACCTCTAAAGCCTTTGGATTGGACAAACCCTGCTCATCTTGTATCTACACATCCCTATATTACTCATAGAATCCTCACATTGGGAATAAGTTATCCCAAGGAAGCCATTGAGCTCAAATCAAAGAGAGATACCCAATTTTAAGGTAATGTCTTCACTTGTGTTCTTTTGTTTTATTTGGCTTCTCCAACCCCCTAAAATCTTTTTATTAATTTCTTTTACAACAACTCAGGTATCTTCAATATAATATTATGTTGTTATAAGAAGTATTCGAGCTACACTTACACACACCTACATCTAATTGTTAGTGAACATACTGTTTCTGTGGATGGTGAATTTCTGCCTCACGAAACGATGATTGTTCAATATTCTTTTAACACCCTCAATGGTGGCCATTAAGATGTCAATATATTTATATATGATATATAATATGTTTATGTTTTACTTAATCTTCTTTATTTATCATTTATGGCAAACCTTTATGGTTTCCATTATGGTTAAATGTGATATCTTCATTTTAGGAAGTGCGGACTACCGCCCCCTCAAAAAGATTTGATTCGTTAATTCCATATGTGGTATGTATAAAGGATGTATTTAATGATATTATATATGGTACCATACTGGAATTATAATACTATTATGTATCATTATGTTTTAATTCCATTAAATAAGAAATAGAAATGGAAGTAGCGTTCATGCGTACGTACGGCTTACCGTCTCCATGAATGGTGCATTTCATTTCTTACCTTTAAATGTTATGTAATATTATAAATGAATGTATATAATGGATATATATGATATATATGATATCAAAATAATGAATATAATTCTGGATATAATATATATTTTACCACATGAACAACTTCTAAATATAAAGAGTTTATTTTTGACTCAAGTTGCAATGATCTACAAAACGACCATTATTAACTTAAATAATTACATAGTGTTCATAGCATGGTAGTAAGTGATATAAAAGGAATAATGAACATGAAAAAAAATTATGAAAGTATAAATTAACTCATGTTTATTATTCAGGTGGTTAAAGAACGATCGAGTCAAGTCGGACCCGAGGTAAGGGATCATACCTCTCTCTTTCTTTTTAAGTACACTCTTTTATGTCATTCCTTTTAAGATCATATTTTTTATGATTGGGATTTTATTTTATATTAAACTTACTGTAAGTTTTATGTTCATATGATTAGAGAACCTATTTTCTCTCATCAATCCATTTTGGATTATTTAATTGGCGCCGTTAGGCAGCCGAAATTTCGTAAGGGGCTTTTATCTCACTTTGTGTTTTCGTGAGATTCATGCTACATTTGCCAATATTTCCTTTTGAGTGGTGTATGTAACATACGTTATTCTACTATTTGTGTAACATACTTTATTTTATGATTATTTACATCAATGTTGTATAGTTCTTCTTTCATGGGGTGTACGTTTTGAATGTTACCGAAATCGGTAAGGGAACCTTTCACCCCCCCCCCCCTTTAAAAGACTTCATTTGTTATGTCTTTTAATTTTCATATAATTATGTGGGGATATGTTCTTATATATCCTTATTGCCATAAATTTTATGTACAAGTGATGAGATACCCTTTATCTCTCTCATCAACTCTTTTTCTAAAATTTGATGTGACGCTGTTAGGCTGTCAAGGGAACTTCTTAATCCAATTTCGATTTCTTTGGGTTCAACATGTAGTTATTGAATATGTCATCCTTTGAATATGTGTGAATGACCTTTGATTATTTTACACTTAATATCCACTTATATTGGGTGTATTTATATTTGTCTCATATAATTATGAGATTGATTTATCCTTAATTTAAGGATACCATCTTTATAATGGATTTCATCTCAATTTACATTTCCATTGAGACTTTATTGTTGTTATGCCCCAATTCACTCTTATATGGTGTATATACTATCATTTGAAATATTATATCATGAATCCCTTTATTATAATGATATTATAAAGTTTTGATTATATTTTATTCCTCAATTATTGTATTCAAGTGTCTCTCGTTTTGTTAAAAACCCGTTAACTAAAATATCGTTTTAAATGTTTTAATGAATTAATCTTATAAATATTTCTCATTAATATCCATGTTTTCAAAATGTTTTTAAGGATTTATTTATATGGATATTAATGGTTTAAAATGTTAAAATCTTCAAAGTGGTATGGGACACTTTGATTTAAAAATCTCTTTATTAAATGTTTTAAATCGTTTTTTAAATGGGTTTTTAGAATGGATTCATTATTTCAATATCTTAAAATGTTATATTATTTTTGCACTGTGGGAATGTTATCTTTCCATTATGCTTAAGTTATGTTCTATGATTATGTTATGGTTCTTGGGAATTGTTATGAAGATGGGTGGTTCTGTGATAAAATAAGGGCGGGTGAGCCCGATATAGCTCTCCAATGCATTGGGTAACGCAAAGGAGTTAAACATTAAGGTTTCTCCGAAGAGATTTAGGGAATATACTGTGATGGGTATTCCAAATGTAACCAAGAGGGTTACTCCCTACGTAAGAATGTTATGAATGCCTCAAGTTACCTTTATGTATTATGATTTCTATGATTTATTCATGATTTTATGAGGTATGTTAAAGTGCTTATGTTTTATTGGTAAAGTATGATTTCATTATTATGTATATATGTACTCATGTTTCCTTTCCATACTTTTTATAACCCTTAATAATATTTTTATGCTCATCCCAAGATTTTGAAATGTTTTTCATAGGTCAAGGGAATGGAACATGAAATGATGATAGTGTCAAGGAAGTGTCAAGAAAGAATCCATGTTTTATTTTAAATACGTTTCTGTTGATGGGAAAATGAATACTATCTTTTATGTAACCAATTTGTTTAAATGTGGAATGTAATTCATGTTTTATGATCTAATTGTCTAAAACTCTAAACCTGAAAATATCCTCATTGTGAAATCTTGTAATAACTCAAGATTATGTAAGGTTTAAGGCTGGGGCCTTATACTTTGTGTTGTGATACCTCAATTGGTGATACATTGGGAGGAACATAAAATGACGAAGAGAGGATCTTGCTTTGAAAAAAAACATTCTGTTGAAAGATGTGCCTTTTCTGGGGCTTTCATGATTAGTGAATCAGTGCCTTTCTGGAGCTTCTAATGGAGAAAGAAAGTTGTGCCTTTTCTAGAGCATTCATGGAAAATATGGTTTGAGGAGATTGGAATTTTTTCTGCTGAAATAATTAAGGCTTCTCAATTTCATTTATTTTTCATAGTGATGGAGATTACTTTCTACTATGGTGAGTGAGGAGGAGACCATACTTGAGTGAAAACTAGAATAATGTTATTTCACATCAAAAAGAGCCATGCCATCCTCATTCCGCCTCAGAATTTTTCAACATCTAAATACTACCAACCGAAAGCAACAAAACAACCCTAAAAAATAATCATGATAAACATATGTCATTGACTCAAATAGGGTGGAGATGTAGGAATTTATCATTCCTATGGTGACCCTTGTATGAGTTTGGATGAGAAAGACATTGCTAAAAAATTGACATTTATGTGATAAGTGAAAATGAATGTTAGGTAAGTGTTTTGTGTGAATGAGAGGATAAATTAGGAGGAAATACATTTAATGATCTTAAATGATGAACTTGAAATAATAGTATATAGATTAGGCATGATATCTTTTGATTCTTGGTATGAAATTGGTGGATCTCATTGATATGTGGTTTAAATTTTCTTTGATTTTCTTTTGATGTTTACTTGTAAAGGACTCCAAGTGCCAAGTGTGGGGGAGTTGATAAACCACAATTTTATTGAATATTTTATTGATAATAGATGATATAATTTTCTCACATTAAGAAAAATATGTTCAATTATGAAATATTTGGGATTAGATCATTAATTTGCAAATTAGAAATATATTCCAGTTTTACCCTTTTAAAATTCACTATATTATTTCGGGCATAAATATTTTTCTATATATTATTTTGAATTAAAATTTTGTAACTATGTTACTGAAATAATTTTCTACAAATTCTATTCTAGAAATGTGAGTTTTATCTTTCATTTGTGTGGAGCAAATGGGCCATGAAGACAAATATGGACTGAACTATGCAGATTGGACATCACTTCACCATTTTGGTCGTATCTTCTTCATCCTGTCCAGGATTGAGCCCAAATTTTGAGTGAAGCTCAGAGACATGATTATGCATAACTCCACCTTCTATAAAACCTGAAAATTCACATGTTTGGAGGCCAACCATTTGGTTCAATCAGGATTAAAATATTTGGCATAGTTTCCCTTTCAAATTTAATAAAGTTATGTAACCCTAGCCCTCACAAACTCTATTTAAATGGAGTTTTCACTCTCTGGGAAAGTGGGTAGAGGATTTGGGATGGTATTTATTAAAGGGTGTCTCTTTTTATCCCTTCATATCTATTAGGAAATGTAAGGAATTTTGAAAACCTCTCTTCTAAAAAGGCTCTCCTCTCCCACCTCCTCTTTGTATTTCTTTTCATTCATGTTTGTATCATAAATTTTTATTCAAATAATCTTATCTATTAATCCATTTTATTATTATATTAATATTCCTAATTGGGTTGGAATCAATAGTAGAGAAATTATTGGGTTCTACCCTTTCAATCCTTTGCTCATACAAATCTTCTCCACAATGACCACACCACCCATGGAAGAGTAGTTTTTTTAGTGATTGATCTATCTTTTACCCTCTTCATTTAATTATTTTGAATCGTTGAGATACTGTAATTAACTTAATACGATCCATGAATTGTGTTTTTCAATTACAAGAAGCTAAGAAAGAAATTGAATAATTAACACAAAAACAAGCGAGGTTGAGATTTGGTGTAAATTGTGAGAGCGCGATCTTAATCAGAAATACAAGACCACACTGGATAAATTTATAGAGTTAAAATATAATCCCTAAACAAAATAAATCCTCATTTCTAGAATTTATATGTTCTCTAATCAACCACTTACCATAAGCTATCCTTAGAACAAAAATCAAAGCAGGGTGTTGCGATTGCGTGTTCCGAAGCTAACCTTGGGTTTAAGTAATTTTACTTGTGTGGTTATGTTAACTCTCGTATGGTTTGAGGGTTAACAGATTAAGGGATTATAATTAAGGGGATATTTATTTAAATTATAATGATTAATAATTAAATTAAGAGGTAGAGTTATATCGGTTACACCTTTTAAAATATTTTCTAAAAAACATCATCTTGTTTTGTCTTTTTAATCAAAATTCACTTCAAAATTTAGAAAATGAAATCTTCTTCCAGAAATATTCTTCAAGTTTTATAATATATAAACAACCACCCCATACATTGATGTAGTGTTTTAATTATATTCTATTTTACTTTTTGAATACCTTTAAGAAATTGTTTTAATTTACTTCCTCCTTTGAGAGACGACCTTGGTCAGCCACTCTGATGCACCTTCATACCCCAAAAACCACTAATCATTTGAGGGATCCCATGAAAAACCTCTTTCAATGTACATTGAGGATTTTTTTTCTTATTATTTATAATTGTTTAAATAAATTTGAGGTATGTGGGAGAATAATAAAATAGAAACTCTTGATTAAAAACAACAAATCTTCTTCGAACAATCTCTATTTATCAACACATTACAACAACCATGGTTGGTGTTATGACTAGAAAAATGATTATATATAATTATGGGAGGGGTTATGGTAAGGTATTTTTGTATGTGTAGTCTGATAAAAAAATTTATATATGACTAAATGAGAAGAAGATGTTCCCTTTTATAAGAACAAGGTGGGGTAATCCTGAAATTTCCAAAAATAATAAATTAACAAAAATTAAATTTTAATTAAAATGGATTTAAATTTATTTATTTTGAGGATATGATGAGTAAGGGTATAAATGACCACATTAAATAAAAATTAGGAATTTTTATACTATATTCATACCCTTATATTCTTGTTTTAACTCCAATTTAACATCTTTACCTCTTACCATGATAAAATTGTTTTTACTATTTGTGGGTCAATATAAATCATATTAAAGGTTCCATAGAGCATAAAAAAATAATTTGGTTGAGGAATATAAAATTTCAATCACTGTAGATATGAAACTTGTTGTATCAAATGATTTTGGCCCTAGTAAAGGTCTATTTATCCCATGTGAATTTAATAATCCCTAAAATAAAAATACCAGTACATAGTTTGATTCCGTAGAACATTTTATTGAAGAAAATTCATTGATAATAATTAATCAAAGGATTATACTCCTATAAACTCTATATCATCCACACATTATTAAATAACTCACTCACTAACAGTTCACCAAATTCCATGTGCTAACACGAGGATCCGGTTGTTTCTTCGGCGTTATGTGGATCAACATTATCTCTTTCCTTCAATCTATTTAAGGAATCCATGGAATGGTCACTCATATGGAGACTTAAATTCTTGAAAAAATCAGTAGGATAGAGAGTATCTCATTTTTTTGGAATAAAAAACTCATGTAATGGGTTTGTATGAGCTACTTATATAGTGACATGCTCCAAGTACCCAAAATGGTTACCTAGCCCCCAAAAATAAAAAACCCAGCATATGAAAAGTAAATAAATACTTATGATGAACTCATAATGTCATAAATATTATTAATATTTTATCAAAAAATTAAAATATATTTTAAATATATTTTTTGATAATCTTGATCCATTAACTCGATAGTTAACTGTAGGTAATATTAAGTAGACATTGAATATTAATATAATATTCATTTGCATAATATTTTTTCTTATGTTCACTAAATACCTTATGAATAATTCTAGAAAATAAATACAACCAAAATATTTTAAAAATTAATAGAAAGGATTTATTTATTCATTGGTGATATATTAATTGTAAAACTATTACACCCTATAGTGGTGACCAATATGTCCAAAATTCATATTCACCAAAATAAGAATAATACTGAATGAGCTATTTTGTGTGAACCTCTTGGAACTTATCATGATTGGGTTGAATAGTACTCATTGACCAGATAGGGAATCTAGATTCTCATCGAGGCCCCCAATGATATAATGAATAGTAATACTAATGACATCCTCCCTGAAAACATAGATTCTGTAATTTAAACTCTTTGCCTTTAGATATATCATAACGAATAATGCACACTTGTGTCATTATCCATTATTTCATTGTTATAATTTTTATTCTAACTAGACATAATTACCTTCAACTACCCTAGACCAGGATTTCCGATAGCACTACCATCCTTATTGACAAGCCTTGACATATTAATTCTTCAACTCATAAGAAAAAAATTCAATCATTCCCATTTAACCAATTATATACCACTAATGATTCACCAAACAAAAGATACCTCACCACAACTTCATTGTTAATTTTTTTTCTTTAATTACCGTATATGATAAAAAAACTCATTGATAATGACATTAATTTAAGATACTAATAAACATTTCCTTAGATAATAACAACCAAGGAAACATAAAACATGTTGTTTTTATATTGGCGGGTCTATCCTCATGATAACTATTACTAGAGGCAACCAAGTGTGAACATCATGTGAAGAAGTCTCAATGATTATAATCCCATATCACTGGATTTTCAAACATTTACTTGGTATATCCATTATGATGTATCCAGACCACATGAAATATATTAAACATTAATATCATAGTATCTCAAGGTTTTCATTATAGATTGGGAATTGCAATATCTTTTTTATACGACAAGTAATCTATGTATACTACCATATAAATAGTAGACAAAGAAATGTCTACAATATTATGGTAAGAGATCATTCGGGATAACACACTATATTTGTAATATAGTGATAAAAATACTGAATAATTGGGTCAAGGGAACCCAATATTTCAACACCCCACTTGCATTAGTTTTAAATTTGGTATCTATAATTGTTAGATTTCAATTGATTAATCTCACGCTTCTACTGATTTGTGGATTTAGTTAGTGGTTTTGACACATCTTTACTATGATTATATTCTTATATCTGTGACCTCACCTCCTTGTATAAGACTTATTATGATATTTAATACAAATTTCTATTCCTTTATTTCGATTACCATAACTACAAATTCTTCCTAGTACTATAAATTGCATTATCAAATAGATAAAACATAACATAATAGGTGAAATTCTATGAACTGATGAAAATAATTTCATATTTTACACTACTTACATAGCTACCGTATAAGCTACAATGAACTATATATTTGTTTTTATGGATTCTACTATCTTTTAATAGATTTTATCACTCATTAAATTATCCCAACTATGATATAGGATCCAATTGAATAAAGGAATAATACATTTTTTCACCTAGAAACTAATATCTATTCTTTTCCACATACCGTGTTCAAATCCATTATACTTCATCATGGGAAAATATATAGTTCTTAATACATCCCTCATAGTTCTCCAAGATTTATCTAATAATTCAAGACTGTAATGTATATGTCAGTAATATAATCTCTCAAACATGTCAGGGAAGATGTGATTGTTCCATCGCTTAAGTGTATGGAACTGAACTCACCTAAATAATCTCCTACTATGAAAATGAATGTCTTCTTAATGATATTTATCCCATGTGACCCTAGAAACAATTCTTGATCAAAATTTTCCAACTTTTATTTTTCAATACCATGATAATATGGTCACTTTTAGTTGGTAGAATAAATATATTGATATACCTCAATAGATGATATTCCCTAAAACATAGGTTCTACATTTACATCAACCTCCAAAGATATTATTTTACTCTAGTATATACTAACTATAAGACTAATATATTACTCCATATGTTATATTAAAATATTTGGAAAACTATGGCACTTGTTGTTATAGATTGTAGACACATATCGTTATATCATTCCAAATGAATATTTTATTATATGGTTTCATAATTTATTTAGGAACCATACTTCTGTAACAGGAAACCCTTGAATTCACTCTACAATTTCACCTTCTTTTTTATGATTATTCATGGTTACACTTTCCATGAATATTTTCTTCACATCTAATGCAAAATTAAATGTTCAAAGAAAATATCTATGATGGATAAATTTCTAATAAATTTATTTATAATGAATTTTTATAACTATTCAGTCCTTATTAGTGTAAAAATTGTACCATACATGAATAGTTTCACTTTAATACACAACATATTTTTTAAGATGATAACCCCCTATACATTAATACATGGAATCCATAATTGAATTTATGTTGACATTATCTATATTAAAAACCTTTCTTATACCATTTACTTATAGGAAATATTATTTCTTATGAATAATGGTTCACCTATCATGGGGAATATAGAACCACACCTATTTTCTCGTCCTTCCATTAGAGTGTGTGTCTCTAGAACTTTCCTGTTAGATGATCTCCAATGGAACATATTCTTATTTCAACTATTTTTCTGTATTCGGTAATAACTAAATCAATGTAAATATTGATCCCACTATCTCAAATAGATTTGTGAAACCTTATATAGAAAAATAGTCAATTACATTAACTATCAAATTTTTATCCTATGTATTTACGTAATATTCTTATATAACATTTGGAATATTAATTATTCAGAATTTTTTTCCCTTGTTGCAATATTATTTATATTCTTTACACACAATTGGAATTAAAACACATGTTCTTATAATATAATAAATTTATATCATATTTTAACTCAAAATATGTCCATTTTTATTGATAGTTGACATATTTTTTTTGGATAACACGATTATTTTTTATGAATTTCATGAAAATAATGTATGTTCTTAAAATGAATATATATACACCATTGATGATCCTTTACTTAAATCATGTATATAATGTGTCTATGGAAATATTTCTATTGGAATAATCGGGTTTTAATGCTCCTAAATCATGTAAATTTTGTAAATAATGTTTAAATATTGTACATTGTGATTACTCATACTCTATTATGCCTTTTCAGGATCATTTTTAACCATAATCCATTATGGGAGTAATACTTCTTAGGACATGGAATATATTTGACTATGTATGAGACACTATTTTTGTGCCCAAACAGACTCACCGTTTAGTCTGGAAATCGAAAAAGTCTGTGATACTGTTTTTCAGACATCGTTACCTATGACACCATTCCTCACAGAGGACTCTACACAATTACATATGCAATCATTATAGAATTCTTGCAATGTCTGGAACACTAGTTCTGTGATATCGTAACAAGATATCATTCTGAAGTTTGACAAAGGAAAATATATTTTTTATATGATATGGCTCCCAGACACCATAACTATGCTACAATTTCTAGCTTTCGCAATAGACCTGACACTATAATCGTGCTACCAGTTCACGAAATTGTAATGGACTAGACACCATAACTATGCTTCTGATTTCAAAACTCATGAAGCATCTCACCAAGAACTACGAAACTGATCCTAACACATCGGGACTGTGTAATTGTTCATGTATCACCACCAACTATGATGTTGTTCATACATAACAATTTTTATTCCTTTTTCAATTAAATTTAAAATTTTAATCAAATAGTCATATTTACATATTTTAACGACCGTTACATAATTAATGATATTTTTATAAATGACACCTAATAGTATGAGGTACGAGATGTGGAGATCGTGCTCCTTGTTGTCCATAACACAAGCACTGATGATGAAATAAATGGTGTGTTAGAAGATAAAATGTTTGTGGTGGTGACTAAAATAGACATTAGATTAAACTAACATGCATGAAGTAACACACATAAGAACACCAGAAGAACTCTCAATTATTTCTAGCTTTATTGTTTTTGTTCACAACATCTTACATCCTTAAATAAAAAATAAATACGATAAGAAGAGAGACTCTCTAAACAGATAACCAGAACATAAAACTCTACGACACCCGTTTTTCAAAACAAGACAGGAACATAAAATATTCAACATCCTAGAGGTCCAGACCTAGATATAAAAACAAACAAATAATTTATAATCCCTTGTTTTTATATTATTCAATGTTGTGTAATATTTTATTAATCATTTTAGTGGTGTGTGCATTTGTATATTAAACACACAATGTATCCTACACTAAATTACAAGATACAAGATATCCTCACAAAAATATATTATTACACCATTTTCACCCAGGTATAACTTTGGAATAATTCATTTGTGACCCGACTGGATGATTTCCCATGTAGAACTATATTAGAGGTCTGGTGGCCTTGAGAGTCTTGTGTATTGTTTTTTAAACATTGATCCAGGGTGTTTATCAAAGCATAATATATATTTTTAGGGTGTAATTTTATCACCAAGTGGAGTTGATTATGTCTCATCTAGAGACTGAACAATTTATTTTAATCCACTATGTTTTCAAATTTAGTTTACTATATTTTAACCCATATTTCTGAAAACTATGTTTCACTTTGATAGGTATTCAAGGATAAGCTTTACAACTATTTTGATTTAGTAAATTTGTATCAAAAGTTATATATGTATTTTAGGTTGATATAACTAGAATTAATCAATATATTAAAAAATAAAATGAAGAGTCATACTATTATAAACATTCAACTTTGATTAAATATCCTATTTTTCTTTAAATTGGGGGATTTTAAAATAATGACTCTAATAGAAACATTTATAGGAACTCAATTCCCCCCCTTGGTGTCTTACTCTAACAAACATTCGGTTTTAAATGTTATATTTAAATAGCTATTTTTAAATGTTTCTAGGATTTTTATGTCTTTTCAAATGGGAATTATGTGTTTTTAATGATATCTACATTTTTGTTAGTTTAAAATTTATAGATCTTTAAAATTTATCCTTTATTAATAGTTATTTTTAATAGACTGAAAGGTTTCGCTACAACAGACCTCCCTAATTTAATGGAAAAAATTATGCTTAGTAGAAAACCAAAATGAAAATGAACTTAGAAATTATGGGCTTTGATATGTGGACTATAATAGAAGATAAATACGAAAAACCATAAACTCCAAGAACTACATGGGGTGATGCAATAAAATATTCCAAAAATAATAATTGTAAATGTATGAATACCTTGTTTTTTGATTTAGTGGATGAAAAATTTAATAGAATTTCTTCATGCAAATCGTCCTTCGAAATTTGTGATACCTTAGTTGTCTCACATGATGTAACTACTAATGTTAATGAAATGAGACTTAATACGTATACTATTAATTTTGATAACATTAATATAATGTCTGATGGACTCATTTCTGATATGTGTCTCATGTTTAATGAAATAGATAATAAAACGAGCTCTATTGTAAATCCAATGGGTGATAAGGAAAAAAATCATGAGGCAACTCAGATGTCTACCAAAAAGATGGAGAGGAACCTCAGTATCAATTAGATAATTCTGTAACATCTGTAAGTCTCTAGTAAAATATTTGATTGGTAAATCGATGATTTTTTTGAGGAAGATTAAAAGGTAAAAAATATTAATATGATGAACCAAAGAGAAATTCAATGGATTTAAAAACCACTACATAAAAAAATAAATTAAAGGAATAGATATATACTTATTCTGAAAGTACAAGAAATAATGATTCACTTTAAAGAGGTGATGAAGTAATGGCTCAATTAGCTAAATGGTTTAATAATATTTATAAAAGTAATTTTTTTTAAGAAATCCCTACTATAAAGGGATGTATGATTAGAAGGGAATCAATAAGAAGGACTGTAAAAGGAATGAGAACCCAAATAAAACAACCAGCTATGAATTTAAGAGAAACGGACATGTAAAAGATGACTGTACATATATAATGTATAAAAAGAAGTATGAAGACAAATATAGAATATAAAAAAGGGAAACTGAATAAACATGGAGTTCTTCTGATTATAGCTCATGTGTATCAAAATATTCACATGATGAAAAGTAAGATAAATCCAATATGTGTTTCATGACAAACACATCGTAGGTAACCCTTGAGTCTCTTTTCATTTTTCTTATTATTCTTGAGATGAATGTTATTTGGAAAATATGAATCTTAAAGAAATGTTTGAATATTGTCAAATTATTGAAGATACATGAAATTATTTAAAAGATAAATATAAATTTTAAAGAAACAACAACTTTTACTTCTACTGTTAAAATCTGAGCTTACTATAGAAACAGAAAAAATGCTCAATTACCTAATGAGAACAATGAACATAAATTATCTAATGACCAATTGGAAAAGAACATATAAACATTTACCAATGGAAATAATACTCTTACATAAATTCTTAGTAATCAATTAGTTCCTAAGAACACTACTGTTATAATATACCAACCTGGACAGAGGAACATAGTTAAAACACATTTTATAAAAAAATTTGAAAATCTATCTTCATACCCAAAACTAAAAATTCTATTAGTTATAGCTCTCAGAAGTCACTAACTACTCATATATTTTCAAGAATAATCAATGTATAATTTTTCAATACATTACAAACTACGTATAAAAAACCCATGAAGCAACTGTGGGTTCCCAATGATCTTATTAGTAATGTTACTGGACCCAAAAAAATATGGGTATCAAAAGAATATTTTTCTTAATTCATTTCTACGATAGCTATTTTAATAGGTCCTATAAAAATTTATGGTACTTCGATAGTGTACGTTCATAAAACATGATTGGAGATTACCCATGCTTCGGGAATATGATAAATATTGATGGTGGTCATGTAACTTTTGGTGACAAATCTAAATAAAATAGCTTTTCCCTTGGCCAAATTGGTAACTCTATATCATTTTTAATTTATAAAGTTCTTGTTGTTGATGGATTAAAATATAATATCTTTATTATTTCACTATTATGTGATGATGTTTTTCATGTAAAATTTGAAAATGATTCATTCAATTTTTTCAACTCTAAAAATTTATTATTATTTTCAACTTTTAGAAATGAAAATGTTTTTGTCGTTAACTTATTCACATTAGTTTCTCAAAATGATTTTTATTTGAGGGTCATTCAAAAATAGTCATTGTGTTCACATAGAATACTAAGACATTTTAACGTACAATCCCTTAGAAATCACACAAGAAAATTATTATTCTAGGATCTACCCAAACTTGAGTTTTCAAGCGAAAAGTTCAATAATTCATGTCAAAACAGTAAACACAGAAAATATATTTCAAACCAAAGAAATAATTTTCAACTTCTCAACCTATCGAGTTGGTTCACATAGACCATTTTGGACCATCAAGAGTTTAATGTTTTAATGGTAATTACTATTTTAATGTTCTTGAAGATGATAATTCTTGATATACTTGGAGCATTATATTAGCTCACAAATGTGAATCTTATTCTCATTCTTTCACATATGCTAAAATATAAGAAAAACTAAGTTGTATTGAAATTAAATCTATAAGAAGTGACCATGGTCATGGGTTTAAGATCAGTAGTTTGAATCAATTTTCTCACAAAATGATTATATTGATAACTTCTCTGCCCCTAGGACACCTCAACTAAATTGTGTTGTAGAAAAAATAAATAGAACATTTCAAGAAATAGTGTGAACAATTCTAAATTAATATTACCTACCTATATACTTTTAGTATGAATCTATCAATATGTCTTTCTATGTTATTAATAGAGTCTTAATCAGACAAATTCTTATGAAAACCCCCTAGGAGCTATAGAAGAATTGAAAACCGAAAGATATTTACTTCAAATTTTTTGGTTGTATAATTTAAATTCTTAATACTAATTAAAATTATGAAAACATTTTATCAAATATTGATGATGGAAATTTCCTTGGTTATTCAATCTATTGTGAATCGTATAGTTAGTAATAAAATAACTATGTGTGTTGAAGAATCAGTACATACGAAACCTGATGAAACAATTTCATAACAACCTGGGACCTCCCTAAAAAACCTTATGGATGATTTGTCAAATATGGAAATTAATTCAATATCTTTAAATCCTATAGATAATTAATTTGTAAAATAATCCAGTTCTAAAAATTATCTAAATTCTAGTCATGATGAACATGAACCCATTGAGAAGCAAAAATCACTTTCCTTTAGTTTCTAGATCTTTTAGAAACAATATTAACAATCCTTTAGATGTTATATTTAGAGATTTATATAAGGAAACTCGGACTACAGATTCAATAATAAATCAAGTTTAACATCAAGCTTTCTTGTCATAGCATAAGCCAATGAACATCAATGTGGAAATTAATGAATAATTTTGGGGGATGTTAATGAAGGAAGAATTAAATTAATTTGAATGACATAAAGTATAGAAACTTGGGGATATGCCTTAAGACACCATTACTATAGGCTCTAAATGGGTTTTTAGTAATAAGGTAGATGATTCTTGCACCATTTTATGAAATAATGCTAAATTATATTAACTTGGTTATAGCCAAGAAGAACAAATAAATTATGAGGAATTTTTTTTTACTAGTTTCTAGATTTTATTCTATTAAAATGTTCATTAAATATGATGTAAATCTGAATTTAAAACTATATCAAATGGACGTTAAGAGTGAATTTATAAATGGTTATATAGTTTAGGATTTTTTTTGTTTGAAAACCCCCCTATCTTACAAACCATCATTTTCTAAATTTTTTTTAAATTAATTAAAGATTTTTATGATTTAAAATAAGCTCCAACATCATGGAATGATAAAATAAGTAGTTTTATTATTTCCAATAGTTATCAAAAATGTATAGATGATCCCAATTTCTTTATAAAATAAATTTATAAATATGTATTAGTTTTTCAAATCATTTTTGATGATATTATTTTTGGATCTTAAAATTCCTTATGTGTCGATTTTTAAAAAAATGATGCAAAATGAATTTGAAGTGGGTTTAATGGGTAAACTAAAATTAATTATTCGATTTCGAATCTTTCAAAATAAAGAAGGTTTTATTTTGAATCAATATTAATATACAAATTATCTTCTAAAATGTTTTGGATTGGATAGTACTAAATGTAGTGACACTCAAATGAGTACCACCTGTATGTAGGATCTTGATGAAAAAGGTAAATCTATTGACCAAACCACTTACAGTGTAATGATTGGGAGTTTACTCTACTTAACTTCTAGAAATCTGATATTATGTTTAGTTTGTTTATGTGTGCTCATTTTCATGAAAATCATAAAGAGACTCATCTATATACTATTAAAAGAATGGTCAAATACCTCAAACATACTACCAAATTAGGACTGTTCTATCATAGAGGGTAATCATTTGATCTTGTTTGCTATTAAGATGCTGACTTTTTCTGTTGTAAGTAATATAAAAAAAGATCCTCTGAAACTTGTTAATTTTTACGCAACTCACTCGTATTGTGGTGTAGTAAGATGAAAAAAATTGAGGCATTGTATACTTCTTGAGATAAATACATAGCTGCTGGTAGTTGTTTTTCACATATTTTGTGGATGAAACACAATTTTCTAGATTATGGATATAAATATTGGCATGTCCCCAGAAAATTGTGAAAACACAATTGATATAAACTTCTCTAAGAATCATATCCCTCATTAAAGAACAAAACCTATTGATGAAAGAAATCACTTTTTGAGAGATCATTATCCAAAGTGTGATATTACTTTAAAAATCATTTTCACTAAACATCATCTTGCTAACATTTTCACTATTCTTTTAAAATATGATAGGATGAGTTACATGATACTTGAATTAGGAATGATCATTCTTTAGTGACTAGTTTACTATCTAATAGTTTACAATCTAACTATTATTTTCTCCTAGTTACTATCTCTTAGTTAGTGTCTCTCATTTTACAATCTCTTGTTTGTTGTCTCACTAATTATAGTCACACCGTTTAGAGTTAAACAACAATGTTGACATTGGGAATACTTGTTGTGGTCTCACCATTATGACTCATAAATCTATATTTAGAATTTTTTTTTCATATTGTTGTAATGATTATTTTATTTTTTTTATACCGCATTTTTTATTGTGTTTTGTGACGTTTGAACTCCCTAAATGATAAAAACTAATATTTTCACTTCTCTCATCACTTGTTCTCTCTTATACTAAACCAAATCTCTTTTCTATCAAAATATATTCCATTATTGAGCCTGCGTTGAATTCCCATGACGAAGAATCTATCTTTATCGTCTTCTAGAATGCTTTTTTAATCAAAGAAATGGGAAAAGGATCTGATTTCCATGCCCAAGAAATAACAAAACATGGGTCTTGAGGACTGTACAATAATTACTGAGAATGAAATATGTGTGAAGTGGATCATGTCTTGTAAGTCACTAGTTCTGAAAGTCTTGGAAGAATAGGGATGATTTGAGTTGTTTGAAAAAGATAAAATAAATATCTATGTGAAGAATGATTTTTGTATTCTATCATTATATTCAGTTATTTTTCAACTCTAAAAGGGTTTTGTGGTTAGAATCTTGGTGAATTGATAGAGCTATTTCTTTTATGTGAGGTTTTGGGCATCCGTATTAGGAATAACACATGAAGGAATTTTTTAGGGTTGTCAAAGATTTCATCCTTCTCCAAGTGACATATTTAGTTTAGAAGTGGAATTGGGTGATTTGATTAGAAAAAAAGAAAAAATGACTATTTATTCAAAACTATATAGAGAGACTAGGTTGTCATATGTGTTTATTCAGTTTCTAATATGTCCAAGTAAATGAGGCTTTTCCACTCTCAAATATCATGTTTTGTTTTTGAAACATCTGTTCAAAAAATGGTCAAAAAATCAGTTTCTATAAGTATATTATCTTTCAAAAATGTTACAAGATCAACACAACATCTAAGTCAACTTCACTTTTTTATTCAAGGATTATCTTTGCACTGCTACTATACAATGGTGTGGTTGGTAAAAATGAAGAATGGGTTGAATATAATGAAATTTTTATATATAAGTATACATGATGAAAAATGAATATCAGTTATAATCCTTGGAAGATATCATGGGTTGAAGATAATGATAGACTGTTTGAAGATTTTAATCCTATTGGGAATCCATCAAGACCTTGGGATGTATCTGATCTTAGTTTATAATCTGATGAGACTATAAAATACTCATATGAAGGAATATATGTTTATAGAACTACTGGATAAAAATATGATGATGAATGTGGGACAATTATAGAAGAATATAATGAAACATTTCAAATAGTTCCATCAACATAATGTCCTCTCTCTAAAGGTGATGAAGATTCAGGTAGAAAGTGTGATGTTATTTCTAATGAAGAAGAATAAAATGCTACAGAAAAAAATCTTACTACTACTAAATAATATATAGAATAACATGTAGAATTTTTTTTACCTATTGATGATATAATTGAGAAATATTTTCACTTAGATACAGATGAGGAAGAACTTGATAGAGTAAAGGGTGTGTAAATTGGTCAAGAGATTGAGTCTCGTAGTTTTAAAAGAGATGAATCTATTTAGGGTGACTAAATCCCCCTCTTAAAAAGGATTTATGTTCTAAAACCTATGGATTCATGTTCTGTGGATACCCAGTACAGGTTTCCAAAGTATTTTGATGTTTTTGAGTCTCAAGGAACCACATTTTAGGTATTGTATCTCTCAAATATGTTACAGCTCAAACCAATCACTACTAAGGAATTAATATCTTCTAAGGAGCCAAAAACAGTCCATATTCCTGCTCTAGAACCAGCTAAGGAAACTCCTAGTTATATATCTCAAGAAGATTTGGAAGACTTTAGTGAAAATATTTTGTTTGGTTTTGAGAATATCATGATGTCTTAGAATACTTCAGTAACCAATCTAAATGAAATATAAGTTTCACTACTTTTGGAAAAAATCATCTTGAAAATCCAACCACAGATGCATGATGAGATTCAGGAAGTCCAGATTGGGAATTGATAGTTGAGTGATGAGGTGAAACCATTAAGATAAATGGTTGAGGAAATAAGGAATGACATGCCAGTTTCTCAAAACCATGTTCCCCATCTCAGTGAGGATGACACTAATAAGATCCCAAAAAATGTTGTATATCTAATTCATCTTAAATTTATTACTGTTTATAGAAAGGTGGTTTATAAGAAAACAAAAAATAGAAATTGATACTCGTGGGCTTGTCTTGGGAATCACTAATCTTCCCACTAGGTATACTGGATGATTATAGACTTTTCAAAGATAGCTAAATTCACTCACAACAGTTGTTTCTGCTCCATCTATGTATGCTTATCCATCTCAGTCTATAAACTTTGAAATGATCAGATCAGTATTTAGAGAAGAACATTACTTTATGTTTAGTGGTAATGATCTAGAGAGTCTCTCTACAATCCTTAAGAAATGTGACCATTGTTCTGACCTGGAAAGAATTCACTAAAAAAATTGCCACCAATTCTCTATAAGAAATATATAATAATGTGGATTACTATATCGAGAGGATCTATTAGAAGAATGATTTTTTCAACCATTTCATGTATCTAGTGGAGAATTTAATGATAACGCCTATAACTCAAGCATTTAAAAATCCAGCACAGAAGCTATAAAACATCAAAAATACTCTAGATAAATACATGGAAAATAAATATGACTTTGAAAAGGCTATGTAGTATGGTGCTGAAACCATCATTGATTTGATAAATCTATTAAAATTGTATCATTATTTTCAGAGCTCAACCATCATGGCCAATGTAGTATCTCCTTTGAGGAATGGTATACATTTTGCACCTATCCTTATTCCACCAAATCACTTTCCCTCGCTACCATTTATGTTTCTTAGACTCTAAACCATATCAGACCTATTATTATTGAACAAAAATTTCCTCGGTCCTCCAATAGACCAACCCTTCCCCCTTCTGTAATTGAAGGAGTTCCATTACCTTCACTTACTACTTCTTCTACGACATCCACTTACCCACCTATTTCTTCTACACATCTTGTCTCTGACAAGGATAATGTGATGGATGAACGAATCTGAATAGAAGTCAACGATAATTTTGTATATGGGTGTTATGTATTCTATTTATTTTATTATAAAAAACACTATTTTTTATTCAATGAATCGTTCTCACCCTTTTATTGAGTTATTTTTCTCATTTAGTGTTTGTTTTCATACTCTCTTTTTGATAATTCCAAAGGTGTAGAAGAGTTGTCATTTTAGATACAGGGCGAAATACCCTTTTTACATATATTCTCTAATACCATGATATGATATGAAAACTTTTTATTCCCTTCTAAAATGTATGGATTGTATATTCTATAATTTTTTATCGTTAAAAACCCAGGAGATTGGTGGAGTCCACTTGTTTTAAGGCTCACAACTCATGTAAATAATGTTTCAATCTTTAACATCATGATTACTCATGTGATATTATGTTTTATTATGATTATTTTTAACCTTAATACATTCTGTGACTATTACTTCTAAATACAGATGGTAGATATTTGACTAAGTATGAGGCACTCTTTCCATGCCAAATAGTCTCTATATTTAGTTTGGAAATTGGCAAATTCCACGATATTGTTTCCCTAACACGATTACCTTAGACACCATTTTTTACAAAAGACCTAGCACCATTACATCACCAACAATTTCAATAATTATTTAAAAGTTAGTAACATAGGTTATGTGATACCGTAACAAGACACCGTTTAGATGTTTGAAAAAAGAATAGATACTGTTTCAATGATATTGTTTCCTAAACAACGTAATCATACTGCCAGTTCCAAATTTTTGAAAAAAATTAAACACAGTAACAATGCTACTAGGTCCTGAAATTGTTAAGGACTAGACACCATAACCAGGCTACGGGTTCAAGATCTCACATAGAAAGTCACCAATGACTGTTTCACCACTTCTGAATGACCTTGACTCTGGAACTATTCATATCTCACCACCAAATGTGACATTGTTCTTTAATTAAATTATTTTTTTTTCTATTAAATTTTAATGTTTACTATTACCGTCATATTTCTGTATTTTAATGACATGGATATAATTATTTTTTTAGAACTAAAACATGACAGTACGAGGTACGATGTGTGGAGATCATGATCCTTGTTGGCCATAACACAAGAATCCAAGATAAAATATATGATGGAACATGAGTTGTATGGTGTATTGTAATGAATGAAAGAGACATTAGGGTGAACATAAATGCATGAATGAAGAACTCTCATTTTCTACTATATGAATTGATATATATAAAAACATCAAACATCCTTGTAGGAACAACAAAAATAAGAGAAAATCTAAAACTCTTGGAACAGTAATTTAGAACACAAATATCTACAACACATTGATTTCAAAAGGGGACCCGAACATCAAATATGCAACATCCTAGTTTTCCAGATCCATATATAACAACAATCAAAGCATTTCTAATCCCTTCTTTTTATATTCTTCTCTTTTGTGTACTGTTTAATTAATCTTTCCAGTAGTTTGTGCATTATTATATTAAACACACACTATCTCCTGAACTGAACTGGATGATACAAGATATCCCCAAACAAATATCTTATTAAAAAAATTCAATAATGTGGAATTGTGGAAGAGTTCCAATGTGACATGGCTATTATACATTCCTTGTAGAATAGTGTTTGACGTATTAAGACCTGGAAAATTTTGTTTACTATTACGTAAACTCCAATCCATGGTGTGAATAAAATCATTATATATATTTTTCATGGTGATAGGTAATCACCAAGTTTAGCATATTTGTTCTCTTCTTAAGACTAAACCACCTTTTTTAATCCAATGTGTCTTCAAATTTATTTTAATCTATTTTAACTGATTATTTAGAAAACTATGTTTCACTTTGATAGTTAGTATTGGATAGTATTTATAACTATTTTATTTTAGAAAATTGGATATAAAATATATTTCATTCTTTTAAGTTCATATAGCTAAGAAGTAATCAATATCTTGAAAAATAAATTGAATCGTCAAAATATTAAAAACTTACTAAATTGTTTAACTGGGCTATTTTGCTTTAAATTGAGGGATCCCCAAATAATTTTTCTAATAGAAATTTTAATAGGAACTCAATCCAACCCCCTCTTGAGTGTCCCACTCTGAAAAATAGAATTTTAGGATATTCATCATGCTATATTTTATTGATAAATGATAACATGTAGTGATCATTATTTATCCTTTTTATGTACGTTATGTATTTTATGTGGATATGTTAGTGTTCATTTAGAAAATAATTCACACTACATTATATTTATCAATGAATTATTGATGAAGATATTATTTAGCACACTATCCAAAAGAAAAACATATATGTTGACCTAACATACCATAATAAACATTAATAATTCATAAAAAACATAAAATATTCCAATAATATATATTTTTGAATAAATTACCCTTGGAATGGTTCATGCTTTCTAGCTGATATACTTCCAAAACCTTTGTGGAGATCCTTTATTTCTAATGCTTACTTTTTTAAAATATACATAAGTATATATATCAATAGTACATAATGTGTTTAGAAATTCCAAGGGTAAATACCTTACTAGTTATATCCTTGCAAACCACTTTTAGGTTAACATGGAATATAATAGTCTATCCACAACTGGGTTATAAATCATATATTTTATATTCATCATGTGTTTCTAATGATTCATGGATTACAGAACTAGTATATGATTATTTAACACAATAAAAACATACATTACTGAACTGGAAAAATTTATACATATTTCTAATGGAAACATGAGATAAATTATTTTTTAATACCTAATAAAATATCTATTATAAACAGTTATTTGGGAATTATCATTTTCATTATTCTAACCGATAACTTAGGAAACAACATTTATCGACCACATGGAGGTCACGATATACTTCTTATAACGTTTATATAATTAAAAGGTTACAATATTAATATACACATATTTTATTGGAACATTGTATTTATTACCCATGGAGATTAATAGAAACAATACATGAAATTGATTAATATACCCAATGAAGAAGTGACTACTTTTTCTTTAGACTTAGTAAATTACATTTAACCATCCAAAGGTTTACTTTGAAACATTAGATTCATGTAATACCCTATTGATTAAATCGTTTCTTTAAAGGAAATTATGAAGGTTCCTTTTTTCCTCGCACTTACAATTAAGTTATTTTCGTTTTGTTTTAACTTATTATATTATAATAATTAATTATTTGTGTTTATTTTATATTATTATTTCATGAATAACCTTTCCCAAAAAGTAATGAATTTTTTCCACCGTAATTTTTATTTTAAAAGCATAAATGAGAATCAAGTATATAGGAGAAATTGTTAAAATAATATAATGTTTTGAATGATTTTGGTCCCCCTTTCAATATAAACATATCTAGTGTAATCATCACTAACTCATATGTCACATCACATTCTCCATGTAATATTCTCATAGATGAGACATCATGTTTAATCATCCTTGTACTGATGTTTTATATATAAATCACTTTGAACACTAGTGATAACAGTATGTCATACCCATCATATGTTTTATAAACGAGTCTCCTATAATCATTTTTCTCATCCTGGTTTCATGATGTGTCTCAAAATGTGTTGGGGACTCAAACACCCTGAATTTCATATCTCATAGTTTTTTGTGCATGATTTTGAAATACTCATTAAAATTTATTCATATTCAATAACTTTCTTTGAATATTAATTATGACCATTTTCATTTAAAGTATTTATTGATATTTAATAAAAAAATCTCGCAAATTATTAATTTCATCCTGATAAAAAATTAGACATTACCGATTAATTAATTATTATATTTCTACGGTTATTTTATCAAACACTTAATACCATATGTACTGAAATCAATATACTCAGTTACTTGAGTATTCAAGTGGATATGATACTAGAAACAACTCATCATAGTGTAAAATTTGTGCCTACACCACTACACAATGTGTTCATTGTAGGTGTTTTACTAGCCAATGAGATTAACTCATTGCTCTATAATCTTTGGAGTGAAGTCCCAACATCTAAAATAATAAAAAAGACTCACAGAACACTTGAATCTATAGTTGAAGTAATATATCTTTCACAACCTATTTTGTTGAAATTCTGTTATGTCAAACCATCATGATCATTAGACATCCACATTAGTGAGAGTCATAATATACATTGGATGATGAGCAACACGAACACTTAGTTGTGTTAAAATTTAAAATATTAAGGGTTTTTGAGACTAAATATTTCATTAATGTTTTTTAATATATTTTTTTAATGTCATAAAGTTCTAATAGTCTATTCATTCTATGTTACATTCTCATTACTGGTCCTTAATATAAAATCATACATTGCATCTTTATACATCATTTTGTTTTTTATTTTATGTGTTTCATATTGTACTGAAAATATATAATACAATAAAGACGGCTCAATGAAAATATATCCAAATGGAATGGACTGTCTAATATTGTTTGATCCACTTAAAATTAATGGATCAACCATGACCTAGGAGAATCATAACCGAGTCATGTTCAGAATCAAGATGTTGTTCACACACATCCAATGTGTGTACTTATCCTCTAGATTTCACCTAAACATGTAATTTTACATCTCATACATCATATAATTAATAATAAAAATATACACACATGCATGTGAGTGTGTTTTGGGAAGCACAATGTATATATTGAAATACTAATGGACATGATGGACATTATGAAAATTGAAATGAAGAAGATGACATATATATCATCATAAAAATAAAATATTTATTACTGTCACCACAAACATGTAATATGTAGTTAAATAATATAATCTATACATACACATGGTTAGTCCGTGCTATATACCAGTCATTATCATAAATTTTAATGGTATAAAATATAACTTATGATGGCTTCAAAATAAATTAAATGACTTATTTAAATTAATTTAATTTATTCATTCTCGATAATAATTTAATTTCCATTAAAAAAGTAAAATTAAATTAATTAAATAAATAATTTTAGAGCTAAATTAATTTAATTTTTCATATGTTATTAAAATAATAAATTTTGTTAAAAAAAGTTAATACTAAAATTATTTAATTTAATAATTACATTAAATATGTTAATTCAATTAATTTATTTATATTATAATATTCTAGGCCTTCAATCCCCTCCCAGACCCATTACATGTTGGGAAAACACTATTCAAGCACATTCTATACCAGGAAGACCTTTTACAGAGGTGTTCTAGGGTATGCAGACCCAGCATAAACCATTTTGGGTGAGGTTGATCTGCTATATCCCTTGCAATCCCATCTACGGAAGGCATATTCTATTTTTTTGGGGACACTGATTGGATCATGAAAGATAAGAAGGTAGGTCACAAGTGTTCAAGGAAGAGATCATTATTCATTTAGGATGTGACACACCTAGATCAATGGGAGGCTGAGCTGTACCAGGGGAAATGGTGTGACCATGCTGAGGAGATAGAATCAGATAGTGGTGGATTGGTGAGGTCAGGATGGATGCACCTAATGATATGGTAGTTGTTTTTTCCCTAGGTGGTTGAGAAAGTAATGATTCCTTGGTGTGGATCACATGGAGATGATGGGCCCAAGAAGTGATGGTAGTAGAGGCCTAGTGAGGGGGGAGACATGTTTCATGGGAAACCATGGGTACCGATGAGCTTCTGGGGACTTGGACACATCAACAATATCAAGAGGGATGTTTTATGGGTGGTCATAGAAGAGGAGTGGCGTATTAAAGAGAGGATGGTAGTTTTAGATCAGCCTCATTAGAGTTAGTGGGAAGATGCTAGAATAACATCGAACAACATCTAGTGTTTGGGAGTTCTGGCAGCCAGTGATTCTAGGGAGGGAGGGAGACACTCTACACTAGTGGGGAAGGGAGACCTATGTGGGTAGTCAACGCTAGAGGAGAAGGTGACACAACTGACTGGGGGCCCATAAACACTATTCAATATTGTATATTAAATTTTTTAAAAATATTTATTGGATTTTAACCAACAAAATGTTATCCATTTTTATGTGGAAATATCCACACCACATTTTATAAAGATTCCATATTATCCAACCCAATTAGGTTCCCTTTTTAACATACATTGACTTCATAATTTTATAAGTTAATTATGTTTTTTATTTTATTTCAGTTTTTTAAATTATATAACAAAGTGATAGGGTAATGTACCACCAACTAGAAGACTTCCAGAAATATGAATCTAGTTGTATTAAGGCTATAATGTCATGGTTCGTTAGAAACACCACTGGATAGAAAAATAATCTAGAATTAGAATATATAAAATTTTTATTTTTGAATTTTAATTCCAGTAATCATATAAAAATGATTTGTATAAATTTTTTGGTTATCCATAGATTGGTTATCTAAGATCTAATCGATGCACAATCTATGTGGTTAGGATCAAATTAAAACCCTCTGAATTGTTTAAATCAAAAAAATATATTTTCTTGGCTCAGAAAATTCTTGAATTCCCTTGGAATATAATCGATGGAAATAAGGATTGCATTAGAAGAATTTTTTCTTGGGATTTAATATATATAGTCACTGGAGGGATGGAACTTATTATCACCAGCAATATGAACCACGGTAAAGGGTTGGTGATATTTCATGATTTTAATTTGAAAAATAAGAAATAAAATAGTACCTTATTTAATTCATCCTTTCGTTCGACTATAAAAACTAACAAAAAATGATTTCTTGAATCATCTAAACCTGAATCTCTATATATCATCCACACACACTTCAAGAATCCTCTTTCTCATCATTCATCATATTCTAGGTGGAAGTGAAGAGATATAATAAATCATTTGGTATCATAATGATCATCGTAATCCAATGTATTTGATCCATCAAAGAGATTATTTGATGGGGAGCTCAGAGAGATACTTCCCATCTATAGAATGTGAGAGGAGAGAGTGGATCTCATTTTATCAGAATTTTCAATTCATGGAAGGAGTACCTCTATCCTGCTTATATAGTGGGAGGTTCAAAATACTAGGAAGGGTTCACTGGCCCCGAGAAGTAAAACACCAACTAAAAAATAAAACAAAATAATGATGAACTAATTCCACCATAATTATTATTTACTTTTTATCACATAATTTAAATATATATTAAATATATTACGTGATAAACTCATTTCATTAACTCGACTCAATACTCCCAATAATATTAAATGAACCAATAATATTAAGATAATGTCCATTAATTTAGTATTTTTTATTATATTCATTATATCGATCATGAATAATTTTAATAAATAAATTTAACCCATAAATTATATATATTATTAACAATGAATTTTTTTCAGTGATCGATTACTTGGGATACTCTCAAAATTCATGATGGGGCACCCCAAAAATAACATTTCCACTCAATAAAATAATTAAGTATATTGAATGTGCTATTGTGTATGACCCTCTTGGAACTTATCTTGATAGAATTGAGATGTATTCAAATACCATGGGTAGATTCTATCAACTAATCGAGGCCCTTTAAGTGATAAGTAGTCGTTGTAATGATAACCATCCTATAAACACACAATATGTAATATCAAATAATTTTATCTTGTTATCTCATAAATTAAAATGCACACTTATGTCATTACCCATTATGGATTTATTATTTTTTGATCGAACTCTATAGACATACCTCTAATTACATAGGTGAAGTACATGTAAATGTACTATTATTCTAATCTACTAGGCTTGATATATTTCTTTATCACCTGTAAATAAACAATTATATATTGAACATTCAACCAATTACATTCCAGTGATGATTCACCCAACACCAGGTACATTGAAATTGTTTCATTATCATGTATATTTTTGTAACAAATAGATGATCTAATGGCACAAATTTACAATCTTCACAATTCAGTAGACCAATATACATGTCTATAGACAACAAAAAACAATGATACCTATAAAGTGTTATGTTTTTATTGGAGAGTATGTCCTAATGATATCACCTGCTAGTGATCACCATGTATGAAATGTATTATAATATATCTAAATTCTTACAATACCCATGAACTTGATAGTAAAAAAACTACAATATATAGACAGTAAGATGTATCTAGACCATATGGCATATGTTTAAGATTAATATAATAGTATCTGGATGTTCTCATTATAGCATAGAAACAACTATAACCATTCGATATAAAAAATTATGTATTAAAATTAAATTTTAAAAAAGCAGATGTAGAAATATCTACACTATTATTGTTTGTGTACATCTTCTATAATTCACTCTATCCATGATAAGTTAATTGAAAAGTATAGATTAGTTGGTTCTAGGGTACGCACTTTTATAGTAACTGTAAATTAAAAAAATTATTATAAATGGACCACATTACATATAATTAACCTTATCATAATTAGAAGGCTAAATTATTAATTTTTTATTTTCTAATATAATTTAATAAAATATTTTTTTCTATAAAATACCCATAATGTCAATTTTATGAGCTATTCATTACATTAACATTACGAATATCAAGATAAAACTTATAATTCAAAAAAATATTTTATTTCATTAATATAATTTCTTAGTAGTCTATAAAATTCGTGGATTATATTAATTATTTAAAATTATATTTATTATAATATATTTATTATCCTTTAATTGATTTTTTTATTAATTATATAATTAATGGATCATCATTCTTTAAGATTTTAATCTAATTATTTTTCACTAGAAATTAAAAATAAATTACCATGATGAAGAGAAATATATTTACTTATAAAATACAATTTATTTTCAAACATTTCCTTTTGATGAAACCATATGGAAAATATTAAACTTATTAAAAACAGGAGGGTCACATGTTTTAATTTTCTAAATAATATACCATAATGGTCATTATCTCATCTATGTGGCCACATAAGGCAATATATTCTACTATTGGATGAATATCATTAGTTTATACTCCTAAAATATTAATTAGGTTACTATGTGGGTCATTTTATTGTTCTTATCTTTTCATTTTTAACCTAAATTAATAGATTTACCCTTTATAGTGGTAATGAAATTACATTGTCTACAATTCACATTGAAAATAATATAACACGGAACTATCTAATAAATTTAGGTCTAATGATTCCAAATATGTAATAATTTTTTTGAAATTATAAACTAGATATCGTAAAGATTAAATAAATATTACACCAATAAAACATACAAAAAAGTAATTTTTTAAAAAAAAGTCCCTTTTAAATATAAAATGTTTTATTCTATACTCATGAATAAAATTGATTTGAAAAATCATTAATGGATTATTATAAATCATATTAGATTAATGAAAATCTAAAACAAATTCAAAAATATATTTTAACTTGTAAATAATAAATATATTTCACTAATAATATGATTTTTCATATTCCTTGAATAATCAATATTTATAGAAAATTATAAAAAATTCAACCTAATATAATTTTTACCTGATGAATTTAAAAATCAAATCTATTTTATCAAATAAATTTTCTAAAATTTTTGGATATATATTACAATAATCAAACATAAAAATTCAATTAAAACAATTTGTTTGGAAAGCTTATATTTGAGGTATAAAATAAATTTACCAAAATAACTAGTAATGTTTTGAAAATAATTAATTAAGATGTAGTAAATAATTTGGACCATTATATATTTAATAATGTGTTTAATACTATTCATCTACACCAATTTATCATCTAGTTTATAAAGGTCACATTTATGTAATAATATCTCATTGTTTGTTTAAGATTGATATTTTATGTATTGTATGCAATTGGACATACTATTTCGTTGTAATGTTTTTGGATATTACACCATCAGTTTGAGGGTGATAAGATAAACTCAAATAAATCCAATTATCCAAATGTTTATGATGATATTTTCAAATTTTCTATTTTATTCACGTCTCATGATAAAAAAATTGATAAATGTGTACCATGATGTCTTACCAATTAATGAATATAGATTCATGTAGGGTTCCCATGTTGTAAATATTCTATTATTGTAAGGAAATGTAAATATTTGGTAAGGTGATCTAAAATAACCCATATTGGATGATTATTTATTTGAGTATATTTTAATCCAGATAAAAATTTCATGGTAATTTCTTCCCATTTCAAAATATGAATATTAATTGGTTTAATAATTCGTCTAGGATGATATATATCGATGTTCAACTATTAAAAAAATCAAATACACTGATGCGTAATCTATAGATTCCGAATTAATATTATGAAAAAACTTCCTTCAAATATATGTAAATATTTTTGTCACAAGGGTGCGTAAAGAAATTCAAGCTATGATAATAATAAAATATTTTATTTTTTTAGATTTGATAAAGATGTAACACATTATGTCTTTATAAATTTTTTAATTCCATATTAATGTATGATTTATTCAAATTTCCTATGAATAAAATATTTAATTTTATTTTGAAAATTTTAGTCATTTTCAAGTTAATATTTTATCAATTCTAATAAATATAGTTTATTAACCATTAAAAAATTAAATAATGTTTCAAGTGACTTAATAATTATAATAGACATATTTACTATATCCATAAACACTATATCTCTATCAATACTCATATTATCTAGGAAAACAAGATCTTTCCTACTTAAATCATCTACTAAATTATTTTGAGTTCTCTATATAGTGGTGTGTTAAAAAATTATAAACCATGAGTAGATCCTACAATAAACACTTCATCCTATTGATCTCCTTTAAAGTGAAGATGTATTTTTGGCCCTTATGGTCTATGTATATCTCACATAATTAACCATATAGATTATGTATCCATATCATTAGAGAAAAGATTATAGATTCCGACTCAATATCATGGGTGGGATAGTTCTCTTCATGAATCATTAACTACCATGATGCATAGACAATAACTTTATTATTCAATACAATGAATCAAAAAATTCATTTATTTGATTCATCTACATATATAAAAAATCCAAAATTTATTGATCATGGAATCAAAATTTCATCTTTGAATACTCTTTACTTTAATTCTCTACTATATTCTTCAAATTCATTTGTTCATATCAAATTTTCCTTTTTATGTATAAATTTGTTTTATGGGATATCAAATTAGTAAAATTATAGAACAAATCATCAATTGTAACATACCAAACTAATTAAACTACATTCTATAATATTTTTGTTAGTGTAGGATATTCTTTGACAACATTTTCCTTTAAAATATGAATATAGATTCCATCCGTGTAGAAAATATGGCCATGAAATGAATTTTTCTAATAAAGAGTTCACAATAACTAAATATCATTTCTAGTTCCTTTACTCAAACAGGCTTAACTATGGACAAAATTTATTATCTTGATCCACTAATATTTTATTGTATATTATGATATCATGAATAAATACAAAAAATATGTATCTATAAATTATTTGATTATAATATTTATTACATTCAAAAATATAGACTGTGAATTAGTCAATCCAAATGAAATTATTTTAAATTATTAATGTCCATACCTCATTCAGATTAAAATCATAAAAATATATTTTTTATTTACATGTATTTAATGATACACAGAATAAAGATCAATATTTGAAAAATAGTATGCTCCATGAAATTGAAATAATAATTCATTAAGTCGAGGAATAAGATACATGTTCTACATCGAAATTGCATTGATTTACCATTAATCAATGAATCTCCACATACACCCATCATTACTCTTTTGAAAAAGTAAAATGGATCCCCTAGGTCTAACAATAGGGTATATAAATCCCTTTTCAAAAAAATACTACAAATATTTTAATTCAACAATATCTAAAATGATAATTTTATCAGGTTTAAATAATAAAGGTAATTAATCATGGATTAAAATGAATTTAAAAAATTAACTTCATTTTCTACTGGTTGACATGGAATTATTTTTTAAATAAATCAATGAATTCATGTAATATATGTATATCCTTTATATTAAAATTAATATTCTCATCCATATATTTTGTATAATTTTATAACCCATAAATATTAATAGAAAGAGCCACTAGATGTGGATATAGACACGAATCAGGTGATGAAGTCTCTATATAAAGACATTACATTATGTCATCATGAATCATAATTTATTTTACATTGAAAGTTTTTACATTATATTTTGAAATCCAACCCAAACCATCGAGTATATCAAAATTAACCATAAGAATAATAATATTTTTTTTGTAAATTTTTAATATTTATGGGTCATAATAGGAATGGACTGGATCATCATTATTGCAGTGATACTTTTAATAGGACATTGACTGAGAAATATAATCACAAGGTGATTGGGAAATTTATAATTTTCATTTAAATCATAGAAGATATAAATTTTAGTGAATATCCAAAATAAAATCAATAAATTTATAATTTTAGGATATTATTAATGTAACCATCTGTACATCATTGGGACCATCAATTGCATTTGCGTTGATGACCAAAGTGTGGATTTCTCCCCTTGACCTCATCTACAGTATTCATCCTAAACTCATTGGGAATCGTTATAAAAATTCTCTATTTCACTTCAATTTTACCATTGGATATCATTACATTATATTTTTCCATTTATTCATTATCTAGATAACCCTTATATATATACTTGTTGCAATCCCTCATGACATTCAATCATTTTCTAGGATGTTTGTTTATTCAATTTTCACATGATAAGAATTTTATTTTTCCTGTATTATTTTATAATGATTTAAATTTCTAACGATTATTCGATGACATATTATTCTCATTATTTCCTATGAGAACACAGGTTCTATAATATTACTTAATTGATTTTATGGAATATAATATTATTACATTATATGATTAAAAAGATTGAGAAAGTAGTTCCCTTTGGTGGTTTGTCTCAATTCCTTCAAATAAATGATCATCCATACTCTCTATATTTTTTATATAATCCATTGAATACCAGTATAGTATTGTAATGGTATCATTATAATCAATAAAACAATATTCTACCCTTTTTTATCCATGGATCATTCTCCCTATTTCAGTTCACTATCCAGGAGAGAAATATTTTTCAATGAATATTAGATAAAAATATATACACAATATATGTTTCATTTATTCTTACTCACTAGTAGTTTGGATTAATTAAAACCATTGATCTCTATCTTCTAGGAGGTAGTATACTTCAATTATATAGTTTTCTCTTTCATTGTATCCCTTGGTGAGAAATATCTCATCAGGATACTTCATACATTTCTTAATTACCACATGATTAGTATTTATATTAATATATTTAGTATATATCATAAAACGATCCAATATTGGAATATCATGTTTTGGGACTCCATGTTCCTCTATATGAGTAGGCTTATAATACATAACATGGGCTTCATACCCTAATATGGATATAATTTTATTTTAACTCTAACACTTACTAAATTGGATTTCTCAGTATGTAAATCCCTAAATTGGCCATTGTTATTGATTACATTTCGTCCAATACGAACCATCATTAAATAATAAGAAAACATTGAGTTATACTATATTATAATCATCATGAATATGGAGGCAATATAAAAAATTCATATAATGGTTACTATTTTTAAATACAATAAGGGAAAATCATATTTATCATGGTAGCTAAATTTATTAAAAATATTCTTCACTAGGTTTATACTAAATTTTCTCTAATATAAATTGTAACAATCCAAACTATAGTTACTGAGAGACAATGTCAATTTTTTTAAATTTTTTATGATACAATGGATTTAATCCCCAAGGATTGATCAGTTTAGTAGTCTTAGAGAACCAGATACATATATGATACCCTTATTAATTTTTAAATAAAATATAGAATATGATGAAATAAAATGATATAAATCATTGAAAATCATTAATATATTTACTCTTCTTATCATGAGGAAATGAACTAAAACAAGGGTATGATAGAAAAATCTTAATGGTTTATGTACATAAGAAGATATTATGCGTAAATATGGGATGATCAATATGGTAATTAATATAACATGAAACATAGTCCATTTTATATGTAGAATGAGAAAAATGATTCAATTAATAAACCAAATAAAATAATATAATTGATTTTAATAACTAAATTACCAATGAAGGAAATTTATAAAATTTTACATCATGATATCAGTCATCAAGATATATCAACCATCAATACATTATTCCATGAATTTGGAAAATTATGGATGAATACCCACTTAATTTTTTGAACAACGTATTCTCATTAGACATAACGATGTTTCGATGGGATATATAAAATTAGGCCCCACATTCCACCGCATGTCCGACGAATTCCTAAAATAATTAATGATCAATTTATTTAATTAATAATATGCCTTATCAATAAATATCATCATTATGTGATGAATTTAGAAAATAAATATTTTCTTAATAAATCAAATAAATTTCTAAGTAATACACCAAAATTAGAAATGGTATAAAATTTTAGAAATAAGAATACCCATTATAAATAGAATGTGGATATTTTAGTGGAACTTATTGTTCAATGATCACAATAATGTTATTGTTAAAACATAAATTTAATAACCATACAATTAATAATTGATTAAAATTATCCTTCAATTTATCATCAATAAGGGGTTGGAAATAAATTTTTTTGGATATCAAATGGAAATGGATAATAAAATATTTATCAAAAGTGTATTAATTGTAATAAATTTCAAATATTATACAATTTGATAGATATTGTAAAATTTTTATGGAGCTGGAATGGTAAGAAAATGCACTATAAGTTAAAAACATTGCATTTGAGTTTTGGTAGAGATTCTGAAAATGATATATTTTGGTAAAAATGTAGAGTTAGTCCTTTAAAACCATGAAAAAATTTATTGATAATTAAAAATATCAATTAAAAATTATTATTATTTTGGAAAAATTGTTTTGATAAATATGGATTTAGAAGAAAAATATACAAAATCATGAAAAGAAATATGATTAGCTATCCATTTAAACATAACTCCTGAAATTTGAAATTTAATTGAATCAAAGAAATTTTTTCATGTTTATTATAAATTGTAATTTTTTTTACCATTTAATAATTATTTACTAAATCAATTAGTCTTATGTTGTTTGTTTCAATTATATTCTGTTCAGATGGAAAAATTAGCTTCGATAGGTTGACAATGGAAAAAGTAGTCATTTAGTTACATTTTCTAGAAAAATAATCATGAAATAATTCTATTATATATATAAAAATTATATTTTTATAACCAATAAATATTTATGGTTATGAAAAATGGGCTACATTACATTCATGCATGTAGTAGGTCGTACTGACGCGTGAGTAACATTTTCAATTAATCAACAGTAAATATGGATATAACGTATGTATTATATTATCTTCAAAAGATGATAATTTCAAAGTAATAAAATTATATTTATTTAAATTATATTATATTTTATATCCATGTAATGGAGTGGTTAAGAAAATCATGTCACTCTTTAGAGGTAGTAGTCCACACATATGCATGAATGACGTTATCAAATTTTGAATGTTTGAGAATTTAAGGAAATATTTGATACATTAGATTTAAAAAACAAGAAATATGTCATTAATATCATATATAGTCATTAAATCCTTCATTATAACTAGTCTAAAGAGGTGGTTATGGAAAAAAATTATTGGTTCAAAAGGAGGTAGTCCTTCGTACACACAAACGATGATTTCATTTCCCATTTGATGAAAGAGGATATGGATGTAGGTTATTACACTAAAATAATGAATCTTATAACATGAAATATACTAATTTTATTATATTGGAATAGTTTAATAATATTTTTGTGATGTGGAAGAAATTATAAAAAATTATTTCTTAAGAACAAGACCTCTTCATTTGATGACCTCTTTAGGAATATCATAAATGCCTTCCAAGATTGTATTTATGGTCAAAATAAAGACTATCCAACCTAGGAATTAATGTAATGAAGGTATTTTTTATGTTTCTGGTATATTTTTTTTATTGTGAATAAAATAGTATAGGAGGTCTATTTTTTATGTGTATGGTGGGGAACTTTTCTAATCTCCTTAATTAAAAAAATAACGTAATATATTTTCTATATTAAAATGGATACAAAATAATAATACTATAATATAAGATGTGTATGGTTAGAAATTATTTCCTACAATACAATTTAAAAGATATTTGGATAGGTTTTTATTATTATGATTATGTTTTAACAACCATTAAACATTTTTCAATTACCAATGTATAAAATCTTTCCACCCTTTAAGGGTCAATAACATTACTATAACATGAAAAAATACCAAAAAAATTACATTGGTTGATGTTATAATCCAATAAATATTTTTTTGGTTTGATATAATTTTTTATGAACTACTAATCATTTAATAAAATTTTATTTATCATAAAATTTCATTAATGTCATTTGTGACACTATTCGTTTATTTAGATTTCAAATACATACCGAAAAATATTGATTTTGAGTACAATAATTTCAAAAAACTATAATATTATTTTTAGTTTCAAGAATTCATTGAACAGAATAATAATTTCTATTTATGTAATTCTTAGTATATTTAATGATATATGTTTTAAATAATGAATAATTAAATATATATTTTGTTGGCATTGCACAAGAATTTAAGAGAATTATTTCTTCACTAGAAATTATTAATAAATTATGGTGATAAAAAAATAATTTATCCTTAAAATGAATATATATTACTGATAATATGTTTTTTATATCATTATAATAAAATATTATTTATATTAAAAGAAGAAACATTGTTGAATTTATCTCTCAGTTAAATATTATAATGTTCAAAATAAAATCAAAACATTAAATGTCTTGTTTTTAATATTTATATGATATTGACAAAATAAACTCATTTTCTGTATATTTTTAATGCATGGTGCCATTATTTTTGTCTATCATTACCCAATTTACCCTTAACATGGTTATAATTATTTATTATGGTTACTATTAATAAATAACCAAAATAAAAGCCTCGAATTTTAAAAAATATTACCACTTTATTAAAATATTGAATTTATATTTAAATATTAATTTTTATTAATTGTAATCAATTATTTTAATTTCAAAATGAAAAATACAAGAAAATTAATTTTTCATAAAAATTCCTTCTTTTGTATAAAAATTCTTTTATAAAAAATTCATGTATAAAAATTATTTTATAAAAAATTCATTTATAAAACTATTTCTAAAGACCATAATTAGATTATCAATATTAAAATTTTAGTATTTTAATTGAACCCATTTATAAAAATTTAAAAATTTTAGCTTGTTGAAATAAAATATAGTTCTCTAAAATAATGTATTTTTTGAACTGTTCATTGAAAATTCAAACATTCCCAAAAAATTAAAAAATATAATCCTAAGTTAAATTTCATATTCTAATTTTAATAAAAAATTCCTTTTAATCAAATATATTTTTTAAAACTGGAAAAATAAATAAAGTTATTATCTCTAAGAAAGTAGGAAAAAAAAATTATGAAGAAGTCATATTTTTTAAAAATAAAATTAAATTGGTAAAAAAATGTATGTTATTTCATATTAATTAATTAGTATACATTAATAGTTTGTGGCTCTCATATATATTTCATAATTTTTTATTCCTTTTAATATGGTCCAATACATTATCTATCTTATAACAGTAACAATTAAATAAAAATATTTCAAGGTTCTATTAAGCTCTGTGTTTTTTTATCTATATTATATCAAAAAAAGTGTTTTTAAAATATCATGGAATTGGAATAAATCTTATAGAGATTCCCAAAAATCCTTAATATTTTATCTTAGATTAAAAATTCATGGGAGGATGGTGATCTTTGAAAATATGGTTTTCAGCCCTAGAAAACCCATTAAAATTTATAATTATGGTGCCTGAATGACGTTTGATTCATTCCAAGAGAATCTAGTGAATTTTTCAATATATATAGAAACTTATTCTTACTGAATTTTCTTCATTTTAAAAAATTTCATTACTACTTTATTTAAAAAATTATTAGGGAAATAAGACATAAGGAAAATATCAATAAATAACTTCCACTCATAGCCATAAAAAACATATTATTCCCTTGTAATTTATAATACAAGTCCACCGCCAATCAAATTCTCATTCAAAATAAAAAATGGAGGTAATTAAATTTTATGTTAAAAACCCAAAAAAAATATAATGTATTCTATATATAATGGATCCATGTTTTGGATACCCTATGATTCGAGGTTCCACGTTATACATGCGGGTGTTGTTTCATCATATAAAAAATAGGGGATGTATTCCTATATGGATTATTTATTTCTATCTAGAATGTGAACCACATTTAAAATTTTACATAAATTGAGTCCACATAAGAAAAAAAACTATTAAAAATCAAAAAATTGTTAATTCAAAAGGATATTTTCTTTTATATTCCATCTCAATTCATTCGCCCCATTTCTAACACCAAAACAAATTGAAGAACACACACAGACACACACACATATATATATATATATGATGATGTAACTTGGAATACCTCAATGTTTTATCATAATAATATAATCCATAAATTAATACCCCTACTTATTTTCATAATAACATCCCAACTTTTAATGTATTCTAATCCTTTCCTTATAATCTATAAAAATGTACCCTTCAATAACCCAATAGTTAAGAGTTTAGTAAAGACTAAAATTTAACAAATTACATGGAACATTTAGTTTTGTAGTCCTAGATAATTATGAAAACATACTAAATTAAAATAAATTACAAAAAATATTACATTTCTAATCAACACGGTTCCCCCCCAAAAAAACATGATTTTTAAATTTAAGCTCATGATTTATTCCAAACACATTCTCAAATTTTAAGATGAATCCTAATAGTGTAAAAGCCAAATATTTTATAGGTTCTAATAATAATTATTCCTTGTGAAACATATTTAAATCATTCGATGAGACCGAAAATCCTAGAAATGATTAAGAAATGAACCAAACCTGATATAATATTTTTAAAATCGAAATTTTTTTAAAAAATCATCCCTTTATATAATTTACTTTGAGATCAAAATAATCATTTAAATACTCATGAAATATAAAAAATTTAAAAATTTCTTTAAACTGAATTCTATAAGCAATATTAAATTCAAAATTGTAATCATGATGGTTTCAGGTAAAACATGAGTACTCGTTGAAGAATATTATTAAAAACATAGTTTTTCCCTTAAAATGGGTATAAAAATTCCTTTAAACATAATCTAATCAGATTACCTCGTGTGGTAGAAATAATTCCATGAATATATAATTAAATTTATAAAATATCTTGTATGTTTCTTTAATTATTATATTTATGTCACTCTTATAATAACTCTTATTTGTTCTGTTATAAATATAGTAACCCACTTGGTTAATTCCATCATTTATTACTACGACACCAAAATAATTACCCAATGTATTAGGGAGGTATATATGGATCAATAGTAATTAAGAAAAATATTTATGGACTATAACACATAAATTCATATAATCTTTCTATTATTGCATAAAATGTCATGAAACATTCTGGTTAACACATGTATCGAAGTACTTTTCGGATTCATTTAAAAATTTTGATAAAAATCCTTTTCTATTAAAAACATCTAAAAATTTTCTTGAAAAAACCGAAATAAATTCTATTTGAAAACCCATGGAATAATTTATACATATAAACATAATTAATAATGATTAAGAAAGTGTGAAATTCAAAACATTCCATAGATGTTAAAAAATTTCATTCCACATCATATAAAGAAAGACAAAAGGGATCATCCGGAAAAATTTAATTATATTTATATAAATTTAGAACAATTATAAAGAAGTCCAAAATATAAATTCCCTTAAATAATTATAGATCATTTTTAAATATTGTTAAATATATATATAGGGAAAATAGTTTAATAAAAACATTAACAATATTAAAACATGGTTTAAAAAAGTCATTTCCTTGAGAATAACTCACCAATACATTAGGTATATCATATATAATTAATGTCTATTACATATTTAATTGTTTCATAAGCATTCTATTTCTTTTTCTCCTATCACAATCCCTTTTATTTCAATTATTTTGATGACTTATATGATTACAATATTGTTCAAGATCATGTCTTATGTTTTGAAGTGATTCAGTTTATAAGATGAAAAACATTGGGTGGTTGTCCTTGGTCTAAGGTTTAATTTTTTACATCAGATAAAAATATTGATCCAGAAATAATTTGATATTGTATAAATTAATTATTATTTTCCACCCATCATGAAATTCATAATTGAAAAATTAATCAAATTGATTTGTGGAGGTGGTAGTCCACATGTATGAATTAGTGGAATTATCCATTTATAATTGTTATAAGGGTTATAATATCAGTAATATATTAACTTTAATGAATCATAATTACATAAAAAATATCTTATATATTCTTTAAATCTATCATAATAACCAAAAATGTGAGGTGGTGATTAAAAATTTAACACATCGATTCATGTAGGTGGTAGTCCGCACACAAGCACAAGTGATGTTTTCATTTCCCATAAAATGAAAAACTAGATGAAGAAGGGTTATAACATAAAAATAATAACATTTTAGTATATTTTATGATCATATTATATTATATTTAAATCTAGAGATATGGTTCCAAGAGGTATAAGAAGAAATAAACATTAAAGAACTCGACTAAGAGTTATATCACTTTTTGGTAAGATTTAGTTTGGATTTCCCATTATGCCCCTTATAATTGTCTTTTAGTGATACCAAAACTATTATTATTTGAATAGGGTATTTGGTAAGAGATTTGTGTAGGTAATATATGATATATAATGGTAAAATATATTTAATAAATTAGAATAGAATGTGACTCTTTATAATTGAGGTGAGAGTCCATCTTATAATTATTATTAATATTTATGTAATATAAATGCCTTAATCCTGGTAAAGAGGAACAAAGCTATCAAATTTAAAATATAAGGTGATAAGGTTTAAAATCCTCTCATCTAATAAAAATTATGAGGATATTTTGTGACCCCATAATAAATATTTTTTATTAATAAACATGTTTTACCATTTACTAAGGTGATAAATATTTTCCACCATCGCTATTAATTATGAACAATGATTAAATTAAACATATTATGAAATTAGAACCACTTGAATAAAATTCCAAAATACATTTTTAGATACTAATATTTTCCTAGTAATATAATATAACTTTATATAATCACAAATAAATCGATGAAAAAATGTTTTATATGAAAAATGTATTTTTAATGCTAAGAAAATTTTATACCAGAACAAATTATAATTTTTATTCATATAAAAGAAATTGTAATAATTTTTATCAATTTTTAATGAGGATTAATTTGAAAATTTAAAAAATAAGTATCTTTATATATACATGAAATGAAACAATGGTTTTTATAAAATTATTAAATTTCACTATTTATCGAAAATCAATCTTTTAAGTAAAATAACAAATAAAATATACTCAAAATAACGTTGATATTTAAATATTATAAAATAATTGCATTTTTTAAATTATAAATGGTAAAATATTGAAATATAACTTTATAATAAAACAATATTGTATTTTTAGATGACATTAGTCAGAATAAAACTATTTCCTCTTTGTATTGAAAATATAATATCAAATTATTTCTGTGAATTTAAATCCAAAATATGTAATCCGAAATAATTTTATAAAATTAAAATGATTTAGTATTAAAATAAACTTAGATATCATATTGTCTCTTTAGACTAAGATGATATTCAAATGGATGGGAGTTGAATAGATAATTGATGTAGCATAGGTTTATTGAATCAAGGATGATATATTTAACCCCGTAAAGGGGAGTTATATTACATTTAAGTAATGGATATAGCAATGGTCTATATATATTGATTTTTATTGGGTATGATGTGTTAGTATTTATGGGTTTTCATTTGGCCTGTTGTAGTGAACCCTATATGGCTGGATAACTAGTAAAGAAATCGGATATGGGCCTACGTTTCCCATATATTTTTATCTCATATGGTTTATATTGATGCAAAATATCTATTGATATCCAATTCCACAAGGAAATTTCTTTTAATCAAGTGAATTGAGGTGTAATATTAGTCCATCCAGGTTCCAAATTCTCATGGGTATATAGGGAGATCATAAATAAATGTGTATATCCAAAACATCTTATATACATGGGTGTGTCTATGTTATTCCATTTATTGATGTGTTTTCTATAAATGTGTGTGGATAAGTGTTTCTCCGTAGTAAAATTTTCAACATATATAGTCATTTTTATTTATATTCTATTAAAAACAAATTATATTTCATATTTTGAGAATCATTATGGTCATACCACCAACAACATCAATATTACATGAATCTTCATTTAAGAATTAACTTGGATATACTTGACACATGACTAGGATTTCATTTTACTTATATTTCCCCATTGATTGATAATCAACATGATTGTGGAATTTCGAAAAAGAATGTCGGACTAAGTGTCATTTTTTTAGTTAACATATGGTAACCTAACATGATTTCTTGTATTATATCTATTAATAAATTATTGACTTATTTTTCATATAATAATAGATACTTTTGTTTATATAATGATATGTATTGGTGGTTCCATTCATATTTTTATTCTCACACATTCAACATGATCTGAAGTGGATGTTCAAAATCATATATTTATTATGTATTACCATATATATGTTATATATTGGATTTGAATGGTGTAGATAAATGATATTTGATTATGGGTTTGAGGAGGGATTGTAATTTATTGTTAAAACACCGTATATATTATTCTGCAGTTATTTTGGTGCATTATCATCCTAGTTTTAAATACTTTTGATGAATATATGTATGTATTGAATGGGAAAAATTATTATAGAATGTTAATTCAAATGTTATTTTTGGAATGATATTATTTTTAATTCTTTTCTCATTAATAAATTCTATATGATTGTTTTCATTTATCAATTATTTTAAATTATGATAATAAGAGTATTGTATCCCCAAATATTTTATTATTATGTCAAATTAGTCAATAGAATATAGATTATTTGGGGGGCGGGTGAGGACAGGTAGTGTTATCGACTTAGTGTATATTTTGAGAACATAGAAGAGGTGTTACAAAATTGTACAATGTATTATTTAGGTCGTATTAGTATTCGGTATATAATATATAGATATAGGATTATACATAACATATTATATTGATGAAACATATGCATCGATATCACATTTATAGTAAAAGACCAATTCAATAGGGGTATGTGATTTCTATTTTTTCATTTCTATGTTGGAGAAGTATATTCAATCGTGAAAATATTGGTTAAGCTTTTTATTTATTATTTTTTCTCAGGTTATTGTGGAAGGGGTGTGTCAGTTCCGGAATCATAATATGCATTTATGTTTACTATACAAGTATAGGATTCACCAGGAGAAAATAATAAATTTTAAAAATACAGTAATTTTAAGTAAATGGTTTTCAAGAATAAAAAATTTATATTTTTGTTTTTGATATTGGGGTCAATTTATTAGGGCATTAAGAATAATTTTTTTAGTATTTTGTCAAATTACATATTTATCATGTATTAATTCATTAAACCAACCACAAAAACTACAATTTGATAATTTTTTGATATATAATTATTACATTTAGAATATTTATATATTATATCGCTATTATAGGTAAATATTATAGATATATTGATTGTGTTTAGTTTGGTATTTGAAAATAATGCTCATGGTTGGGTTTTATATCATTGAGAGTATTTGGTTGGTTAAAACCCATCATGTGGGACAATATATAAGTTATATTCCCTTGATAAAATGATATATATCCCTAGATGGTTTGATTTAAAATGATATAATGATTACGGTCGGTACCTTTGACTATTAAATGATCTATCATGGGATATTGGTCAGCAGAATAGTAAATCTTCCATTCCTTAAAGGTAAGTGGAGATAATGTCCACTTCTTAAAAAACCCATAATCACTTCATTTGTAATGAGGGTTTAACTTTCATAAATTTACATAATATTTTATGTTTTTAGTGAATTAGAATTAAAACATATATATCAATCCCATACATTATACTATAGACATATCCACTTAGTGTTTAATTTGTCTACAAAATACAAATATCTTAATTTTAAAAGGTTGTTTAATTAATGTCAATTTATCTTTATTTAAAATGACCCATCACAACTGATATATTTACCATTATATAGTTCATACCTATCTTTATTCCATATAAAAAAATTTAAAAATTAGGATGATCACAAAATATTACCAGGTTATAAAAAGGGAGAGGAACACATTGGTTCATTTGATAAAAAAAATTAAATGAATACAAATTTTTCCAATTTTTACAATAATATTTTAAATAAAGTATTAATTTCTTATTTATTAATTCTTATTTATTTCTAAAAAAATCATGAAACTTTTTTTCACAAGAATTATAGAAATATTATAACCCAAAGAGATTATTATTTAAATTAGAAATGCTGGAAAAAATTCCTAAAAAATAACCTTTCACCTTCAAAAGGGTCGTCAATTTTCATAATACATTATCTAATGTGTTTTCCATGTGAAATAAAAAATTTCATCAATTTTTTTCATGAATATAAATTTAATGTATGTTCATTGGGACATAATATTTATATCAATCATATAATAACTCATACAAGCAATATTACTAATGAAATAACGTACTCACTCATATATATAATGTATTTGTGGAGATCAAAATCATTTCCCATTGAATTAATTCTAAATATCAATATCACCCATTATCATGTATAATATTTATCAATTGTAAAAAACCAAAAAATAAATAAATATTCAAATCTTATAATAAATAATTAAAAATATCTTTTTGAATAATTATGCTAGAGAACTTTTGAGATTCACCGAAAATTAAGGAAAAAATAATTTTTTTACATTAAAAATGATTTCATGCAAAAGTACATGAAGAATGAAAATATAAAATTTTAAATGAAAATATATGTATAATTTTTAGTGATAATACCTAAATAATAATAGTAATTATAGTGTAAATTTGTTTCACTCCCCATACATTAATAATGATTCATTTCACACATTTCACAAATAACCCTATAGAAATTTTAGAAAAGATAACAAATTTAACCCCTAAAAGATATAAGGAACTGACATTAAACATTACTTATTCTTGATTAAATTCAATAATTGGACATTATTTCACATTGAAAATTATTTCTGGTTTAGATCATTAGATAATTAGCCTATAACTTATACATGAAAACTTAAATATTACAAGTAGACACTTCTACTAACTATACATTTTTCTCATAAAATAAAAACACTTTAAAAAGAACATGGTATTGATTCATGTTTTAATAAAATAACTTATCCATGATCCCATCATTATCTATATTCTTATTTATTTTTGTGGAAAAAAATTTCAAAACATGAAATGAGAATATGATTCTATGGGACACATATAGAAGTAAAACTGTTAATCTTGGAAAACCTGAAAACCATGAGTAATATATCATAAAGTAATACTTATCACCTTTAAGAATTAGTAAATATATGTAACTAAATATAAAATCATTGCTAACCCTTTTCATTACCAATAGATTACCATAATTCTAATAAGAAGTATCATATAACATATAAAGGTATCTTGGGACATAAACATACATGAATGGAATAACTATACGATCAACTTCTACACATATCACTAAATAAAATATCCTACATCCCAATTCCATAATAAATTCATTCGATGTAATAACGTAGCCACCTATCCATGGTGTATCACAGAACCACCCATCAATGGTCTATCAGGTAACCATTCATCTTTGGTTTATCACGTAACGACTTGTCAAATGTCGAAGTACCATTCTATAATCATCACACATAAAAGAATGTAAATATCAACATTTCACTCATAATATTTCATTTTTAGTCACAAAAATAATTTCATGATATAAAAATAGTAAATCTACTTTCAAAACCATTTTCAATGCCAAACCAGCCAAAAAGGGAATAAGGGATTTCTTTTCTATTTAAAACATTAAGTCTTATAAAGGAATACACATATCAAATAACGGTTATAGCAATGGAGGAGTTGTTGTTGTCACAAATGTTAAAAACCTTCCTTTTCATCCTTTATTAAAATTATTAATTGAAAAAATACTCTCATTGAATGAAATAAAAATTAAAATGTTTTTATTATACAACGTATAAAAGAAGGCAGTGTATAACATCAAAATATTCCTCAATGAAAGTGGATCGGGATGAAGTCCCTTACATCGAATCTGACTTGTCTAATACGTTCTTTATATACCTTCATATTAAACATAAGTTAATTTCAATTTTTTATAAACTTTTTTATTTTTAATTCATTTTAAATTAATTTTTATCATGTTATAAAATTTATATAATATATCATGTTCGTATCTGTCATTTTGTCGATATTCGGTACTTGAGTCGAAAATGAAATTTGTTCATGTAAATTTTCCATGTGGTTGAAGTACAACATCTCTAGAATGTTATTCACGATTTAAATATCATATACATCCAGTATATACATATTTATAATATCATAATATTTAGATATATGAAATGAAATGTAGTGTTCAGGGAGAGGGTAGGTCGTAAGTATGCAAGAACACTACATTCATTTTTTTCTTATTAAAATAATAATAATCAAATGATATAAAAGTATATTATTATACCAATATTATATTAATGTCATTTATGTCTCAGATGTTTAATAAAACCAGCCTTTATACATTCCATTTACAGCATGAACGATTCATATCACTTTGAGGGGGTAGTTGTCCACACTTCCTCAAAATAAATTATCATATTGACACATAATGGAAATCATAAAGGTTTGTTATAAATAAAAAATTCGTATAAATAGTGTCAGTATAAATATAAAATATATTATATATAAATATAGTTCCATCATAATTTCCATCATGATATGTGATATGATAAAATTGAAGAATAATCATTTCCTGAGGCAGTAGTTCGCTCTACACAGAGACATTATATTTTATATCAATTGGATGGAGGGGTCTATAAGGTTAGGTCAAACCCATAGCATAAAAACATCATAATAAATTGATTATACTGGTGTTGGTATTATAGAATGGAATAAAGAGATATTGGTTGGTGTAGTGGTAAAATAAAGGAAAGGAGTATGATAGAAGACTTTATCTCAAAATTGGGAAACTCCTTATTTATTTGAGACAAAAGGCTTCATTGAGTTTCCTTCCTCCCATTTTCAGGATTCAAGGAGTAAGGTATGGATGTTTGGAGATTATTTCAGTAGAATTTGTATGATCCAATGGTCTTGAGATGTGTTAGTATGTGGGTATAGGTGGTGTCCTTTTATAAGAGGGAGTAGGAGAACATTAGGAATGAATTGAAATATTAATTTATTAAAAACTTATTTCTTAATTATAATGGATAAAAAGTGATATATTTAGAATATATGATGAAAATGGGTATAAATCCTCTCAACCAAAAATATTTAGACATGTTTAGGTCACAAAATTAAACTTCTCTTTTAGCATTAACCCTTACTTGAAAACATTAACTCTCACCATGTCTTCTTGTATTTTACCAATATATGGTTACTATAGATAACATAAAATGAGAATTGAAAAAAAATTGGATAATTAATTAAATTTTCAACATTATATAAGTCATTTGGCTGAATATTATATTTTTATGAGTATTATATAATTTAATAAAATAGTATTTGGTTTAAAAAATCGTTGATGTTAATTCTGACACTATTTAGTAGTATATTTTCGTTATAGTCATAACAACTTGATTTATTCAAACCAAAGGCATTATATCATCCCCACATGATAATTTAATCCCAATAATTCTTTTATGGAATCAAAATGTTCAAATTAAATTTATTTTAATGTTCTTAATATCATTTATTTTAATTTTTTATTAATAAAGAAAATCACTTCAACATCATTGTGTCATAAATAAATTATTTATTTAATGAATAAAACATATAAATAAAATACCATGACGTAGGAATTTTTTTTATATTTATAACTAATGTATATTTTCAAAGATATAAATTATATAACTACACATTAAAATTGTTTTAGTAAAAAGATACATGTTTGTGTTATATTTTTCGTTACTTTAAATTAATTATTATAACATGTCATTTTCCCACTCAAATGACTTCTAAATATCATAAATTTGTCCTAAAGAATTTTTTGGTCACCCTTTAATCATAAAATAATTTTTTGACACGTGTTAGAGTATTTTAGTATTATAATAATATTATTTTTAACCTTATTTAACTAATTTACTCTTTAACCATGGTAAATAAAAAGATTTACTAAAGTTACTATTCATAATGTCCAAAAATAAAAGATACCTATGTAAAAAATTTGAACCATAATATTCAAAATATGGAATAAATTTTTCCAAATTCAAAACACATAAATTTTACTAATTAATTTAAAATTAATTCACATTGTCCAAACAAGAAAGCATGGTTTTAAGAAGTAAAACTATCAAATGATTGACATTTGTTTATGTCCAATTTAAATGTGAAATAGAATCTAATGACCAAACTTGTATGAAATAATAAAAATATAATCCATTTAAACTATAAAACCAACTAAAAATACAATATAACTATATAAATAAATTAGTTTAAAATTCATTTTTGAATTAAAATCCAGTATCTTCATTATTCATTAAAATATGGATTTTAATCAAAAAACGCCAAAATTTAAAACAAATTAAATTTTTATTTCCCACTTCTAAAAAAGAAGTTTATATTGTCTTATAAACTTATAAAAGTGAGAAAAACAATAATTTAAAAGGTTTATCCATCGAAAGACAGTAAATAAACCTTTTAAAAATATTAGAGTATTTTATGCTTAAAATTGGATTCATTCCTATTTTATGTCTCTAATATTTATTGGATAAATGTAAAAATATTTGGCAAACATATATAATAATATTGTATTTAGTTCTATATATTCCAGTTAATACAACATATTGTCATCAACTACCATTTAAAATAATAATATTATATTATTATTATTTTTTGATATAACTCAATGTTGTGTGCAACATAAGATTTTGGAGAAAAACACTATTGTGTGTTGAGTATGCTATCGTACACAGTGTTTTATTTAATTTAAAATTAATATCTTGTTCATAAATATTAATATATATAAAAAATTTATTATTCTATTAATACTTGGGATGTTACATCCTTCCCCCATTTTGGATATTGCGTCCCCAAAAATTTTATTTACTTATCATATAATTGGGGGTATTTATCCCTCATGATATTTTTCGATTTCCATGTTACCTCTTCAAACAAATGGTTTCTATAACGACCCATACATTACATATATTTTTAATACTTCAAAATTGAATTACACTTATTACAACATATAACAAAACCATGAAAGGACCACATAGGTATAGTGTCTTTAGTAACTGGGAAACATAAACAACTGGTTCATAAAGCATCTACATTGCCTCCCATTTATTTCATCATATATAGAGTCCCTTTTGGCATATCTTACTTAATAACCTTCTTCCTGACCTGGGTAAAGAAAACATACAAAAGGGTGAGCTCAAATGCTCAGTAAGGGTAAACAAAAGAAATATCAATCACATCATATTCATAAGAACATAACATTTTAGAAATCTTAACCTGCAAAAGAGATCATAATTTCATTACATGGGATAGATCATAGTAGTGAGATGTAAACCCAATAATCATAACATAAAACATGAAGCTTTGTGGCATACACACATAATCATAGGGAATCATTTCTTATTAGTCAAGACTCATTGCCAAGACTATCTTAGTGGACAAAGTCCATTTCTGAACCGAGTTCAGTCCTCGTTTCAGTCTTGTTTCACTGAACCGGTTTAACCTGCCGTTCCAGCCATGTCTATCTCATGAGATATAAAATCTTTACCCAATGAATTTGAGGGATATATAGGTACCATCAATTTCATAATAATACCATTCTTATGTGTGCTACAAAATCTTAAGTCATACATCATTGCATAACCCATGTAATAAAATTGGGATTCTTAAACATCATGACATCATAAAACAATTCATATAAGATAAAGGAATTCATAAAAATAATTACATCACAACATAATCAAATAAATTCAATGATAGGGATAGAAACAGAGACCTATATTATCTTAGATGGAAAATAATTTTGATAAAACACTTGAACTCCATTCTTGAGGAAAATATCCTTTCTACTTCAAAAACATTTTCCTTTCTTAACATGTCATAAAATTTTGAACTAAAATAACTTGATTAAAAATAAACTTGAAAACTTGTAAAGGAAGATTCTTGGAAATATTGTTTTAAAAATCCATTCATGCCGTATAAGTTAAAAAACATTCTTCTCATACTTTTGTCAGAAAAGTCAAAAAGTACCTCATACGAAAGATGAAAAAAGATTCCTTTCATATCTTTTACTAAAAACTCACCGAAGGGTAAAATTGGATTTAAACAATTGTAGGTGGATGGAAACAATATTACATATTGTGGAAACATGGATGTGGATGATAAAATACACCTAAGTAAATAGCAAAGTATAAACAATCTCGGATAAAATGAGATTGTGATATCATCCCTTACCTTAGGTCCGATTTTCTTTGTAAGTGTCCGAACCTCCTGTATAATAATTCAAATAATGTCATTGAACTATTCCAGAATCATACTCATTGTTATGATATCATATATGGTCATATTCTTAGCTTCTTATTAGTAATATTTCATTTTTACTTGTTATTCGGGTGTTTATTGCATTTTGTTCTTATGCATGTTTTGTCAAATAAATTCTTATTCTTATTTTAGGTTATAGATACCTCATTTCCAGAATGGTATTAGTGTAATATATATCAAATTCATTCATTAAATTAATTTATATAATCATTATGCAATGAAGATCATGTAGAACGAGTCGCATCACATCGTGGAGACAGTATGCCGTACGTACGCACGATCAATGATATCATTCCCATGATCGTGGAATTGTTTTGGAGTGTATGTATACTATTTCAGAATCAATATAAATTTACAATAATCATATATAGACATTATTTACACCATTATACCCATCCATGTAAGGTGGTGGTGGAAAATATAATACACCATGGCGTGGAGACGGTATTCCGTACGTACGCACGCGCGGTGATTTCATTTTCCGTAGGATGGATAGATGGTGAAATAGGGTTGTTTAATACTTATAAAAACATATCAGTATATGAATGATACTGATTTTATTACTTCATAATGAAGCAACTAATGAAGAAGAAGTGGAAGAATAAATAGAGTTGAAAGATTCGGTAACGGACATTACCTCTTCTTTGAAGCGCCTTTTTGAGACCTCCTTTTAGGGCACTAAAATTGGTTTTTAAAGAAAACCAGGACCTCTAGGATGTTTCTAGGGAAGTGGACAAGAGAATTTGGTAGGGTTTGGCCGTGATTTAAGGCTAAAAGTGGTGTGAGGAAGAGAAGGAGGAGGTGCCCTTTTATAAGGGAGGAGAGGGGCATCTTTGGAAAAACTAAAAATATTATTTTATTATAACGTCATATTCAGTTTTAAATTGCCCCAAATTAATTTATTTCGAATCTAAGGTGGGGATGGGTCGAACTCCTTTCATCCAATAGAATTTATACAAGTTTAGTTTCCTATTTTAACCTTATCATTTAGATTTAACTTTAAGTTAAATAATTTTACTTTTACCTTGTATTTTTGTGTTCTTACACTATAAGGTTAATAAACTTACTATAACAAGACAAACTAACCCCAAGTTGTTTATTATTAATATATATAACCTTATCTAAGTCATTTGGCCGAACATTAGATTTTTAGGAATAAAATAACAATTAATAATATAATATTTGTTTTAAAAAATATTTTATGTAAATTTTGACACTATTTTGTAATTGATTTTTGTGAAACTCATAACAGAATGATTAATTATAAAAAATTTAATTAAAACAATAATAAAATGTCATATTAACCTAGAAAGGTAGTGGAATTCATTAAAAGTCTCAAATTATACTTATTTGGGTATTTATAACATCAATTATGTCAATATTTCATTAGTAAGATAATTACTGCATCATCATTGTGTCATAAATAAATTAACTTATTTAATGTCAAAAAATTAAAAATAAAATATCATTATGTAGGAAATCTTTTTGTTTTTCTAATTAATATTTATAGTCTAATTTATATTCTGTATAACCCTATATTAAAAATTATTTACTTATTAAACATAGATTTTAACTATTTTAACCCTTCTTTAAATAAATTAATAATAAATGTCCTAATCTAATCCATGTGGGACTAAATGGTCATATTTTATTCCTAATGTTGTTTTTGGACGCATTAAACTTATCCAATAGAATTAGGATATGTGTTAGGGTAACAATAATATCATTTTTACTCTTAATTACCCTATTTACTTTTAACCGTGGTAAATAAAAGTAAAAAGTTACTATTCACCAAAAATTAGTTTCATCTCATTGAACCACATTTTACGTACTGACATCAAATGTGTCTCTTGGATTCTTGAAATTCCACTCATAAAAGAGGAAAAATTATTTTTTATGTAAATTTGCAAATTCTCCTAGGAGGTGGGTAAAAGACGGTGAAAAGTTCAATAAAATTTTCATATATCTAAAATTATTATAAAATTACTCCAATGAGTTACATTTAACTTATATAGGTATTTTGTATAAATTTTGACCTAAAATAAATTTAAATAAAATAAAAAATTATTTAAATAAAAAGTCGGTTTTTAAATAGTAACCGAGTGTTTTCACTATTCATCAAAAATTGAATGTTTTCAGAAAAATACCAAAATTTCTCCCTAGGCTAATTTCGATATTTGGAATCCAAAAATGAAGTCAATTTTGAAAAATAAAATTTACAAAATTTCAAAAAGTGGGTATTACTATTCATAACGGCTAGTTTTAATACTATTGTAATAGCATATCGTTGTTTAGTGAAACTCGGTATCGCGTACGACGCAAGCAATCGAGGAAGGTCGCAATTGTGTGTAAATCAAGCCAAGATAGTGTTGTGTGTAGTGAAATATTCCATTGATGATTAATATAACATAAAAAACAAAATATTTCTCATAAAAGTCTCGGGTGTTACATTCTACCCCCCTTAAAATGAATTTCGCCCTGGAAATTCGTCACATTGTAATAAACAGATGAGGATACCTCTCTCTCATCATATCTTCAAGCTCCCATGTAGCTTATTCTAATTGGTGGTTACTCCATAAAACATTCACCAAGCGAGTGGTCTTGTTCCATAAGACTTTTTCACTACGATCGAGAATCTATATCGGCTGTTCTTCATAAGAATGATCTTGTTCTAGCGGTACAACTTCTGAGCTGAGTACATGTGAAGGATCAGGTATATACTTTATTAGGAGAGATACATGGTACACATCGTGAACTTGAGAGAGATTTGGTGGAAGTGCCAATCGCTAAGCTACCTTCCCAACACGATCCAGTATTTCGTAAGGACCGATATATCTAGGGCTCTCAACTTTCCCTTGCTTCCAAATCTCATGACCCTCTTCCAGGGAGATATCCGTAATAACACTTTATCACCCACTTAAAACTATATGTATTTTATTCGGTTGTCGGCATAAATTTTTTGTCAACTCTGAGCTGCTCTTATGTGTTGTTGAATAGACCGGACCTTTTCTGCCATCTCATCAACAAGATCAGGTCCTAATAGCTTTCTTTCCCCAACATCATCCCAGCAAGTTGGAGTCCTGCATTTCCTTCCATAGAGAGATTCATAAGGAGCCATCTGAATACTGGAGTGAACGCTATTATTATAAGAAAATTCCACCAAAGGTAGGTGTTGATCCCAACCACCTATGAAATCCATAGAGAAAGCTCTCAAAATATATTCTAGAGTTTGAATCGTCCTCTCAGACTGACCATATGTCTGAGGATGATAAGAACTGCTGACACTCAACTCTGTATCCAGATTATGTTGAAGACTTCACCAGAACTTTTAGGTAAACCTTGGATCCCGATCAGATATAATAGAAAGTGGTACTCCATGCAATCTTACCACTTTTTTTACATATATACTGGCAAGCTGATCTAGAGGGAAATCCTCTATAATAGCAATGAAGTGTGTAGACATTGTAAGACAACCAACTATGAATCAGATAGCATTATTTCCTTTGGATGTTTTAGGAAGTCTGGTGACAAAGTCCATAGTGATGTTTTCCCATTTCCATTCAGGTATGGGTAATGGTTGTAACATTCCCTTATACTTCTGTCTCTCAACTTTAACTTGCTGACAAACCAAGCATCGAGAGGCATATTCAGAAACATCTCTTTTCATGCCATCCCACTAGAATTACTCTTTAAGGTCCCTATACATCTTCGTGCTTCCAGGATGAATAGAGAATGAAGAACTATGAGCCTCATCCAGATGCTCCTTCTTTAATTCAGGTATGGGAGGAACACAAACCCAATTCCTGAACTTTATTATCCTATCACAATAAAGGTTGAATTCAGAAACATTTTTCACCTTCTTTTGTAACTCTACATCTTCTTTATGTGCCTCTTTAATCTTCACATGTATAGATGGTTGATAATTCATTTGAGAAAGATAAGATTTTTCCCTTTCCATTATAATTCTAGGATCCATCCTTTGTAAATCCATAAATATTGGATCTTTTGTGATCCTCATCATGGATAAACTAGCATGGTCTTGTCGACTTAATGCATCATCCACCTAGTTTTCTTTCCCAAGGTGGTAATGGATTGAGCAGTTGTAATCCTTAATCAGCTCCAACCATCTTCTTTGGCACATATTCAGCTCCTTTTTTGTGAAAATATACTTTAAACTTTTATGATCAGTATAAATGACACACCTTTCTCCTTAAAGATACTGCCTCCAAATATTTAATGAAAAGATTACCGCAGCTAAGTCCAAATCATGAGTTGGGTAATTTTTCTCATGGATTTTCATATGTCGTGTGGCATAATCTATCACCATGTCATTTTTCATAAGAACACACACCAATCCCTTCATGGATGCATCAATGTAGATCACAAACCTTTCTCCACTACAAGGAAGTGTGAGAACAGGTGCACTAGATAACCTTCTTTTCAACTCCATGAAATTCTCTTCACATTCATCCGTCCAAACAAACTTAACTCCTTTACAAGTAAACTTTCTGAGTGTATTAGATAATCCTGAGAAATATTTCACAAAACGTTGATAATATCCAGCCAAACCAAGAAAAATTCGGATCTCAGTTACTATTGTTGGTCTCAACCATCATTCAATATCCTTTATTTTTGCTAGATCCACAGATATCCCCTCTTTTGAGAGTATGTGACCCAAAAATGAAACTTTTAGAATCCAAAATTCACACTTGGTAAATTTTTCATAAAGCTTCTCCTTTCTCAGGGTCTTCAATATAATTCTCAAGTGATCTTCATGTTCTTCCGTACTATTTTAATATACAAGAATATCATCTATAAAGACTACCAGAAACTGATCAAGATAGTCTCTAAATACACTATTCATAATATTCATGATGATAGAAGGGGAATTAGTATGACCAAATGGCATCACTATAAATTCATAGTGTCCATACCTTGTACAGAAAGCCTTCTTTGGTATATCCTCTCTTTTGACCCTTAATTGATGATACCCAGAACGAAGATAAATCTTGGAAAAGTATTGAGCTCCACATAGTTGGTAAAATAATTCATCAATGCATGGGATAGGATATTCTTTCTTGATAGTGACCTTGTTAAGTTCTCAATAATCAATGCAGAGTCACATTGATCCATCTTTCTTCTTAACAAATAGAACAGGTCCTCCCCAAGGTGACGCACTAGGGCGTATGAATCCCTTATCAAGATTCTATTGAAGTTTCTTCTTCAATTCCTGCAACTCAATTGGGGCCATTCTATAATGTGTCTTTGAAATAGGCAAAGCACCTGGTATGAGTTATATTGAAAACTCAACTTCACGATTTGGTGGAAGTCCCGGGAATTCCTCCGGAAAGACATCATTGAACTCCCGTACAATGGAAATATTCTTAATCGTGAGTTTCTCACCAACCATTTGAGATAAATAACCTTCATTTAGTTCAATCAAGACCCATAAGATGGAAGAAATTTACACTAGAAGGTTATGTTCATCCTTGCATCGATAGAAGATCATAGATTGATCTGGAATATGAAATGTGACTTCCCTTCTTTGGAAATTGATATGAGATCCATATAGAGAAAGCAAATCCATGCCAAGAATCACATCAAATTCCACTATAGGAAGGATCACAAGATTTTCAGGAAGCACTTTCCCACAAACTTCAATCGGAGAAGAATTATAAACTTTTGATGCGACTATTGTGACATTAGGAGTTGTCACAGCTAACTGAACATCCAATTGTTGAGGTAATACGGTGATACCATTAGAAGATTATTTAGAAATAAAAGAGTGGGTGGATCCAGAATCAAATAAAACATTTTCTACTTTAGAATGGATGGTAAGTGTACCTTTCACCACTTCGTTATCGTAATCCACATTGCTGATAGAAATTGCATGTGACTTTCCTTTGTCTTTAGCCTTAGGAGTTTGTTGACGTCGACCATCATCATCAACCCTTGGATTTGGGCATTGATTGGAATAATGCCCCATCTCCTTGCACTTGTAACATTGAAGTGTAGGAGGTGCACTCTATGTAGCCTTTTCATTGTTCGCATCACTAGACATCTTCTTCCCATCATTGCGGAATTCAAATGCCCGATGACCTTCTTTTTAGCATTTGAAACATTTACTTGTCCCTTTAAGACAAATCCCTCCATGTTTCTTTCCACAATTTGAGCATGAGGGAAAACACATCTTCTTTTTAGTGTGCTCTTTATATTTTCCTTTGAATTCCATTTTCCTCTTCTTATCAAACCCATATGAGTGACGGGTTACTCCAATCTCCATCTCAACATTGAGAGCACATCGAATGATTTCATCGTAGATATTGATGTCTTTTATGGCTAATGCCCTTTGAAGACTTGGTTTGAAGCCACTAAAAAATCGATCGATCTTACTCTCAGGTGGGATAATAATACCAGAAGCATACCTTGCAAGCCTTGTAAAATTTTCTTCGTAGGTACCAACAGAGTCATCATTCTTTTGTTTTAGTTATAGAAACTCCTTCTCCATCTTTGTTCGAAGAATATGAGGGATGTACTAATTGAAAAATATGTTCTTGAACTCGTCCCATTCCATGGACTCAATTTCATCTCTTTGCCTCGTATTCTTGATGAGATTCCACCATTGATCAGCATCACCATCCAAACGATACAGAGCTAAGATGACTTTATCATGTTCAGAGCATTGAAGAACTGAAAATATATTTTCAGTAGTACTAATCCATTTTTCAGAAACTAATGGATCAGTAGACCCACTGAATAAAGGTGGATGCTGCCTCATAAAGGATTCAACAGAATTTTTCTCCCTCCTTTGCTCGTTTGGAAGTCCATCTTGATTCATAGCTTGAGAAAGTTGTGTGAGCTTGGATACAAGATTTTTCATTCCAGCTCCCATAAAATTTGGTTTCTCAGGGGGACAATCATTGCATTTCCCGTCGCATTCCGCATTAACACAGTTCCTTAGGGTTCAAGCCATTCACTAAAACCAAGAAGAATAGTGTGAGTAACAATAATTATAATAGGAAAACCACATAATCAAAAATAAAATTTCACACTTAAGGTCTTATCCTAGGTTATTCATGGACAATTCTAAAACACTAAGATTGTGTTCTATGCTTAGACTTATCCTTATGAATCTTACTAAGGCTTTCACATCCTAGTTTCCAAAGGTTGACTATACCTTTCCTCTGATAAAAACTATAACGACCCATACTTTACATACATTGTTAATACTTCAAAATTGAAGTACACTTATTACAACATATAACAAAACCATGAAAGGACCGTATAGGTATAGTGTCTTTAGAAACTGGGAAACATAACCAACTGGTTCATAAAGCATCTACATTTCCTCCCACTTATTTCATCATATCTAGAGTCCCTTTTGGCATATCCTACTTAATAACCTTCTTCCTGACCTGGGGAAAGAAAAAATACAAAAGGGTGAGCTCAAATTCTTAGTAAGGGTAAACAATGGAAATATCAATCACATCATATTCATAATAACATAACATTTTGGAAATCTTAACCTGCAAAAGAGATCATAATTTCATAACATGGGATAAATCATAGTAGTGAAATGTAATCCCAATAATCATAACGTAAAACATGAAACTTTGTGGCATACACACATATTCATAGAGAATCATTTCTTATTAGTCAAGACTCATTTCCAAGACTATCTTAGTGGACACAGTTCATTTCTGAACCGAGTTCAATCCTCGTTTCAGTCCTATTTCACTGAACCGGTTTAACTTGCTGTTCCAGTCATGTCTATCTCATGAGATATAAAATCATTACCAAATGAATTGGAGGGAGATATAGGTCCCACCCATCTCATAATGATACCATTATTATGTGTGCCCCAAAATCATAAATCATACATCATTGCATTACCCATGTAATAAAAATGGGATTCTTAAACATCATGACATCATAAAACAATTCATATAAGATAAAATAATTCATAAAAATAATTCTATGAAAATATAATCAAATCAATGTAATAATAGGGATAGAAACAGAACCCTATATTATCATAGATGGAAAATAATTTTGATAAAACACTTGAACTCCAATCTTGAGGAAAATATCCTTTCTACTTCAAAAACATTCTCCTTTCTTAACATGTCATACAATTTTAAACTAAAAGAAGTTGATTAAAAATAAATTTGAAACCTTATAAAGGAATATTCTTGGAATTAATTTTTTAAAAATCCATTCACGCCGTATAAGTTAAAAAAAACATTCTTCTCGTACTTTTGTCGGAAATGTCAAAATGTACCTCGTACGAAAAACGAAAAAATATTCCTTTCATATCTTTTACTAAAAACTCACTGAAAGGGAAAATTGTATTTAAACAAATGTAGGTGAATGGAAACAATATTACATATTGAGGAAACATGGATGTGGATGATAAAATACACCCTAGTAAATACCAAAGTATAAACAATCTTGGATAAAATGAGATTGTGATATTTTCCCTTACCTTAGGTCCGATTTTCTTCATAAGTGTCTGAACCTCCTGTATAATGATTTAAATAATGTCATTTACTTTTTCCAGAATCATACTCATTGTTATGATATCATATATGTTCATATTCTTAGCTTTTTATTAGTAATATTTCATTGTTACTTGTTATTCGGGTGTTTATTGCATTTTGTTCTTATGCGTGTTTTGTCGAATAAATTCTTATTCTTATTTTAGGTTATAGATACCTCATTTCCAAAATGGTATTAGTGTAATATATATCATATTCATTCATTAAATTCATTTATATAGTCATTATGGAGTGAAGATCATGTAGAACGAGTCGCATCACATCATGAAGACGGTAGGCCGTACGTACGCACGAGCAATGATATTGTTCCCATGATCATGGAATTTTATTGGAGTGTATGTAAGAATCAATATTACTTTAAAATAATTCAATATAGTCATTATTTACACCATTATACACATCCAAGTATGGTGATGGTGGAAAATAGATTACACCACGGCGTGGAGACGGTATTTCGTACTTACGCATGCGCGGTGATTTCGTTTTCTATAGGATGGATAGATGGTGAAATAGGGTTGTTTCATACTTATAATAACATATCAGTATATGAATGATACTGATTTTATTACTTCATAATTAAACAACTAATGAAGAAGAAGTGGAAGAAAAAATAATGTTGAAATAATCGGTAACAGACATTACCTCTTCTTTGAAGCGCCTCTTTGAGACCTCCTTTTAGTGCACGAAAATTGGTCTTTGAAGAAGTCCAGGACCTCTAGGATGTTTATAGGGAAGTGTAGAAGAGAATTTGGCAGGGGTTGGCCGAGATTGAAGGCTCAAAATGTTGTGAGGAAGAGAGGGAAGAGGTGCCCTTTTATAAGGGAGGAGAGGGGCACCTTTGGAAAAACTAAAAATATTATTTTATTATAAAGTCATATTCGGTTTTAAATAGCTCCAAATTGATTTATTTCTAAGCTAAGGTAGGGATGGGTCGAAATCCTTTCATCCAATAGAATTTAGACATGTTTAGGTTCCTATTGTAACCTTATCATTTAGATTTAACTTTAAGTTAAATAATTTTACTTTTACCGTGTCTTTTTGTGTTCTTACACTATAAGGTTAATAAACTTACTATAACAAGCCAAACGAACCCCAAGTTGTTTATTATTAATATATATAACCTTATCTAAGTCATTTTGATGAACCTTAGATTTTTAGGAATAATATTATAATTAATAATATAATATTTGTTTTAAAAACTATTTTAGGTCAATTTTGACACTATTTAGTAATTGATTTTTGTGAAAATCATAACAGAATCATTAATTATAAAAACATTAATTAAATCAATACTAACATGTCATATTAACCTAGAAAATTATTGATTTATTAAAAAGTCTTTAATTATATTTATTTGGGTATTTATAACATCAATTATATCAATATTTCATTAATAACATAATTACCGCATCATCATTGTGTCATAAATAAATTTAATTATTTAATATCTAAAAATTACAAATAAAATATCAATATATATGAAATCTTTTTAGATTTCTAATGAACATTTATAGTAGAATTTATCTTATATATAACCCTATATTAAAAATTATTTACATATTAAACCTTGATTTTAACTATTTTAGCCCTTCTTTAAATAAATTAATAATAATTGTCCTAATCTAATCCATGTGGGCCTAAATGGTCATATTTTATTCCTAAGGTTGTTTTTTGTCGAATTAAACTTATCCAATAGAATTAGGACATGTGTTAGGGTAATAATAATATCATTTTTACTCTTAATTACCCTATTTACTTTTAACTGTGGTAAATAAAAGTAAAAAGTTACAATTCACAAAAAATTATTTTCATCTCATTGAACCACATTTTACATACTGACATCAACCATGTCTCTCGGATTTTTGATATTCCACTCACAGAAGTGATAAAATTATGTTTTATGTAAATTTGCAAATTCTCCTAGGAGGTGGGTAAAAGACGGTGAAAAGTTCAATAAAGTTTTTATATATCAAAAATTATTATAAAATTACACCAATTAATTACATTGAACATATATAGATATTATGTAACACCCCAAGATTTCATAGTGTGTTATTTCTTCAAAATAATTCAATAACTTGCACTACACGCAACACCGAGTTCAATCACAGCGTGACTTACAAAAAAAAGCCATTCAAAAGAGGTTATGAATAGTATTATCTAAATTTTAAACATTATATAATCCTTATAATTTTAGAATCCATATTATGAGTTTCTTAGATATAATTCAAGAACAAATTCATTTTCAGTATTGCACTTTTATCAACTTTTAATAGTGAACCCTTTTTAAATACAATATTTTAAACTTTTTGACTAAATGGGGCGTTACATATTATCTATCAATTTTGACCTAAAATAAATTTATATAAAATAAATAATTATTTAAATAAAAAGTCGGTTTTTAAATAGTAACCCAGTGTTTTCACTATTCATCTAAAATTGTATGTTTTTAGAAAAATACCATAATTTCACCCTAGGCTAATTTCAATATTCCGAATCCAAAAATGAAATCAATTTTGAAAAATAAAATTTACAAAATTTTAAAAAGTGGGAATTACTATTCATAACGACTAGTTTTAATAATGTTTTAATATCATATCGTTTTTTAGTGAAACTCGGTACTACGTACGACACAAGCTATCGAGAAAGGTCGCGATTGCGTGTAAATCAAGACAAGCTAGTGTTGTGTGTAGTGAAAGATTCCATTGATGATTTATATTACATTAAAAACAAAATATTTCTCATAAAAGTCTCAGGTGTTACAGTTTCCCACAAATCCTTTACCTGATGAATCTTCTTTTTCCGCAACACTTTCTCTCTATGGTCACGAATATATACTAGCTGTTCTTTATAAAAAATATTCTCTTCTAACTTAACTTCCTATTGACTAAAACCAGGAATATAATTTATCAACATCAAAAAATGAAAAAAAAAATTGTGTATCTAGGATAAAAATGGAGGTAAATACACTATGTAGGCAACCTATCCAACCATCTACAAGATTTTATATGATCAAGTGAACATCAGACTAAGATTTACCTTCTTACCAAAACACATCACACTTTTCCATGGAGAATCATTTGAAAAGACATGAAAACCTACCTTGAAAGAAATATAATTATTTTGGTTATCTGCATTACTTTTCTACCTTCTCTGATTTGTCCTCATGTGCTTCTGAATCGACTAAACTTTTTCTTCCATCTCATACACCAATTCTTGTTCCACCAACTTCCTTTAATGTGCTTCATTCAAGAATGTTGGAGTTTGACACTGATTAACATATAATGACTAAAATGGTTCCATCTATATAATGAAATGAAAAAAATTGTTATAAGAAAAATCAACCAAAGAAACATGTTTATCACATCATCCCTTGTAATCCCTTGAAAAATAACATATGATATACTTCAATGTTTTAATTTTTGGTTCTAACATTCCATCTAATAGATGATGAAAATATGTACTCATATCTTATTTAGTCCCCAATAACATATGAAGGTCTTCTTAAATGTTAAAATTAAACTTGTGACCAAAATAAGATTTAATATAGAGAGGATAACAATCACGATCAAATATAGTATCCTAAAATTAACAAGTCATCTCAATGGTCCCATCTCCACAAACAGCTCATTAAATGGACAGATGGTTGGAATGTTATGGATGCTTTTGTGAAGAGGTCCGACCCAGGTCCGGTTCTGTTCCAATCCCACACGCCATACATAGTCTGAACCACTGACAAACCTAACTTGTTCAACCCAAACTAGCCTAGCCCACTAGGTCACTTGGTCCATCTAGCAAGGCCACTATAGTGGTCCAGCCCCACTGGGCTGACTTGTTGGCACACGGGTTGGCTGAATCACCACAGGCGGTCTACCCGAACAATGTGACTCATACTCCATGTGGTGTCTCACCACGCCCAACATGGTTTAACTACCATTACATCTTACTCACGGCCTCATCATAGGCATGGGATACCCACAGACACCCTATCGATTTTGCGGGTACTCCAACACCTCCCCCTTGTGGATGCCCCACTGGATTTTTCCACCTCACCTCGCTGGCACTATCATCCTGCCTCATCATACCACTACACCAGACCCACACTGGTGATCCCTTATGTGGGCTTCGAGAATTCATCATTTTCTATAATTTGGCCTAAACATAGATATATGTTCCTCGTGACCGGATATACCCTATTGTGGACACGGCTCTCGGTTCGCCTCGAATCTTTATTTCCAATCATGCTCGAAAAAACCCAACAATTTCGAGCTAGGAACCATAGGATTTCCACTATGATGAATCTTTAAAATGGAGGTATAGTTTCACATAGAGAGGATTTATAATAGTGGGACATGTGTTCTTGGACAATAATCAAGATCCAAGGGATTGGGGTTAGAAAACAGATTAAATGAAATCCTACTAACCCACAACAGATCTCGTCATCAACATATGATCGATCAATGAGATAATATATTTGGGGATTAGTTTGATTTCATTGTTGAAATAAAAAATGGGGAAATAAAAATGGAAAAACCACCCTACATAGAGTTAGGATCCTTTTTTATGAAGAACGGATTCCATGTCGTCCTTTATCCTTGATTCATTGGGGTTCATTGAGAGAGCTCCTTCTCCACCAATCAAATGAATTGAAGGGTTAGGATAATAAACCTCAATTCTATGACTTTTTTTGTTAAATAGAAAATTGTTCTTTATTTGTATCTTAACATTAAATAAAATAAAACTTCATATTTTTTATTTATTAAAATGTCCAAAAATTTATTTTCACAGTCCACCCCCACTGGTTGATGTTATGCCCCACATAATGTAAATTCATTACTCTGAATGCAGTGGTGCCCTCATATTTCTTATATCGGATCCCATTTTGATGTCATTACAATTTTTCAGGAAATCAACATTCCTATTATATTTAATATTTTAGAATTATTCAACAAACTATTCCGTGCAATTTTTTGCATCAGAATCACATGTTGTCTCAATGCGTAGTCTCATAAAAATTCCATATAAAATATAAAAATTATACATGTAAATTATGAGATGTCACTAGGTCCATGATATCCCTCTAATTAATTTGTAATGTTGGAAGATAAATTTGGCGGTTATTTCTTGTGTACCTATGATCATTAAATCTAAGTACAATTGTGAGGGTTAAATAATGTATTACCATGAGGGTTATTTCAGGGTACCCATGATGGTTACATTATAAGTATTTTTAATAGGAAATTGATTCCCCATGATACCTATATGATTTAATTATTATATAATTCTTATTAAAATAATGTATTTTCACAATGTAAGTAATATATTTTCTAATCAATGAAAATTATATGTTACTATTATTTGTGAAAACTATAATTTTGTGAAAAAATAATGATATTATCATGTTTTAAATGAAAAATCTATAAGTCTCTTTTTTACATTCAAATTTCTTATTAATTTTATTAAGACCTTTGGGGAGAAAATATGTTCTCATGCATATGGAATTGTTTACTTTCAGTCAAAATATTATTTTGAAAAAAAAAGAATATTAATAATTATAGTGGACTAACAGTTTCATCCATTAATTTTTCTATCCCCTGTTAATATTGTGTACTTATACCATGTTTAAAAATTATTTTCGTAGGTTTTATGGGATATTTGATAGAAGGATAAGTTAATGAAGAAAATTGTGATACATTTTCTTGAAATAAAATCATGTGTCATTTTATGGTGTTTTTGTGTGTGGTAAAAGTGGATACTTTGTAAAACTCATTGAAAGGGAATTAAGGAAAGGGAATTATATTCTAAATTCACTATAACAAGTTATTTTTAAGGCTGGGTCCTTACGATCCAATGAGCATAACAAACACAAAACACATAGAATCTTTTATTTCCATTATAAAAACTCATAAAATATACTTTAGAAGATGCATTCAAAATATTATTTTGGATTCATTTTAAAATAATTATTAAAATAATTTTTCATTTGAAAGTTGCTAAAATAGAAAAATATGATAAGAATTATAAAATGATATTTTGTTTGAAAAATCATGATACCTTATAGAGAAATATTATAAATGATAAATGATTACAACAGTTGTAAATTTTTTTCATGTTCCATGGATTAAATAAATTATTTTCACACATTTAAAAAATAATCTTTATATGAAATATTAAAAATTTACTTTTTTAATAAATTAAAATGAATTTCATAGATTTTCTTAAAATGAATTCAAATATGAAATTGATGATTTTGTAACCCAATTATGACAAAGATAAATATTCTAGTATTTTTGATACGTATTCTAATCATTTTACATTTATAGATTACTGATGTAGTACATGTTTATTTTCCTTAGAGAAAAGATACATAACTAAATTAATTCATAAATTAAAATAAAAAATATCATAGAGTTATTAAATAATAGTAGTATTCTATGAATCTTGAATCATAATAAATTAATTCATAACCAAGTAGTAATTGAAACATATGAGAGGATTAGATCAGATGCGCAAAATGTTTAAACATAGGATATATTAATCAATGATATTTTTTATGAATATGAATACGGGTATGAGAACATGATAATAACCTAATAATGATATAATGAATAAGTTAATGTTCCATAGTTTTGAATCATCGAAACAAAATTCATAAATAATTACATTATTGTGTGAGTTTTGAATCCTCAAAAATAAATCACACTCCATGAGAATATATTATAAGTAGAAGAAATACTTTTTTGAAAAAAAAATTAAAATTTCTTCCATAGTGAATGATCACTGCAAATGTAACATCCCAAGTAAGTAATTAATAATAGATATTTTTATATATGTCTATTAATGAATTAGATAGTGTTTTAGAGGCTTAAAATGAAAATAAATCCAATCTTAAACATGGAATACACTAATATTCTAAAAAGATTGTTTTACTGCCTTATGATGGAAAACCCTTTTTAAATATATCTTTTGACAATTTTATAAACAATGTTTGTCAAAATGAACTTATTCTTTATGATTGGGATAATCAAAATTTACTTTGTGTGAATTTTTGGTATTTTTCTGACAATGATCATTTTTAATGAATAGTGAAAAATACTGCATTTTACATCAAAACTACTTCTTAATCTAATTTATTTATATTATTAGATTATCTTTTGAATTGGTTTTTAAGTGAAATTAGAATATATTTTTACCATTTAATCCAATGTTGGTCATTGGAATAAATTTTACTTTGAAATTGGACTTAAACTGGTATCAATCTTTTGATACTTATTGTTTCATAAAAACACGCTATTTGCTCTAACAGCAAGAATTAATTATTAAATTAATTAATGTAACTAATATGTTTTGAATTTTTTGAAATAGACTTCATTTTTGAATTTGGAATATCAAATATAACTTAGGGTGAATTTTTGGTATTTTTCTGAAAAACTCCAATTTTTGATGAATAGTGAAACCACTAAGTAGTAATCAAGCAAACTGATTTTTCAGTTAAATGAAAGTTTACCACTAATGTGTATTGAATTTTGAAAATCCTACATACATGGTTGTCATTAATATGTAAAATTTGGTTCAATGGGATGAATATAATTTTTTGGTGAATAGTAACTTTTTTTTCATTAATCGCGATTAGAGGTAATTAGTGTAGTTTAAGGTAAAAATAATGCTTTAATAAACTGAGATGATCTAGACACATGTCCTAACCCCTATTGTTTGTGTCATGGCCGACCAAGACAACCCATGGGTCGATTTAGGGGACCCCATGGAGCCACTTGGGTGAGATAATGACTTTAATGCCTTTTTTTAAATAAAGGTGAAAATGACACTAACATAAATTGTTTTACTAAAACATTTTTTATAAGGGGTTATACTAATTATATTTTTTTCTATAAATATTAATTAGAACTCTAAATAGATTTAATACATCATATTATTTTTTCATAATTTTTAGAAATTAAATAAATTAAATTATTTATGACATCATGATGATGCAGCGATGACCTCATTATTTAACGACTAAAATAAAATGGAAAGATAATGTAATATCTAAGACCTAAACTTGTCCAAAAACTATTGGATGGGAATATTTCTAAGCCATATCATCTTATCTTATAAATATATCAATGTGGGACATTATAAATTCGAAACACTTTTGAAAATAAAATAATAGTTTCATGATTTCCAAAAGTGCCCCTCCTCTCCTCTTATAAAACGCCCCCACCACTACCTCATTTCACACACTCCTCAAGCCTTAGGATCGGCCATCCCCTGCCCATTTACTCTCTCCAAATCCCTCTACTCATCCTAGAGGATACCCTTTGGGCAGAATCCTTTCAAAGGAAGCCTTTAGTCTCAAATTAAAAGGAGTTACACTTTTAAATGTAATTCATTCTCTCATGTTCATTTGTTTTATTTTGCTTCTCCAACCCCCTAAACTCTTTTTATTTACTTCGTTTGTAACAACACCAGTATCTTCAATATACTATGATGTTGTTATAAGATTTATTCGAGCTACATTCTCACACAACTACATCAAATGGTTAAAGAACATACGGTTTCCGTGGATGGCAAAATTCTGCCTCACGAAACGATGATTGTTCAATACTCATTTAACACCTTCAAAGGTGGACATTATGATGTCACTATTTTTATATATGATATATAATATGTTTATTCTTTCCTTAAGCTTCTGTATTTTTCATTTATGGCATACCATTATTGTTTCCATTATGGGTAAACGCGATATCTTCATTTTAGGAAGTGCGGACTACCGCCCCCTGAAAGTGATTTGATTCGTTAATACCATATGTGGGATGTGTAAAGGATAAAGTTAATGATATTAAATATGTTATTATACTGGAATTATAATATACTCTTATATAATTATGATTCCATTCTATAAAATACGAAATAGAAATGAAAGTAGCTTTCATGCGTACGTACAGCTTACCGTCTCCATGAACGATGCATTTCATTTCTTACCTCTAAATGATTATGTAATATTATAAATGCACGTATATACTGAATATATACGATATATATGATATATACATCATGATTATAATTCTGGATATAATGGATACATGAACAACTTGTAATTATAAAGGGTTTATTTTTGACTCAAGTACCAATGATCGTTAAAACGAGCGTTATTAACTTAAATAATTACATAGTGTTCATGACGTGGCAATAAGTGATATAAATGGAATAATGAACTTGAAGAAGTTTCTTAAACAAGTAGAAATTAACTCTAGTTTATTATTCAAGACATTAAAGAACGATCGAGTCAAGTCGGACCCGAGGTATGGGACTTCGTCTCAATCTCCTTTCATTGAGGCATATTTTATTTTATACACAACTTTCTTTTATACAGTGTATAAACCCCTTTGACTTTTATTTTTATTCAAAAGGAATCTTTTTCATACGAAGCGTTTACTAAATGAAAAAAGGGAATGTTTCGGTCGTACATATGCCGCGACAATGACTTCTCTGCCGTCGTGACCGTTATTTGAGTTTCGGCTTCCTTTACAAGCCAAACCTTCTTTTTAAAAGAAAAATAAATACCATTTTTTACTTTTATTTTATTTTGGTATTGAAAATGGTTTTCATAATATTTTTATTTCAATGTGTGGTATTGATATCTTGTGATTAAAAGGTGGAAATGTTATGTTTCCTTTATGCATGTTTTATGTGATACGATTATGTTGAGGTTCTTGGGCATTATTATGAATACGGGTGGTTCCGTAATTAACTAAGGGCGGGTGAGCCCGATATAGCTCTCCAATGCATTGGGTAACGCGAAGGAGTGAAATGTTAAGGTTTCTCCGAAGAGATTTTAGGGAATATACTGTGATGGGTATTCCAAATGTAACCAATAGGGTTACTCCCTACGTAAGAATGTTATGAATGCCTCATGTAACCTTTATGTCTTATGATTTCTATGATTTATTCATGATTTGATGAGGTATGTTAAAGTGCATATGTTTTATGGGTGAAGTATGATTTCATTCTTATGTATATATGTACCCATGTTTCCATTCCATATTTTTATATCCCTTACTGAGCTTTTTATGCTCATCCCTAGTTTTTTTTAAATGTTTTTCACAGGTCAAGGGAAAGGTACATGATATGATGATAGTGTCAAGGAAGTGTCAAGAATGAATCTTTGTTTTATTTTAAATATGTTTCCATTGATGGGAATGAAGAATACTATCTTTATGTAACCACTTTGTTTATATGTGGAATGTAATGCAAGTTTTATGATCTAATTCTCTAAAACTCTAAACCTGAAAAGATCCTCAACGTGTAATCTTGTAATAACTCAAGATTAAGTAAGGTTTAAGTCTGGGGCCTTATAGTTGGTATCAGAGGTCAGTTTAGACAACTTTAGGAGTTAGAAAATTGGTAAATTATAAATTAGTTTATGGTATGATTGAAATGATATAGCATTTACAGATTACCATGTTTCTTCACCTAAGGTATTTCAGTGTTAAGAATGGTTTTTCGTAGAGGAAACAGAGAAGTTTATTGGGAAGGCATACTGAGGGAAATGTCCTTCCAAATCAGCATACCGAGATTGTCAGAATCAGAATTGAGCAGTTTACTACAGTGATGGCTCAGTTGAATCAGGTGATAAGTGGTGGTTGTGTAATTGATTAAATTTTGGTGTTTTATAAAAAGTAAAGAGGAGCATGAAATTCATTTAAGGGTTATCTTGCAAACAATAAAAGAAAAGAAATTGTATGGGAAATTCAGCAAATGTGAGTTTTGGTTGCAACAAATTTCTTTCCTTGGACACACTGTTTCTAAAGTTGGAATAACTGTTGATCCTGCAAAAACAAAAGTTGTGGAAGAATGGCCAAGACCCACAAATGTAACCGAGATTCGTAGATTCCTTGGTTTGGAAGGCTATTACCGAAGGTTTGTTAGAAATTTTTCACGGTTATCTAGTTAAATGATTAAGCTAACTCGGAAGGGAGTTAAGTTTATCTGGACAAAAGAATGTGATGATTGTTTTCAGGAATTGAAAAGAAGATTGGTGAATGCTCCAGTTTTGGCACTACCTTACAGGAATGGTGAGTTTGTTATATACAGTGATGCTTCATTGAAAGGACATGGTTGCGTCCTAATGCAGAATGATTAGGTAATTTCTTATGCTTCACGAGAGTTGAAAACTCATGAGGTAAATTACCCTACACATGATTTGGAATTAGCTGCTGTTGTTTTTGCTTTAAAAAATTGAAGGCATCATTTGTATGGAGTAAAGTGTGAAATATATACCGATCACAAAAGTGTAAAGTATATATTCACTCAGAAAGAATTGAACATGAGACAAAGGAGATGGCTAGAATTAATCAAGGATTATGATTGTACAATTCATTACCATCCGGGAAAAGCAAATAAAGTGGCTGATGATTTGAGTCGAAAAAGTAATGCTTCTTTAGAAATGTTGCGTTTGGAACGTGATCCTATAGTTACAGATTTGATGAACTTTGGAATAGAAGTTGTTGGTGCAGGATGTTCTTCTATTTTGTTTCAGGTATCAGTGATATCATCTCTATCAGATAGAATCAAGCAAGCACAGAAGCAAGACAGTGAGTTACAGAAAAAGGTAGAGCTGGTTCAGAAAGGTAAGTTGCCTGAATTCAACATTGATAATGATTGTGTTTTGAGATTTGGGAAGAGATTGTATGTGCCTTATGATTCACAGTTGAAGAGATAGTTGTTATGTGAAGCTCATAGTTCTCCGTTTTCAGTTCATCCGGGAAGTACTAAGATGTATAGAGATCTGCGGGAGTATTACTGGTGGGATGGAATGAAAATAGATATTTCTGATTTTACTGTGAAGTGTTTGACATGTCAACATGTTAAAGCAGAGCGGCAGTTACCGAAAGGGATGCTTCAGCCTTTACCAGTGCCATAGTGGAAATGGGAGAATATATCCATGGACTTTGTTGTGGGATTACCGAAGACATCTCGAGGTAATAATGCAATCTGGGTTATTGTTGATCGCTTGACTAAATCTGCTCATTTCCTTCCTATACAAGATACTTTTTCCCTAGATCAACTTTTTTGTTTGTATCTTAAAGAGATAGTCAGGTTGCATGGAGTTCCCCTCTCCATTGTATCTAATCGTGATCCCAGGTTCACTTCTAACTTTTGGAAGGGCCTTCAGAAGTCGTTGGGTACTGAATTAAATTTTAGTACATATTTTCATCCTCAATAAGATGGGCAGTCAGAACAAACAATTCAGACATTGGAGGATATGCTACGAGCTTGTTCTATGGATTATTAGGGAAGTTGGGACCAACATCTTTATTTGGTTGAATTTTCATATAATAACAGTTTTCATTCCAGTATAGAGATCGCACCATTTCAGGAATTATATGGGAAGCGGTGTCGAACTCCAGCTTTCTGGGATGAAGTGGGTGAAAGGAAGTTGATGGGACCAGAATTGGTAGAAGATATGGCAGAAAAAGTTCATCTAATTCAGAAGCACACGAGAACAGCTCATAGCAGGAAGAAGAGTTATGCGGATAACCGGAGGAAGGATCTATCTTTCGAGGTAGGTGATCATGTTTTTCTCAAGGTTTCTCCTTGGAAAAGTGTGATGAGATTTGGTAATAAAGGAAAGCTGAGTCCAAGGATTATTGGACCATATGAAATTCTGGAGAGAGTTGGATCAGTTGCTTACCGGGTGGCTTTACCTCCGAGTTTATCTCTGGTATACAATGTTTTTCACGTTTCGATGTTGAGAAAGTATATGCCAGATCCATCTCATGTTTTGAGTCCAGAGGTAGTTCAGCTGGAAGAGAACCTATCTTATGAGGAACAACCGGTCCAAATTCTTGACCACAGGGAGAAAGTGTTATGGAATAAGGTGATTAATCAGTTAAAGGTTTTGTGTAAAAACCACATGATTGAAGAGGCAACATGGGAATCTGAAAATGCAATGAGGGATAAGTACCCTCATTTATTCGATAACTAAATAAATTGCGGGGACGCAATTTTCTAAAGGGGGGAAGGATGTAACATCCCAAGTAAGTAATGTATAATTTATATTTTTATATATGACTATTAATGAATTAGATAGTGTTTTAGTGGCTTAAAATGAAAATAAATCCAATCTTAAGCATGGAATACACTAATATTCTTAAAAGATTGTTTTACTGCCTTATGATGGAAAACCCTTTTTAAATCTATCTTTTGACAATTTTATAAACTATGTTTTTCAAAATGAACTTATTCTTTATGATTGGGACATCAAAATTTACTTTGTGTGAATTTTTGGTATTTTTCTGACAATGTTCATTTTTTAATGAATAGTGAAAAATACTGCATTTTACATCAAAACTGCTTCTTAATCTAATTTATTTATATGATTAGATTATTTTTTGAATTGGTTTTGAAGTGAAATTAGAATATGTTTTTACCATTTAATCCAATGGTGGTCATTGGAATAAATTTTACTTTGAAATTGGACTTAAACTGGTATCAATATTTTGATACTTATTGTTTCATAAAAACACGCTATTTGCTCTGACAACGGGAATTAATTATTAAATTAATTAATGTGACTTATATGTTTTCAATTTTTGTGAAATAGACTTCATTTTTTAATTTGGAATATCAAATATAGCATTGGGTGAATTTTTGGTATTTTTCTGAAAAACTCCATTTTTTTATGAATAGTGAAACCACTAAGTGGTAATCAAGCAAACTGATTTTTCAGTTAAATGAAATTTTACCACTAATGTGTATTGAATTTTGAAAATCCAACATACATGGTTGTCATTAGTATGTAAAATGTGGTTCAATGTGATGAAAATAATTTTTTGGTGAATAGTAACTTTTTTTTCATTAATCGCGATTAGAGGTAATTAGTGTAGTTTAAGGTAAAAATAATGCTTTAATAAAATGAGATGAGCTTGACACATGTCCTAACACTATTGGATGTGTCATGGCCGACCAATACAACCCATGGGTCGATTTAGGGGACCCCATGGAGCCACTTGGGTGAGATAATGACTTTAATGCCTTTTTTTAAATAAAGGTGAAAATGACACTAACATAAATTGTTTTACTAAAAAAAATTAAAAGGGGTTATACTAATCATATGTCTGACTATAAATATTAATTAGAAATATAAAAAGATTTCCTACATCATATTAGTTTTTTTATAATTTTTAGACATTAAATAAATTAAATTATATATGATATCATGATGATGTAGCGATGACCTCATTATTTAACGATTAAAATAAGATGGAAAGATAATGTAATATCTAAGACCTACACTTGTCCAAAAACTATTGTATGGGAATATTTCTAATAATTATCATCTTATCTTAGAAATTTATCAATGTGGGACCTTAGAAACTCGAAACACTTTTGAAAATAATATAATAGTTTCATGATTTCCAAAAGTGCCCCTCCTCTCCTCTTATAAAAGGCCCCCACCTCTACCTCATTTCACACACTCCTCAAGCCTTTGGCTCGGCCATCCCCTGCCCATTTAATCTCTCCAAATCCCTCTCCTCATCATAGAGGATTCCCTTTGGGCATAATCCTTTCAAAGGAAGCCTTTAGTCTCAAATAAAAAGGAGTTACACTTTTAAAGGTAATTCATTCTCTCATGTTCATTTGTTTTATTTTGCTTCTCCAACCCCCTAAACTCTTTTTATTTACTTCTTTTGTAAGAACACCAGTATCTTCAATATACTAGGATGTTGTTATAAGATTTATTCGAGCTACACTCTCACACAACTACATCAAATGGTTAAAGAACGTATGGTTTCCGTGGATGGCGAAATTCTGCCTCCCGAAACGATGATTGTTCAATACTCATTTAACACCTTCTAAGGTGGACATTATGATGTCACTATTTTTATATATTATATATAATATGTTTATTATTTCCATAAGCTTCTGTATTTTTCATTTATGGCATACCATTATTGTTTCCATTATGGGTAAACATGATATCTTCATTTTAGGAAGTGCGGACTACCGCCCCCTGAAAGTGATTTGATTCGTTAATACCATATGTGGGATGTGTAAAGGATAAAGTTAATGATATTATATATGTTATTGTACTTGAATTATAATATACTCTTATATCATTATGATTCCATTCTATAAAATACGAAATAGAAATGAAAGTAGCGTTCATGCGTACGTACGGCTTACCGTCTCCCTGAACGATGCATTTCATTTCTTACCTCTAAATGATAATGTAATATTATAAATACACGTATATACTGAATATATACGATATATATGATATATACATCATGATTATAATTCTGGATGTAATGGATACATGAACAACATGGAATTATAAAGGGTTTATTTTTGTCTCAAGTACCAATGATCGTTAAAACGAGCGTTATTAACTTAAATAATTACATAGTGTTCATGACATGGCAATAAGTGATATAAAAGGAATAATGAACTTTAAAAAGGTTCTTAAACAAGTAGAAATTAACTCAAGTTTATTATTCAGGACATTAAAGAACGATCGAGTCAAGTCGGACCCGAGGTATGGGACTTCGTCTCAATCTCCTTTCATTGAGGCATATTTTATTTTATACACATCTTTCTTTTATACGGTGTATAAACCCCTTTGACTTTTACATTTATTCAAAAGGAATCTTTTTTATACGAAGCGTTTACTAAACGAAAAAAGGGAATGTTTTTGTCGTACGTATGCGGCGACAACGACTTCTCCGCCGCCGTGACCGTTATTTGAGTTTCGGCTTCCTCTACACGCCATACCTTCTTTTTAAAAGAATAATAAATACCATGTTTTACTTTTCTTTTATTTTGGTATTGAAAATAGTTTTCATAATATTTTTATATCAATGTGTGGTATTGATATCTTATGATTGAAAGGTGGAAATGTTATGTTTCCTTTATGCATGTTTTATGTGATACGATTATGTTGAGGTTCTTGGGAATTATTATGAAGACGGGTGGTTCCGTGATAAACTAAGGGCGGGTGAGCCTGATATAGCTCTCTAATGCATTGGGTAACTCGAAGGAGTGAAACGTTAAGGTTTCTCCAAAGAGATTTTAGGGAATATACTGTGATGGGTATTCCAAACGTAACCCAGAGGGTTACTCCCTACGTAAGAATGTTATGAATGCATCAAGTTACCTTTATGTCTTATGATTTCTATGATTTATTCATGATTTGATGAGGTATGTTAAAGTGAATATGTTTTATGGGTGAAGTATGATTTCATTCCTATGTATATATGTACCCATGTTTCCTTTCCATATTTTTATATCCCTTACTGAGCTTTTTATGCTCATCCCTAGTTTTTTTTTTTGAAATGTTTTTCACAGGTCAAGGGAAAGGTACATGATATGATGATAGTGTCAAGGAAGTGTCAATAATGAATCCATGTTTTATTTTAAATATGTTTCCATTGATGGGAATGAAGAATACTATCTTTTTGTAACCACTTTTTTTATATGTGGAATGTAATGAAAGTTTTATGATCTAATTCTCTAAAACTCTAAACCCGAAAAGATCCTCAATGTGTAATCTTGTAATAACTCAAGATTAAGTAAGGTTTAAGGCTGGGGCCTTATAGAAAAGATTATCATATTGTATTGGGTTCACATTATATTCTATCAATTCATTAATCAATTACCAAATCAAAGACTGTTATAATGGACATAACACCTTAAAAAACTAGGTTCACTCTTCAATCATGTCTTTATTGTCTCATTTGATTTTTTTATTCCCCTAATGGAGTGGACTGATGTATAATTCTATGTCCAACACTCACAAAATTAAAAAAACAAGCATGAATTCAATAGGATATGGAATATTTCATCAATTAAACATGTCTCCACAGTTGGAATTAAAATATTTTTCATTCCATGTTTCTATTATATCATTACTCATTGGAAGGAAATGGACTTCATTAATATTTCTATAATGTATTGAAATTTATGTTCATTTTTTTATTTATATGGAATTATTTTAAATCAAAAAATTTAATGGAACGTGATTTCGAGTCCCTGAGTGCCCCGAATGATCTGTCAAAAAATTTTATTCTTTAAATAGAACATGTGAGTAATTTTCCTGAAAAAGTGGAATAATTATTTAATGGTTTCAGGGATCAAAAATATGAGGGCACCGTTTCTTTCATGATTACAGGATAACCCAAGGCACGACTTATGTTTCGTCAGCACACGCCTCCAATAAGAAAACCCATAAATGGAATAACCGAAAATAAAATTATTAAATAAAATTATTTTATTTTCCAAATGCTAATTACTCAAAAATAGTGACTCAGATTAAAAATCTGATACCACTGCTGAACTCTTGAAAGTATGCCTTCCTTAGAAAGATCCTGACATTGGCTATCATGGGAAAATAATGGAAGTTCATTTCTGTCCATGAATAAAATAATTAAGTATCAATTATTTTATTTTCAAATCCTTATAACTACTAAATGATAAATTGGATTGAAAATCTGAGTGTACTATTGACCTCTTGGTGGAATGTCCCACTTAGGCGGAGTGTAACCTCGACTGGCACTGGTTGAGGGTGAATGAAATTATTTCAAAACATTTTTAGGTACGTTTAATAAATGTGTGTGTGTGATTTTATATCTTTTGAACTGATGCTCAGATTAAACATATGATGTCACCATTCAATTTGGAATGTTGGGATTTTCCTAGGAATGAATTCACTTTGGCCAACAAGGGACGAGTGAAAAAGTTATTTTTCGAACATTTAAAGAAAATTAATAATATAATTTAAATGAATTATTTTCTTTATATTCTCAAATTTGGGTGGCAAATGGAGATATTGTTGGGAAGCAATGAGGTGGAGAAGATTTAAATTAATGTGTATCATTAATGGATCATTAACCCATATCTTAACGATGCTTTTATATGGTGTAACATCGGAGTTGTTTCTTAAATAAAACAACATAACAATGCGATGTCGCGTCAAAATGGAGAAGTTGTGACATGATTCTATTTATAGTTCGACGCACTTGGGAAAAGAGGATTAAAATTTTGGAGGATTGTATAGTGAAACTCTGATAGACTTCTACCCCGATAATGATTGAATAACACTAGTGGAAAAAAACCATCTTTGACACCTTTCATCGAATGGATCCCCAAAGTGACATCGACATCTTAATTCATCGAGGATGAATGCCATGGCTTCAGACATCATAAGAGGTTGAGGTGTTTGATTTTATGTTCTTCCCCATCCGTTTAAAAAAACTACGAATAAAGATCAATCCATTAACAGGTTGATCTGCCATTCATGCATTATGTGTTAGGGTGTCTTGTTATTGGCGTTATTTTATTCGGGATCCAAATCGTGGCATGGAATGATTGAATGGAAACTATCTGAAACTCTCATGTCATTAAACCACTAACGGAGAGGCCCTAAGTCAACATGAACAAAGCCCGAGTGCCTCCGCATGTGTGTTATTTGTGGATGTACCCTCAAAATGGGGTAAAGACATGTTTGGGATCCGCGTGGTGAAGAAGGCGCTCCCTGGAGGCCACAGATATAGAGAGCTCGGAGGAGGGGCTAGCAAAATGTGTCTGATGGTACGCTAAACATTCTATTGGTGTCATGGCAGCAAAAACTGTGGTCGTCCATGCCGGAAGTGTGTAGGAGGTGACCCGCACTGGCGGGACATGTTGATCGAGAGACTCCAGCCCATCAGTCATGGCGTCTGGTAGGAGGACGTGACGCCGAGTGGGGCGCCGCGTGTGGGGACGATTCACGTGAAGGGAGGTCCAACATTCCAGCCATCCTGATGAGTTGGAAGCCACAGTCCTTGCCCATGGTAGGCTAAGGAGCCCCAAACATCTGTGGGGTAGGCGGGAGGCCCTAGCCTTTTAGCCGTGACAGGAGCTGGATGTGGCTCCAGGAGGGTTCCATGTAGAAGGTGCAGCATGCCACTTACAGACCGTGTTTGATCAGGGAGGGGACGTAGTTAACTGATGCATCCTTGGTGCTCATACTAGCCACATGGCCTGGCCGGTCCCCAACTGGCAGGCCTAGCCCCCAGCAGGTCAAGCCGGTCATGCTGCCCAGTGGGCTAGACTCGGGCCCAGCGGGCAGGACCGTGCTGGTGGTCCTGACCCACACCTAGTGGGTTATACCTACACCAGTAGACTGGGACACCGGGTGACTCGGCGGGCATGAACCTCGACCTACCAGGACGTGTCCAGTAATGCCTATTGGGCTTGGACCACAATCAAGGACATACCCAACCAACTTCAACCACCAGCAGGCTTGGTTGGTTCCGTCATAATGAACCAGGGTATGTGGGACCTCCGTGCTGGGTTGGTCGGGCTAGTTTGACCACGTCAAACTGGCCCCCATCTCCACCAGTCCCCTAGTTACTGAAACGCCAGTATCATGCAAAATATTCATCTAATTGACGAGTCGTGTATGGAATTGGGAACCTCTCAAAGAGTCAGGTCTTTTGGAATGATCAACAGTGACTTTTGTGATGGTTTAGAAGAGAAAATGGCTTAAGGATACGTTCTCTAAATCACAATACATACAGAAACCTGTGAATGGATGAGATCTAATGAATGGTGACTTTTACCCCGGTGGGGAGCACCTCTCTATGACATGGCAGGCCCACTATGGGATGCAGCTCTCTCTGACTTTGCAGGACCATGGAATGTGATTATAATGAATACCTCAGTTGGAAAAGACTAGTGGAAATCACCTCTATCTGACATTTTAGGACCTCGTTATGCAATGGGGGAGGAGTACCTAAGCATTCCGTGTTTAGGAAAAATCCCATCTTTGTGACTTGGAAGGCCAACTATACTTGCTAGAGGAGGAGTTCTCCCGCAGCTGAGCTATTCAACGATGTGTCTGACGATGCTATTATTAATACCCTATATTACACCTACTGTGAGTTTTATTGTATTTCATGATTTACCTTGAGGAATTTTTGTGTGATCGTTACATTTTTTTGGGTCCCTACTGAGTATTGTGTTACTCACCCCTGCACAGGCTTCGCGCACTCGTGTTGTATCTAGTGCAGATGACAGATGGTCTGTTTTTCTGTTTTTCTATTTTCTCTTCATTGTTGGGTTTGTATTATGGCCCACTTAAATTCAGATTTACATTCACTCAACTTTGTTTTAGTGATTTTATTTTCCCCTTTTGGTGTGTTGGATGTGGTTGGGCGTGTGTGTATATACAAGTATTCAAGAAAATGCCTCCTATTTGCAGGTTGATGCCTTCAGTGCTATTCTTTAGTCCTAGAATTCAGGAGGTGGGCTTGGGGTAGTCACAACAAGGGCCCTGAGGGATGGGTCATGAAAAAGTTGTATTAGAGGGTGGTCGGTCCTACCAAAATGTCTGGGATTCTATTTTTTTTTTGTTTTGGGGATACATTGTTATATGTTGTGAGTTCGACATTCAGATTCGAGTAGTCCAGTGTTGGTCTTCTAGCTATCAAATCCATACACCAGGACATTGAATTCCATTTTCGACTCAATACATACAAACAATGATTGCATAATTGCCTTATTATTTCTAATAAGTGTCAGCTCACTAGGAATAGCCTTCTAATTGTGGCACATATTCATCTATCTCAGGATTCCCCCACATGGATGACTATCCAGGGTCCTTATACGAGGTCATGAAGACAGTCTGCCTAGTGACGAGGCATCTATTTAGGGACCACTTCTAGAGATGGCCCCACCGGGTGGTATATCAGTGTTAGAACCACATATTGATCTGCTATCAGGCCCACCAGTGGTGTTTTAGGTGGATTTATCTTTCCATACCGAGTCATGGATGACTATTTTGGAACTTAGCAGTGAAGAACATAGTTTGAATGTGTGTCAAGGGCATCTGAGGTAGTGATCACTCGAGATGCAGGGTTAGAAGGACCAACTGATTATAGGTGTCCAATGTAAGCCGCAAAACCAGAGGGTTCATAGAAGGGAGAATACAAGTTTCCAGAAGGGTGGGTTCATTATGCTTGTCATAAAAAGGGATATCTCATGTGATATTGACCCACAATTCATGCTACAGGGTAGAAGAGGAGATAGTTGCAGACCATCGAGGCTGGTTACCATATGACTCCAGGGATGAATCAAGATATGATGCATGTCTTTATACTTTATTCGGAGTATTGATATACACCTGTACTAGTGATTACACTTTCCTGCCACTTCTTGTTTTTTGATAACTAGAGGTTACTTTTAAGACCTTTGACTTAACCCTCACGTTTAGAGAGTCCTAATGGAGGGGACCTAGTTATCATGTACTAGTGATGACAGTGTGACTTGACTCTTGGAGGTGAGAGTATTTGTAGGGATCTCTTCACAGTAGCATAAAGAATTTATGATGTCATTCTTGTTTTGGACTAGTACCATTCATGTCAGGATTCCCTGTATAAAGAAAAGGATTTGGTCCATCCATAGAGATGAATCCAGATTTCCCATTATCGGGAGAGAGGAAATCCTTGAAGCTCTTGATGAACTTAGGAACAAGAGGGTATAGCCAAATCCAATTCAGTTGTCTACTTCAACCCTCTATGCAGTAAATATAATGAGTCCTCTTGTTATTCAGTGAAAGTAGAGTATAAGGGTGTCTCCCTTTATTATGTTCTATGATTACCTATCTATTGAGAGTTAAACATCTACCTTGACCCCTACCCTGGGACAACATTGATATCCAAACCAGAATATTGAATGTCTCTCACAGAGCTTCGAAGATTGAGGGTACAACTGGAGGTCAAGAGAAGAGAGTAGATAAATGCGGTGAAATAGTATGACTGGAGGGCTCCATGAATGATTCAAGGTATGGACTGTGTCTACTATTGGATGTCTAATTAACTAACATAGGTGATAATCATTCCTTTTTGTCAGAAATCTTGTTCAAGACCTAGAAATTCTGGATAAATAGTTGACATGATCCTTATATTTAGAGATAACTATGGGAGGATACTAGATAATCACGTTTATACTGATGGTGTGATGTGATACTTGATATGATCGTTTTAGGTGGAACTACTTTGTGGTAGGTTAAAGGTCGTGTGATGATATTTTGGGTATGGACTGGTTATCCACTTTTCATGCTCATATTGACTATTTTTAGCAAAAATGATATGGTATATCCGCAACATTGGAATGGGGATTTCCTTGGTTGGTAAAAAATGGGGAAACCCAGGCAGCACATGATGTACTCATGCATAGGAGGGTGCAGTCGATCACTCTTGAGTCAGCCAGCCAAACCCTCATGGAAGTATATGATTTGAGTTTTTAGTTCCCAATAGTTGAGGCGGAGTTCGGTAATGTCCCTTCAAAAGAAGTTTCAATGGTTATCTACCCACAAGGGGAGATACTTCTTTATCATTATACACAGCAATATAGCAAGGATATTAGCATAGTATATTGGAGGGATTTCTTAGAGCATTTCATGTAGGGGGATTAGGTGGGGGACCTGTAGAGGAAGTGCATATTAAGAACCAGAGTTTGAGGTTATGTGTGGATGATCGTCACATTAATCAACTGGCCATGGAGAAAAATTAACCACTACCAAAGTGTTGATGGGCACTTCAATCAGTTAAAAGAGGTAGCCTTTTGCGTGGATCAAATGGTTCCCATAAGATTTTTGGTAGTTGAGACCACGAAGATGGATAAAGTTCCTTCAGGACTATGACTCTGAGATAATATATAATCCTGGAAAGGAGAACATAGTAGAAGACATGCTCAGTAGTTAGTCTAGTTTAAATTTGATGAGTGGGGTAACAGAGAAGCTAACCATGATATATATATATATATATCCTTCAAGTATGATGATGGTGCAACTTACCGTAAATAAATGACTATCACTCCCCCACACTTACAATGAGTCAGGGTGGAAAAGGTCAAGTATGTAGACTATGTGGCCCGACATGCTTAGTTATCCTCAAGACAAGATCCTGATATATTTTTGATAGGTGTGGAGAACGTCATCCTTTTCAGAGGAAATAGTGTAGTACTAGTGATGTTACCGAAGGAGGTGATGAGGTAATTCCATAAATCCACTTTGTTGGTATGTACTGGTGTGGAGAATATTTACTAGGACCTCCGACATAAGTTCTAGTGGCCATGAGATGGACACCCTTGGTGTTTGGGGTGGGAGACCATGTTTTCCTTCAAGTATCACCCATGTGGGGATTGAGGAGATTTGGACGGGGCGACAAGATATCTCCGAGGTTCTTTGGATCTTCTATGGTCCTAAGTACAGTTGGTGAGGTGGAGTACTACCTATCCCTTCCCCCACAAATGAACCAGGTTCATGATGTTATACACATGTCGTAGTTGAGGATGTATGTGCCTTCTCCATCGCACATCACGATTGGGGCGAGCATGACATTGAAGAAGGGGTGGTGTTTTCGGAGTTCCGGTGGAGATAGTGGATCAATAGAAGCAGGTCCTACTGGGGATTTCAATTCCTCTATTGTGCATTCAGTGGAAGCACGATAATCTTTAGGAGAGCACTAGGGAGCTGGAGGCTGAGATTCTTGCTCAGTACCGCCCATATGTTTGACTAGTTTTGTTTTGGATTTTCGAAAATATAAAGCCCTATGGAGGGTACAGTGTAATGTCTCTAAATTTTAGTTTAATTTTTATTTATTTATATGGAATTATTTTTAGACCGTAAAATTCGACTTCACGTGATTCGTAGAACCGGAGTACTCAGAATGATCCGTTGAAAAATGTTAAGCTTTAAATAGTAAGAAAGAGTTGTTTTCATAAAAATGTGGATGAACTCTTGAACAGTTTCCTGGATCTGAATTTAGAGGGCCCTGTTGCATTTAGGATGGCTGGTTTACCCTAGGCGTAACTTATGTTTAGTGGGCACATGCCTCGAGTAAGGAAAACCAAAAATGGAATAACCATAAATAAAATAATGAAATATAATTTTTTTTATTTTTCAAATTCTTATAACCCAGAAACGGTGACTCGGAAACATCTAAGACCACCTCGGATCTCGTTAGGGAAATCATTCCTTAGATAGATCCTAACATTGGATGGCGTATGCCAACAATGGAAGTTTATTTTTGGTCGTGAATAAAATAATTAACTATTCTTTTAATTTAAAATTATTATATCTCATAAATGATAACTCGGATTGAAAATTTGAGAGTTCCATTAAACTCTTGGTGTAATGTTCCCCTTAGGCGGAGCCTAACCTTGACCGGCGCGGGTCGAGGGTTAATGTTATATTTTCTGAACTGTTTTTTAGATACGTTCACAAAACGTGTGAGCGGGATTTTCTATATTCTGAACTGGTGCTTAGATTAAAAACGTGAGGGAACCATTGATTTTGGAAGACCGGGATTCACTTGGAAATGAATTAACTTCATCCAGAAAGGGACGAGAAAAATTATTATTTTATGGACTTTTAAAGGAGTATAATAAAGTAATTTAAAAGAATTATTTTCTTCCTTTTTCACCATTGAGTGGTGGACGATGATGCTATGGGGATGAAATGAGGCGGTGATGATGTGAATTAATGAGCCTCACTAATGATTCATTAAGCTATATTTTAAATATCCTTTAATGATTCATAACAATGATGCTCTTTATTATGTAGAATAGCATAACAATGTGTTGTCGCTTCCTAATGGAGACGTTACAACATGATCCTATTTATAGTTCAACGTTCTGGGGAAATAAGGATTAAAATTTAAGAGGGTTCTCTCAGAAACCTCTGATGGACATCCACCCCAACAAAGAATGACGAACACTGGAGGAACTTCATCATCTTCGATGCCTTTCGAAGAATGGTGAAAGGAAGAGACCTCGTCATTTTAATTCCTTGAGGACGAACACTGCGACATCAGATTTGATAAGAGGTAGGGGTTTTTGATTTGATGTTATTCTCAGTCCTTTTCTAAAAATGACGAACACAGATCAACCCACACACATGGTGATATGAGATTCATGCATTATGTGGGAGGGTGTCTTATTCTTGGAGTTATTTTATTTGGGTTCCAATTCTTGGCTTGGAAGGATTAAACTAAAACTACTAGAACCCCCCCCCCAATCTTTAAACCTGTAATGCGGAGGCCACGTGCCAACACGTACAAACACTGAGCACCTCCGCATCTACGTTCTTGGTGGTCGTACCCTCAAAATGGTGTCAAGGTAGGTTTCGGATCCTCGCAGTCAAGAGGGCGCTCCCCGGAGGCCATAGACTTATACAAATCAGAGGACAGACTACCGTAGCATGTCTGGTGGTCCACTAAACATTTTAGAAGCACCGATAGTAGTGGAAGCCGGCCATGCCAACTACGTGGAGGAGGGGGCCCTCATCGGCGGGCCGCATTGATTAGGATACCATGAAGGTGCTCTAGGGGATGTAGCGCCCGGCGGGGCACCACATGGAGGGACCTCCCACACCTGGGTCATCTAGATGAGTTGGAAGCCACGGTCCCTAACCCTGACATATAGACAAATGATGCGCATATGCATAGATGGTGAGAGGGATCAACCCATCGGTTGTGGCAGAAGCAAGACGTGGTGCTAGGAAGGTGCCACACAAGAGGCACAGTTAGCCTCTTGTGGTGAGTTCGGACTGGGAGTGGATGTGGATGGATTCTGTGTCCTTGGTGATCACACCGGCCGCACCATGCGGCCGGTCCCTAGCGGTCGGGCTGGACCGCACCAGCAGGCCCGACCTGCGCCGGTAGGACGAACCTACACTAAGCAGGCAAGTACATTGTTTTTGATATTAGGGGACCAATATTTCTATATCAAGCTTCCCATGTCCACTTCATATTTTAATTTCTTGCATAAAAACACATGACTAACATAAAATAATTCCCACATGTACTTACATTATAACATCAACCCTAGAAAAGTCAATATTATTCCACATTAACATTACATAATCCAACTAGAACCATTATTGTATCAGTAGGGAATATTGGTGTCCCCCAAGACTTCCCCTAATAATAGGTGTTAGTAATTATAGTATATGGAAAATATTTAGCAACACATTCCCTTCATACATAAGTATTACATATTTTTTTATAAATATTCATTAAATTACATAGTGATACGCCCAAGGACCAAAAAGTTATAGTGAATTTCGATACTTGGAAACTTAAAAAAACATGTTTATTAGATTTGAACATCATGTCTGACTTATTTCATAAATTTTATAACTGTAACGACCCAAAAATTTGTTAATGAAAATATATCTTGATCTAATTAAATGTATTAATATGTGAAATGGTTATACAACATATTAACTTCTTTTGTATTATGTTTTTTGTGATTTAAAATACTATTATGAATTGAGACTATTGCTTTTGTAGTTGTTGAACAGAGATCACATGATTAGTATAAATGTGGGCTTTAACAAATCCAATTTACTCAGTTAAAGGAAGTGATGACCTCATCTAGTAGGACTTCCCCATATGAAGACCATTTGTCGGAGCTCCGAAAGGATGTGGTGTCACTGAGATTCTCTCATGACCAAGATCAAGTCGTTCATGAACACGTAAAGCTTGAGGGGAACCGCCTACGGGAGAACTGAAATTTGATAGAGATTACAACCTGAGTGAAGTTATCCAATCCACCCCAAGAGTATGTCACCATAGCACACCTCACCCTTTGGTCTTATGTGGGTGTCTTAAGGGGTTATTTAACAAGAACCACGTACTATGGTTTTTTACACTACTATTATATATAATAATGAATATACTATCATTTTATTATTGTTAACTTTTAAATAGTTTTTAAAGCAGATATAGTATTTTTAGTTAATATTCAACTAAATAATATATTTTGATAAATTGATGTATTTTTAAATTAGATAAAATTTTAATATATTATTATTATTGTTCTTAAATTAATTTTTATTAAATATAAATGATCATATAATTTTAGGAATGCAATTTTAGTTTTTATTAGGGTTTGAAATCTATTTTTGCCAAAACACATGAATTTGCAATAAATGTCGGTTTTTATTTTGAAATTGAAAATTAACATATTTATAAAATTATTTAGATAAAATTAATATTATTTCTGGAATCAGGACATCATTATTATCTAACGGTGAATTTTTCATAATTTTTTGAGACAGTCAAATTTTGGGGTAAAAATTAAATATCGTTTAACTATATAATGTGTTTTCTGACATCATAATGACATAATAGTTATGTAATAATATTCTAAAAACATTATATTAGGCCAATATATGTTTCACCATAAAAATAATTTTATTTTGGGTTTTATTTATTTATTTTACAAATCATTAGTGGACCCTTCAAGACTTATTAAAGATTTTGTATTTTCAAAATTTTTCCCTTGAGAGTGTAACTATCCTCAACATAAGCAACCCTATTATTTAAAGAAGTTGAAAATTTGGCCTTATAAAATATTTATTTCCACCCCCTTTTGAAAAAACCATGGGCAAAAACCATGGGCTGGTTTGTGGTTTTGATTAGTTTAATGTGAAATGTCCCAAACCTAAATAATAAACAATTCTCTCTCCTTTCCTATATAAACCCACACGAAATACAACATCCTCCTCACTCAAAGAATTTGTAGTTCATACAACCTCTACCCAACCCTATCTAGAATCCTCCGAAGGATCCCCAATCTCCCTTGAAGCCTCTCTTAGTACTCTCTCAAGCCTTTGGTAGCTCATATCCAAGTTAGGGTTTTTCATCCTTTCTCATTTTATACCAATATTATTTAAGTTATTTTTCCCTCTAAATTCCACTTATAAATGTTGGGGTATGGTTTTATACCTCCCGCATACATCCCTCATTATTTTTTAATGATGGTATACCCCTTTATATCTCGTTAAATTCCTCCCATGCGCACCTGTTACTATGTTGAAATTCCGAAAGGAAGTTCTCTCTCCTCATTTACATTCAAGCAATTCTTTTTTTATCATGAATCTAAATTATATTACATTGGTAGGGACATCTATATATATGACTCCCTTACTATACATTTCATGTAAATATGATGAGACATCCCTTTCTCTCTCATCATCAAATTTTATGAGTACTTATGTCACTCCGTTATGCTACCAAAATTGCACCGTATTTTTCCAAGCCAAAGTAATTGTGTGGTGAATACCATGCCCATTTCTCTATCAAGGGTATTAACCTTTGTGAACATTTACCTATTTTTTAAAGTTTTTCATTTATGTATTCTATAATCTTTTATCTTGGAATAAATTATTATGGTGAATAATTTAATGTTTTATGATCCATGTGGCACACTTATGCATGAAGTGAAATGTTTAAGAATGATGTGCCCTGATAGCACTCCAATGAATTGGGTAATGAATAGTATCATGATAAATCATGTGAAATGGGTATTTAATCCTGCTAATTCAAGTCAAATGAGGGTTTATTGTTCTTAATGTTCAATGAGGGTTTACTCCTTCTCCATGTGCAATGAGCCCTGTCTCATGATAATTCCATGATAAGTGTTGTTGCCACATTTCCATGTTATGTTTATCATGCATTATCATGCCTTTATGTTTAGAAATATATTTTTCTCTATTGATATGAATATTGTCTAACATGTATTTTATTCCTCATGGTATTCCATTTTTATTCCCTTACAGGGCTTTATATGTCACACTTTTCTTATGCATATCCCCAGGTTATTCCATGCAATATAAGTACGAGGGAATGTAGTGGTCATGTAAAGGATGATTTCAATAAAGATTTTGTATTTAATGTTTTAAGTTGTTATGTAATGATCATATACCACAAAGACACATGAACTCTAAATATTCTATGTTGTATCAAGTGATTTTAATGTAGTATAACATGCTTAATTATGTAATAAAATGCAGGGTTGTCATAGTTGGTATCAGAGGATAGGATTAGTTATTTTTGGGATTAGGATAATAAAACCCTACTAAATCCTTCGAGAAAAGACTAATAATAACATCCCAATGTTTTGGTGAGTATTGAGTAAGTGTTTTATCAAGAAAATACTTCCATGTATGTATATGGGTAGGTAGAGGTGGCTCTGGCACAAATTTATCCTAGGGGTAAAACCCGAAAACACATCTTTGAGCAAGAATCGAATAGGAACTGGTGCACGACAACGGGCCTTGTTGCACTGTTGGTTACGAAATTTCTAGGGGATATTCTTTGGTATATTCACGAGCTTAGTAAAAAGCGTTATTAAGGGACAAAAAATCCAATAAGAATATAAGATAATAAATAGATTGAGGATAACCTAGATTTAAACCCATGAAATCACAAGTTAGGATATAATTTTCCTTTATAAGTGTATAATTTTATGTTCAATGTTTTATTTTTAGGCTCAATGGATGTGTATTTAAGACTTCTAATTATACGTTATTTTTTTAGTTAATGGCAGGAAATTGAAGAACACATTCAAACAACCAATGTGATAGGAAATGTGAACATTGCCCTAATGATATGGCTGATATGACCAGAGTGGGTGCTCAAGACTTCATGACAGTACATGATAAGCTGGCTCAAGTTATTAATAAGAACTTGAATCAGGTGGAACGCCCTCCTCCTTCATGGAATGATCATTTTTCTGTATAATCCTTCATGCAAAAATGGCCTCTCATGTTTAGCGGATCTTCTGATCCCCTCCTCACAGAACAATGGAATAACTCTATTGAAAGGATATTATCCATCCTAAAATGCTTGGAAGAGGGAAAAGTTGTACTGGTGGTCTATTGTCTTGATGGGAAAGATAATCAGTGGTGGACCCTGATCAAGAATACAATGTCCTAAGAGGAAATTCATTCCATGAATTGGGAGGAATTCAAGATTATGCTTTTCAACAAATATTTTCCACAAACCCTTTGTATCAAGATTGAAAGAGAGTTCCTTGGACTCAAGAAGAAGGGAGATGAAACCATATGGGTATGTGAAGAAAACATTACATTGCTTTCAAGTTATACCATTGGATTTGACATGAACATCGAATGCAAGGTGGATCACTTCTTTTGTGGACTAAAGCCAAGTCTATGAAAAGTGTTTGCTATTCGAGACTTTGATGGTTATGAGGATATTTTTCGATGTGCCTTAAAAGTTTAAATAGATATTGGACACTCTCAGTGGTCTCATGGGCCCATATACAAGAAATGAAAAATGGAGAACAACATAGGTGGCTCATCAAACAAATCCCATGATTGAAGGAATCATGAATTCTCCCGTTGCAAAAATTGTGGGATGAAACACCTGGGTAACTGTCTCAAGGTAACCAGAAATTGATTCAAATGTGGAAAGTTTGGTCATCTAGCCAAGAACATCAAAAGGGATATGAAAAATCCCTCTAATATTGAGGATGAAAGGAAGGTTCATATCAAAGCTCTGTCGGTAGTGCAGTGTTACAATGGCAAGGATCATGGACATTATGCAAAAAAATTCCCTAAGCCGAGTGTTGTTGGAGGCAATCAAAAACAACCACTGAGGCATCAAGGAAGGTCCTATGTTATCACTACCACTAATGTGGAGCCGGAAAACGATGTGGTGACAAGTACTCTAGTTATTCCTTCTTTAATAACAAACGTACTATTTGAATCTGGTTCTACGCATTCTTTCATATCTTGTAAGTTTAGTAGAACAATTCAAACACCACCTCAAAATTTTGAAGAAAATTTATCTATCTGAACAATGAATGGAGAAATAATTACATCCATGGTTTATAACTCCTCCCCAGTTATTTTTTGTATAATGAACCTCCCAGAAAATCTTGTCATACTTCTATTAGTAGAGTTTGATGCTATCTTAGGCATGGATTGGCTGCCTTTATAAAAATCCACTATCAATTGCCAGGAAAGAGATATCACTCTTCACATCCCAAAGCATCCTCTAATTCCTTACAAATTCAAGGAGGAAGTTGAATATCTTTTCAAATAATCATCTCAAGTGTGGATATTTCTGCCTTATGATCAAGAATGTCTAGCTTAAATAATTGAGACAAAGGGGAGAATCATGCTTGAAGACATGCCCATCATGAGGGATTACACTGATGTATTCTCGGAAGAGTTTCTTGGTATTCCTCTGGACCGAGAGGTTGAGTTATCAATTGACCTTATCCCTAGATCTCTACCAATATCAAATAAACCATAGAGAATGGCCACCGTAGAGCTAGAAGAGTTGAATAATCAGTTGCCGGATAATATGGAGAAGGGATTTATATGCTCGAGTGCTTCACCGTGGGGTGCGTCTGTTCTCTTCGGGAAGAAGAAGGATGGATCAATACACTATGTATTGATTATTGTGAGGTCTATAAAATCATGATAAAAACAAGTATCCCCTGTCACAGATAGATGACTTGTTCGATCAGCTTAATGGGGACCGTTATTTCTCCAAGGTAGACCTTCGGTTGGGATATCATCAATTAAAGATTAGGATGGAAGATATTACCAAGACTACATTTCGAACAAGGTATGGAAACTATTAGATCATAGTTATTCCCTTTAGACACACTAATGCTCCAATAATTTTCATGGATTTAATTAATAGAGTCTGTAGAGATTACCTCGACAAATATTTGGTAATATTTATTGATGATATTTTTATATACTCCTCGAGTAAGGAGGAACATGAGGAACATTTGAAAACTGTGTTAAAGACATTGCAAAGAGAGAATTTATATGAAAATTACAGTATGTTTGAGTTCTATATGGAGGAAGTATCATTCGTGGGGCATGTTATCACCAGAAAAAGGATATCTGTAAACCCTACCAAGGCAAAGGCAATTTAAGAGTGTCCCATGCCAACTTCTGTAACGGAGATCCCCTACTTTTTGGGTCTAGCTGGGTATTATTGACGATTTGTAAAGAACGTTTCACGATTGTCAAACCCAATGACCATTCTGACATAGAAGGGAGTAAATTCTGTCTTGACATAGTAAAGTGAATATTGTTATAAGGTGTTGAAGAAGAGGCTTAGGACCGCACCAGTACTCACACTCCCTATTAGTGGAAAACTCTTTGTGGTGTATAGTTATGATTCTATGAAGGTCTTAGTCTGGGTACTGATACCAAATGATAAAGTGATATCCTATGTCTTAAGGTAGTTGAAAATCCATGAGAAAAAATATAAAACGCATGATCTGGAGTTGGCAGCTGTGATCTTTACCTTGAAAATCTGGACGCATTATCTCTATGTAGAGAAATGTGAGATATATACTAACCAAAAAAGACTGAAATATATAATCACACAGAAAGCACTTAATATGCACTAGGAAAGATAGATAGATCTCATCAAGTATTATGACTTCTCATTCCACTACTATCCCAGTAAAGAAAACAAGGTGGAAGATGCTCTAAGTAGAAAAATATCATGGATCATTATCAATGATGAGAATTGAAAAGGATCCAATCCTCTTAGATTTGCAATGGATGGACATTTGAATCATTAAGGGAGGAACATCATTAATCCATTCTCAAATTATTTCTCAACCATCCCTCTTGGAGAGAATAAATGATGCTCAAAATATGTTGTGGAAATTCAAAAAAGGGTGGATCTATTATAAATTAGAAATCCTCTGATATCAAAGTTGATGAGAAAGGAGTTGTAAGATTTGGGATGCGATTATGTGTACCATCTTCTCCAGAGATAAAGAAGGATCTATTTAATGATGCACATAGCTCGACCTTCCTTATCCACCCAGGGAGCACAAAGATGTACTGAGATCTCCGAGAAAACACTTGGTGGGACAATATGAAAAGGGAGATTGTCGAGTATACATCAAAGGGTCTAGTATGTCAACAAGTGAAGGTTGAGAGATAAAATTCTAAGGGGATAATAAAACCACTAACCATACCATCATGGAAGTGGGAGAAAAATACCATAGACTTTGTCACTAGACATCTAAGGAAACCCATATGAAATATTGGTATATGAGTCATTGTGGATCATCTTATAAAGACAGCTCACTTTATCGCGGTTCGAGAGGACATCCCAAGGGATCAACTACTGTCAGTTAACGTCAAAGAAGTGGTAAGGACTCATAGAGTACCACTATCTATTGTGTCTGATAAAGATCCATGATTCACATCTATGTTTTAGAAGCATCTTTAATATGCTCTAGATATTGAGATGAACTTCAGTACAACTTATAATCTTCAAACGGATGGCCAATCTGAGTGGACTATCCAAACACTTGAGGAATGTTGAGAGCATGCTCAATGGACTTAAAAGGACGATGGGATCAACATCTTTCTCTGGTTGAGTTCCCATATAATGGCAGTTTCCACTCGATCATCTGAATAGAACCGTGTGAAGCCATGTGTGGTAAGAGGTGCAGTACACAAGCTTGTTGGGATGAATTCGGTGAGCATAAGCTGCTAGGACTAAAAATGGTGGATAAAATGGTGGACAAGGTGAGAATCATTTAGTAGCATATCAAGGAAGACCAGAGTTGATAGTAAATTAATGCAGATAACAGTTGATGAGACCTTGAGTTTAATGTTAGAGACATTGTATTTCTACACATATCTCCGTGGAATAACGTCATGAGGTTGGGAAAAAATGGAATTTGATTCCTATATACATCAGCCCCTACAAGATTCTTGATCTTGTTGAGGCTGTGAACTGTCGACTAGCACTTCCACCTATCATGGAAAAATTACATAATGTCTTTCATGAATCCCTCTTAAAGGAGTACAACCCAGACCCTTCACATGTACTCTCATCCGAGTTGGTACAATTGGAGGATGATATTTCCTATGATTACCAGCTAGTGAGGATCTTGGATCGTATAGACAAAGTTCTACGCAACAAGACTACTCATCTGGTCAAGGTACTATGGTGAAACAATAAGTATGAAGAGGAAACATGGTAACTAGAGGATGAAATGAAGGGAAAGTACCTACATTTTTTTGTCTCCTAGAATGTAAAATGAAATTTCAAGGGTGAAATTTCTTAAGTGGGGAAGATTATAATGGCCCATGCTTTTGTTAATGAAAATCCCTCTTGATCAAATTAAATATCTTAATTTTTTATATGGTTACGCAACATATGCACTTCTTTTGTTTTATGTTTTTTGGGATTTAAAATACCAATAAGAATTGTGACTGTTTCTCTTGTATCCATTGAACAGTAATCACATGATTAGTATAAATATGGGCTATAACAAATCCAATTTACTCAGTCAAAGGAAGAAATGGTCTCATCTGGTAGACATGCCCCATATGAAGCCCATTTTTTCAGAGCTCAAAAAGGAGGTGGAATCATTGGGCTTCGCTCTTGACCAAGTTCAAGCCGATCATGAACATTTTAATCTTGAGCGGAACCACCTACAAGAAATGTGGAAGTTGATAGAGATTACCACCCGAACAATGTTATATGAGCCACCAGAAGAGTCTATCACCGTCGCACACCTCACCCTACGGTCTTATGCGAGTGTTTTAAGGGGTAACTTAACAAGACCATAGTACTATTTTTATGTACATTATTTCTTTATATAATAATTAATATACTCTCATTTTTTACTGTTACCTTGTAAATAGTTTTTAAAGCAAAAATAGTATTTTTAGATTATATTCAACTAATAAATATATTTTGTTAAATTAATGTATTTTTGAATAAAATAACATTTTAATAAAATATTATTATTTTTTTAAATAATTTTTATTAAAAATAAATGATATTATAATTTTATGAATGCAATTGTAATTTTTATTAAGGTTTGGAAGCCATTTTTTTTAAAACCTATGAATTTGCGATAAATGTCATTTTTAATGTTAAAAGTGAATATTGAAATATTTAGAAAATTATTTAGATAAAATGGTATTTATTTCTAGAATCAGGATGTTGAAATTATCCAATGGTGAATTTTTCATAATTTTCTAAGACTGTCAAATGTTTTGGAAATAATTAAATATTGTTTAAATATATAATGTGATTTATGACATCATAATGACCTAATAGTGATGTAATATAGTTCTATAAACCTTATGTTCGGAAAATATATGTTTTACAATTAAAATAATGTGTTTTTTAATTTTTTTTATTTACTTTACAAATCGTTAGTGAACCCTTCAAGACTTATTAAAAATTTTGTCTTTTTAAATTGTTTTCCTTGGGAGTGTGACTCACCTCCACATATGCAAACCTATTATTTTAAGAAGTTAGGAATTTGGCCATATATAATATTATTTTACATATCCCTTTTTGAAAAAACATAGGAAAAAACCATGGTATGGTTTTTTGTTTTGATAAGTTTAATGTGAGGTGTCCCAAGCCTAAATAATAAACATTTCCCTCTCCTTTCCTATATAAACCCACCCATGCTCCAACATAATACACAATTAATAACTTTGGAGTTCATCCATCCTATTCCCAAACCTCTCTATAATCCTCACAAGGTGCCCCAGGCTCCCATGAAACCTCTCTGAAGCCTCTCTCAAGCCATTGGAAGCACACTTCCAGGTAAGGGGTTTTCTTCCTTTCTCATTTTTGTCTAATATTTTCTAAGTTGTTATGCCCTTTTAATTCCAATTATAAATGTTGGGGTATGATTTATCACCTCCCCCATACTACCTTATTTATGTTTTAATGATGGGGGACCCCTTTATCTCTCATTAGATTCCTCCCATGTACACCTGTTACTATGCCGAAATTCCGAAAGGAACTTCTCTCTCCTCATTTACATTAAAGAAATTATTTTGTATCATGAATTGAAATTCCAATACATTTTTTGGGAAATGTATCTATATTAATCCATTAAATTCCATGTCATGTAAATGTGATGAGGCACTACTTTATCTCTCATCAACCAATTTTATGAGTAATTATTTCAAGTCGTTATGCTGCCGAAATTGAACCACGTTTTTTCCAGCCAAAGTCATTGTGCACGGAATACCATGCCCATTTCTCAATCAAGTGTATTTTCCTTCATTCACATTTTCTTATTGTGTAAATATTTTCATATATTTATTCCACATTCCTCAATCATGGAATAAATGATTATTTTGAATGATTCATCATTTTATGATCCATGTGGAACACTTATGCATAAAGTGAAATGTTTAAGAAGGGTGTGTCGTGATATCTCTCCAATGCATTGGGTAAAGTATAGTATCATGATACCTCAAGTGAAATGGTTGTTTACTCATTATAATTAATGTTCAATGAGGGTATACTTGAGCTTCATGTGAAATGAGGGTTTACTCGTACTCCATGTTGAATGAGCCTTGGCTCATGCTAATTCCATGTTATGTGTTGTTTCCACATTTCCATGTTACGATTATGATGATTTATCATGTCTTTATGTTTATGATTTTATTTTTCCATATTGATATACCTATTTTTGGAAATGTATTGTATTCCTCATGTTATTACATGTTTACTCCCTTATTGGGCTTTATATCTCACCCTTTTCTTATGCATGTCCTTAGGTTAGCCCCTGCAACGCTAAGTACGAGGGAATTTAGTGGTCATGTAAAGGTAGTTTTAAATAAATATATTGTATTTCAGGTTTTAAGTTGTTATGTAATGATCCTAAGCCCCAAGGTCACTATACCTCTCGATATTCTATGTTGTATCCAGTGAATTTTCTGTAATATTATATTTTAAATTGTGTAATAAAAAGCAGTGTTGTTATAACAACCCTTTATAGACATATCACACATAATAACAATCATTATAACGTAGGGAATATAAACATAAATAATGGTGACCTCATATGATATGTAATGGAAAACAAGTGAGATATTTTAACATAATGTGAGAATAATTTTATGAAAACGTGAAAATGAAATATGAAAACCATTCCCTATATATTTAATATCAAAATAAAGATTCATGGAATAAGGATTATAAGTTCATATGAAAAAAATAATATAGAAATAATGGAACAAGATCCATGATTGAATTACATTGATTGAAGTATTTGAATTTTGGAACCCACATAAGCATAGAAAATAATTTATATATAAGTGATGGTTATTTTACATGGCTATCATAGTGAAATAGATTCACTCCCCAAAAAAATTTCATTTCATGGTTTTCTTCCAAGACTATCATAGTATAAAATTCATCTTCAATAAACTAGAAAATCTCCCTATTATAGTCCGTTTTACGTCATAAGATAAAAAAAATACCCAATTAACTATACTTATATATTGGTCCTAATCATCACATAATGAAAATCATACATATGTGTTACAAAAGATCATAAAAATAATATTATCAGAATCTATAAAATGAAATGGTTCTCATATATAATTTAATATATCAAAACCTATGAAAATAAATTGGTTTAATAAACCTTTCATCATAATACAATCCACAGAAACGAAATGGGTTTTAATAAACCATTCATCTTTTCAAAATAGAAAAACCATTTCATATGTAATGGTTTTCATGAAAATATTATCATTAGAATCATAAAACATTCTTATAAATAATAATAATGGCCTCCATGTAGTATATCCACAGTGACCCTTGGGTAACATCAATGAATTTCATCAATCAAGGAAAATGATTTCAAATGATCACTTTAGACATTTTTTAATGAAAATTTTCTTTACATTTATGAAAATAATCTTTTAAACCTACTAGTTTATAAAACATTTCAAATTATTTTTCATTTAAAATATCTATGGAAACATTTAAAGGGAGATTTAAAAATCATTTAAAACATTTATTGTGGAAAATATAATTTCTTCTTTGAAAATATAATTTGAAGATATAATTTTTTTTCAAACCATATTTATTTGAATATAACATTGAAAAATATTATAAGAATATTTTTTAAAAATAGTATTCATGATGTGGGAATTCAGTTTTCATTCCATTCACATTAAAACAATGATTCCTGTCACATTATTGTTAAAAATTCAAATTTACATTATTTCAAAAATTAAATTAATATTAATTATTTAAATTATTTAAAATAATGAAATTGGTAAAAATTTATATACAAAATATTTTTTTAACATTAAAATAAATTGGAAAAATTTATATAAAAACAGATATAGAAGAAATATTGTTTTTAACAGAAGAAAATAAAAATAATTGTTTCCATTAAAAACATTTTTTTATAATCATCATATCATAATGGGAGTATAATAAATAGACAAATGTATTTCCATGACATTACCAATTGATAATAAAAGTTATTAGTGACATGTTATAAGATTCATAAATTTAATCATCGATATCATAAAAAAAATCAGGATGAACAATGAAACTATAATACAAAATCCTTTCCACATTGGTAAAATTTAATTCATTATCTATATTATATAATATCATCAAAAGAAACCCTATAAATAATAAATAATTGGATATTCATTGTATAAAATTTCAAATGTTCTATATATACACCTCATAAGTGAAGATATGTGCATAAAAAATGTCTTTCCCAAGGATGAAAAAATGAGATAGAATTATTAAACCACTTTTGTAAGTCATTAACTATAAACCCCATGATAGATAGAAACTTAAATTTATACGTAAATCAGAATAAATTTCTATAGAATCATAATAAAATACCTTAATTGGATGTATATACACCACATAAATGAAAGACATGGTGAATATGGCCTGCGTATCATGGAAAATAAAAGATATATCGAAATACATTATCCATAGTCTCCACATCCATCATATATATTCAAAATTTATTTATAAATATGAAAATATTAAAAAAGTTTTATATAAAATTTATTTTATATATAATACCAAATATTATTTACACATGACATTTTAGTATCCATTTATTAAAAATTCCATGTCCAATTCACGTTTTGGACAATAAAAACATTGTTTTTGTGTATGTTTTCATTTGTTAATTTTATTCCTCTAAATTTTATAATAGTACCATTATTATGTATTTTTAAAAAATATATAGATATTATATGTTGGACCCTCAATTATATAGTGGTCTTCATAATCACAAATAATGTCAATCTATGGATTTTATTATTTCATGAAATTTAATATATATATGAAAATCAATTATGTCATACATTACAATACATCAAAACAAGTAAATAAACTATATATATGCTTAAATATGTTTATAAGTTTATATTTACATGTATTTATGTATTTCACTTAATCTAGTATTTTCTTTGTGTAAGATAGACACTTCATAAGTTTCTCATAGTTCCTGGCACGGTCAGTTTAGTAAACAGACTAATGATCGACTCACTGATGATCGAAACACCTATGATCGACTCACTGAGGATCGAAACACCGATGGAAGACTCACAGATGATCGACACACTGATAGAAGACACACCAATGATCAACACACTGATGGAAGATGCACTTTTGGTCAAATAACCGATGGATGATTCACCGATGAACGACTCACCGACGATCAAAATACTGATAACACCAACAACTCACCAGTAAAGTTAGTCACTGATAGCGATGGTAATAACTCAGAAATACTTGGATCCACCATCGGTGATTGAATGATGCTTACAGAATGATGTCTAAAAACTGATATAGGGAGGCCGATGATGACAGACCGATGAATATGAGTCACCGATACTTATGACGCACTGATATTCATAAATAATGTTTTAAATTTATTAATTCAATTTTATTTATAATAGTAATAATTAGAGAAATTAATGTTTTTGTCATTATTTAATGTTGTATGTAGGAATATCGATAGAAATTATGAGTTATATGCATGGGGGGAGATCTTCATCCTTGCAAGACCTTGATGTGTAAAAGGATTACAAGATAAACTGTGCAGTGTGGGTGTATGTTACAGAAGAGGAAAATATGAAAAATGGTGAAAACTAAAGAACTAAACATCCAAGATCAAAATTCTAATATCTCAATGCTAAATAACGCAAGGATTTCAATAAGATAATAAAGAACGTGCTGAATTACTTTGAACATCCTAACATTGAAGAGCTGAACTTTTCACACCTCAAAGCTATAGTACAGATGTTGTTATACTTTGTTCTGAATACATCTTCTAGAATAGGACTCAAACACAATTTACGCTACATCAATTGAGTCCAGATCTACACTTTATAACACCCAGATATTTATAAACTCATTTCTTAATTTATAACTCTTTTTTATCTTGTGTTTACCATTTTCAGAAGTGTGTTCATCTATTTGCTGCAAACATACTGTCTCCTGTGCATAACTGGAGGATACTAAATATCCTCACACAATATATTTTTACTCTTGTATCCCATATAAAATAGTGGAATTGATAAAGGGTGATTTGTTTTTTTTTATCCCATGAATAACTATATTATAGGTCATGTGTGACTCGAACAGATATGTGTGTTGTTGTGAAACGTGATCCAGGGTGTGGATCCAAAAGTTTATTAATATAAACTGCTTGGTGGTAGGTGATCATCATGTGGATATTTCAAAGTCTTAGATTGAGACTAAACCATTTTTTACTATCCACTGTGTAATTATCTTTTTGTTTAATCTGATATGTGTTTATTTCATTTCAAATTAAACTAAATTGAACTTTTATAGTTAGTTTAGAAACTATTTATATCTATTTTTTATCAGTAGATTAGATTCAAAAGTTTTAATACTCTTTAGATTGGTACAGTTGAGAACTAATCAGTCTTCCGAAAAATTAAATGAACAATCGGTAATTTTATAAATTCACTACAAACTAACTATGATTATATTAAAAATTGGGGGGAATCTTTAGAAGAACATTTTTTTAAAAGAAATTTATTTAGATACTAATTTTACCCCTCTTGAGTGATCTACTCTGACCAACTATTTTTATAATAGGTATAACAAATTATTGTCAGTTTTCAAATATTTTCAACTGTGATTGTGTTTTTATAATTTATGTTATTTCTTAATTTTTATCTCTTGGAAATTATTTTAAAATTTATATCATGGATAATAGATTAGAAGTGGCTGCTAACAATATACCACATTTCTTTAATGGAACCAACTATGAACCGTGGAATCTTAAAATTTAAATACTCCAAGAAAGCATGGGGTTTTAAATCTAGACTACTACTGAAAGTAATTATGAACTTCCTGAAACTACTAGAAACATTTGGGATGCACCTAACAATACTGAATATAACAATAATTATAATGAAATGAATTCTCTCTACTATGAACTTGGAGATTTAGAGTTTAATCATATTTCTTCTTGTAATACTGCACATTATATTTGGGACACTCTGTATATTTCCCATGATGTGAACATATATTGTTAAAATAATGAGATTAACTAATTATATTATTAAATATGACAACTTCAAAATGAAGCCTGATGAGTCTATTTCTGTCATTTATATCAGGTTCAATGAAATTGTGAATACCATGATTTCTTTAGGAAGAGAAGTTACAACCAAAGATCATGTTATGAAGATTTTTCAATGGTTACTATAGAGATAGAGAGGGACTTGTGTATCTATTATATAATCGTACGACATTGACAAGAATCTAGTGGAGGAATTGATTGGAAAATTATTGATGTATGCAGAGGAATCAATGGTAAATCATGATGTGGATGAACCAAAACGAAAGTCTATAGCCTTCGAGTCTAATTCCTCTAAATGTAAAGACATGGATAAAGTTCATACTACTATTAAATGCTCCAATAGTGAAGAAACAGCTTTAGATAGTAATGAAGAAATGCCCCATCTATCTAAGATATTCACGAAATTTTATTGGAATTTTTTTAGAAATCCCAATTACAAAGGAAAGTATGATAACAAGGGAAACTAGAAGAAGTATTGGAAGATAAATGATAAATTAGAAGAGATAATTTGATATGACTGTAAAAGGAAAGGACATGTCAAGGCCGACTGTCCAAATATGAAATACAAGAAGATGTATGAAAATAATGATAGGAATTATTAGAAACCAATAAAGGCCACCTGGAGTACCTCTTCGGATAGCTCTAGTTAATCTGCATATTCTCATAATGATAATGATGATATGGATAATATGTGTCATATGAAAAACAAAACTGAGGTATCATTAGACTCTCCTACAAAAAATTCATATTATTCTTAAAAAGACAGTGCTTATTAGAATATGAAAAATAATTAATTATTTGAATATTGAAACATGCTAGAAGAAACATGCAATGAGTTATAAGATAATTATAATTATTTTAAGAAACTACATGATGATACTATGACTATTAAATCGGAACATACAAGGGAAAATGGCAAAAAATCTCAAATGCTCAAGGAAAATAATGAGTTAAAAATGTCAAACAAGAAATTAAATAACATAAAAAATTACATAATGTAAGAAAACCATTACACAAATGTTTGGTAAATAAATATAGCTAATTTATACTTCTGGGATAGGATATCAACCATGTTAATAGAATTTATCGAAACCAGATTGGGTAACCAAATCTCTGAAATCTGCTTCTTTCTTCAAAAACCATAATTTTATTACATTTTCCAACTCAACGAATTATTTGGCTGCATCTAGTTCTTTTGGACAAAACAATGTTTATTTTTAAAATAATTTATATTCTACATTTAAGAAAACCATATGACAGGTGTGTCTTCCAATGGATTTTATTACTAATTTATGTGGACCCAAACAAATATGGGCACCAAAATAATTTCTTTGATGAACTGTTTTATAGGAAAACTTTCTAAAGAGCTCCTGTATAAATCTAGTTTACATGGACAGTTGGTGTTCAAGACACATGACATGGGAGTATTCAAGCTTTAAAAGTATTATCAAAATTTATTGAGGACATGTAACTTTTGGTGACGATGGTAATGGAAAAAAATCATAGACCAAGGCCAGATTGGTAACCCTAACATTATTTCTATTTACAATGTACATTATGTTGATGGATTAAAGTATAACCTACATATAATATCTCAATTGTGTGATGACGGATTTAATGGTAAATTCAAAAATGAATCATGCCATTTTTTATTCCAAGAATAACTTAGTATTTTATGCTCTTAGATATGATAATTTATATGCTATACATTTATACACACTAGCCTCACAGAATGTTTCTTGTCTAAATTCCTTTCACAGAGAGTCTTGGATATGGCTTAGAAGACTAGAACATTTCTACATACACTCTCTTAACAATTTAACTAGAAAACTATTAGTAAAAGTCCTAACCAAATTTGAGTTTCCAAACTATAAGGTGTCCAATCCTTCTGAAAAAGTAAAGCAACATAAAATCTCTTTCAAACCAAAGAAAGAAGTGCATACTTCTCAACCTCTTGAGTTCCTTAACATGGATTTTTTGAACCATCTATATTTTCATGTCTCAATGGGAATATCTTGGTTTATGTTATTTTAGATGATTTATATAGGTATACCTGGACGTTTTTCTTATCTCACAATAGTGAAGCATGGTCTCACGTAACCATGTATACAAGGACTATAGAAAATCATAGTAGAATTAATATTAAATCCCTAAGATGTGATCATGGTATTGAGTTTGAGAATCAGGATTTTTAAACTTTTTGCTCAAAAATTGGTTATAATCATATCTTCTCTGCCCCTAGGACACATCAACAAAATAGTGCAGTCGAAAGAATAAATAGAACTCTACATGAAATTTCCAGAACTATTCTTAATGAATATGACATACAGATTTATTTTTGGTCTGATTTTGTTCATAAATATTGTTTCATAATAAATAGAGTCTTAATAAGAACCATCCTTAAGAAAACCCCTTATGATTTGTGGAAGAATAGGAAACACAAAGTATGTTATTTTAAAGTATTTTTATGTAAGGTTTATATTCCGAACACTAAAGTCAATTTAAATAAATTTTACTCCAAAAGTGATTAAGTAATATTTTATAGTTATTCTACATCAGGAAAATCCTATGGAGTCATTAATATGAAAACAAAATGTGTGGAGGAGTATGAACATGTAATGTTTGATGAAACAGATCCACATGAGCCTAATACCTCACTAGAAAATATTGAAGAGGATATTTCTATCTATATATTAATGATAAAACCTTAAATCATCATATGAAGGAATCTATAAAACTCTCAGTTCTAGAAATTTTCTAGATTCTAGCCAATATTTACTAGATCAAAATGACCAACCAAAAATAAATAGTCCTACCTTTAATATACAAACTAAAACACTTAAAAATCATCCCATAGATGTTGTTGTTAGAGAATTAGATATAAGAACACAAACAAGAGTATCCATGAGAAACCAGGTTTAACATCCAATATTATTTTCACAACTTGAACATAAAAATATCAATGATGCAATCAATGATAAATTTTGGGTAATATCCATTAAAGAATAACATAACCAATATGAATGAAATAATGTTTTGAGACTTGTAGATAGACCAAAGGATATATTAACCATTAGAACCAAATGGTTGTTTAGAAATAAACTGGATGAAGCTGTAAGTATAGTTAGAAACAAATCTAGGTTTGCTTCACAAGGATATAATCAAAAAGAAAGAATTAATTACGAAGAAACCTTTGCACCAGTGGCTATACTTGAATCCATTAAAATATTACATGGTTATGAATCAAAAATAGATTTTAAACATGACCAAATGGATTTCAAAAGTGCATTCTTAAATGTTTATATAGTTGATGATGTTTTTGTTCAACAACCCCCAGGTTTAATAAATCCACATTTTCCAAATCAAGTGTTCAAATTATCTAAATCTTTATATGGTTTGAAACAATTTTCATGTTCTTGGTATTAAAGATTATGTAATTTTCTTATTTCTAAAGGCTTTAATAAAAGACACTCATATCATACATTCTTTATAAAAAAATTAACAAAAGAAGATTTATTAGCTCAAATATATGTATATTATATTATCTTTGGATCTTCTAAAAATCATTTGTCTAATGATTTTTCGGAAATATTGCAAAGTGATATTGCAATGAGTTTGAGGGGTGAACATAAATATTTTCAGAGATTTCAAATATTTTAAAATAAATAAGGTATTATTATAAAAAAAATTATGTACATTAAATTTGTATTGAAAATATATGGGTTTTATAGCATTAAAAGTAGTGAAACCCCTATGAGTTCTACATGTAAGTTTGATTTTGATGAAAATGGAAAATCAGTTGATCAAACTGCATATAGAGGAATGATTTGGAGTTTGTTCCAAAAAACTTCATGTAGGATCGGTATTATGTATAGTGTGTGTATTTGTGAAAGATTTCATGAAAACCCATAACAGTCACATTTAGATGATGTAGAAAGAGTTTTAAAATAACTCAAGTATACAAAAAATTTAGGATTTTTCTATCCTAGAGGACAACCTTTTTATTTAGTTAGTTATTTAGATGCTGACTTTGGTGGATTTAAATTAGATATAAAGAGTACCATTATAACATTTCTCTTTTTCGGAAAGTCTTTAATATCATGGTTTAGTAATAAAATGATTTTGATTCATTATCAACTACAGAAGGAGAGTACATTGTTGCTGGTAGTTATTGTGCACAAATTGTTTGGATGAAACACACATTATTAGACTATGGATTTGAGTTCATACATATCCATATAAAATGTGACAATACACGTGATATTAAAATTTCTAGAAATCCAATCTCTGATTCTATAAAAATCACATTGATGTAAAACATCACTTCTAGAGACATCATCTTAAAAAAGGCGATATAACTCTTCATTTTATTGGGATTGAGCATCAACTTACAAAAATTTTCAATAAACCCTTAAGCTATTAGATAATGAACTACATCAAACATAAACTAGGAATCCTAAATCCCCATTGTCCAACCAAGCCTCTGTTATCTATGAAACTAATTTGTGAAACTGATCAGTGAAACTGATCTGCGAAACCGATAAGGGAAACCGATCTGCAAAACCAGTCTATGAAACCGATCCGCGAAACTGATCTATGAAACCGATATCATGAAATCGATCTGTTGAAACCAATCTATGAAAATGATATGTTGAAATTGATCCCTCAAAACCGATCTCTTGTAACCGATCTCTGTAAATTGATCTCTTGAAAATGATTCCTTGAAACCGATCCCTAGAAACTTTTTATGTGAAATTGATGAATTTAAATACCCATTTTTTAATTCTGTCTGATTAAAATAAAATGACGCAATTTTTAGTTCTTTTTAAAAATATTTATGCTTTAGGATTTTATAATCCCTAAATGATAAAACAAATTCAATCCACTTCATCTGTTCACAACACCCGTGCCATAAAGCCATTAGCTCTTTGAAATTTTATCTCTTGGCCCACGACTATTTGACTCACTTTGGACTTGATCTTCAGAAATGGAAAGGACAAAACACATGATGGAAGAGTTGAGGGAATACCCATCAACAAAGCGCCAGAAGGGTGATTCTAATGGTACGACAAAGGGAGGTTTAGGAATTAGAGTTGTTAAAATTGAGAAAGAAGTATTTTCAGAATGGGTTCAGTCATGTAGATCACTTTTTCTAAGGGTGATAGAATCTCCAGGCTGCATAAGATGGTTCTCAAACAATGAGAGACCTTTCTATCCCCAACATGTGCGTGAGTTTTATATCAACTAGAAGATATTTCTCGATGGAGCTAAAGAATCAAGGATGAAGTCTACAGTAAAGGGAAAAAAGATAAAAAATTCATCTAAGAAATCAGATGAATGTTTGGAAATGCCTCATGAAGGTGTCTATAATGATTATCAGGGTACTATTCCTCCTTATTTCTACTTTATTTTCATATGAGGATGATGTAAAAGAACTGAATTGAAGTTAAGAATCATGTAGAGCAACTGCTAGTGAATTCAATGCAGATGCATGATTACTTTTTAATATTCTTCAACATCAAATCATCCCAAGGAAGGGATATTTCTCTGCTCTGAAGTATCAGCATGAATTATTAATTTAATTATTTAAAAAATGGTATAAAGGTGAATCTTTTTAGGTATCTAATTGTTCACATTTATGATATTATAAAATCCTACAAGAAATAAAGATTCTTCTACAATCCTAGGATGATCTCTGCATTTATATAGAAGATAGGTTGTGTGGAACATAGAGATGAAATTATTAGTGCATACATTGTTTTCTACATTTATAAAAATATATAAAAGAGAATGAATATCTTCTAGAAACCATGGATGAAATGTTGGGTAGGAGATGAGGTTGGAATATATAGATAATTCAATTTGATTGACCATCCTACCAGAAAAAAGTATCAAGTTGATCCAAGCCTCATACTAAGAGAGGAAGTTGTTTATTCTGATAAGGAAGCTAAGGATGAGTGTCCAAGGTAAAGAGGATCTCCTATTAATTATAGTAGTGTTCATGATATAGCTTAAAGCACAAAAGATATGTTTTATGGACCGACTATTACACATTTCTATTTACCCTCAATGGAACTGTTGTTAGGTGATGAGGATGAGGAAGGGACAAAATTTACTAGTGTGGAATGATATGTAAGTAAGTTAGATGAGGATTCTGATGATGATGATGATGATAATAAAGAGGAATATGATGAGTACGTTATTGATTCTTTAAAACTAGGACAAAAATGAGTTGACAAATCTAGTGAGGAATCTATACATAGAGCATCAGATGGTGCTGATCCTGTGGGACAGAAGCCTCTAGATCTTGGATTCACTGCTAATGAGGACATAACTCAATATCCTATTATTGAAAGTCCAGAAATCATTCAGGAGTTGAATGAAATTATGGTTGTGGGCTATGAGGAAGAGGTTGAGTATTAGGTTCCTCAGATTAAAGAAGTTCTTGGAGAAGGTGGAGTGGCTATGGTACATGCAGAACCTCATCTTCATTTGGTACCTATGCACATTAATTTCATTATGGATAGTAATCAAGATGAAGATGAAGATGAAGAAAAGATTGTACCTAAGCCTTTGGGAAGAAGAGTTAAGATTGAAACTGTTCATCCACGAGACTGGACTTGTACTCGTGAGTGGAATCATGATCCAAGATACATTCTATTTGGTTTGGAATATTACTCTGATGATGAGATAATTGCACCTCCTCCGACTCATCATGTTCAATATGAAGCAGAACCAGTTTCACCCACTTCACTTGTTTTACCTCCCATAGTTAAGCTAGAAGCACAGCTAGTGCCTAGTGAATATGTCACTATGTATGATTTAGAGCAATTGAAAGAGGATATTTTTGGGCCACTGAACACCTCACTGCGATCTAGATGGGAAGCCTCTACTTCAATGAGTATATCAGATACTAATGATGAAAAAAATTGAAAGGATGATAATCCAAGAGATTCAACCAAATATTATTACCATATTAGAAACCATCATTAGACGTAATACTTTACTGAGAGAATAAGTAATGTGGATGAGCAATGAGATGAACCCTCTAAAAACTGATTTCAAGTCCTCTTTCAGTGGAGTGATGGAAGTTCATAGAAACATAGTGACACATTTACTGAGTGTAGATTTTATGAAATTAAAATAGGTTCTTGGAAGATTAATCATTATTCCTTCCATTTATAGAAGTGGTAAAGGTAATGTTGTTGATTTGGAATCCCACAACGCTGTAATAAAAGAAGAACTCAAGAATCTTCAGAATGATACAAACAACGAAACTCTTGCAAAGGTACATAAAAATTCATACCTTGTTTACAATATAGTACGTCAGTGCACAAATGATGCCTCTAATGCTCAGAAGGATATTAGAGAGAAAGTGGATAAGTACTTTACTAAGATCTATTCCAAGAATGGTCTCGTTAATAACTTCAAGAATTTAATTGAAAATCTCAGAATTCCTCCCACAACAAAATCATTCAAGAAACAAGTGGCAGAATTGAAGTAGTTTACACCTCTACCAAAAATATTCATTGTGAATAATGATTATTTCAAGATGTTCATGAAATATAGTGGAAAAATAATTAATTATTTCATCAAGATCTTCAATCTATATATGCATGTTCAAGAAGAAGAAATTGTGGTTCTTCCTACTGCTTCCATTGACACTACCTATCAGCATCCTTCTTGGATGATTTTCTCTCATGAAATTTCTCATATTTGACCATTCATTACTATGAAACATCAGAGTCGTGTGCTACCAGAAAGAAGGCCTAGCTTTTCTACAAATGTCTCTATAGGTGTTTCCTTTCCTAGTGTTTTCATCAGACTACCTCTTCTAACTACCACACCAAAATCTTATGATCCTACTCCTAATCCTTCTGATAATGGAAAATCACCTCAATATAAAAAACCATAGTGGTGGATTGTGTATTTGTTAGGGATTTGTGTTCTTATTTTTATTTTATTGTACTCCTTTGAACCTTAATGGCCATTTTTTTGTCATCTATATGTTTCTCATTTTCATTATGATATTTCTCTTTCTTCGTTCTCCTTCTCTTAAACTTTTTTTGCTAATCCAAAATGGGTGGAATGTTTTAGGCATACAATATTAATTTCAGGGGGAGAAACTATGGCATAGGCCACATGGAATGTAATCACCATAATATATATATATACATATATTTTTCATTGATCAAATAATTGAGTGGAGCGTTGTTTTAAAAACACAAATCAGGGAATGATTTAGTTATATTAAAAAAACACTTTCACTATGGTATTCTATGTCCAGTAATTTCTTTTATGTAACATCACATTTATGCTGTAATTTGTGATTATCAAAATGGGAGATATTGTTGGACCCTCTTTGATATAGTGGTTTTCAGAATCATAAATAATTTCAATCTACTAATTATATTAATTCATGCCATTTAATATCTCGACAAAAATAAATTATGTCATATAGTAAAATACATATAAATAAGTACATAACTATATTTATGATTCAATATGTTTACAAGTGTATATTTACATGTATTTATGGATTTCACTTAATCTAGTATGTGCTCTGTGTAAATTGGTAATTGGTTCTGGGGTCTTTGCTAATATACAATTTACATTACCCAAATAAATCATCTCATTATCCAAAATAAAAACCATTTTCATGAATATAGAAATATTATTATTGGTTATATTCCCATATTCATGAGTTTTTTATAAAATATAACATATATGTTAATAAAGTTTTCTAGGTCATCAGTTTTATTTATCAGATTATTGAAAATCCTTAACACCAATTTCATATAAAAATCCTTATATATTTCTTGATTGATATAACATTATTCTAAAATTTCCATACACAAACAATTTAATCATTCCACTTGATTCATAAAGTGCTAACTAGGATTCATCATCTTTTTCATTAAAAAATATTTCTTATAATATGAAATATGAATATTTTCATTAAATTTATCAAACTCAATTAAATCATTATTCTTATGTTTTCCATAATATATACAATTCTAAAAGCCTATAAATATTTGATGATGTTCATGGTGTCTTCATCATTAATAGTATAACCATTACATGTACAACATTAAAGATACTTATAATGAGTGTTCCTTATAGAACAATTATTTCTATACTACCAATTATTTCAAAATTCATAATAGTATAATATTAAAGACATCTTATGGAAACCATCATTCTCATCCATTGTGTTAACTAATCATTTCATTTTTACATTGAAATTGTGTACATTGTTCCCTTATTCTCAACAGATAAAAAATCTTCTTGTTCCAATGAAACATTCCCTGAAGTGATTCTTCCTATATTCTCGATACATAGAAAACATAATATTCATTCATTTATGGTCTTCACCAACCGAGATCTCAAAAGAATATATCATACTCTTATTTGGTGTCTTCAAGAGTTATTAATGGTTTATTTTGGTAATCATATATAATAATAAAATAGTAGGGATAATCATAATATCCTTCATTGCAGTTCTTATATAATTTGGAATCTTATTAACATAATTTTTTTCACATTCAATATTACCCTATTTCTATTTGGTTCTCAACATTGACTAAAACAAAACATCATAGTGTGACAAAAAAAATTAATAGTGAAACACACATAATAATAAACAATCACTTATCAGAAGTATTAATCATGTAATATGTTTTTCATTCTAAGAAACATTGTTTTTAACCAATGTTATATGTGGTAATTACAAAAATACTCTATAATATTTCATAATGTGTTTTTAAATTTCCAAATCATATCCAACATGACTGTCAAATTAGGTTTATTGTAAATCTCACATTAATCTACTATTTAATGACTGATTCAAGACAAATGTTCCCTTTTCATTATTATTAAACTTTGGTACATCTGTTCCTAAACTATTTCCACGGGAAATATCTATACAGGGATGTATTTATGGGAAACTACCACTCAATCCTTTTACAACATTCCAAGATATTTCCCAATAAATATAAATATCCTTATACATATCCCTTATGATCTCACTAAGGGTTTTCCATACTACATATGAATGGATAACTAAACCTATCCTTTTATACCAGTTATGAAAACCTTTTATTTTCATCTATAGATATTACATATCCTTAAATGAATATTCATTACACTAGATAAAGACATCCCTAATGATCATAAATTCATAATTCTTTTTGAATCATGGAAACATAAATATCTGGTGTATATGAGTAATTAATCATTTTACACTTAGTTCCACATAATATAAATCCTTATATTACATATCACACATAATGCCTTTCATCACAACATTGGGATAATAATTACATGGAAGGGTGAGCTGAGATTATCAGTTAGAGAATACAACTAAAATATGTAAACAAAAAGTAAGGATAATGGTATAAGAACATGATAATATGTGTGATATTACATTTTTATAACATTTTAAAATCATACCCTATATATCAATCATCAATATCAATATTCTTGGAATATATACTGGTAGTTTATAAGACATGAATCATAAGCAATTCGAGCAACATATGTCTTGAGAACAAAACATTTTAATAAGACATGGAATTTGGGAATACAGATTAAAATATAAAATAAATTACAGTGTAGTTAAGGATAATTTCCAAGGTTATCAAAGTAGAATTGGTTCACTCCCCAAACTATATTATAATTCAATGTTCAATCCCATGATTATCTTATTAGATAATGACCCATAATAAATTGTGTTCACTATTCATTCCTATACAGTTTATCTCATGAGATATCAATCATTACCCAAAAGAATTTTAGGGGGATATAGGTCCCACCTATTGTATTATGACAATAATAAATACGTGTTCACAAGTTCATAAAACATTAATACTATCAAGCATAATGAAAAACTGTTTTTCATATAGTATTCATCATATCAGATCTGATTAAATTAAAGGGTATTAATAATAAAATACACACAACATAATATGGGGAATATAAATGGGATTCATACCCATTTTAATATTTCATCATGAGAAACCCCATTTATATAGAAATGTTCTCATACAAATTTTAATATAATTTTCAATGCTCATTTTAGAAAGAATAATTATGGAATGCGTGGATCACATCAAAAATAATGAATACGTATCATCGAAGGATTACATATTTGATGTAAAATGATTTTGAATGATCATTAGGAATATTTCATGAGGAATATAAACTTTACACATTTAAAACCAAACATTAAAATATATATATATAATATTTTCAAAATACATTTCATGGAAATAAAACTTGAAAACATATAATGGAATATTTAAAAACTATTTGAAACATGTCATCTGGAATACTTCAATTCCGATTAAAAAAATACATTTTAAAACAATAATATATTTAAAAATGATTTTATTTTAAAATAAGATTGAAATTTTTTAATGTATGCATTAAGTGACTGTCATGACAATAGAAATCTTGTTTAGACCTACATGATAAAACAGTTATTCCTTTCAAATTTTTAGTAAAATAAAAATAGTCCTTATTTTGAAAATAACATTAATATTGATTTTAAAACAAATTTAAAAAGTCAAACATGTGTACGAATATCATTAGTAAATCCTTTTTAAAATTATAAAACAATTTTGAAAACCTTTTCAGAAGTCATAGAACTGAAAGATAACTATTTTTCGATCAAATAGAGAAACATAATCACTTTTCTGTAAAACATTATTTTAGAATATTGAGAACCTAAAGGGAAGAAAATGAATGTAAATAAATTTTTCAACTGATATAACTAGATTAAAATAATATTTTCGGATTTCTTGAGAGATAGATCAGAATATTTCACTAATGAATGCATAATCATAAACAATTCTGAATGATAATGAGACCGTAACCTGAAACCATTACTACTTTGGTATATTTTAAACAATATTCCTCATTAAAAAATAAAAAGATAAAATAATATTATAAAAATGTGATTTGTAACATTTATAATTTAATTTATATATACATCATTAAATAACATTAGAGCATCACATAATGTATTACCCAAAGATGAAAATTTTAGAAGAAAATCTATTATTGATTTGATAATTGTAAAACTATAAACCCCATGATATAGTGATCCTAAAATGGAAATTTATAAACCCATAGATGTTTTGAAAATACATATAAAATAATTTAATTGGAAGTACATACAAAAAAAATAAAATATGTCATGAATGTGGCATGTGTCGTACATTAAATAAAACTATGACGAAACTTCTTTACATAAAGTCTTGAAATACATAATACACATTAAAATAAAATGTGTAATATTTATAAGGAAATTATAAATATATTAAAACCCATGATTATATATATAATAAAATATATTATTTACTTATAGTCAATTATCAGTAGTTTATTTACTATTCCATGTTAACGTCATGTTTTGGGTAAATAACTACATTATGTTTCTTGTACATTTTGAATTATTATTTTAGGTAACTATTAATTAATCATGGTTAAATAATATTCATAAATATATCTATTAAATAAATATAAATTATATTCATTACATATGTATTTATATTAATGCATAAAAATTTATAGATATAAAATGAAATACACCATTCATGGAAATGATAAGCCGCCCACATGCATGAACCTTATTTCAATTTTATCCAAAGTTCAAATTAATAAAATTTAAAATATGAAATTTTCTTTATATAATAATTTATATTTTATATATATAACATATATTCATTAAATGTATCATAATTACATTTCATAAATGCATTTGGGAAAAAATCGCATCGCTTCATAAGGTGATACTTCGCCTTACACACGAACGATGCTATCGTATCCCTTGAAAAATATAAAGTAAGAATTTATAAGTGATATTATAAATAAAAATTTATAATTTTTATAAAAAATATAATATCTTTCAATTTAATCTTTCCCTTTTATAATATAAGAAAATTATTAATTAAAAACACTTTACATAAGTTCTTATGCTTCTTGTTCGTCCTACACACAGGTGACATTATTGTTTTATAATGGGTTTGAAGGTAATAAGGGTGAGGTATTTTCAGAATTAGTGATGTATATTAATATAAAAATATATATATACATAAAAATCATCATTTTATCTAGAAGTGATAGGTGGTGATGGAAAACAAATACCATCAGTTCACAAAGAGATAATCCACAGTACACATGAGGGATTATTTCATATCCTATTTGATGTAAGAGGAGTTGAATATATGATATAATATAATAATAATAAAATATAATTAATTTTTTTGTGTTATAATATCATACAAATTGATGATTATTTGGGGGAGTTATAAGAATAATTAGAACAAAAAATCATCATTTAAAACATTACATCTTCTTCTAAGAACCACTTTATATTAAACAAAAAAAACTTCCCAAATTTGTATCCTTGATCTGAAAAATGAATCTGGGGTATGGGTAGGTAATTAATTAAGACATTTTGTATGTTAATAACCAATATCAAGGGTTTTTTATATGTAATGTGGGGAGGAGAGTTGGTGGCCATTTATAAGTGGGCGAGTGGACCCACATGAAATTTAAAAAAGGAATAAAGTGTATCCAAGTATTATAAAATCAATAAGAAACTAAATATTCCATAATCAAACCATAGAGGTGATAAAGTTGATAAATTTACATAAAAGCTAAATTTTAATGGTTCTATGTCCTATTACTATATATATTTTTATTTTAACCATATGTAAAACCCATTTTGTCCTCAACTTCAATAAGTAATTTTTAAAATTTCTATTATTCATTTTGACCAAACATTAATTTTAACTTATTATATAATATAAATTATTCTTATTAAATATATTGAATCCATTTTTTCAAATTCCATTCATAGAATTGAAAATTTTTAATTTATTATTAAACCAACATACGTGATGTAAAATCAGGTTTCAAAAGATAAAATCTTAAATGATTAAAAAGTTTTTATGTCAAAATTAAATATGATGTTGATTCCAATGAAATAAATAATATTAATTGGTATATAATTTTACTTATTTTAATTTTAAATCCATATTAAAATAAAATTTCATGAGTAATTGTTTTGAATGAATAGTCACTATTTTAATAAAAATTAGTATATCTCATTATTTATAAAAAAAATCAACTCTTGAGAATGTTATCGAAAATTCAATCAAGGATAATTTTTAAATTATTATTTAAAAACTAATATTCATTTTCTAAAATAAATATTCTAAAATTGGGAAAATATAATGCTTAAAATTTCTGAAAAAGAGACATAACTACTTTTTTTGGAAAGTATAAAATATTATACATAGAATTGTATTTATTTTGATATCATAAATTGAAAACAAATATGATGAATATAAAATATTTTATTTAATATATATTATATATATTTCATTAATACCATTAATCAAATGAGATTTTATTAATATATTGAGATAAAATATGTTTGTGCGTGTAAATTTAATTTTTTTCTAAAACAACATTACATTCATATGAATTTTTTTATTTTCATCTAAAATTAAATGGTCATATAATAATCAATTTTATATAAATTCATAAACTATGTATTTTTATAAATAATGTATTCTTATTCATATGCTCTATTCTGAAAACTAGATGATAACTATCATGTTAAATTATTAAAATTTAATCGTATGTTGTGTTTTGTTATAACTCAACATTGTGTGTAGTTGATCCTCTCCAATAAAATAAATTTATTTGGAAAAAAATCAATTATTATTATGGTGATAAATTAATCACATATATATGATTCATTAACTTCCAAAGAGAATCTTTAACAAAAAATGTCACAAAATGAAAATCTAAGATGTAAATGTCAAATGAATAAAGACAATGAATATACCTAATAATGTGAAATGAAAATTCATTAATGAAATGAATGTTAAGTAATTATATAATGATAATTTAGTAATAACCAATATAAATTCCCAAGTAAAATTTTAGAGGTGGATCACATATTAATATAACTATATTTAGATACTATATTTAATAATAATAATTGGTATATGCCTCATGAACAATGAAATTATGATCTCCAGTGGAATAACATAGATTGAATCCAAAAAATAATATCAATTGTGCATATGGTAGGGTGGAAAAATAATCACACAATTGATAATAGAAAATACACTAAATCTGATAAATATTTAAATAACATGAAATGATAACAATATAGTAAATGAAAACCTAAAACAAGATTCAAAACCAATAATTGGTCATCCATGAATGTAGTCATCAAAATAACATGTATTGTGCCTATAGTTTGATGAAATAGTAAATCAATTTTTCATAGTAGATAATACACTAAAATTGATAAAAGTCATCATAACATGAAATTCTAACAATATAGTGAATTCGATCCAAAAACAAGTGTCAAATCCTATAATTGGAAAACTAAATAAAAGGGTCAAACCTAAAAAACATTAAAATATTGTTTAATTTATAATAATGAATACATAAACATAGTTCACCAAGCATGTTTTCTAAAAATACCACATATCCCACAAAACATTTCTCTCTCTAAATAAAATTATAAATTTATATAAATTAAACAAAATTGAATTAGATCCCCAATAAAGAACACTTTGAGAGGAAAAAAATAATATTGGGGATAAAAACCCGACTTAGAAAACATTGTACACCAAGAAATACCCAAATATCATCAACGTATTGTCATCCAATTCTGGGATAATATTCATCCAAAGGAATACCCAAACTCCATGTATCATTCTACCAAGGATCACACACTATAGAGCATACATTTAAGATAGATGAATATAAATACACCATATAGTAGTATATAAGAGATTATACACAATTTAATATATGTATTGTCTTCTAGAATACCCAAAATACATGAAAAATAAAACGACAATAAATAAAATAAAAAAATTCACTATTATAGATTGGCTCTCAAAAACAATTACATAAAGAAATGTTCAATATATAAAATTTAATGAAATAATAAAATTCAAAATATATGACACTTAGGGAACCCAATCTTTATTGTAACATTATTTTCCATGATCTCTGCCAAAATATAAACTCAATGATCATTAAAATCATTTATATTCATTCATATAATATTACTAAAATTCCAAAATTTCAATAATACCAAATATTCTCTATCCAAAAAATATGTCATCAAATATTGTTGTGAATTATCTATGAGGAAAACCATAATCATTGATTATATAGTTCTTAAATAGGTTTATTAGTAATACAGTGATGGGGGTGCATTGATCTAATGATTACAATTTTTTATAATTTCTAAAAAATTTAATGGTTTTCACCAACAAAACATTTTATATATTATAATAATATTATCATCACATAATCATCCATATATAGAAAAGGATCACTGGATAAAATTAATAATATTTTTATAGGATTTTTTTTGAAAATAAGGGTAACTACATCATTATTATTACCGGTATAATCAAAAACAAAACATGATTCAATAATTTCATAAAAACAAATATTAATATATTGATTGCAAGTATCATAATTTACACATAGTTAATAAAATATTATAAATTTACATGTTTAAAAATATTTAAAATCAATAAATAATATTTAATATAAATTATCATAAATAAGTTTCTGGATTATCATACATAAAATACATATAATTTTAATTTTTACGTTTAGAATTCTTCTAATGAAAAAAAATGAAAATTCACATGGATAATAATACTATATAACCAATTTTCCATCAACCCTTGAATTATTATTTATATGAATTTTTCTCTCTCTCTATCATATATATTTATCAAAAGTTCATTATCACTTTATTCCTATAATAAATTATATATAATTATCAATAAATTTTTAAATTAAAAACTCATCAATATTTGAACATGAAATAAATTTATATATATAAAAACTTTATTAATTGTTTAATTTTTTATTTAAATCTAAGAAAATTTTGGAAATAATATTAAAATATGTTAGGTTGAGAATAAATTATTGAACCTGATATGATGGTCTTTAATTTCACTCAAATATAAAAAATATATATCATTCGTGAAATATCCATACATTTTGGTCAAAATATCATCAAATATTAATCATCATCGTGTATTCATAACCTATCCCTTGTGAATATCATATAATTAAAATGATCTTTGGGAAATATTTTTTTTGTCAAAATGATTTGTGCATTAATTTGATAATTATATACAACACTAAATTTATTATATGGAACAATTTGAAGGATATATTTTTTATAAAATTCATTTTTTATAAATCAATTTTCTTTGTATTATCTATTTTTATAGCTATTTAACTATTTGTACTATTTTTTTCTCTATATTTTGTTCTATTTATTTATTTCAAATACATTTACTATGGACGAATGTTTCAAAAATATTTTTTTTTCTTTTTATCCAAAGTTTTTATATGACATTGACATAATTTATAATAGACCAAAATACTAAATATAATTAAACATCAATGATTATTCCATTTTAGGAAAATAAATTATTCATAGTATAAAAAATTTATACATTGGGAAAAAATTTATTAAACGGTACATTGCATATGATTTTTCATGGTATTGAATCATATTAATCCATAGTTTCTGACCCATATTCTACTCAGCACTTCAAAAATTCAGTCCAAAAATTTAAATATTCTATCATTGTAAATATCAAGAGAAAATAATCTATAAAATCCCCATAATATTTGATGGACACATCTCAAGTGTCAACTCATCAACTGTGAACCTCAATTTAATTTGAATAATGGTATGTTCTTTACCATAATATATAGTTTATATTATAAATTTTTTTAATATGCTATGTACCTTATAAGTGTATATTACTTGATCATGTATGTTCTCTACAATATTAATTCATAAATAATGAAATTAATAAACTTCATTATCACCTAATAATATACATAGATCAATATTTATAATACAATAATGTCACCCAACCTTGATTATTGTGGAACTGAGGTGTGGTTGGACTATATTGGAAATTTAGTAATTGTGCTTTTTATATTTAGTTTTTAGATTAAGAAATAATGGTAAAAAATGGGTCTAGAAATAATAAAATCAATTTATAATGGTAGATATTTTAGCATAAAAAGCATTAAATGGTGTTTTTGATATCATATTAACTAGGAGAAATGATTGAATAACATAATAAGAAAATAAAACTATAGTGAATGTAGTATAATAGACACACCTGGGTTTGTTGGTGGGAAACAAGGAACCAATAAATAGTTGGAAATCTGACATAGTCCATCTAAACCCAAGTTGGGTTTCCTAAAACCCATATAAGAATATGAAATTTTAGGTTTTTATGTTCAATTTTTTTCCAAAATCATTTTTTGAATCCTATTTTAATGACCTATAATTGTCAAATATAAATATTTCAGAATATGAAATGAATATTCAAAACATAAAATTTTGATCCCTGAAAAATCATATATGTTTTATGTCTCTAGATATATGGATATATATTTTCTTTTATAATATATCTACATTATCTACCTAAATGTTCTTAATAATTAGAAACCTTCTTAGATGTATCATACATAAAACCATTCTTACTAACCTAGTTAAACTAAACCTAATAAAGGGTGAGTTCAAATAATCATTAAGTGTAACCAAGTGAATCCTTATTGATACGTTGTAATAACATGTATATAATGATATGGGAAAATGATATTATATTTTGAAAACCATACATAACATTTCATATATTATAATACTGATTCATCGAATGAACCATGGTAGTTAATAATCAGGAATAATAATGGAATCAAAGAACATGTTCCATGGGAGTTTAACATTGGTATAAAACATAAGATTATGGTAAATTATAACCATAAATTTCAGTTTCATAGACAAGGGTAAATTCCAATAAAATTATAGTGGATTTTGTTCACTCCCCATTCCATCATATACATAGTAAATGTTCAGTATGAACATTATCATTTGGATTGGGTCCCATACTAAACAAGGTTCACTGTCCACACAAATCATTATAATTAAATGTGATATCCATATTTACACAAATAATTAGAGGAATATGTAATTATAGTCCCACCCTTTACATAGTAATAATCTATTCTTATCTTAATCATAATATCATTAAGCATTCATTATATATAATTAGATGGGGATATGAAAAAAGTTTCAAAAACATTTCATTATTTCATTAATACATAAACCGTGGAAATTAAATGGCTTTTATAAACCTCTATTCCTAAATATCATTAAATAACTCAAGAAATAATAAGAATGATACCATAAGATAGAATCACAAATATAAAATAAGGAACATTAATGGATGTTATAAAAATTTAAAAATGGATTTAAATGATCATATTGAATATGTCTTGAAGAAAATAACCTTTTCATTTGGAAATAATTTATAAACAATCAAAAAAATTAAAAAATATTATGGAAGAAACAATAATTTACAATAACCTTGGAATAATATAATGTAAGAATAAAATTATTTAGAGATATTTAAATATTATTATTTAATTAATTCAATGTACATTAAACCAAATATTCCATTCCCAATTTCTATAAAAAAATTCAATACTACCACATTTAATAAAAACTACCGTATTATTTTTTAAAAAAAATTTAAAACATGATTTTATCAATCAAATATTAGTATTTTTTTTATTGAAATCATTTTTATAAAATTCAACATTTATTTTGTATATGAGAAGGATCTTGTATTTAAAATAAAAACAATCTCGACCTCTAGTTTTTCATGGGACCCTTGTCAGACTATACCATATTACACTTAAACCGGAATGTGAATGAGAATTTTATAATTAATATATGTAGACATGGTACTTTTGGTATCTTACCATAGAATCTATGTATAGAGATAATCCTATTTTTCTATATCTAAATGATGGAATACACCCAAGCATCTTACTATAGGAACATGGAGAGTCATGTCCAAAAATTTAAATTTAAATTGAAAAGAAGAACCATTTCCAAAAACGTCCAATACAAAGTGATAAAAACCATGTCTAATATTGTTAATAAATAATATGGAACTCCATGTTACCAATTTAAATAAGTAATGTGGATATTTGAGGCCAATAATCTCAATAATTAATATGTTATTCCATGTCCATTAATTATATTTTACCATAATTAATATCAAATCTCTTCAATTTCAATTAATCAATGAGGAGATCCACATCCAACACTTCCTAAATAGTCATTATTTATATAATTTTACATGACTATGAGAAAATATGAGGTATTATTTATCATAACCAAAGTATTTCTCAGAAAAAATATAATTGTAATGAATATTTCATTTAATAATTAAACATTGGATTTGATAAATTATTCAAGACAAACAACAATTCGAGGCCATGGAAGACAAACCATGATGTTTACTAATTCGATCATATATAAATAGAACATCTCATTTATAAACAAAATATAAGGACATGATAAAAATTTATTCCAGTTATCAATTTAATTTTCATATATTTATGTTGGTCCATCATAATGGATCATAAAAAGATACTAAAAAAGTGACCAAGGGGGATTATCCAACCCACCTAATATATCAGTAAATTATATTTATCTATTCACTTACAAGTCAAAAGACGTCATGAATGGAATTTAATTATTATATATCATCCAAACATGATGTTTATCATCTCTCATACAACATCTCACAAGGTTTTATTTAGTAATAATATTTTCTAGGGACAAGTCAACACCACCTAATATTATTTCATTTAATTTTAATAAGCAGGGGACACAGGCATATCAACACCATACCTCAAAGGGTGTTATTCGAGTGAAGGTATCCATCATCCAAAAATACATTTTGGAGCATGATAACAATAAAATTCATGTTATTAAAAATTTATCACATTAATTTAATGATCAAGAGAAAATTGTTGAAAGGTACAGATTGTAGCACCATGGTTCATGTAATAATAAAGGGCATTTTTAGGAAAAATTCATTGAAAACCTAGATTTTACCAAGTAATCTTAAATCATTCACTATTTTCCATTTCATTAATATGAATAATGATAAATAATAAAAATTTGAAAACACCCTAAAATTTGGGTATATTAGCTCTCATAAATATCCCATTTAATATGGGTATGAAAATATATGAAATAGGTAAGAGGAGTTCTAGACATACATAAAGGCTTCCAATGCGTCTGGCGATGATCAAATTTGGACAAGAATGAGGGAGATCCATCCATATGAGAGGGTGAAGATTAAGGAATGATCATATAGATATTATGTATGAATGAGAATAAATCAGATAAAACCCATTAATGGTCGGGGGAGAAAATTGAAATTTTACCAATTTTTAATAAGGTTCAATGTTAGGTTTCGTTGTTAGGAAATCATTATGCCAACCATGTGGTGCGTTGATTCAAAGCACCACCCTTTATCTTGGTTTCGTCACATGCCTTAGCAATCACAATGTGATACTTCCCAACCATCCCCTACCCCATATGAATATATTTCATAGTTACAAAAACTATACACCATCTATGAAGACTCCTCTAAACCATTGTACTAATATTAATGGATTTTTAAATACCATCATAGTTTAAATATAATGTGTGACTATCAAATGATGGTGAAACAGATTGGATGCATAGTTATCTCTAATTCTGTGCCAACTATGAACTGATGTCTATCTCACCCAAAATGGATTCATTGAATCTTCAAGCACCAGAAAGTCATGAAAAATATCTTGACACCTATCAGACCTAAAAACCCATCCAAAAACTAAACATTAAAGAGTTAAAAATCAGGGAATTTAATTTTTATGCACCGTTTATGATATGTAATATCCACCAAATGAAAAAAAAATCTAAAACCCATCCCAGTCACATGATCATAAAATTCTATAAGGATTTTTCAAAATAGTAATATAATAAATAGATAGTCTTATTTAAAAAAATTAACAATTAATATAAATACTATTAAACTCTTCTATAAATTCATTTATAAGCCCTCAAATAATTTTAATATCATATATGTTTTGTTTCTCACTAAACATATGAGATAAACAACTATTTTGGATAGTAATCAGGACACCTATAATGGATGTAATTTCCTTTGGAATTTAATATTTATTATCACACTAATAAATGATCATATGTTGTTTTTTAATATTTATTGTGACATTTATTCCACAGAAAATGATTTTGGATATATATAAATAATTCCAATTAATCTCTTGGATAACATCATATCAAACTAAGCAGAGAAAAAAAATATTTTCAAGAAGAATATTCCAAAAAAAATATTCAGATAAGAATCATATTCCTGAGATGTGATTATCATACCATTAGGAGTTTTCACTACTAATTCAACATCTATTCATTGAAGTTATAAAATAATATTCCTATATATTTTTCTTGATAGAATGTAATTTACAAAAAAAATTCTATTTTGGATACTTCAATATTTGATCATACAATAACCACCTAATCAATTATGATCTATGTTCAATCTCAGATAAAAACAAAAATGGATAGTCTAACAAACTAACATCTTCAATCAGTATGATTAAAGATAAAAAATCATCCAAATTATGTTTAAATAATGTCACATTATTTTCAATTTATGTCATATTTATTTTTACCATGGTCCTTCATTGTCATAATCTAATAAAATCCATCATAACAATTCGAATAAAATCTACCTTAAATCTTGTAAATCCTCTGATAGTGTAAAACCATATTCAAAGTAAGGACCCACTCACTATGCACCAAAATTATTATTGAGATATAAGAAACCATATTTTTTTGGTTGTTTCACTTAGATTAATATGCCCCAAAACCATGTCCACTTGCACTATCCATATTAGGATGTATTTCTAGGAAAACAAAATAATATCTTCATTAAAAAAACATTAGGGTATTATCTGATACATATACTTATCCATAATATTTTTGATAAAGATCTCAATTCATATTCTCTAAATATTGGATAATTCTCACTCGAATAATATCTATTTCATACCATACATTTCTTACAGAAATATTACATCTTATTAGATGGATATTCAGTACATAATATAAGGATCTATTCTAGATTCATATAAGACTAGTGTCTTTAGAAACATGGATTCATAAATTATTATTTATAATAGATCGACATCATTACCCACTATTTATTAATATATATTCATCTTCGTTGAAATATATTATTTAAACCATTATTTATGACCCAAGTAAAAGAATCATAAGAAATATTGAGCTAAAATTCTCAGTAAGGGAAAATAATAGTGATATCAAAAATAAATTACATAAAATATGATTATAAGGGTATGATAACATGATCATAACATTGGGAAACCATGCCTAGTATATCATAGATAATAATATTGAGTCATTTAATAAACCATTGTTGTTTAAAAGTCATGAACCATAAGGTATTCAAAAAAATATTTATATATTCAAAACATTCATATAAAAAATATTTAAATATAATACACATAGTAATACAAAACAATTTATATATTCTAGGTGTTAAAACCCCCTTCCACCAAAGATACTTTAATGAAGATAGAGATACAATGACCCCCTATGTCCCACCTCAAGTAGGCCCTGAGTTGGAGACTTATATAATGTGTATAAAAATATCAGAATATGGTATGCATTTTCCATCTATAAATGAAATAGGATCTAGAGATAAGATAAATAGTCACGAAAGATCTTCAGTAGAAAATATAAATGTTTACCAAAATTCATTGAAAAATAAATGAATAATGATACAATGATACATATAAATATCTCTAAATGAAACACTAAAATATAGTCTTATGGCCAAAAAATAATAGCAACTAAATTTATGATATAAATGTCAAGCTGCATCTACAATGTCCACCTGGAGAGAAAAAATAATTTTATATAAATTTGGTGATCGTAACATGTGTACTCATTATGGACATAACGATGGCCCCAAGTGAAAATTTGGAAAGATAATTTTAATTTTCTAGTTAATAAACATATGAAATAACAATCACATACACAGGTCATCTAACACAAGATAGCCTTAACATGGCTCACTCACTAAATCACACAACATAATAATATATAATTGATATCATAACAAATAAATCTACCCAGATACTTCATTCCCATTTATTTTCTTCTCCCACTTTCCAATGTCAAATTTCATATTCTCCCATCCCTTCCAAACATATCACATCACATTAAACCCCTCCCATAAGAATATTTTCCACACATCTAACTACACTATAATCCCACCCACAAACACCAGGTTCGACTCATAAAAATTATAACAAGAGAAGTAGGGTATCCTAATCATGATGGAAATCAACCATGTTCCTCCTCTATCCACATATTTCATACACCATATATCTCCTCACACCACTTCATATCTCAACATTAGAAACATCAGAAAACACACCACTTCTCACACATTGACACTGACTCCAGACATCATATCTCGCTTGTAGACACTTAAGACAACACATCACTATTAAAGGAAGAGTGGGGTGAGGGGGTAGCTAGATATCTATATAAAAAACATCCTAGATTTTGTCAGAAACCCTCTAAACATAGAACTACCAAGAATTGTTAAGGCTATCCAACATATGGAGGAAACATATAAAATAACATAAATATACATGAATATTTGTAGAAAACAAAACCCAGCCTAAGGGTTCATATTAGAAACACTGAAACAAAACACATAACCACCATGGTACTGCATATCGACTTTCACAACTACTTCCACCACTATATGAAACACAATACAGATTTTCCACAAAAACAAAACACATTACAATCACATGTTTCACTACATTTATTCAATAGTTTTTAACCACACAGATCTATTTCCATACCATTATATTCAATTACTATCCTATTCATTTATTCATTTCACTCATAATCATAATTTATTCCATTTATACCCATGAAACTAACACAACTACATTAAAAAACAATCACCACACCACCAAGAATCTAGCATTTTCTTCCCATAAATTTTCCCAAGACATCCCACAACAGAAAAATAATACATATCATCTGTCGCACATCCACAACCACAGTATACCACAAGTACTAAGCCAAAACCACCGAGCCACTATCTCTACCCCACACCCACTGTGCCGCAACACTGGGCCACAACCACTATGCCAAAACCTTGATGCCACAACCACTATGAAAAAACTGTTATGCATATTCCACAACCTCTACACCACATCCTCTATGCCATTACAATTTCTCAACAACCACTATTCTAGAGACACTGTTGAATAATCACTATGCCTGAACCACATAGCCAAGATGATTATTCCACAAGCACAGTTCCATAACCTCTAATCCAAAACAACAATTCAATAACACATTTTCCCAAAATCTCTACTCCACATCCACTACAACACATAGACTATTCCAAATCCTCTTCAGGATAAGAAATGTTCCACAACTAATGTACCACATCCTATATGCTTCAACAAAATTCCACAACCATTGTTCCAAAACCATTGAACAATAGCAACTATACCACATCCACTATGCCACACCATAAACCATCCCATATCTCATCAATCATAACCAACCATCTCCTTAGTTCCCCTCTTACTAAATAGCTGATCCAATCACATATATTATCACAAATAATCCAATAACACATTGCGCAACACAAAAAGAACAAGACCACATCACAACATATATTTTGGAATCTATATTTACGCAAGGTCATTATAAAATATCATACCAATTTAGAATGTGTTTTATATAACAAACCCTAATGTATAGAGGAAACCAATTCTATTCCAAATATACATTCTTTAACCAATTATTTATGTTGTGATCACACAAAAACATAGAAAAGGCCATCCTAGTATAACTATAGCTGTGAAAACAAGGATACCAAAAGCCATTATTTGTATAATTTTTTTCATGAATGTATAACAATATCAAAATCATATAAAAAAAATGTAAAGAATGCGATAATTCCCCATGACCATCAATTTAAGAAATTAAATTTATTTATATGATTATTGAAACACCTATTATCAATGAAACTTTAAGAAAAAACAGTTGTTCATATATATATATATATGATGTAGAAGAGTAGAAAATAGGATACCCTACTTAGATAAATCCTTCATATATTACTGTATAGTGAAGGGAGAAGAAAAAACACCGACAACTACATCCTCACATGGTAAAAATATGGATCAAACTAAACAGCACAAAAGACACATCATAATGCATCCCAATTCCTTCACCAACCAAAAAAATATAACTATACTAATTCCTCATGAAAAAAATGAATGAAACCCATGGGATAGGGATAATAACTAATAATGTTTCAAATACAACGATCCTCTAAAACAACTGCATTGAATTGGGAACAAGAGGGATTGAAATACTAATCAGGTTTCCCTATGTTTGTCTAGAATTAGTGTAGAAAGGTTTTCGATGTATGAATGATAATTCAGATGAATAGAAGATCTAAAAAAATATGACCCCAATGGGTTCACATTAGGAAATAATTTCATGGTGTATAATCCACAAATTTTCTAAAATTTATAACTTTCAATGAAAATTAAGGCACATCATTATTTATTTATCACATATCATGATTTACAATTACACAATGTGTAATTCATCTCATAGTTTCCATTAATAAATAAAAAAACCATGAACTAGATTGATGCACAAGATGTGATCCACCATTATTCAATGTGTAAACATTACATGGTGTGTAATTCCTATTGCATAAATCTTGTAAATTCTATCCTCCACCGTAAACTCCCAAAAACTCCCCTGGACACCTCCGATAACAAAAAATTGAAAATTAATTTTATGAAAACGATAAATAACATTTCATTAGATGAATCTCAATTTATTATTTCCCTTGAGAATATAAAACCCACTTTATAAGGAAATTGGTCTAAAAAACCACCCCATGAGATACCACTCAATGGTCTCATTACTCATCTGTGCTACGACTAGCAAAACCTGTCAAACTGAATGGAATCAAAACATATCTCACATTCTCATCACTACACAACCTCATATAGTAAACATATTATTCCTACCAAAATGAAACACAAACCACACCTCAACCTACATAGAAATATAATCATCAAACACCATATACTAATAAACATCACAACCAACAAACCACACTACCCAGAAAATATGAAGCATGGAATTTCATCCTCTAAGTCATGATACTATTCAATATTTGTGGAGCTTACTCACCTCTAGGGGTTTAACCACATCGTAGTTTATTATTCATATTTAGGAATCATTTTAGACCATTTACATATTTCCAGAATTTTATTACACATCACACATCCTAGGAAACAATGATTATCATTACATAAAAAGACCTAAAAAACACATCATATGAAAAAAAAATCAAAACATATTTAGGTATAAGGAACAAATCTGCTTCTTTCACTCCAAATTATAGTCATCTAGACCACCATACCTCTATAATACAAAGTCCAAGGGAATGTTGTAACCATAAAACACCTTCTATTGATCATCATGGATCCCTAATGGATGCTACAAAAATTTCACTTCATTATTGATATCCAACTGTCCACAGTCAATAATGTGGGATTCATCTTTAATATTCTGATGAACATTGGATGCATGGAATATTTTTTTGGATCCTCTCCAACTATAGTGGTAATTATTAATAATATAAAACCTCACCAAAACATTCTTATAGCTCAAAGGGTCTTAAAGATGTAGGATAAATCTTACTCTTCTTCCTAAACTTCCTCTACTGATACTATTGGGATACTCTATAGATTCCATGGTCTCCAACGATAAACTATAGGGTCCCCCTTATGTGATCATCATAAGAATTGTGATGGAACTACCCCCCCACCCATATAGAGAAAAACAAACTATAACTTATTTTTTATGTTCTACACCACATCAAGACCAAGAACCACCAACTATCCAAACTCCATCAAAGAGAACATTGAATGAAATGAACACCCATAAAATTCTTCAATCAAAGTCAGACCAAGGATGATTGATTTTTTTTCATATGGAAACTTTAACAATGGAAGGTCTTTTACCCAAAATCCATGAGATTCCACGAATCTTTCCCGAAACATGTATTATAATGTATGTATGGTCCTACTACCCATTTTCCTAAGGGTAGAATGATGTTATAAAGAGAAACTTGGTGCCAAATGTTTTTTGAAATCCCCTCTAGATTCTTAATTGAACTCGACTCATTTATTATTAGAATGTGAGAATATTTCATCAGTAATTACACTATCACCCAAACCTCATTACAACCTCATTTAGCACATCCAGCCCTTGTATTGAAATCCATCAAGATGTCCAATCCCTCATGCATAAACTACTAGAAAAACATCCTATCATTGAACAATAATTGATTATGACCATATTATAGCCCTCCCTCAAGAGTGACACCATGGACAACAAGATAAAAAATCACATATACCTATGAGTCTTCCAACTAATACTCATACACCTACTATATAAAGGATGACTCTCTAATCATCTTATAAAGAAAACAACTTCCACCCCTCTCTCTATTTTCAAGATGCATCACTACATGCTATTCCATTCCTGTCAAAATATATGATGACTATTGAGACACATCCTCTTATAAAATCATACTAAACACATTAGAAACTAAATTAACATTATGTGGTGTTTAAGAGATGTCAAAATCACAATATTGAAGAAATACAACCACCTTCGTTGGCAGATATTGAGATCAAATTTGGAGAAATCAAATCATTGTAAATTATGGTATCTAAAACCCACAAAATACTCATTGATGAGGTAATGAATACACAAATTTATCAGTAATACCAATTCCACAAACTCCAAATAATGGTTTATATAGTTTCACATGTGGGGAAAAGCATCATATTCCCATAAGAGACCACAAACCTATGTTGTATCAAGACACAACTTCTCTTTTAGGTAACCAAATTATTCCTACCACCAATCCATCCATAAAAAGATAAGTTCATATTAATTAACAAGGCCAATAAGGATGAAACATGATAGAAATTTGGAAATAACCTTTGATATTATCCTATGAGACCAAAGAAACTATGAACCACTACGAAATTATCTGGAATTTCCCAATAAACTACTAGTTCAACTATTGAAAAATAAAATAAAAACCCTACCAAGACACCACATGTCATATTACATGAAACTATGAATTCCATACGTAACACATAGATAACTTTATATAAATTTGGGGGTGTCAGAGGACATGAAAAAATCTCTGAGATGGTCGGTATTGTCCTCCACTAACATAAAGTATACTAGTATATCATCACTAAATACAATGAGGTATTGGTCTAGGGACTCAAAGAACCAAGATTAAAATAGACACATGAAGATGGATTGCGAGTTTATAACAAAAAAATGACATGAACGCAAATTCAGAGTTCTAATACTTACATCTAATGGAATTATTTTTAACATAATTATTAATCAACATCAAATAATGATATATATCTTGTAGATAAATCTCAAAGAACCCACTCTCTCCTATCATATTGTCAAATTGATAACATGTCCTCTAAAAATGGTAACATTTATTGACAATTACCTGGTTCAGCATTGGGTATTCTATACAAAACCATAGAAACCCTTACTTATTCTTAGTGAAAAACACCAGAGAACCCCACGGTGAAATACTGGGATAGATTAAACCACTCCGGATCAGATCATCTAACTATAGCCTCAAATCACACTACTCTATAGATTCCACGAAATATGGATCTATCAAAATTAGAGACGTAATTAGATACAATGATGTCCTAAACATGAAATCTCATCAAGGTGGCAGTGTCATAACCTATTATAAGAAAACATACATGTACTCTAAAAAACCAAGGGAGCATACCCAACATGGTAATATTCTGATATCTCTTCTAATTATTAAAAAAGAGGATCCAATTACCTCCCACTTAACCAATAACATCTCTCTCCAATCAGCACCACTCATTGGAACTTTATATCATAAAATGTGACTCTTATAAAAAACCGGTCATTGATCGCACACTTGGAATACAACCAATCAATACCAAGGATAACATCATATGGTTGTCCCTGGAACTAGAATAAGTCCCCCACTAACTGGTGCTCCACCATCAATAATCTACATTTCTAGCACACATTAAACATGTAATCATTTCCTCCAACCAATGTATATTACACTAGGGTAATTAACATCTTCTCCATGTATATTACTAACATATAGACCATAGAGGGATCAAAAAAGTATTATGATGATTTGGAATAAAAAAATGAACACACAAGGGTAGATTATAACTAGATCGTACATCAAAAACATTCATATATATATGATATAGTTCATATAATGTGTGAATTTTAGCATTCCCAGATCCACAGCGTCTTTTCTAGAGTCATCCAAGGCCGAACTATTGTCTAGGTCTCTAAGGATGGGGAATATCATGAGGTTTACCTATAATAAATCCTCCTAATATCAGATGCTGAACAACATACTGCAGTCCCTACGTCTTGAACTATCTTATAGGTCAATGTTGATATTGATAATGGGCTAGAAAACAAAAATAAAAAAATGATTGTCTGGGCTTCCATACACTCAGACTAGTAGTTCCCATATCCTCTTAAGACATGTCATGGAGAAGGAAAACCCCCCAATGTATCATGAAAAAAACATTTCCAGGATGTGTGGGACTGAAACTTCGATAGTTCCGTATATGATAATTGGAAGCATGGCTGTATGAACACCCAAGGCATGCCACCCAAATCTACATTTGTCGAAACATCCTACTGGACAGCCTAAATTACCTAAACTACTATTGATAAAATATGATCGATACCTTTTTCTTTTTTCTACACCTTTACATACTTTTTAAGAATAAATGGAGTGACCACTTACCTAAACACTAGTCAAAATACCTCCTCTAGGAACTATTCTTTGGATTCCTCATCTTGTAAGACGCATATAGAAAATTGAAGGAGATTCGTTAACATCGTCCCATACTCTCGTATACTCATACTCTCATGGTTAATAGAGACAAGATCCTGTCACATGGTTTTCCTCAGCATGGACAACTGAAACTCTTCCCAAATCCCAATCTTATATTGAATCCACAAAACATATACCTCATTATGGTCACCATGATATAGTTTCCACCACTGACATATATCTCCCCACATCTGACTATCATTTTGTAGCACCCAAAACTCAAATCATGCTCAGATCAGACTAAAAGCAATTATGAGATCCTCTATCCTATGCCCTATTTGATGACCTGATTCATTCCCTGTATAAATAACAAAACTATTATTTAAAAAGTCACCCAAATAATTCTATCATGCCTCATTCCCCATATTTAGGCCAATCCTTCAATGATCACCTGAATCATCTTGTTGAAACTCATCTACTTGTGAAGCTCACATATGATTCACATAAACCATTGTTGAAAATAAGGATAAGACCCTAAACCCATTAGAATAGAATATGATCAAATAATAATTAATTTATTCACGTCATTTTCCCAAAAAAATTATTTCGAACATGAGAAACTTTTATCATGATCCATGTACCTCTCTTAGGACTCTACCCTAAAAAAGTACCACCTCAATTTTTTGTTTAATAATATTAGAGTCCAAGTGAAGGATCATCAGGGGCCCTCAAATCTGGTTTCCAGGTCGATCACCTAAGACTATGTCAAGAACAAAGGTCAACTGGAGATACATCTATACCAACCCATGCAATCATCACTGTGCATATCACCAAAATCTATATTATCCCTCAACCATAGCCTTTGACGCCACTCTTTCATGACCTCTTCCCACCAAGATGCGTCAATGAATGTAGAGAGATTATGAACCCCCAGACAAACCTCTAGTATACGTGGATTTTTATACTAGCACCAAGGGTATAAAAATCTCACAATATTGGAGGAATTAATCCGTATAAATAAAATACGATTCAGAAATTTTATAAACAATCAAAGTATATATTAAAAAACACTAATTTCAAACATGAACAAAATTCATCATGATCAATGTAAGTCTCTTAGGTCTCTACCCTAAAAAATGTACACCTCAATTTTCTGATTAATAAGATTAGATTCCATGTAATGGATTATCAGAGGCCCTCAAATATGGTTTCCTATTCGATCACCTAAGACTATATCATGCACAATGGTCAAATGGTGCTACATCTATACCAACCCATGTAATCCTCACTTTGCGTGACACCAAAATCTATACTATCCCTCAACCATCACCTTTTATTCCACTCTTTCATGACTTCCTCCCAGTAGAGATTCATCAATGAATGGAGAGATATAATGAACACTAAGACAAACCTCATGTATGCCTCCAGTTGTATACTAGCACAAAAGGTATAAAAATCTCAAAATACTGAAGGAATTAATCCTTATAAATAAAATATGATTAGGAAATTTTATAAATAGTCAAAATAAATATTATAAAATATTATGGTAAACCAAATATCATCCCCCAAAGCTTAAATAATGGAATACTGACACACATAAAATTATAAAAAAGTAAATAGAAAAAATGCCCATTGTTGCAACTATAACCCAGTTTGTAATGTCCCTCATGGTCCCCAAAGACCTACTAGAAACCAAAAAATTTATTATATACATAGGGTGCATGTAGCAAACATAAATAGAAGGTCCATATCAAATGCCTCGTGTGAACATGGGAAAAATGAATTCTAACGAGCTAGTGAATAAAAAAAAGGACCAATAAGCTCCTATATAGGACATCTAACCATAACCATCCTCAATATGTCTTATTCACCAAATCACACATCGAATATAAAAAAATCATAGAGATCATAAAAATGAAAGGTACCCCACTACCTATTCCACACTTATTTTCCACTATCATGCCACAATGTCGAATTTCCTTTGCGATTATAGCTTCCACGCATTTCACAACACATCACATATAACTAGTAGAAACTAGGGACACACATCCCACCACATTACAATCCTTCATACAGACACATTAGTCAACACATCTACATTTGAACTAGAGTAATAGTGTATCATGAATGTGAAGGACATCATCCTTGTTCCCTAATCCTACCATAAATGACCCCAAACCAAAATGATATCACACTACATCACATATCCTATATAAACACATGGTCCATCACATCACATCTCGCCCATAGAAAACTAGTCCACACATCACAACCCTCTTGTAGAAACCAGGGTAGAGACATAACTACTGATGTAATAGTGCTGGATATGGGGTTACCATCTATCTCTATCACTACCATCCTGGTTGTTCAAAAAAATGCCCAGAACAAATCATATCTGAGAATTGTTATGGGTACCAAAATCAGGTAGGTCACATATAAAATTACAATAACATACATGATATAGAGATAAACCATAATATAGGAGATATAGGATCATATCATTGACAATAGAACCCATCACATCACCACCATCATACCTCACATATACCATTACATCTATTTCCAACATTATATGCAACATACCACACAATAGCCACACAGACGACACAACATTCAACTTTCCACATGCAAGGTTAGAACATTTAATCATTAATCCATTTACCAAACATATCTGTTTCCATACAACTATATTAAATTAAAAACTCTTCATTTATTCAATTCAGTGAGATTCAAACATTATTCAACTACTACCTTGGATTCTAATACGACCACACCACACAATAATCACCACAAAACCACACATCCCCACCATCATCATATCACATTACGCAATCCATATCAAAAGACTAAAACCACACATCTTATCCATTAAACAACCAAAAATATAATTTAGAAAAACCACTATGTGACTTACACTATCCCACAACCTCTATGCCATAACCACTATGCCACAACCACTACGCCAAACCAACTATGACACAACCTCTGTGTCACCAACACTATGCCACAACCACAGATCCACAACCAAATAAACCACAACCACTACACCTAATAATATATACCATAACCACTACCCAAAAAACACTACACAATATCCTCTATTCTATAACTATGGTGCAAAAAAAAGTTCCACAATCACTATTCCACAACCTCTGTGCCACATCCCCTACACCACAACCACTATGCTAATACCATTGTGCCACTACCTCGGTTCCACATCCACTATGCCACAACAACTATGCCACATAACATAACTCCCTACATCACATCCATTCCCACAAACCAATGAATTGCTTCCCCACACACTGCGTTGACCAACCGGTCACATCAATAATCACACAACAACAAAAACCACACAGGAAAAAAGAATAATCATTAGATCACATCACAACACAGATTATATATTTCATATATCATCAGGGGTATTATAAAGTATATTATTAATTTAAAAAGGATATTATCACATAAACCTAAATTTAAAGGGGAAAACAAATATTATCAAAAAATACATTCCTTAATCTTTTATTCAGGGTGAAATCACACAACAACATAATAAGGGTAATCAGAACAAAACTACTACAACAAAAGAATACCACCCAACAACCATTGTTTTCAAAATGGGAAACATTCATGCATAAAAATCTCAACAATATATAATAATGATTTAAATCATTTGATTATTCGTCATACATTAACAACTCACAATTTTTTATAACATTGCTTTTCAAATTAATTCAATTTTTTTGTATTTTTTATTTCAGGAAATACTGAATATAGTTTTTTATATAAAAGCACTATGTTTGTCTTTCATTATACACATCACCAAGTTAATATTTCGCTAATCACAACACATCGATTTAATTTTGGTACATGAAACACTAGGATTGGATTTTTATACACACAATGTTGTGTCCCTTTGATAGCCTTGTTTACACACAAGGCTGTGTTTTTAAAGAAATGTAATATACTACAAATATTATTATTAAAATGAAATTATAACTAAAATATTTCCATTGGAATGTTATTTAATAATACTATCATATAATCTGCAAAAATAAGATTTATACATGTATACAAACCTAATCTATTAGATATCAATTAGTAGAAGCCAATTAAAAAAAATTAAAATAAAGAATTTACTTTTCCAATAATAATATTCTATAATAAAATAATTAAACCAGTTTTGATATGTGTTTTAAAAAAATAATATAAAATATATTCAATCAATAATTTTTATTCTCATATAATAGATTTGATATGTAAAAGATAAGAATAAATCCAATATTATAAGTGAAAATATGTATTTTTTATAAAAAGTTAATTTTACTGCATTATAAAGGTGAACCCATTTTAAATGTATATTTTAAAACATTTTGAAATTTAATGTAAAAAAATGAACTGAATTATTGAATGATAAATGTCAAAATTAGCATGTGAATTTTTTTTACTTTGTCGAGTACATTTATATTATGATGAAAAGGTGAACAAAACTAAATTTTAATTCAAAACTAAACATTCATCCAAATTATTTACATAAATATATAATGTTTTAAGTTGTTTTATTATATAAATAAATCAATTTTATATCATTTAAAATAATTCAGATCCTTTTAAATAATTGTACAAAAAAATTATATGTAAAAATTTATCCACATTATGAACATTTTTACTTAAAAACCATATTTGTCGTCCCCTATGCAGGATTAATTTTCAATTAACTTCATCAAATTATATGATTATAATTATTAAAAATTTATTCCATATTTCAAATATTCCTAATTTATTGTGTATAATATGGTTGAAAGAGTTTTTCACCAAAAATATTAGTGAATGTAATTAAAATTAATTAGAGAAATGAAGGAAACAAATCAGTTTACTTAATGATTAAACCAAAACATTAAGAGGCTATATACCCTAGAAACATATCGAATATCAACTTTATGGATAATGTTATACAAATACACCTTTTTTATATAATTTTATCTATTATTTGATACTCATTATGTAAGATATACCTCTCAATCGTGTTAACCTTTTTATATTTACCAAAATGGCACTCGTCTTCCATTATAAATGGACATTTACCCCCTAACTTCCTCAGACCACTAATGAAATTTAGGGTCACAAAAAGATAAATAATATCCAAAAATACATCCATCCCTTATACCTAGGAGTAGACCTTTTGTTATAAATCCATCATGGAATCCCTTTGTTGAAAACCAAGAAAATTTACCTAAAGAAGAGGTAATGTCATTCTACAAGATCCTTTGTTTTATTTTCACTCTACGCAATCTCAAATATTCTTATTCCGTAATTATATAATAAAATATCTATCTTAAAAATGCTATTATTTTTTTATTCTAATGGTTTTACCTAGACATCCGCATGCATCCATTTAATTGGTAACGAGTTTACGGTTATTTTGTACAGTGAACAATTGCATCAAAAAACAATGTTGTTAGTTTTTCCATTAACACGTCTAATTTTTTTAAACAATTTGTACAATACTTTTTTATATGTTATATATTATATTTATTATTTATTTATCTCTTTAATATTATAATATAAATCATTCCATCATGCTTTCCATTTTGTTTAAATATGATAAGTTCATTTGTGGACGTGTGAATTACTGCCTCCTCAATGCATTGTGATGTATTCCTACATTAAATATATTGTATTAAAGATGTGTTTAGTTAAATTATATGATATTTATGACATAATAATTATACTATAATTACATTTACTTAAATTCTTTCAATATGATAATATAATGGAAACAACGTTCATGCTTATGTATAGTCTATCGAATCAATGAATGGTTTATTCCATGACATACATCTACATTTTATAAATTTTTATAAATACATATATAATGAATATATATGATATTTATATTATTTTATACAATAATTAAATATCTAAATCATGATATTTGTAAGAGGATCAATTATAACATGTAAAAACATGTAAAAAAAGATATTACCTGAAACGTAACATAAATATATACTTGTTAAAAAATGTGGAATATAATTAGTTAACAAATTTAAATATTTTTAGATATAATAATATTTTTATTTAATATATTCATAATAAAATTATATTTTTTATACCAAAATTTGTTATGATTACGATGAGAGTCACTGTATAATGTATGGTTTTTCTCATCTCACTTTTATTATTGTGATATTTATGCCTAATTAGCCACTCATTTATTTTTTGTGGTTTATATATGCCCATAAATATATAATATGAATCTTATAGATAGTTTTATGGGTATTGAAATATCCATTTTAGGATCTATCTATCATGGGATTCTATGTTTTAAATGTTATTAATTAGGATATTTAATTTTGTATCATTTTTCCTTCTTTGAGACAAATGTGTTTTTTATGCACATATATTATTTTATGAGGTGTAAATATAGACATTTTAATATTATATAATGAATATAATTATTTTTATATTATTTTATGCATCATTGATTGGAGTTTTCATACATGGGGATTATGATTCAAAGTTACCAATTAGTAAGAATTTATTGGAATAATGTCATCATTTGTCAGAATGGTTTATTGTTATGCTTTCATTGATGAATCCTTATAAATAATAACACATGAATCCTCCATAATTTTATTATACTTTGGTTAGTCTTGATAACTTTGAGTATTAAATTTGTTTTAACTCCTATTTATTTAGTGAATTAAGAATGGGATTTTAAGAAAATCTGACTTCATCTCCCTATTCAGTCCAAATTCTATGATACATAAAAATCATAAATACAAAATATATTTTTATAATTGTTCTATGATTATACTATGATACTAATGAGACACTTTTACCCATTTTTTACCTATTAAAAAATGTTTCAAAAAATAATATTCTTCATTTTTTCCAATCAAGGAACTTTTCTATACTTTTTATGGCATGAAAGGAATGTTCGACATGTATATATTTATCTATAATTAGGACCATTCTTCGATTGAGGCTTCCAATGACATTTTAAAAGATGAAATTTTATGGAAAATTTATTTACTAATATATTAGACAATCATCATTTTCAATGTGATTTTCAAATGCAATGGTTTTTAAAATAAGTTATTTTATGAATATATTTTAAATTAATTTCTAAGAATAATTTATATATATTATATAATATATTTTCAATAAAAAGGAATTAAATTATTTAAATTATTATTTTATAAATTTTCAAAAAAAAATTCATAGAAAGAGGGTTTTTTTAAAAAATTAAAGATTTCAGTTCAATGAAAATGTTTTCCTAATTTTTTCAAGTGTCCTTTATAATTTTTCAAAAAACAAATTCAACATTTTTTAGAAGATTATTTTATATTTTTTTAAGGAAAGAGATTTTCATATTTTTTTTTCAACATTATTTTAATTTTTTTCATGTAAAGATGATTTAAATTTATTTTATATTTTCATTATATGATTTCATAGAAGATTTTATTCAAAATGTTTCCATGATTTTTTTTATATTTTCTGGGAAAATAGTAGTCTGTATTACTTTATATGTTTTAATTATAATTTTTAATAAAAATGGTTTTAAAGATGTTTTATTTTTCAAAAAAAAATATTAAAAATGATATTTCCCTTAAATAATGTTTTTTAAAGATATTACAAAATTATTTTCCCATATAATATCGCATCTTTTGGTGTTACTTATTCCTTTTCTAGGAATATAATCTAATAGTTACAATCAAATTATTTCTCTAAATTGTTTATTTTTTTATTCCATTATTTTTATGAAAACTATTTCTATTTCTCATGATATATTATTATGAAACCCATTTCCATTTCATGTTAGATGTTCTTATGAAACTATCTTATTTTCAAGAGTTATGTTTTATGGAAAGGATTTTGAATCCATTTACTCTTCCACATTTTATGATATGATGACATGTTTATGATACCCATATCATTTCATGGGTTATTATATGAATTTATATGATCTAGAGCCACAAATATGTATGATTTTATAATGAGATGTGTGGGAACTATTTCTCCCTCAAATATTATGGGTAATGTTTCCTAACACATGAGATATTCATCACTGGAACATATATTGAAATCCATTCAGTAAAGTACTTTTTCGAATAAGACATTATTTGGATTGAAACATAACTACTAATATGGTCATAAGATTTGACCATGACTACCAAGATTGTATGATGATTGAACTTATACATATAATATGGGCTTGGAAGAAAAGATTTCACAACTATGGAAATCATTTAATATGATTATGTGTCTTTAAAAAATTTCAAGTCTTTTTCTTATGTTGATATTTCATGTATTATATAATTTATTCTCTTATGATTCGTGTCTTATGAAATATAAATATTCACCCCATCATTCATGTTTATGATCTTTGATATCTAGGTTATTATCTTACTTTTTCAAAATCATGTTCTCATACCCATATATTCGATATTATGTTTGAATATCTCACTTGCTTACCTATTTTAATCATATTTCTCACCAGTTTTTATTTTTCCTTTCCCATGTTATGTAGATATGACTTATATATTATTCTTATAAGAATGATACTAGTTCTGGAAAACCTATCTTAGGATAATATATCCCACTTATATAATAGTGTATACATTTCCATGTTCCTAAAAGAAATAAACTAATATGGTCTTTCAATGTATATTTATTTAATGTTTTATGTATTATGCCAGACTGATGAAATTTTTTATGTCCATTTATCATTGTTCATTATAGTTGGTATCATTATTAAGGCTTAGCCAACATTTGGAAACTAGTATGAGAAATATTTTGTGAGTCCTTAGGGATATTTCTATGAATATGTATATGGATATCTCAAATGATAAACCTAATGTCTCTTAGATATAAATGATGGTGTCATAATATAGAAACCCCATACGTTATTTTTCATGATTATGTGGTTTTCCAGTATGAAATTTTGTGATCACACTATGATTTTTAGTTTTAATCAATGGATGGAACAAGAAGGATCTAGAGTAATAGTAGATGAGACAAATTTTTTTTGATGAGAATCTAAATGTGACGATCATAGAAGTAAAGGATGTTATGATCATGACTAATCATTTTTCACAGAACAAGATTAACAACATGTATTGTAACCAACTCTCTGACGCACCAAAGATGAGAATTAAGGATTTCATTGAGAGTTCCCTAATTGATTCCATATTTGAAATAGGATTTATTTTCCTTTATGTTAATTGTCATGACCCAACCCTACATGGGACTGAGCCACAACTACCCCAAGCCCGCCTCCATAAGGCAGGGGCTGGAGACAAGCGCCGAATACTAAACAACTCGGGGAGGCCTTTTCCTAAGTACCTGTATGCACACACGCAGCCCACTCAATGTAGAAATGCAGAGTAAAAGGAATAGTTAAGTACCAACTGCTATAAATAAACCACAATGGGCATTGACCTCTAAACAGTACAAAGAAAGTGTTGAAGGTAAAATGAAAGGAAAAGGAGCAAAAAACACGCCAGCCAGTAATGTCCCACAACTCGGAAACAGGTAAACAAAAGTAAAACAGTTGGGAGAGTTCCACACCTGGAACCCGACTACAACCACTGCACGCGGTCTATGCTCTCGAACGCCTAAGCTCCTCTAACGTCACGACCAACCTGTCTATCGTCTGCAAGGGAACAATAAGTGCGAGGAAAGCCCAAGCAGGGGTGAGTATAAACATACTTAATAGGATTCCCTGATGGATCGAGGGAGAAAAAAAGGAGTTACTGAAGAGGTGAGCAGCAGATCGAACAGGGAAAAGTAAAAAAGTTCAACCGAGAGTGCAGTTAAGAGTACATCTCAACCCGGCAAGAGGAATGAAGTAGAGTCGTCCAATCACAAGGAGATATATGCGGTGAGAAGATGAACTTCTCGTCATTTATTCTCCACCTATAGTAGGAGATTAGACTCATCCAATCATGGGAAGATAGACATGAAAATCACGTGGCATACCTCGTGCGTCATCACCTCTCCTAGAAGGGGAGTAACAAAAACCCAAGATGTGGTTACCAGAACAAGGTATATAAATATTCTTATGCTCTGTCAAGAAACCCGAACAAGATCGTAAGGGGATCTCCATCCCATATCTCATCCCAAGAAAGTGAGTAGCCAATAGTCGTAGAAGTAAACACCATATATGCCCAGTATCTGCACGTCTTCCCCAAACTACAAGTCAAGGGGCTCAAATCACTGCACCATGACACTATTCGCTTTGGGCGTCACTGACTCGCCCGCACGGTTTTAGGTCACATCACAAGTATGCACAAAGTTAGGGAAAGTTCCCCTCGTACTTGAGAGTTCTGGGGATTTTCAAACCACACCTCATCACTATCACACAATCGATAGGTCTACTCAAAGTCAAAGCGGTCACATCACTGATCCGTACAATCTAGAGTTCCCACTTCAGTAGACAACAAGAAAATCCAAATAAAATCCTAGAAGAAAGGACTGATTCTGAAAGACGTCATCGGGTGACCCACTACCCAGTCTCTACTGGAGGGTAGACCCTAAGAGGTTGACAGGTGACCCACTCCCCAGTCTCTACTGCAGGGTAGACACTAAGAGGTTGATAGGAGACCCACTGGCTAGTCTTTGCTGTAGGGCAGACCTAGAAGAAGTCGACAGGTTACCCACTACCAAGTCTCTACTGGAGGGTAGACATGGAAGAATCCAACATGCGACACACTGCCCAGCCCTACTGGAGGGTACACCCGATGAAGTCAATGAGCAACCCACTGCCCAGTCTCTGGTGGAGGGTAAACCCAAAAAAGTCAATGAGCAACCCACTGTCCAGTCTCTGCTAGAGGGTAAACCCGAAGAAGTCAATGACAAACCCACTGCCCAGTCTCTGCTGGAGGGTAAACTCAGAATTGCTCTGTCCATCCCTACTAGAAACAACCTCCTGAGTATATTATTCGTTCCCGCGTAAAGAATTGGTCACACTAGAATCCACAATAACCCTACTGTTCTACACCATCGTTAACAGAAGGACCATCTGGGTCACAAGAGGTCAAAGGTAAGTAATTCAGAGCACAACACGCACAAGGGTCCCACCTGACATGTGGCCCTATCTCATCTCCAAACCAAATAAACAAACGTTCTCAAGTACTACAACATGTACCTCCAAGCATCCTTGCATACTCCTAGAGTATAAAACATCTCTAGCCCAAAGGATATCGTGCACGTGATGTCCAACATCAACGCAAAAAAGGGAGAAAACATAATTATGAGAACCTTCTTCCTCCACGGCCCTAGCATGGCCATCCACATCTATTTAAGCATAAACTTCACTCACACGGGAGTGAACGCAATCACATGCCAAGGGTTCGCTTCAAAGCACAACAAGCAGTGTCGTCACTAGAGACCTTTCATGCTTACCCATTAATGAGATCTCAAATGAGTGTCTGAACATCCAAATGGATCGTACCATTGTAATCCTCACAGAAAAACACGCGAGATCAACTATTTACATGCCTCAAATTGATATTCGACGAAAAGGACATTCAACACTGCTTTACACCTGAACAGCTTCCCCTGGTCCCGAGCCTCGGCCCCGAAAATAGTTGGGCGCATCACACCATTTTGATCTCCATGGAAAGACATGTCAAATTTACTGATCACTTGATTAGAATAGATATCTCGAGAAAAATATGTATTTTGTCGCACCGCACATGAATGGTGCTTCGTGGGACCCACATCCCAGTCCGAAAGTACAACAAACGGATCACATCATTGCAATCCTCTCAAAAAATTACACAAGATTGACTATTCACTTTTCTGAAATGGACACCCAGTGATAAAGTTAGAAATCACCGCCAAATCCCAAAATGACTCACATGGGGCTTGCACCATAATGCAAAATTAATGCTGGCAGATTGTGCCATTGCAATGACCTTGGAAAAACACTCAGAAGCGAGTACTCAAACACCCTAAATGGATGTCAGGTGAAGAATTGGCGTTTCTCCGTAATGTGTACGGACTAGGCCCTATGGGGACCGCACCATGTATCCAACCCGAACGCTTCAGAAAGAATCTGAAAAATTATGTATGAGGACTGGGGTCACGCTGCCGCTGACGGCGCGTCAATCATACATCCCAAACATGAGTTAGGTCTGACGCAAAATTTAATTATTTATTTATTTATTTATTTATTCACATTTAGTGTTTCGTGCTACCTAGCAAAGAAACCAACCTGCAAAGGCTCCAAACCAACCATGGATGGAAAGTATCAGCTCTGAGGGCACCGTGCCTCTGACACCACATCAGACGGACATCTGGCTCATGAGCCACGTCTGTCGCAACATTAATAATAATTTAATATTATTAAAGTAAAATGTTTTGAGGCACCTGTCTTCATGTGTAGAACCCAAAAACCCTAGAAAATAATTCAAAACGTCCATCTTGTTAACACGGACCTGCAGCCATAGACAGCGTGTCAAATGGACGCACAGCCGCGAGTCTGGTCCAATCCACCATGGCCCACCGGACGTGGCCCGCCCTGCTGCACCGGACCCGAGTGTGTCCGGTTTTCACCTAACAGACCGGCCATTCGGCTGGTCTTCATCTCCCAAAAAGACCCACAGCGTGCAGGACCTTGTCTCCCAACAGACCGGCCATTCAACCAGTCATCATTGACACGCCTGAAGGACCCGCGCGGCGCGGGTCCAAGCTCCCTCTGCACGCCGGAGGTGAAGCCTCTGGCTTCCTCCGACCACGACGGCCGGCAGATGCCGCCCCGGCCTCCTGCTGGCCTGCCGCTCCCCGCTCTCGCCGACACCACCTCGCCCGCTCCGATCGACCGCGAGCCTCCCTCAACCGACTCCGTTGAAGCCGGTGCCGCCCCGCTCTGAGCCGCCTTCCACAGTGCTGTGCCGCCACCTAGGAGAGTCGAACCACCTGCCGGACCGGCTGGAACATCCGCTAAACACCAAAACTCCTAGATTTTTTCAGACAACTGTGATCACCTCCGAACTCGGATTTTCAATTCAAAACATCTGTTATAAAGATTAGAAAACATACTACACAACCATGGGCTTCACTTGGAAATTAAATAGCAATTAGATTCCATAAATTGAGATCAATGATGTTGTGGAATTAAAAATGTAAACGCATGATCCTACCTCTTGGGTGTCGCCCGATGCTTCGTGATGATCTGCCGGAAGCCGCCACACCATGGAGAGGAGGTGGAGGTTTTGAGCTTTAGTAAGGTGGAATTGGCCTTGGTTGAGAGCTCCTTCCACTAGATGGAGAACAAGGGGATGTGGGGAGGTGGGTAAGGGATTAAATAAAGGAAAAATCAATTAAAATTTTAATTAATTTAAACCCTTAAATTAACATGCATTTAAAACTCTCGACGAGGTTGAGGTTAATCCTCCCATAGTTAAAAAACCACCTCCTGAGCACAACGGAAGTCTCAGAATTTTAATCTGAGCCCTCGTTCAAAAGATAAAAAATTTAACGACCAATTCTGCTAAATTAGGAAAACACACCTGGTGGTATTTTCCTCAGAAGGCCCGGGCCCGTGAAACCTAAACCCCTCCTAGGGTAAATGGCACGCTCCAGACTCAACAGTGCCATCAGTTTTACCATCTGAAAAACCAAATAAGAGATACTTGAGTTTAACCATTAAATGAATAAATTAATTGTTTTATTTATCCATTTAACGTTCTGGTAATGGGCGAATGGTCCCAATGTCCCGTGCTGACGTACTTTATGTCGTTACTAGGGTAAACACTTCATTTAAGACACATCCGTGCACTTAGATTTCGGATCTGAATTAATGTTTAGGAGTTATCTCATTTATTTTTTGTTCCTAGTGTGAACGCACTAAAAATTTAATTCCGGCCACACTGGGGCTCAGAATCCCATGCCGTTTGAAGGCGCTACTTTGTAATAACATCAATATTATTACAAAGTCTTTTATAGAAAAAAAACGGGTTCTTACATCATTCCCTCCATCAAGATTTTCATCCCCGAAAAGGTAAACCAGGGAACAACTCAGGGTACCAAGCCTACATTTGGCTCTTCTGTACCAAGAAGATCTCTTGCATAGTACTATGCCACCACACACAGACCAAAGTATTTGATCTGCTCACACGTGGTCTTCCCTTGCCGATGACGTGCATAGAATCATGCACACATCTTCTTAGGTAATCCATGCGAGAGACGTCATGCACCCACTCCCGACCTTGGGGTTAGGGCAAGGCGGTAGGGAACCTCGCCATCCTTTCGCATGGTCTCAAACAGCCTAATGGCCCTCGAGGATAGCTCACCTACCCAGTCGGACCTCTACGTTGAACGCCATGACTGGAATCACTGTTTTAACCTAGAACAAAGCCCTGTGATTCATTCCTTCAGAATATCCATATGGTGAAACACCCAAGGATATCTTGTCACACAAGATTTCATAGTCGATGTCCCATGATCTAGACTCTCTTACACTCTTGGAGAGAAAAGGAGTCGACAATATCGACTAAAGAAAAAGTTCCCACACCTTTTACCTTACCAACACAGGGTTACAACGACGCCCCACACAACCCTGGTAAAAAATCAAACAAGGAGCAGGAAGAAAATCATTTCAAACATAGAGACTAATAATTCTATATAAAATGTAGAAGAGCTGTAGAGCGTACCTTTTATCACCTCATGCTCTATAGGATCGTAGACATCCAATGATTGAGGATATCTGTGGTCCCAACTTTCAGCTCCCGGAGCCTGACGTGGACCGCCTAGTGGTGATGGGAAGACTTCATATGGTCATCCTCCACTTCCAGCTCCTCCCACTCCTCTGCAAGCACCACCTCTTCCGGCGCCACTCTGACCATGGTGCTTCCTCTGACACAGTGGTGCACCTGATGCCTGCCCGATATTCTCAGCATGCCTGGTCAGGCAGTCTCGTGCCAAGTATCCTCAGCTATTGCAAGCATACCACTAGAGCCCTCTGGGAAGCCCTGGTGCCCTCTGACGCCATTGTGGTGTACGACCACGGCCCTGTGTCCGGTTATCAGAATTCCACCTATGTTGAGGTTCCATCTGCCGACGACCACTAGCTGCGGCAGATGTCTCGGCTCCATCGTGCCTGCTGCCACCTCCCACTGTAGAGTGTGACATGACGCTCTTTGTAACCATCACCTACCCTTGCACCCCGACATAGGTGGAAATGCACAAGAGTACTTTGACAGCATGAATTTCACTACAGAGACCATGCACAATCTTCCATGCTCGGAATTTGACGTCATGAACCATGTTCACGTAAAAATATGAACGGTCCGTGAATCTAGTCGCGTACTCGGTCACCGTCATCCCTCCCTTATAAAACTACAGGTGCTCTTGGATCCGAACAGTTCGTAAGTTGGAGGGGTAAAACTCCTCACGGAACAGCTGTTGAAAGTCGCCCCACGAAAGTGAAAACTCATCAAGAAACTGATTCACCAGACTCCACCAACGCCCAACTGCTTCATTGAAAATGTTGGCGGCCAAAGCCAAAATAAGATCTATTTGCATTTGTACAGGCCTGAAGAGGAAAACCACTATACCGAGACAAACATCTGCTGCCTGAGGGTCGGTCTCACCACTAAACCTCAGCGGTCTCTGACGCTGAAACTCACGGAGCACACTCAACCAGCGCTCACTCTCAGTCTGATCTGCTGAAGCTGTCTGGTGCTCACAAGGTGGGGGTGCTGCTACTAGTCCACCCAGAGATAGGGACTCAAATGATGGGTCCTAGACTAAGTCCTCGTAGCTCATAGGTTCATCTTCACGAACCAAACCTGGTATCCTAGCTGGCTTTCCTCACAGAGACATCCTGAATATTACCAAGGAGTTTCATGATCAGATAAGCATATATGTATATAACAGTAACAATAATGGGGATATTACTCATGAAAGATACACAAAGACTCAATCATATGTGATGCACAAACCAATTTCCCTGAAACGAGTGTCTCATTAGATCGGGTTGATAAGGGGGTTATCAGTGTCCTGGTGAATGGATACATTGGTCGTCGCACTATCACTGGACTCTCTGGCCTGAGATCTGCTCTCAAGACATGTTGACATTGTTTCCCTAAATCCCAAAAAATTCTTTTTTGGGGATGTCTGAAAAACATCACAAGGAATGAACCACTCTGATACCACTTTTTCAGGACCCGACCCTACCCGGGATCGAGCCGCAACTACCCCATTCCCGCCTCCATAGGCCAGGGCCTGGGGACAAGATCCGAAGGCTAAAAACTTGGGGAGGACTTTGCCTAAGTACCTATATGCACACAAGTAGCCCACTCAATGAAGAAATGCAGAGTAAAAGGAAAAGTAATGTACCAACTGCTGTAAATAAACCACAAAGTGCATAGACCTCTAAACAGTACAAAGAATGTGATGAAGGTAAAATGAAAAGAAAATGGGAAAAACATGATCCCAACCAGTAAAGTGCCACAACCCGACACCAGGTAAACAAAAGTAAAACAGCTGGGAGACTTCCACATCTGGAACCTGACTATGGCCACTGCACGCGGTCCATGCTCCCGAACACCGAAGCTCCTTTGACATCACGATAAATTTATCTTTCATCTGAAAGGGCACACAAAGTGCGGGAAATGCCCAAGCATGGGTGAGTATAAAAATACTCTGTAGGATGCCCCGAAGGCTTGAGGGAGAAAAAAAAGAGGTAGTGAATAGGTGAGCAGTAGATCGAACATCGAAAAGTAAAGAATTAAAACAGAGAGTGCAGTAAAGAGGATACCTAAAACTTGTAAGGGGAATGAAGTAGACTCGTCCAAACACGAGGTGCTAGAAGCGGTGAGAAGATGAACTTCTCGTCATGTATTTTCCACTAATAGTAGAAGATTAGACTCATCCAACCACGAGAAGCTAGGCATAGAAAGCACGTGGAATACCCCGGGCGTATTCGGCTTTCCAGGAAGGGGAGTAACCAAAACCAAAGAAGTGGGTACTGGAACAAGGTATAAACATATTATTATGCTCTTTCAAGAAACCTGAACATGATCGTATGGGTATCTCCATCCTGTAGATCAACCCAGGAATGTGAGTAGCCAGTAATCCCAAAAGTAAACAACATCGATGCTCAGTATCCGCATGTCTTCCCTAAACTGCAGGTCAAGGGGCTCAAATCACCGAGCCTTGACACTATTTTCTTTGGGCGGCACTGACTCGGCCACACATTTTTAGGTCACATCACCAGGACGCATCTCGGTGGGGAAAGCACCCCTCTTACTTGATAGTTTTTGGGAAATTCTAACCATACCTCGTCACTGTCACACAGTAGAGAGGTCTACTCAAAGTAAATGTTGTCACATCACTGACCTGTACAATCTAGGGGTCTCGCTCCGGTATCCACAAAAAAAAGCCACAGATTAGCCTAGAAGAAAGGACTGAGTCTGAAACAAGTCGTCGAGCGGCCCACAACCTAGTCTCTATTAGAGGATATACCCAATGAGGTCGACAGGCGACCCAATTCCCAGTCTCTACTGGAGGGTTGACCCTAAAAGGTCTACAGGTGACCCACTGAAAAGTCTCTACTAGAGGGTAGACCCTAAGATGTCTTCGGGTGACCCACTGCCCAGTCTCTACTGAAGGGTGGGCCCTAAGAGGACGACAGGAGACCCACTTCCCAGTCTCTGCTAGAGGGTAGACCTGGAAGACGTCAACAGGAGACCCACTACCCAGTCTCTACTGGAGGGTAGACCTGGAAGAAGTCGATAGACGACACACTGCACAGTCTCTGCTAGAGGGTAGACCTGGAAGAAGTCGACAGGCGACCCACTGCCCATCCCTCATGGTGGGTAAATCTGAAGAAGTCAATGAGAAAACCACTTCCCAGTCTCTGGTGGAGGGTAAACCCAAATAAGTCAAAGAGAAAGCCACTACCCACTCTCTACTGCAGGATAAACCCGATGAATTTTATGAGCAACCCACTGCCCAGTCTCTACTAGAGGGTAAAATCAGAACTGCTCTGGCCATCCCTACTGGGAATAACCTACTTAGTAGAGGATTGGTGTCCACGTAAAGTAATGGTCACACCAGAATCCACAATAACCCTGATGGTCTAAACCATCGTTAACTGAAGGACCATCTGTGTCACGAGAGGTCAAAGGTATTTAAAGTAGAACACAACACACACATGGGGCCCACATGACATGTGGCCCAATCTCATATCCAAACAAAACCCAAAAACTTTCTCAGGTACGACAACATGTACCTCCAAGAATCCTTGCATACTTCTATTGTATACCACATCTCTAGCCCAAAGGCTACCATGCACATGATGTCCAATGTCAATGCAAAAGAGGGAGAAAACATAATTACGCCAACCTTCTTTCTCCAAGGCCCTATCACATCCAACCACATCTCTATAAGCATCAACTTCACTCACACGGGAGTGAACGCGATCACATGCCAAGGGTTCGCTTCCAAGAACAGAAAGAAGAGCCGTCACTGGAACATGTTTCATGCTACCCCATTTAATGAGATCTTGAATTAGTCTCCGCACATCCAAATGGATTGAACCATTTTAATCCTCACGGAAAAACATGCAAGATCGACTATTTACACACCTCAAATGGATATCCGATGGAAAAGTCGTTCAATATTTCTTTACTCTCAAACAGCATCTCGTGGTCCCATGCCTCGGCCCCAAAAATAGTTGGGTGCATCACACTATTGCGATCTCCTTGGAATGAAATGTCAAATTGACTTATCACTTGAGTGGAATAAATATCTGGATAAAAAGATGCATTTCGTTATACCGTGCACGAGTGGTGCTTCGTGGGACCCGCATCCCGGTCCTGAAGTACAATGAACGGATCACACCATTGCAATCCTCTCAAAAAAGAACACAAGATTGACTAATCACTTGTCCAGAACGGACACCAAGTGATAAAGTTAGAATTCACTGCCAACTCCCAAAATGACCCTCTTGGGGCCCACACCATCATGCAGAATTAAAGCTAGCGGATTGCGACATTGCAATGCCCTCTAAAAAACACTCATAAACGAGTACTCAAACACCATAAATGGATGTCAGGTGAAAAAGTGGTGTTTCACCACAAAGCGTGCGGACTAGGCCATGTGGGGCCCGCACCTTGTATCCAACCCGAACTCTTTAGAAAGCATCTCAAAAAGTCTGCATGAGGACTGGGGTCACACTGCCACTGACGGCGTATCAATGAAACATCCCAAATAAGAGTTAGAACGGACATAACATTTAATAAATTAATAGACTAATAAATTAATTATTCACATTTATCGTTTCATGATACCGTGCAAGAAAACCAACCCACAAAGGCTCCGAACAAAACCTAGAAGGACCCTCTCAGCTCCGAGGCCAGCGCGCCTCTGAGAGAACTTCAAACAGACATCCAGCTCGCGAGCGACGTCTCTCACAACATTAATAATAATTTAATATTATTAAAGTAAAACGTTTCTAGCACCCTTCTTCGGGTGAAGAACACAAAAACCCTGAAAAATATGTCAAAACGTCTGTCTTGTTAACACAGACCTGTTGCCACAAACGGTTAGTCAAACGGATGCGCCGTTTAGAAATTTCGGCCCCTTGAATGCAAGGGGCCCAACCGGGCCAGTCCACCCTACCTGGCCCAGTCCGGACCACCGGCCAGCGGCACAGCCGCGAGTATAGTCTAGTTCGTTGAGGCCCACTGGGCGCGGCCTGCCCAGTAGCACGAGACATGAGCGGGTCCGATTTTATCCAAACAGACCGGCCATTCGGTTGGTCTTCGTCTCCCAACAGGTCACGTAGTGCGTGGGTCCTTGTCTCCCAACAGACCGGCCATTCGGCCGGTCTTCGTCAACGCGCCTACAGGACCCGTGCGGCGTGGGTCCTAGTTCCCTCTACACTGCCGAGGCCAGGCCTCAGGCATCCTCTGACCACGATGGCCGGAAGACATCGCCCTGACCTCCTGCAGGCTTGGCGCTCCCCGCTCGCGCCGACACCACCTCGCCAGCTCCGCTCGACTGCGAGCTACCCCCGACCGACTCTGCAAAAGATGGCACCACCCCGCTCCTTGCTACCGTCCACAGCGCTGCACCGCCGCCTGTGAGGGCCGGACCACCCACCAGACCGGCTAGAACAGCCGGTAAACACCAAAAACCGTGGATTTCGGCGAACGACTGTGATCGCCTCCAAACATTGATTTTTAATCCGAAACAGGCGTTGGAAAGATCAGAAAATATAGTACACAACCATGGGCATTGCTCAGAAATTACATAGAAATTCGACACCATAAAATGATATCAAAGTTGGTGCTGGAATTAAAAATGTAAATGCACGATCCTACCTCTTGGGCATAGCCCGACGCTTCGCGACGATCCTCCGGAAGCCGCAACACCTTGGAGAGGAGGTGGAGGGCTTGAGCTTGAGGAAGGTGGTGGTCTCCTTGGTTGAGAGATCCTTCCCCTAGAGGGAGAACAAGGGGATGTGGGGAGGTCGGTAAGTGTTAAAATAAATAAAAAACTAATTAAAATTTTATTTAATTTAAACATCAAAATTAACTTGCATCCGAAACTTTCGAAGGGGTCGAGGTTAAGCCTCCCCTAGGGAAAACACCACCTCCCGATCACAACGGTGCTCTCGGAATTTTAATCCGAGCCTCCATTATAATGTGATAAAATTTTATGACCATCACCGCTAAATTATGAAAACGCCGCTGGTTGCATTTTCCACATAAGGGGCGTGCCCGCGAAACTCATGCCCCTCCTATGGTAAACGGCACGCTCCGGACTAAACGATGCCCACGGTTTTCAAATCCAAGAAACCGTTTAAGATATACGTGTGTTTAACCCGTAAAATAATAAATTATTGTTTTATTTATCCATTTAACGTTCCGGTAATGGGTGAGGGTTCCCAATGTCCCACACCGACATACTTTATGTCGTTCCTAGGGTGAAACCCCATTTCGGACCCATCCGTGCACTCAGATTTTGGATCCAAATTACGGTTTTGGAGTTATAACATTTATTTTGCGTTCCCAGTTTGAACGCACTAAAAATTTAATTCTGGCCACACTGGGGCTCGGAATCGCACGCCGTCTGAAGGCACTGCTCAGGAATAAAATCAAGATTATTCCAAATTCTTTTATAGAAAAAACTAGGTTCTTACATTAAAAATGTGTATAGAATCACATATTTGAATGTATTAAAGGAAAAAAGAATATATTTTTACCATTGAAAATATTGAAACAATGAATATATCTGAAAATGAAAAACGAAGTCTTTCGTTAAAAAAATTGATGGGAATATTGACCTGCCTAGGAAATCATCAATGGTTAAATGTATTAAGTTTGTAATGAATATTCCTTTTGAAAATATGTAACATCTCATGTATTTATAGAATAATTACTTTTCATTAATATTTTTGAATTAGATATTAAATTTATATTAAGGGGATTCTATTTTTGATATCATACTCGACATGCGATAAAAGGTTTCTCGTAAAACTTATGTTTCCCACAATAATGACTTATATTGAAAAAAGATACTACATTAATATTCTTATTTTAAATCATAGTTAACACCAATACATTGTATTGGATAGTATGAACATAACTAAATACAATATTATTACAAATGATTATTAAATGTTTCTATATTTATCCAATAAATTTTTCATTCATTAAATGAGAATGGATCCAATTTTTAGCATAAAATAATTTCATATTTTTAGAAGCTCGTTTTACAACCTTTGGATGAAGAACACTTTCTAAAATTGTTTTATTTAACTTTTATGCATTCTATTTGAGAAAATAATTTTTTTGGAATCAAGACATAAGAATTTACATTTATTAAAAATTGGGAATTATTTTGATGAAATTTATATTTTAATGAATAGTGAAAATAATGCATTTTAATTCAAAACTTCCTTTTCTTCTAATTTCGTTACATAGTTTAATTCTCAATTTAATAAGTTTTAATTTTTATTGGGATTATATTTTTATCATTTAATAAAATTGTGGTCATTGAGAGTAATTTCTCATTTAAATTCTTCTCAAACACATGTCACTATTTTGATAGTTTTTACTTCTAGAAGACATATTTTCTTGTTTTACCAATATGAATTAATTTTCAATTAATTAATGAAACTTAAATGTTTTGAATTTTTAAAAATGGATTAAATAATTGTAATCATAATGTGATAATTATGATAATTGGTACCTATATTTTTTGACATTATTAATAGTAACTTCAGTAATTATTTTTATTTACCACAGTTAAAGGGTAAATTAAGTAAATAAGGGTAAAAGTAATATTATAATAATATAAAACTACCCAAACACAAGTCATAAACTTGTTGGATGAGTCATGAGAGACCAATGAAATCATTAGGCAGAATTTTTTGCATTTGGGGTCCACTTGGGCTTGATAAGTACATTGTTATAATAATTAATGTAAAGAAAAGAGAAATATAACATAAACATGTATCTTTTTACTAAAATAATTTTTTTATACAGATATATAGTTGATATGTTTGAATAAAAATGTTATATAATTATAAAATCACATCCAACATCATCGTATATTTTTTATAAATTTATACATTAAATAAATAAATTTATTTATGAAACAATGATGATGGAGTGATTACCATATTAATGAATGATTAAAATAAATGATATTATAATTATAAAAGTAAATTTAATTTGAAACATTAGATAGAATTAACAATTTGTTCAAGAAGATTATGAAAATTTATCTTTGAATTAATGTATTTTTTTCTTAGTAATAATGTTGTTATGACTATTATAAAAATCAATTACTAAATAGTGTCAAAATTAGCATAAATGAGTTTCTAAAAAAATACTATTTTATTAAATAATATAACAGTCATAAAAATATAATATTTATCCAAATAAATAATTAATTTTGGAAATTTAATTAATCATCCACTTTATTTTATCTTTTAATTTTATAGTAATTATATTAACCATATAATGTAAAAATAGAAGAAGTGTTAATTTATTTAACAAAGGGTTAAATCCAAAAGAAACTGTTAAATTTGTGACACAATCGTTTCTAAAACCTATTGATTTAGTGGATTTAGACCCATAATCATCTTATCATATAAATATATCAATTTTAGAAATTTATATTTTTAAAATAAATTTATAATAAAGTAATATTTTAAGACTTTTCTAATGTTCCCCTCTTCCCTCTTCTAAAAGGACACCACGTCTACCCTCTTAGTCAAAGCACTCAAACCCCATGGCTCGTCCATCATAAGATAAAATAATCTTAAAACATCGGTACCTTACTCTTAGAATCCTTAACATGGGTATAACGTAGTTCTAGAAGGTCTTTTGGCTCAAATCAACATGAGTTACTCGATATAGATGAATATAAAGCACAAACAAGACCCGTCAGATTTGAGGTAAGGGACTTTATCTCAATATACATTCATTGAGGCATATTATGATTTATTAATTTCGTTATTTTATATAGTTTATAATAAAACCTTTTTACTTTTAATTAAATTCATCAATTTTTCAAGAGGAATATTTTTCTACAAAGCATTTTACTAAACAAAAAAGGAATGTTTTATTATTGTACGTGAAAAGAATAGCTTTATGCCGCTATGAACATTATTTCCTATTTGGATTCAACTTCAAGTTGTAATATTTTTTTAAATATAAAGTAAATACTATATTCATTTTTTATGTATTTTGTTATTGAAAATTGTTTTGAGAACGTATTTATTATATTATTTTCTAAAGAAGATTTCTTATGGTTGCAATGTGGAAATGTGATTTGTCCTTTATTATTTTTCATGTGTTATGATTATGGTATGGTCCATGGGAATTGGTTATGTATATAGTGGGTTATGTGAAAAACCGAGGGTGGGTGAGCCCGTGGTAGCTTTCCAATGCATTGGCTAATGTGACAGATGAAAATGTTAAGGTTTCTCCTAAGATAATTAAGGAATATATTGTGATGGGTATTCCAAATATAACCATGATGGTTACTCCCTATGTAGTTTTGATAGCAAAAATGTATGTATGGTATGGTTGACAGAAGATACCTTTATGATTTATGATTTCTATGATGTTTTCAATATTCTTATGAATTTATGGGTTTATAAATATTCATGGAATAATGTTTTCTTTAATTATTTTATCCCTTACTATGTTATTATGGTAATTATAATTTTTTAAAACGTATTCACAGTGTATAATGATGAGAAAGAGAAGTATATAAGTTAAAAATATTTTAATCAATAAAAGAAATCATGGTTGTTTTTTAAATGGTCTTCCTTTTAGTGTAAAAATGGATACTGTTTTGATAGTATCCTCTTGTATGATTATGGGATGATATGGATTAATAATGTATTAATTCCTCAAAACTCTAAACCATAAAAGTTCCTTAATTAATGTAAAAATATTTACATATCTCAATATTAAGTAATTTTTTATGGATGGGGCCTTGTATTTAGTATCATATGTTGGTTTAGATAACAATAAGTGTTAGGATTTTTTTAATAGAATATCCATAAATTATTTAATGATTATAGTCAAATTTTAATAGAATTTTTGGATTAACATGTTTCTATGTCTAAGATATGTATGTTCTGAATGGTTTTTAATAGATGAAACATGATAGTTGAGCTTAGACAACATCCAAAATAAAACAACCTTCCAAATATGCAACATGAGATGGTCGGAGTCGAAACAGAATAGTTGTCATCATGATGGAATAGTTGACTCAGGCTATAAATTAAGGCAGTATCCATATAAAAGATTATATAGAACCACCATAGCATAACATGTCGGTAGTGGAAAATTTTATGAGGCAACGTCCACCATCATTCAAAGTATCACTTGACCATATTCTAGTAGAAGAGTGGATTAATGATTTATAAAATATTTTTGATGTCATGCGTTGTTAAAAAAATCAAAAGGGTTGCCTTACTATTTACCATTTTGAGGTTGAAACTGATTAGTGGTGGTTGATGGTTAAGAATATCCGGGATAATGAGGATAATTATACCCTTGGTTGGGATGAATTCAAAATTATGTATCTTAAGAAATATTTTCATAAGAAGGTTCCACTTATGGAAAAATCTATTTGTGGAATTGAGGTAGGAAGATGAATTAGTGGATAATTATGAAGAAAAATTCACTCGACTTGCAAGGTATGATCCAAATTTTATATAGAATGATGTTAGTAAAATCAATTGTTTTTAGTCATGAAAAAATTCAAAATATCAAAAAGAATTTTCTTCTAGTGGGTAAAAAAAGTTGTGAAAAAATTTGTTGTTGTGTGGAGAAGGTGGAAATGGAGTTTTCTGATGATCATGTATTCTTTGACAACAATAAGAATAAAAGGATGAGATGGATGACCAAAGGAAAAATTCTTCAAGAAAGTATAATGGTATGAAAATTAAATTTAGAATTTTTGAAAATTATGTTTATAGTTTGACAAAATTATTGTAAAAATCACACAACGGAATGCCTTGTGAATTATGGTAAGTGCTTTTGATATGGTATATTTCGGAATAAGTCTTGTAAATTCACTGAAAAATATAATGGTAAGACATAATCTGATAAATAGTTAGTGAAATTAATTAAATTTAATGGGATGGGTCATTATGAGAATAAGAGTCTGATAAAGAATTAGAATGATGGGAAGCATCCAGACAATAGGAAGAAATGTGTGGTGAAATACTTTGAAAGTAGTTTCATGGAAATTGGGACATCAAAAGATGTTTTATTAGGTACATTGTTTTTTCAGATTATGTCAATGTATTGCATGATTGTGGGTCTACAAATTCATTCATTTCGTATAAATTTTCTACTGAATTGGGAATTCCATTTCATGAAAGGAATCCAGAAATTATGGTAAAAACACATAGGGGATATTTTGAGACATAGATAAATTATATAAATCTTATCATCCTTGTCTTTGGAAAGAATCATACAAAAAAAAGTTATTGGTTTGCCTATATTATAGTTTAATGTTTTTTGGGGTATGGATTGGCTCTATGTTTAACATGATATGATTGACTGTAGAGATAAATAAGTTTATTTTATTAAATACATTCAGTTTTTTTTACAAGAATGAATCCTCACCATTGATAACATATCAATAAGCTGAGAAACTAGTAAAATGTATACATGCTTGTTACATTGCACATGTTGTTGAAAAAAATGAACTGTTCAGATCAATGATGTTCTTATGATAAATGACTATCTTGATGTTTTTATTGATGAATTTATTATTATTATACATGATCAAGAAGTTGAATTTGTTGTTGAGTTGGTTTCTCATGTAAACACATTTTCAAACCCCCTTATTGAATGGATCCAATTTAACATTTAGATTTAAAGAAACAATTGCTTGAATTATTAGTTAAAGGTTTCATTTGACCTAGAACATCAACATGGGGTACTCTTGTCTTCTTTGTAAAAATGAAATATTGTTAAATGAAACTTTTCATTGATTATAGATCCTTGAATAACATAACTGTTAATACCAATTATTCTTTTCCTCATATTGATGACTTGTTTGATCAGATCTTGGGAGGTCAGTATTTTTCAAAGGTTGACATGAGGTCCAAGTACCATTAGTTGAATGTAAAGGAAGAATACATTCCGAATACCATGCTTTGTAATAGATATGGCCATTATAAATTTATAGTTATGTCAATTGGGATAAATAATTCAGCTACAGTATTCAGGGATATTATGAATAGAATATTCCATCAGTTCTTTGATATGATTGTGGCTGTGTGTGTTGATAATATTTTGGTATATTCTATAAGTAAAGGTGATCATGAATGTCATGTAAGGGTTTTCATGCAAAACATAAATGAAATTTAACTCTCTGGTAAATCCATTAAGTTTGTGTTTTGGTTACAAAAAATTACATTACTTGGTAACATTGTTTCTAAAGATGGAAAAAATTATTGATTCTACAAAAACAAAAGTCATTGAAAATTATCCACAGTTATCTATCCAAAAGACTAAGTTAAAGTGAAAATGTGTTATTTTCATCTGAAAAAATATTGTGTTGAATGTTTTAAAGAATTTAAATGAATAATTGTTAATTCTCTAGTTTTGGAAAATCCTTCTGAAGATGGTCAATTTTTTATCTACAATGATGCTTCGATGAAATTAATTGGTTGTTTGCTAATGTTGAATGATTGGGTATTTGTTTAGGCTTCAATTCAGTTGAAAAATCATGAGTTAAATGATCATACACAAGATTTTTTATTAACTTTTAATTTTTTTTTCAATTAAAATTTTATTGAATCATCTATATGAAGTGAAATTTAAAATATATACTGACCATTAATGTGTGAGGTACATATTTATTCAGAAATAATTTAATATGAGGCAGAGAAGAGGGATGGAATTAATCGAGGATTATGACTGCAAGATTAATTACTATCGTGGAAATGAAAATAAAGTGGTTGATTCTTTGAGTCAGAAAAGTACAGCTACATTAAACAAGTAACATTTGGAACAAGTCCATTTGATTAATGATTTGATGAACTTTGGAATGGTAGTTTTTGGTGTGGGAAATTACTAGGATTTTTATTAGGTTTTAGTGCAATTGTATCTTCGAGAAAGAATTCAGAAAGTGCAGAAAGAAGATAGTGGGCTGCAAAAAAAAGTACAGTTGGTTCAGAAGGGTATGTTACCAGAATTCAACATTGCATAAGATTTTGTTTTGAGGTTAGTAAAGTGATTATGTGTGCCTTGTGATTTACATTTGAATAAAGAGATCATATGTGAACCTCTAACTTCTCCATTATCGGTTCGACGTGGATGTACTAATATATACAAAGATCTTCAGGACTATTACTAGTGGGATGGAATGAAAATAGATATTAATTAATCTACTGTGAAGTGATTGATATTTCAATAGGTTAAAGCATATAGGGAGTTACCGGATGGGATGCTTCATCCATTTCTGTTACCCAATTCGATATGGGAAAATATATACATTGATTTCATAGTGGGATTAAGAAAGAATTATCAAGGTAACAATTCCATTTTGGTTCATATGGATAGATTGAAAAAATCTTCTCATTTTTTTAATATTCGAGATACATTGAATCTTGATAAACATTATCAGCTGTATCTTAAAGATACTGGGGTTCTACTCTCCATTAAATATGATCGTGATCCAAGGGTAACATCTAACTTTTATAAAGGCCTTTAGAAGTAATTTGGAACTGAATTAAAATCTAGTAAAAATTTTAATCCTCATTCAAATTAAAGTCAGAATGAACAATACAGACCTTGTAGGATATGAAATGTGCTTGTTCAATAAATTATGAAAGAAGTTGAGATCAATATTTTTTTTGTTTTCTCATAATAAAATTTTTCATTACACTATTAATCTGGGACCATTTTAGGTATTATATATAAAGTGGTGTTGAACTACATATTTTTTGGGATGGAGTAGGTGAAATAATGTTGATGTGGCCATAATTGGAAGAAGAGATGGAAGAAAAAGATTAGATAATTTGAAAACACATGAGGATTTATCCAAGGAGGAATAAACATTATCCAGATAACTAGAGGAATGATCTTTCTTTCAATGTAGGTGATCATGTTTTTATCAGTGTTTCATCACTGCAAATTTTGATGAGTTTTGTTAAGAATAGAAATCTGAGTCTGTGCTTCATTGGAGCCTTTGAAAACCTTGAGAAAGTTTGATTAATTTCATATAATGATTATTTACCTCCAATTTATCCTACTTACACAATGTTTTTCATTTTTCAATTTCAAGAATCATTTCTTAGAACCATATCATGTTTTGTGGTTCGACGTAGTTCAGTTGGAAGAGAATATTTCTCCTCATGAACAACTAGTGCAGATTATTGACATAAGAGGGAAAGTGTTGCAGAATAAGGTTATTAAGTAGGAAATTGTTTTGGGGAAAAAATAATGGTTGATGAGTAAACATGGGAATCTAAAAATTCTATGAGGGAAGACCCCCCCCCCACAAACACACTTATTTGATATGTGAAGAAAATTTTGGGGTTACAATTTCTAAAAGGCGGAGGGATGTAACATTCCACGTATTTAAAGAATAATAAATTTTCAATAATATTTATCAATTAGATATTAATTTTATGTTAATGGGACACTTTTTTAATAGCTTAATCAACATAGAACAATGGGGTTCTCCAAAATCATATATTGCACACAACATTGAGTTATACAGAAAAATGATACAATACTAATATTATTTATTTTAATGGTAGTTAACGCCAAGCCAATGTATTGGAAGGAACGAACATAACTAACTAAAACATTATTACACTTGTTTGTAAATTTTTTTAACATTTATCATATAAATTTAATAGGATTTATAAGAGAATGAATCCAACTTTAAAGAAAAAATAATCTAATATTTTTAAAAGGCTGTTTTATCACCTTTTGATATACCACCATTTTAAAAAAAATTGTTTGTTTTTTATATTCTATTTGAAAAAATAAACATCTTATATGGAAGACAAACATCAATATTTACCTTTTATGAAAATTTTCATATTTTTCTAATGAAATGCAAATTTTAATGAATAGTGAAAAATAATGCATTTTAATTCAAAAGTACAATTTTTATAATTTATATATATAGATAAATTATAATTTTAATTGGGATTAAATTGTAATTTTATTAGGTTTTTATCATTAAATCTAATTTTAGTCATTGGATGTAATTTAACATTTCAATTGGACACAAACCCATGTCAAAATTTTCTTTATTTTTACATTAAAAAACCTGCTTTCTAGTTTTGAAAATAAGGATTAATTTAAAATTAATTAAAACAAATTCTATGTTTTCAAATTGAAAAAAGGGATTCCATATTTTTAATTATATTTTAAAAAGTATTTAAATATATACCTCTAATTTTTTGACATTATGAATTGTAAATTCAATAATTATTTTTTTACCACAGTTAAAGATTAAATTAGGTAATAAGGGTAAAAATAATATTATAATAATATAAATCTACCCTAACACGTGTCTTAATCTTATTGGATGAGTCACAGGTGACCAAAAAAATCCTTGTCCCGGTCATTTTCCATTTGGGAGCCTGTCACGACCCCCTCCCACCAAAGATGCCCCTCCTGAGCTGGAAATGGTGAAAGGGAGATAAGGAACCCCGAGTCTCTCCTCCAGTAGGCCCTGGGTTGGCGACTAGCACCAAGGGTATGCGTTTTTGCAAATATGGGAGGCATTACCCTTTTATTATATTAAGATTGGGAAATAGGACAAGTCATCCACCAAAAAGGTAAAAGAACAAGTGTATAGAAAATAAACCCAAACCAAGCCCACATTCATGTTTAAACAATTTTATAACAAGGTTCAAGTACAAGAAAGCTCAAAGTACAATACCAAAAGAAACAAGAGTACATCAATAGAAACAACTCCAACTTTCTGACAAGTAGGGTCCTGCATGGCCCTGGTAGTCCTCTTGGAAACCTGAAAGTAAACATAGGGTGAGCATACAAGTATACTCAGTAGGGAAACCTAAAGATCTTGTGCACAAGTGGGGAGACATCTTAATGTCCCATGAGAACAACAGAAGAAACCTTGCAAGGAATTATATCCACCCAACCTCACTAGCCACACTCACCAAAACACAATCACAACAGGTAGTAGTATATAAGAACAAGAGTATTGGGTACCCCACACCATTTCTCTTTAGTTAGATGCTCTTCCTAATGGAGAACGTCCTGACGCTGCCACACTCTCCCCGCACGCACACACATGGGCCCCACAACCACGTATCCCACCCGCACACACCTGGGACTCACAACCACGTATCCCGCCCGCACACACCTGGGCCTCACAACCACGTATCCCACCCGCACACACATGGGCCTCACAACCACGTATCCCGCCAGCACACACCTGGGCCTCATCCCGAAGATTCTTGGGAAATAGTAGAAGCTAACCGAAGATTCTTGGTCTAAAACCACCCCAATCGAAACCTACCTGAAGAGACTTAGGTGTATGGTCGCCTCAAGCCATCACAGCCCAGGGGAGAAGGAGCAGGAAGGAGATAGAAACTAAGGGAAAAACACCCTCTCCCATGAAATGGGAGTGTTCGGCACAAAGTGCTCAACATGGTTGGGGTGCGATAAAACACAAAAGATACAGATATATATATGTATAAAAAAACACACAGCCCAACCTATGGCTTCTAAACAGAGAAATTGAGCACGTGCCTTGGCACTGCTACTAAGAAGAATGCATACAACTAACAACCCCAACCCCACTTAGGTTTTCACGTTTCAGCTGAATTAGTTCATTTTGTTCCTTAACTAATGGGAAAATACCCACAACCAACCACATGAATCGTTTATAAAACATATCCCTGCCATCCACAAATCAAGTTAGGAAAACACAAGCAACACAACCAAGTCCCTCTTATCAACCAAGCAACCCATTGATTATTAATCCTGTTCCATTACCATGCCCACCATTCATTAACTCTTCCACCTTTATTTATTATTCGCATCCCACGGTCCGTTCATATTAGAACCCAACCCTACAGCCCCGCTGCCAACCACCATAACCACAACCGTGATGTTCATCATTATCCCTTTAATACCATTTATCGCAGCCCCACTGCCCATCTCCAACACAACATTCACAACAACCCACAACAAAGTCAACCACAGTCCCACTGCTCACCCTATCTACAACAACCCACAAAACACCCCCCATCACATTCCATGTATCCAAACCAACACCCAAATTTTCATTATTCCATTTTTTTAACTAGGGTGATCACACAAGGGTTCCAGATTTAAAACAGCCAACTTTAGGTGATTAACCGATTTCCACATTCCACAAAGTTTCCATCCACAAAACGGTCTAGAAAGGGAGAGGCAACATTTAATTGTGCAAGAAAAGGCCCCCAACGACCTTGATTTTCAGTAGGCATAAGCCTATTTAATTCACAACATAATATCACAGGATAAGAAAAGATAAACATAACAACTTCCCCAACCCCGTTCATTAACCAGTTATTATATTTATTTAATGGTGCAACTGTTTCTCATGAAAACAAGAGGATACCCACCCCGCATGATACACAAATTTAGAGAGACGAAGGTAAGATCCCTACCTCAACAGGTTCTGATCACAATGCTCCCCCGGATCAACCTTAGAAGACGTCCGTCAGCGTCCGTCACTTCTGTCGGTTCCTAGAAAAACCTCCTCAGGTGGAAGTCAGAAAGGAAAGGCCGAAGGAAGGACAACAGATCCATGCTCGGAAGTTCTTCCTCTTCGTTACGATCCCGTGGCCGCTGACGGATCATAAATCGGAGCTCGGACGAAGAAGTTATGGATTAAAGAGCCTTCGAGTCTCTTGGGAGAACTCTTCTCAGAGGAAATGGGAGGGGAGGGGTTAGTTGAAAGGAGGAGGGGAACCCTCCTTTTATAGGTGAGAAATGAAAAAGTAAATGTCGTGTAGTGATGGTACACAGAGTGTACTCGGTTATTTCACAGGATCTCCACGCGGCTTCCAACACGGATCCGCGACCATTGACTGGTCAACACACAGTTTTAGGGTAACACATATGCGGGGAGGTACTACACGGCGTGTAGTTTGGACACATGGCATGTACCCATTTATTTCACATAGCAAGGACACGACTCCAACATGGCACACGACCATTGACTGGTAACGCATACGCGGGGAAGGACTTCACGGCGTGTAGTACTGGACACACAGCGTGTACCCATTATTTCACACAGCAAGTACACGGCCTTCAACACAAGGTATACCCAGCAAGGGGGTACACAGCGTGTATTTAAACTACATGGAATATACTCATTTACTTCACATGGAGAGGACACGACCTGCAACATGGGGTGTACTCGGAAAGGGGGTACACGGCGTGTACTCAAACTACACGGCATGTAGTTTCAAAATTTTGGAAAGTGTGGGAAAAGTCCATTTTACCCTCCAGAACACTTCTCATCTTTCTTTTTGAAAAAGGAATGGGCCGGAGAGGTCCATGCCATTACATCATATACCTCTTAAAACATTCCCATCCCCGAGAATTCAAAAAAAAACCTAGAGGAACCCAAAAAGATACCTCTTAGGGTTATTGTTATAACAGGAACCCAACCAACAAACCTAATAATATGTGTTAGGAATTCCTTCTCATATGTCGAGATATTATCCGCTTTAGGTGGCACTGACTCACCTGCATGGGTTTAATTGCATCCTCATTAATGCATCTCGATTAAGAATTGGGTCTTCCCACTTTCATACATTATGATTTTTCAACTCGTACTACCCCCAACACCACACAACCAACACACTTCCCGAACACATGGTTTTGGAAAATTCCTTCTCCAATGTCAAGATATTATCAGCTTTAGGCGGCACTGACTCGCCCGCATGGGTTCAATCGCATCTGCATTAATGTGTCTCGATTAAGGATTAGGGTTTCCCCTTTCCCACACATCCGGACATGTTACACATTACCAGGGAAGAAGGAAACAAAAGGTCTCACAACGGACAAGCCAAAAATTCCATATATCAAAGGTACAGAGTATAACATCAACACAAATCTCAAAAGAACAAGGATAACACAAGTCAAAACAACTCCGGATACTGAGCATTCATCTGGGTCTCCCGCTCCCAAGTGCTATCCTCTAGGCCACCACGCCTCCACAACACACGAACCAAAGGAATGGTTCGTCCACGGAGCACCTTCTCTTTACGATCCTCGATTCTGACTGGTCATTTCTTGAAGGTCGCATCATCTCCCATATCTAAATTTCCACAGTTGATAATGTGGGAGTCTTCATGTAAGTACCTACGCAGTTGGGAGACGTGGAAGACGTCATGAACCTTCTCCAACTAAGGTGGCAGGGCAAGCTGATATGCCACCTCGCCAACTCGCCTCAGCACCTCAAAAGGTTCGATGAACCTAGGTGAGAGCTTGCTCCCTTTCCCAAACCTCCACTTCCCCCATCGAGGGGAAACTTTCAAGAACACATGATCTCCCACCTTGAACTCCAAGGGCCTCCTCCGACATACATCATAAGACTTCTGTCGGTCCTGAGCCGCTTTCATCCTCTCACGTACAAGCTGGACTTTCTCTGTGGTGCTCTGCACTACCTCTGGCCCAGGAGCACCTGTCTCACCAAACTCTGCCCAGAAAATGGGTGAACGACATGGTCTCCCATAGAAGCCTTCAAACGGTGCCATGCTAATAGTAGAGTGGAAGCTGTTTTTGTAGGATAACTCTACTAAAGGCAAGTGTCGTACCCATGACACTCTAAAATCCAGAACGCATGCTCGTAGCATGTCCTCCAACGTCTGGATAGTTCGCTCCGTCTGCCCATCGGTCTGGGGGTGGAAAGTAGTGCTAAGGAGTAGTCGGGTGACAAAAGCATGATGTAACCCCCTCCATACTCATGAGGTAAACTGAGTATCCCGATCTGAGATGATAGAATTTGGGACTCCATGGAACCACACAACCTCGTCTACGTACCTATGTGCCAAGGTACTCACCGGGCCTTACTCCTTAATTGCTAAGAAGTGAGATGATTTCATTAGTCGATCCACCACTACCCAGATAACATCATAACCACCCTGAGCTCTGGGTAGTCCTGTGACGAAGTCCATAGAGATGTTATCCCACTTCCACTCGGGGATATATAAAGGATGCAACAAACCACTGGGAACACGGTGTTCAACCATCACTTGCTGACACACTAGTAATTTAGCCACAAACTCTGCCAATGCCCGTTTCTCCCCGAGCCACCAAAACAATTCCCTCAAGCCTCAATACATTTTCAAAACTCCTGGATGTACTGTCAAGGCTGAGCTATGGAACTCACGGAGAACTCCCTCACGCATTGTCTCCGGGACAAACATCTTCCATAGAAAAGCATCTGATGTCGGCGGTCCTCTGACCATCCTTCTGGAGCATTCCCCTGATTAACACGACCCCGCATCACTTCCACCTCGGAGTCCCCCCATTGAGACTCTTCCACCTACTTCAACAAGGGGGATTGCACCGTCATCTGAAACAAATAGCCTCTAACACCTTCTACCCTGGAATCCATGTGCAAGGCAGCCAACTCTCTTATCGCCTTCCAAGCATCAGTGGATTCCAGAACTACTTCATTATGCGACTTCCTTCTTAGGGCATCAGCCACAATGTTTCCCTTACCTTCAGTGTAAGAGATCTCAAAGTCATAGTCTTGGGGAAACTCGACCCATCTCCGCTGTCGTATGTTCAGGTCACGCTGGGAGAAGATATAACGTAGGCTCTTGTGATCTGAGAAAACCAAAAAGCACTCCACAAAGAGGTAATGTCGCCACAACTTTAGTGAGAACACTACTGCTGTAAGATCCAGGTCACGGGTTGCTTAGTTATGCTCGTGAGGGAGTAACTGCCTAGACCCATACCAGATCAATCCCTTCTTCTACATCATCACACACCCCAAAACAAGGCCAGAAGCATCACAAAACAACTCATACAACAACCCTACCTCTGGAAACCTGAGTACGGGAGCACTGAACAACTTCTCCTTCAGGTAGTCAAAAGCTTTCTGGCACTGCTCACTCCATAGGAAGACCTGGTTCTTCCTCGTCAAAGCTATCAATGGAGCAGCAACTCGAGAGAAGTCTGAAACAAACCTCCGATAGTAACCTGCTAACCCCAGGAAACTAATAACTTCTACCATGCTCTTGGGTGCTGCCCAAGAAACAACTGCCTCGACCTTCGACGGGTCCACTGACACTCCATGCTGAGACACCACGTGCCCAAGGAAGTGTACTTCTTGTTTCAAGAACTTACACTTCGACAATTTCCAGTATTGCTGGTGGTGTCAAAGGACTTCCAAGACTACCCTAAGATGCTCAATGTGCTCCTCCTCTGATCATGAGTAGATCCGGATGTCATCGATATACCCAACGACGAACCGGTCCAGAAACTCTCGGAAGACAAAGTTCATAAGTACCATGAACACACCTGGTGCTTTCGTAACTCCAAACGGAATCACTACAAACTCGAAGTGCCCATACCTTCACCTGAAATCCATCTTCGAGATGTCATTGTCCTTTACCCTCAGCTGATGATATCCAGTTTATAGATCAATCTTGGAAAACCAACCTGCTCCCCTCAGTTGGAAGAAGAGATCATCTATCCTTGGAAGGGGGTAACAGTTCTTGACCGTTACCTTGTTCAACCTTCGGTAGTCTATGCATAGCCTGAGACCACCATCTGCCCTCTTCACGAACAAAACCGAAGCACCCCATGGAGATACGCTGGGTTGAACAAAACCTTTCTCTATCAGATCATCAATCTGAATCTGCAACTACCTCAACTCCGAAGGTGCCATCCAATAAAGGGGCCATCGAAATAGGACGAGCACCAGGCTGTAAGTCTATCCCGAACTCAATGTCACGTCGAGGTGGTAGAGTCACAACCTCCTCAGGAAAAACATCGAGGAACTCCCCAACAAATTTTGGGACATACATATTCTTTGTATCAGCTGGAACTTCTGATAGCCCGCCTAACAAGGAATGGAGAGGCGTCACATGTCGGCTTCCCACCTGATAGCTCCTCTCACGAACAAAAGCTACACGCTTCACATCCACGTCATAGGACATGACTATTCTCTTAAATCAGTCGATAACAGAACTAACAGAAAAAAACCAGTCGATGCCTAAGGTGACATCATATGGATGCATCTTTAACAGAAGAAGGTCCCCACTAGATCGATGTGGTCCCAACGTCAACCCCCATCCTTGGAAAACACAAGATACACTGGTTTGGCCTCCAATTGGTGCACTCAGTACCAGTGTTACGGAAAGTCTCTCTACGTCAAGTCCCAAATCATGGGCTAGACCAGGTGAAACAAAGGAGTGCTAAGCTCCCGAATCGAACAAAGCAGAAACAAGAGTGCTGAACAAACAAATAATACCTTGCACCACCTCTGGTCCTGCCAGAGCTGTCTACTCTGCTATGTGCAACTTTCCATGCCCAGATCCTCTGCCTCTATGATGTCGTCCCCTCCCCAACCATGCCCTGGTCGAGTTCCCTGAGGAGCACCCTGAGGTCGGCTCCCTCCCGCAAAGTCTGCCCTCAGAGGAGCATGGTCCTTCTGCTACTGGAAGGGCCTCGCTGGTAACTGGTGCAGCTAAGGTGGGCGCTGAACCTTCCCACCTCCACCGTACTGAGCTCGGGTCGGGCACCGACTCTGAACGTTCTCGAAACCTCCACAAGAGAAACACTTTGGTCCTGGGCTCGTGAAAAAGGGACGAGGACCTAAAGATCTGAACTAGAACTGTTGGGGTCTGCTCCCCACTGGCCTGAACTTGGAAGTTCCCGTCGCAGGAGACCTGCTGCTGACTATTTTCCCCTTCGACGAGCCCAGATGGATCCCCTCTCGGGGTGCACCTCCCAGCGAGTGCATCCTCTCTACAACCTATGCCTTCTTCTGTACTACCAAGTACGTCGGAAGGATGAAGGGGGTGACAGAATACTAGAGCAAAGGACGAAGCGCCTCCTCCAAATGTCTCGCCCGATACTCCTCATCCAGAAAGAGATCCGAAGCAAATCGCAGAAGATCCTTGAACTTGATCCCCAACTCTCGTACTAACATACACCCCTACTGAAGGGAGAGTAACTCCTGCAGCTTCTCCACCTTGATCATGGAAGAAAGGAATTCCTCTCGGAATTCCTTCTCAAAGTCAGCCCATGGAACCTCTAACTTTGTCCTCCCTCTGAGGTAGAGTGTCCACCACTGTCGCACCGCGCCTCTCAGATGACGGACTTCTAGGGGAACCCAGTACTCCCTCGTAGCACGGATCAAGGTAAAAGCAATCCCTAGCTCCTCAAGCCACCCCTCTGTCTCTATATCTGAAGTATTACCCTCGTACTTCTTGAGGGTCTACTGCTGAAAAGAACGGAGAGTCTTCTGCCAATGGCTATCTTCCTCCTCTCGGTCAATCCTCAGCTGATCGACCACCCGAATTTGCTAGGCCTCGGCCGTCTGAGCCACCCGGGGATGACGTCCAGGTGCCATAGCAGTACGGTAAACAAAGATCGCCTAAACCCAAGTAGTAAGGAAAACTCAAGGTTTTATTTTTCTCATTTTATTTCAATTTCTTTCCCAGAACCCCCAAATCATGTAAAACACAATCATGATTATGCATGTACCTTATGGCAACCCAGCTTTTTATTACAACTTAAACATGGTTTATTACATAAAACTTCACTTGATACAACAAAGAAGATCGAGAGGTTTAGTGTCTTTGGGGCTTAGGATCATTACATAAAAACTTTAAACATGAAACACAACATCCTTATTGAAAACTTCCTTTACATGACCACTACATTCCTTCGTACTTAGCATTGCATGGGATAACCTGAGGACATGCATAAGAAAAGGGTGAGCTATAAAGCCCAGTAAGGGAGTACATAATGAATAACATGAGGGGTACAATACATGTTAGGCAATAGGCATATCAATAGATCATAAGAGAGACATGAACATAAAGGCATGATAAAGCATGATAATCATAACATGGAAATGTGGCAACAACACTTAACATTGAATTAGCATGAGCCAAGGCTCATTGCACATGGAGCATGAGTAAACCCTCATTGAACTTGAAGCACGAGTAAACCCTCGTTGCACTTGAATTAGCAGGAGTCAACACTCATTGCACATGACGTATCATGATACTATACTTTACCCAATACATTGGAGCGCTATAAAGGGCGCACCCTTCTTAAACATTTCATTTCATGCATAAGTGTGCCACATGGATCATAAAACATGGATTCATAAAACATAATAATTTCTTCCACGATAAAGGAAAGTGGAATTCATACATGAAACTTTACAATCAATAAGTAAATGTGCATAAAGGTGAATACCCTTGATGGAGAAATGGGCATGGTATTCACTACACAATGACATTGGCTTAGAAAATCGGTGCGATTTCGGCAGCGTAACGGCGTGACATAAGAACTCATTAAAAGGGTTGATGAGAGAGAAAGGGGTTCCTCATCATATTTACATGTAATGGACAGTAAGGAGGTCATATAGATACATGTCCCAACAATTGAAAAGGAATTTAGATTCATGATACAAAAGTATTGCTTGAATATAGAAGAGGAGAAAAAGGTTCCTTTCGGAATTTCGGCATAGTAACGGGTGTACATGGGAGGCATTTAATGAGAGAGAAAGGGGTCTCCCATCATTCAAACAATAAGAGGGCAGTATGGGAGAGGTGCGAAACCATACCCCAACATTCATAAATGAAATTAAAAGGGCAATACAACTTAAAGAAAATTGACAAAAATGAGAAAGGAAGAAAAACCCTTACTTGGAAGTGTGCTTCCAAAGGCTAGAGAGAGGCTTGTGAGAGGCTTCTTGGGAGCTTGGGGCACCTTGAGAGGATTCTAGAGAGAGTAGGGCAGAGTTTGGACGAACTTCAAGGGCTTTGAGTGAGGAGGAAGTGGGAGCTTGGGTGGGTTTATATAGGAAAGGTGAGAGAATTCTTTATTATTTAGGTTTGGGACCCCTTATATTAAAATAATCCAAACCACAAACCATCCCATGGTATTTGCCCATGGTTTCTGGAAAAGGGAAGAGGAAAACAATATTTTACAAGGCCAAGGTCCGAACTTATTAAAAAATTAGGGTTGCTTATGTGGAGGTGAGTCACACTCCCATGGAAATTAATTTAAAAAGGCAAAGTGTTGAATAAGTCTTGAGGGCTCCATTAATGCTTTGAAAAGTGAGTCAAACAAACCCAAAACCTCATTATTTTATTGATAAAACACATATTGGCCGAACATAAGGATTATGGTATTTTATTACATCACCATTGGGTCATTATGATGTCATAAAACACATTATATATTTAAATGGTATTTAATTTTTACCCAAAAATTTGACTGTCTCAGAAAATTATGAAAAATTCACCGTTGGATAATTTCGACGTCCTGATTCCAAAAATAATATTTATTTTATCTAAATAATTTTATAAATATGTGAATTTTCACTTTTAAAATAAAAACCGACATTTATAAAAAATTCACGGGTTTTGACAGAAATGGCTTTCAAACCTTAATAAAAATTTTAATTGCATTCATAAAATTATAAGATCATTTATATTTAATAAAAATTAATTTAATATTAATAATAATATTTTATTAAAATATTATTTAATTCAAAAATCCTTTAATTTAATAAAATATAATTCTTAATTAAATAATAACTAAAAACATCATTTGTACTTTAAAAACTAATTACAATGCATCAAAAATGACTAGAAATTATATTCATTATTATATACAAAAATAATGTACATGAACATGGTGCTACTTATTTGTTACATAACCCCTTAAAATATCCGCATAAGACCTAAGGTGTGCGATGGTGACAGACTCTTGGGGTTGCTCGGATAACATCGCTCGAGTGGTAATCTCTATCAACTTCCATTTTTCCCGTAGACGATCACGTTCGAGCTTGACTTGATGAAGCTCAGCTTGGGCTTGGTCAAGGGCAAATCCCATAGACGCCACCTCCTTTCCGAGCTCCGACAAATGGGCTTCGTAAGGGGCAATTCTACTGGATGAGGCCATCGCTTCCTTTGTCTGAGTAGAAAATTGGTTCGTTAAAGCCTTATATTTAAACTACCCAGATGATCACTGTTCAACGGCTATAAAAGTAACGGTCACAAATCTTAACGTTAAACTAAATAAGTTGACATCATATAAAAACATAAAAAAACATTTAACTGGATCAAGAGGGATTTTCCATTAATGAAATTTTGGGTCGTTACAACATTCCCCCCTTAAGAAATTTCGCCCTCGAAATTTTCCTTTTCCCACACTAAAACAAATGTGGGTAACTTAGCTTCATCATATCCTCCGACTCCCAAGTTGCTTCTTCAAACTTGTGGTTTCTCCACAACACCTTAACGAGGGGCATTGTCTTATTTCGTAGAACTTTTTCTCTACGATCTAAGATCTTCACTGGTTGCTCCTCATAAGAAAGATCGTCTTCTAATTGTACCACCTCGGAAGAGAGTACATGTGAAGGGTCTGGTATGTACTTCCTTAAGAGGGATACATGGAAGACATCATGCACCTTGGCCATAGTAGGTGGAAGTGCTAGTCGATAGGCCACAGCCCCAACATGATCAAGAATCTCGAATGGGCCGATGTACCTTGGACTTAACTTCCCTTTCTTTCCAAACCTCATGACCTTCTTCCACGGAGATATGCGTAAAAACACCATGTCTCCGACTTTAAACTCAAGGTCTCGTCGACGATTATCTGCATAACTCTTCTGTCGACTTTGGGCTGCCTTGATGTGCTGCTGAATGGTTTTCACCTTCTCCACCATTTCTTCGACCATTTCTGGTCCAAGCAGCTTACGTTCACCGACCTCATCCCAACATGTCGGTGTTCTACACCTTTTCCCATACAGGGCTTCATATGGTGCCATTTGGATGCTCGAGTGGAAACTATTATTATAAGAGAACTCAACTAGGGGAAGATGTTGATCCCATCCTCCTTTAAAGTCCATTGAGCACGCTCTCAACATATCCTCAAGTGTTTGGATAGTCCACTCGGATTGGCCATCAGTTTGAGGATGATAGGCCGTACTGAAGTTCAGTTCAGTATTCAGAGCATGTTGAAGACTCTTAGAAAACTTAGAGGTAAATCTGGGATCTCGGTCCGACACAATAGATAGTGGTACTCCATGCAACCGTACCACTTCCCTGATATATATCCGTGCCAGTTGATCCAAAGAGAAATCTTCTCGAATAGCAATGAAGTGTGCAGTCTTTGTAAGACGATCCACAATAACCCAGATTGCATTGTTGCTTTTGGATGTCCTTGGAAGTCCAGTGACGAAGTCCATGGTGATGTTCTCCCATTTCCATTCTGGTATGGGCAATGGTTGCATCATCCCCTTAGACTTCTGCCTCTCTGCCTTCACTTGCTGACACACCGGGCACTTTGATGTATATTCGGCGATCTCCTTCTTCATATTATCCCACCAAAAGTTTTCTCGGAGATCTCGATACATCTTTGTGCTCCCTGGGTGAATATAGAAATTTGAACTATGTGCATCATCCAAAAGTTCCTTCTTCAGCTCCGAACTTGATGGGACACATAGTCTTTTCCCAAACCGCACAATTCCTTCTTCATTAACATTAAACTCTGAGGATTTTCCCTTTTTGATAGCTTCCACTTTTTCTTGGATTCTCGCATCATCCTTTTGAGCATCCTTTAACCTTTCCAAAAGAGATGGTTGAGCAATCATTTGTGAAAGGATTGATGATGTTCCCTTCTTTATTATTCCCACGTCCATCTTCATCAAGTCTAAGAAGATTGGATCCTTCTCAATTCTCATCATTGATAGAATTGCTGGATCCTTTCTACTTAGGACATCCGCCACCTTGTTCGCCTTCCCAGGGTGGTAATGTATTGAACAGTCATAATCCTTGATGAGCTCTATCCATCTTCTCTGGCGCATATTAAGCTCTTTCTGTGTGAATATATATTTAAGACTCTTGTGGTCAGTATATATCTCACATTTCTCCCCATAGAGATAATGCCGCCAGATTTTCAAGGCGAAGATCACCGCCGCCAACTCCAGATCATGCGTTGGATAGTTTCGCTCATGGATTTTCAACTGCCTTGAGGCATAGGATATCACTTTATCATTCTGCATCAGCACACATCCTAAGCCCTTCTTCGAAGCATCACTGAATACCACAAAAAGCTCCCCACTTGTGGGTAAAGTGAGCACAGGTGCAGTGATAAGCCTCCTTTTCAACTCCTTGAAGCTTTCTTCGCATTCATCACTCCAAGAAAACTTTACTCCCTTTCGAGTTAGCTTGGTAAGAGGGTTGGACAATCGTGAGAAGTTTCTCACAAATCGTCGATAATATCCAGCTAACCCCAAGAAGCTATGGATATCAGTTACCGATGTTGGCCTCGGCCATCCCTCAATTGCATCTGTTTTGGAGGGGTCCACAGATATCCCATTGCTTGTGATGATATGGCCCAAGAATGAGACCTCCTTCAACCAGAACTCACACTTGCTGTACTTGGCATAGAGCTTCTCCGTGCGCAAAGTCTCCAGTACAGTTCTTAAATGCTCCTCATGGTCCTCCTTGGTTTTGGAGTATATCAGAATATCTTCTATAAAGACTACCACAAATTTATCTAGGTAATCTCTAAAGACTCTATTCATCAAGTCCATGAATATTGCTGGAGCATTGGTGAGTCCAAAAGGCATTACTATGAATTCATAGTGCCCGTACCTTGTACGAAAAGCAGTCTTGGGGATATCTTCCTTCTTCACCCTTACTTGATAATATCCCGACCGCAAGTCGACCTTGGAGAAGTATTGAGCTCCACGCAGCTGATCAAACAAGTCATCGATTCTTGGGAGAGGATACTTGTTCTTTATCGTGATTTTGTTAAGTTCACGATAATCGATGCAAAGCCGCATTGACCCATCCTTCTCCTTGACGAAGAGGACTGGTGCACCCCATGGTGATGCACTTGGGCGTATAAACCCTTTATCCAGATTCTCCTGTAGTTGTTTCTTCAGTTCTTCAAGCTCAACCACAGCCATTCTATATGGAGTCTTGGATATTGGTAGCGCCCCAGGTATAAGTTCAATTGAGAACTCAACATCTCTTCTTGGAGGAAGACCAGGAAGTTCCTCGGGAAATACTTCAGCGAATTCCCTCACAATAGGCATTTCTTCAAGGGTGGTTTCTTCCTTGGACTCAATCATCTGAGCCAGATATGCGTGCTCATAAGGCAGTAATATCCATGCTTGAGATGATGGAGCTAAAGGAGATTCATCTTCCTCCTGACACTTGTAAAGAATCGGGGGTCGATTCTCCATATGGAGTGTGATTTCCCTCTCCCGACAATTTATGTTGGGTCTATATAAGGAAAGCCAATCCATGCCAAGAATTGCATCAAATTCCACAAAAGGGAGTATGATGAGGTTCGCCGGGAAATTCAATCCACAGATTATAACAGGGGAGGACTTATACTCATGGGATGCAATGATTGCCCCATTTGCCGTACTCACCGACATCTTTACTTCCATGACTTGTGGTTGTGCAGAAATTATTCTACTAAACTTTTGAGATATAAAAGAATGCGTAGAACCTGAATCAAAAAGTACGTTCGCTATTCTTGAATGAATAACTAGCGTACCTGTCACCACTTCGTTGTCGGGGTTCACTTCGGCAGAAGTGATGGCAAAAGCTCTTCCTTGCTATCTTGGAGGTTGTTGATTGCCTCCGATAACCCTTGGATTAGGGCACTGATTCGCAAAATGACCCGGTTCTTTGCATTTGAAGCATTGAACAACGCGTTGAGGTTCGAACGGAGCGTTCCTCCCCTCCGTCGCAGCCGCGGGTCCTTCTTGCTGACAGTTAACAGCTAGGTGCCCTTCTCTTCCACATTTGAAGCATTTTCTTGTCCCCCAAAGGCAATTTCCAGGGTGCTTCTTTCCACACTTTTGGCAAGTGGGGTGCTGGAATTTCTTAGCGCCGTTGGATTTATCCATCGGACCACCAGCATTGAAGTCCACCTTCCGCTTCTTGTCCCCATGATACCCCTGTGATTCTCCGATCTCCATTTCAACCTTAAGGGCACATCGGACAATTTCCTCATAGCTGTGGAAGTCACGGATCGCTAATGCTTTCCGCAAGCTAGGCTTCAGCCCACCAAAGAAGCGGTCAACCTTGCATTCGGGGGTAACGACAAAGCCAGAAACGTATCGTGCAAGCCTTGTGAAGTTTGCCTCGTATGCTCCCACAGATTCCTCATCTTTCTGCTTGAGGGAAAGGAAGTCCCTTTCCATCTTAAGACGGAGGGTGCGTGGAAAATATTTATCGAAAAACATCTTCCGGAATACCTTCCATTCCAAAGCCTCAATCTCCTCCTCAGGCTTCGTATTTTTGATCAACGTCCACCATTGATCAGCTTCACCCTCCATACGATAAGCCGCCAGGAGAACCTTCTCTTTTTCAGAGCATTGGAGGATGGAGAATATCTTTTCAATTGATTTGATCCATTGTTCAGCAATCGTGGGATCAGATGATCCACTAAAAGTAGGAGGCCTTTGTCTCATGAAGCTTTCAACAGCGAATTGTTCTTTCTTAGGGGGGGTTGAACGTTCCTCTTGACCAGTGTTTCTATTCAAAACTTGAGTTAGCTGAGAGAGAAGCGTGACAAAGTTCACGATTCCCGCTCCCATTGGATTGGGCATCTCATTGGTACAATCATCACACTGATCTTCACAACGGTTGTTAGCCCGAGTTCTCCTATTACCGGCCATTGGCTGGAATAAAAGGAAAGTTAGGGGTAACACATAAGGGGTAATCCAAAGACAAAAGTTGATGACTTATAAATAAACTTTAATCTCTTTAACTCATGAGTCTATAGGATTCAACCTAGGCTTTTCATGATCTACCTTCGAACATATATTCTTAGGGGCATTTTTCCCTTAATAAGGGTTCATACTAAGATTGTGAATTTATCAAAACATATCCCCCGGGAGTGTCGTAACCAAGAGTGCAGCAAGGCCCGTTGTCGTGCACCAGTTCCCGTTCGAGTCTAGCTCAAAGCGGTGTTTTCAGGTTTTACCCCTAGGATACATCTGTGCCAGAGCCGCCTCTACCTTCTCGTATCCAGACAGGGATGTATTTGTTTGATAAACCACTTACTTAGTATTTACCAAAACTTAGGGATGTTTTTATTATGCTTAGTCTTGTATCTAAGGCTTTACTAGGGTTTCCTAATCCCAAAAATAACTAAACCTATCCTCTGATACCAACTATGGCAACCCAGCTTTTTATTACAACTTAAACATGGTTTATTACATAAAACTTCACTTGATACAACAAAGAAGATCGAGAGGTTTAGTGTCTTTGGGGATTAGGATCATTACATAAAAACTTTAAACATGAAACACAACATCCTTATTGAAAACTTCCTTTACATGACCACTACATTCCTTCGTACTTAGCATTGCATGGGATAACCTGAGGACATGCATAAGAAAAGGGTGAGCTATAAAGCCTAGTAAGGGAGTACATAATGAATAACATGAGGGGTACAATACATGTTAGGCAATAGGCATATCAATAGATCATAAGAGAGACATGAACATAAAGGCATGATAAAGCATGATAATCATAACATGGAAATGTGGCAACAACACTTAACATTGAATTAGCATGAGCCAAGGCTCATTGCACATGGAGCATGAGTAAACCCTCATTGCACTTGAAGCACGAGTAAACCCTCGTTTCACTTGAATTAGCATGAGTCAAAACTCATTTCACATGACGTATCATGATACTATACTTTACCCAATGCATTGGAGCGCTATAAAGGGCGCACCCTTCTTAAACATTTCATTTCATGCATAAGTGTGCCACATGGATCATAAAACATGGATTCATAAAACATAATAATTTCTTCCACGATAAAGGAAAGTGGAATTCATACATGAAATTTTACAATCAATAAGTAAATGTGCATAAAGGTGAATACCCTTGATGGAGAAATGGGCATGGTATTCACTACACAATGACATTGGCTTAGAAAATCGGTGCGATTTCGGCAGCGTAACGGCGTGACATAAGAACTCATAAAAAGGGTTGATGAGAGAGAAAGGGGTTCCCCATCATATTTACATGTAATGGACAGTAAGGAGGTCATATATATACATGTCCCAACAATTGAAAAGGAATTTAGATTCATGATACAAAAGTATTGCTTGAATATAGAAGAGGAGAAAAAGGTTCCTTTCGGAATTTGGGCATAGTAACGGGTGTACATGGGAGGCATTTAATGAGAGAGAAAGGGGTCTCCCATCATTCAAATAATAAGAGGGCAGTATGGGAGAGGTGTGAAACCATACCCCAACATTCATAAATGAAATTAAAAGGGCAATACAACTTAAAGAAAATTGACAAAAATGAGAAAGGAAGAAAAACCCTTACTTGGAAGTGTGCTTCCAAAGGCTAGAGAGAGGCTTGTGAGAGGCTTCTTGGGAGCTTGGGGCACCTTGAGAGGATTCTAGAGAGAGTAGGGCAGAGTTTGGACGAACTTCAAGGGCTTTGAGTGAGGAGTAAGTGGGAGCTTGGGTGGGTTTATATAGGAAAGGTGAGAGAATTCTTTATTATTTAGGTTTGGGACGCCTTATATTAAAATAATCCAAACCACAAACCATCCCATGGTATTTGCCCATGGTTTCTGGAAAAGGGAAGAGGAAAACAATATTTTACAAGGCCAAGGTCCGAACTTATTAAAAAATTAGGGTTGCTTATGTGGAGGTGAGTCACACTCCCATGGAAATTAATTTAAAAAGGCAAAGTGTTGAATAAGTCTTGAGGGCTCCATTAATGCTTTGAAAAGTGAGTCAAAAAAACCCAAAACCTCATTATTTTATTGATAAAACACATATTGGCCGAACATAAGGATTATGGTATTTTATTACATCACCATTGGGTCATTATGATGTCATAAAACACATTATATATTTAAATGGTATTTAATTTTTACCCAAAAATTTGACTGTCTCAGAAAATTATGAAAAATTCACCGTTGGATAATTTCGACGTCCTGATTCCAAAAATAATATTTATTTTATCTAAATAATTTTCTAAATATGTGAATTTTCACTTTTAAAATAAAAACCGACATTTATAAAAAATTCACGGGTTTTGACAGAAATGGCTTTCAAACCTTAATAAAAATTTTAATTGCATTCATAAAATTATTAGATCATTTATATTTAATAAAAATTAATTTAATATTAATAATAATATTTTATTAAAATATTATTTAATTCAAAAATCCTTTAATTTAATAAAATATAATTCTTAATTAAATAATAACTAAAAACATCATTTGTACTTTAAAAACTAATTACAATGCATCAAAAATGACTAGAAATTATATTCATTATTATATACAAAAATAATGTACATGAACATGGTGCTACTTATTTGTTACATAACCCCTTAAAATAGCCGCATAAGACCTAAGGTGTGCGATGGTGACAGACTCTTGGGGTTGCTCGGATAACATCGCTCGAGTGGTAATCTCTATCAACTTCCATTTTTCCCGTAGACGATCACGTTCGAGCTTGACTTGATGAAGCTCAGCTTGGGCTTGGTCAAGGGCAAAGCCCAAAGACGCCACCTCCTTTCCGAGCTCCGACAAATGGGCTTCGTAAGGGGCAATTCTACTGGATGAGGCCATCGCTTCCTTTGTCTGAGTAGAAAATTGGTTCGTTAAAGCCTTATATTTAAACTACCCAGATGATCAATGTTCAACGGCTATAAAAGAAACGGTCACAAATCTTAACGTTAAACTAAATAAGTTGACATCATATAAAAACATAAAGAAACATTTAACTGGATCAAGAGGGATTTTCCATTAATGAAATTTTGGGTCGTTACATACCTTCCCTAGGGTCACTACCCTGCAATAAATGTAGTCTAACTTGGTTGTTCGGTAGGCTCAGAGTCCTTGCATCAGATCACAAGGGGGCCTAAAATCCCGTGTCCAAGCTGGTCTTCCCAAGCCTATGTCACGCACCAAGATTAACTAACATTGTTTCCCTACCATCCCATGCAATCCTCACTATGCCTAACTCTAGACTCCATCCTATCTCTCAACCATCACCTCTGATACCATTTTGTCACAACCCCCTCCCACCAAAGATGCCCCTCCAGAGCTGGAAATGGTGAAAGGGAGATAATGAACCCCGAGTCCTGCCTCTAGTAGGCCCCGGGTTGGCGACTAGCACCAAGGGTATGAGTTTTCGTAAATATGGGAGGCATTACCCTTTTATTATTTTAAGATCGCGAAATAGGACAAGTCAACCACCAAAAAGGGAAAAAAACAAGTGTATAGAAAATAAACCCAAACCAAGCCCACATGCATGTTTAAACAATTTTATAACCATTTTCAAGTACAAGAAATCTCAAAGTACAATACCAAAAGAAACAAGAGTACAACAACAACAATAACTCCAACTATCCGACTAGTTGGGTCCCGCACGGCCCTGGTAGTCCTCCTGAAAACCTGAAAGTAAACGTAGGGTGAGCATACAAGTATACTAAGTAGGGAAACATAAAGCTCTCATGCACAAGTGGGGAGACATCTGAATGTCCCGTGAGAACAACAGAAGAAACCTATCAAGGAATTCTATCAACCCAACCTCACAAGACACACTCTCCAAAACACAATCACAATAGGTAGTAGTATATAAGAACAAGAGTATTGGGTACCCCGCACCATTTCCCTTTAGTAAGCTGCTCTTCCTAACGGCGAACGTCCTAACACTGCCACACTCTCCCTGCCCGCACACACCTGGGCCCCACAACCATGTATCCCGCCCGTACACACCTGGGCCTCACAACTACGTATCCCGCCCTCACACACCTGGGCCTCACAACCATGTATCCCACCGGCACACACCTGGGCCTCACAACCACGTTTCCCACCCGCACAGACTTGGGCCTCATCCCGAAGATTCATGGGAAATAGTAGAACTTGCCCGAAGAGTCTTGGGCTAAATCCACCCCAACCGAAACCTACCCGAAGAGTCTTCTGTGTAAGGTCACCTCAATGCATCAAAGTTTAGGGGAGAAGGAGCAGGATGGAGCTAGTAGCTAAGGGAAAACACCCCTCCCATGAAATGGGAGTGTTTGACACTAATTTCTCAACATGGGTGGAGTGCGATAAAACACAAAAGATACAGATATATATATATATATATATACAAAATACACAGCCCAACCTATGGCTTCTAAATAGAGAAACTGAGCACGTGCCTCGACACTGCTACTACGAATCATGCATATAACTAACAACCCCAAACCCATTTAGGTTATCACGTTTCAGCAGAATTAGTTCATTTAGTTCCTTAACTACTGGGAAACTATCCATAACAAACCACATCAATCATTCATAAAACATATCCATGCCATCCACAAATCAAGTTAGGAAAACACAAGCAACACAACCAAGTCCCTCTTATCAACCAACCAACCCATTGATTATTTATCCCATTCCATTACCATGCCCCACAATTCATTAACACTTCCACTTTTATTTATTATTCGCATCCCACGGTCCATTCATATTAGAACCCAACCTTGCAGCCCCACTGCTAATTACCATAACCCCTACCGCACCATTCATCATTATCCCTTTAATACCATTTATCGCAGCCCCACAGCCCATATCGAACACAACATTCACACCAACCCACAACCAAGGAAAATGCTACCCCACTTTTCACCCTATCCACAACAACCCACAAAACACCCCCATCACATGCCACGTATCCATGTCAACACCCACATGTTCATTATTCCATTTTGTTTAACCGGGGTGATCACACAAGGGTTCCGGATTTTAAACAACCAACTTTACGTGATTAACCAATTTCCACGTTCCACAAAGATTCCATCCACAAAATGGTCTAGAAAGAGAGGGAAACATTTAATTGCGCAAGAAAAGGCCCCCAACGACCGAGATTTTCAGTAGGCATAAGCCTATTCAATTCACAACATAATATCACATGATAAGAAAAGATAAACATAACAACATCCCAATCCCCGTTATTTAACCAGTTATTATCTTTATTTAATGGTTCAACTATTTATCATGAAAAAAATAGGATATCCACCCCGCATGATACACAAATTTAGAGAGACGAAGGTAAGATCCCTACCACAACAGGTTCTGATCACAACGCTCCCTCAGATCAACCTTAGAAGTCGTCTGTCAGCGTCCGTCACTTCTGTCGGGTCCCGGCAAAACCTCCTTGGGTGGAAGTCGAAAAGGAAATGCTGAAGGAAAGACAATGGATCCAAGCTCGGTTGTTCCGCCTCGTCGTTACAATCCTGTGGCAACTGACAGATCGTAAATCGAAGCTCGGACGAAGAAGTTATGGAAGAAAGAGTCTTCGAGTCTCTTTGGGAGAACTCTGCTTAGAGGAAAGGGGAGGAGAGGGGTGAGTTGAAAGGAGGAGGGGACCCCTCCTTTTATAGGCAAGAAAAGAAAAAGTCCACGACATGTACTTAATGGTACATGGCGTGTACTTGGTTATTTCACACGGTCTCCATGCAGCATCCAACATGGCTCTGCAGCCATTGAATGGTCAACACACAGTTTGGGGGTAACGCATACACGTGGAGGGACTACACGACGTATAGTTTGGACACACGGTGTGTACCCATTTATTGCACATGGAAATGAAACGGCCCCAACATGGCACATGGTTGTTGACTGGTAACGCGTACGCGGGGAAGGACTAGACGGCGTGTAGTACTGGACACACGGTGTGTACCCATTATTTCACACAAGGAAATGGCCTTCAACACGGGGTATACCCGGCAAGGGGGTGCACGGTGTGTAGTTACACTACACGGTGTGTACTCATTTACATCACACGGCGAGGACGTGGCCTGCAACACGGGGTATACCCGGAAAGGGGGTACACGGTGTGTACTCAAACTACACAACGTGTAGTTTCAAAATTCTGGAATGCGTGGGAAAAGTCCATTTTACAATCCAGAAAACTTCTCGGCCTTCTTTTTGACAAAGGAATGGGCTGGAGAGGTCCGGGAAATTACAGAACCACTTGGGCGTGATAATGACATGTTATAATAATTAATTTAAAGTAAAGAGAAATATAACTTAAACATGTATCTTGTTACTAGAACAATTTTAATTTAGTGTTATATAACTAATCACTTTACCTATGAATATTAATTTGAAATCTATAAATATTTCCTACTTCACCATATTTTATTTATAATTTTTAAACATTGAATAAATAAATTTATTCATGATGCAATGAGGGTGAAATGATTACCTTATTAATGAATGATTAAAATAAATGATATTATAAATTTTAAAAAATATTCAATTTGATGATTTTGATTCCATTTATGAATTTTATGGGTAATTATTACATTTTATATTTTATTTAATGTAGTTTTTTCATATTAATCATTTTTACTTTTACTTTTACTCAATTCATTTACTAAATAGTGTCAAAATTTACGTAAATGAGTTTTTAAAACAAATACTATTTTATTAAATGATTTAATAGACATTAAACTATAATATTCTTAAAAACACCTTAAATAATGTTTTAAATTTCCTTAATGATTCACTTGAAGTTCTTTTGGAATTTTATAGTATCTATATTAACTATATAGCGTAATAATACAAGTAGACATTGTAAAAGTTCATTTACATAACTCAAGGTTAAAGCCAAATGATAAGGTTAAATTTGTGACGCAAACATGCCTAAAACCTATTGTTTGAGTGTATTTCAACATATCCTCATATTATAAATGAAATATATCACTTTGGAGCTATTATAATTCTTAAATAAATTTATAATAAAAAAATATTCCATGACATTGGTAAAGTGTTGTTCCTCCCTCTTATAAAAGGCCACCACCTTTACCTAATTTCTTACACCAATCATGCCCCTTGGCTCATCAAACTTCTGGTCAAATAAGCACTAAAAATTCCCCCTTATTCCTAATAGCCTTACCATTAGTAGAAAGAAATTGAAGGAGGTTTTTTGGATTAAATCAAAAGGAGTTACAAAATTTTGAGGAATAAAAATAACAAATGAGACAAGTCGGATTTGCGATATGGGACTTCATCTCAATATCCATTCATTGGGGAATATTTTGATTAATAAAATACTTTATTTTATCAGTTGCAAAAAAACACATTTAATTTTAATTTATTTAAAAGTTTTTTCAAAAGTAATATTTTTCTATGAAGCATTTTACGAAATGAAAAAAGTAATGTTTTTTAACGTACGCGGCGACAATGACCTTTGTGATGCAATGTCAATTTTTTGTTATTTGGATTCCTCTATAATTCATAATATCTCTTTAAAAGGAAAAGTAAATTCCATATTTTTTAGGTATTCTAGTTTTGAAAAAAAATTCGATAATGGAATGATTGTATCAATATCTTGAAATGTTTTCTTATGATTGAAATGTGGAAATGTTATTTTTTTTTCTTTTTATACTTGTTTATGTGTTATGATTATGTTATGGTTCTTTAGAATTACTTGTATATACAGGTGGTTCCATGATAAACCAAGGGTGGGTGAGCCTGTGACAAATCTCCAATGCATTGGGTAATGTGTTGGAGGTAAACGTTAAGGTTTCTCCTTATATATTTAAGGAATATACAGTGATGGGTATTCCAAATGTAACCATGATGGATACTCCCTTTTTTCTTATGAAAGCTATAATGTATGTATGATATGGATGCTACAACATACCTTTATGATATATGGTTTCTATGACGTTTTCATTATTCATATGAATTAATGGGATTATGAATATTGATAGACTAATGTTTTATTTCTTTATTATATCCCTCGCAATGTTTTTATTCCCATCCCACATTTCTAAAATGATACACATGGTATAAGGAGGAGTATGAGAAAGAATAAAGTAAGGTATACTTTTATCAAGAAAATGATATCATATTATATTTTTAAAAGGGTTTACTTTGGTAGAAAAAAAATGTGTACTATTTTTATAGCATCATATTTTATGAATATGTGATGATATGTATTAATAATGGCATAATTAATTAAAACTCTAAACATGAAAAGATCCTCGATGTTAATTAATGTAAAATTATTGAAATATTTAAACATTATGTAATTTTTTATGGCGAGGGACTTATGAAATAAATTTCCCATGTTTAATGATCATAAATAGAAACATTAAGGTTGTATGAGTAATGGTTACATTGTAGATGATGACGAGACTACATGTAAAATATAGGAGGAAAGTGGTATTAAGTAGTATAATGTGGTTTTTTATTATTATGTTATGGAAGAATTAGAATAATTGACGTTTTTAAGTATTTGGATTCAATAATTATGTTATATGAATGGTGAAATATGTAATTATTCTTCAATGTATGTTTTTTTATAAAGATTTAGAAGTATTCATTGAATGGATCTAATAGTCTTGAAATGAGATTTAATGGATTGGATATCTACATGGAAAACACATGATTAAGGGAAAGATATACCATAATACTTTCCTTATATTATGATAATGATGTTTGTATAATGATTTTTTAACACGAATTAGAAAATATTACTATAGTGATTACCTCATAACTAATTATAGATTTATTAACAAGTGGTTCATGCTGTAATGGATAGAGTTTACAAAAAAATTTGGATTGAAGTAATATATCAATAAAAATTTGGAATATGTAAACATGAATGTTTTAAATAAGGATTTATGGTAATTTATGTTATAACAATGTTTCAAGAGAATATATGATGAATGAATTCACATGTCTAGTATGCGACAACCAAGAGAAACTTTTTGATATATGGGGGATCATTGTTAAGATGAATTTTATAAATATATTGACATTATTTCAAAAAATATTTACTTACACTTTTCTAAAGGGTTACAAGTATACCTATTTATTTAGTGTTTTATGTTAATCCTCTTATGAGTTTTTAATGAATAAATTATTATATCAAAATATGTGGAATTATAGATATTGGATAAATTATTCTAACCTTTCTTCTATGATGCTGACTAATGATAGATGGAATGACCTATAATTCTTTCTCATGACCTTTTAGTAATCTAGGTATTAAAAATTGACCTTCATTTCATGGAGTAAGAGATGATGTGAAAATTAAGGAATGATCAACTCAAGGGTGAGGTTCCACAAATGAAAAAAGAATATAATCAAGTAAGAATATTTCATTAGGTACATAGTCATTCAAAGAATTATTCAACTCTATGAAAAGGATATTGAATAAGATTTATCCTAATACATTGTTTTCTGTTGAATCGAGAGCCTTTTAAATAATTAATGATTTATGGTTTTGAGGCTCTCAACTTTCCACTGATCATTCATTTGCAGGTTATCAATGATATTTATCACCATTTATAATTATTTATTATTTTCTTATATTGGAAATATTTACTTCCAACCTATTGATTACAATGTGGAAACCTATTTGTGAGTTACTTTGGGGAATCATTTTGTTTATAACCATCCATTTGTAAATAATTTTTATTATTCATTTTTACGATGTCTGTTTCATTGAAAGGAACATAGAAGTATAAGAACATTGATAACACAGAAAAACTTTGAGGGCATAACTCATTTTAAGGGTGTTATAATGTAATATCCCTATATTTTGGGAAATATTTATTTCCAATTAATTTTATATATTTAATATTTTTCATTTCATGCATCACTGAATATATATTTTATATAAATTAACTATGTTTATGTTTCATTATACACAACATGAAGTTAATATTTCACTACACGCAGTTGATATATTATTATATAGTACACACAAAAATATTATTAGAATATATTATGGACAATATTGAGCGGCTTTGACAGATTTTGTTACACACATGTTTGATTATTTTACCATAATACAATATACTATTAATATTATATTTAAATTATTTTGTCGCTACCACCCATTCATTAAAATGTAATTTATTAATATTATTAACTAAAATTTTAAATTATTATTTAAATATGTATATAAAATCCATCCTTTTCTTATCAATTATTAGAAGAGAAGGAAACAACTCTTTGAAAATAACGAAATTAATTTTACATTAAAATTATTTTTCTATAAATTAAATAAACCAATTTTGTAGATTTTTTGCAATAAAAAATATATATAATATATTCAATAATTTTTTTATTGTAATCCAATAAATTTTATGGGTATAATTAAATAATAAATCCAATGTAATTAATAAAAAACATATTTTTCTAAATAGGTACATTTAACACATTATAATGGAGAACCAATTTTAAAAAAAGATTTTGAAGCTTTTAAAAATATGATTTCTTAAAATTAACTTCATTTTTAATGTGCATTCTAATATTTATCTTAGGGTACATTTTCTTAAATTTTTGAGAACTTTCATATTTCGATGAATAGTAAATAATAAAGAAATTTAGTTCAAAAATTCACTTCCATCCAATTTATTTATATTGTTAAATAATGTTTTAATCAGTTTATAAGTATAGTTAGATAAAATGTATATAATTTAAACCAATAATGTTTATTGGAATCAATTTCACATTAAATTTAGATATAAAACAAAGAAATATTCTGAACATTTATACATTGAGGGTAAACTCTGTCCTCCCTTATGTGTGATTTAATATCAATTAATTTCTTCAGATTATGTGACTATAATTTTGGAAAATGGATTCCATATTTTTAATTAGAACAATATATAATATATAATAAAAAAAATTAGTTTTTTAAGAAAATTATTGGTCAATGTAATTATAATTTATTACAACTATTAATGTCAAAATATTATTACGTAATGATTAAACCTTAACCTTAAGATTCCAAATAACCTAGACACATTTCCATAATACATTGCAGGAAAAATATTGAAAATTTCCCAAATTTGTAGAATTATATTAATTATTAGATTCTGATGATCTAACAAAGACCCCTCAATAGTGTTTTTCTTTTTATATTTACAACAATGTCACTCCTTCATTATGGAAGGGAAATCACACCATCAGTTAATTACACCTATCAAGACACTTTGGATCAACCAATCCCATCCCAAATATACTCTTAAAATACCTAAATTTGACCTACTATTCTACCTTTTGAAGGAAATCCAAAATAATCCTTTTGGTCAAAACCAAGATGATTTACACAAAGAATAGGTAACATCCTTTCTCAAGCTCATTTGTATTATTTTCATTCTCCCCCTCCTGAAAAATTAATGCTACAAGATTATGTAATAATCTAAGTATTCTAAATATAACTAGATTTTTTTATTCTATGTGTCTTACCTACACATACACAAACATCCATAAAATGGGAAATGAACTTACCATTTTGTATATGATGAACTACCGCCTCCCAAAATGATGTAGTTCGTTTTTCCTTTACCATCTCCCATGGTTGAGAATTATTATGGAAAAATTATTTTTACATATTATATATAATATATTTGATGTATTTATAAATATTTAATTAATATATAAAACATTAATTGTTGATTTATATATAGTTTAAATATGATAACAACATTTGTGGACGTCTGGACCACAAGTACCTCAAAGCAAGTTGAATCATTAACATGTTACACAAAATGTATTAAGGGTGAATTTAGTAAAAATTTATTATATATATGACATAATAATTCAACTAAAATTTATATATATATATGTAATCATATTTATTTATTTCTTATCTTTTAATAAGATAATGTAACAAAAACAATGTTCATGTATACGTATGACATACCATCTTAGGGAATATTGTATTCTATTTCATATCTATATATTTGATATATTATTATAAATAAAAATAAAAATATATAGAATATATATTATATTTATATCATGTTTTTATTATGTAAATAATCAAATCCTGATCTATGTAAGAGGATCAAGAAGAACATGGAAAAACATGCATGAAAAATAATGTGGATATTACCTGAAACGTATCATCATCTTGAATTTGTTATTTAATGTGTACTATAATTCCATAAAAAAATAATTACGGTGCTATATATAACAATATGGTTCTTTAATATATATATATATATATAATATACATAAATTTATTATACAAGATGTTTCTATGAGTATGATGAGAGGCACATGATCCTCAGCCTAGTTGGTGAGGAGTCTCTAGGTGAATCCAAGAGACCCGAGATCAAATACGGGTGGAGGCATATTTTTCCTGGTACTATAGCAGCATTGTAGTAGTACTGTAGCAGTCATTGTAGTAGTACTATAGCAGGCAATGTTCGGTACTATAGCAGCTAGAACTATTCATCCATCTGGGCCTTCGGGCCACCGGTTTGGTCCTCGGGTCCTGCAAGGCTTTCGGGCCACCCAAGGCCTTCAGGCCAGTTCATTCTCAAGGCCTTCGTGTTATATTAATGAATTAGGGCCACCCCATAGCCTTCGGGCCACATGAAGGCAGGCCCCAGACACACTACAAAAAATGATCAGCCCCAGAAGAGGATTCAGAGCAGGTGCTCTCACTAGAACAGAGCAATATGGATTGTCATAATGAGAGGGTATGGCTATGCCATCGGTACCAGCATGTTCTTTTGTGAGAAGCCTATCCAGAATGTCATGCATAGGTGGAGATCTACTATTATGATGTAGATGCTGGGGTGGGGAATTTCCTTGTAGATAGTCTGGTTGAATTCCCTAAAACTTTCGGGTCTTGTAATCTCCTAAGCCTACGGGCCATGTAATCTTTAAGTCCACAGGCCTTGTAAGGGTTCCCCCTCATCCCTTGAAAGGGGGGTTATATAAAATCAATAAAAATTAAGGCTTTTGGGCCATTCAGGTATTATGATGTGAGTCAACAAATAAGGTAACAGTTTTCTCATCCCACATTTATTTTTATGAAATTTTTTCCTCATTCACCACTCATTTCCTTTTTTTCAAGAATATAATTATAGGAATATATCATAACAATATTATACATAACTATATATTTATATAAATATCAATTTTATGATCTCTCTTTCATGGGGTTTATGTTTCAAAAGTTCCAAACATAGATAAGTAAAAATTTTCGATTTTATTTCGTTGAGAAAAATGTTTTGTCATGCAACTATATTCATTAATGAGGTGTATATAACTCAACATGATATGGTATATCATGAATATACATATTTTTAAGATAGTTTGAACTTCATTTACTGTTATTTTATTACATGGGGATTATGATTCTAATTTACCTAGTAGTAAGTGTTTATTACAACAATTTCATCATTTATCGGGATTGTTTATGATTTTTCTTTCATTATTGAAACCTTATGATCCATATTTCAAGAACAGTCATTAATTTTCATCACCAATGGTTATTTAATATATCTTAATGTACTATTACAAATTTTAACTCTTTAGTAAAAAAATTATTTAATAAAGATATTTAATTAAAATCCCACTTTATATCCCACTTCGGTTGGAAATCCATATTCCTTCAAAACCATGTTTTATAAATAAGTTTTAAAAAGGGTATAATATTACACTATAATATTACAATGAAATTTTCACCCATGTTTTTTTCTTTTCAATATAAATTTTAAAAATAAATCATCATATTTTTTTACAATTGGTGCTCTTTTCTAATATTTTTACGATATAAAAGGAATATTGGACATGTATGGATTTATCCACCATCATGAGATTCCTTCCATTGAAGCATAATTTGAACATTTTAGAGATCTATTATTAATATTAATGTTTTTATAAACATTCTATATATTCAATTTTTTTAAAATGTTCTTTTAAATTAATGTTTTCTTCATGAAATATTTATTTTTTAATAAAATATAATTATTTTCAAATACTTATTTAAATATTTTTAAAATTTTATTTTCAACCAAAAGGATTTAAATAATTTCCTACATTATATAATTCTTTTATAGTGTGTTTTAAAATAAATAAGTTGTCAAAAATAATTTCATGCTTCCTTTCCAAATTATTTGTATTCAATAAAATTTTCATTCTTAATTTATATGTTTTTAAAGAAATGTAGTTCAACATATTTTTATAATTATTTTATATTTTTTCACGGAAAATGTTTTTAAAATATTTTTTAAGATTATTATATATTATTTGAAGGAAATTGTTTTTCATATTGTTTTAATGCTTGTTTTATAAATTTTCAAGGAAAAATATATTCAAAATGTTTTCAATAATCTATTATATGTTTGAAAGGAAATTAGTTTTTTATATTACATTATATTTTTCGATTATATTTTCGAATAAATTTTTTTTCCAAAGGTTGTACATTTCTAAAATATTTTTTTTCAAAGAAAAAATATTAGTTTCATGAAAAAAATTTAAAATATATTCCAAAATTATTTTTCCATCTATGATGACATCCTTATGTGTTAATTATGACTTTTTCAGGATATGATCCAAGGGTTCCTTTCATATTCTTTCTCTGAATGGGTTATGTTTTGATGGAATTAAAATTATATAACCCCTTTCTCTTTCATGGGATAAATTCTTGTGAATTCTATTTCTAATTCATGGGTTATCTGCAAATGAAACCTGCTTATTTTAGAAGGTTGTGTTTTGATGAAATAATTATTAAACTTGTCTCTTTTCCATATGTTATGATATGATGACATTTTTATGATACCCATATCATTTAATGGGTTATGATATGAATTTTTATGATATATTATAACACATATGTATGATGTCATTTTTAGATGGTTGGGACATATATCTCCCTCTAATGCATTGGATAAATATTAATAAATCATTAGATAAACATTGGTTAAACAGGGAGTGAATGTGGTTCAGAAAAAGACTTTTTCTAATAAGATGGTCTTAGGAGTGATCATTGACTACATTGATGGCCATGGGAGTGAACCATGACTACCAAGATAGTTTGGGGAGTGAACCCATTCTATTAAAATCGACTTTTCAATATTCCATTAATAAAATTGAAAGAGGTATATTCTTATGGGTCTTCCCAAAATATTAGGTTTTTAATGTTTTCACATATTATGATCTTGATTCCCTTAACATTAATGTACTACAAATAACATATAATTATGACATGATTCACTTTTAATATCTTGGATATATATGTTATTATATGCCTTTTAAATGATAATGATCCCAAAACCTTATGTTCATGATTATACTTTTATATCTCTCTTTTTTAACAATACTGAGTATTTGAGTTCACCCCTTTTAGGTTTCCATTCTAAGGTTATGAATATATATAGTATATATGATGTGTGTAAGAAGGTTTATATTAATTAAGAACCTATTTGGAGAAAATATATCCCAATAATATACTATTTTTATGTATCTATGTTTCTAGAGGTACTAAATTAATATTTCCATTGGGCGTCTATTTTGGTATTGTTTTTAGTATTCTGCAAAAATGATGTATTATTATTATATGAAAAGGGAGGTTCATTATACATACCCATTTATTTTATTCCCCCCAATTATTTATATTATTATAAAACCCCATAACATACATGAAAAGGTATATAAAATCATACATATCTCTTACATATCACATAGAATATTAAGAACGAGGATCCCATAACTCAAAAATTCATTCCGATCATGCTGTGAACCCTATAAAGAAGAAGAAATACCTGTATAAACAACAAAACAAATTAAAAATACTGAATAAGTCTACACCACACCATAGAATCTTCAAAACATATCCCTACTCATACCAAAAATAATAATAAAACATCAATACAGGGAATCCCCAAGCTAAAAATGAAGAAAACCATCGGGAAGATAGAAGAACATTATAAAGATAAACAATGGGGATCCTCTACAACCAATAGAAAAATGTGGGGAGAATAATGAAGGAAAACTTCTCAAGGCCCCTTGGGTTAATATGATGTGAGATAAAGAAGAGATATGTCGAATGAATGAAAAATCAACTAGAAAAAGAACACAAAACATATAACACAATCGGGATCATGTTGTGTAAAATTTACACGGCGTGTAATCCATGTGTTTTAGGAAACCTCCACCATTCACAGAAAATTATGGAACATTAGTATTTATTTATTATAGAATAAAAATTCAATTTAAATGATGTGCAATCCACTTTACGAGTTTTCTTTATTCTTGAAACAACCGTTGATCTAGTCATTTTCACATATCTTGCACCACAATTACACATCGTGTACCCCTTACACTATATTAATTTCCTACTTCATCACTCTTGTAGAACCATCATCAAATTTAAACTCCATGAACCTCACCCTAAAACATACATCCACCAATGTTTGCAATTTAATTGTATGGGAAGGTTTGAACCATTAAACTAGTCTGCATACAAAGACTATTATAGTGAACTGTGTTTTCTCATAATTCTCTCATATCCTTAGTAATGGTTAACTACCAAAACAATCAATGTGGATATACTCCCTCAATAAACATGGATCACTACCCATTTTAGTACAAATTAACTAATGAGATATCAATTTTACCCTTAAAAATTTGAGTTCTATATAATTTGAACAGACCGATCACATAAGCCTAATCCATTCAGATATGTGACACAAGATCATAAATCAATAAATATATATCATATCTCATTAAAAATTTCCACCATTAATAAACATTTTAACATCTCATCATATCAAAAAGTTTGGAAAATATTTTTTCTAATAAAAATCACATCATCATAATCATCAGAAACCATCCATGTAATGAATACATATGGTATCATTAGATAATGTCCATAATAAATCATTGGTAACATCATGTATGTTCACATAAATTAATAATTCACTTTAAATATAAAATGAAATATTTTTTTAGAGAAATACCTTATTAATTTTCACTTAAATTATTGAAAACCTAATATTTTGAAAGATAAATAATGAAAAAAATTTCAATGAAAGAAATATTGAAAACACGTAATGGAATCATAAAATAATTTGACAATAATGATTAAAGTTAATTATTTTCATGTCATATAAGTTATAAAAAATATTTATTTTCTCATTTTTGGTAAAAAATCCATATTAAATTTTTTTGAGAATAATGAAAATATTTTTCTCAATTTTTTCTCTAAAACATCATTCATGGATAAAAATGTTTTTACAAAATCGTAGAGTAATATTGAAAAAATTATTTAATACATTTTTTACAAAACATTGATATGAATGAATATGGATTTTATACTAAAGGGACAAATTATGATAGTTTTATTTGGGAACATTATTTCAAAACATGAGTTTCTAAATAGGGAAAAATTAATGAAAAATCTATAATGTCCTAAAATAAACAGAGGTTAAAAAATTCCATTGGATTTTTGAGATAAAATTCCTAAACTTTCATCTTTTGAAAGGTAACCATAAACAATATTGATAAAATATGATATTGTGACATAAAACCCTTTCCACTTTGATAACATTAAAATCAAAACCACATTTAAGAGATTAAAATATATAGATATGTAATTAAACAAAATTTTAATGTGAAGCATTATAAATTCTTTGTATTTTATTGAAATCAAATATATAAAATAATTAATTGGTGAATATGAAATGTGACGTCGAAAAGATAAAGTGAGCTGAAAATCTATTTCCATATGTTCGACTCGCTATGAATTTTTTTAAACCACTTATATAACAAATATTAATTAATTTTTATTATTAAATTGAACTATGTATCTATTTTAATATCATATATGATCCATGTAAAATATTTTAAAACAAATATATTAATAATTATTTATTTAAATCACCATTTCCATCGGTTAAATATTTCATTTTAACTAGGAATTTTTGTTCTTCTGTTATGGTTATTATAATCTAATAATAGTTACATTAAAATAGTTACATTAATAATGATATAAAAATAATGTATATCATTTATATATATATATACAGTCATCCATGAATGGTATTTGTAGAAATATTATTTACATCATTCTGGAAATGTTAAGAGGTACGTACACAAGAACTCTTTTTCATTTTTTAATGATAAAAAGTAAAGAAAGATATATATTATTTTTCATTACATTACAATTATTATATAAAAAATAATATATATATACATTAAATCTATCCTAATTATCATTGAGGAAATAAAAAAATTAAAACCATATCACATCTATTCGAATTGGTGGTAGTCTACACGTACACATGAGCGATGTTATTATGTACCAAAATATAGAAATTTAACACTGATGATATAATATTATATTTATAAAAGAATAAAAATATCATTAATATAGTATTAAGAAATTAAATATATAATAATAACCATAAATGAAAATTGGTTTTGTAAAACTAATTGTATCCCAATGTTGATAAGGTTTTACAAATATATGCATGAGTGATATTTTCACTTCTCATTAGATGTAAAAGAGGGTTAATAATTATGGTTAAATAATGATAAAATCATTTTGGTATATTTATGATACTAATGTTATTTTTTTTATGAATACAAGTAATATGGATGAGTATGAAGACAAAATAATATTAAATAGTTTGGTAGGATTATTACATCTTCTTCGGTAAGACTCTTTTATATCACTTATTAAGGGCCTTTGGAATGGTATTTTAAGAAGAAGAAATGTCAAATTCATGGATATGGGAGAATGTAAAAAAATTATTTAGGGGTTTCTCAATCGTATAAGGGCGAATGCGGTGTAAAGAAGAGATATTAGGGGTGACCTTTTTCAAAATGGAGAACACACTTGGAATTAAAAAAAGATTAAAATATAACAATGTTATAATTAAGAAATGTTCTTCAAAATACTTATAGATTATAATGTGGGGTATTATTTTGTTAGAAAATGGTCATGTAATTGTATTATTTATATTTAAATTAATAATTTACCATTATATCTAGTTTAACCACTAATGAACCTATTTAACATTAGGACATATAAAATCTTGTCGATTTTTATTATTAATTATGAAAAAATAAAGATAAATTTTTTGAAATATATTAATTAAGATAAATAAAAATATAGATTCCATTTTATCAAATTTAATTAACAAAAGTAGAATAATTTAATTCAAAATTAAACTACAAAAATGCAATGAAATTTATTTTTTTAGAAAATATATTTTATTAATTATTAAAAGCTTCAAAAAAAATCAAACATAAAATTAATTCCAATTACTTTAATTTGATTACTAATTATTTTAAATAACTAATTTTTCTTTTTAAAAAATTATAATAAATTTTCACAATTTAAATTAATTAAATGAAAAGATTATTTCCCATTAAAATGATTGTTTTTTATTCCTTATCAAAGAATAAATATTTTTAAAAAATTATAAAAAATTGTATTTATCATTATTTTGACATGCTAAGTTAAAAAATTAATTTATTTTCTTCAAGATTTTTTTAATGTAGTTCTTATTAATCACGTTAATTATCCCAAAAAATTAATAAAATGAGTTGTTAGGAAAAATATATTTTTAATGCATAAAAAGTCTTTGTAAAAAAAATCAAGTACTTATTTCTCATCGTATCTTCATTATTTGCAACCCATTAAATATATATTTTTTAAAATAGTTTTCCTATTTATTCTTTTAATTTAAATAGTAGGATATAGAAGTTTATATTTTTTCAGTTCATTTAGAATGATGGTTGTATGTATTATAAGATACAAACCAAATTGATATTTTTTAAATATAAATATATCATGATATCATAGGTTTTTAAACTTATTGATAACTATTAGATAAAGAGAGTGAACCTCTATTGTTTTTTTATTCTCTTATGTTTTCTTCATTTCATATATAATGTTTTGAATGTTTTCATGTGTTCATTAAGAAAATACCTGCTTTTATTCTCTTATTATTTATCTTCCCATAGTTCAATATAAATTTCTAATTGATGATTTCACTATTTTGGATTGATGTTCACTAGATAAGGAAGTAATAATGTAATAAAATTATATATTTTAATGGGATTTATAGAGGATGATTTATATTGATGAAAACACATGGTTCTGCGACATTTACACATAGTTGACTCTCGATATAGTTTTATTCCATGTCTTTAAAAACATTAAAGTGGTATACAAATATATATTGAATTTTTTTTATATATTGGTTATAGTATATCTAGGTGTAATTTATAAGTTATGTAAACTAGTTGTGGGGTTTTTAGGAAAATAATTTCTAACACCAGAAATATATAGTTATAATGTTACTCTAATTATTTCCAAAAAAGATGGTATTGTGAGTGATGAAATATTTTTTCATATGATGGATAATTCCCTCATTAACTTGATAAATCATTATTAAATTAGTTTATAACCACCTTTTAATCATATATAACCAAAAAATTACTTTTATCAGCTAATTTCTGTTCTAATTGAGAAATAAATTTGATCACTATATTTACTACCATTTCCTACCCTATTGTTTTAATGGCTCTATTCACCCTATAACTCCCCACATTATTTATATCACATACAATATATTTAATCCACATGGATTCTATGAAAAGTGATGAAATCAAGAATAATAATATAAAAGATAAAATAAAAAAACATCATATAATACCATAAAATACTATAGAGGATTTAATAATAACATTGAGATAAAATAATTCATTATCATGTGATATTAGGGAATCATCCTTAAGTTCTCTATTGAAGTCCTAGTGAGAAATCATCAGAGTTCTACAAAAAAAATGGAATGGTAATATTAGAGGTCTCACGGACAATGGTGAGTGAGTGTTTCCCCCAAGAGTGAGTTATTTTCACCCACCCCCACTCTTCTTCCCCCTTCATCTTCCATAAATATATAACTCTAATTATTCCATATACTTGAGATGCAAGTGGACCTTCCTAAAATTCAAAAGGTCTTATATTAGTAGAGACTCTGTTTAAGTTTATCTCGATGGTTGAAAAGTATCCAGAATGTGGGGCCATGATTAGTTTTTTAATGCATTAGTGTTCCTCCAAGGTCTAAATTAATTATATATTGATTCTGCCATGTTATTTTGATCTTCAATTTAGAGGGTACATAAAATGGTATTATGATTTTATTTTCATGGGACTCATTATTTTTTATCGTATAGACATAACTTTTTTTACTCATGATACATCACACTCTACAATTATCTCCAACTCAGATTACCAATCATTGGCTGAAGAATTCCAACTATATATTTTTAGTTTCACTACATTCTCTAGTATGATATTTTTTCTCACTTACCTCAGCATAATACATTAAAAAATCCATTTAATCTATTTAATGTTAGATTAAGACTCAAAATATTTTGTTCAATGCTACTCACATGTTTTCTTAGGTTCTTTTTCCATTTATTCTGTAGATCTCGTGTTGGGTAGAAGAAATCTTTCTAGGATATAGTGGAATGCCAAATGTCCCCCAAAGGATCTGTAGGTTGTAAAACTTCACTCATGGTGAATTTTCCATGTTATCATCTTTCATTAATATGGAATCCCTATTGGTTTAAAAGGATTTTTTTATTATCCAAGGAAGTTAATTTTACTCCGTTGTCATTTTAAATCCATGGGTGGGGGTTGGAGGTTGTGTCGTTAGGGTTAGTGGTGCCCTAATTATCATTACAGTGGTGGTGTATTAATATTTTTGGAATGTTTTATAGAGTAACCTTACAATTTTATCACCTCCAAACATCATTAGATAGGGATCTTTCAATGCAACGGATGGGGAGGATTGAGTTACATGGATGAATGCATGAAAAATTCATAGTAGGAAACATTGAAAAAATATTGTGGTAATGAGGTTAGTGGTTATTTTTATAACCATATTATGGTCTCTAAATATGTTTATCATTGTAGGTATTCCTTCCATGAGATATTTTGGTTTGTCAATATATTTTGTCCTCGCAGTCAACTACTTTCTACATTTATGGGATTTTTGAGCACACACAGTTAGTTGATGGAATGTACGATATGTATAACTTCAATGAAAATGGTTCATGGTAATACGGAATGGTCATCATGGGATATGATCATACTATGTATAGGGAGCATGGAATATTCAATTCCTTTCTTTATAAATCATTAACGTTGCAGATCAAAAGTATTCACATTTTTTTCCACAGTGTATTCTTCAATTCACTCTATTATTAAGTGTGATAAAAATACCTTTCCTAGCATGGATTCACAATTAATATTAAAAATATGAATTTATAAATAAATACAATATTTAAATACAATTTTTGGATAAATCTGAAAATCTGATATTCAGAAAAAATTCATTATTTTCTATGAAATTGAATTATAATTGGTGCTATTTTCAATGTATAATAGATATTAAATGTCAAAAATTATATCATATATCAGTCATCAACAGACAAAATACAACCCTCCCAATAAATATTGAATTTAATTTTGTTTAAAAATAAGGTCATCGTACCAATATATAAATTTCTTATCCAAATAAGAAGCAAACATGGGCCTGTCCACTATGAAAATTATCATTCTTTATATTTTAATAGAGAAACCACCTCAAATATATTCAATCAAAGAATAAGTTTATGATTGGATCTGATTAGAATAATTTGGGATACAAATTTGAACAAAACAAATATATATTTATCTCCCTTTCTCAAATTTCCTCAAACTAAATATTGGTTTTTCATTTTTTTTAAGAAACCTAATTCAATGTTTTATATTTATTTTTCTCAAAATTCTATTTGATCAATAATCCATACAGAATAATTTACTCATTTTTCACATGACCCTTTTGAAATTTATTCCCTACCAATATTTTTTGGAAAGAACTATGAAAAAAATTTATCGTGATGGTTTTTTTAAACATAAATTAATCAGAATCCAATGTATCATATTACAATTGGTGTATCCCTGTTTCGCATTTTTTATTTTATGGTCAAAGGTCATATTTAATTTTCAATTAAGTTGGATACCTATTATTTTTTGTCTCACATAGTTTTAGTTACCTTATATTATGTTCAAAATCCATGTGAACTAAATTTATATGATTTATTCGACACAAATATTTTCAGTCACAATCCATATCCTATTTTGATTATCATTATTCCATAAATACAATGACTCAATCTATTTAGAAATCAATTATTTCTTTATAGTTTCGAACACAATGAATTATTATACTATAAAAATACTATCATTAAATAATTATGTACATCAATGATGTCCAATAGGTCATTTAAAACAAAACAAAAGACTATACAAAAGGGGCATGGTATAAAAATGAGTTTTCATAAAAATTTATTTTATTCATTTACATGTTCTGTTTTTCCAGATCCAGGATTCTTGGGTCCAATATTCATCCAGTAAATTTATAGTATGAATTTTTTATTATTGATTTTACAAAAAAAATTTAAATTTCTAGACCCAAATAAAAGAAATGGCTAACTACAGGTACATGTTAACCATTAATAGTCAGGATCCTAAACACCTCCATAAGTTCTTTCAAAAAAACCCTCAATGATCCTTTTTAGTTTTTCACAATTTCCTTTGAATTATATATTTCAACCTTATCCTTCAAATTCAATTACAACTAATATATAGGTGTTTGTTTCAATATATGGTTTTATCCATTAGGAAAAAAATATTACCAGGGTATTGTTGTATCAATGAAGAAAATAACCGCACTTTGTCTCCAGTTTGAAATACTATTTTCTGGGGTCAACATGTCATTAAAAGATATTTTTTATCCTTTTCCAATACTTATTTTTCATATTCATATCTCATCATCTCATGGATCTCCATTATTTATGGATTCCACTTTTCTCTAGCCTTCATAAACTTTATTTTTACAATTTTTTCAATTAAATTGGCCATATTCTATAGCTTAGTAGGTATGTGGAAAAGTATACCATAAACAATTCAGCAAAAGGAATTACCTTTTGGAATCTATTAGTTATTTTTTTATACCCAATGTGAGTATATTATTTTTATACTCAATTAATTATGCTTATGTTTTACATTATTATCTAATATTCTTTTTAAATCACTCATGGAAACCATAAGCAGTTTAATTTTTTATTAGTGGCAGGTGGTCAAGGTTGTATGGTGCGCTCCATATTTACGCATGAGGTCCACCATGTCCTATTTGTAGAATTGAGTTTATTTCTCTTTGATTAAGGAATTAGGTATTCATAACCTTCAAATTATACCTCATTTTAGAAATTAAATCATAGTTTCTGAGTCCGTAGGATTAATGGATATTTCTTTAATCCACTTAGACACATTGTATACTTTTAATATGATATACTGAAATCGATATAACATATGAAATGTTATCATGAAATCAATTACACGAACGTTGAATAATTCAAAAAATACAATTATTTTTAGTGGAATTTATTTTATTTTCGAAATTTCACAAGTAATATGGAATTTTGGGAATATTTTAAAAAAACATTTTATATTTTTAAAGATTTTTGGTCAAACAATTCCACCATAAAATAATTTCTATCAGTTTACTGAGGTCCAAAATGAAATCCAAATTCTAGTTCATGATAAAATGAAATAGTATAATTAATTTATTCACTGATGATTTATATTATATTGATTTGTTAATTTCATGTTTTATATAAGTAAGTGTCTTACCAAACATAGTGTTTTGATTCAAATTTTTTGTTTTCCATTTCATTCTTAGTGAATATGGAAGTTATTTTTGTGGTGACCAAATAATTTACTATATCATAATAGTAGGGAATTTGGATTACTCTCTATAACTACAAATTTTGGTTCGAATCATCTAAATTGTTCTTAGGGATGATTTCTAATTCATCATTGCGAGCGAACATGTTCATGTGGTCTTCCACTATATTTTAAAAAAAATCGTGTTCTTAATATCGGGGTCAAGCTCTTACATTAGCAATATCCATATTGTAATAAATTTAACTACATTAGTATTATTGATCAAATACCATTGAGATGCATGATCAAAATAAAAAACAAATTTACATCATATTATATAGGAAGAGTTGGTTTCTATATATATAATATTATATAGAAACTCCTTCTCTATTTTTGTGTTTTTAATTTCGGTATTTTTATGGGATTTTGAAGTATAAGATATCAATTTTGGTATCCTCTCAAACCATTGGGATAACACATCCCCTGCTTCTCTATTGGAATCATCAAATAGTTTCGCAAATGGGTGAATCACATTTGCAGGGTAGATAATTTGGACAGCGGTCATGCATCCTTTCAAATTGTCAAAAACTATCCTGTATGAATCAACAAATAAATAATCAGTATCATTTTAGATCAATTTATTTTAGGGAAAATAAATTAATCTAGAGACACTAATAATCCTTAAATAAAATCCAACATGTAGTACAAATTATCTAATGTACCTGGTTATGGTGGGGTATAGTAGTGTATATATGATATAAAATTTGTCCTTATCGACTTCAATCACATGAATAGAAATTAAATCACCTAAAAATTGAACATTTTCACCAGTAAATTGTGTTTTTAAAATTTCAAAAGTATGGGATTCTCAATAAATATTTGTAAAACCTTTTTTAGATTCACCTGAAATATTTGAAAAACTATCTCACGCAAAATGAAGTAAACTAGGAATATCTAAAATAAGCTCTCAAATATGTCTTTTGGAATACATACCGTGCAACATTTAAAGGTACCTGGGGTAATGGAATGTCCAAAAACAATCCTTAGCTATGAAAAAGTTCCATGGGGACACGTAAAGGTGGTCATTTCATAGTCATAGGGGGTATTTAAGCTTGAAAATATCTATAAAAACGATCATGATAATACTAATGTCATTTCCCAAAAAGTACATATAGTATTTTGTCTTCAAATAATTTTGATAAGTCATCTATTATGGTTACATAGATTAATATTTTATTGTTAATACTAACACTCCAACTAATCTAAATTCTCAAAGGTACTAATTAATTATTTTCATTATTCACAATTTTATAAGATATTTTTTCTGAGAAAATTGAATGGGTCACACCCCTTAGAATTTATAGATGGGATAGATAATTTTCACATTTAAAATTAATTCTACTTCCTTCTTTTATATGTTCATATGGGTTGGGTAGACCCGGCTCTGGGGTTGTCTCATTAACTGGATCCTTCAACCAAACAAATCAATGATTGCATGTGGTAGGTATTATTCCTAGATTAGAATCCAATGTATATCTAATCTATTTAAAATTATTTTTAAGACTCCTAAATAGTTTTTTTTCTTGTATAGGCTCCAGGGTATTGTAAATTTTGACTAGAAGTCTCTTATTATCAATTAGAAATGAATGGGTTTAATTTTATAGAATTAGTTTTAATTATAATTTAGTGGGTTTTCTATATATATTTTAATTTAGTTTTTCCCCATCCTAGTTTCCTTTACATGAAAGTTATAACTATTAAAATTACATTTTATTATATCTTGAAGATATTTTTCATCAATTTCTTCATATCATTCAACACTCGAATGTATTGCAAGATTAAATTATATTTTGAAAAATATACATATATAGTTTGTTGGGTTTTCTCAATGATTCTCATCATATGATAATTTTATCAATCAATTTTGATTCCTCCATTAAGGTATAATGTAATTTTTTAATTAAAAAAACTGATAAATAATATTGTTGTTTAATTTAATCTAATATATTAAAATGCACTATTTTCAGCCAAATGATAGGGAATGTGTTCCTTAATTACCATTAATTATTTACTAAAATGTTTTTATAAATTACGTACCCACTATAATTATAGAAATATTATAAAATTTGACATCCTATTTTTTCAATATGTTAAAATTATTAGAGAATGGGTATTATTAGGAACATAAAATATTATATTCAATGACTCTTACCGGGTAGGCAGTGGCTCTATTAGAAATTTGTAAAACAACATCAGTGGATTTATGTTCTCCAATATGTAAATAAAACTAAATGGAATACAAAAATATATTAATTTATCTTCTAAAGTCAAACAATGCATTAAAACCCATTAAATGACCAATTGTTGATTGAATTGAAAAAATACCTAGATTATAGTTATTATTGGGAATTTTAGGGGTCATAAGGGAAGAATCATTCTTAACTATTAGTAAATGTTAATTTCCTTTCAATATCCTTCCATAATATCACATTTACAAAATAAATTATGCATACCTTGTAATCTATAGAATGGATTCCAGTAGTGGCATATTAACATCTACTATTTATAGGCATTCTGTATTCTATTATTTTTATTGATTCTTACATAATATTTCTAGTATCTTTCTTTGTCACATGGATGGGAGTGGTGGGGGTTATAGATTTTCCCTATATTTTCATATATTTTTTAATAGCACCTTTTTTTTACCACCTCAACTCTTTCTTCTAGGGTGAATTCCTCATTTGGTTAATATTGTTCACATACTTATTAAATTTCTAGGTTTAATATTTTAGTTTTATTGTATTATTTTCCACTCTTTAGGTTGATAAAACTAACATTTACCTTAGGGTGTATAATTTCATAACTCTAAATCATGCCAGAGCCTTCACATACCATACTATTGATGGTTCTCATAAGATAGTTGAATCTTCCCATTAATTCATTTAATTATATCCTATTTGTGGTAAGGGTGGTGTGTTAGATTTTTTTAGATTGTATTACCAATCACATCGTCTCCATAATTTAGGGTTGATGTGGATTTCAGTTATATTTGATTTCATATGGGTCAAAATTATATCTCTAGAATGGAGGGGTTTGAAAGGGATATTTTGAATCCTATTGAAATAATTTCCATTAATTATTTTTTCTCTAAGTAAAAAATGATTTATGAAAAACTATATAAATCTTTTGTTATGAGAAGGTAGGTTATAGAATTTAAATTTGATCATTCCATCAAATCATTCAATACATTTAATTTGAGGGCATCCATATCTGAATTCTCTTGGGAATAAAATATTGTTTAGTCCCATTGGGATGTGGTGGGTGATGATTTATAGACTTTTTTCAAAACTAATTTTAAAAAATGGATGTTGGTTATTAAATTTTATTATTTATCAATAGTGAACCTTAACATTTTACCTCATGTATTCCTACGGTTAGTCATCAATTACAAACATTTTCCCAATTTTAGGAGATCCTCTCAATGAGTTATCTTAACTCAACTAGAGAAATATGATTTGATGATTCTCTAAAAAGGAATCATATAAGTTCTATTAATTTTCAACCAATATTTCTTAAAGAATACTAAGAAGTGACGTGATTCATATGGATGGTGTGGATAAGATGTTACTATTTTCATGATTTTATCTAAAACCCCTACATATTTTTCAATTTTCTTGTTTTATATCATTGATTTCCATTCAATATTCATCACTCTGCAATGCAGGGAAGAATATATTGATGAAGGATTTCTATAAATCCTACCATGAAGTGAATTCTAAAGGATATATGTCATATATCCAATCATTTTATTCCCTTCATGTGAGAAGGAAAAAACCATACATCTAATTTGAATGATAGTGGATTATCTATTTTTAAATACATTAAAAAAATATTTAAATTATATTAACATCCTACTAGGGTATTCACCAGATAACCCGCGATACATAGGCAATATTCCCATCATTCCATTTTTAGTTCATGCTTTCATTGACATTTAATTTCAATTTTAAATTGTTAAAATTTAAATTGTCTAATGAAATTTCTTTCAAAGTACTAATTATTTTCACTAGATTTCCTTCCATTTTTTAATTCCTATGATATATATTGTATTATATGAAATTGAGGAAGGATAATTATCTAAATTAATCGAAAAAATTCTATTTTCTCTTATTCCTAGTTCTTTATTGATACTACACTTTCCTGTATTGTTCTCACAACCAGTGAATAAAAATTGGTGAGGATGTAAGAACCATATCTGGCCATTTTAAAATAGAATTTATACAAAAAACACGATTCCCCAAAAATGGATCTAGGTTTGGTGTGTTTTAAAATTGGGTGCTTATAATTTTCTTTGAACCCATGATATATGTAGTAAAATTGGAGCACATATTTTATCTGGAGAAGACAATGTTTTGAGTGTTAAATGGTTTTTTGTTCAATTTTAAAGAAATGATAAATAAAATGGGTCATTTTTTAATTCAAATTAAAATGCAGTGGTCTATCCATATATATTTCAATAATTCAAATTTTTTATCATTATTCAATTAGTTTCTAGTTATCCTATCATCAATTGGATCCACCTGATTTATTCTATCAATATATTTTGATTTAGATAGGAAAATAAAATTATCACTTTATATCAAACCATTTACTAGACTGATGTTTGGATACCTCCATAGACTCCTGAATTCCTCTTATTTATATCACATGTAGTGGATTTAATCCACATAATTTTGTTGTCTAATTCCAATAAAAAGAATAAGAATTTAATAGCTAAAATCAAAATAAAACACTACTATTAAAAGAACATAATCTTTAATAAGATTTATTAATGAAAATTAATGAAATATATTCATTATCATAGAACATGAAGGCTTTATCCTTAGCTAAACCATAGATTCCAATTTGTGGAATTGTCAAATGTTTCCAAAAAAGAAATAAAATTGTCACAAGAGTCTCAGATGATGGTGAAGGAGTGCATCCCACAACAGTGAGTACTTTTTATCCAATTCTTCTTCTACCTTATTATTACTTAAATACAAAACTATAATGCATCCATACACTTGTGAATATTCAGTTTCTTCGTATAATTCATTATTTTTTATTTTAGTAGGGAGCATGTTTCCATTTATAGTGATGGTTGATAAGAACTTAGAATGGGGGCCTTAGATCAGTTTTTTAATCCATCGATTTTCCTACACATTCTAGAAAATTATAATTCTTATTTTTGAGTTCTCCAATGATTCAAAACGTAGTGGGTATGGAGATATTAATTTTGTATTTTCTATGATTGGCATCTATTTTTTTATTAACTAGACCAAATGTTTTTCCCATGATAGGTCACACTCTTCCAATATCTACAAATTTTATTTATAATCATTGCCTAGATAATGACATCAATATCATTTTAGTGGATCAGAATTTACTAAACATATGGATTTTATATCTTACCCTCGGTTCAAATAGTAACCCCACTAGTTAATATATTAAATTGTAGAGGAAGACATAAAGTATTTAGCTCAACAATGCACCTAATTTTAATAGGAGCTTCAACCTTCATCACAGAACTCTAGTTTCAGTTAATAGAAATCTATTTCATGATAGAGTGGAATGCCAATGATCCTTAAATGTCTATGTAGAAGGGTTGGATACACACATTTCATGTATTCATGGATCTTATATTTGATCGATGAAAAGCCAACATTGGATTGGAGTACTGCTACGATTATCCTAGAAAGGTGTCTTCACTCCATTGTCTTTTAAAATACATGGGTAGAAGTAGCATTTAGAAATATATGGGTTTTGGGGGCCTTAATTTTCAACAGGTTGGTGTTAGTTTATTGGGGATGGAAACTTTTGTAGAAGCAACCAACCATTGGATCATCTTCAAGAATCATTTGATAGGGATCTTGTTCTGAAAGGGATGTTGTTGCAATGGGTTTGTTAATCGATGAATGCAAAAGTCTTGATTGGAAGTTATGAAAAGTATTGTGCTACGTAGGAAACATTTATTGTACTGACCATAATCTGTTGGCTAAATTAGGAGTTCACAATAGGTATTCCTACTCTAATAGTTGTGGCACAGTCAATAGATGTCATTCATGCAGTTAGCTGGTTTTTTACTTTTTGGGGTATTTGAACATACATAGTTACGTGATGGAACCCACGGTAGGTATAAAAACCCAGAATTATTTTTGGTAAGGTTTATATGTTTCTATGAGTTATTCTCATGTCATACATTGTTACTATGTCATGGTTACTTCCTACCATTGAAAATCTTCAACCTGTAGAACAAAAGGATTCTCATTTTTTCTTAGGGTGGTATTCAGCTAACTATATAATTATGTGTGATTCAATTCCCATCCCCACCAGGGATACATAATTTATATCAAAATTTGACTTCATTATATAATACCACAGTGAAATCCTATTTCCAAAAAAAGTCATAATTTCACAATGTTAGACAAATTTATTGTTTACCCAACAATTGAATTAATATTAAGATATTTTAAATGTATTTTATATAGTAAATGATGAAAATTATTTCTCTCATCAATATGTGGGTATATATTATGAGTAAATATTCGAATTAGAGTACATCACTAGGTGATATTTTACCATACTTTGTGAAATATTATTATATTTATAAGTTAACTATAATTATTTTTAAATTAATATTTTTGAATTTCAAGTCATATAAGTTAAAATAATATATAATGATGGTGAATGATCCATGGTGTGACAATGGATTTATTAGATGTGAATTACTCGAAATGTGATAATTCTTTATAAAGGAAGGTGGTACCTTTCTTTATCTCTTTTTTCTATAATTTCTTATATGGTGTGATTTTAATGTCGGGGTAAGTGGGTATGACTATATTATTAGAAATTTAGGGGGTTTGAGTGATTATAAAAAAAATATTTTTAGTTTATTTGGAACATATTATTGATCCTTAATATAATATTTTGGATGATAATGTGCTCTAAAAATATGATTAGTTCATGCTTTTGAGATAAATATTAAAGGATAAATCAGAGGGAGTCATAAATTGGGTAATCTCTTGAATGAATTAATTTTTTATTATGTATTGGTTTGTAATTCTGAATTGAGAGTGGTGATATATTTTTGGATGGGGTTAAATGTTATGTCCCGCATACTAATAATGTATGAAATCATTGTGATATGTTTCCAATGAATTTGGATCATTAACATTATGAGTGGTCACATAATATTTTGCACAATCATAAATATAATACTACATATAGTTTACTAGTTAGTTAATAACACGATTATTCATTCTCTATAGAGGTAAAAATAATGATTGAGATAGTGACAAACCTTATGGACAAGTTTCCATGTTAATGGTGACTTTTGAGATTAATATGGAATGAATAGGATAGACCACAGGTTGTCTTATATGATTATAAATGAAAAAATCCAGTGAAGAATGTCATCATAGTTGGATGAATAGGTGTTAATATAATACATTGTTCATGGGGATTATGAGTCATTTCCAAATGGCATGCATCACATGAGAGGTGTTTTCTAAGAGGAATAGAATATTCCTGGGATGTTTGAGACAAATTAATATGCCATATTAAATGATATAAATTATAAAATTAAAATTGATACCTTTTTTCAAAATTAAAGATAAGTTATGATATATTATGCATGAGGTGGGATAAGTTACTATCTATGGTCATGGGTTAGGCAGCTCACTATCTCTGATTGTAATTATTTCCTAAAATTTTACGTTGAAGATGTAATACACGATTTACTACTAAGATATTGAGAAGTGCGTGTCCCCACTATCAAGATTTTGTTCCCAGTGTGTTTGAGGAAATACTTGAGCTGATAATTCCCCCCCCCCCCACATTCAAAGGATGATGTGGCTAGATCAGACCCTACCACTTCATGAGACTAATGTAGATTAATTTATAACCCATTTGATAAAATCCATATCACTTAAGGGATATCCATATTTTAGTTTTATCACCTTTCTATTAATAATAGATTTTGTAAAATACCTCCCATTGGAGGGATATCAACTATTTTTACATCACACTATACCTATATATTGAGATTTCGAAAAACAGTTTCTGAAAGGTGGACAATATAGTGTATTCATTTAACACATGTATGCAGTATGCTTTGGCTTAAAATAAATGTACATAGAATTGATATTTGGTATAAAATTGGGACCACATGTAGTATAGTGATCATTATCATTATATGATATCATATATTGTCTAACTCTATCCTATATATCAGTTCTAAAAAAATAATGTATAGATCATCCATTAGGGTGTCTTCTTGAGCACAAGATATAATGATACGGTGAGATATATGATTATTTACCAATACATTTTGATATATTACATGTATAAAAATATATATTGTCTTACATATAGGGCACTATTAGTGGATACATATTAAGGATTTTAGTAAAACCATTCGACTTCAATATGGTGGACAAGTTTAACTTATGTTACACATATATATCTTAATAAAAAATTATCGGCCAATTGAGGCTGTGGAGCTTAGTGGAGAGGTGGAGATAGTTTTGTGGATACAGTGAGGACTTTTACTAATATGTTATTATTTATTTCATTTTTTTTAATTGTGTATAACATTGACCAGCTGAGTGATTCAGTTTATTCTTTATGACTCGAGTGTTATTAAATATGATGATATTATTACCTTATAGATTTTTTATTCCTTATAGTATTATTAATTTATTAATTATATTTAAATTTATTATATAATATATATTATTATGTATGTTATTTGATTTAAATGTTTCTGTATTATATTGTGGTTAAAGTCTCCAAATAATATTTTCTCCGACCATGGATTGAAATCGAAACCCTGTAATGAATTTGGAGTTATACCTAAATTATTGTGGTGTTTTAGTTTAGGAAGAAAATGAATACTCATTCTTTGATAGTACAGTATATAATCAAACTGAATATGAAAAACTAGGAAATGTTGTTTATTTGGTCACAATTATTCCACTATACCTCTATGATGTAATATCTAATAATAGATATTTTTTATTTATTAATAATTTTCTACTAGGATTCAAAGATCATACTCCCCTCATGTGATATTATTAGATGGTCATAAAATCTTGACCACCAATGGAATACTAGGTGGTGCTCCTCTGGTATAATCAATAGTAACCTTTCACATAAGAATGGTTACATGAACCAAAAAACATCATCTATAAAAATATGTTCATATTTAGTTCATTGAATGAGAGTTTTTTAAACCAACATGATATGATTTAGATTTTTTAAAATAGTTACAGAAATAATTTATTCTATTTTTCCATTTTCATGGTTCTTTATATAATTAATTGATAATAAATCAATATTTAAATTCCTATATATTTTATAACCAATAATCAGTAAATAATAAATGTTTTATTCTTTTTACAGATGATTTGTATGAATACTATAATATTTTATATGAAAATATAATAGTTTTGTCGACAAAATATGATTAAATAAATCATCTTCAACTAAAAACCCTTCAGTATCACACATAAAATATTTTTTAGACAATATTTTTCTACATTATAAACATAATATATTTTACAGTACAGTAGTATATCATGTAAATGCATGTAAATTTTCTTCGTAATAATAATTTATTTTTTATATTCTTTATTCTTCACCCATCATAGAAATAATAAATGATTTCTTAAAATAATATTCATTTAATAAAATAATCAAACATTAGATCTTAATATGTTTCTATAAATATATGAAATTTACTTGTCTCAAATTTATTTCAAACATTATGTTTAAATAAATAATTTATATTTTCTATATTGTTTTTCTTTTATTTATATTAATATTTTCATGTGATGAAAATTTGTACTTCCTATTTAGTAACTTATATGTGTTAACAATAGTATGATCTATTTTATTAGATATTTCAAAAAAAATTATATGAATAAATTTTTATAATAGAATATATGTTTTTGGATAATTGTTTAGAATAGAATTATTTTTCGATTTTTTAAACAAATAAACAGTACTTCATTTAAATAGAAATACTGTAAAAAATTGTTATGAAAAATAAATTCAGCATATCATTTAAAAATAATATATCCCATTTAATATATAATATATATTCTATGACACATAAAATATAACTTTTCCTTTCTCGATATTAAATTTTAAAAAAAAATTCTCTTTGATTCTTCTATTGATTAAAAAAATACCAGATAATGAATTTATGGGTTATCAAATCTTACTCTTCCACATATTCATTAATATATTCCTTTTGATAATGGTTTATATTCCACATTACATTGAAACATATAACCTCTTAAGCACTAATTTAATTTCAAAATTGTTATATTGAAATTTATAATCATTCACACCAATGCAAAACTCATTGATTTCTCTAATGAATGTTATAAACCCTTAAATTTTGAATTTTTTATTCCCATTCAATAAAAATTTTACTCTCCCAATTTTGACAGGATTTTTATCCCATGTACTTATTTAAAAATAATATCGAGAACATTATATAGGTAGAAGTCACTATTAACAAATCTTTGTTCCTAATAATGAAATGATGAAGTATAATCACAATCCATTCTTCATGAAATTTATGTTCTGTTAATTCCTTACAAAATTATACGGTAATGTTTTCTTTAATATGTTCATAATCAAGCTATATTGTTTCAGGCATACATCTTTTTTTAATGAAATGGTTCTTGATATAAATTATTATTGGCCTTAATTATTCCAATTGATTATTGAATAGTTTTTTTCTATTGGATAATAATAATAATACTCATCATTGGAAAATAAATTTTCAAACTAATATTTTTGATTTCTTCTCCACTAATTACATTTATGTCAATAATTACATCATTTCTACATTTATTGATTTTATAGTGGTAATTATGATTTATTATTTTTTGTATTTTTTGTATTCACTTACATGATTTCGACTAAAAATTAATCATTTAAATAATTTTTATTATATTTCATGTATATTACATATATTTCCAATATATGTATCCAAAATAACATATTATAAAACAATATTCCATAAAATTACATAATATCATTTCTACCGTTATCATATTGGATGATTCATTCAATATTCTATTTATGTTATTCCATTGGAAATATCTAAAATATATCTTTATGTGTCATATTAAAATAATTACATGTATAAATTTTTTAGGTAAAATAATATTTTATATTACCTTAGGAACGCTATATAATTAAACTTTGGGATAACCACATATTTTCTCTATTTAACAGCCTGTGTGAAAGGTGTTTATATATCATTAGTGTCTTCCATAATAAACATAATTAATATCTTTTTGGAAAATATTTAGTTTCTAAATATTAAATTCATATATTTCATTTTTTTGATCTCCCAAAATGAATTTACTATCTAAAAAAATATCAACAATTTTATTCATTTTTTGAATAGATATTATACATAAATATTTTTATCACTTAAAAATAATGACACGAACCTAGAATATTACAATAATATGACCTTTATTCAAAATTTTGATAAAAAAAATCTATGAAAAATTTATTATTTTATATTCAAGTAATGAACAAAAATAACACAGATCCATCCCTTTTCATTATTGGGTGTCCACTATATCAGATTTTATTCAAATTTATTAAGTTATTTTAAAATGATTTCCCAAATTCTGAAAATTAATTCAAATTATAATTTTTTTTATAAAATTAGTTATTATTTCATTAAAATAAATGTAATACTTTAGTTGTTTTTTGGGAATTAGATAATTAAAATAAATATATAGAATAATAATTTATATGATTTTTTAAGTTGAAAATAATTATTTATGAGTAATTTTTTAACTTACATAGATTATTACCTCGGTATAGGGGTCTATTGTATTCTTAAAACATGCATAAATATAGAACAATTATTGATGTTTCTATATAAGTGTATTCCTTTTTTTCCACCATTATATAATAACATTTTCCATCTCTTGTATGGATATTTCAATTTTATAATATGTGTTTTAAGTGTAACTATTCGTTTTGTAAATCTGTGTAATAGTAGAACATGTTTCTAAGTAGATATGTAAAGGATTGTCATGTTTTAAACTTTATAAATAATTCTATCAACATTTTTCTAATACTTAGGTAAAGAACATTGGGATAACCTTTACGCTATACAAAGGTATCTCACAGTTTCCTTTCTCACATAATAGTATCCCAGATCTCATTTAGAGGTTAGAAAAGGATCCTTCTGCTCATTTTAGGGTAATTTCTTACTGTGTAAGGGTCGACCATGTATTCTATAGCTAACATAATGGATGACTAAAACTTATATATTCTATGTAAGGGTAAAAAATTAATCATAAAACATTATTACCCTTATGAAACATGTATATGTTTTTTTAGGTTTTTCTATATTTTCATAAAAATCCTAGTATTGCCTCTAAATTATATTTATTTGGCTTTTTGGTTATTAATTGGAGAATTGAATGTGGAAAACATTTTTTTTTTATTTTTTGGATGATATATATATAAATATCTTGAACCCCATTATTTTAAGTGTATTAAATAGAGTCTTATGATGTAAATTAAATAGATACTTACTAAATATAAATTAAAAGATGAATAAATGGAATGTTTAATATATTTTTTATAGTATCCTCAAATAGATATATATGAATATTAAAAATAAGTTTTCATCCATCAGTTGGGAATCCCAATTTCCCTTGAGTTCCGGTGACCCAACACTCACATTTAAAGATCTAAATGTCATCAGAAAAAATATGATACTCTCCAGTGATTTATATTCCTATGCATGACTTCTATTTTCCATTATTTTTTGTGAAATATGCAATGTCACTCTTCTACATGTATGGTATCTTAATTATCCCATTATTTATACACACATTTTAAATTATCATAATTTAATTTCAACTAAATAAAATGATGCATTAAACCCAGAAAAAAATGATTGAATATGAGAGGATACATGGTTGTAGCATGTAATATTCTTGTTCAAAATCATGAAATTTATGAAATTAATAAAATAAAAACATATTTAATAATTTGAATTAACATTATTATTAATGAATTTGTAAATCAAATTTCATATAATAATTTTTTTATTTGAAAATATTGAATTTCTAAAGAGAGAGGTGACAATGAAATTTATACTTTCATTATTTTCAGCATAATGAAATTTAAAAAAATAGATAGATGAATTTATTTCATTCATTAAATTGATAATATTTAAAAATTCATTTTTTAATAAAAATCATATTAATGTGTTGAAATTAAAATCTATATATATCATAACGTATAAATAGATTAATGAATTAAAAATATTATATTATAAATTGAATTAAAAGTTATTTTAGGCCGCATTACCAATAATCTTAGTATTATTATTTTATAAAGTTTTTTAATATTTTAATAATATAGAATTTTCTATTATTCCATGAATTAACATATGTCTTATATATATTAATTTTTATGTATAATATATTTATTATTTATTTATTGAAGTTATGTACGTGTGCTCTACAATGTAGAGACTTATTTTGAATTATTAACAACATAATATGATTGGTGTGATTATGATTAAGGGGTTGGGATTCATAAGGAAATTGTGGTTTTGATGATCGTGATAGAAAAATGGTGATATTTATTATAATGAAGGTGGAATGATGTTCTTGTGATGGTGATGGTTGTGGTAAAAGGCGCCATATGTGATTTAATTACAAAGGATATTAAATGTAATTCTATAGGAAATGGTGTTGAACATATGGGTGGGTAGTGCATATTTATAATTGGGTTTTCTCATAAATTTTAACATCTATAATCATGCTTCAAAGATGTCAAATGATTATTGAAGTTTATATGAGTAGTTTCCAACGAAAATATGATGTTTAGTTCTATGAACTATTAGTAAAACATTTATGTTTTACCTTATTCACTGTCCTTGATTAATCATATATTTATCAAATAATTAATAAATTAATAAATTTACTAGGTTTAATAGTGATGAAATCTAGGTATCCTTAGAGGTGATATCTATAGTAATTTCCTAGTCTAGTTAGTTTCCCATAGTGTGGTTTTGGAATATTTTTATTTTGTATGTTTTTAATTTCATACATGAACAATCCATGTGAGAAGGAAAAATGACAACCATAGTTTCTAGGGGAGCATTCCCCAGCATACATTTTGTAAAGGATATTGACATATAACTACTCATATCCCAAACTCTCTCTTTATCTATAGTATTACACACATGTATACACATGGGTGATTTCATATTCATGTCAAGTATAGGCTGTGTTGGATTGAACTTATTTCACATTCATTTATTCTGTATGTGGTAACTGAAAGATTATTATAGGTGTGTAATGTTTGATTTATGATGGTTTTAAGTATTTTACTTAATATGATGGTTATGCGCACTTCCGAAAATAAACCTTATTAATATATAGAGGATGTGGATTGATTAAGTGTCATACAATGTGGATGGAATGATATGAATGATCATGTATTTTTGGAAGAATTATTCTTAGAATAGATGATGGATCAATACTTTGAAAATGTGCATAAAAACAAAAAAAACTAATTGGAAATATTTTATGGTACCTAGTTCTTTATACATATATATATATATATATTCACAACATTATGGTTTGGAATATGTGAATTATTTGGTGAGTGAGACATAGAGAGTATGGCAATGGAATGACATACCAATTTAAATGATTAATTAGTTTGATTTATTTATTCATTATGATTTATTTTTATACTTTCACAATTTTCATTGGAAGTTTCTAAAAGTACCATACTAAGTATTAATTTTATATTATCCTTATATATATATAAACTATATTAAGATTAGTAGGTACATGTTTTTTATTGATATAGAAATTACAATTTTGAAGAGTTGATCAAGATCTGTTGGATATTCATAGTCATTTTCAAGGATTTATCTCTTATCTATATAAATTTTAGTTTAATATACTGATATTTAACATCACATTATGAATTTAGATTTCTTATTTCTTTGGTATAATATAGGTTTCTTTCAAGATTTTCCTCATATTGTCTCTTATATCTCAATTCATTATTATGGTAATAACTTCCATGTGATTGAATATATAACAACATTTCTAGTCACTAGATCATAGATTGTTAGAGGTGGGATTCCGGCATCATTATTTCTCTATCTCTATTTCCTATCCATGAGGGTTACTTTAGGAGAGACATGGGCATGAAGTAGTTTTATCGAAGGTAATACTTGAGAGACAGGATAGATTATAGTGTTGGGAATAGGTGATAATCCATGGGGTGTTAGGTAAACAGTATCAACCGAGATTAGTAAACATTGAAAATAAGAGAGATTGGGTATTAAATGCGATTTTTGGCACCCCATTGTTATGAAAAAAGGACCTTTATCTTTACATGACATTATAAGACAATTGATTCTTCATATTGGGTTTAGACATAAGAAACAATCATGCATCAATCATATATTTTTATGTGTTTGAACTAGGTAGGCAATGATATATAGTTCAAATGTGTATTAATTAGTTAAATAATAAAATTAATATATATCTCGTTTTATGAGTCCCTATCCTATTATATCCTATATGAATGACAGAAAATCGATGACCCATATTTTTAATTAAAAAAAAATTGAATGTTATGTTATAAAATCACAACAGAGTGTAGAAAGATATTAAAAATCCTTGAATTATGACACTCATAGAGTTCTAGCAGCATAGTAAGATGATTTATGAAGGATCCAATATAGATCCCAGAAAAATGGTTTTTATAAAAGATGTTATGATGGTCTAATGTTTATATATATATTCTAAATAGAGATCAAGGATTTTATGGTTTTTAAGATTCTACATAGGACAAATCAATAGTGATAGTTCTTGTTCCTCAGGGTTTGCGATGAGTTTGTTTTTTATGTGGGATGTTTTGAGATTAGTTTTTAATATGTGTTTCAGTCTTCAACAGTAAGGTGTATTTTTTCCATCTATTGATGTTTTCCCATTGAATGAGAGTTTCTATATTCTTCTGTAATTTTGTGTAAATACCATTTAATGAAATTAATGATTTAAAAACCCTTTTATTTTTAACACATTTAATTGAATGATCATGTTATTCCCTATTATATGATTGTATATAATTTCGAATGAGTATAAAGAATTATCCTCATCTAATTAACTAAAATTCATAAATTAAATTGGTGTCCCTTGATTGTTTTTATAATATCAAACTTTAGATTTTAACCTACAAATTGTTTCCATAATAGAAAGTATGTATTCCTCGTTTCTCATGAATTAGATAAAATTGGAGGTACAATGTAGGGAAATGGTTTTGAGGAATATAATAATATCATTATCTAATCCTATCACTAATATAATTTATTTGAATATATAGTCTTGGGAGATGGTTTAACATCATTTTATGCATTCTATACTATTCTATCAGACCCACTATGGTGGAAATTTGGACTGGTTATGGTGGTTCTTGTATGCCATCCTTTGTTTTAATCAATATAATCTTAACTCAGTCTAGGATATATCAGCCTTGATATAGAGAATGAAAAGATTGTATACTTTTTCTATAAATAATTTTTTCCCATGTAATCTATTTATTTTCCACTATCTTATGGATTAAATTCTCATATGATTTGGCTTGTGCATGTGAATTTGATTATGGTGTTTTAGTGGTATTTTGTGCTTATATCCCATGAAGGTATTCCTCTTCAACTAGTAATGTGAATTATGTCTATGAACATATGAAGAGTCGGTACAACTCACCCATTAGGATGAATTATTTTTCTTAATGAATTTTAAAATCATATAGCAGAGGTAATTCAACATAAATCGGTCAATATAATATTATGTTTCATATGATCCATTGATTTTTTTTCATATAATTTCATTGTATATTTTGATATATGTGCTACGTATAATTGAATAATTCTATATGTTGTTAATTAAAATCCATGAATGTAATGGTATGAGGTTATAGGAAATTTTCATTTGGATGTTATGTCACTCGTAATTTTTACATGAGTGGGATCCAAAAAAAAATTCGTTAAAAAATGGAAAATATTTACACATGGGTAATGTAGATTGTTTCTACCTCATGTGATTTGATTATTTTTTATGATTTTTTATCAATAATTGATGTTATAGGTATTATTAATAACTTTTTATTGTTCAATGTTGAACTATTTTATTTGAATAAAATGAATTTGATGAAATCTTTTGACATATCCATATGTATCAGTTATTATAGAAAGGATATTAAATCTGTAATGTCAGATATAATTCTTGTAATATTTTAAATTTCAAAAAATAATAATATTATATTATATGAATCATGATTAATAATTAATTAAATTAGTTAGTGGATAAATAATATTTTGTGAATCTTGGTGAATTAAATTTCTAAAATTATTGGAAAATATGGGTTTTCATTAATAATAAAATTTCTTTAAAAAGATTAATATTTATAGAAGTAATTATTATTAAAAAAATTATTGGTCTTCTATAAAACATGAATTTGGTTTTAAATTAGGTCTAAAAACCATATTTTATGTGTTTTAGTGGATATTTTTTTGATAAATAAATTTTTATAATGAGTAATTAAAAAATATTTCATTTAATGTTGTTATAGCCTCTTTCATTAAAATGTAAGGGGACTCTTGAAATATTTTTATCATCATACTTTTGAAATACATAAATTTTAATATAAATTTTTGTGATACATTTATAGCTAATGGGAAATAATTGAACAAATAATGTTTTTTTTCATCTTTTCAAGTAGGGAATCATGAAATATTATAAGTAGCATTTCTATGTTTGATAAGAAAATTAATGCACGATTAGTAATATACTTTATTAGTGGTAGGTTAATCATGATAATTTTTTAATTATAGAAATTAAATAAGATATTCATTTTTATTATATGTGTTAAATGATTATAATTATAACAAATAAATCATATAAAATATGTGATAAAATATCGGCATATCTATTCATTAATTAATTAAATGGTGTGGAACAATTATTATGGTTTAATTATTCCAATAAAAAAAATTATGATAATTAATGTATATATTTTCATTTCAAATATTTCCCAATAGAAATTTTTTTCTGCAAAAAATAATAAATTTTCCCCATACATGAGGTTATAAGGTTTTTCTTTAATCAATGTTATGTTACTATTTATAATGGTTTTTATTTTATATTTTTGTTTTGTTTTCTTGATTTATTTATTCATATGCATTGTTTTTGGGTTTTAATAAATCTATATGTGTAAAATTTTCATATATTATGTGTCCTTAATTTTTAATGGGATTCATTATTGTGAATTTAATATCCTATTCTTTTTAATTATTGATTATGTTGGGTTGGATTATCTAATTTTATTTAAAATATGACATTGATTCTCCAAATTGATGTAATTATTTATTAATGGACTTATAACATTGTGGGTGGTATCTCTTTAGGTATATTTTTAGTCATTTTTCAATATGATGTATAGTAATGCTCATATTCCTAAAGTGTGTAATTTTTGTTCTAATTATAGTGAGAAATAGTATGGGGCGGTAAAATTATGTCAATTACCATCCCTAATCTTTCTTGTATTATTTTAATTCTTCATGAAAATAATTATTTTACATGATTGTAATGTAAAAGCTTATAATATTCATGAGCCATCATTTTTTTGGGTATTCTAGTAGTTTGGAATAGATTATTTTGTATTTTAATTAGTGTTTTTAAATGGGTTTTCAATATATGAATCTAAATTATGTTTTTAAAAAGAAATATAAGAAATTAATTTAGAAGTTTTCAATGTGATTCTAATTTTGTAGATATGTTTCTGGGATATGGGTAATGGTTATAAATTTTTTCTCAAATGTTTTTTTATTTTTAGTGTATTTTTTTTTCTAATGTTATTTTTACACATACATAGGACCTGGCCTCTTTATAAGAGATGGTTGTTTTTAAAAACTATTTCTAAAGTGAATCTCATTTCTTACACACATGAAAAATGGTAGGAATTTTTTTATACCATTAAATAATATTCATTCCCATTTCATGTAATTTCAATTCATGGTTTCTGTTATATGTGTGACGGTATGGGATATTTTTCTAAAGATATGTAACGATATCTCATGTTTAGAAGTATAAATACAATGTAATCTTATGTGTTAAACTAACTTTTTAATCACCTATTGTGTTATTTATGACCAATGTAGAGGTCATATAGATATATTTAACTATATTTAAAGGTAGTTTCCCCTATTAATTAACCATGTTTGGGTATCCCAAATCTAACGTATAAGTTATCCAAGGATCCTAATGCTCACATCATGGTAGTTTCATATGTATAAGGGTCCTTGAAAAATTATGTTGTTCAATTAAGGGTATCATGAAGTTAATAAATGTCATATAACGATGGCTGATTGAATATGTGTAAATCACTATTACCATTATATTGTGTGTATTTCCAACAAAAGGGTAGTGGGATTTTCTAAAAAGATCCCAGTTGTTCCTCCCCTTTTTACCTACCATTCATTGTTATCTTAAATCATTTAATTAAATATCTATTTTTTATTCTCTTAATATTAGGTAAAAATATATATTGAAACAAATTATATTAGAAATTATAAATCTAGCTTTCCAAAATAAATTAAATATAAAAAATTATATACAAGTTAAATGAAAAATAAATATAAAATTTAATGTACTTTCAATAGAATAGGTGGATAGATTTATAGTGATGTTTAAAATTGATTTCCATACCCTGTCTTTACCCTTTAAATTCCTTCATGTTTAGGTGATCTAAACCAATCTTCTCAAGATATATATGTATTGAAAATATAATCTAAATCTGCCATCTTAGTTCTAAGACAATGAAAATATTTCTCTCTCTGTTTATGGTGCAACATGTAATGATAATCTTCTTCATGAATGAGATATAAATTATCTATTTATTTACATGAAAGTGTAATAATATCATTATTTTGTTTCGTTTTAATAAATAAATGTGTCTAAAAATAAATTTGATAACAATCAGTGAATTATCATAGAAAAAATGGTCATTTCATGTAGTATACTTTATCATAAAAAATTAAAGTATGAATAAGATGACTGTGTTGAATATAGTAAACTATCATTCTTTGTCATCAATTTGTAAATCACATGATACAAAATATTGTTTTTTTTTTTTCCTAATAGGGAGTTGATTATCATATATATTTCTTTAATTTTTTTATGATAAATACATTGAATACTTTAAGATATATTAATTATTCCCTTAATTAAATTGTTAATATTACTAAAATTATAAATTTAATAATAATAATGTTATTATTTTAAAATTATAATTCAAAAGTTGCATATTGTATATCACTATTAATGTGTTATTATTATTATTTAAAGAACTAAAAAAATGATTGTTAATGCTTTCATTCTTATGTTGTTTTAATTGTTATTGCATAGTAATTAATAATATTTTTATAATATATAAATATTTAATTGTGGATGAATTATCACATGAAGTAGATAAATAAGATTATCTTTAGAATACAGACATAACATATTGAAATATATATTTAATAATATTAAAACTAAACTATCGTTGAAATTTAATGACTTGTCACTTTCAAGAAATTAGTGATAAAAGTTAAAAAAAATTATCCAATGTATTGAAATAGGTAATCACGTGTTGTTTTATAATTATTATTTGTTAAAATCAAAAAATTGAATATTGTAGTGTTAAAATTATTAAAAAATTTATAAAGAGAATTATTTTATAATTCTTTATATTAGAAAATCTAAATAAGAATTTTCACAAGTATAGATAATTTATAATTTCATGTTGCATCACTTAAATTATTGTTTCGGCCATTCTGATTGATTGTATTTATTGTTTCCCATTAATATTTTATAGATAATGTGTTATCTTTTTGTATATATTTGTTTATTTTTTCAATCTCTGTTTAATTAATGAAGTAGATATAATATATAAAGTCATATGTTATCATTAATTAAATTAAAGAGGTATGAGTAGAATAATTAATTATCATATTGTAAAATTTATAAAACAAAATTGATGCTAAAAAATGCTACATTGATTTTAGTTTTTATAGACACTAATATATATTTCATAATATCTAAATACTATGCATAAGTATCGGTTAATTCAGTATGCTATTAAATTATATGTTTTTTAAAGATAAAAAACAGGGGATGAACATTACCATTATTGATTAGGGGGTTAAAATTCTTTGATGTGACATTGTTTCAGATTAAAATAATTTTTCACAAAATTAATTTTATAAGTATATATGATATATATTATAGATCCTTGATATTAATTATTGATAACCTAAGATGATGGTCATGATGATGATTATTGGTAGGGTATACTATTGGAAACAGTTGTATGGATGATTTGGATTACATGAGGAAATGATTATGATGATGATGGTTGAATGGTGTTTTTATTATAATGATAATGACAGAAAATGTTTTTGGTTGTGAAGAAAATGGAATGAGATGTTATATATGAATTTATTCACAATGGTGTGTGACTTTGAGGAACATTAGAGGAGTTCATATTTTAGATTTCTCGTCAATACGTACTTCTTCCTTGACGCTAATTTGATGGCTAATAGTCAATTAATATTTACATGAATAGTTTCAATATGTGGTGATAAATCTAATTACATTTTATATGGTTTCAGATTTTATGGGTTTTCTTAGGCTTAGTTCTTGTGTTCCATGATTTTTATGTAATGGTAAATGAGTTGGTTAATGAATATGGCTGATTCATATAGATTATTAAAATATTTCAACATCCTTGACCATTAATTAATATTAATAAGTATTATTATGTAAAATTGACATATTTGGATTATTAATGAATTAATCATATAAATATTAATAATTAATAATGAAAATAATGACTATATTAATATTGGTTATATTGGCCTAAGTAGTGGAAACATGTCATTCTAAGAAATGATAATAACAATTGTGTCTAAATATATATAGTTCACCTTAGTGTAGGTTTGAGAAATAAATATAATGTATATTTATTATTCCATATGATCATTATCAATCTTGGGAGGGAAAATGGAAACCAATGGGTTTTAGGGTGCTTTATCAAAAATCCTGGTTGGCGAGTATATAAATGGCTGACAACCAAAATCCAAGACTCTTTTGTTGGTTGTAGTATTATGTCAATTTATTCTATGGGTGATTTCCCACACACTCTCGTTACGGTCTATAATGTATTTATATTATAGTGCATGCATGTATTCTGGATGTATAATCCAAAGGATTCTAGTAGTTCAGTTATGTACGGGTTGTGACGGATTGAGGTATATAATATAATATAGAGGACGTGTTGGAATAAAAAAAGGTTATTATATGAAGGATGTGGGTGTGATTATAAGATACATGGGGTTTATTCCATAATATAGATTCTTAGGAGTGTTCAGAACATTTTATTTATGGATGATATGAAGTCTTAGGATGAGTGACATTAGGGCATTAGAATATAAAACTGGTTGGGATGTTGATGTATAGAATCCATTTAAATATACATATATATTTATCTTTATTATTAATATTTTTGTTAGATATATATATTCATTATATGGTGAGTGATATATGATGAGAGTGGGAAAGGAATAATATATCTATTTAGGTGAAAATTTTGATTCACTTATTTATTCACTAAGATTTAGTATGGTTCTTTACAATTTACATGGGAGGTACTATGGAGGATAAAACTATGTATATGTGGTTTCTTAATCCTCTATATATAAATATTTTTTCAGGTTAATTTTTTATTGTTTGTGAATTAGGTACAAATTACTAGTTTGATGAGTTGTTGAGGAGATATTAGTGCTCTTTGGTCACAATCAATGTTTTATCATATTTTCATATTCGTTTTAGTTTTATCTAGTTATACATGAAATCAAAAACAAATATTTATATTTACTCTTTATTTCATATTATTAGATGTTATTTGGTGGTTTTACACAACTTATCTCATACTTTTCAAATCATTATGAGGTAAATTCCAATATTGGGTGTGATTATATACCCTCGATTCTATTCACCAACCAATGCACTATTGGAGGTAGGCTATGGGCATCAATATATATCTTTATAAAATTTCAACCTAAGTGGAGTATATTTTGACGACGTGGGAAAGGAAAATTCAACTGTTCTAAATGAAATTAATACCAAAAAATTTTAATATAAGAATATCATATTTGATAGTGTATGTGACACACAACTCTAAGAGTAGAATAATATATAACAACCTAAGACTTCAAAATATATTAATTTTTTGAAATAATCATTATCTTCCATAGATTACATTATAGGAATGAATTATTTTAGGTTAGGATTCATGAAACACTGAGTTTATCATTCAATGAAATAAACATTGAGTTTATCCTTCATTACATGAAACACCGAGTTTAAATGAAAGAATAAATATTATTAAAATATTATTATTTAATATGACAGTTATAACCTAGATATTAGAATGTAGGGAATAAATATGATTAACCATGTTATGAATATATATATATATATATATATATATATATTATACATTTTTATTTTTAAATAATTATTAGAAATCAAATAAGAATCACTTAAGAGAAAGAGTTATGTTTTATGAAAAATATTATTTTTCTAAATGATTGTTTAATTTATATTTATTTACATTGTTTATAATTAAAATTTATAAATTTTAAAATACTTATTTGACAATTTGATTGTAATTTTTAAAACCATAATAGCATAATTATCTTGTGGTGAATTTTTTTGTGTTTTAGAAAAATATTAATTTCATGACCAATATTGAAAAATGTTGAACATTAATTTCAAACATCATTTTAATATAAGTCATTTATAAAGATAAATTAAATAGATTTCATAAACTCGACAAGATTCCCTAGTACCATGATACCTGAGTTGACATTTAAATTTTATAAAGGTTGTTCCCTATACCCATAAGCTGGAGACTAACACCTTTCATCATACAAGATAAAACATGGAATAGTTGTCCCATATAAAAAGTGATTGAAAAAGATACAATTTAGTAATTTCATAGTATACTTGAAGAGGATACTATACAATAAGTAATACTTTTATAAAATACACAATTAATTGACCACAAAAGAACATAAAAAAAGAAATAAACTACTCATGTTCCAACAAGAAAAAACACTCCAATACCAAAAGGATCAATATCAACCACCACCTTCATATGGCACAATCCCTTTTCTCAATCCTAGCAGAAATGAATTTATAAATTATCGAGGTCAAAATTAGTGTGTTTGGAAAAATCGCAGTAGGGTCTCAATAAGTGTTCAAAAAATTATTTCCATAATCAAATAAAATAAATCATACATTCAATTTTAGATACATTAGGTATGAAATTACAATTTCATATTTACAATAAAACATTCATTTCATTTGAGCTTATGGAAACATTTAAGCCAATGGGTTAATTAAAATTTTATATAAAATATGTTATATAAAATACAAAAAAAAGTGTAAAATTTTCAAAAAAGGGAATATATATAAATGTAATAATAAATATTCTAATCAGTTTGAAATTTCAATTCAATGGGATCCTCACACATCTCATATTGTTGATGAAGATAATATTCCCACAGTTCTCTTAAACACTAGTAGGAGAGGACTCATCAATATCTCAATGGGGACAAGATATGCCGAAGTAGATTTTTTAGTGTTTTAAAGAATCATTACACTTCTAGGGTATTACTATTGTAGTTTGATCCCTAAATAAATCATTGACTACCCAGACTCACAAGTTATCAAATAATAAAATAATAATTGGAAATCCATTTCCAAATTTTTTAATATACTATCACCATATTAAAAAATTCAATATGCAAATTTAACTATAAAATACAAAAAAAAATGATTTTAATAAATACACTCCCTTCAAGATAAAACCAATCATAAGTTATTATCAAATAAATTTGATCTATTCTTATCAAAATCAGTTTACCTATCAATTTTCATAAATTCCATTAAATTCAAATCACACCATAATTTATAATTTCATCAAAATTGTGGGGTTTTCTTAAAAATAAAATTCCAATATAATTTAAAATCCCAATTCTCCTTGAATTCATTTTTCATAAATAAATTGAAATAAAATTTATTTTAAATCACAAAAATAAAGGGTTTATATAATGGGAAATATCACAAAACCATGTGCCTTAACACGGAGATCACATGTCACGATACCCACAACATGGAAAATATATGATAAATGATAGAGATGAATATAATGGAATAAAACGAAGATTAATTACCCAAAAAAATTATTTTATATCCATATAAAACATAATTATCTATAAAACCCTATGTAGAAGAGATATAGGGAGTGGGAGGGAAGTAATAATATAATAACTCTCTCCATGGAGGAATTGAATAACATTCGTCATCCTTCAATCCTTAGTTTCGAGGATATACAATGAGATATTGGGATATCCATTGACCTATAAAGACATCCAATATTATGTTTGGGTAGAGTGGATGATATAATATGTGTTAGATAATTTTTACATAAATTTTATGATATAAAAAGATCCATGCACATGGGTCCCTAGATAGGGCCATACTGTTTTTCAAACCATGATCCCAAAAGTTGGACACCTCTATGGGGGATCATGGTTACTAATATGTGGCTTTCATGGTTTTTCAAAAACAATCCATCTGTGAAAACCCACACTATTTGGGTTTTTATTGTTTACTTTGGGTTTGTGAATTGTTTAGGAAAGTCTTGTGCCAAACATGTATAGACTAAGATCCCCAAAAAAATTAAAATAAATTATCCCAAGAACCCATAAATGAAAAAAACCAATTTATGATAAAAATAGGGGGTAAGGAGTACATAATAGTTGCAACATGATATTATAAAATACCTTCCCTATAAACATTATGACCACTTAATTCATTTCATGAAGATTAAATGAAAAATAGAGGAGGTCACTTATATCTAATCAGTTTCCAATATCTATCCAAAGTCTCATAATTATCATAACGGTTCTACCATAGCACTCTTACCAATGGTATCTTCCTCCCATTAGGTACCTTGGTTTCAAGATCAACTATCTTGAGAGGGTTCTAAATCATGGTAAAATGAATATTGACATCAAAATAAATACATTTCATAAAATTAGATGGATCAGAAAGATTATATCTCAACTATAATAAATGGAACATTTTATGTATTCATTTAAACTACAGAGGAAGTGAAAATAGTATGAAATATTCCCCACATACTCAAAACCTCAAAAGGTCTCACAAAATTGGAAGTAATCTTCCCTCTATTCCCAAGCCATTGATGACCCATGTTTTTTGAAACTCTAATGAACACTTGATCTCCAAGGGAAACCTCCAACGGTCTATGGCGATGATCATAAAAATAATTATACATGATCTATGCCATAAAAATCCTCTAAAAATCAACTGAATTTATTATTTCATCTCTTGAACCAACCATGGTCCAACCATGGAACAGTCACTGATCTTTGACCAATGAATTTTTTTTACCGCATTATCCTTACAAGGTCTCAAAATTATCTATTCTAATAATGGATTTATAACTATATTTATAAGAAAATTCAACTACCCCTAAAATTTATCCCAAGAACCACTAAATTCAAGATTTTATAAACAAATAATATTCTCATGAACTTTTATATCCCTTTCTATTTGGCCATCCATATGCAGATAGTATCCCATAATGAAATATACCCAAGATCCCAGTTCCCACACAAGGCCTCCCAAAAAGGGATAAGTAAAATTTTGTTAAATAATAGAGACTGTAGAAAATAGAACTCTATAAAACTGAAAAATTCCCTTCACATAGTGATTTATGATCTCATCGTCCTAGGTTGTATCATGTACTGGTAAAAAGTTTACCAATTTATTCAGCATATAAATCAAATCCCATATATAATTCTTCTTTCTATGGGTACATTTAAGCCCAACAATAATATCAATATAAATATCATACCACATTCATGTCAGATATGAATGAAGGTGAATCAAAATCAAAAGAATCTGGTTCTCGGCATTGATATGTTGTCATGTATTACAATGAGATATTGAATTATCAAATGTCATATCTCATAATTGAACATAAGAATCATTTTTTCATATCATATAACATCTTCATGTTTATTGGGTTCACTTTGCACTCGGATATTTTAAATTCCACAATAAAAAAATTTCACACCACTGATGACACAACAACAAAATAATGAAATCATTGGATATGATTCAGGGACAATGAACACTCATAAACGGTCTTCCCACTATAAAGAGTGTCTCTGATTATATGAAATTGATCATCAAGATGTTGTTAGCAAACAATATTCTCATTAATTGAGGAGTTAAAGTAAATATATTTTATGTAAACCTCATACCCTAATTCTTAAAATCCAATATGAAATTTTTAAAAATGATCCATAAAGTTACACTCTTTAGAAGATTATATCAGGAAGAAGGTTGAATTTTTCCTGATCGGAGAATCTACAACAAAATTATATTTCCCTAGGGTATAATAGTTTTCAAATTCAAGTGATTATATGTAATTCAATTAATGCCTTTTTTAGAGAATCAAATATTTTCTGAGAAGATTTATTTTCTGATTTTATGGTCTATAAATATTTAAGACCATTCTATTAATAGGTAATGCCACCAACTCATAGGTGAGTTTATTACTTCTATGAGTTCAATGTTATGGGTTGAGTAATTCATCTCATTTTTTAAAATCTTCCGTGATACACAATAAATAACCCGATGGCCTTGAATAAGAACAAAAATCAAAACCAAACCTGATTCACCAAAAAAGAGAATGTATCCAAGCACAACCTCTACAAGATATTACACCATAATAGAAAAAAATATTATTATGCTCAAAAAAATTACTCTACCATTTCATATCCAGATAAAACTTTACTACCTCTTATGTTATTGTGGTCATTAGAGAATCCATACTTGAGAAATACTTTACAAACCACCTATTATATCCATATAAACCTAAGAATATCAAAATCATGAAAACATTGTGTGGTTGATCCCATGCCATAATAGATTACACCTTATTGGAATCAATTATGATACCCTTTTCTGACACCATGTTCCCCAAAGAAATAAGTTCAAAAATCATGAAATCATATTTCTATGTCTTGGTATAATGATAGTGATTTCGCAACAATTCATGAACTGGTCACATATAATGCACACGATCCTCCTTTTATAATAAGAAAAAAATGATATAATCCAATAAGTAAATCAAGTATGTTTCCAGACAGTCGTTGAATATCCTACTGATAAAATTCATAAATATAGTAGGATAATTTGTGAAGAAAAGTGGAACAAAATAGTATTTATAATGGCTATACTTACTCCGAATGGAGCTTTTCTGAATGTCTGATTCAATGTATCTCAACTATCAAAGACAAATTTCAGAAAACCACTATGTCCCTTTCAACTATTCAAATGGTCCAATAATCCATATAAACCCATACTTTTTCTTTAATATAACTCTATTGATATTTCTATCATCAAAACAAAGAAATGTTGTTCTACTATCTATCATATCAAAGAGAATAGGGTCAACCCAAGGTGACACACTCAGTTATATGATGACTTTCTATAAAATATCAGCCAGTTGAGTCTTTAAATCATTCATCTTATGTGGTTCCTTAGAGTGAAAGGGAATGGATACCAACTGAGTACTAACAAATCAGTCAATAGGACTATCTTTATCCTTTACCTAAATGAAAACTAGAGATGTTAGTATGAAAAAATTTGGGAAATTGATGAAATATATAGGTATATCATCACTCAATTATCTCTCCTCAAGGTTAATAGAAAACACTAATACTACATTTCACACCACTGGATATGAATTTATGGCTCTACCCAACCCAAGGACCCATTTTCCTAGAATCATATGAGACACTCCACAAGGCTTCATAATGGAGACTCATCAAAAAACTAATCCAAATCATGATCCATTATAAATGGTCATATTTATCCCAAATTTAAAATTATGAGTTTTCTCATTAATAACTATAAAATTACATTTTTGATCGATCTCAAGGAAATAGGAGACGCACAAAGGATAATGAATACCCTTCACTCCCTTCATTCCATGGGATGTAGTAATATCCATCACATAAGATAAAAAATCTGTATGAACGATTAGAATATTCACAAAATGTGTTGAAATGAAAAATTACATGCAATAGTAACAAATAAATCATTCGATAATAATGATACCATTTTGAATGTACTTCTCAATAATTTTTGACTTATATTTTCTCCCTCTGGAGACTCTTCAATTATATGATGAAAATTATTTCATGATGTTTGTGGATGTAACACCTTAGTTCATGATGAATCTGATTATCCAATAGAAATTTTAGGAACTGATGATATTGTGCCACTAAATTGAAGAGATTAGATATAGAAAAATATTCTACAAGTGACATGATCATCTACAAGGACAATATAACTTGGGTTCCATAGTGAGAATCCATTTTGAGTGCCTAGGATCTCCACAATACTAGAAAGTTAGAGGGCCCCATTCATAAATTGTAGAAGTTCTAGAAGAATCCTTCTATTGAGGTCCACCGTGATACTTCTCATGATTCCTCATATCATTATAAGAACTCATAGAACTACCATGGAGAGAAAAAAGAATACCCATCAACCCTGAAATACTATCTAGAAAAACATCGCCAATCTATGATAATTCCAACACATCAACTTCTGAAGTAAAATCCATGAAAAAACTAAAATATCAATTTTCTATATCAAACTATAGTGTCTTCATATTTTCATTACCTATAATCATATTTGAAAACTGCACAAACTTAGCAAGGAGGTTTGAAAACACTGGCATGGTCCTGTTAGCCTGCTTGAGTTTGAAATAATTTACATCCTTAGACAATAACATAGACACTAGATATAATTGATCGGTGATAATAACATTGATATCATTCCACTATATTCCCTTTTGATTTTTTTTTCAACACCATTGGGTCTTTCCGTCACCTTCTAGGTCCTTCAATTATGAAGGTGGAACATTTACCACAATTGAATCAAACCTCCATATGATCTCAAACAAATTCCAAATTATCTTCAACTAATTATTGGCCTCTATAAGATCATTAGAGACCTATAATGATGGTGGATTTGGGATAAAGAAATGTAGAGCATGAATCTAGTATTCATACCTCTGAGGTTCCATAGTTGGATCCAGAATAGGCATGGGTGAAAGTGCATGTACCAGAGCATTGATAACAAATGTGAAAACCTCAATAATATTCTTGCCTATATAAGGATTTTATCACTATGGTTTATCCATATATTCCTCCTGGACTTGATTCTAACATCTTTTCAATGGAATTATACTATACAACAATGAAGCATAACATTGAATACATCATAGATTAATCAAATCCGGACTCAAACAATAGAAACTTGTAAAATGTCCCACCATATATACAAAAATGATTTGGATATCAATATATCCAAATAACAATTATGGTAAATACTAGAACTAATCCTCAATATGGATTTCCAAAACAACCCTTGGTGCGATAGGGCTCAAAATGAAGAGATCTAGCTAGTAAATCACTCACAACTACCTTTTAATTCCTGAAAACATTACTCAACTACATACTAATATCATGGAAAGTAGGTCAACCTATGCCTTCGAAACTAGTTTTGGAAAATCCATCTAGGATACCTAGGAACACTATTATATGATTCTATATTGACATAGGCAAAAAGGTGTTCCCGATGCCCATGAGTTGGTGATTATCCTCAAGCTTCATACAATATGAATCTATGAATAGTTATTCCACATATGTAGTGGAATAAAATGATAAAAGTTAGTATGCCCAAAGTAAAATCCCACAGTGGGTACCAAAAGTCAAATAGGTGTAACATAACCTATAAAGTTTATCACTAATGTACCTGAAGAAAAAATAAACAAATCAAGTTAAAATAATACATACCTTAACAAACCCTAATGGATTAACAATAAACAACACCAACATGTGGAAATGTCCCTTTAATCGAACAAGGAAGAAGGAAATCTACCAATGTTTGAAGGAAGAAGTAGGTTCTGACATAAAAGGCCAGAAGTGTCTCACCAAGTCATCCATAAATAATTACATAAAAAATTAAGCCAAATCATTCATTCAATTTCCAATAAATACAGATAAAGGTACATTGAATATTTAAATAAAAACCTATTTTTCATTTAAATTTAGGGAAAAATTTGAGCCATTTTCTCAAAAAACATTTTAAATAAAAATGGTCATATGAAATACTAACCATGAGTAAAAATGTTTCACAGACATTTCACATATATATAAAAGTAATCAAAAACACACACATGGTTATATTCCAAGAGGTATGAAATTTCCTAGAAATAAGATCCTCTAACATATCAAATTGGTGATCATGGAATGTGAACACACATCCTGTAAAACTGGATGTAGTAGATTAATAAATATCCAACTAGGCTTAAGATCTACAAAATTAGGTGTTTTTTAGAGTTTTAAAGAATTAATTTGTTTTAATGGAATTTCCATCATATAATTTCTTTCCCAAATATCCAACAAAATACTCGTTCTAACGTGTATTCAAAAAATCAAAAAATAGTTTGGAAATTTATTCAAAACTGTTTAAAATGTAATCACCCCGTATCAAATTTCAATATTCCCAGTTTACCATAAAAACTAAAATAAGTATTTATAAAAAAATTAGTACTTTAATGATAGAACCAATAATATGTTCTTATCAACTCAATTAATTAAATGTTTATCAGAATAAAATCAAAAATCAAATTCAAAAAATTACATAAAATATAAATCATATCCTAATTTCAAATTCCCATGGAACATGGGGTGTCCCCCAAATCAATTACAATATAATTTCAAATCCAAATTCACCAAGAATTACTTTTTCATAACAAAATTGAAAAAAAATATAATTTAAATCAATAAAATTAAGGGATTATGACACAGAAATCTCATGGAACCCAATACCTTCCCATGATGATCACATATCACAACACCCATAATGGTCTAAACCCATGATGAACGATGAAAATAGTTACTAGGGAATCTAAATAAGATATAAAATCCAATAAATACAGTTAATATCCACCAATAATATGATGATCTAACAACCCACATGAAAGAGAGATATAGGGTGTGGTAGAGAAGGAAAAATAGAACAGCTCATACTAGAGAGGAATAAAATAACAATCTTCAAGCCTCAATCCCTTATAAAATATGGTTGGAGGAGAAAAAATGGATTTAAGGTGACCTCCAAATACCTAATAAGACTTCCGACCCATTTTTTGTGTTAAAAGGGCTGTAAAATGTGGGCATGGGAATTTGCAATTAAATTTTGTGAAATTACAAAGTCTACATGGATGACTTATTATAGGGGGTTATACAGTTTTAAAAACTGTGCACCCCTCTAAAGGTGTTCACAATTCCTAATAGGTAAGAATGTGGTTTTCAATAATTTTTTAGCCATTTACCCCAGATATTTCATTTTTCATAGTTTACCATAGGCTAGAGCATTGTTTTGGAAAACTATATTCCCACTATTTATAGACCTAGATCCCTCTATGATTTAAAAAAGTTCTCCCAAAGAACCCCAAAATAATAACAAACCAAATCATGATCCATAGATTGGTTAAAAAGAACCAAAAAAATTAAAATGATGTTAAAATATTTAATTTCGTTTAAATTAAAATTATTTTATTTATACATAAATTAATCCAATCTAGGATATTGGTATCATTTTACTATTAAATTTTTATATAAAAACATTATAAACTTTTTCAAATTTTCTCTTTGTGAATTCAATTTTTCATTACATCTTTAAAATGATTTGAAATTATTTTTTTTTAATAAGAGTTAAATTATGAAAAAAAAAAGATTACATATTTGGAATAAGAATAATTAATAATTTCAAATAAGTTAAACATAATATTTTACCAAAATAAATAGTGAATTATCAAAATTAATTATCTCGGTTAAGGTAAAAATGGATATACTATGGGATAGAACTAAAAGATAGGGGTTAAAATAACCCAAAAACATGTTAAGATCAAGAATTTCATGAAATATATACATATTATCATTCCCAAGATAGAATCTTAGGATATTTTGAACCATTTTACATGTGAATTACTTTAACATTTTCTATTCTTTGGGAAAATTTTCATATAATTTCAAAGAGGGTTCTCTTTCCCCACTTATAAAAGGGAACCCCCACCCCCCCTCCGCACATCTTCACACCAATGATGCCCTTTGGATCCTCCAACCCATTCCCAATAATCTACCCAATATCTTTTTCTATATTGTATAGCATCTATTCCTCCCAAAATAACATCCCTAGGGTCTTTATAGGGATATCTAAAGGATGTTTCTCTAAGTAAAGGTAATTATCTAAACAAATATCTTTCATTTAATATGAACCTTTTCCACATTAAATTGTGTCATAAAAATAACAATTGTATCTACTATATCCTTAGATGTTTTTAATTTGATGGAATAATAATTATACATCTATACTTCCATCAAATTGGTTAAGAAACCATCATCTATTTGTACAATAGAGTACAATATCACGATTCAATGTCATTAATTTTTCCATTATCACTTATAATGGATTGATATAATAACTTAATTATGACAATTATATAATACATATGTTATTACTACAATCGTATAATTTTAATATCATATATATGTTTTTATGTTCCATTCCATTTTAAATATGATAACATCTCTCTTGTGTACAGCAGACTACCACATCATGAAGTGATGTGATTAATTTTTACATAATGTATATATGTAATATAATAAGGTCAAAATTAATGAATATGTGTGATATATATTAATTTATATTGACTCTAGAATTTTAATATAACTCCCACTTCTTAAACCTTACACTCATTTAGTGGCGGGACTCATTTTCCATTTTCCACATTCATAAATGATCGTAATAATTTATCTACTAAGTATGATGTATTTATAATTGATATAGTTTAGGATATTATGGATATATATTATATTAAAATGAACCAGAAGTTTTATGAAAAAATTTGTTTTATAAAGAAAGAAAATTATCACCCGAAATAGAGAAAATAATGATTTATTATTAAGAAATTGGTGGTAAATTTTATTAAAAGGATCACATAAGATATTATAAAAAAAATATTGTCATGGTGTAAGTATATTAAATTTTAAAAGTCAATATAAATGATTTTATATAATACTCCATCATTAAGAAGCACGGGATATGGGATTCCTTTACTCAATTGGTTTTTATTTGGTTGAACATAGACTTCAAAGATTATGCAATTCTAAGATTATTTGTATAGTGTTTATTGACTACCAGATTTTTGTATTTCCATATGTTTTATTTTTAATTATATTTTAAACACATTAATTATTCATTTAATAATTCTCACTTCAACCTTTTGACCATTATAATGGTTTATTTCATAATCTCATTCTAATGGAGATTGTTAATTTTAAATTTTTCGGGGTATATTATTTGATGATTTATTTATAAACCAATTTAATTTTCTTATATGATGGATATGCATGATATTTTTATCTTATATTATCATTTTACTAATCATTGATACTTAAAATAATTGAAAAATTATTTTAGGAAAATCCAAATTTATTTCCCACTTTTGCAAGATATCTATTATATTCAAACACTATTTTTAAAAAAATATTTAAAAACGTATTTTTATACTTTTCAAAATTATTCATTAAATACATGTTTTTTGATATTTTTTCTTTTTAGAAAAGTTCTTCAAATGAATATTCATATCTTTTTTAAATCAACTATTTATTTTGATTTTAATGAAAAATTGAAAGGAATCATTGTTTTACCCTGTACTTCGTTAATGGAATTTTCATCTTTTATGATCAATCAATTATTTTAAAACAACATTTATAATATTAAAAAATTATTTTAATTTTTCTAATTTTTTTTAAAATATATTTTTAAAAATTAATAGTTTATATTCCTAAATAATATTTTCATGATTTTTTTATTGTATTTATATTCATCACTGACCAAAACTATTCCTGATTACACAAATATGTATATTTTGTGTTGATACCATCATTATTATTAATTTTAGGGATCTATGATCAATTTGACTAAGTATATATAGTCAAATTACCTTCCATGATTCATTTTTTTCATTAACATTGTATTGAATTATCCACATTCATGTGGATATTAATGTACCTCTATATATCCATATTATTTATCAGGGATATGTTTAATGATTAAACTTTGTATTATTTCTATATACCTTGTTATAGAATTAATGTTATTTGATTAGCTATAGAAATATTGATAAATTTATTTTCATTTAATAAAAAATATATTTTATGATGAGGAATTTTTATTCAAGAATTAAATTCATTAATTAATATGTGATGAATTATTTTGACATGAAATGACTTATGGGCCACTTATATTTTTCCCCATATGCGTTGACATGTTTCTTGAGACAAAGTCATTTGAGCCAAAACCTTTGTGTTTGTACCTTGTTATTTTAAACTATACTATAAAATTCATTGACAGTTGAAGTGTTTATCGGTAATATGAATCTGATAGTTCACATTAGTTCTAAATGATCTTGGTAATGATCTTGATTATTGAGTCATCATGTGATAATGTCGGGATGTACAATAATTTATAATTTTCATTATTATTTGTTTTTATTTTCCATTATATTTTCACAATGATATTATCCTTGAATAAATTTCAGTCATAATTTATTATTTAAATGGAATGATTTTAGTTATTAACCATAGAATAATAATTATTCCTTAATTATTCATGAAATCACGTTATTTAAATAGAATATTAAATCAGTCATTTACTTTTCTATATTCATTATTATTTACTGATTCATGTTTTCTTTCATGGCATATAACCCTTACAAAAAAATATTATCTCATCCTTATTATATTTCCATTCTCAAAAATCCATGATGTGTACTATGATTGATATACATAGATATTCTTGATGGAGTATATTTATTCTCAAAAATAAAATGATTTTTTTTTCAAATGTACGGAATAAATCAATTATTCATCTATATTACCAAGAAAATAAAATTTTGGTTCATTCATGATGTAATTCATTGTATAATATGACAATATAATATTGTAGACACCATATCTAGGATTTTAAGGTTATGCTCTATACAGTTAGTATCATGGAATGCTTATTATAAAAATTGGGAATTAGATTAAAGAAATGACCTAACCTGAATGGCCTGAAGGCCTTCATTTTTATTGATTTCGGATAACCCCCTTTCAAGGGATGAGGGGGAAACCTTAAAAGTATGAGGATTTTTATAGAAATAATTTTTTTCTCTTGATACTACAATTGGATATGAATTTGGTATAGAGGTACATAGGGGTGATACCTCCAAAAAGTGCACATTGGACTTGAACGGATGATCAATTGGTGAATAATAACAATAATTACTACAAATTTGGATTCACAATCATATGATAAAATCTTAGGAAAATAAAAATTTTCATTGTAATTTATTATGAATTATTTGAAAATAATTATATCACCATTAAATCTATGTTTATGGTGATCAGATTGGTTGTTACTAAATTTTCAAATTCTTTTTTATTTCACTAGTATTTTGATTATTAATTATGTTTCATATTTATATGATCTAATCTAATGAATTTATCTATTTATAAAACATTCCTTTCAGAAATAATAGGAATATCATTAATAAACATAAACCAAAAAGAATGAATAATCATTTATTTGATGGGATTAATCAAATATTTTTAAGGTAACTACTCTACCAAACATTATATTCATATAAGAAAAAAGTATCATGTTCTAAAAAGATAGTGTAATAATTATCTAAGAATTATTAATTTATATGGAATAATGATAATAGATGAATGGTTGGGGAAAAGACGGAACAATTAGAGTAACGGTAGGGAAGATTTCACAAAATGTGATAATTGTGGAAACAAACACCTTTTTATTTTCTTAATGGAATGGGAGTTCTCTATATGTGTTGAAGGAATGTCCATAGTTTTTTCTGAATGGGTAATAAAAATGTTTCTTATGTACAATGCATCATCGGTGAGGTTATGGGGCACTATAAAAATCAATGTCTCAAGAATGAAAAGAATATTCCTGAAAATAAGACATTGGATTATGGTCAATATTAATATATTACTAAATATGAAGGGAAAGGATTAATGTTATTACATTTTTATTGATTATTTATTTCATTTCAGTACATTTTCAATGATATCTTGGATAAAGGAATTATTAAATACATTAGAAATGTACTGAAATACCTTTTAACTGAGGATTTTAAAATATATGTTGAATAATACCAATGAAGAATACAAATTATTCAGATCAAAGTTTAACATCATAAAAAACCAATTATTGAGAAACTTATAACACTAAATATACTCATAATACTGAGATAATGATGTTGTTATAAATATATGGTTGATATGGATAAATAAATTAATATACTATTGATTACCTTGGAAATTAGTAATGTCTTTTTGATAAATTGGTTTATGATATTATTGATGTAGTTTATAGTAGTTTTAGATTTATGGAATGTATTAAATAATCTATGATTTACTGAATGAATAAGGAATCATGAATGTTTTAAATATGGTTTTATTTAAATTAATGTTATAACCATGTTTTAAAAGAATACATGATAAATTAATTAACATGTTTTGTATGTGGTGATTAAGAGATACAATATATTGTTTTCATTATTAATGAGACTTTAAATTTCAAACTTTAATTATGTTTTCTCTAATGTATAGGATATTAATATTTTGGATGTCTCATAATGGTAACCCTTTCTAAAAAGGTTTAATTTAAACATTGGATGAGTTTATAGAGAGTAATGTATTTCATCCTCATATAGATATTTATGTATATTGGAAAGCCTATGAAAACAAATTTTTATTTCTAATAATAATAGACCAAAGGAATTACAAACCATTCTATTATAGATATTACGATGTGTTAACACTTACTTTTAGTGTAACAAGCACTATAATTAAATTATTATATCTTTATTTCTTGGACTAAGTGATGAAGGGTAAACTGATTGAAGGAAAAAAAGATCTAGTTGTGTCTCTAAAATAAAAATATATGAATTATGTGTAATTAATTATAATCATTGACTATAAAATAATTCCTCTAATCTATAAAAATGATTAAAAAAAGGTTCCTTTTATCTCTATTTTTAATTATATCAATTACCATTTTCAAACCTCTGATTTATGGTTTTGAGGTCATTTACTTCCTCCTGAATATGTTCTTTATCACTCTCCATTATTATTTGGGTCGTAATAATATCATCTAAGTCTATGTTTACATTCCCCAACTATGTTTTATTATTTGGAATATTAGTTATCTATTATTCCATATGATATGTATAATCCCCTTCCTCTCTTATTAATAGAATATTTTATTATCTCTTTTTACTATGTAGGTTTTCAACAAAAGTATTCTTATATATCCAATCCTTGATTATTAGAAACATTTTTAAATTATAATTATGTAATTTTTTTATTTAGTGTATAATGTAACACCCCAAAATCCATAAATATGAATATTATTTATAGTAGTGCAAGCAACACAAAACACCTTTCTTAAGGAAAAACATAAAACTAGGAAAATTTACAATATATTTAATTTTAAAAAAAATTATGCTATTCAGGATCATGAAATAAATTTAAAACTGAGAATATATTTCATTATGTGAATCACTAATTTTATATTTCCTTATATGAAACACTGAGTTAATCATGCATTACATGCAACATGGATTTTAATCAAAAGATGATATATTATTAAAATATTTTCATATAATATGACAGTTATCACATTGATTATATAATAGAGGGTATGAAAAGGATTAAATAAATTATAAAAATATAAAATTTAATTATATTAATTTGATTTTCATTTATGATAAATAAAACAAAAAACATTTAAAAATAAAGGAATTTTTTTTTGGAAAAAATATTATTTATCTAAAAGTTTTTTCATCATATTCTCCACTGATAAATTAGAATAAATTTTCAACACATTTGGAATTATTATTTTAAAATTAAAAACAATTGAAATTGTAATACCAAATTAAATAAAGGTGTATTTTTGATAATTTTCAAAAAAGATGCATATTTTGATAAATATTGATCAATACCTGATTTTTATTGAAAACCACATTTTTTTAAATTAGTTTTAAAAAATATTATATTTTAAATTGGTTTTAAAGTAAAATTAATTATGTTACATGCTATTTAATCTAATTAAGGTCATTATAATCATTTTAATGTTGAATTTTTAAAGAAAAAAATTGTAACCTTTTGAATATTTTCATTTTTAAAACTCACTTTCTCTTCACATTTAGGGGATTAATTTAAAACTAAAATTTTCACTATTGTGAATTGAATTTTGAAAAATTTATTCCATTTTTAAATAATCATAATTTATATTTTATTATAATTTCATCTAAATTTTTTTTTCTAAATCTAATATGGAAAACAATAAAAATTAATTACCATAGATATGGTAAAAATGGATTTATAGTCAGGTAACACCGAAAGGATAAGTGTTAAAATGACCTACCAACCTATTAAAATACTAATTTATAGACATATTTCGATATTATACATAAAAATTTCTAATATATGTCAATTTTTAACTATATTTCATGTAAATTACATTAATATTTTGAAATTGTTTTGGATATTTCCCTGTAATTTCCACTAGGTTTCACATCCTGACTTATAATTTAGAAATACCTCTAAAATATATTTCACCACCAAGACATTTGGATCAAAAAAACTCTAATAAATTATCCCCCCAACAACTTCAGTTACATTATATAGATATTATGCCTATAAAAATATCATCCTAGGGTGTTTGTGTAGAGATCCAAAGGAGGTCTCACTTAGAGAAAGTAATTATCCTAATAATGATATTTAATTTTATTTATTCATTTTACAACATATGTTATGTCTTAAAAATTATAATAAAATAATACTATTATCATAAATATTCAGAACTATTATTATATTGATGTAATAATAAATATCCCTCTACAATTTAATCAAATGTGTTATAAAATCTTCATTTTAGTGTATGACATACTACAGCCTCCCGAACTGATGTCATTCATTTTCAATTACCACACCTCATGGTGAGAAACAATTATCACATTACCAAAGTTGTATTATATTTATTATATTGTTAAACATCTTTAATTTTCATATAATATATTCCTTTTTATGTACCATTCCATTTTAAATTTGATAATTTCATTCATTTGTATGGTGTATTACTATCTTTAGGAGCGATGTGATTCCACTACAATTACACTTTACATGGTCTATTATAAAGTTAAAGTTAATGAATATATATGAAATATATGATATGTGGTTTTTTATTTAATCTTAATATATCACTTACTTCATAACCCATTCACTCATTAATGGAATGATATCTTCGCTTATTCATATGTACAACCTACCATCTCTACAAGGTGATGTGATATATCTTCCATCTTAAATATTTTAAATTTAATATATTAATTTATATATAGTTTAAATATGTTATTAATGACATTAACATCATTATTTAGATAATTTTTATATATATTATGAATATTAACCAAAAATTTTATTATAAAACGTCCATTGGAATGCAAGGAAATTAAAACTCGAAATTTAGAAAATAATGAAATACCCTTAATAGGTAGTATAATTTTTTAAAATGATCTCATATGATATTATAAATATAAATAATATTTCTAAGATAATAACATGTTTAAAATAACAATATTTGAGGTTAATGAATGTTCAATCAAAAGTAATCATGATGTAATAGATTTCCTAATCCAATTATTATTCAATGGTTTAAACTTCTAATTCATAGATCTTGTTATTATAAGATTATGTGTATAATGAATTTTGATCATCTTACCTTTTATTTACAAATTAATTATGTGTATTTAATGTTTTAAAACATAATATATTCATTTATTAATTCTGACATAATTGTTATGAGCATTTAATGGTTTGTTTCACAATATCATTCTAATCAAGATTATTTATTTTTAAATATTAGTAGAAGAAAATTACTTGACCAAATCCAAAAATACCGATTTAATTTTCTTATCCTCGGGTTATTCATGATATTTTCTTTTAATAGTATATTATTTCCACTTTTTGGTATTTAAAATAATTTAAAATTTGTTTCTATGAAAATCTTACATCATTTCCCTCTTTAAAAAAATAAATTTTATTTCAAAATGTTGTTTTATAAATATTTTTTTAAAAATGATTTATCCTTTTCCAAATTATTCATTGAATACAATTATATCTAATTTTTGTTTTTAGAAAAAAAATTAAAATGTATATTTTGGACATTTTCTATAAAATTCATGTTTTTCTATTACATAAAAAGTAAAAAAAGAAGCATTATTTTAAATTGTCAAAGTGGAACATAAAATTTATCCTTCATGACCGCTTAAATATGATAAAAAAATAATTTTCTATTTAAAAAATATTTTTTATCGAAAATTATTTTCAATTATTAGGGAAATTTTATTTTTAAAATCGATTCCCACAAATGAAATGGATGTTTTCCCGAAGACTGATTTTAAAATATTTTAATAGTATATCTATTCATTATAAAACCATTTAGTATTACTCCAACGGGTTTATTTTGTATTGATATGATACTTATTCCTCTTATATTAGGTTGATCATAATTTTGACAAAGAAATATATTGACATTCACTTTCATAGTTTATTTATTTTTTTATTAACGTTCACTTTACGTATTCTATTTATTTTGAAAGTTAATTTTACAATAAAGTTATATATTATTTATCTTGGATATGTTTATTTATAAAAAGATATATCATTTATAAATATGATGTTCTTCACTGAATTTTATTTAATTAACTAGGGAAATACTGATAAATACAAATATGTTACTAAAAATGGATACATGATGATGAACTTAATTGTTTCAAGAAAAAAATTTATTATTAAATATATGAAAAATGATTTCAATTTTAATTTATGGGTGGGACATGAATTTTATATATCTCCTTGATTCAACGAAAAGTATGAGGAGAGAAAATAATTTGTAAAAAAACCCAATTAGTGTACACCTAGAAGTTTGATAATTCCAAGTGAATAGTCTGATTAATAGAAGTAAAATGGGATAACCCAATTCATTTGTACACATTATTATTAATACATCATTTTAATGGTATTTATATTAGAGTTATCATACACTTGATACATGACATCTAATAATGTCCAATTTTCATCATTAATATTTGTTTTTATTTTCCATGATATTTTCACAATGATATTATCTCTAGATACATTTCATTCCCATTTTCTTGATTAAATGGTATATGTTTTTAATTATTTACCATTAAATATTATTTATGAGTTATATATTCTTGTAGTCATGTTATTTTAATGGAATATTTGGCCCTAATTTTTTCATCATGTCTTGACTTTCCAATTTCTTCATTATTCAGTTCATTTACTAGGAGATTTATTTTATTGAATTAGAAATATTATTAATAAACTATTTGATAAAATTTTTATTATAAAATTTTTATTCTCCTACATATGATTCTCTATAATTTTTTTATTTATTTTGGGATATTTAATTATAAATATATTATTTTATTTATTTTAATGTTTTAAATACAAATTATTCAAATAATTTATTTAATACTGATTTTGAGTCATTTTGATATATATTTGATTCTATAATTTATAAATATATTTTTTCATATATTAGTATAATTATTTTATCATTTTAACCATGCAAAATTTTCAAATTATGTTAATTAAATATTTTTATTTAACTAAATTATAATACTGAATTTATTTAACAGTTATATCTAATACATTAATGATTGGAAAGAGATAATTAAAACACAAATTAATGATGTGTAATTCATTACATGTTTTTACAGTGAAAAGGAGAGATCATTAAACACACCTAAGGATAATATAGAAACAATAAAACAATGTTTTCTATGTTACCATCAAAAAACGTTGAATGAATTTTTTTCATATAATTAAAAAAACTATCTACCATAAATGTAAACTATGTAACATCTTTAAAAAGTGGAAATAAAATTAAACTTTTTTTATGCATAATAAAACCTCAAGAGATATCATATAAAGTGTTGTGATACACTATTGTAGATGGAAAAGAATTATTATATAAAATTTGTTTACAAAACACTAATAAAACTAGAATCCAAAATGAAATGAAAAACCTCAATTTAAAATAACCGAAATGGAAAACAAACCTATAATAATTAATAACACTTCATTTTATGTAAATTGTTTTATTGAAATATTATCTTCTCAATATGAAACAATAATAAATATGTTTTTAAGTAATATAATCCTTATATTGTATAACAATATGGATATAACATTTTAATTCATTTCCCATGTAGTGACCAATCATGTATATGTGTTCCAAAAGTACATGAAAACATTCACAATTTTTCATATTTTTATTTACCACTGAAAAATAAATGGTTTAAAGGAAAACATAAAAAATAAGTGATGTCATAAAATCTAGAGAGTGAAATTGGTTAATATCCTAAAAAAATAATACCATTAAATAATGAGTAACATCAACGGATTTTGAAATAGAAGAAAACCAATTTAATAAAAGATAAATTATTTTCATAAGTAATAAAGAATAAATACACCTAAAATTTGGGGACACATTTATGATTTTTTTTAAAAGGAGTCATAAATTCCTTTAATAAATTATGATTATTTCAAGAGTGTGTTTCATAAATATGACTAATGAGGAATGAAACAAAAATTGTTATTATTGAAAATGTAAAATATGTTTCCTTAATATTTTTAAAAAAGTATAATGATTAAGGAAAATGGATTTTATAAAAACATTATACTAATTATTTTTGTATAATGAATTTCATGTTTTTTTAAAAATTCCATATGAATCATAGAGTTTGATATTATAATGTCCCAAAACATAATAATTAATATGGATATTATGGAAAACGGTTCACAAATTTAAAGAAGATATAGGGTTGGGTTGTCTTATAAACCAAATTGGGAGTAAACTAGAATCCAAATTGGAAAGGATATGGTTAGAGAACATGAAAAAATAATTTAGACATGGTTTTTAATAAAATAAATATTAATTTATATTTATAGGTGAACTCATTTACCCATATGTCAATTTGTTCATACAAATATGAAATTCATATTGAGATTGTAATGAAAACCCTTTCCTTTACTCTTGTATCCAGAAAAGTACTTTCACCACATTTATATTAAACATTCATATTTGAATGATTAATTTAAAAAATAAATTCTTATATATTTAATATTATAATAATTTATGATTAAATTCATTATAAATTTAATGATAATTTTCATGATCATATATTTGTAATTATAATTTTTCTTAACTTGTTTCACAATTCGAAATTGGATCGTAATTAATGATTAAAATTTCAGCATTAACAATTTTAAAAATAAATTAAAATAATTGTATTTTAATTTTATATGCACCAACATGTTTAATTAAAGGAAAACAAGTTCATGGTTTTCGAGAATGATTTCTTTGATGTTCTTGTATTAGATAATTTAACAACATTAATGATTATCTTTAATATGATCATTAATTTTTTTTACGAAAATCTCAAAAATAAACTAATGATAATTATTATTCCATAATATCATATATATTATTAAAATATATTTTATAACTAGACATGTAATATGGTGATATATAATTAAATACAATGCACATGTAGTCCTTAGTCATGATATAACATGATCGGTATTTTCCATTTTATAATGACTCAGATGAAAGAAGAAAATATTTTCCCATAAAAATAATTAAAATTTTGTATTGTAATGACATTTTTAGAATTATTTTAGTATATAAGTATTATTTTTTGAAACTTTTTAATATAATAGTGGAATATAAATGAAAATGCATTGATTTATTATTTAAAAATACACCTCGTAAAAACTCTTTCATCCATTATAGAATGGTTTTCTGGTGAGAGTATCATGTCTAAAACCTGGGAAAAATTATTTGTGGTTTTTTATAATAGAATTATGTAAATCTAAAATGTATTTTTTTTCTAGACAAGTTGTTTGGTGAATGGATCTGTTTATGAATAAAAGTGGTATTGGATTAGTAAATACTCATATCATTTCATTTAATAAATTTTTTTAATGAAAAGTTGAGCCTAAATTTATATTAATAGAAATGGCATGAGTTTTTTCCAATATTCTTCGCATCCATAAAATCAATGGACACTATTGGTTCTATTTTAGTCTTTTTATTATTTTATTTTTAATTCCTCACATAATTTAATTTTACAATAATGAGACATATTTTAACCTCATAAATTTATTCCAATGATAATTTTTTTATCTTTTATATACTTCTAATATGATGATTCAAAATAATGTAACAATTTTATTTATAACATATTAATGTGATCGAAATTACTTCTAGAAAATAATTGTTTAATAAATAAAAATTTTATTTAGATATTAATTTTTTTATGATATGTTAGAAAACATTTTCTAAATTAAACACAAATATTTTAAATTTTTAATGTTATTTAGTAAATAAATCATTATTGAATTACAATGCTTCATAAGTTTTATGTCACATTTTCACAATAATGATTTCATAAAAGTTACAGTATTTGTGAAAACATTATTTCGTATAATTCACATATAAATCAATAATTTCAAAAAATTAATGCTTTTCATAACCTAATATTTTCTAAATTTTTAACAAAAATTATTTTAATTTTATCATATGATTTCTCAAAATTTAAATAATTTAAATTTAAAATTATAGTATAAAATATAATTATTTTTTTAAAAAAATTAAATATTAAAAATTCATATTCTTATGTTCTATTATTTATTAATTTAATTAGTATTAATATTTTTTTCATATTCAAATTGTTATTTATAATAATTTAATAAAAATATAATAATTTTATTAAAATAAAAACCTCATAGGTCATAAAAAGAAAAACATTTCAATGATCCATTTTAAGCATAAAATTGTCTAATATATATTTTTATACACTAATTGATTGTTATCAATATAATATTATTAAATTTACCTTTAATTTCATTCTACAAATATTTAAAATTTAGGTGACATCATATTATTAACCTAAATTCGATAACTATATTATAACGACTATATTTAACAATAATTTTTTTGTCTCTCTAAAATTCAACGTAGTTCATTTTGGTTCTTTGTTTCATGTAAATCATGTTATTTAGTATTATATTTAAAACAGGAAAACACATCATAAATTTATATGATTTTATATTCTTCCCCAATAAAAATATTTCTTGGTAAATATTTAATGACTCTAATGAAAACAATTGTGGGTTGTATTGTCTCATCACTTCTTCATGTTCACATGTTTCTTCATTAAACATATTCTTTATAGATTGTACCTTGACCGGGTGAGTAGTTTTTTTCACAAAAACCTTATTTAAATAATCCAAAATATACCTCATAAGTTTGTTATATGAGAGGTCATGTTTTTGTTGAACAACCTTCATGTTCAGTACTTGTGATTGATCTGACATGCACTTCCTCAAAAGTGATACGTAGAAGACATCATGTAGCAACGATATGTTTGGTGTTAGTTCTAAAAAACAATTTTTATCCCCAAAATGATCCATAGTATCTAGTGTAATGATTTATATGGGGATTAACATACCCTTCTCCCAAAATAACATAACCCTATACCAAGTGATTATTTGAAGGAACACTTTATCACCCATATAAAATTCAAAATATAAGAAAGGATTATTAGGATATGTATTATATTAGATATGTGAATAATTAATATTTTTTCTAATTGTTTTTACCTTATCTTCAAATACATGACCTTTTCCCAAGATTTACTTTTCTGTAAATTCATCATAGCATGTTAGATTTCTCCATCTCATCCCAAAGAGAGCATCATATGGTGACATTTGGATGTTCGAGTTAAAAATGATACTTTATATGAATATAACTTGAGGAAGTTATTTATTACAACTTCATTTAAATTCCATTGATTAATATCTATACTTATTATATAGAGGATTAATTTTTCTTTTATATTGAATATCATTTGAGGAATAAATTCATTGCTAAATCTTAGATCTATATCAAATCCTTAGTAATTATTCCACCCAAATATTGATTTTAATCAAGGTTATAGAGTAGATTAAATTATCGTTCTACACCATTCATTCTTTCCACATCATTTATTTGAATTTTCTCATGTTTTTCTAGTGATAAATAATATTTGTTGTAACTAAATATTTGTTAATTGGTATTTCATTTCACCACATGTCATGGCACCCATAAAAGTGTATCATTTACTTTCATATCATGTATTTGAGATATGTGAAGACTGTAAAAAATTTAATTTAAAATTACATAAAGGTTGTGGTATATTAATTAATAATTTTATTTGATAATGGTTATTTTTATAATGGAATATATTTTGGTTCACTTCTTGAACAATTTACTGAGATTTGTTACTCAATGTATCTTTAATGTATTAATAAAATATAGCCAACCATGACATCCCATGAATCCTAGATCAATATAAAAATTTAGGAGGTATGATTAATGACATGGTAGATAAAAAACATGTCTAGGTATGGTTTATATAGGACTATTCATGGGCATGATTATGTGGCCATGTATAAAAACCCACAGGAAGCATGCATGGGTGTTCACCATGAATGTACACTGGAGGATGCTCAGGGGACATTACATGGGTGTTTTATGGCCCAAAAACTAATTTTCCAATACAATCCCATACATCATCCATGAAATGGAATCATATAGAAGTAGATAGTCAGAGAGGGAGTGTTGGGTACTTCCATTAGAAAAGTCTCCATGTAATTGTTAATTGCATGAGACCTCATCATGTGACCCCCATTATAAAATCTCATAATAGTTTTAGCATCATGAAATTACTTTATATTTCACCCTTACCTAGTCTTATGACACCCTCATGTAATTTTGGGTGTCATGTTTCTTATATTCCATTGAAATTAACCCTTAGTCTATGAATTTTAGGACTCGAATCATGTTCCATTTTAATTTCCCCCTCCTCATGTGATAATTAATCATGGAAGCTCAATTACATGATGCATGCATGCATACATGATCATGAAACTCCTCTCTAGTCACATGGGATATAATCCTTTACTGTGAACATCCTTTTCATGTAAATTTTTCACATTTCTTAAATCTTGTTATCTAATCCTTCTCAAGAGTTCAGGGAAGTTGAAAATGATGGTCCACTCTTGTGTTTCTATTTTTCAAATGATCTCCAATCATGTGGTGTCCATATATGTTATTTTCAAAGTGGTATATCCTAGATCACCTTATCATGTCAGCCATATTATGTGAACATCTCTGGGCATACACCCTTCTTGGGATAGATTTCCACAATAACCATGCAGCCATGGTTTATATATATCTCTTATGGGCCATTGGTTGAACACCCCATTTATATAAGGAGTGTCAACAATGCACCGTAGTTATAAGTCTATAAATCTATAAAACCCTATATAGGATTTGATGTTTTCTCATTTTTCATGAACCCCATTTCATGGACAATCATATAATCATGTGAATTCTTAGAGGGTATGAAATCATGTGATTAATGTGACCCCATAGCCCCAAAATTGTAATTAAAACCCCAAACACAAATTAATGGAGAGATATTTATCTCATGAAATGTCCTCTATAATGCCTATATTCCATCAAATCATATTCAACAGTTCTTTCACTGTCCTCTATATTTTCTTATTTGTGGATAAAAATTAATATATCAATTTGGAATGCACATTTCTTAATATGAATAAATATTCCAATTATTTTATTTTATAGGATAAAAATAACTAATGAGTATATCATCCACCATATTATATAATTATTTGTGAAATGGGTTTATACAAGGGAATAATTCTTCATTTCTTCCCCAATCATTCCCTAAAATACTATAATTATTGATTTCCCATTTTAGGTTTAACAAGAATGATGAGTCCAAATTCAGTTTCCCTTTATTATTTAATCGTAAGTTGGTATACACCTTGTTGTGTGTCGCTAAAATCTTAAAATATTTCTAAAATATATGGTGATAACACACATGATAATTAATTATCTTCCCACATCCATCGGTGGTAGATGAATAAACTGATCTTTGAGTACTCAAATTTTCATTATAAATAGGATAAATTGAACAAAATGCCTTCAGTAATATCCTCTATATCTAATATCTATCATTTCTTTAAAAGAATTTGTATCACCCTTGAAGACCATAACACCTACATACCACATTTCAAAACACAATACTCATTTTAAAAACTTGTAAATCTTCTCTTACTGAGACATATTTTCTATTATTTTTTCAATCATACATCTCTAATGGAAACCATAGCATGTAAGCCCCATACCATGATAACTCTATAATGGGAATCCCCATTAGTGGAATAGCGGAAAATATATCCATCTTCATAAGTTTTCTACATTCTCAATGATGAATCTATGGGTAAAATTAGTGAGTTATACCAAAAAAATAAAGTGTTTTCTCAAATACAATTTGTCCAATATTCAATTATCTCTTAATTCTCACACTGAGCAAGACTCACAAGGGGTCAGTGACGATTAATGATTATACCATCAAAATCATAAAAATTAACAAACATTGGCATATTTTTAGATATATGTTAAGTTAAAAATTTTCTTTATTCCGAGGTCCATATTCCTAGTCAAATATGTTACGGGGACCTTATGTGCATAATCCCCACTAAATTTTGTAACTGGATACACTTCACTAAATATAAATATAACGAACTACATGGGTTATGATTCCTCTTCTAATAGGATATGTAGGATTCCTCATGAAGGCTGAATACTAATTGAAAAATTCTACCCACCCATAGCTATGATGATAAAATCAAGTGTGATAGGATATTTAAATAAAAATACAATTATAAATTGATAACTGGAAAATAAAAATATGTTATATAGAAAATTTTCCTCACCAACACATGGTTTCGATCATGTTATTGGCATAGGGGGTAACCTATCCTGAATCAGGACTTAATAAGGACTCATTAAAAGTTCATAAATCTACAATATATTCTATTAGAATGAAATAATTCCACCGAACATGGATTTATGAACCAAACCTCCCATCAACTCAACCAAGATGTGTTCTTAAATGTCATTTGTTTCAAAACCACAATGAACAAATAAATTGGGAAAGTAGGATCATAGAACATTAAATATGTGGGAGTCATTAGATGATTACATGAATAAATAATACTAATGGTGATGATTATGAGACATTAAAAATCCTCCAAAAATTATAAAACGGGTTACAAATATTTTATGAAACACAAATGGTAAACCTAAAAAGAATCATTCATTTTTTTTAACTCACTTATGAGTAATGGGGGGTCAATTCTCTGTCTCCCACTAGGTATTTTTTTTCTAAAATCATCCATAACAAAAATCAGGGGAGAAATAAACAATTTGAACTTTAAAACACTCTGTCAACTATGTCTACCCTTTTATGGGTAATGGGGTTGGTTTTCTATGTGATGTTGGAAATGTTTTTACATAAATCATCTAATAATTTTTTTGGTCCAAACTAAAAATGGTGAACCTAATGTGAAACTTTTATCTATGTTGAACCATTCAAAAAGGTAAATTGACCAATGCACTATCCTTTATTTTTTAGGAGATTTATCAACCATGAATATTATATATTATGTTATAGTGATAAAGTTTATATTTTCTCCCAATCAATTTTTAAATTTCCTAAAATCCAAATGGAATCACAAAATGTTCCAAAATATTCAAAGATCATTTGAAAATCAAGAAATACCAAATGAAAACATCAAAAATATTTTATAAATGAACTTACAAACCAATAATATTTCTCATCCATTATGGAATCCTTTTTCACCATTCCCCAATATACATAACCACTAACCTGACAGATCCGGTTTTGGTTTTGGAACATTATGGTCTGAGTTAACCATCGAAATTGATCTAAATTTAAAGCGGAGGTATCTAATGAAATACTCCTAGTGATAAAGACTCGTATACTATATTTACCACAGGAAGGAGAAGAGGATAATGTGGATCATGATTCCAAATAAATATTTTTTTTTGATCCAATTCATAGAGCTTAAAAATAACAACATTCCCAATAATATGGATGTTTAGGAGGAAAATATTCAGGTAAAGTGAACCACATAATAGTTATCATGGAGTTATCCCATTTTCTTGAGTCGTCATAATCATCATATCACTCCAATTCTGTCAGAAGTCACAGAAAATTTCATACATTTCACAGTCATTCTGATTAGGGAATAATGTACTAGATCCTTCTAGGGGAATCTATCCACTACAGCTTCTTGTAATTAACAAATTTCATCTCATGTTGATATATTTTCACCCTTTAGTGATACCTTGCTAAAGGATCTAAAAAAACATGATCATAACATTCCAAAAGACTCAGATTTTATAATATCTATAATTTGTGACAATAAGAATCCTTGGGAGAACTTAAGAACATAAGGATAGGGATTCATTATCTTTTTATCAAAAAACCCATATTTTATATGGTAATTTTCCCACCAATTATTATAAAGGGAACCATTCCGAAAAATAGTACAACTGGTTTCATCCCATTAAACCATAAAATTCGAACAGTCTCACCAAATAGTACACTAGGTACTGACGTAACAAACATGGTACTCCACTGAAGTGGAGAATCATAGCTCATGTGTCCCTATCAACATGATATCTAAATTCTTTTACATTATACCAAAATTATATGAGCACAGTCATAATAATAATAAGTGTTCTCTTCAATGGTCATCTAAACCACTATATGTTAACCCATATTTTTCCCCCAACATTGTAAAAATGGATTAATAATACATTTTTTTATTCTAGATAGGGAATTATCATCCTAGTTGAATATTCAATGTTCAATATTGATGAATCATATGATAAATGGAAACAACTAATTCAATCCATGGGTCTAAGTTGACACTCTTATCATCATCAACCGACACTACCATTAATGAAATAATGGGTGTCCTTTTGAATTATTCCAGTTAGCCACTTAATTATGATAAGAAAACATCGATAAAATAACTCATCACTAATATCCCAGAAGTGGAAAATTGTATCTGGGAAATATTATTGGGAATTATTTATTGACCTTTTCCCTCAGATAATGTATCGACGCACTCCCATAGATAACATTATTGTATTAATGTTCCTCATCACACAATAATGGGGGAATTATTTTATTCTGCACCCACTCATAGAGGCATGTCAAGAAAATTTACCTCCTCAACTCAAAACATATTTATGATTGAATTTTCATATTTTCAAGACCCTGAACCCACAAGGATGGAGGAATTTTCTTATTTTCTACCTAATCATTGATTGAACTCCAAACATAGTCCTACTATAAAAGGTTCTATATAGTCTCTAAGTGAGTTATATTACACCAATATATGTGATATATCAACATCATGAAATAATATTTACCCCATAAATAGAAAAAAGTAAATCCCAATAGTTTCATGCAATAGGAACTACCATAAAATTCACCCTTAGATCATCATATATGAGAACCAGAAAGATCTTTTCGGGTGAGAGAAGATGTAGAATTAAAGGAAGTATGCTCATATCCCAACATCCATGAATGATTAATGATGATATATTCTAAAGGAAACCAATTAAAATACCCATATCTCAACTTTCACAAACGAATTCTTCCAGAATATTCAAATAATGAGCATATGTATAAATCATATCCCCATCCCTCATAGATGAAGCCCATGAACATATTCTAATAAATTTTTATTATAATATTGGATATAAAAGACAAATTCAATCAAATAATTCTACCATCATATCCAATAAATATATTATATCGATGTAAATATCCCGGTGATTATTATTATGAAGGAATAATATGTTTGGGCACAAATGAGCAAGCTTCGGTGACACATTCAGTAGATGATTTAGTGATAAAATGTATTCATATTATAGTAGGTAGAGAAGCATGTACAATAATAGAATATGAATACTCTGAGTGGCCCTATATTTTTACTATTTTCTAGGTGAATTTTCTGAAAATATCGATAAAGGATGTGGAAAAATATTGGGCATATATTACCATTTTTAATGGGTGACATCAATCCAGTGTAAAAGTATCCTCGGGATAGTAACATATTACTGTCGATTAAGGATTGGGGAATTAAAATACTTTTTTTAAATGACCTAAAGAGATTAAAATATTAATGTAAAATACATCTAATGGAATACATCAATGGTACAAGACTATGATCACATTCTCATTTAGACTCAGGTTCATCAAACTAGTTGGGAAAAAAACCTTAGGAAAGGTGAATATTTTGGTTGGATAAATCTAGTTGAATAATTTGAATTCATATGATCATTATCATAATACATTCTTGTTATATGTTTTTCAACCCATTATAGAAAACCCCTTAAGGCAGGATCATATCATTACTAAAAAAGATAAACGATATATTTAAACTACTTACCTAAGGAGAATAGTATTCCATCACCCATTCCAAGGATTCTTTTGAATATTCCATTATAGAAAACATATTGTCTCATGCTCATTCCAATTAATAAATAAGGGTTTACTAGTATACTCTATAAGAGAATCAAATATTTTCAATATATTATCTCTAATTATATAGATGGTAAATTATATATTTGTAACACCTTGAGATTATGTGAAATATATATTTTTGAATTAATTTATCATTTCAATTTTTTCATCTCATGTGACACTAGATATATATATATATATATATTAAAACACCAATTCAAACATTCCTTTCACATCCACTACAAACATGGGATGTATTACATGCAATACTGACATGGCTTGCGCTACATGAAATGCCGACATGGATTTATCTGGACAAAATACTGACCTAGCTTGCGCTATAATAAATACAGGCTTGGATTTCACTTCACCCAATACCTAGTTGGATTGAACTCCCCACAACACTGATATGGCATATGTTGCATAGAACACTGATGTATCTATGAAACATCATTTTATTATTATTATTTTAAATTAGATAATTATAACCAAGTCGCTGAACATTGTAATATGAATAGTAATAAAAAATATTCAAATTTTATTTATAATTTAATATATATCTATAATATTGATAATGAAATAAAAGATTTTTTGGTAATGTCCTATGTTTCAAATTACTATTTTGTTGAATGAAATGATTTTACTGATAAAATGTATTTTATAAATATTTATCTATTAAGTTTGATAAAATAAACTTTGTTTTTAAATTTATAATTATTAAATTTTCAAAGGTTGAATTCTTGAGATTTTTCTTAGCAACGCCATTTTTTGATGAATAGTGAAAAATAATGTCCTTTTTTTAATAACTGCATTTTAGTTTAAATAATTATTAATGTTAAATTATATGATAATTTTATTTATTGTCACGTTAGATCAATTATATATATATTAATACAATTTATTTCAATGTAAATAATTTCAATTTAAAAATGAATATAAAAACATAGCAAACTTTTGATTTTTTTTCTATTTTAATAACTCCTTATTTGATCACATCTGGGGGATTAGAATTAATAATAAATTTTCCAACTCTTTGAATTGGTTTTTTAAAAGCTAATACAAATAATTTTAATCAGTATAAAATTAATATCTTAATAATACAATCCTACTTTTTCCCATGATATAATTAAAAGTGATTAAAATTAATAACTACAATTAAGGTAAAATTGATCATATTTAGGGACTAAACCTCAATATTAAGTTGATAAATGACCTATGATCTTGTCCAAAACCAATTTTATGGAAATTATTCATCCCTAATCCTTTATGTATTTACTAATTTGGGTTATATATACCTTTATTTATGTAAGAACATATGTACACCTAACTTGTTCTAAAAAATTCCAAATAAGTCATTTTCCTTCCCTATAAAAAGAAACAACCTCTACCCACTTATTCACACCTCTAAATCAGATTAGATCCATGAAAATATGATCAAAAATACCAAACATCCATAATTTCCTACTATAATCCATACCTTGAGAAAAATACAACTCAAGGAATCCTTTTGACACAAACCAAAAGGAGTTATATGATTAAGAGGTAACGTCTTCTCTCAAGCCCATTCTATTTATTTTCCTTCTCTAACCCATCTAATATATTTATTCCATTATTTTATGGAAACAAAAATATTATAAATATAATATTTTCTTTATGATAATGGTTTGACCTAATCTTACACACACCTCTATCTATTGGGTAACAAATATATTGTTCTTGTATAAGTTGAAGTATTGCTTCACAAAAAGATGATTCTTAATTTTTTCTATTAACAACTACCATAGTGTCCATTGTGATATAAAATATATTTATATGTTTAATATATTATATTTATTATTTATTTAATATTATTTATTACTTATTAACACAAATATTTAGAACTTTTATTTGGTGATTGATACGATAATTTCGTTTGAGGAACTGTGGACTACCACCCCCTCAAAGTGAATTGATTCATTCATACACTTCAAGGATTATATTAAGGATTTTTTTAGTGAATATATAAGATATATATTATATCATAAATCTAAAATAATAATCATATATATATATATTTATTTATTTATTTCATTCATTTAATATGATAAATAAAATAGAAACAATGTCCGTGCGTACATTCGACTTACCGTCTCCAAAAATGGTGTATTCCATTTCGTACATACTTATGATATAGATTATCATAATATAAATATACTAGATATATATTATATTTATATCATGATTTAAATTTTTGAATGATGGATATATTTATAATGACTAAATATATTACTAGTTGAGACACATCTAAAAAACACAGCAAATATTACCTGAAGTGAATCCTTAACACAAGATCATTAAATAGAAAGTAATTTGAGGTCATAATAAAAATATATATGGTATTATTTATTATAATATTATTTATTAATATGTTTTTAAAAAACATCAATTTATTATATAGGAATATTTTATGAGTACTAAGAGAGACAAGAGAAAAGGTAAGCAGATTTCGTCTCAATTTTTATTTATGTGAGATACATGTTATGTTCGTCATGCATTCCTTTTTGTGTGGTGTATATAATTACCATAATAGTATTATATTTTATATATATGTAATTTTATGGGTATTAATATATCAATTTATTAACCATTATTTCATGGGATAAAAGTTTTAAAATTTACCAAATCCATAGAAATGATTTTCCTAAATTTTCCACCATTGTGACTCATGTTTTTTATACCTATAAACACATTTTCAATGTGTATATAATTCAATTTTACATGTTATATCAACTATTTTCTTATTTCCATGATATTTTAATCTTCATTTAATTTAATTTTCTTACATTAATAGTATGATCCCATGTGACTAATTGGTATGACTTTATTAAAACAATCTCATAACTTTTCATGATTATTAATGAATATGCTTATTTTGAACAAATAATATGATAAATATCTCAATAAAACTTATAGAATTAATTATCCCCTATTTATTAAGATCTATCCATGTATAAGTACAATTTATCGACCCATTTTTACATTGGATAATTATTAAAAACATAGAAAAACCACGCTTTATCTCTCTCTACCATCCAAAATATGTTTATTCAAAAATTAATTTTTAAAATTTATTTAGAGTGTTTTAAAAAAAAATTTAAAATAATATTTGAAGATTAATTTCAAGTTAAAATGTTTTTAAATGTTTTTTCTTTTTTTAAAAATAAATCTTTATATTTTTTTGAAAGTTAGTATCAAGGAAAAGTTTTTCAAATTTTTTTGAAGATTTCCTTATAAGATTTCAAATTATCATTAATGAAATGGTTTCCAATAGGTTTTCAAGATTATTTAAAATGTTTTGAAATAAAATAATTTCCAAAAAATTTTCAAGTTTATTTTTTTAATTTTTCAATGTGTTTTCAAAGAAAACTAGTTTTAAAGTATTTTAAATCTTATGTTATATGTATTTGAAGAAAAAAAATTTAAATATATTTTGAAGATTATTTTATAAGTCTTAAAGTAAAAGTGTTTTAAAATTATTTCAAGTATTATTTATATGTTATAAATGTATTTTATATGAAATTAATTTTCCAATAGTTTTATGTATAAAAAATCTATTTTCAAAGGAGAAAGGATATTTTCCACAGGAAATTGTTTTTAAAGATATTTTAAAATTATTTTCTATTAAAGATGACATCCATTGATGTTACTAAAACCCACTTAGGAAAATATATTAAAATTCCATTCATATCCTATCTATGAATGGGTTATGCTTAATGTCATCGTCTTTATGAAATTTGTTTCCCTTTTATGGGTCATATTTTTATGAAATTAGATTCTGTTTAACTACTTATTCATTTGATTAAGTGATTATGAAACCTTTATCTTTTCCATAGCGTATGATATGTTTACATGTTTATGATACCCATTTAGTTGTATGGGTTAAGATATGATTGTTTATAACATTGTGAAACATGCATGTCTGATTTCACCAGGAAATGGGTGGGACATAAATCTCCCTCAAATGCATTGGGTACATATTTATATCTCATTAGATATATTAATATAGTCTTTGGAGAAATCCTTGAATACTAAGATTAACTTATGAGTGAACCATGCCTACGAAGATGGTATAAGGAGTGACCACATGATGTTAAGATGACCATGGGAGTGAACTGTGACTTCCAATATGATATGGGGAATGAACCCATGTAATGACCTATAATTTCTGTATATTTTTTTTAAATTCTTTTTGGGATAGTTACAAGACTTCAAAAATTAACGGAAGGTGATTATGTGGCTCGAAGTGCCCAAAATGATCTGACAAAAAATGCTAAGATTAAAATACTAGGCATGAGTAGTTTTCTTGAAAAAGTGTAATAACAATTAAACCGGTTCCCGGATCAGAAATACGATGGCACCATTTCGTTCAAGATTGATGGTTTACTGTAGACGTGAATTAATTTTAGTCGGCGCGTGCCTCTAGTGAGAAAACCCAAAAATGGAATAATTGTAAATAAAAAAATTAAATTTATTTATTTTATTTTCCAAATGCTTATAAATCAAAAACAGGGACTCAGATTAAAAATCTGAGACCACTAATAAACTCCTGAGGGTATTCATTTCTTAGGAACATCCTAACATTTGTTGGCATAGGCCAACCGTGAATGTTAATTTTTTGGCACAAATAATATATTTAAGTAACAATTATTTTTTGGTTAAATAATCTAACTCTTAAACAGAAACTCTAATTGGTAATCTGATAATATGGTTAAGCTCATCAGGGCATGTTCCCATTATGAAGAGACTAACCTTGACCAGCACAGGTCAAGGGTGACTGTAAGTAATTTCTGATCCTTTTGTTTGGATATGTTTAGTAAATGTGTGGGCGGTGATTTCTTATCTTTTAAACTAGTGATTTGATTAATAATACGATGGCACCATTGAATAAGTATGCTTGAGAATATCTTCAGTGAATAATTACTTCGACTGGAAAGGGTCGGACGAAAAATTTAATTTTAGGACATTACAAAAAAATAATAAAATAACACAATGAGTTATTTTATTTTGTTCTACGAAATTGTTGAGTGGTTATGGTGGGACCACTAGGTTGTTAGAACATTTAATGGATGGTTACACTTGGTTGTGTAACCACACCATTGTGAAAATTTATAGGATGATTAATTAAATTTAATAATGAACCTCATTAATTTTGCGGTGGGTTGATCTTCTCTTTTCTTCTATTTAAACAATGCCCGGGTAGGAGTTTTTAGCACTAAAGAGAGGAACCTCTGACAAAGTTCTATAAACATCTTCCACCAATATAGAATGGATCTTCGATGACTTATGGAGGATACTGTGATGAGTGAAAAAGGACGACAACATTCTCCTTCATCCGTAACAGCCTTGAATGTGGAAAATCCTTCCTCATACGTAGATACTTCAAACAAACTCGAGGTAGAGGTTATGTGCTTAATTACTCCATTTTTTTATGTTCATTAATATTATGAAAAACACAGATCAACCCATCAATGGTTTTACCTACATTTCATTCTTTCATGAGGGTGGATAATGAGGGGTTTCATTAATGGATTTCTTATAATTAAATAATCTTTCCCATGTTATAATGCTAACACTGTGTTTGTGTGATTAGCCTAATAAGGCCCGGACCCTTTGTCAATCTTGAGTTGGTTTCATTCTTCATTGGAGACTGAAAAATATGGAGGCAGGGTGAAAATTTGGGCCCCGCAGTGTAGGCACCGCCCCGGGAGGCTCGTAGGCGCATCCGAAAAAGTAATTGGACCACTGGCTCATTGATGGTGGCCCGTGGAAGCATCGCTAGTACGGCGCCAGCTGGCTAAAGTCAGCCGCAAAATGGTGGCTCTGCCCGAAGGCACCGTAGTTGACAAAGGTAAAGACGACATGGTCTGGTTGTGTCAAAGTATGGCAGTGTGTTGAGGCAGCGCACCGTAATAGAGGGCAGACACGTGGTTCGTGGGTTCCGCAGGTGATCGGTCTAGTGGGATTAGCCATGTAGTACAGTGCCATCCGGTCCCACTGCATTGAAGTCCGGAACTTCTTGGTTTTTTGGGAGGGGATCAGACCCTTGCACCCGGCCACCAGGCTGAGAGGTTCCGCGACTCGGCGGGATACGCCCAACCAGGTGGGCCGGCCCGAACCCATGTCCAAATGGGCTGGACCAGGCCCATATGAATTGGGCCGAGCCCCATCAAACCGGGCCAAGAACAGCCAAATAAATCCATTCCCGGCCATATCAGGCTGAGCCCAAGTAAACTGGGCCGAGTCCAACCCCTTCTAGACGGGTTGGGTCAGTCCGACAGGGTCAGACTGGACCCTTACCGCTTTCGGCCTAATTAAATTGAAATGGGAATATCTCCTAAAATAGACATCCATTTGAAGAAGAGTCTATAGCATAGGAACTCTTAGGAATTGTTGGTCATTTTTAGATACTCCACTTTAGTGTCAGATAAAGTTGGAGTATGGCTGGGATAGATCGATCGCGAATCCAACTAGGACCTCGGTACTAAAATGCATATAACTTACAGATCATGTGTCAGATTGGTGTGTCGTCTGTTGCATTGAACCCTTATGAAATGATGGGTATTCGGGTAACTTCGTCATGGGACTTCATGGAAGTTGTAATATAGTCGTTGGCTTGTGGAGTACATCTTCTGGAAAACATGTGTGCATAGTGTTGGAATCCAGTGGCTGGCTGTGACGTGGAGAATGAATATCGATACTGTGTGGTTCAACAGTGAGCGATCATATGTGGGAAAAAACGTAGAGATCCAGTGTGGATCATTATTGAGTAATCTTGTGTGGTTCAGCAGTAGAACCTCATGATAGAATAAGATTATCTATATTTATGACTAAATATCTATACTTCTGTATTTAAGTTATACTAGGTGTGAGATGTCTTTTGATTTGTTATTTGTGATTGAGATTATGATTTGTGGATTTTACATTGAAGAATTCTGGGAGATTATCAGGGGTCTCAGGATCCCTACTAGGTGTTTTTATACTCAGCCATGCACGGGCTTCACCCGCACTCTATTTTGTATTTTGTAGATGATGGAAAACTAAACTTAGTCGTGAGGAGTCAGGTTTGGACGGTTCTTGGAGGTGATTGACATGAACTGTACTGAGGTGACCAGTAGATGTGGAGAGCTATAGTGATTAGTTATACCTACCTTTTAGGTAGGAACCTTGGCAGATGACCTTAATGGTAGTTTTTTATTTCCTATATACTTCCATTTCAGTTGGTCTTGTATTCTGGACCCTTTACTTTTAGTACTCACTTTTAAACTCAGCGGTGGTTTTTAGTTGTGGTTGTACATTTATTCTTCTATTGTGTTTACTTGGGAATAGTGTTCTGTGACTATGTATGAATAGGTTTTTGAGGCAATGCCTTTCCATTTTAGCGATATTCCTTTTCAGTTCTAATTGCAAACCCCTAGAGATTGAGGATGGGGAAACATTTGAGGAGTTTCTTGTGGAGATAGTGGATCGACAATATTAGGTACTTCTTGGTTAGTCGATTCCTCTAGTGCATGTTTGGTGGCAGCACGGGAATATCCATGAGAAAACATTGGACCGGGAGGCTCAGATTCGTTCTTAGTACCCCAATTTGATTACATAGCCTTTATTATGGCTTTTGAGGATGAAAAAACTTACAGAGGGTAGAATGTAAAGTCCCAGAATTTCTATATTTTTTTTAATTATTTAGTATTATTACGAGTCTGAAAAAATAGAATCCATGTGATTATGGGGCTCGGAGTAACTCAAATGATCCGTCAAAAAATGATAATCTTAAAATAGCGTTTGTGAGTAGTTTTCCACGAAAAGTGGAATAACTATTAAATGGGTTCCCAGATCAGAAATTAGTGTCAAGTGTTGTGTTCAATATGGCGGGATTACTATAGGGTCAATTTAAGATTAGTCAGCTCATGCCACTAGTGAAAATACCCAAAATTGGGATAACATTTAATAAAATAATTAATTAAAATTATTTTATTTCTCAAATTCTTATAACTCACAAACTATGACTTGGATGAAAAATATGAGGCCACTAAACTCGTGAGTGTATGCTTTCTTTAGGTAGATCCTAACATTGGATGGCGCGGTCAAATAGTGGAAGTTTGTTTTTTACAACAAATAAAATAATTAAGTACGAGTTATTTTATTGTTAAAATTTATAACTCTTAAAAGGTAACTCAGATTGGAAATATGAGAGTACCTTTGAGCTCATGAAATAATTTTCCCCTTAGGAAGAGCCGATTCTCTACCAGTACGGGTCTAGGTTGATTGTTAATAATTTTGGGAACATTTCTTGTGGTACGTTCAGTAAACATACAGGCGTCGATTTTTTATATTTTGAACCGGTGATCAGATTAAAAATATAACAACACCGTTGAATCTGTAGCATCGAGATTCTCTTAAGGGAATCTTAACATCAGCCATAAAGGGCTGGATGGAAAAGTTTATATTAGGACATTATGAAAGAAAATGATAAAATAACTGAATGAGTTTTTTTAATTCTTTCATTGTAACTTTTGAGTGGTGGTAGAGAAACCACTGTGTTGTTAGACTATTAAATTGCTGGTTACACATGGTTGTGTAACTACATCATTGGGAGAATTAAAGGGTTCATTAATTAAATTTATTAATAAACGTCATTAATTGTGTGGTGGGTTGATATCCTCTTTTCTACTATTTAAACAATGATCAGGAAGGTGTTTTCTACACTAAAATGAGGAACCTCTGACTATGTGTCTAAGATGTCTTCCACCAACAAAGAATGGAGATTCGACAACCATTGGAGGATTTGATGATTATCACCAAAGGATGTGAACCTTCTCCTTCGTCCATAGAACCCTAGAGCATGGACCCTACTTCCACATCCACAAATACTTCCAACAAACTTGTGGTAGAGGGTTATGTGCTCAATTCCTTCTATTTTACCTATTCTAGAATATTATGAAAAACATGGATCAACCAACCAATAGGTTGATCCACGTTTTCTTCTTTAATGAGGGAGGAAAATGTGGGGTTTCATTTTGGGAGTTTTTATATTTAAGAAGTCATTCCCTTGTTATAACGCTAATGTGGTGTGCGCGGACCGAGCCAAATAAGGGTCGAACCCTCTGCCAATCTCGAGTTAGTGGTGTTTTTCATGGGCGATTGAGAAATATGTCGAGAAGGCAAAACATTGGGTCATGTGGTGTAGGCGCCGCCCGAGGAGGCCCATAGGCACATGCCGAAAACAAATTAGACCACCGGAGCTTCTCCAGTGGCATGAGAAATCATCAACGGCGTGGAGGAACCGGAAATTGAAGGAGGAGGCAGCCCGCTATCACTGGCTGTGAAAAGGTGGAGGTGCCTGAAGGCACCGCGGTGGAAAACGGGGTGGTTAGCCTTTACCGGCGGCGTTGGAGCATTGTAGCGCACCACGAAGGAAGGCCACTATGAAGGGAAGACCCACGGTCTGTGAGTTACAGAGGTGATCGGCCCAGCAGTACCAGCCATGTGGTGGGAATCGATCAGGCGTCGCCTCCTTGAAGTCCCAAACGGCTCATTTGTTGGGGAGTGGAGGGGACACCCGCGCCAGGCTAGCAGGTCAGGCGGTTCCACGGCTTGGCATGCCGCACCCAACCAGGTGGGCCAGGCCAAACCAATGGCCCAGCGGGCCTCACCCACAACCCAACCAAACTGGGTCGAGCCTAGCCCCATCCATAAGGGCCCAGTGGGCCAGGTCAGGTCGGTCCGACTAGACCCGGACCCCTTTCGGCCCAATTACACTGAAATGGGCATATCTCCTAAACCGGACATCCGTTTGATGAACCATATATGGAGCCAGAACCCTTATGATGAGGCAGTCATTTTGAGATACACCATTTGAATTTTGGAGAATTTTGGAGTATGGCGAGGTTGGATCGAACATGAATCCAACCTGGCCCTCGGCATAGAAATGCCAATAACTTATAGACCGAGCGTCTGATTGACACACCATCTATTGCATTAAAACCCTTGTGAAATTAATGGTAAATGGGTTACTCCTTCATGGGTATTTTTTTTATTTTGAATACGGCCAGTGGTATGTGGAATGGATCCTCTTAATAACAAGCGTGCTTAGTGAAGGAATGCAGTGGCCGGTTGGGCTGTGAAAAATGAATAGTGTTTCTGTGTGGTTCAGCACCGAGCAATCTTATATGGGTCAGCACTTAGAGATCATGTGTGGCTCAGCACCGAGTGATCATGTGGGTATTATCACTGAGATATCATGTGTAGATCAGTACCGAGCAATCCTATGTGGATCAGGACCGAGAAATCCAGTGTGGATTAGCACTGAGCGATCCTGTGTGGATGAGAACCGAGAAATTTTGTGTGGATCAACATCAAGCAATCCTGTGTGGGTTAGAATTAGATACCCATTATTGAATAAGATGATCTAGATTTATGGAAACACCTTTGTACTTCTGTATTTATGTTATACCTAGTGTGAGAAGTCTTTTTTTGGTTTGAGATTGAGATCATGCTTTGTGGATTTTCCGTTGTGGAATTCTAGGAGTCCATCGGGGGTCTCGGTGTCCCTACTGGGTATTTTTATACTCACCCCTACACGAGCTTCGTCCGTACTTTGTTGTGTCTTGTGTAGTTGACAAACATTTTGACTGCGTCTTGAGGAGTAGGGGTTTTACATTGCTTAGTGGTGATAGACAGACGGTGTACGGAGGTGACCGGTAGATATGGAGTGATGTGGTGATAATCTATACCTAACCTTTAGGTAGGAATTCTGGGGGAATACCTCAGGGGGTTTTTTTTCTTTTTTAATATATTCATTTCAATTGGGCTTATATTCTAGCCCTTTTACATTCTGTACTCACTTTTACACTCAGTTTTTGTTTTAGTTGTGGATGTACCTTTCTTCTTTCATTATGTTTACCTATGTGTAGTGTTCCCTGTCTATGTATTTATTGGTTTTGAGGAAATGCCTTTCCATTTTGGGGATGTGCCTTTTCAATGCTAGTCGTTAACCCCTTGACTATGGATGGTGCGCATAGTGTAGTCACAGAATGACCCTGGGGGATGGGTCATGACTACCAATACTACTATGAAGGTCTTGGAAACAATTCCTTAGCTACTATGGAAATCATATTATATGCTTATGTTTTTTCCACCATTCCTTATTTTTTTCCTAAGTTATTATTTCATGGATTATGTTCTTTATTTCATTTTGATTCATATCTTATGAAATTCAAATCATCATTATGATATCTAATATGTATAGTATGATCCTTAAATTTTATTCTCATATTCCATACCCTTTTATTCATTTTATTCATATGCATTTACTTTATTTACACATACCATGTATCTGAGATCAGCACATTCTAGTGTTTCCTTTCCCGGATTTATGAAGAAAGGTTTTAGGTAAATGTAATAAACTTGGATATATTTATGATATATTTTTATGATCTTACACAAGGATAGAATATTTTGTTTCCATGTTTCTATAGACAATAAACTATTACATTCCTAGGCCATGAATTTTAATAATGTACGAAATGTCCATCTTAAATGATTTAATATCATTCTGTGCCAAAAATGTGTAACTACAGTTGGTATCAATAGAAAGGCTTAGTCAACCTTTGGAATCTAGGAAATGGAAATATATTGAGATCCCCAAGTATGTTTCTAAGGATATGATTAGGGATGTATCTAAGGATAGGTATAGGGATGAGTTATCTTTTTTGAAAATATCGTGGAATTTAGGTAAGGGATAGAGTGTGTGGTTTCATAGAAATAATTCAATTTCATGATACTAAAAGTGTATTTTGATTTGGAACATATGTACCTAGGGGTAACAACTCCGAACATATTTTTTCAAGCCTTACATAGAGTAATCTGGTACAAAACAATGGGCCTTGTTGCACAATTGGTTTCACATTCCAGGGGATATGTTTTTGGAATTCACAAACTATTAACAAAACATTATGACATATTTAAATATAAGTTGTAAATAAATAACCTAGGATGAATCTACTGTGTAATAAATTATGGTAGGTCTCATGATTTAGACATATAATAAGTAGTTAATTTCATGACTATTTAGTTTTATTCTATGAAAGTAATGCACACACTATGATTCTAGTTTTATCCATTTGAGGGAACCAGAAGGAATTTGATTAATATTGAATGTGAGGGGTGATTTATTGATGAGTAGTAAACTGGGATGACCACTTGAGTGATAGATGACGTGATCATTCCTAGTAATGTATCAATGAACTTGATTAACAACATATTACTTATCCAACTCTTGGACTCGCCAAGGAAGAAAAATAATGAGTTTATTGAGATTTTGGGTAATATAGACCAAATATGAATGATGATTTTGTTTCCGTTGTCTCAAGAATATGGAAATAATAACCTAAGTGAATGTGTTATAAGAACAACAAGATGTTTTGACAATTTTAAATAAGGACACAAAATAAATGACTAGAAGGGAGAAATGTAAATTTCTATTAATGAAATAGATGAGAATATTGGACACCCTATGTATTCATATAAGGTTATGTGTTTTATTTGTGGAGTAAATGATGATTATTAAACTTGGTTTCTGAATAAGAAATATCCTGAAAAGGATCATCATGGTGGTACAAGTAATGGATATATTGCATATTATGAAGAGGCTATAGATGAAATGTGAAAGGAAATATGTATTATGATGAGGTACCCTTGTCAATGGAATAATGAAAATTTTTTTGATGTTTTTATGTATTTGGATTCATGAATTATGTTATAGGAAAGTAGATAAAAATAAGCATTGTTCAATTTATTTCTTTCCCTACAAATTTACAAGAATACGTTGAATGGTTATGATGGAATAGAGAAGTGATATAATGGAAAGGTTATGTGCATAAAAAATGATTATGGGAAAGGTAACCAATAATATAGTCTGTATGTTATGATAATTGTTTTGGATAATGATATGTGAGATATGAGAAAGTAATGTGGATAGTGCTAATTACATTGGAACTAATTATGTATTTGTTGACAAGTAGTTTGTGCTATCACAGATTATGTTTAAAACATCTTGTATTTAAATAATATATCAACTAATCATTGGAATAAGGAAGAATGAATGTTTTCGAAAAGGATTTATGGTAATTAAGTTTACTATAATGTTTCAAGAGAATATATGGTGAGGTTATAAACATGTTTGGAATGTGACAATCAAGAGGTACTTGTTCATATATAGGGGAAGCAATGCTAAGATAATTCCATGAAACTCTTTCTAATTTTTTTGATGTAAATATTTGGGAAGGTGTATAAGGTTAACCATTTATGTAATTTTTACATAAAACATTAGACATATTTAGTAAGATAAATGTGTTATATCTCAATATGAGTATTTATGCATATTGGATATCCTATTGAAACTAATTTCCATTGATGCCAACTGATGAAAAATGGGATGTAATATCATGGATCTAATGATATTTTAGAACTTTAGGAATGAATCAGTCACCTTTATTTTTTTAGAAACAAGTTAAGTGGATGAAGGAACAATAATGGGTGAGGATGTTTTGAAATCATGCAACTATATCTTTTCCTGAATCTTTTTAAACATTGGGAAAGTGGATCTGAAAATAATTTATCCAAGTACATTCATTTTTTCTGAATTAGAAGGTCCCTTAGGTCATCATTGATTTATGTTTTTATGATTGTTAACTTTCACCAGACCATGCTCTCTATCACTCTCCATCAGATCATGATAGTTGGATTTTTTCCATTTCCATGTCTCCACTTCCAAACTATGTTCTCATTTGTGGAAACCCAGTTATATTTCATTTGGGTAACCATTATGGTCACAACATTAAATTTTAATATATATTTTATTATTTGTTTTTATGATATGGGTTTCAATGAATGAAACTTTCTTTTATTAAAACGTTAATAACCCAGATGAATTTCGAAGGAAAAATTCAATTTAAGGGGGTAGAAAGTAACACGCTAATTTTTTGTGAAATGATTTTTTTTGAATTAATATTTTTTTTGATATTTTTAATTTAAATTGGCATTGGAGATAGTTAATTATATATATATATATATATATATATATATATATTTAAACACTAATTTAAACATTCCTTTCACACGCAAACCCAACATGGCTTACGCTACATCCAATACTAACTTGGCTTGCGCTACAGGCAATAATAAATCAGAATTCACTATACATAATACTAACATGGCTTTCACTAAATGAAATAACAACTAGGCTTATTCCACACCCAATACCAACTTGTCTTGCACTACCTATAACACTAGAATGGCGTACATTTCCCACAACACCGACATTTCTACAAAACACCATTTTAGTGTTATATTTTCTTAAAATGGGATAATTATAACTATGTTGTCAATCAATATTATATTAATAGTGATAAATAATTTTAAAATATTACATATAATTGTTTTATATAGATAATCCATATTGATAATGAAATCATTGATTTTTGGTTATTCCATTTTGTGTTCTAAAATATCGTTATCTTGAATGAACCACTTTAAGTAATTAAATTAATTTTAGAAACATTTAGAAATTTAATTCGATAAAATAAAATTCATTTTTTGAATTTATAATTCCAAACAATATTAGGGTGAATTATTGTGATTTTTTCGAGAAACATTATTTTTTGATGAAAAGTGAAAAATACTACATTTTAGTTTATAACTACCATTTTCTTTAAATAATTATAAAAATTAAATTATTCGGTAAATTTTTTTAGGGTCACATTAGTTAAATTTTAAATATATTTATTAAATTTCCATCATTATAGTCAATTTCACGTTGATATTTAACATAAAACCTAAACAAACTATGGAATATTTTTTCGAATTCAAAAACACGTTATTTCATTCTATCTGTGGGATTAACATTAAGATTAAGTTTCCCTCATCTATGAATAGAATTTAAAAACCTAAATACCTAATTTTAATTAGTATAATATTTATATTATAATTAGATCAAATTATTGGTTTTCAAAAATATTATTTAAAGTGATTAAAATTTATCACAACGATTATTGTCAAATTAAGCTTAGTTAGGGAATAATCCTCAATCATTGGGTCCCAATGGCCTATTAAATTGTCCAAAACCCATTGGATGGAAATTATTAGGCCATAAACCTACCATTATTGATTTATTATTTGTTGGTATTAATTTTTTTGTAATAACTTGTGTACACCTATCTTATTCTAAAAAATTCTAAATGATTCCTCTTACTTCCCTATAAAAGGCCACCATCTCTACCAACATCCTCACACCTCCAAAGACCCCTGTATTCCAAAAATTCTACTAAAAAGGATGAAAACTTCAAACCCATATTTTAGGCATTATTACCTTGTGCAGAAGGCCACTCAAGGTATCCTTTTGGAACAAACCAAATGGAGTTACCCTATTAAGAGGCAACGTCTTCTGTCAAGCTATTTTACATTATTTTCCTTCTCCACCCATTAAATAACTTTATTAAATTATTTTGTGAAAAATGTATTATAATAAAAATAATTGGATTATTTTATTCTAATGGTTCTACCTAAACTAACACACACCTCCAATTAATGGATAATGAACATATTGTTTCTATGTAGCGTGATGTAATGACTCATGAAATGATGATTGTTATTTTTTCATTTCCACATACCATAGTGGTCATTATAATTTAAACTATATTTAAAAATTTCATATATTATATTTATAATTTCATAAATATTATTTATTAATTTATAATTTCATTTATTTTTTACTTTTCACTTTGTGATTTGTACAATAATTTCATTTTATGAATTGTGGACTACCACCACATCAAAGCGATATGATTCATTCATAAACTACAAGGATTTTATTAATGATGGTTTTAGTAAATATAATATATATATATATATATATATCATATAGTTAATTTAATTTAATAATGATATATATATAGTTATATGTCATTTTATGTCATTCTTTCAATGTGACATTTAAAATGCAGACAACGTTCAAGTGTACATATGACTTACCATCTTCATGAACAGTGTATTCCATTTAGTACTTAATTATGATATATATTATTATAATATAAATATATTGGATTTATAATATATTTATTTAATGGTTTAAATTCTATAAATCATTATATAAGTATATAGAAAAAAATACCAAATTGAGAAACATGTAATGAATATAAAAAATATGACCTGAAGTAAAACCTTAACATATGATCATTAACAAGCACATAATACAAGGTCATAATAAAAAGATATGTGGAATTATGTATAAGAATATTATTCTATAAAATAATTATAAATATTATTTTAATGGAAACAATATTTCAAAAAAAATTTAAGGTTTTTGAAGATTTATTTATAATTTTTCATAGAAAATTTCAGATAAATAATTTCAAAAAGGTTTACAATATTTCTTTATAAGTTTTATAAGTATTTTCAAAGAAATGGGATTCCAAAAATTTTCAAGAGTCATTAATTTCTTTTTAAATAAAAACGTTTTAAAAAAATTTCAATTTTTTTATAATTTTTAAATATTTTTCTAAATAAATATGTTTTTAAAATTATTTGAATATTATTTTATAAGTTTTCAAATATAAATGTTTTCAAAATGGTTTGAATATTATTTTATATTTTTTCAATGAAAATGTTTTTCAAATGATTTCATGAATTCTTTATAATTGTTAAATTTATTATATATGAAACTCATTATAAAATGGTATTATGAATTAAAAATAATTTATCAATGAAGAAAGGTTATTTTCCTCAGGAAGTGTTTTTGAATGATATTTAAAAATTATTTTCTATCTAAGATAAAATCTGTTGATGTTACTCATTCCCTATTAGGAAAAGATCTAAAGGGTCCATTCATATAATTTATATGATTGAGTTATGATTAATTTCATGTTATTTATAAAAAGTAATTCTTTTTCAAAGGTTATACGTTTGTGTAATATTTTTATCTTTCATGTGTTTTATTTTTAGGAAATTATTATGAAACCTGTATATTTTCCACATGTTATGATATCTTTAGAAGTTTATGATACCCATTTAATTTCATGGGTTAAGATATTATTGTTTGTAATTTTGTGGCACATGTATGTATGATTTTTATATGAGATGGTTGGGACCTATATCTCAATCCAATGCCTTGGGTAATGATTTAAATCTCATGAGATAGAATACGATATTATTGGGAGTTAACCTTGACTACTAGGATTTCCATGGGAGTTAACCACAACTACCTAGATTGTATGAGTAGTGAAATCATGCTACTATGATGTCCTTGGGAGTGAACCATGACTACCATGATGGTATGAGGAGTGAACTTATTCTAATAAAATGGTCAGGGGAGTGAACCCTGATTACCAAGATGGTATTTGAAGTGAACTCATTCTACCATTATTGCTTTAAAATAAATTCCATGGATACTATGGAAATACGATTTTATACTTATGTGTTTTCCACCATTCTATGTTTAATACATTTGTTATGATTTCATGGATTATTTTCCTAATTTACAAATGATTGAGGTCTTATGGACTACCAATATTTAGTATGATCTGTAATATGTAGGTTATGATCTTCAAATGTTATGCTCAAGTTTTATTCAATTTTATTCGTGTTATGATTACACATTCCATTTATTTACCCTTTTTTACAACTGAGCTCAACCATATCATATATTTACATTACAATGGTTATAAATAATGCTTTTAGGTAGAATTGATAAAGGTGTGAATTTAAATGGGATATGTTTAAGATCATTCACTAGGATAGAATATTTTGTTTCCTTGATTCAAAATACACTAAACTATTATGGTGATCGGGCATGTATTTCTGTAATATAATGAAAATTTATATAATATTATATAATAACTATGTATTTGAAGATTTATTCTCTATAATATTCATGAATATTCTCAACAATAGGCTTATATTCCTTTAGTATTTTATGCTCACGACTATGCACTGGTGACCACTTCACAGTAGTCGCATACTCCCACTCAACCCTAATTGGAAGGATGGTATATCCCCTCTATGATTCAAGATGAAGCTCATTTTAATAAAATCCAACATTCATGTATCCTTGGGGATATACAATTTATATATGTTACACCTCAAGGGACCACACACTCATTATCAAAAGTATAAGGAATCGAATAGATTTGTATTCCTACTTCTATTAGAATATAGATGGATTATGAGGAACCAACCATATATATCCCCCACATATGACCTCCCTGTGATGATATATCACCCATGGAAAGAAATCATCAATATTTATAGAAACATTAATGTATAGAGGTTCTTAAAACAGAATGGATAAAAATATATAATGCCCTTTCAACCTCTTGAGATGCCTCACTATGTTCAGTAGTTCAATTAGTGACGTGAATTCTATGTTATAAAAAGTTGGAGGAGTACAAAAAAACACATACATACTACATGATGTTCAAATGCATTCAGAACATCCAAACCACATGATGTTATGCTAAAAAGGGAAAAGTAATTATCACAAGAAGTCAAATTGAATAGTAATTGTTTTACCAAATTACATTAAACAACATGGAAGATGTTCATTACACAATATGTTTTACTACCTAACACAAGTAATTACCATATATTTTTAAACTATATGATACAAATAATGGTCACATGATGGTAATGTGTGAAATATATTATCCTCTCACTCTATTACTTTAAACGTAATGGTATTAATTTTTAGAAGAACGTATCATACATAATGTTTACCATATGTGAACTGCCTCCCATTTTATGTATTTTCATGATCTACATAGATGGTTTTTGATTCATGTGTTTTCCATCTCAAGGCCTTTATTCACCAATGTCACAACATCAAGAAAAAGTTGTCTCACTTTCATCGTAGCACTAAAACCCCATCCATATCTGGACTACTTATTTCACAATATATGATAACTATAAATCAATAATTCATTTTCTATGATCGATATCTATTAAAAAAATTACATTTCCCAACATTATATAATATTATGATCCAAAAAATGTAATATATATATATATAACTGTGTTGGACATCATTCCCATATTTCTAGGAAATCGGGTGATTCATATATCTTTTATGTCATGCCTTGCCCTGAATTTTCATTTTTTTCCAACTATGTCCTTATTTTATAGTCATATGTCATAGGAATTCCATTCCACAATGAAATGTGAATATCCCCATATATCCTATATTCGGAAATATCATTGAGTTTGATTAAAAGCATTTCCCTCTATTTTTTTCACACAGATAATAACTCATGTGAGTTTAAAGAACCTAGAAGGTTACTATTATAAGCATGATTGAGATGATTTTTTTCAAAGATACGGAACCATATCCTTATTCTATGATATAAAATTACATGAAATGAGGTATATAAAATGAACATACAACCCTCTAATTAATGTTTAATAAAGAGTTTCATGCATTATACCATTACCATTAAAATATGCTCAATAAAAATCAAGGTAACCTATACTATTCTAAAACTGATTTAGTTATTACAATCCCCATGAACTAACTTCATACCATTTTAACTGAGTTAATACCAATAAATTCACAGTGATCACATTAACATAGTATCCTATAGACCATGATCTCACCTAATCATTGTTATAACCTATATCAAATTAGTAACATGTAGTATCTATTATGAAGTGACCCCACTATGATTAACTGGAGAAAACCACAATGAATTAGATATCGGTCATAGGTGATGAAGTAGACATAGATTAGAGGTCCCCTATAAAAACTATGAAAAAATGTCCTAAATTTGGGTGATATGAGATTCTATAATTATGAATGATAAACTAGTACCCACTAGTTACTACACCCTGTTATCTCATATATTATTGGCTTGTGATTTACACTTCACATGAATCAACTAAACTTGTGTATTTGGATGCAAATGAGGCTAAACATATATGAATCATAATCATTTTAAAATAAATATTATGATATCATAATATTTTACCCTTTAATTTGGGGTTGTGAATATTCTCTAAAGTCTTAATCTTCATGAGATAATAATATATATTGATATTCCAACATTGAAATTATTTTTACTATATATTCTAGTGAGCCTTTGTTAAATTTTATATATCTATAGAATATGAAGGAATAACCATAAACAGATCCATATTATTTTAAACACCAAATTTTCAAAAAAAATATTACATTTATTATTTTTTAATTATCATAATCAATTTGTACACACTATCTTAACATTTTATTGACCCTGAGGGGAAAAAATATTAGTTCTCCTTTGTATAATATTAGAAATTAGGACTAACTCATCAGAGGGGAATTCACTAGAACATAGTGTTCAATAAAATAATCACTAGATATTGATCCTAGCGGATGTTTTGGTCCCATAAATAAGGTCACCATTAACATCAAGATTTATTTCTCTGATGGTGTGACACTGATACAAGAAACCATCAAACAATCATTATTGATCTAGTAATTTAAAATAAATGGTTTATATTATACATTATCCACATCCCTGAGGGACCAATAATGTCTCATTATTTCTTTACATCAAACCCAATTCTTGGTGGTATGAAATTAAACTCCATTACTTCCATAGACCTCAACGCATGAACATAAACTATGGGAAACATATGTCCTTGTCTCCCAATATTATCCTCCATGAAATGTTCCTTACTGGAAAATGCTAAACATTATGGTACTCATCCTATTCAATTGATGTTAAATTCCACATCATTTGGACACATTATAAGACCTTGTCCCTTTTTATATTATATTGATCTACATAAAATTTTCTAATATATGGTATTGAAATTTCATTGTTAGTTTTCTCTAATAACCTCAAATGAGGAAAAAATATTTGAGAACCCTTCCTAACACTAAGTTCTTATTCATGTCTGGTTTCAGTATTTCCTTACCCTTGATGTATATTCTATAAAAATTCACTATAAATGTTCCTGATCTATATAGAAAATAATTCCCCATACCTATATAAGATCTATATCAATTTCGATTCCACTTATAATAACTATGTGTCTCTTGATTCCCATAGTCATTAGATATTTATTGATACATGTATCATCCATTTCAAGACTGGGCACATATATTCATTACTCTCAACTATGTTTCTTCATGATAATTAAATATATCCAGGGACATAAATTTGTATTGAAATGAGAATACACCCAAATGCATCTTATCATAAACACCAATGTATTTTAACTAGATTAAATGAAGTCTCTCATTTATCTTGTTGAGCATGACTCCTATTATTTTGAACGACCTTAAGAGAAACTATTACTTGCGAAATTAGCATGCATTTGATTCAATGATTGGGAGTGATCTCCTTTTCATATGAAATTAAACAACACAATATGACGCCTTCACACTAAATAGATCACCATGTTCCTTATTATGTAGATTTACCAATTTTTTACCTTCAACATGATTTTTTTTCAATACTCATTGGTGTATCCTTTTGGGTAAATGAAACCGTCATAAATATTACATTCTTCACGAACCATTATCATGTTTATAGTATGAATGTTAATTCAAAATGATGACATAAGGGAATATTCCCTTGTTATTACACAAACCTTAAGCACACATACTCTTAGATCTCCCCTATAGAATATTGGTAGGACATATTGAATTATATAAATATACCACAATAGTATTCAATAGAAATGTTTGATACATTCTTCTACTATTACCAATGCTATAATTTTACTCATTGGTCTGCATTTCCCATTAACTAATATATACATTGGTAATGATTTATTGTTCCCATAATATTAAATTAATATGGAGTTAGATATCATCGATATTAAACATAAGTAATTATTACTCAATATCAAAGTATAATGATACCAATATATTCTTGTACACTTTCATATTAGGGTATGCATCTCAAATTAATAAGCAAATTCATTGAGGTAGTCATCCCTCTCGGTAATACCATTTTATCATAGATACATGACAATCAGAATATCATCCCCCAGGTTCCCATCACCTGACCATAAATACTAGGACACAAAGGTTCTAATCACATGAATATAAACTATAAGACAGTAACTTCCTGGTCACCTGATATTATAAGAAACAAAGTCTTCTTGGTCACATGAAATTAAATATCACAATATATGGTTAATCCTGAATTACCTTAAATATCTAAATGTGAGCCACCCTATATGACTCCTGATTGTCATGAGATCCAAATATGGGAAATGGAAATCCTTTCCATATGTATATGAACTAGACTAATATAGGAATGTTTTATATAATGAACTTGTATGTATTGATTCTTATCCTTATGTGATATGTAGTGTTTCTTAGATCTGATATCCTAGGACTAACCACTGTTTAATAAGATTTCCTATCCTTGTAAATTGTATGAAACTATGTAAATAACTTAATATAGAAGAACTAATTGTGAAATGAGTTCTAATATTACAAGAGATGTTGTGATTCCCATATTCCATAATCTTAGGGCGAGTTCTTATGTAAATATATAAAACAAATTGACTCTACCCCTATATTTGAGTTAGGTATTTATAGGGGGTTTGTTTCATTATGAACTATATGTATCTTGATTCATTAAAAATAAGGATATATTGAAATTAATAAGTATATTCTCCTATAAATATATACAGGTTTTCTAGTATCGTGACCCTCCTTTGGGATTTTTCCATATCGAAATCTGTCAACTTTATTTGGACACTAGATTATAAATATTCCACCACAATTAATATCCTTTCCCTGTATGAAAGACCCCTACCTTCACCAAATCATCTATAGTAATAAATCATACAACCAAATTATAGTTAGTGAATTTTCTATCATGATGTAAAATCATCGTCTTCTCTATACATGATCTTGATCTAGATGGGGAATACAATATTAAATTACTATGTTTATTCTTGATTCCTACCACCCTGGGATGCATAGTGACATCCACTTACTCTACCATAGTCCCAACCATAATTCCCATAATCAAAATGAGAACATTCGTCACATCATGTATTTGACTCATATCAATATAAAAGTTTCCATCTTGGGTTCTCTTGTTTATCTACTTGAAAATTATATAAAATTTCTCTCCTCATGTATGTGATCCAAATATATCTAGAAGATGTTTGGACCAAGATGATGATAGAGGTTATTATATTCATATGTTGTATTTTTTTTCCCAAAGAGAGCTTAATAATGAAGAATTTAAAATCACCATAGTTTGTATTTGAATCGGACACATAATCTTATTTAAGGAATCAAATATACATTTCTTGAAAAGTTCAATTGTATTGAGGAAGAATCTTTATATATGTAATTATTCATTTTATTCACCCTAAATCCAGTATAAAAGGTTTAATTTTAATTGGATGAATCAGATTCTACATGACTACATTTAAGATTTGATTACTCTTCACAGATATTGGAGTTCACATAAATCAAAAGTTAGTTAGAAAACTTGTGATGCATTCATGATGAATGACAAGACAAGTAAAAGAGATATTACCAACATTATTTAGATTGATCATTTATGGTTGGAAAGTGTAAATATGTTGGGGATCATATTCATCTGGATCATAATCATGAAAATTGTATTTACGCCAATTTAATTCCCAGGAAAACATAGTCAGGATGAGTTGGATAGAAAAATGGTGTGAGGAGTTGTGGGAAGATGCAAAATTTTCCATTTAATGTCTAATGATGCTGAAGATTGTCCTCAATGTATTCCAAATCCTAAATTAATTAATCCTAAAAGAACATTTTTATGATTTAAGGAAGTTACTGATATCAAATCTACTAAAACTGGTCCATCATATCTAGTATATTATCAATTTACTATATGAGTATAATTTTTTGGAGAAGTTAATGGTATCATATTCAATAGAAAACGATGAAATATGATTTCTTTTTAAATGTTTTGTTCTTCATTGGGGTTTAGATCCATCGTATTAGAGATAATTCCAAATCATTCTTATAAATATAAGAAAAAAATGTAACTGAATAACTTCATTCAACAGGATGAGGAGAAGATATGAAGGGAATATAATGATTTTTTCTTTAGGGGGGAATAATATTTGTAGAGGGTTTTTTTTAATAGCTTGTAAAAAGATTCATAATAAAGAACACACATCCGAATATAGTCTGAAAATAATATAAATGTTGTCTATTACACCACACGTTAATATACAATTGGTACAGACCATCATATTGGTGAAATCAGAGTGGAAAAATCAATATTTGATTTAGAATCAGTTTGGTATTTCAAAATAATGTACGAAGATGAGTTTTAAGTCCTAGAAAAGATTATAGAAGGATCAATAATATAAAAAATGGAGAAGCATTAAAAATATCATAAATTCAGATGAAATTCAAGGAACCATGAAAATTAAAGTAATTTTGTTGAGCAAGAAACCATTTTATATCCCACCAAAACCAATCATGGTTCACATATAAAGGACAAGAAATATATCATTCTTTTATGATGATGATAAAGAGTATACTATTCACAAGAGAAGAGAGATAATCTACAAATATTAAGGGAGAGAAATATGTTTCTTTATTGTGCTGAGTTTATGAATATTTGATGGATTGAAGTCAAATATGTGGATACAAGATTTCAATATATTCGAATTATCATAATATTTAGTGATCATCATATTGAGCTATTTATCATATTATACTTGTCATTATGTTTTCTTGGTCATCATATCAAGCTAGATAATCTGATCTTGATTTCTATTTTGTGATTTCCATGCTAAGGCATAAGTTTTCTAAATTGAATCAATTTTATTCTGATATATATATATATATATATATTATGTATTGGAAAATCAGATTAGAATAATCTGACATGGAGTTTTATTTGGGGTGAATCAGACTGAATATTTGATTGGATTTTTATATCCAAAAACCGTGGAATTATTACCATCTTCTTGGTAAGAAAGGGAGGATTTTTGTAATAAGAATACTTATTCAAAATTGAAATGGAAGTGTATGTAACATGTGTTATTAAACAAAAATTATTTTACCCTAGTTATCTTGTAGGTTGCACACGCACTATTGGATGGATTATATTGTGCTTCAAAAGTGTAAGGGTATATCCAACTCCTTATATTCCACATAAAAGAGATTATTTTCTAATGTATTTGGTGGTTTTGGATCATTTCAAAACCATACCAAGGCTGTATAAATTATTTTAAATATTAAACCATGTAAATAATTTATTTTTTTGTATGTGTGTTTAAGTTGTTTTTAGTAGGGAATGAAATATTTAACATGAGGTGAAGGTTGATTCATTTTCAAGGAAACATAAAAATATATCACTAATTCACCCATTTCCCCTCTTAGTGATACAACTATCCAAAATTGGATCATTCAACTGGTATTAGAGTGTAGGATCCATTTTCTTATTCTTTTTTGATAGAGAATTCAAATTTTGGGAATATTAAATATATTATTTTTTATTGACTTAATTATCATATCGTGGAAGATATTATTTTACATTATATTATGTTTAATGGATATTATGTTCTTGAATCTAGAAAAGATGGGGTTTCTCATGTTGATTATAATATTCCACTTAAATATATTGATAATAATAATCTTCAGAATAATGTATGAAAAAGTAATGATTTATTATCATCACTTTATGAAAATGAATTTATATGGGAAAAATGTGTTCCAATAGTCAAAGGTGAATGACAAAAAAATAAAAACATATATGAAGTCAATAAAAAAGTGAAGGAGGAGAAATTAAAAATATGGATAATGAATTATGAATATTGGAATATTGGTTGAGTATGAATATGTTGAGGGCTTGATTTCCATGGTAAATGTGATTGTTAGCATATTTATATGTCTTCTTGAAATGTTAGATGAATCTATATTTGTTGAAATTATTTTGATAATCCTTCCCAAAAATTTTGATGGGAATGTTTCTTCACTGGAAGACTATGATCATGAAACATTATCTCCATATGTTTTTCATATCACTTTCATAACATATTTAATGATAATGGAGAAATCTATTAAATTAAAAACCAATGTTGATAGAGAAATGTATTTTAAAGATAATATGAAAGATAAGTCGAAGAAGATTCTTATTTTATATGAAGTTGGTGAATCTGATTATGAAAATGAGGTATGCAGAAATTTGGATTATATTTTTTCCTTTTTTTATAAAAATGTGAAAATAGGTATAGGGAAATAAAATGGGAAACATCCAATTAATTTTTAAAAAAATTGGATCCATAGTAAATTTTGTTGCTAAATATCAAAAATGAATGAAATAAGAGGATAGTAATGAAGAAGAAATAAGGCCACGAATATCATCCAAGAAACATAGAGAGAAAGTAAAATCGTATTCCACGTGGAATGATTGAAAACCATTCAAATACAAAAGAAAAAGTTTCTTATCTAATGATTGTTATCAAGATGTAAGTGATGTTGAATCCAAAAAATGTCTTCAATATGGTATTCAGAATACTTTTATTATAATAGTTATTGATGTGGAGTTCAGAAGTGGTAGTTCTTAAGAAGAGTAATGTCTACATGATTTTAATTGGAAATAATAAATGAAATAATATTCGAAAAATATCAGAATGATTGAATAGAAAACCCAAAATATTCATGATGAATGTTCCTCAATGATCAATAAACAATTATTTTTTGATGATAAGGATAATATGGTGAAAAAAATTGATGGTTTGATGAAATCTCTTGAGGAATAAAAAATCATAATGATTATATTTTGTTGGAGCTAAATGAAAAGGAATAATAGTTTGAACTCATTAAATAAGATCTTTTTAAATCTGAAAGGAGAAATAATAGTTTCAAAAAATCTATTTTGGATTTCGATGAATGTTCTCAAAATGAGTATAATAAAAAATAAACAACAATATTACTTTAAAATGTTGATAATAAATCTAGAAGTGTTTCTAAAATTAAGGGTTATGGTAATCTAATGTATATGGAAAAAACCAACAAAATTTAAAATTTGGATTTCCCTAAAAGAATTGACTCTGAAAATTCTGAATATTAAAATGTTGAAAGTAATTATAATTATGATAAGGTTAGAAAGAAATGGATTATTCTTATTGACTATATAAAGGATGGTAGCTCAGAAAAGAAATACAATAATGATGTTAGGAAACATATTAAACAATTCCAGTTAGTATGTAAGCTTCATAGTAAAATATGCTTTCTATGGATACTTATAGTATTTTGGTGGACTCATACATATAGAAAATATGTTTTTGTTTAACCAAAATTATTACTATTAATCCAAAGGATATGAATGGAAATGGTTTAGGGGAGTCAATTCCCTTTAAAGAGGACTCCTAAAAAGGTTTTTGTGAATACTGAAAATAGGTTCCATCATTTGGAAACAATTTATGAAATATGTGATCAACCTAGACACCCTGATAAATTGTGTCATGTTTTGTCACCATCATATAAAAATAATATTAACCATTATCAAAAGATCAAGGAGAATAAATAAAACAAATAAGAAAAATTTCTTCTTGTTGAAACCACTCTAAAAGTTAAAAAAGGTAAATTAATTTGGATTATTGATAGTGTGTGTGCTTCTCAAATGACTGAAGATATTAATTTTTTGAATAATTTTAATTATTATAAGGAAGTAACAATGAAATTTGGCTGAGATAAATCTCTGAGAATCAGTGTTTTTAGATCAACCATCATTTGAAAAGAAAATTTAAAATCTCAGAATGCTCTGAATGTTGATGGGCTGGAACATAATTTTCAATGTGACTCAAAATTGTGTGATGAGGTTAAAATAGTTTTATTTAGAAAATATGTATTTTTTTAAAAAATAAATTAAATATGGAATGATATTTAAAATAGGACAATTTCCAAAAGGGACTTTGTTTCAAGGTGGTGAAATATAAAACACTTGTTACTTGAGTATATTGCTAATGAATCAAATATGGGGTAAAAGGGTGGGTCAAATATTGTAAATAAACATGAAAAAAATATAATCAAGATAGCTTCCATGACATTTCTGATTTTCCAAGAAGAAGATATTGGTGTTGCACAATTTTTTGAAAAGGAATGATTACAAACATAGTGAATATGAAATTTCATATTTTTTCAAAACAACCTCTCAAGATGATTTATTCTAATATTTTTAGGACAATAATAAAACAATGAAAAAATGTAGATGGTTACTTCATCAATTTAATTAATGATTTGACTCGCATTACTTTATATATATATATATATATAACATAAATTAGATTCTTTGAAAATGTATAAATTTTTAGAAGGAAATATTAAAATGAATGTGAGTATATGGTAGAGAAGTTGAGAACAAACAATGGCGGTGACTACAGTAGTAAATAATTTGAAATTTATCTTGTGATTCATGTAATTCTGCATTTATATATTTCCCCATACACTCCTCAACAAAATGGGTTTACAGAAAAAAAAATTATTTGTGGAAATAGGAATAACTATGTTACTTGTAAATGGTCTTTCTCATTACTATTGAAAGTAAAACACGAGCATTGCTATTTATATTCAAAAACAAATGTTCCTATTGACCTAATTTAGATATGAATCCACATTAATTTTTTTATCGAAAAACACAATGTTTGAAACACATAAAATTATTTAGGAGTGAATTATTTTTAAAGAAGAAAGGTGGAAACTTGGAAAATTTTCAATAGAAAGGGGAATATGGATTCTTTAGTGGATACGCTCTAGAAGGAAGAGGATATAGATGTTTTAAGATAGAAATATGATGAATTGTTGATTCAATTTATGTGAATTTCATTAAATGATCTGAGGAGTACAAACACATTTTTGTTGACAAGGATGTTGAGTATGAATGGTTTGATAATAATTATGATAAAGATATAGACAATTGTATTCATATTCAAAGAGAATAACCAAACTTGTCATTTTCTGTTAATGATGATGATATGCAAAAATCTCATCATAGGATAAGGAAAAAGTGGATTCTTGTAATATCATTGGAAATCATCATTAGAATGATCAAACAAGATGAAAAAAATACAGCACACATAATTATTTTTAATAAAATGTAGGGCCGAGTGAGGTTAATGAAGATTTTATATATCCAAAATAGGTCCAGACTATAAATGATGATCTAGATAAAATTGAAAATAATTATGCATGGGACATCATACGTAAGTCATAAATGAAAATCATTATTAGTATGAAATGTGATTTCTTGAAAAAGTTGATTTATGAAGGTGAAGTTATAAGAAACATAGAAATATTAGCGTGTAAATGGTATTCACAACACGAACATATTCATTTAGATGAAACTGTTACTCTTTTTTCAATATTAGAAACAATCATAATTTTTCCTGCTATTTTTTCATGATAAGGATACTGGATATTTCAAATGGATATTAAATCATCATTCATGAATGGTGATATTGATGTAAAAGCTTACATTGAATAACCATGTGTCCTTTTGTTGGGAAAAATACTTTTTTGTATGATGATTGAAGAAGACCATGTATGGAGTAAAATAAGCTTCAAGAGCATTATATTCCAAATTTGATTCTTTCTAAAGGAATATGAGCTTCAAGAAAGGAGGACTTGATAGAAATATTTATATAAACAAAATAAAAGAGTATTCTCTCCATATAATTGGTTATACTGATGAAATTATGTTTTCTAGGACTTAAGAAAGTAGTTCTGAAATATTTTTTGAAGAAAATTAAATGATATTTGAGATCTTTTTGCTGGGGGGAAATGAAATTTTTTATTAGGTTTCTAAATTTTCAAAGGGAGAAACACAATTATCTTTCTCAGGAGAATTATTCTAAGTAAATTATTAAAATGTTTGGAATGGAAAAGTTGAAACTTGTTTCCACAACAATTTCAATGTGAAAAAAGTTGACAAACGATAGAGAAGGAAAAGAAGTTGATCATATAGAATTTTGAATACAGATTAGATGTTTGTTGTATTTGAATTACCAATGTCCGTATATTATTTATGGTGTTACCTTATGTTACATATATCATAGTTCTACAAATAAACCATATTTAATTAATATAAAACAAATTCAATGATACATCAAAGGCACAAAAAAATTCAAAATCATATAGTACACCATAGAAATTATAAATCTTTTTGGGTATTCATATGCTGATTGGAAGGGAAATTTGATGATAGATGATAAATATATGGTGTATTATTCATTATGGGAAATAATTATGTTATTTCACAACAAAATAAATATAATTTAGTAAATCTTACAACAAATTATGTTGATTATGATTCTACTACTCTTGCTGCTACTTAAATAATTTGTATGAAATCACAATTAGAATATTTACTTGTTGATGTGAAGTTAACTATTCTCCTAATATGTGATAATAATAGTATATTAAATATCACCAGGAATATAGTTCAAAAACTTCATTGAAATTATATTTTTATCAAATATCACTTCATCAAAGAGCATGAGGAGAATAATGAATTGATTTGTGAATATATTCCAACATTGAAAAAACTTTCTTACTTTTTTATAAAACCCTTAACAAAGGAATAAATTTTTAAATTATGGTTGAAAAAGGGTTTCCAACCATATTCTCATTATTTTTGAGGTATTTGTGTTTGTTCCATATCTCATATCACCTTTAGATAGTGTTTTCAAGGGGGATAATTTAATTCTTTCATAAATATATCCTTTTGAATACATGTAAAAAGGGAGAGTTGTGGGTAATATGTTAATTCATCATTTAATGTGTGTGATACAGTCTACCTATTTTATGAATTGGATGTATGAATGGATTAAATTTTTAAATTTTATTCCAAGACTAGTGAAGAAGCTGAGAATGAAAGACTGAAGAAAATAAAAGGTGAGAATGTATTCATAATCACCACTTTTAATCAACTTCATTTTGTTTTAAACAATTCATGGTTCATATAATGAGTTGGATCACATAGTCTTAGAGTTGTTGATAAGTAATCCATAACATGAGTATACAAATTTCCGTGATTTATGATGATTTTGTTGACAAAAAAATTAGAAGGGGATATTGTTCGGACCAAGATAAGAATAAAGGTGATCATATTTAGATGTTGTATTTTGTTGTCAATAGGTTTTTATAGAGAAGAAAATAAAATCACCTCATTTTGTATTTGAAACAGGATGAGCATCGTTTTAATGGAATTAGACATACATTACTTGAAAAGAGCGATCGTATTGAGGAATAATTTTACTATAAGTAATTGTTAATAGATTCACCCTAAATCTAGTAAGAAATTTTTTATCATAATGGGGAGAATAATAGTCTACATGAGTATGGTTAAAATATGTTGATGCTTTTCTAAAGTTAGAGTTCTCATAAATCATAAGATAGTTGGAATAAAATGTCATACAAGATAGATGAATTAATGTGGGTGAAATATATATTATTATTTGTATTTATAATGATAATATCAGTATGGTAAGAAAAAAAATTGGAGACCGTATTCAACCTGATTATAATCAGGCCAAACATATTTAGGCCAATTGAATTATATAAAATCATATACAGGTTGACTTGGAAATAAATATGGTATATGGAGTTTTGGAAAGTGGCAATACATTCCATTGAAAGACAGATTATGTTGAAGAAAGTCCTCAATGTATTCCAAGTCAGGATACAAGAACATGTTTGTGATAAAAGGATGTTGCTGAAGTCGAATATGGTGAAACTAGTCCATTATATTCTGTATTTCATCGTATCTGCAATAGGTAGATTCGTATTTGTGGGAGAAGTCAGTGGTATCATATTCAAAAGTTAATGTCTAACTCTGATTTACTTTCAAATGTTTTGTTCATTAATTGGTTCAAGATCCATCATAATAGATTTGATACCAATACATCCTTCTAAAGAGAAGATTACAGAGATGTTATTGAACCACATCGTTAATGTGGATCAAGATCATAGGGGAAGGAAACACTTGTATTTGTTATCGAGGGGGGTCTTGAAATTCAATAAAGCCTTTTGTTTTCAAAATTTTATATAGATCTTCATAAAGAATAAAAAACATCGTAATTGAGTTTACTAAGAAGAAGAATTCTTTATATTTCATCATACATTAATACAAAATTTTTAAATATAATCATATGGAAGATATAGAAGTGAGTAATTCATTATGGGAATTAGAATCATATTGGAGTTTAAAAATAATGTATGAAGAAATTTTAAAGTCATAGAGAATATTTGAGAAGGATCAAGATCAAACAAAAAGAACATAGAAGCATTGACAAAGTCATAAATGCACCCAAAATTCATTAAATCGTGAAAATTTGGATAATTTTTTTTGAGTGGGAAATCATTTCATATTACAACAAAAAATAGTCATGGGTAACCTATTGAATAAGATAATTACATCATATTTTTATGATGCAGATGAAAAGTGTATTATTCATGAGAGATGAGAAAGAAGCTCTAGTGTTTATGGGACAGAAAGAAGTTTTCGTATTGAGATGAGTTGAAGAAGTTTTGATGGGTTGGATGGAATAGAGAATAGACAAGATTGCAATGTATTCAACTTATCATCATATTTACTGATCATCATATTGGGTTATTTATCATATTTTTCTTGTCATTGTATTGGCATGGTCATAGTATCTGGTTAGATAATCAGATCGGGGTTTCCTTATTGGGATTTCTGGACATGGAAGGAATTTTTCACAATTTACTCCTTCATATTCTGACAGATATATATTTTCATTATTGTGAAATCATATTATAATAATCAGATAGGGGTATTTGTATTAGGAGAATCAGACTATAAATAATATTAGATTATTATATCAACAGTCCATGAAATTATTACCGTCTTCTTGGTAAGGAAGTGAAGAATTGTTTTGAGAAGAACACATTTGTTAAAATTTAAAAGAAATAATATATAACCTTTGTTTTTACACAAATATTATTTTACCCCAATAATTATAGAGGGTTCACACACACTATTGTATTGTTTATATAGTGCTACCCGAGTGTAAGGGTATATCATACTTGTTGTATTCCGAATAAAAGGGATTCCTTTGTAGTGTATTTTTTGGTTTTGGATCATTTCCAAACCATTCCAAGGGTGTAGCTATTCTTATTGAATAGGGAACTAATTATATATTTTTTTATATGGATGTGTGTATGAATTGATTTAATTATGGAAAGAAATAATTAACACGAGGAGAATTATTTTTGATTTTCAAGGAAATATAAAAATAAATTATCACTGATTCACCTCCTCCCCCTCTCAATGATATAATTTTCTAGACAAGACACTTTTAGGGGACCCTAAAGATTTTAACATGTTCATATGAATTGATTCCTATAATCATAAGATTAAAAGTGATGCCTAAATACCCTATTATGGGCTCATCCATGTATCGTATACATTAAAGTTCCCCTATTAATTTATTCAACATAGGAGCCATGTGTGTGGTGGTTGTAGTTGCACATGCCATCATTAAAATGCTAAAAACATTATTATTCCCCTTTCAAATTGATATATTGGAAAATATCACCTCATTAAATGGACATGTAATTGGGTGAAACCCCAAAAAATCTCATTTGAACGTAATCTAGAAAAGTACATTATATATTTTACTTTATGAACAACATATGAATTTATATGTATCCATAAATGATATGTAGTGACATTACTATCACTCATCATTGGGCTTGACATAATATTTTAAATAAACTCCCCCTCTAACCATGTTCTTTGAACCTATAAAATAATCCTTCACCTCCCAAAGGTAATTTCAAAAAGTTTGGAATTAATTATTCTTTCATACATAGGATCATGTATTTACAGTGGAGGAATGTCAAATATTATGCATGAATTGATAAAAAAATACCTTATCTATATTCATGAGTATGATATATATTTATAGCCATAAAAACAATTTTTTTATTTATTCCTATTTATATAGGATATATAGTAATTCTAAGATTATCCACTCTATAACCAACAACAATCTATAACTAAAAAAATTCTCCCAATTATGCATATGAGTGTGATCTAAAAAGTGGGATTTCATTGGAATAGCTAACTGTGACCTGATTACTATACTCCTAAAATAAATATTGAAACAAAAGTGATTCTCAATAGAAAAAATTACATATTCCCTTAGATCACATTATTTCATGATTAATACACATTCCAGTCACAATAGTCTTATTCAATGATCTATATTGGGAGAAATTTATTTCATTTTTATACTCCCCTTTCCAACATTGTATGTTATATTACCCATTAACCTTTTCTATCTCACACCCAATGTGATTCATGTGACCTTATAGGATTAGACTAGCCCAATTAATTTTATTGGTAGTATCATGTCCAACGATGGTTCACATTAATTTTCCACAATGGAATACTGTAAACTACCAATGGATGGATGAGTTATGTTGACTCATTTATCCAAAAAATGTTTGGAATCCACATATGTGTTTCCTGTGAACTATTCCGGTATTTTAAAATAGGGTCTCATCAGATAGATATATTATTATAAGCCTCCGTAAGGAAAATATTCAACCATTATCCAAATTACCCCAACCAATGTAGGGTGTATCTAAGGATACACAACATAATTTTGTTGTCGATTCTTAATATCATGGACATGTGAATTTCATCTATACGACCATCATCGTGGATCTATGAGAGTAATCCATGTAATATAAGTTCATTATCAAATGAATCTAAACCACAAAACACCTATGTCCTTATCAAATGACATTAATGTATATCATATGTTCATCCAATTGTATGATGTTAAACTACACTAACCATCATACCCCATCACCTATACATAATGAATCCAAAATACCTACCCATGGTCTGTAACAAATCAACTAGAGTAGAATGTAAACTAGTAACCCAAGCCACATTGTGAGAATTCTTGAGATGCACTCCCAATTATCTAGGACTACAAACTAATGCTTGGATTCAAAGATAAAACATTTGGGAAATATTTAGGCCATAAATAAGTGATAAATAAAAAAATACATAATACACATCTGAAACTGATCATAAATCTTAGAATAAAAATAAAATAGATAAATAGATTCAAATATAACTACAATGTAACAAAATAAAAAACTAAAGAAAAAAGGGAAAAAAATACACTCGAAATGATCTTAATGTGGCCTCTTGGTCCCGACAAGCTATAAATCCATCCCACTTCACATGCATACCTGAACATACTCAGAAAATAAAATATTTTTGGAATAACAACAACATGTTGAATTAGTATGTTGTGATCATATAACCTCTCAGTAGGTAATCACTAGAGAATATATACATTTCCATTCCTAAAATAGTTCAAATACAGTAGTTTAAAATGATTTTTAATAAAAATATGGTTTTTATCTTTTTGAAAATCATACATACATTTCCGTTCGAATTTTTTTTGAAAAAAAAATCACAACACCACATGGATAGGGCATAATAATTGGGAAAAGATGAACTATTTTCATACTACAGGTTATGTTAAATAAAGGAAAAAATAGTGGAAGTGCTAAAATTAAATGAACATGATACTATGTAAATAGGAAAAAATTTATTTTAAAATTACAATGATATGGATATGTAATAATATGAATTTTCTATACATCCCTAGAATAAATCCCATGACACACTTAGTCCCAACAACCTTCCAACATATAGTAAACCTAGATAGTAAATATCCAACCTGAACACTATAGTCTATCATAACCAATGGAACTTCACACATAGATAAACCACATTCCAAGCTGTTCTAATATCCATAATCATAAATAGAAATAAATCATCACTCAACCATCTATATAAATTCTAAAAATCCCATGATAATAACATAAAAGAAAATGATGTGGTCACCGCACACTTGGAATTAATCATAACTCATTGATGCCACCTTGTATTCTATTCCTTAACCCCGACGTGATCTATAAGAAGACCGTCTTATTAGAAGAATGACCAAATGGGTTCTTATAATACATAAAACATTTATCAGGATCCAAATGGGCCTACACAAAATATGGGGTAAAATTGTTTCCCCAAACATCACAAAGTACCTACTGATCCTTAAAATTTTTAAATCCAAATAAAAATTACAATGAAAATAATTTAATTTCAAATCCTTTTCAAAATATAAGTTTGGTAATTTATTTCAACAAAATGAATTGAAAATAGACATTTCACATCAAATGGTTTCTAAATAACATTTCATTTTTTAAAATGTATTATGTTTTGGAATGAAAATTTTAAGAACACACATAAAATCAATTAGAAGGAAATATTATTTAATAATAAGGTGATTATTTTTTATGAAAAATAATTTGGGTGATACGAGAGAAGTGGGGATGAAATTGAAGAAAACTATTCGGGATTCCAGGGTTCAATGTGGATATTTTTATGGAATTCAATTTATATGTGTGTGTGTGTGTATTGAAATGTGATCCCCATGGATATATAAACATACATAACTTTAGCATAATATATATAAACATATCAAAATTAGTGTCTCTAGTAATCACTATAACCCAAACAAGATCACTTAACCATAATGTTCCCTCACAACCACACAGAATGCTCCTCACCTAAGAAAACCAAATTAATAAAACCCAAAAAAGTAAAAAAAATATCAATGTACGCAAATTCATTTTAAAATTAAAACATTAATTTTTTAAATCAAATAAAGAGTATATATGTATATGTATATCTAAGGAAAACCATCGAAACCCCAATCTTCATCATGTTTCCATCATGAAATCAGTAAAATAAAAAAACATACACATCCAAAACAAGAATGAAACATTTAAAATTTATTAAATAAAGCCTAATAATTAAATAAAATGTTCTGGAATAGAAAGGGTAGAATCACCAAACTCAATAGCAAGTAGAATAAAAAATCAGTAGACCATAGAAGGCACTACACACCCTAAAATCAATGAAACTCAAGACAACATCACCTAACCATCCAAAGGATTCATCCAAGAGGGATCCAATCCTTGTAATACCCAGATACCAAGAGTGGGAGAATGGGTGGGGTGTAAAATTCCTAAAAATAAAAATAATGTTACCTTTATTTGAAGGAGGAGTATCAATTATGGGAGGAGAGACAAGGGAGGAGGGTTTGGGATCCCCCTTCAAATTCCAAAATCCAACAAGAGGAGAGGGGGATCAAAATGGTGTTCAAAAATTATGTGAAAAGAAGATCTCAATATTTTTAATAATCACAGTTAGTCAAATATATTGGATACATGGTTTTATAGACCATGTGTCAATTGTGAAAACACTACATGAAAGAAGGAGCACCAAACATGCGGGCTGAATGGTTTTAGAAAATGTTTCCATCCATGATAATTGAATCTATCTAGATTATTGGGATGCTCACATTCATACAATATTATTTATATTAAATATGTTCATGCTATGAACCTTATCTCAGAGACCCCGAATATGCCACATGCTTACCCATTTTCCAGCATCGGAATACAAAAAAATGAGTGCAAACCGTGCATGAAAAAACATGCCAGGAAATAATGAACTGAAAATACATTATAATTTACCAGCCATTGAGTTTCATCCCAAAATGAGAACACTAGTTATGAAAATGATCAAAAATAACTTGAAACATTCAAAAAAAGAATTATCTTCTAACACTCAATAGGAACCTCAACCAACAAGAACAAATGTAATGCCTCGCCCCTACCTCATTGGCTTGAGGAGGCGGTGCGGGTTACTTGGCCTTAAGCGATGTTCCGAAGGTGCCAAAGGCTGGAAACAAAAGTCGGGGTCTTCGAGAACAAATTGGGTAAAGATTTTCCCTTAAGAAAAAACCAACCAAACCATCCATTATCAATCACTATATGATGCATGCCAACACAAACATTCAAGCATGTATTCCCAAAGGACAACCAAGTGGTTCCACAATACAACCCAAAAACAAAACAACCAATACCATATCAGTTTACTTTGAGGAAGACTCAACATAATGCCCAAAATAAGCCAAGGAACACCCCATGGATTCACACCAAGCTATACGATCCTAGCTCCACCCAAACATCATGATGCACCACTAAAGGAGGGTGATGCCTTATCTTTTCCCACATCATGATACAAATCATCTACAAAGACACCAACATGCCAAAGCAGGGGGTGAGTACAAAAAATCAGTAGGATTTCCCCAAACTACTTCCCTACACATGCCACTCGGATAAAACCGTTAGCAAATTTATATAAAATTGTTTACATCAAATAATCTCAAGTGCAGCCATTTCCATAAGCCAAACCCAACCTTATCAAGACATCTCACCCAAACCAAGAAACCAAGGGAAATGCAAATAAAAATTCCACAATCCATTTCATCATTTACATACTAGCACAAAAATTTCCAACTTTCAAATAAATGCACAACAAACAACCAAACGGTGGGACTTCTGCCCAACCCATTCATCGATTCACAACTAGCGGTACTTCCGGACCACTACACATATGGTGTTTATTCCAACCACTATCCATCACCTTTTACAGTAATACTTCCCTCCCACTTCCACAAAACATTTCAACCATTCACAACCAAGCATATAACCCACCAATGTCACAACAACATGAAATCAACCAATTCCATCGCACACCAATCCACTTCAATAAATCATCTATTTATTGAAACCCATTTTCCATGAAAAACCATATTTTAATAAAAACAAAATATTTATTGAAAACCATTTTTCCTCAACCATATTCTAAATTAAATCTCAACAACCCATTTTAAAATCTCTATTTTAAAATCCACAACAAGATCTTTTCACCATAAAACCCCTTTCCCCAAAATCCCCAAATGGGTTTCCAACCATCTTCGCACATAAAAACACAATTAATTTCAAGCAAAACAAATTAATTGTAACAAAAACCACTAGCTCTAACAAAGTGGATTCGAGATCGAATCCACATAACTTTAGGGTTCCCGAGAAATCAACCCACAAGCAACTGCACCTCAAATCCAGCTAACGCATCACTGAAACCTATCTAGATCCCTTTCCCTAGCATACACAAACCATAAAATCAACATCCAAGGCAACCAAAACCCTAGATATACACACAATGGGTGTAGATCTAGAAAACTGAGAGATAGGGAGATGTAGATCTAGAGGAAAAACAAAAGAAACTAACAGGAGAGACTTACCCGGGAGAAACCACCTTCATACCGCCAATAAACCTCTTCAAAATGCTTCCAAAACGAGTGGGAAAGCCCCTCCAACCCCAGAAAACCAAATAAACTAAGTGAGGCTTGAGTGGGATAATGTTTGGAGAGGAATGATGTAGTAATGAGTGAGCCTGGGTTTTAAAACTGGATTCTAAAGTGGCCGCACGGTTAGCCCGCACGGTTTGACAAACCGCGTGCTAACCGTGCACACGCTACTGCCTCAAGAGAAAGGGTCTGAATAGTTTCCTCGCACGGTATGGAAAACTGTGGATAAGCTGTGTGAATCCAACTGTCTCCCCCTACACGGTTTCCTGGAAAATCCACATGGTTTCCACTATCCATGATCAAATCGTTCTCCCTAAGAAAATACTCCAAACTCATTAAAAACCATTTAAAACTCTCTCAACCATTTCTCAACTCATCCCATGCGCTTTAAACACATAAAGAAGAATAAAGGAGGCTAAATACCTCTATCTGGGGGTACTAAATTCTCCCTACCATTGGACTTTCCTTCCTAGAAAAGTAGTGAACCCGCCCTTTGCCGAAAGAGCTTGGGCCACTGCTCGACCATCTCTTTCTCATGCTCCCAAGTATCCTCTTAAATCTGACCACGTTGCCAAAAAACAAGAACCAAACTGATGCTTTTACCCCACAAGACCCTCTCTTTCATATCCATAACCTGCATTGGCACGTGGTCCAACGAAGCATCTGGTTCTAGTTTAACATGATCCCATCGAATCACATGGTCACGATCCAACTGATACTTTTTCAACTGCGACACATGAAACACATTTTTCACCACACTGAACCTAGGTGGAAATTCGAAACAATAAGTCACCTCACCAACCTTCTCAAGAACCTCAAAAGATCCAATATACCTTAGAGATAACATTCCCTGCTTCCCAAACTGACGATGTCCCAACCTAGAAGAGATCCTCAAGAAAACATGATCACTCACCTCGAACAACAACGGTCGTCGACGATGATCCGCATACGATTTCTGATGACCTTGAGTCATCTCTATTCTATTCCAGAAAAACTTGATCTTATCTATAGTCTCATAGAGAAGGCTCGGTCGATCCATCAAGGACACACCCATTTCCACCCAACATAGAGAAGAACGACACGACCACCCATACAACGCTTCAAACGGAGCCATATGTATGGATGCTTGATAACTGTTATTGTATGAAAAAAAACCAATGACAAGTGCTCCTCCCATGAGCCACCAAAATCCATTACACAAGCTTGCAACATATCCTCTAGAGTTTGTATCATCCTCTCAGAATGACCATCCATCTAAGGGTGATACGCCGTGCTCATAGTTAGCTGTGTCCCAAGGGCTTGCTGCAATAATTTCCTGAAACGAGAAGTAAACCTCATATCTCTGTAAGATACGATCGAAATTGGAACACCATGCCTCTTTACCACCTCCCAGATATAGATTTTGGATAGTTCCTCCACTATATGAGATTCACAGATTAGGATGAAATGGGCTGACTTCATTAGCCGATCCACTAACACGGAAATTGCATCTTACTTTCTGATTGTTCTTGGGAGACCTGTGACAAAATCCATCGCTATTTGTTTCCACTTCAAAATAGGGATTGGTAAAGACTATAATATTCATGCTGGCCTCTGGTGATCTGCATTGACCAGTTGACAAGTCAAGCATCTCGAATCAAACTCAGCCACACATCTTTTCATACCAGCCCACCGAAACTGCACCTTTAAAACTTTATACATTTTATGAATTCTAGGATCAACATCCCACCTGAAATAATGATATGACCTTAGAAGATCCTCTTCAAAAGAAACTAGTACAACCATCTGATTCCAAAAACACAAAACTGAATCTCCATTCAGTTGACAACCCTCAATGGTCTCTCCACCATAGAGTGTCGACCCCTTGGCCACACACTCATAATCAGATATCTGTGCCTCTTTTACCTAGCCAACCAAGTCAGGAATCAAAAAAACTAGATAGAATACCACTCTATCTCCCTGGTCCTCAAATTGCAACAGCATATCGGTTATAACCGACATCAACTGCCACTGGTCAGATGCTTGTTTTACCACCTGAGTGTATTATTTTCTACTCAATGTATCTACCACCACATTTCACTTACCTGGAATTTACATTAAGTAAAAATCAAACATATGTAGATATTCCATCCAGCTCCTTTTCCTGAAGTTAAAATCCCTTTGTGAGAAAATGTGCTTCAATCTCTCATGATCTGTATATACCGTGAATTTCTCACTGAAGATATAGTGATGCCACACTTTCAAATCATGGACCACTGATACCAATTCAAAATCATGAGTTGGGTAGTTCTTATCATGCACTCTCAACTGTTGTGATCCATATGCAAATACCTGATTTCCTTGAATGAGAACGCACCCCAACCCCGATCCCGATGCATCGCAATACACCACATACCCTTTTCCTGGTTCTGGAAAACCCAAGATTAGTGTTGATGTAAGGCGGCCCTTTAGATCTTTAAAACACTACTGACACTGTTTATTCCATTGGAATGGAACATTATTTCTTGTCAAAGATGTCATCGGCGAAGCCAAATATGAGAAATCACGAACAAACCGCCGATAATACACAACTAGACCAAGAAAACTCCGTATCTCAAACACATTCTTTGCTGGTTTCCATGAGATAACAACCTTTAACTTCTTCAGATCCCCTGAAACACACCTTTCAGAAATAACATGTCCATGAAAATGAACATCATGTATCCAAAAGTCACAGATTAACAATTTGGAATGCAACCGATGATCCCTCAAGATACCTAGCACTGTCGCCAAATGCTTCTCACACTCTATCCTTGTCTTTTAATACACCAGAATATCATCTACAAACACCACCCCAAATGAATCCAGATATCTCTGAAATATCTTATTCATCAATGCCATGAACACTTATGGCGCCTTCATTAGAACAAAGGGCATAACTACATATTCATAATGGCCATATATACTTCTAAAAGTTGTTTTAGGAATATCGTCCTTCCTCAACCGCAATTGATGATATCCTGATCTCATGTCGATCATGGAGAACCATTGGGCTCCTCTCAACTGGTCGAACAAATCCTCAATTTGTGGAAGTGGATATCTATTCTTTATTATAAGTTGGTTAATTTTACGATAATCAACATAGAGCCTCAAAGATCCATCTTCCTTTTACACAAAAAACACTGGTGATACCCATGGAGATATGCTAGGATAGATAAAACCTTTGTTTTATAACACGTCCAACTTGACTTTCAATTCCCGTAATTCAGTAGGTTCCATCCAGTAAGGCAGAAGTGATATAGGACTGGTCCACGGAAAGAGATCAATTGTAAAATCCACTTCTCTTACGGGAGGTAACCCAGAAAATTATTCAAGAAAAAAATCCATGAATTGATCCACCACCACTGAAAGAACACTCTATTCAACACCCATTACCGATTCCAACAATAACACCACCAACTAATTTGATAATGTTCCTACTTCTGGTGCCAACATATCCATTACACCCTACCTTTCATGCCTCTCTACTCTAAAGAGAAGTCTAACTCCATCATCTGTCGTAAAATCCAATATTCACTCATCACAATCAATGTGAGCCTTAAACGCCACCAGCCAATCCATTCCCAGGATTACATCATACCCATCCATATCAAGCACTATAAAATTACAGGTTATCTCAACCTCTCCCACAACAATACAACATGCTCTACACAATAAGGCTTGAAACACTCTTCGACCCAAAAGAGTTTGAAGTTTTAAAACCGAGGGAATAATTTATACCCTTAAACCCAGAAACTCAACTGCACGTGCAACAGTAAAAGAGTGTGAAGCACCCGTATCAATCAACACATTCATGAAGGTAGAATTTAAAATAATAGTAACGTGCACCGTGGATGGTCCCGACTGATCATCCACCATAACCTACTCGGCTCAAAACACATGTTTTCTTGCCACGCTTTGCTCTTTATTTCCATAATGAGGTGTCGTGGTATTCCCAGAATCACCATAAGCTACATTACTATATTGATAAGGAGTATGATGTTGTCCCCATCCTGTTGAAGCATACGTTTGTGATCTCTAAGAAGTATCATGTGATCCAGACCTCGAAGCATTCCGAAAATAACACTACAGATTCCCCATCTCCTTACAGTTATGACACGCTCGAGGTTGTGTCGTTCAATCTTGCTTTATGTGGCGCGTCGAACCACACTAAAAACATCCTGGATTGTTCTGGGGCATCAGAGGTGGATTCATCAATCCTGTCATCAGATTATATGCCATATTCCCACCCTGGGAATATGTGTCCCTCCTCCACTTGATACCAACATTAGAAAACCCACTATTCCCCATGGGTCCCACCATGCTTTCTCCGCCTAGAGCTCCCCACAAATCCCACTCAGCCACCGAGGCTCTACTCACCATCTCTGTGTAATCATCTATACACAGCACCGCTATCTTTGAATGGATTTATTACCTTAACCATAATTCAAATATCCTTTCCTTCAATGACGTGCTACCCGCCACCTCGGGTGCAAACTACACTAAGTTTATAAACATAACTGCATACTCCACCATAGATATGTTCTCTTGCTTAAGACTGAAAAAATCAGTCATATGCTGAATTCTAAATGTATGTGGGTAGAATTATTTATCAAACAATTCGTCAAAGCCTTCCCACGTCACACCCTGTTCCATCCTTTCATGGACTACCAACTCCCACCACTAAAGGGAATGATATTCAAAAATATACGGGGCCGACTTCACTTTCAACTCTACCGGTGTTCCCAAGAACACAAAGATCTTGTTCATTCTATTCAACCTTGATTCTGCCCTCACCGGCTCTGAATCACCCCTGAAGATGGGTGGATTCTTCTTTTGAAACTGAACCACATGATCCACATGCCTTGGTTCATCCATTTTATTTCCACTTTCTACAGCTTGGAAATCCTGCACTATGCTCTACACTAACTGCTGGTTCACCTGAGGCTTAGGTGCTACCAAATTCTCAGCATCCTCCTCTAGTTGGTCTCTATGATGCCTACTTGGTACAATTTCTATAAAAAGAAAATAAATATCCATGAGTCTCACTTCTGTAGACATCACAAAATCCATTTTCAAATCACATTACACAATACTATCACAACATGGCTTTCCACCATTCCACATTTACCATGTTTCTACATTTTGAAAACCAAACTATTTTCAAAATACCAGATTTATTCACATTTCCATTTCCCACATTTTCAAAACCATTTCACAATTCAGCCCATAAATCATTATTCCCTATGAAATATGCATCCTAGTGGGAATTTATTTCTACCGTGCATGCCATGCTCATCTCATTGGCTACACCCATGACAATGAGGTATCCAATGCCTATAAGTGTCTCCAAAACACTTATGTACCCAACTCCCTGGTAACTAGAATTTCAACATAAGAGGGTTTGATACATAATTTTATGCTATACATTCCTTGTTCTGACATTCTTACACCTTTCTACCATCCCGAATCAAAAAATATACCACAACGAATGTCAGCACCAAAACCAATGATCAACACCAATGATCGAACAACTGCTTTCACTTGAAAGTTATGGACTGAACAAATTGATACCACTTGTAATGCCTAACCCCTACCTTATTGGCTTGAGGAGGAGGGGACGGTTAATTGGCCTTAAGGGACGTTCCCACGGTGCCAAAGGCTAGAAATAAATGCCAGGGGCTTCAAGAACAAATTGGTGAACAATTTTTCCTTAAGAAAAAACCAACCAAACCATCCACTATCAATCACTATATGATGCATTTCAACCAAAACATTCAAGCATGTATTCCCAAAGGACGACCATGTTGTTCCACAATATAACCCAAAATCAAAAATACAAATACCATATCAGAGTACTATATAGAAGACTCAACAAAAGACCCAAAAGAAGCCAAGGCACATTCCATGGCTCCACTCCAAGCTCCATGCTCCATGCTCCACCCAGACATCACGATGCGCCACTAAATGAAGGTGATGTCTTACCTTTGCCCACATCACGATACACCACATCGAGAAAGACACCAATGTGCCAAAGTTGGGGGTGATTACAACAACTCAGAAGGATTTCCCCAAATGACTTCCCTACACATGCCACTCAGATAAAACCGTTAGCACATTTATATAAAACAGTTTACAAAAAAATCACAAGTGAAACCATTACCATAAGCCAAACACACCCTTACCAATGCATCTCACCCAAAACAAGAAACCAAGGGAAAGCCAAAAAAACATGCCACAATCCATTTCATCATTTACATAGTAACACAACAATTTCCAACTTGCAAAGAAATACACAACAAACAACCAAATTGTGGGACTTCCACCCAACCCGTTCACCCATTTACAGCTAGCGGTACATCCCGACCACTACTCATATGGTGGTTCTTCCGACCACTGCCCATCCACTTTTATAGTGAGACTTCCCACTCACTTTCACACAACATTTCTAAAATTCACGACCAAGCATATAACCCACCAATGTCACAACAACAGGCAATCAACCAATTCCATTGCATACCAATCCACTTCAATAAATCATCCATTTATTGAAAACTATTTTCCATGCCAAACCACATTTCAATAAAAACAACATCTTTATTGAAAACCATTTTTCATCAACCATTTTCCCAAAACAATCTCAACAACCCATTTTAAAATATATTTTTTAAAATCCACAACATGTGCTTGTCACCATAAAACCCCTTTTCCACAAAAATCCCCAAATGCATTTCCAACCAACATCGCACATCAAAACACAATTAATTTCAATCCAACCAAATTAATTGTAACCAAAACCACTAGCTCTAACCAAGTGGAGTCGAGAGAGAAGCCACCTACCTTTAGGGTTCCTGAGAAATTGACCCACAAGAAACCTCACCTCAAATGTGGAAAATGAACCACTGAAACCTCTCTAGATCCCTTTCCCTATCATTCAGAAGCCTTCAAATCAACATCCAATACAACCACAAAACTGGATATAAACACAACGAGTGTAGATTTAGAAATCTAAGAGATTTGGGAGATGTAGATCTAGAGGGAGACACAAATAAATCAATATGAGATACTTACCCGGGAGAAACCACCTTCAAAATGCCAACAAACCTCTTCAAAATGCTTCCAAAATTAGTGAGAGATCCCCTCCAACAGTTGAAAACTGAAGAACCTGAGTGAGACTCAAGTGGGATAATGTTTGGAGAGGAACGAGGAAAGACCGAGTGAGCATGGGTGTTAAACCCCTATTCTTAAGTGGATGCATGGTTAGCCCACATGGATTGACAAACAGTGCGCTAACCATGTGCATGCTACTGCCTCGAGAGAAAGGGTCTGCAGGGTTTCCTCGCACGGTTTGAAAACCATCCGTAGGCCGTGCAAATCCTACTGTCCCCCCTGTACGGTTTCCAAGAGAATACGCATGGTTTTTTCTAACTGTGCTCAAACCGCGCTCCCTAAGAAAAGCCTCCAAACCCATTCAAAACAATTCCAAATGCTCCCAACCTCTTCTCAACTCATCACATTAACATTAAACACATAAATAATCATAAACAGAGGCTACATACCTCAAACTTAGGGCACTACATCAAACATCAAGGAACAAATAAATATTATTAAGATAAAAAATTTGGAGTTGGGTTTGTGATATCTCATCTGACCACAGAAATTTTATTACCATAAAAATCCATAATCCATTCTAGGAGCAAAATTATAACATGGAACTGGCCATATCCAAATGAAATCATGATCCCTAGTGTATACTTTTAACTTCATACATCACACCCGACCAACATTAGAGAAAACCAGAAGATGATTCATGGTGGTTCCCCCTACCATTTAAAAATAAACAAACTCTTAACAACACTGTATCTCCCATCATGATGAGAAACTTAATGAAATAAACTAAATGCCAAAATAAATCAATCCATTATCAATCAGGTCCACTAGACACCAGCATCTTTACTACAATCAAAACCCAAAACCAAAAACAAATCTCAATAAGGACTAATATTCAATGATTCACATCCATAATTAACCACTCTAGATGTTTAATGGATTTAAAGACAACCAAAATACTAAAAAAAGAATTATTTTAAAAAAATAAAAAAAATTAAAACAAGAATAACTTTAATAAACTCGTACACTAGTAAATTTATAACTATGTAAGTGGATTGATTCCAAACCATATTTCTAGATCCATGGTCCCTTAAATATTATTCATCTACACAATCATGTAATAATCCCTTCTGAACATGGATTTACCTTATTGTAATTCTTCTTGTAGAACTTCTTCAAGTAACCCATTCAGATTCCCAAAACGACATGAATGGTAGAGAAAATGGTATGATGGAAGAGTGATAGGAACTAAAAAAGATGACTTTATAAGAATAGGTTCCTCAATAAAATACAACTATCTAGATGGGGATCCCCTATGAGAACAATGAAAAACTAGAATGTATCCTACCATAAAAATAACTCTTGAAAACATGTTGACTAGAAAGTACATCATCAAACATCTTCTCTAAAGAAATCACCCCATATGAGAGATAAAAAACAATAATATCTATAATATGACCCCAAATAATGTTATGTTATTTCAGATGATCCATTGATTATATCTAAGGTGAAAAAGAAACTAGCTCTTTAAAGTGGTTGAAATGGGCCTTCAACGCCTATTAACTTTGATGAATGAGTAAGAGCACTTCCACATTCTTCACCTTTAGATAATTAGGTTTAAACCATAAAATAAAAGTTTTCATAGAAACTTACAAACAAATCCTAACCTAAAATAGTAATAGGATGATCCCCTTCCACCAATCCAAATGTAAACACTCATTCAATCCTTGAACAACCTCCACCATCCTGAATTTGAGAGCTCCCTAAGAGTTGAAAACACTTTTTGCCTTATCACTCCTTTCCACATCGTATAACTGACCATGATCACCAAATATTGTGGTAAAAACTAAGAATATCTCGGTTATTCAACTCCGAATGGAGTCTAGGGATGAAAAAAATGGAAGAGACTTGTTTTAAACCACTGGGAGATTTCTATACGGAATAATCTAAATAACATGAAGACCAAAAAATGCATCAACATCAAACCCAAATTTTACTGATGAATATCCCAATCCAAATAACCAAGATCATAAACAAAAAATACAAAAAACCGAAATCCCATTTCAAAAATCAACAGTTTCATTCCCAATACAAAATCTCATTATTCCATGACACCTTTATTCATATACAGGAACCCACTTTGAAATAGAATTTAAATATATGATCCCACTTTTAAAATAAGAACATGTCCTAAAATAATGTTAATGTTAAATTAAATTTGCTAAAAACCATTGTAATTTCCATAACCAGTCACACTGAACAAAAGAAAACAAAATCATAATATAAATTAAAACTCATGAAATAGGGAACTAATGGAAATTCATAACCCGACGACATTGTTTAGATGACCATTCGTTAAACCAAACACTGAAAGTATCTCAAACCATGCACTTGGGATCCACATAGGCCTCTACTCCCAAAAAGATCACAATTAAATGCAGATGCACATCCATTTTCATTACCCATACCACCCAAAACAAATACTATGAAATTGTAAAAACCCAAAAATCAAAAATAAAGGACTAAAATTATAGACTGCTGATGGTAACTAGAGGCTCAAGATGAGTAATATTTCATGATGATCTTCCCATTCCAACCAACCATGTTCTTAAAGTTATAATATATTAATTACTGTTCATCCCCAGATAAAAAAGGCTACTATGATACCAATTTTTTCATCAACTAACATGGGTCGACCCTAGAATGGTCACCTGAGATGGCTTGCAACAAGGCTTGAGAGGCATTCCCTATTATCCCAAGTTGGAAACTAGTTGTTGACATCAAAGATAAAAAAATTGGAATGATTTTTCCTAGAATGAAATAATAAATAAATCAAAATAGATTTCATAGCATAAGATGTAGTAAAATCATTATAAAATAATAGAATACATAAACATATCCAAATAAAACTGCAACAGAACAAAGAAAAAACATAAAATCCAAAATTGAAATGAACCTAACATGATCTCCATGTGATCTCTTAGTCACCACTATCAACATGACCATAAGACATCATAGGGATACCTAAATTAACTGAACTAGAAAAACAGCATCGGTATAGCGATGATAAGTTGGATATGTTAGGTGTGAGAAAAAAACAAATCAGTAGGTAAACGCCCACGAATCCATATATGTCCTTTATTAAAACATTATAAATACTCTAAGTTGATATCAATTTATTAAAAATAAAATATTCAGTATTTTATAAATCATGCTCACCTTTAGTTTCTAAAAATTGAATTTGAAAACAAAATGAAGACACCACTTGGGTAGAGAAAAATATTGTGAGAAAAAATTAAGTAAAACCTATAGGGAATGATAAATAATTAAAAATAGAGGAAAAAATACAACTAAATGGAACTGATACTAAATAATTAATTAACCAATGTTCATTAAACTGAAAAAGTAACATACCAATATGAAATCATTGGATGTTCTTAATCATTCCATGGTGAAATCCCTTGTAACACTTGGTTCGGACCCACCTACCAGCATATGGTGCACCTCCATTGTCAATAACGAATAGGGCTACTCTAAACTGGCCTCAGTGGTAGAAATTTCCACTTACATTATCCACATTCTAGATGGATTTAACCCATTCAATTAGGACAATAATTCAATTTTCACTTGTCCCTCTACATGAAATCAAACAATAACATGATATTAACATAATATAGAATGAGGTGGTCTTCCACGATTGGAATTAAATAAAACTCACTGATGCCAAAGTGAATGACATTCCCAATTAGATACACCAACTATTCCAAGATACTTTAATAATAAGGATGACCATAGGGGTGACCAACATTTATAAAACCACTCTCATGTTACAACAATGATTTCACATAATATAGGCTGAAAACTAATTCATAAAACATCACTATGTACCCAATATGCCTTAACATTTTAAAATCCAAAACCATTTCTAAGGAAAGTAACTTTCTGTACAAAACCAATTCATAACTAAGGTTTAAACTTTATTCAATCATATAATATTAAAAATGTGCCTATCACTTTAAGTGCTTTCCAATTCATGTGTCCAGGTGAAAAATGTTTTCTGTTTTGGAATGAAAATTGTAATACCAACCTATAAATCACATGAAATCCTATAAAATGTAATAAAAATTAGTGAGTTTTAAAAAAAATGGTACATATAGAGGTTTTAAATAAATTTGAGAAGTAGGTTTTGAAAACCTAGGTTCAATATTGAAATTTTTATGGAATTCCATATATATGGGTGTGCCCCAATTCATATGTGCACCTCAAGCACAGATGGATATTCCCACATTCAACAGAATATATATGGACAACCATGAAAATACCCAAGGTTCAAATTATAGAGTCTCAATTAGTTACTCAACCAATCAAAATGACCAACATAAGGGCATATAACTAAAAATAGTCATCACAACCACATAGAAATCTCAATACACATGAAAACTAAATTACTAGAACAAAAATATGGAAATAATATAAAAGTTCCCAAATTCCTTCTAAATTTCCATTAATTATTTTATCAAACACTGAATGTTCATATATATATATATATAACTAAGGAAAACCTTTGGAAACCCCATTATTGTGAAGTTTCCATCATCTAATCACAACAAGAAATAAATCTAAAAACATGAATAATGAAATTTAAAATTATTTATAAAAGGAAAAACATCATAAAAAATGTTTTAGAAAATAAATGGATAGAAACACCTATCTCAGTGGCACGTGAACGAAATTAAACTTTGGGTGAGTGGGGAACTAATATTGGAGAGAAAAACATACACACTTACATTAATGAAACACATGCCAACATCACATCTCCATCCCTAGGGTTTATCCAAGAGGTATCCTAGACAAGGAATACCAAGAAACAAATAGAGGGAGAATAAAATAGGAAGAAAATACTCAATAGTCCAAATAAACATACCAAAATTTAAGAGAGGAGAACTAATGTTGTAAGGAGTGCTGATGGAGGATTTTTTTAGACCTAAATCATTTGAAAAAAATACCAAGAGGAGAAGGGGCTAAATTGGGTTAAAATAGAGGATGTGAAAAGATAAATAAAAACCTTTTATGAATTTGCGTTAGTGACATGGTTTTTTTCACATGGTTTTACAAACAGTGTTCCAACTGTGTGAACAAATCTAGAAGGAAGGGGCACCCATATGGGTGAGACACATTTTTGGGAAACCATAAAAAACTGTCAAATTTGGTCTCTCAAAATGGAAATCCATCTCATCTATTTTCTTGAAGTTGTCTACTAACTGTGTGAGAGTAGTGAACATTATATGAGATAGAACCAACAGGTCACATATTCACCCTTTTGCCTCACACAATTTAGGATAAACTGTGGGGAGACTGTGATTGAAAAATCATAAAAGAATGAAATTAATTGGAAACACCATATTACAACATCAATCATAAAATTTCTTCCAGAATAGAAAACATTATCCTCAATAGGACCATGAACAAACCAAAAACTAAAAAAATCTAAATTTACCTCCACACCTCAACCAACAAGATCATAAATCATGTAAAACATAAAAATAAATAAGTTAAATGAAAATTGGGCCTGATGAGTGACACGACCAACTCTGTTTTGGGGTTCTTCTATCTTCATTTTATGAAAATTAATCCCTAAATCACATTTTCGGTTCATGGACATACTAGGATGTTTAAAACCTCCCAAAAAAATTTAATAATGACAAAACACATGCAAATTACCATATAATAGTTGGATCGTCATAAGGGCATTAGACCTATCAAATAGATATGTCTTATATTTGGATGATGGGACCTCTAATCAATGTAAACTCTAAAAACATTACTGTAGAATTCATCATGTCAGTGTGATTTTTGATCTTATTTTTTATAACTATCTCATACTATCACTGAGGATTATTGACCCCTGAATAATGATTTTCAAAATCATCATAAAATTTTCAAAATGTAATTGAAGTAATATAGGCTTGGGAAATCCTAATCATGTTAATATGAAATAGTCCCCTACTATCTGATCAATTTCCCATGACCTTAAACTATTTTAGAATTGGTTAGTGATGTGGGACCACAAACTCTAGCCTCCAATAGTATAATTCACAATCACAAAACATCATGTTATGGAGAGTTCAAACATTTCAAGATGAATACTGGGAAATTAAATTTTAGGAAAAATTAATGTTCATCAATACTATTCTCTTCATCGGTAGAGTTTATAAAAAATTATTACATTAATTAAAATTAATAACACTCATGGGGATTATCATATTACCTGAATAAAAATAAAGACATTCTCACTAGACCATTATTATCCTAAAATAATATAGAGTATTTATTAATCACATCCTCTCAAAATGATATAATTTTCAACCTAGAGATATAGACCTTCCAGGGCTCTCACATACTTCCAAAATATTATATTTTCCTTAAGAAAAATATTATTTCATGTAATAATAAGATGAATCCTTCTAATTTTATCAATTGATACACTTCTACTAGAATTCCATAGCCCTAACTCATTTACCTCAGTTCTCCTTTATAGAATATTTGTAATAGAGACAAAAATAATTGAATGGAAACAACTAGGATTAAATGGTGTCTAACATAATACCTTAGAAAATTTTCCAGGTGGATGCTTTATTCCAACAGAAATGGTTCCCCTTAAACCTAGGAGATATTTTGCTGACAACTTGTTACACTGAGATTTACCACAACTAATAGACAACATATAACCACTATTTTATACTCCTCATTAACCAAGATATTCCCATATCACTATTAAGAAGTCCTAATACGATAATATTCTGGTGGATTTAAATTAAAAAATATCACATCACAATTTATTTTACTAATTCATATTTAAAGAGTGTGATACAACATTATTGAACCTTTTTTATAGTCCTTTTCATGTGATCCAAAGCCTTGTGATATTTCCCCAACGATTCACAACCATAAACTTAATACAACCTTTTCTCAGGTAGGATACCAAGTATCACTAGGTTCCCAAACCCCTATTGGGATGGAAGTTTCCCTATAGCCTACATCATTTTCCAACAAATTGAATCATTTAAAATTTTACGCATCCATTGGAAATGATAGAGGACCCATCATCAGCACCATGAAATAGTTGGATATGTACATCGGCCTTAGACCTGTCAACTAGAGGAATCTTCTCCCTGTGAGGGGAGACCTCTAATACTTTTGATCCCTGATGATATTTTATGGGAACTCATATTCACTATCAAATTTATTAGTTTCCCTAATTTTTTCCCTCCTCATTATCCTCAATTAATATTCCATGTGGTGTGATTTACAAACCAATAATTCTATGTTTTGAGTGGGTTTGACATACTTAACATCACATCAAAATATACCACAACATTCATAAGTAAGGATTCATGATTTCAGAACCCTTCATGAATATTTAACCTTCATACCGTAATGTAAGGATAAATTTTTTCAAAACCCTTATATAATATTTGTTCTTCGTTAATTCTGTAATAATGTATGGTATTAGAAACCATCGAGACTATTTATCCTTCATTTTAGGAAATGTTCCAGGATCCCTCCTTAGTATTCATCCTTCATCATATATAAGGTGTCATAAACATTCATGAAGTCCAATTCTTTATAAAATTTTAAAATATGTAGGGATTTAGAGCACTTCATTAATATTCATATGTGATAACCTTCAGTAAGGATGTATGGTGTAAAAAAAATCATGAATATACATCTTGCATAATTTTAGAATGTGTAATGGTTTATAGAACCATTCTAGGATATAAATCCTACAAATATTATTCATATGAAGTAATATATGGTTTCATCTATAAAAATATATACAAAAACAAAATATGGTAGATTCCATAAGAACGTAATAAACAGAATTATAATATAAAAGTCATTTAACCATAAACATAATATATATTTTTCTAGATTTATGTACATAAAACCTCATTTGGAATAGATAATATTGTCACAAGGATAAAAAACTAAAAAGGGAACACTATGGGAAAATATGATTCTTTACTCACTAGAAACACATTTTGAATGATCTAAGAGACATTGAGCATTTAAAAATGGAAATGGTGTAAAAAATTCCAGACATAAAACCCATAAAAGGAGGAATCTGAAAAATATGATCTAATTCCTTTGAATCCCCTCCCTTGATGTCTTAAACAATATTTTGGGATGAAAAATATATTATATTCTTGTAGGAACCATGATCATGGTATATATGAATTTTTTCTATTCATAATAGGTTCATTTATCTAGAATAAAAATTTATGGTGTAGCTCTATCCTGTTGGACCCCTCTAAGGGAATCAATTCATATCATGACTTTATCAATTATGAGTCATGGTCTATCCAAATTTACATTAAACTGTATAGAGTTTCCTTCAAAATATGGAAAAAATATGTCATGAGAACATGATTAGTGTGAAATCACTACAGAAACATGGTTCTCTACCCAATATTCTATCATAAAGTTATGGAATCCCAACAATACAAATGGGATAGGTCTATGTAATAGAATTCCTCATATATTTCTTCATGAAAGATCTTATTCCACATATACATTTCCTTGATCTGAATATGTATCATTTCAAATTACTATACATGTCTTGATTACTATTTCATTGTGATACCTAGGGACATCCATTTCCCATATCATGGATCCACCAACAAATTCCATTCAATCGTAATCTATTCTCCGTCTTGAAATTTTTTATTTTTCCAATTCATTATATATGTGCACTATTTCGGGCATATTACTCTAGGAAACCAAATTCCTTGGAATGATAATAAATCATTAAAATCTAAAGGTTACTGATTTCACTATCGGAAACAATCAAAGTCAAGAATCTCCTCTTTATAATTTCCAAAAACCTTTAATGAATACACACTTTAAGTGAATCATCTCGTAGGTTTTAGTATCATATCTTAGAAGTTATTGAATTACTTGGAAAACTAATCTATGTTTACTTTTTAATGGAATTCATTTCATCCTGAATGAATCCTGTATTTTTTATGGGTGTTTTTTCACCCAAAATTATCTTTCATTCACATTTCCATCAAGTATTTGAGAATTTTGAAGTCCAATAGAAAATGTCAATATATTCTTCATAAAGGACTTATTGGTAGAGTTTCTGAGAATAATTGATTGTTATTCTTTTTATAGTAGAATATATTTTGATCCACTTTATGAATCATTCTACATTGATTTTTTATTCACTTTCTTTGGAGTTTATCTGGAATATTTGGTCAACATGATAGCACTTGAACTGTAACTCAATCCCAAACTTATAGGTGTTTACACAAAATATGTGGGAGAAACAATCTATATGGATAGGAATGGATGAAGTTTAAATCTAAATGGGAAGCAGTATGTGGGAATTTATAGTACCAATAAGAATCACACATGGTTGTACATTATGAATGAACACATGGTGAACAAAATGTTGATCGGGGGCCATGCAGGGCTGTAGAGAGGTCGTTGAGGGATGTGTAAGCATATTCCTTGGGTGGTGAAGTCTAATGTCCACTCAAGGTATGGTTTAAACATGATGTATTATATAGTGGAACTTGATATAAGGAAAATCTAATATGCAGTGACAACATGACAAATTTTACATCATCTATGTTAAGAAAATAGAAATATAACAATAAACATCCATTCACTTCAGACATCACGGTTCAATCATTTTATACCTTTATATATTACTATCAAATTTTCATCACATAAGGAATGGGAAATATTCCAAACCTTATAAAACCTTGAGGGTACTTATAAATAGGATCTACATGAAAACTCATGTCAACTAACTCCCTCTATATCTGAAGATAATTTGACTATATACAAGAGATTGTATGAATGGATATCGAGGTAACGAGATGAAAAATCCATATAGATGAAATATTATATATGAATTTAAAAATCAATATGAAGTATTAAATATGTTATGGTGGGGGGCCCATCAGGTTATCTCATTAAAATTATTATTCATATGACGTTATCCCTTGAGAAACATCTTTACTACAATCCCATAAATATACTATCATGGAAAACCTTTATCAAATGAACTATTCGACATTATGTGATCTGATATATATAACAGTTTTTCATGATTATGATGAATATCATGTGTTTTGAAGATACACCTTCGTCTGCTTCAGGATGGTAGATGAAACACACTAATCATGTAAATAACACACTTTTCCTATATAATCCCATACCACATACTTTAAAAAGAACATATAGATGTGTACATAAGAAGATTTGAAGGGATATCTACTTCAATTGGAGAAATTCTATATTAAATCATGATTCGCATGTGAAATCATCATGTCTCCCCCTTTATCTGATCACATGATGAGATGAACATCATGTGATAACTTCAAGGATCACTCGTATATGATGTCATAACACTATCATGATAAATAGGGTGTCAATATACTCATATGTTTTTGACATGTGACTTTTATCCATGAAACTCAAGCCCCCTATAATGCACGTAGAGAACCAGTGTTTACATTTCTAGACATTGAAATATTTCTAAACTTATTTTTAGATCTAGGAATTGAGATTAAATTTTATTTCAAGGCCTGGTGTTCCTAGAAATAATTTTATTAAAATATTAAATTTGTAATATATTATTTTCAAATTGTTTCTTAATGAAAATGGAATAATGCTATAACTGAAGCACATATAAAAATTCTGAAACCATGGTTGAGTATGGAATATATATTTACCCAAGGAGCGACAAAAAATGGATTAGATATTAGTTTTTAGATAAAACAGATGTTGGAAATGCATTTATTGGATTAATAAATTGATAAAAATTTTAAATTAAATCATTTAACCTAACAATAATTCCAATAAATATATAATATTGGTAATTTTCCAAGGGGTAACTTCATAAACACAGAACCCTTGATAGAATATCCATATCTCCGTACATTGTTGAATCACAAGTGATGATGAAAAATATCTGGATTAGGGTAGATCAAGACACATTGAATAGAATGAATTCTTTTAATTATTGGAGGGTATATTATTCAATTACAAATGGTCCAATATCTAAGTGGGACTCATCAATTCATTGAATTCATTCGTATATATTAAATTTAATGTGTATGATCATCCATTTTATGATCAAATCCAATTGGTGAACATTCGACTGTTCATTTCTACCACATCCATTGATAATTAAATAAATTCATAACCTCAGATATTTCTATTATTGATATTTAGATTGTAAATATTTTGAAATGTTCATAAAACATTGTTCTTGTTCATTACTCCTACAATTTCTTCATGTTCATCACCAATTGGACCTTCAAGTTCCTATTTGACATTTTTGGGTGATATTGAGTCCAATCAGACCTCAAAAATCACAACGAATCCATGTATAAGTGATGGATCACCAATCCTGGGATTGTTTTAGATATATTACAAGTGGTGGGTGATCATTTTTAATATCGTATTCAAAATCATCAATTATGGAAGAACAAGAGGTTTAGGGTGTGTATGAAGAAACCCCATGTGTTGATTGAACCAATTTCCAACCACCTATCTTTTTTCCATATAGAATTTCATAGTGCCCCATGTTGTTTCTTTTGGGATGTGATTTAATATATTCTAGGAGTGATTCTTATTTACGTGGTACCTGATGGAATCGCTGATCTGGAAGGATCACTAGTGACCTATAGAGTAGAACCCACCCTCAGTTTGGGTGTGGGTCCTCTATCTACCTGGTGGAACCCTTATTGGATTGGGTGAAGGTACTTGAGACTTTAGAGTGGAACACCCCTATATCACTATTGCATCGGTCTTTGACCTATAGTGTGAAACCCCTAATCATATAGGAAATTGGTCCTCTATCTACTGACTGGAACCCTGTATTAGTTAAGTAATGGGACATCGATGACTATAGTGGAACCCACCTTAGGTACTAGGACGTGAGCCCTATATCTACCATGGGGTACCAACCTATCAGATAAGGGGCTTCTCCTTTTGATTCTAGAGTGGATACCCTATGACAGTTCAGCGAACAGTTCATTTACTTATAGAGTCGAATCCCCGGATTAAATAAGGCATGGGTCTTCTATGGATACTTATTGAGTGTCACCCACTAATTCACTAGGGTGTAGGTCCTCAACATGAATATACTTACTCCTTATATTTTCATCACAATGGACAGGTGAGGGCATCCACATGGTTAGTTAAAGGAAGATACATGAGATTCTTTTCATCAATGATGTACTTTTCAAACTATTGGTAACTCTTTTTTTGGTGTTGGATATGAGATAAAGATACCCTAATTATTTTTTTAGGATTATTTTTTCAATATATATATATATATATATGTATATATATGTATATATATATATATTTGGTTACTCTTATTCTATGGGATGAAAATATTCCCCAACTATGAAACCTGATTTTCATCATTATATTATAATGGTTGGATGAGGTTACTCTCCAACCATGTGAGGATAATACTTAATGTGTATACCATGTACACATCATGTTGTTCCAATTGTGTTTGGATGAGTTTCGTATTTCTCTTAATTTGGGTTGAGCTGCATCTGGTTTACTATCTACTATATTTCTATACCTATTTTGTCTTTTAATACTTCCCCTTTTAGTTTTATAGGATAGCTAATGGGTATGAATATACTCATGCCTGTTTGGTCTCTTCCCACATGTGTTTTCTCTTATGTAGATGATGGACATGTCAGAAATGACTTCATAGGAGCATGGGGTTACATAGTGCATTGGACTACATATAGTGGTCATATCATGAATATCAAAAGATAGGCTATCTAATTATTTTACATTCTTGTTATTTAATGTTGTGAAATAATTCTAGTTTGGAGTGTATTTTTCCCCTTAATTTTCAATTTTTATGGTCATACTCTTGTACACCATGACCAATTTTTTTTGAATTTTTAACTTTCATGATTACGAAACTTTTTGTTATTATTATTATGAACTTTTGAATTGATATGGTCATGTGTTTGAGTATATGTACATTAGGAAAATAACTCCCATTTAGGATAATGCCTTAGCCTCTTATCACCCCCCCTATATAATGGTGGTAGGCTTGGGGAAGTTGTAGATCGAGCCACAATTATGGTCTAGTTATGACTAATTTGTATCAAAGTTGTTCCTTCCTAGGGATATTGTTTGGTATAGTCCTCTTATTAAGATTTGGTTGTGATTTAGAGAAATCGTGTCAAATTTTCTTGAGTACTTCTCTAAGGACAAGGAATTTAGTGATGGTAATGGTGGCCAACATATCCATTTAGTAGGACCATAAATACCTTCACGTCGACTCATCATATCGACATCATGGTTGTAGGGATCAGTGGTTCATGCATCATATAGGATTGAGTCTTTGACTTTACTTATTGAGTAATAATTCTATATGTCAATATATATATATATATATTCTCATCTAACCATGGTGCATTCTGATCAAATTTTCAAGATGCCTCTATAATGACCTCTAGCTAGGATACCAATTCTATATACAAACAACAATCTGATAGGTGATGAGGCCTCAGATTAGGGTATATCCCAAAAAGATTCTTAATCCATGTGGATAAATAGAATCTCCCCGCCTATTGAGTATAATATCATCCTATCATATCAGGCTAAGGATGCATGCAGACATAGCCAACTCTCTAACTTCCAACATGAGAGGTCGTTGAGGTTCCATAAGGAACCAGATCCCTATAAAGTAGAGTTTTCACTCTTTTTTATGGTCCATTTATTAAAACTCATCTACACATAGATGTATTATGAATATGTGTTGGATTATATTTTTTCCCATGAAGCATCTATGTGTGGTTGTAGGTTCTGGGCACTATAGAAGCATGTGATGGGCAGTTCCCAGCTTTTCTTTTCTCCATATTCGATTATCAATCTATGATCTATATTATGATGGACATTGTGATCCACAAAATTGAATACAATAAATAGAAAATAAAGAATAATTACTAAATTGAGATGGATGAGATCAACATATATTGTTTATAATTCATTTAATTAGACAAAGAATTAAATGTATGGAATTATTTCTCTGTTGATAAATTCGGTGACAGATCTATGGTCAACCATCATGGAATTGTATAAATAAAGTGAATATTTCATATATATATATAAATATGGTCTACATGTTTGCTAGGAATTTCTAGACATCACTTAATGAGTCTTAGGGTGGTATCATAAAATATCCTTGATCTTGTGTCGTCATCCTTGATCTCCCAAGGAATCTCTTCTAAACAAATCTCCTGGATCCATTGGAGGATGATTTCTCACCATTCTTGAAAGCATTTTTGGAGAATGGATCACTATAGGATTGATAGGATCCTCCAATATTCTTTGCGCACAGATGAATTATATCATGAAAAAAATAACATAATTGGGTATTAATAAATATTAGGTTAAAATTAAATAATTTTACAAGTGCCCCTGATTATTTATTTAATCCTATAAAATCCTCTTATCAAATTATAATACTGATATTAATATTTCATGACATAATCTTAACTTGAGAATCAAAATTAAAAATTATTTAATCAAATAATATTTAATATTATTATTTATCACCTGACCATTAAACTCAGTCTTCCATTCTCCAAAATGTTTATCAGACCTCAGATAAAGTCTATTTATTTCTTAAATAAATAACACATCATTATTCTCTAATTAAAAAATTAATATTAAATTTACTAAATAGAAAATAAATATTTAGGTCCGATCAATCAAACATGAACATTTTTTAAACCACTTACAGGGATAATATTTATTTAACCTATTAAATAACAAATAAGAATTTATTATTTATCTGAGATACTGGATACACAATGGGTGTGACCCTCTAGATGTCTTTCTCAGTGGAATTATGTTAAGTAGCATAAATTCTATGTTTAGAATCTATCAACAAGTTAAGTAACACATAGATAAATTATTTAATGATGCAATGACACATCATCTCATACAAATGCTTACTATATAATATAATCCCTTCATCTCGATATCTCTAATCATGGAGGCTGCATGCTAATGGCTTTATTTGATTTATTAGAAATTGAAGTTGTCCACTGATCTCTATAGAAATGGATTTATTTATTCGATATCATTTCTATTAATGGTTATGAGATATAAAATTATGTTAAGTAACGGAAGGAAAAAATCATTCCTGCATTATTAATGAAAACAACATTACTTGGGACACACCTAACATATCCTACCTCACCAGGAACATCTTTCATAATGGTTTTCATCAATACATATAAGTGCAAGACTCATAAAAATAATTAATAATAATATTAAATTCTAAGGACTGATACACACATCCATGTATAAGAACATCCAATGACACAATGAAATGTAGATTTCCCACTAGCGGTTCTTATTCTCTTAATATCAATACTGGATATTACCAAGGGAGTACACCATGAGAATGTTCCTCAAAGTCTTATGAGTCTCCACCACTAATAACTTATATCATTTGCATCGCTCAAATTATATCATTAGGATATAGATAATATATTCAAGAATACTTTCATAGAACTTCCGAGTTCTCAACATAGTGGGGAACTACATTGACCTGTAACTACTATTGCTACTCTTATGAAACTATCACATAATATGTCTTTAATAAGAATAATCATGATGTGATAAGTAGTTTAATAATATTCAAAATAATTAATAAATTTTATCATAATGGACAAATAAGTTATCTCTAGAGAAAAAAAATCCAATAGACTCCCACATGCACAAGAGACAAATTCTAACAACATTTAGTCCACTAGCTCTCAGATGATACCCATGATTCTACTGAGATAATCCATTAGTCCATGAGCCCCCCATGTTATCTTCCATGGGTACTCTTCCTATTTGAATTTCACCCCTCTAACATAAATACTACAATAGGTGATACATACAGAGTATATTATACTTCCATTAGTATGCCCTTGGCTCTATTACAAGAGCCACCACTGCAGTATGGTAAAAATTTAACATGATAGTGTCTTTAATACTTGGAAGCACATCAAGCTGTGGGACAATGTTCTAAATCCAAACGGATTCCGTTGCTACATCAAAATCCACTGTATACTCGGACTCCACTATAGAATCAATGTCATCTAGCTTCATAGAACTATTCCAGATAGAAAATGCTCCGTTGAGACAGAAAACCTATCCAAATTGCAACTTCAGATAATTATGGTTTGTATGAAAACCAAAATCGGTATAAACCCTGATGAACATCTCCTAATATTTGACATATAGTAGGAACATATTGCTCGTTCTTCTCACATACATAAGGGTAGACTTAACTGTATTAAAATGATATTGTACTAAATCTACATGATATCTTTATACCATGCTCAATTCATAGACATCATCATGTCTCATACATGACATGATATAAATGATTCATCCTATGGCTGAAGAATATGTGATCTTACTCCTTATCTCTTTCTATTGATGTTTCTAAGGAAACATTTTCTTAGAAATATGTAAACCATGGGATATTGGAACCGGTCCCCTCTTGTATTATTACGTACTAAATCTCTTTAGTATCTGGTAAACATATGTAATTTGACTTAGTCCAAGTATCCACTTGGATATATGAGTAATGATCAGGATCCCTATAATATATGATGCTTCTACAATTTCTTTCATGTACAAAAACTTATTCAACCAGTCTTTAATAGATTTTAAGAATGGTATGTCATTTCCCTTAAGTAATATGTAATAAACAAATACTATAATAATAGTGACCATATTCCACTTAAACCTTCTGTTAACACATTGATCACATTCCATCCTGATGAAACCAAATTCGTTTTTTCATTCATAAATAGGAATGTTCCATGACCTGGATGCTTTCTTCAATCCATAAACTTATATCTTCAAATGAAAAGTTATTTTATCATCACATGGAGTCACAAAACCTTCTTGTTGTGTCATATCAACATATTCTCGAAGATTCCCATTAAGTAATGTTATCCTAACATCCATCATCTATATCTCATTGTTATGGTATGATGCTATAGAAATTATAATTTTGATAGATTTAAACATGGAAACTGGTGGAAATATTTCATCATTGTCAATTACATGATTCTATTTAAAAACTATAGCTGCAAGTCATTCTTTATATGTACTTACATAAACTTACATTTAATGTTTCCTCATGAATACCCATTTTTATACGGCATTGTTTACATCATCGGGTGAATTGACCAGATCCCAAACATGTTTATGATACATGGAATCCATCACATAATTTAATTTTTCTGTCTATCTTGAAGGTTCTTATCTCTCAACATCCTCCTATTAATATAGAGGTTCATCATTGTCAACCAATAATTAGTCAAAACACATGATGCCTAGAAAACCATATCTCTCTAGTTTTCTTACCTCTCTTATGCTCCTATAGAGTACGTGTGTTTCAGGAACTACATCATCCATAGGGACTTGTGTAATCTATTCTTGTACCAACTATTCTATATCGTGAGATTCAACTTCATTAAAGTCAATATTTCTCCCACTATCCTTTTTGAGGATGTGCTCCCTCTCAAGAAAGATGGATTTTTAGGTGACATTTTCTTTCTTGTCAAAGGGTTTTTATAGGTAGTATCCCTTTATTTTCTTTGGCTAACCAATAATGATAGACTCTATGCACTGGGGTTCTGGTTTGTTTCCTGAGAAGGCCTAACTAAATTCCTCTCAACCCCGTAGATGTGAAAGATAGAAAATGTTTTTCATTAAACTTTATAACTCAATGGGAATTATTTTTTCCACCTTAGTTATTACTCAGTATAATGTTTATGTCATAGTTTTTAATGCATATCCCCAAAAAATATAATGGATTATCTTCATGACTCATCATCGACATTACCATGCCTAAAAAGGTGTGATTCCTCCTATGACTAACACCTTTACATCACAGTGTATAAGGTTGAGTGAGTTGAGATAGAATACAAAACTCCTTTAAAAATTGATAAACTCTAGGTTATTATATTCTACACCTTGATCTGAAAGAATATTATTTATCTTCATACCAAGTTAATTCACCACTTCATGCATGAATTCCTTGAATTTTAAAAAGGAGATAGACCTACACCTCATCATGTAGGTATATTAGTATCTACTAAAGTCATCATTAACAGTTAAGAATTAAGAAAATCCACCTATAGATTCAATAAAAAAATAGTCCACACACATCCGTGTGAACTAATCCAAGATATCCATTGTCCCTTTCACCCGATCCACCAAATTGTGGTTTTCTCATTTTTCATTATAAACAAGCATGGTGAATATCAATTAGCTTATTTCGTATAAGAGTTTTAATAACCATCTTGATAGATCTTTGTCAAATACTTCTCATTTACATGACCAAGATGGTGATTCCACAACTGGGTGTCATATTAGTTTCATGAAAATGATTCTTTATCATTTTCAAACAATTTTGTTTCATAATTTAATACATAAAGACCATTATTTAAATGTTCCATAACAAAACATATGTACACATTATAAAAGAAAACAATTTTATTTCCTAATTTTAAAATAAAACCACCTATATCTAAAAAATACACATAAATTATGTTATTGGTAACTGTAGGTACATAATAACAATCATTTAAAACCAAAATCATTCTCATTTGAAATGAATGGTTATAGTCACCAAGGGATAGAGCAGCCATCACAAACCCATTGAAAGAATGCGTATTATACTAACCTATGGAAATATTTTAGAATCTAATTGTATCCTTTGAATGGATATATATTTTATCACCACATGCTTTATCTAATACCCAATGTGTATAAATGGAAAAAATTGCACTCGATAATCAACACAACATTAGTTTACCCATTCTTTTAGGTGCAGTTACTCTTCCTGTGGATTGTATTATCACATGAAGGAAACACACCCTATTATTTCCATTCCCTCCATCAAGATATTCTTATTCTTAGTAGGATGGTTCTGGAGGGCTTGAAAAGGTTTATTAGTCTTGGACCCCTTTTCGTTATCCATAATTTTATTATTCAACATATGTACCATTGATTTATTACACCCCATGTCCTTATTCACATAGATAATTATTGTAACATGTTATAAAAGTCTCTTCTCATTATTTCAATACTATATTTCACAATAAATCTAGAGTAGGACATTGGAAGTGATGAATGTATGATATAGATATGCTACTCATCTGGTATTTTAATCCCAAACAGGTCTAGCCATTCAATTAAGCTGATAAGATTGACTACGTGTGGCCCAGCTAGCACAGACACTCCATGTTTATTTTTGAACAATGAATTTATGATCGCATACCTCTCTTTTCTCTCCTTCTCTTGGCAGAAATATAGGATGTGTGACATCACTCTATAGGCATACATATCCTCATGTTCCTTAAATAGTTCATTGGATATGGATGATAGCATGAAGTACTGAACTTATGTATCATCATTCATATGATTATCATAGAGATAAAGTTCTTCATCGCATTCTACATTTCCAGGAGCCAATGGTAATGGTTCCTCTAGCACAAAAAAATTCATTTCATGGTAAAGGATCACATGTAGATTCCTTTACCACTCATTGAAATTTTTTATAGTGATAATATTTTACTTCTAATGTATAGATCCAATTGATATGTTTGATTTCATATTATTTATATTTCTACAAAATAAGTTGAATGTATTTATAGAACATTATATAAAAAAAATTAGACAAATAAATAAATAATATTTATATTAGTATCCCACTATTTTATCGATACCTAATATCCACCACAATTTTATTTTGAATATATTACTTCTTGTCCATCATAGTGTAAAGGATCCATATTACACTTCTCAATATGAAATCATTGGTTGGTCAAGAAAAATGAATGGTTTTAAGTAGGAATTAAAAATACCAACTGCGTTAACTCACAGTTCCATGATATGTTGAGTGGACTGCCCATTCCTAAAATAATTAATTTTTGATTTCCTCAACCTTTTCCTCTCAGTTATACCAAGTCCTTCTTTGATAGTTATCCCTTGATTTGAACCAAGTTGTGTAAACTCAAAACCTCATGTTATAATTCCTCAATAATGGAACGCACCCCAACTTTTTCTATTCAAGAACATTAAACTATGTTTTCATTCTATCTGATGTAATAGAAGGCTATAGAGACTTAATATCATATTGAGGTATTTTATCCTTTTATGATTAAATTAATGATATTTTTCATTATAACATTCTTGTTAATATTAAGTGGGATTTCCTAAGTGATTAACCATGTATTGGATAATATTTACTCATAATCCGGTTTATTTTAGTTCCATCCTGAATTCATTTTAGAAGATTAATTATTTGTTCGTGATAATACATCCATAATGAAATAACCTTGTAAATGACTGAGATAAAATAAAGGGTATGATCATGATCTTATACTAATGGTTAGTTTATCTAGAGGTTGATAAACTAACTATTGACATAGGTTAGAAACACCTTGATCAAATTCAGGTTCATGTTTACATCCTTCCACCTGTCCACCTATGTATCACACTTGATTGGTTTTGCCTAAAATTCGTACTTGAACCACCTACACTATCTTGGGAGAATCACCAATTACATATGCCATTTACTCAAACATAGTTGATGGAAATGGGTTTTACATAAAGGAAACCATTGGCACGCATTCCCTACATAATAATGAGGATAGAAGGCATGTATGCCAATAATTTAATTTAGTAATAAATAAAATAAAACTAATAACATAAAAATGGTCTCATATAGATAATTATCATCTTCTATCATGAAATAAATTATAAATTCATTAAATCTAGAATTCAATACGTAATCATTCTTATTTATGATGCATCACACTCAAATCGATTAATTGTTATCTTTAATTAATCAATCATTTTATATTAATTCTTATCCAAATTTCCTTCAAATTATCATCTATTATAATTTTAAACATATTAAATAAATTCATTTAAAATTAACTTCGTAAAAAAAATGTACCCTGGAGTAAACATGGTGAATACTTGTAACACCCCAAGATTTTATGAAAAATATTCTTTTTTATTTCATTGATGTCTTGGGTTGTACGCTACACCAAAAGGAGCTTGCACTACACCCATACCTGACTTGACATTCATTACACGTAATCGAGACCTTCCATAATAGCATGTGTTGTACACAATACCGAGTTTCACTAAACAACGAAAAGTTATATAAACTAGCCATTACGAATACTAATACCCACTTTTTGAAATTTTATAAATTTTATCTTTCGAAATGGACTTCATTATTGGATTCGGAATATCGAAATTAACCTAGGGTGAATTTTTGGTATTTTTCTAAAAACTGTCCATTTTGATAAATAGTGAAAAACACCGAGTTATAGTTTAATACTGTACTTTTTATTTAAATAATTATTTATTTTATTTAAATTTATATTAGGTCAAAATTGATATATAATACCTATATATGTTCAATGTAATTAATTGGAGTCATTTTATAATAATTTTATTGAACTTTTCACCGTCTTTTACCCACCTCCTAGGAGAATTTGAAAATTTACATAAAACTTAATTTTACCGCTTCTGTGAGTGGAATTTCAAAAATCTGAGAGATATGGTTAATATCAAGGAGTAAAATTTGGTTCAATAAGATAAAAATAATTTTTGGTGAATAGTATCTTTTTACTTTTTTTACCACGGTTAATAGTAAATAGGGTAATTAAGGGTAAAAATGATATTATTATTACCCTAACACATGTCCTAATTCAATTGGATAAGTTTAATTCGACCAAAAACAACGTTAGGAATAAAATATGACCATTTAGTTCTACATGGATTATATTAGAACATTTATTATTATTTTATTTAAAGAAGAGTTAAAATAGTTAAAATCAATGTTTAATAACTAAAACATTTTAAATATAGGGTTATACATAAGATAAATTCTACTGTAAATATTAATTAGAAAGGTAAAAAGATTTAATACATAATGGTATTTTATTCATAATTTTTAGACATTAAATAATTTAATTTATTTCTGACACAATGATGATGCATTAATTACCTTATTAATGAAATATTAACATAATTGATATTATAAATACCCAAATAAATATAATTTGAGACTTTTTATTAATTAAACTAATTTTATAGGTTAATATTACATGTTAATATTTATTTAATTAGCTTTTTCGAACTAATCATGCTGCTATAATTTTCACAAAAATCAATTACCAAATAGTGTCAAAATTGACATAAAATAGTTTTTAAGAAAAATATTATATTATGAATTTTTATTTTATTCCTAAAAATCTATGTTTCGACCAAATGTCTTAGATAAGGTCATATATATTAATAATGAACAACTTGGGGTCCGTTTTCCTTGTTATAGTAAGTTTATTAACCATATAGTTTATGAAAAAAAGAATACGGAGTAAAAGTAAAATTATTTGACTTAAAGTTAAATCTAAATGATAAGGTTAAAATAGTAACCTAAACTTGTATAAATTCTATTGGTTGAGATTATTTCGACCCATCACCAATTTATCTTAGAAATAAATCAATTTGGAACTATTATAAATAGAATATGACTTTATTATAAAATAATATTTTGAGTTTTTTCAAAGGTGCCCCTCTCCTCTCTTATAAAAAGGGCACCCCTTTCCTCTTTTATTGACACCCTTTTGGGCCTCGATGCTCAGAAAACCCCTGAAAATTACTCTTCTCATCCTCTATAGTTATATCATATAGATTTTTTGTCTTCTCAAAATACCAACTCCAGTACCCTAAGAAGAAGTTTAAAGGAGGTGCGTCGAGGAAGAGGTAATCTCTTCTACCGACTCTTTAAAGTTTCTTTCTTCTTCTACTTCCTCTTCTTTAGTTTTTTCATTATAAATTAATAACATCAGTATTACTTATATACTGATATGTTATTATAAATATTAAACAACCCTATTTCACCTTCTATCCATCCTACGGAAGACGAAATCACCGCGTGTGCGTACGTATGGAATACCGTCTCTACACCGTGGTGTAATCAGTTTTCTAACCACCACCTTACTTGGATGGGTATAATGGTATAAAGAATAACTTTATATGATTATTATAAAATCATGCTAATTATAAGATATTATATCATCCACTCCAATTCCATTCAATAAATATGGGAATGATATCATCGCTCGTGCGTATGTACGGATTATCGTCTCCACGACGCGATGAGATTCATTTTCCATGTTAACAATTCAAGAATGATTATAAAGTATATGTAATAAGTAATAATTAAATATATGACATAATAATGCTACTGGATTTATGTATATATATATTTATGTAATATTCTTAATTCCATTCAATTCAATAAGGAAACGAAAAACAGCGTTCATGCGTACGTACAGCCTACCGTCTCTATGAACGGTGTATTTCTTTCCATTTATCGATATATTATATATATGTATATTCTGAATATATATTTTATATATATCATTTTTTATATTTTTGAATTAATTAATCATGATCTAAGTAACCATATTAATAATTACAAGTCAAAACACGGACGATAAATGAAACGATTTTACCCAAACCGCCGGTTTTACATGGAATTGACAAATGAGCGGATAATCTAAAGTCGTAAGTGAATCTTATATGATATCATAAGTATTATTATAGTTCTGTTACAAGTTAATAATATTTTTAAACCCACTATACTAGAGTCTCAGACACATATAGAAGAAATTGGACATAAGGTAAGGGATAACTTTTCCAATCTCATTTTTATCCGAGATTGTTTATTCGTAAGTATTTACTAGGCTTATAATTATCATCCATGTACCTATTTTCTAAAAATAGTTTCATGTAATTTTAAAGTCCATTTTACCCATTTTTTACTTTTACTACCTGGTATGTAAGGAATCATTCTTTTGTTTTACCATACAAGGTACTTTTTGACTTTTTTGGCAAAAGTATGAGATGAATGTTTTTTTACTTATACGGAATGAACATATTTTTATGGTTTCATAATGCCTAATTTTAATGAAGATTAATCTACAAGATTTAATTATTATTTTCATTAAAATCATTTTCTTTTAAAATTGCATGGAATTTTGTGAAAAGAAAATGATTTTGAATAACAGGGGATATTTTCCTTAATAATTCGTTTTATGTGTTTTATCAAAACTATTTTTCATCTAAGATGAAATTATTTAGTATGATTATGTTTCAAATAAAATTTCTCTATGATTTACATGGTTTCAATTTTATTATGATGAAATTATATCCATTTGTTTTATATATATTATGTTATGATAGGATGATGATTATGAAACCCATTTTATTCATTGTGTTTTGGTAAATGATTTATGTTTATGTTGTGGCACGTGAAAGAATGATTTAATTATGAGATGGGTGGGACCTATATCACCCTCAATGCATTGGGTAATGATTTATATCTCATGAGATATACATTTCTGGATTGGTAAGTTAATTTGGTTCAGTAATACAGGACTATAACGAGGAGTGAACTCGATTCAGAAAGGGACATTGTCCACTAAGATGGTCCTGGCAGAAATGCATTGGCTATTATGGAAATCATATCATGTGCTTAATGGTTGCCACAATTACATGTATTACTCCCATGATATTTTATCATGATTGATGTATATATTTCTTATGTAATGCTATGTTTTATGTCATTGCTCAAGATTTTGATGTTTAAATATTATGTTCTTGTTTTTAAGTTCTAATGTATATGGTTAGTTTTATTCTCTCCATGCATACCCTTACTGAGCATTTGAGCTCACCCTTTATATGTTTTCTTTTTCCTAGGATATAAAGAAATGTTTTAGGTAAGAAAACCAAAGGGGAAGATCTATATTGGAGATGTTTATGATCTGTCACCAAGATTAGAAGATTTTGTTCCGAGTTTCCAAAGACGCTAAACTATTACGATCCTCGAGTGTGTTTTTTTAATGTATTATATATTCGGAAAAAGTAATGTAATGTCTATATACGTCATGATTTGGGTCTCTATAGTTGTTATAAGAGGAAAGTTTTAGTTAACCATTGGAAACTAGGATGTGAAAACTTTAGTGAGATCCCTAGAGATATTTCTAAGGTAGTTCTACGGATTTCCCTAAGGTTAAGTATAAGTATATGTTATAGTCCAAGAATTATGGTAACGATATTAGAATTAAACCTAAGATGATGGATATTTAAGGTACTCCCCCTTTATTATGTTGTTTTACTTAGCATGATTTTTGCCTCTCACACTATTCTTTTTGGGTTTTAGAAAATGGATAGAAACACGAAGATTCACGATAATGGAGGATATTATGGACAATGGAATGATATTCTTCATGAGAAACCAAATGAAATGGGATTTGGAAGTCCAAACATCATTATTATTCCTAACCAGCAATCTCATAATATGATCAAAAATTTCAACATTGGTAAGTATCCCGACTCAGCTAATAAGAGAAATATGGAGTTTCATGATGAGCATAGAGGGAAAAAAGTTCAATTCCCCCCATGTAAATAATGTGGGAAGAGGCATCAGGGAGAATGTTTTAAAGGAACTAGAAGTTGATTTGGGTGTGGAAAAGATGGACACAAAGCCAGTAATTTCAAATGAAAAGGTTTAGTTAACACAATGGACAAGGATAATGGTATTGCTAAAATATCAACAACGGTTAAATGTTTTAAATGTGGAATGTATGGGCATTATTAAAACCAATACCCTAAGGGAAAGTATCATGAAGAGAATTATCAAGGTCGTATGGGTAGTATTCATATTGATGATGATGAAGAGACTACAAATGATATATTAGATGAAAGAATTGTTGAAGCTTGGTCAATGTTTTAAAAACGTAGTGGAATGATTTATGTTTATCAAGAGTTCTGTTGTATAGGTAATTTAATGGTACTATGGAATAAAGAAACATATAATTATTGTTACACTATTGTTTTACCTTGAAAGTATGTGTTGAATGGTACCAATAACAATGAAAGGTTATTCATATATTTTTGGAAAGTAGATGATATGCTCATAATGAAGGGATATGGAGAAAATGAGATGCCTGATAGTATTAATGATCTCATGACTGATATAAGGACAATGTGATATCATGGTTTGAGTATATAGAAATTTTGGTATTTTGGTATGTGGAAAGACTTTACTTTTGACAGAATTCATGTTTTCACTATAGTTCTATGGTAATTTATGTTTCAAGAGAATACATGATTAAGGTATTCAAATTTTTGGAATGTGATCAACAAAATATATCTTATGATATATGGGGGATAAATGATGGCATTAACATGCTTGTTATGTGACCTTTCAAGTGATATTTTTCTGTATACTATGAGATTGGACATATGTATTTTGGATAAGCATAAAGATTGGAATGGATTATGTTGGACATCAGATAGTATTGTTTAAGGATGGAACATTTTTTCGATATTATTTCTAGAATGTTATAATAGTGTATTTGTAGAAAAAGAGACAACCTGCAGGATGGGCAACAACCTATCGCATCGGACAAGGTTGCGGGAATCAAACCCATAACCAAAGTGTGATAGGCCTTTATTTCATACCTCTGGCCAATAGGAATTATATGGTTATTATAAACTAGTTTTATTTTATTAAGCGCAGTGATAGATGAAATATAAGTCCATTTTAGAAACTATAAACTATTAATATAAGCATAGATGGACTTATGTATATTTAATAAATTGTGCTAAAAATTTTGCGATAAAACCAGATGGAATGACCTATCATTCTATTTCATGATCTACTAACACTTCAAGAATGACAAATTCACCTTCATTTCTTTAATAGATGAAGTGTAAATTGTTCAATGCACGAACAAAGGTGAGATTGTACTGAAATAATGTAAGTATTTCTTCTAATTCAATTCACTAAATTTAGAAAAATGATCTTGAAAACCAAAAATGTTGTCCTAGTGCCCTTATATCCAATGAATCAGATGGTACCTTAGATAGTAAAAAATTTATGGTTTTGTGATTGTTGGATTTTTCATAGCCATGTTCTCTACCACTCTCCATCAAAACATGATGGTTAGATTTCTCTTCCATATCCATATTTTCTCCTAGGTTCTCATATGTGGAAATCCAGTGGTTAGTTAATTTGGGTAACCATTATGTTTCATACATTAGTTTTTAAATATAAGTTTTGGTTTTCCTTTTTATGATGTGGGTTTCTATTAAAGAAACTTTCGAGTAGTAAAGCATTTAAAAACCCGACGAATTTCAAGGAAGAAATTCATTTTAAGTGGGGTAGAATGTAACACCCCAATATTTTATGGAAAATATTCTTTTTAATTTCATTGATGGCTTGTTTTGTATGCTACACAAAAAGGAGCTTGCACTACACACATCCCTGACTTGGCTTGCATTACATGCAATCGCGACCTTCCACGATAGTGTGTGTTGTACGCAATACTGAGTTTCACTAAACAACGATATGTTATATAAACTAGTCATTATGAATAGTAATACCCAATTTTTGAAATTTTATAAATTTTATCTTTCTAAATGGACTTTATTTTTGGATTCCAAATATCGAAATTATCCTAGGGTGAATTTTTGGTATTTTTATGAAAACATTCAATTTTTGATGAATAGTGAAAAACACCGAGTTATAGTTTAATAACATATTTTTTATTTAAATAATTATTTATTTTATTTAAATTTATTTTATGTAAAAATTGATATATAATACTTATATAAGTTCAATGTAATTAATTGGAGTCATTTTATAATAATTTTATTGAACTTTTCACCGTCTTTTACCCACCTCCTAGGAGAATTTAAAAATTTACTAAAAAACATAATTTTACCTCTTCTGTGAGTGGAATTTCGAAAATATGAGACACACGATTAATATCAAGGAGTAAAATTTGGTTCAATTAGATAAAAATATTTTTTTGAATAGTAAATTTTTACTTTTTTTACCACGGTTAAAAGTAAATAGGGTAATTAAGGGTAAAATGATATTATTATTACCCTAACACATGTACTAATTCTATTGGATAAGTTTAATTCAACCAAAAACAGCCTTACTAATAAAATATGACAATTTAGGTCCACTTGGATTAGATTAGGACAATTATTATTATATTATTTAAAAAAGATTTAAAATAGTTAAAATCAATGTTTAATAACTAAAACATTTTTAATATAGAGTTATAAATAAGATAAATTCGACTATAAATATTCATTAGAAAGATAAAATTATTTCCTACATAATTGTATTTTATTTATAATTTTCATACATTAAATAATTTAATTAATTTATGACACAATGATGATATAGTAATTACATTATTAATGAAATATTAACATAATTGATATTATAAATACCCAAATAAATGTAATTTGAGATTTTTATGAATTACACTAATTTAATAGGTTAATATGAGATGTTAGTATTTATTTAATTAACTTTTTTCTAACTAATCATTCTGTTATGATTTTCACAAAAATCAATTACCAAAGAGTGTCAAAATTGACATAAAATAGTTTTTTAAAAAAATATTATATTATTAATTGTTATTTTATTCCTAAAAATATAAGGTTTATCCAAATGACTTAGATAAAGTAATAAATATTAATAATGAATAACATGGGGTTTTTTGTATTTTTATATTAAGTTTATTAACCATATAGTGTAAGAAAACAAGAAGACACGGTAAAAGTAAAATTATTTAACTTAAAGTTAAATCTAAATGATAAGGTTAAAATAGTAACCTAAACTTGTCTAAATTCTATTGGTTGAGATTATTTAGACCCATATCCACTTTATCTTCTAAATAAATCAATTTGGAGCTATTATAAACCGAATATGACTTTATTATAAAATAATATTTTATGTTTTTTCAAAGATGCCCCTCTCCTCCATTATAAAAAGGGAACCCCTTCACTCTTCTCTTCACACACTTTTGAGCCTTGAAGCTCGGCCAAACCATGCCAATTACTCTTCTAAACCTCTCTAGTTATATCATATTGGTTCTGGTATTCTCAAATTACCAACTCTAGTACCCTAAGAAGAATTTTAAAGGAGGTGCGTCGAGGAATAGGTAATCTCTTCTACCGACTCTTTCAAGTTTCTTTCTTCTTCTACTTCCTATTATTTAGTTGTTTCATTATAATGTAATAACATAAGTATTAATTATATACTTATATGTTATTATAAATATGAAACAACCATATTTCACCTCTTATCCATCCTACGGAAAATGAAATCACCGCTCATGCGTACGAACAGAATATCGTCTCCACGCCGTGGTGTAATCAGTTTTTCCACCACCAACTTACTTGGATAGGTATAATGGTGTAAAGAATAACTATATATGATTATTATAAAATCATAAAGATTCTATGATATTATATCATCCACTCTAATTCCATTCAATAATTATGGGAATGATATCATCGCTCGTGCGTACGTACGGATTATCATCTCCACGACACGATGAGATTCATTTTCCATGTTAACAATTCAAAAATGATTATAAAGTATATATTATAAGTTAATGAAATATATGACAAAATAATGCTAATATATTTATGTATATATATTTATGTCATCTACTTAATTCCATTCAATTCAATAAGGAAACTAAAAACAGCGTTCATCTGTACGTACGGTCTACCGTCTCCATGAATGGTGTATTTATTTCCATTTATCGATCTATTATATATATGTATATTCTTAATATATATTATATATAAATCATGTTTTATATTATTTAATTAATTAATCATGATTTATGAAATTTTATTAATAATTACAAGTCAAAACACAGATGATAAAAGAAACGATTTTACCCAAACCGCTGCTTTAACATGGAATTGACAAATGAACGGATAATCTGAAGTCATAAGTGAATCATATCTGATATCATAAATATTATTATGGTTCTGTTAAAAGTTAATAATATGTTTAAACTCACTATATAGGAGTCTCAGACATATACGGAATAAATTGGACATGAGGTAAGAGATAACTTTTGAAATCATGTTTTTATCCGAGTTTGTTTATTCGTAAGTATTTACTGGGGTTATATTTATCATCCATGGCCCTGTTTTCTAAAAATTGTTTAATGTATTTTTAAATTCCATTATACCCATTTTTTACTTTTACTACATGGTATGTAAGGAATCTTTCTTTTTTTTTACCATACAATGTACTTTTTTGCTTTTTCGACAAAAGTTCGAGAAGAATGTTTTTTTATTTATACAGCATGAACATATTTTTATGGTTTCATAACACCTAATTTTCATGAAGATTCCTCTACAAGATATAATTATTATTTTCAACAAAATCCATTTATTTTAAAATTACATTGCATTTTCTGAAAAGAAAATTATTTTGAAGAAGAAAGGATTTTTTCCTCAAGAATTCATTTCATGTGTTTTATCAAAATTATTTTCCATCTAAGATGACATTATTTAGTATGATTATGTTTCAAATATAATGTCTCTATGATTTATAGGGTTTCACTTTTCTTATGATGGAATGATATCTATTTTTTTATATGGATTATGTTATGATGGGATGATGTTTACGAAACCCATTTTATTCTTTGGGTTATGATAAATGATTTATGTTTATGTTGTGGCACACAAAATAATGATTTCATTATGAGATCTTTGGGACCTATATCTCCCTCCATTGCATTGGGTAAATATTTATATCTCATGAGATAGACATGGCAGGAACGATAAGTTAATCCGATTCAGTAATACAGGACTAGAATGAGGAGTGAACTCGATTCAAAAAGGGACTTTGTCCGCTAAGATGGTCCTGGCAGCAATGCCTTGGCTACTATGGAAATCATATCTTGTGCTTAATGGTTGCCACAATTACATTTTTTATTCCCATGCTATTTTATCTTTATTGATGTATCTATGGCTTATGTACATCTATTTTTTATGTCATTGCTCACGATTTTGATGTTTAAACATTATGTTCATGTTTCAAGTTCAAATGTATATGGTTTGTTTCATTCTTTACATGCTTACCATTACTGAGCATTTGAGCTCACCCATTATATGTTTTCATTTCCCCATGATATAAAGAAAAGTTTTAGGTAAGAAAACCAAAGGGGAAGATCATTATGGGAGATGTTGAAGATCTTTCATAAAGATTAGAAGATTTTGTTCTTAGTTTCCAAAGACACTAAACTATTATGATCCTTGAGTGTTTGTTTTTCTTATGTATAATATATTCTGTAAAAGAATTGTAATGTCTATTTATGTCAAGATTTGGTTCTCTACAATACTCATCCTATTATACCCAATATGTATTATATTTTTACACTGTTTTAGTCCTGTTACATATGGAAGAAAAATCATATCACATATATTTCCAACGTGTACATTACATATCATTACATGAATTACATGATTTTTTGTTGTGTTTTTGCTTAAATGCACATAGAGAAGCAAATTGTAATACAACTCATAAACGATATGAGGTTATGAACATTACGTATATATTAATTAAACATTTAATATTAATCAATTTTAAAATCTATGACAAGGGACATCCTATCTTTAAAACTACTCACAAGTATAAGTCTAAAGGATTACATAGTAAAATAAATAAATTTTAAATAAGTGTAACCTGGTATAAGTACAAATCTTGTAGATATGATCTTCATGACATTTACAACTCTCTTGATATATCTATGATACACACCTAGGGACTCAGCATGTAAAACATACCATGAAAAATTTGGAGTGCACTAAATGTCCAATGGGACACATGTCGTGTTGACTCTATGTTACATGGTCACCAATCATGTAAGCCATGTATGGAAATCACGAATCATCTCTCACCTAGAGGGACTTCATTATGTTTAAATGGGAGACACAAAATTCACTCAAGAAGACCATGGACTAGTCATTCCCTGTCAACATACAATGGGATAATTAACTATACCTCATATCATCAATGCAATTTGTTTGAGTAATTTCTGAATTAACTCATGGTACATTTACCACGATTAAATTTCATGTAATTATGATTACACATATTTTTCACTTATGTTATTGGAACATAATTATTGTCACCTCCATTTTAGTTCTTATATTTTATATTACTCATAAAATTAATCATCTCGATTTGATATATGAGAAAAGATGTCGAAAGAAAGACATATCCCAATTCAGATTAAAATAATGATTAAACATGAGATGATAAACTACATTAAATAATTTTAAATCACCAATGATTTCTAAATAATTATAAACAATTATATTCTCACTCTGATACCACTTTTAGGTTCCAGGAATTGTGGAAGCATGCGATGTGAGGTGCCCAACATTTCTTTTGTCCATAATCAATGATCAATCTAATAATAATTTGATGATGAAATCCATGATCCCAAGAATTAAATCATTGAAATAAAAAATAATTAATAACTATGGAACCAAGATATAGGATATTAACATATATTTTTTATAATTATTTTTATTAGATAAAAATTAACTGTATGGAATTCTTTCTTTATTGAGGATTCTAGGGACAGATCTATAATGAACTATAAATGTTTCATAGAAACCAAGTGTATATTTCCTCTAGTTCTGATCCACCTGTTTTCTAGTAATCTCTAGATTTTACTAATGGAGTATCCATATTCTATCATGGAATATCCTTTCTCTTTCTCCAACCACCTCGATAGCTTCAAGAATATCTTCCAAATAATTATCTTCAATCTGGTAGAGGATGATTGCTCACCTTTCAAGGGAGTTTTCTTAGAGAAGGGAGTTTCTAGGGTTGAGAGATTCCTCCTTGATTCTTTGTGAAAAAACAGAATTATATCATTAGTAATGTAACATAATTGGGTATATATATTTATAGGGTTAAAATAAAGTAATTTAATAGGATCCCTTAATTATTTATTTAATCATACAAAATCCCCTATCAAATAACAATACTATTATTATTATTTGTAAACATGCACTTAACTATCAAATTATAATAAAATACTATTTCATAAAATAATAATCCATATAATTAGTTCTCCCCAAACCATTAAACTCTGTCCTCCAATCCCCCACAATATTTATCATATCATCCAGATATAAAACATATATTAAAAAAATGTCATACAACATCTAGGTTCTCATTGTAGTGGGGAACTACTATGACCTTTTAGTGAGAAAACTACCCATAGGACATTATCACAAACTATGTCACATAGAAGAACAATCATGATGAGATAATAATTTTATAAATATTCCATAAAATTAAAAAAATTATCATAAAGTACAAAGATGTTGGTTATAGAAAACCTACTCCAATATTTCTGAAGTCTTATTACCCTTATGCATGATGAGTATACACTTACATGGAATGACTTATGGTAGTTATTCCATGAGGTGTACGACCCCTCCCATTTGTACACGGTTTGGATCATTGATATTTTGGAGCTATAATATGGAGAGATAACAATGGATGAGTATGGATCAAGGTATATAGAAATTACATAGTATTCCCTTTGAATGATCTAGGTTGGCTACTTCTAATCATATAAGTTTGAGAAGGTAATTTGTTGAGTGATCTATGAATGTGTGGTGACCTCATTCATCACCACATATTTTAGGGGTTTGGGGGTGGGAATTGGTGATATAGATCATCCCACAAGAAATATTCTAGGAAACCTTATATGTAAGTGGTCACTACAAGGCTGAGTCATATAGAGCTATGAGAAGGTCCCAAGGTAAGGATCTCGATGTTGGAGACCTCCCAATGATCAGATGCTCAAATTCGGTCTGAGAGAATGTAGTGGGCCATGAAATAACAAAGAGATGAAGTTTTATACTTATGACATGAAAATTCACATGGCATGAAACTTCCCAACCAGCCGTGCCAAAAAACGTAAGAAGATAACTGACTGACCGACATGGGAGATGCGGTTTCAGGATCAAGGACATCACTATAAGGGGAAGGGTGGTCCCCTTGGAGGAATATCTAGAAGAGTAGTATTAGGAGAATTTAATAGTTTAAGATTCAATAATATTTATCCAATAATAACCCCAAGAGGACCACTTTAGGATTAGGTTGGTAGAGTATCGGGCCATGAATAGTTGTAGGATCATGAGGATTATGACCCCATGATATATGATATGGGAAGAGGTATGATATGTTTTTTTCTACTATTTCATCAATTTTATCAGACAAAGGATCTTGTAATTAAATCATATTGATACTCTTGGTGTGAGATCGGAAGCTGAAATATGATGTTCTAGGCTTGTAGAATTTTCATGAGGTTCAATAGGAAATACTTATTTTTTATCATTTATCTAATGGTAGTGAAAAATATATCATGGTTGAGATAGGTTCATGTAGGACCATTTGATCATCACAATGGAATCATATGATGTCATTCTGTATATGGATTGGTTATCAATTTTATAAGCTAGATTGATTATCACCACAGATGAGTTAGATTCATTCATATTGATGGGATGATATTAACCTTTCCAAGTGAGGGAGATCTCATAGAAATGAAAGTGAGTTTTATGAGAAGGAGTTTTTAGGACATCACCCATTAGTTGGTGATTATATCCATGGTGTTGTAGGCACTTCATTAATTTGGATTACTTCATTCATTGAGGATTATATGGGATTCTTCTCTAAGGATGTTCTGGGACTACCAATAAGGAGGGATATATATTTTTGTGTTGATTTTCATCAAGGTACCACTATGATATCTTGTATGACATATTAGACTTCACTGATAAATCTATTAGATATGAATTTATAGTTTGCGGACCTTCTAGAGAAGGATTTCATCATGCCCAGTGTGTCGACCTAGGAATATTTAGTTTTGTTCAGGAAAAATTTAGATGGGAGCATGATGCTTTGTATGGATTATCATCACCTGAACCAAGCCATGAAAAAGAAAAGGTATTCAATTCCATGGATTTATGAAATATTTGATCAATTTGAAGGAGTGATACAGTTTTCAAATATTGACCTCAGGTTCTGTTACCACAAGAAGAGGGTTCTTGAGGATTATATTCCAAAGCTAGAATTCCAATGTCTCTATATACATAAAATTTTACTGGTGATTCCCTTTGGTGTGAGGAATTACGCCATAATGTTTATGGTTTTGATGAACCAAATGATACAGTCATACATGGACTTGTTTTTGAATGTCTTCATCGATTACATAATGATATTCTCTATGATAGAAGAGGATCATATATATAACTAGAAGATGGTGATAGGTTTACTTCGAGAGTATAAGATTTTTGGTAAGCACTCGAAGTGCCAATTATGTTTTTAAGAGGATATCTTTATAGAGAATGTCATTTTTAAGGATAGTTTATCCATGGAACAGGTGAAGATCGATAAAGTATTTACATGGGATCCACTCAAGAGCATGTTAAACATGATCACATTTATATGATTTTTGGGGTACTATATGAGGTTTATGGTATACATATCATTGATTGTATCCCCTATTAAAGCCCTGATTTGATAAGGGAATCCTTTTACTCAGACTGAGTAGTGACATAGGGCCTTATAGTATTTGAGGATGAGGATGGTCAGGGATCCCATGTTGAGAATAGTTGAGAAGGTAGTGGTGTACATATTATACTTTGATACCATAAGAGATAGGCTAGGAAGTGTGTTTATGTAGTGAAAAGGTGTTATCATATATGGGTACATGTAGTTGAGACCCCATGAGCAGAAAATTGGGACTCACAATCTTAGTATGATTGTTTTAGCATTATCCAATAGGATATCAAGAGACTACCTTTTGGGGGAGATTTATGGTTTAATCAGACCATTAATGTCTCAAGTAGGTCCATATGTAGAGATACATGAACCTAAGACAATTGAATTTTTTGTAGTTCTTGTGAGACTATAACTTTTATATTATCACTAATCTAGTGAAATGTGACTTATTAGAAGATACCCTTACAAGTATTTCCTTTGATGGAATGGTTAAGGTTGATTTTGAGTAGATGGATTCCTTGTAGTTGGACATGGTAGTGTATGAGGGTGCACTAATTCTTTAGTCGATGGTGTTGAAACCTACACGTCCCGAGAATATGAGAGATTTCCAAATAGGATACATCTACTTTGAGATCATGTGTGAACATATATCCACATGGGATATACCAGATGGATATTATGATGGATGGAATCATACCGTCCCATTACTATGATGGATGGTGGTTCCCATCATGATGTTGGAAAAGGTGATGTGAGTGTTCAAAATTTCTTGTGTAGATATATATCCCAAAGTATGGATTAAGTATAGATATATTTAGCAGTAGTTTTTGTGGTTCAATGTGAGATGATGTGTGGATGATTTTTTCTCTCGTTGGATAAAAAATTAAAATGGGAAGGGTGAACACTAGTTTCTTAACCAGTTTTTTTCAACTCCTTAATATACCATAGTGCAAGTGGGTGGAAATATACACTGATTTTATATATAGATTACCTGGATAGTGAAGTTATCTGATGATATCTGGGTGATAGTTAATTGAATCACAAAATCATCATGTTTTCTTTTTATCAACAATCATAATTTAGTAGAGTGTAAGTGGTAGATGTACTTATGGGAGTGTGTTCACATTCTTGGGGTTACCTCAAATATTGTTTATGATCATGACCCATGGATTACTACAGGGTTACAGAGGGTCCTGTATGATGCATTTATGACTCAAATTAGGATGATTACATCCATTCACCCATGGATGAATGGGATGACAGATATCCCTGTCCAGGTGTCAGAGTATGTCATGAGGTCATTCATTTCACACATTGGGTGGGCCTCGGAGGATCACTTGACCTTTATAGAGTATGTTCACAACAAAAACGGATACTCTACTATAGATTTGACACATTTTGATTTCCTATTTTATAGACATTTTAAGTCACCTTTTCACTGGATAGTGATCAGTGAGACATCTCTTTTGGTTTTATAGAAGGTGTGGTTGATGAATGATATGGTCTGGGTCATCCATTAGTAGATCAAGATAGTCAAGTGGTGTCAAAAGTCTGACCAAAATCATCTTTGTATTCCCTTGGTGTTTGAGTAGGGATGCCCTGTGTCCAAGAGATTCGACACATGAGAGGGATTGAGGAGGTTCAAACCGGGAGGAAAGCTATCCATGAGGTTCATTAGACTGTTCAAATTCTCACATAGGGTTTGGTATTTTTTTTACCACCTCAATGAACCTACCCATATAGATTTGGTTCATGATGTCATCCACATGACATAGTTGTATAGATATGGGAATGACCCCACACACATCACCGATTTGGGAGAGAAGGATATCAAATATGGATCCACTTTTTTGGATCGCCTAGTGGTGATCAGGGATCAATAGAATAAGACCATGTGTGGATGGACTACTCACTTTGTTTACATTCTATGGTAGCATGGAAAAGTGAAATAGATATCCTTGGAGAGGGAGAGTCAAATGTATGCTTAGTGTCTTGAGTTTTTTATGTAGTTTTATTTTTATGGAATTAAAATTATGAATGATGTAATAATGTATATGCACAATATTTTCCATGTTAGAAATTGAAATATATCTATATATATTTCAAGATCAAAAAATTTAGATGGCGTGTGATTCTGAGGTCCATTGCGCCCTTGATTAATTTTATAAAAATATAAAATATATTAAATATTGGAAATGGTAAATTTCTTAAAGATAATTGGATAACTATTAAATGGATGCTTTGGTTAGATATATTATACCATAGTTGTGTCTGAAACACAATTTTCACCATGCACAACCAAAAAATGGTCAATGTGGGGCGTTTGAATAAAACTGCTATTGGAGTTACCATAAGGGAATTAATTAGTTAATTCATTAATTTATCCATACTGAGTTTCCTATAATCAATCAATATTGATTTTTTATTGGGTTTGACGCCATATTATTGGAACCATTGAGATGATCTCCTCCACTCCTTTCATTGGGGAATCACATTCAATGATGATAAATCACCAGATCAGGTCAAATCGGGATACAACCAATGAAACATCGTCATTGAATCATTGGTGGTAATGTTATTTTATGAAAAATGATACAATATCCATGTAGGAATCATAAATTTGTGTATTTATCCCTTATTTATTAGATTTATTGCGTGGATCATCCCTTTTATGAAATAGTCCATTTATTGAACCTTGGAATGAACATATATACTGGTTTTATTATTTTTTAAATTGCTTTCTAACCAAGGATAACTATGTTCATCATCGATGTCCATGAGTGCTTAGAATCAATGTTTAAACCATTGTTTTTGTTCCTTCCACCCAAAATATCTTCATGTTCTTCATTGTTGTGACCCTATAGTCTATGTTCGACATTTCTAAGAGGTACCGAGCTTGATCATACCCTTAAATTCAGGTTGAATCTATATAAAAGTGATATATCACCAAACCATGAATTGTTTAGGATACATTTCTATTTTTTTCTAATTGGTTTGATGATCTGATTAAAAATCAACAATGGTGGATTGACATGAGGACTGTGGTTCATTCGATTAAATGCAACAGGACAATGGAACCAATTTCATGTATTTGGATTTGTAGAAATGAAAATAAATTACTAGATCCGATTTTTTTTAAATTTATGCATTAATCGAAGTTAAAAATTTGAAACCTAGAACTCAAAAATAGATCTAAAATTCTTGTAAAATCCTGAATACATCCCCTTAGTCATGATGAACACATTCCCTTATAGACCCTATGTTGTGCTAGCTAGAGAATTTGATGTTTATAATAATGGAATGACTTATAGCATCCTACGCACTATCAACCCATTCCCGAGTGGAATAGTTTTGTGGTAGAACCCATGGCCAGACACACAACATGTGCTCAAGTACACAGTCATAGAAACTGACATAGGATAAACTTCTTAAGAAGAGGCACGTCATGTGCCAATGTACACCGACATGGGAGGAGTACATGGACACAATCAATGTTCACAAGAAGGGATCCCAAGTGCTAGGACATGCTATGTAGACTCCATAGAAATTATGTAGTTATACATTGTTTTTGATTCATGTACCTCACGGGGCATAAACATGTGGTGTATTAGGACCACATGCCATGTGGTACTCCTACACGTTGTGTACTCCTTAGTTCCTATTTATTAAATTTCAAACTCTTATATCTCTTTCATCTCGACATGGATTTTGGCCCAAAAATAATATATCTTGAATCTTTTTCTACGTAGAATGTTATGGTTCTCTCTACTATGAATTTTCATATTTAATGTGATATATTTTGGGAATTACACTTGTTTTGGTCGCACCCGATTATGCCAGTGATCAAGAAAGATCACTAGTGAACAATAGAGTGAAACCCTACATGAGTTTGGGAAAGGATCATTTATCTACCATGTGTAAACCCCTATAGGATATGGGAAGATCATTATGACTTCAAAGTGTAATCCCAATCAGATATAGGTGTGGGTCCTCAATCAACATAGTGGAAACCTTATCGATTTGGGTGCGCTCCATCTATTTGCTGACTGGAACCCCCTATCAGATATTTCACTGGTCTCTAATGACCAGAATGGAACCCCCCCCCCCCAACAGACTAGGGACTGGGTCCTCTATCCATCAAGTGGTGTTACCAATTGCATATACAGAGGGCCCTCGTGATATGAGAGTGGACCCCCAGGATTAATTAGAGAACGGGTACTCTAAATATACTAATTGAGTGCACCCACCCCCCCCCCCAACACACTAGGGATCTATTCCTCTACATGAATATTATTCCCCTTGTTTTTCCTACATAGTGGTGATTTGAGGGCCTCCACATAGTAATTTCTGATCAGACATATGAGATTATGGGAATCACTAATGTATATTTAGAATAGTTGGACACTCTTTTCCTAGGATATGATATGATATTAAGATCCCCTTACTCTTTCATTTGGGTTTCTTTTTTATAATCATAAATATCTATCTATCTGTATCCATGTCATTGACCGGAGTAGAACCCCCCTAATGGACCAGGGTGTGGGTCCACTATCCATCGAGTGGTGCCCCTAGCGCATATAGAGAGGGCCCTCTTGATAGAAGAGTGGACCCCCATGATGAATCAGAGAATGGGTCTTCTAAATATACTTATTCAGGGGACCCCACACCCCCCCACCCACACACACACACAGTAGATAGATGGTCCTATCCATGATTATTATGCAACCTTGATTTTTCTACGTAGTGGAGATTCCAAGGTCTCCAAATAGTAATTTATGGTAAGAGATATGAGATTAAAGGGAATCACTAATGTATTTTTGAAACTATTAGACACTCTTTTCCTAGGATGGTCTATGAGATTAAGATCCCCTTACTCTCTCATTTAGGTTTATTATTTCTACGAATATATATCTATCTATATGTATTCATTTCATTGTATTGAGTTACTCTCCTACCATCGATTGAAAAGATGCATGCGGTATACCACATGATTTATGTGTGTAGTTTCTCATGGTTGGACAAGGTTACTCTCTTTTTATATATGTAAATTAATCTATGGGTAGTCCATCTAAGCATTGTTTTGATCCCCCTTGTTATTGGGAAATGTTACTCTTTCTCTTTTATGGGGTTGAGATGTGTCATATTTACAATAAATTGTCTTTTTCTTCTATTATGTCTCATAATTATACCCCTTATAGTTATCATGTTGTCCCACTAGGTATGTATATACTCATCCCATCATAGTATTTTTCCTCATATGTCTTCTCTATTTTAGATGATGGTCAGCGTGGTTGTGACTTTAGAGGAGTATAGGGATACTTGGTGGATTTGACTACTTTCAATAGTCATATCTTAGAGATCAGGATATTTGATCTCTTAGTTATTTAATATATGGTTTTTTAGGTTAGGACACCTTTTCTAGTTAGGAGTCTATTTTTCCCCATTATATCCCAATTTTCAATGTTACACTCTTGTAACACCCAGATGTTTTTCCATTCTTGGTTTACTTTACATCATTTTACACTTTTTATTTATTCCTCTACAACCCTTCACTAAGATGGTTGAGTGTGTGAATACATGTACATTAGGAAAACAACACACATTTAGGATATTACTTTTTGTTCTTATCAACACTATATGGCCTATAGAGGTAGGATTAGGGTACTTATAGCTTGATATTAGTTTAGGTTCAGGGCATGAAAATAAACCTGGGATAGGGGTCATATTTATTTTAGTACTAATCATTTAAACATGGTTACAAGATGAAATAATTAAATTACGGTCTTGTGAATCCTCTCTTGGTATTTGAGATACCAACATTGAAAATGTGGTTCCTTTTCATGTAGTTGAATTTACGGGACATTATGCATGAGTCCCCAGTTATGTCATGAGTTCTAAGAATCTTATAATGATGGACTGGTCATGAATTTATCTTCTTCTATGAATACCATGTCATGAAAATAATTTATGTGGTGTCATTACCTGACATTGTAAATGTGCTCTATCAATTATCCCTCAGATATGTTTTCCTAGTTATGCGAACACTGATAGATTTTCACCCTTCATGTGATGGCCTATGAATCTATCTAGGTTATATAGGTTCATGGGGGTCACATATGAGCACATTATTGAGCACACCCTTTATTTTGGGAAAATATATAATATATTTTTCTCCAAAAATATAATTTTCTGTAAACATATTCATACATATTAATTTTCGCTTATTATTGAATCCTATTTCATGTTCACATTGATTATCACGTAACACCGTTGGGGTCACAAATTCACATCGGTCATGTGATCACATATCCTAGAACAAATTATGCATTTGATTAACCCATATGGAGAGGAGGAACGTTTTCAATCATTAAATGCCCTCAAATATCCATTTTTATTCAAGAATATTTAATTGATCTATCCTGGACCTATCTCTTAGTCGTATGTCGGATAAGGAATGAATATGTGGAATGGGAATCCACATAAGTGTAACCCCATAAATATTATAATTTTTCTAGGTTTTGAGAAAAAATTCAATTATGAGTCTAACATATTCCCATATTTGTAAATGGATGTGAAATGGGTTCATACATGGGAATCCTCTTTATTTAATCCTCACGCATTCCTTAAATCACATTAATATGATATGTACCCATTCATATTTAAAATTTACCCAGAGTCCATACTCAGATCCCCTCTATGGGTTAATAATAAGTTGTTCTAAACCTTGGTGTATGTATATAAAATATTCCAATATTACGTAACTCTATTGAAATAATCCAGATGGGTATTAATAATCTTTCATCACCAATCATTGTCTTAGGATCAAACTAAAATATAGGGACTCTTATTCCAATGAGAACAATTAAACATATGACACTATATTTTATGTTTTGAGAACCAAATAAAAGTTCTATCATGTCTTTACTTGAGGAAATAACCACTTGATGAACATAACACATTAATATATATTTTAAAATTAAAAAATTCCTTTTGAAAGATCGTAATGTATCACCTTGAGATTTCATAAAATTGATTTTTCCAGAAAGATTTGAACCTTCCCAAAATTTTTGAGACCCACTACCATGACTTTGGATTACATTAAATGTAAAAAAATTATATTATGTTACATTAAACACAATTTGTTTCTTTAGTAACACACAATTCTGACATTAGCTTTCATTAAACAAAACACCAATTTAAAACTAAACATATTTTAAAAGATAAATACTATTATTTAATTTGATTGTTATCAACTTTCCATTAGAATGATAGGAAAGAATTGTATTAACTAAATTATGAAAATAATATTTACAAGTGTATACATGATGTATTTTTTTCTGAATAAATAATTAGGAATTAAAAAATATATATTTGAAAATAATGGAAATCTCTTTCTATAATTTTTATTATTTAAACCACTATGTTATATATTAATAAAATAAAAAATATAATTACATAATATTTATAATGAATTATAAATTGAATATTTATTATATAAACTATTAAAAATTCATATTTTGTTTTTTATAGAAAGGATATAATAATAAATCCAATTGTACTCTTATTAATAGTATTTTTCTAAAAAACTTTTTTTCATCTTTTTATGGAACACTTTTTTCCTAACTAGTATTTTCATATTTTTGAAAATTTATTTAATAAAATAAAAATAATTTTATAAATTTTAATATTAAATTTATCCTAGGATTTGTTTTTTGTATTTTCCAGGAGCGATTTATTTTTTTATGAATAGTAAAAATACAGAATTTTAATTGAAAATGCATATTAAATTAATTTACATAAAAAGTTAAATTATTTTACTATTTGTATTTAAATTTTGGTAATCTCTATTTAAAATCAATTATTCTGATTTACTTCATTTTAAAAGGTTTAATGTTGGTTTTTTGTATAAAAACATTGTAAACATTCAATCAATTTCTTCTTAAAACACCGCTTTTCATCACATTTTATGGATTTATTTGTAATTGATTTTTTCACTTTTTTGAATTGAATTTGAGATAATGTTTTCCATATTTGGAAAAAAAATTATTTATATTATCTATTTAGTTAAAAAAAATTCTAAATGAGTAATGAATGTAGTAAAAATTAGTTACCAAAGTTAAGGAAAAATGGGTTATCAGGGAGGTCAAACTAAAAAACACAAGGGAATCAATGAACTAGAATCGTTTATAAAAACTATTTTATATAAACATTTAGTACATACCACCTAAATGGTTTAATAATGGACTAATTTTTACCCTTGATACATATTAAATACATGAGAGAACATATTACCATTAAAAAATAACATGTTTCTCATCTCCACCAGTTATAAAATGCCACCCCCACTCCCCTTCTGCTTACACCTTCAAACCTATTTGATTAATCCACAACCTACCCATATAAAATTCCAAATATACTCCCCTTGTTGAAGAAGCCTTGTTTTTGGAGAAAATCCAGCTTTGGAATCCTTCTGGTAAAAATTAGGGATAATACATTAAGAAGAGGAAGCTTGAATGAGTATGACAAAAGTCAAGACATAAGGGTAGAGATTTCCATCTCAATTTTTCCTTCCCTTAGAAATAATCAATATGAACCACATGGTTATTTTTTGTTCTACATATATTTAACATAAATTTATATTATTATCCTTCTCTAGAAAAATATTAGGTTTTAAATATGTTTTTTATTCCTTATAATTCAAGGGGTTTACAGTTCAAACATAACAAAAAAACTAAGTGAATTTTGTCTCAATTTACATTCATTGAGGAATAAAATATTTTATGAACCTATATTATTTTTCATGGGTATATAAAACCCCTTTGACATGTTGTATTAGGATTATATTGTTCATCTTCATATTTTAAGTACCATTTTATGTTATTCTTTGATGTTGAATATGATTCAAAGTTAACAAATGAGTAAATATTTTAAGTTTAAATATCGTCATTTATCTGAATCATTTTTGATTATATTTAAAATAATAATGAATATTTATCTTTATCTAATTAAAATGATGAATTTTATTCTTCATCTATTATGCATTATATTTTTTGTAATAGTACTGGTTTCCCACTGTTTGGTACATAATATAACAGACAAACAATTTTTAAGAAAAAATGATTTTTTCTTTATCATTTGTCAGAAAATCTATTTTAATCCAATACCATTTTTTCCAAAAAATAAATTTATTATTATTATTCTATTTTTTAATTAATTTATACCCATGATAATAATTTTATAAACAAAGAATATTCATTTTGTTTTATAAAAAATCTCAATTTCATTATACCAAAAAATGTGTTTATAATTTTTTTAGAGTTTAAAATAGGAACATAATTTTATAATGACATTATTAATTATTATTTCAAAGATTACATTATATATTTTCAAGGTTATTTTCAAAGAAACGATTTTTGATGTTTTAATTTTAAAATTTTGTTATTTCAATGAGGAAAGGATATTATCCTAAAGGAATTTCTAAAATTATTTTCTTTAATGAATGACATACGTGGTTTAAAATCTATTTTCAATGAAATGTATTTGGAAAATGTTTTGTGTTTTAATAATAGATCTTTGTAAAATAAATTATTTTCCATAAGATATTTATTGTGTGATCTTTAAAAAATTATTCTCAATATAAGATGACTTCCATTGATATCATAAATGAATTATATAGTATATCAAAATAAGATATAATTATTTTTATTACCATGAATGGTTGGTGTTCATGATGAAAAGATGTTTCTCTAACTTGTTTATCTTCTAAGGTTTATAACATTCTAAAATTTTTATTATTGCTTATTCTTTGTCCATGGGTTATGATTTGATGTAAAAATAAAATTTAAAAAAAATTATATTTTCCATGGATTATATTATGATGAAATGTTTATAAAACCAATTTTATTTCAGGGGTTCTGATGTGATTTTTTGCAAAATTTTAGAATACATATTTATGATTTTTATTATTTGAAGGTGGTTATGTTATAACTAAAGAAAATTATTATGTTATAAACAAATATGTGTGGGAATTATACCTCCCTCCAACACAATGGGTAATTATTTATATCTTTTAAGATATATAGGACTAGAATGTGGAGTAAATATGTTTCGGTAAGACAAGGAAGGAATAGGGAGTGAAATCAATTCAGTAAGGGATTTTTTTTTTCAAAAATGGTCTTCAGAGTGAACTTGTACTATTATAATGTTATTCATGAACCTGATTACATGATAATAGTGATATGAGTTGTCCAATGGTTCATGTCAAAAAATTTATGGGTGGACCTGGTTGCCTCCCTAAGTTTATACTTGGTCCTGATTTAATTTCATTAATTCAATCAGTGAACATGTTTTTATTTATACTTGTTCCCAATATTCTAATATTATGTGTATTCTATTAAAATTTGAATTATCCCAATTTTATTCTCTCATGGATCATGTTATTTTATTCCCCTTTGATTCATGTTCAATGAACAAACTATATTATTCAATGACTTATGTTTATAGTATATGATATGTTAGGTATAAACATAAAACATTATGTTCATTATCATAAACACTTATGTTATCTTATAATTTCATATTATCATATATTTTTATCACTTATTTTTACCATTAGTGATTATCTTAGATCATCCTTTATTATGTTCCCTTTCCCCATGTCATGAAGAATGGTTTTATGTAGTGTATGCATGTGAAGAGTACTAAACAAAAATATAATTATGGAAAACATTGAATATATTTAACTGAATTATGTTATTGTGTTCCATGTTTCCAATGGAACTAAACTATTATAACAATCAAGCATGTGTTCATGAAGTGTAATGAATTTTCTACTATAATATAATATCCATGTATTAGAATCCTAGGTCTATATAGATGTGAGCGAAGGAAATATTTAGTAATCCATTGAAATCTAGGATGAGAAACATTTAGTGATAAGTCAACTGATATTTATATGGATATGTCTAGGTGTTTCTCTAAGGATAAGTATAAGGATGATTCAATGAAAATTAAAATATAATAGAATCTTGGAAAATGATAAAACATGTTATTTCCATGAAATATCATAATTATAGTTTTTCTATAAGTGGATACTATTTTTTATATATCTACTTATTGGTAACAGACCTAAAACACCATATTGTGGTAGACTTGACCAGGAACTAGTTTAAAATAATTTTTAGTGATAAACACGTGGTTTGACACTATAAAGGTATATTCTTTGGAAATTAAAAAACTATTTATTAACCATTTTAAAAGAAATAGATATATGATTATCATGGATGACCTAGGTTCAATATATGTTTTTATTAATTTAAAATAAGGTTACATGATTATGATATCATATAAGTTATTTTTATTGACTGTGTATTTTCTCTATGATAATAGTTTCTCACAATATTTTATATTATTTTAATAAATATCTAGATCTATAAAGAACTCGGTTATCATTGATTGTGAAGAAAAATTTGATAATGGGAAAAAATGGGATGATAAATGGAGTGAAGTATGTTTTTATTCTTTCAACTTAGTTTTTACAGAACATGATTAACAATGTGTACCATAAAAAATCTCACACTCACCAAAAAAGATAAGAATAGGGTTTTATTAGTGTTGGGTATTGGGAACCATGAATGAAATAAGATTTAGTTTACTCTATGTTGAAAATATGAAGAAAACACTCAATTTAATTTCTTAGAGGAGTGGGATGATTTTGGATGTGTACAGTAGAAGGAAATAGATTAAGAGTGAAAAATAAAAGTTCCATTAACACAATGAATGACAATATTAGTCTACTTATGATATTATCAATGTACAGATACTTTATATATGGAATATATTGGAATTATGAAAATAGTTTTCCTAGGGGAAAGTCATGGTAAGGGAATTATCATAGTGGTATTATTAATTGTTATATTGTAGATGATGAAGATTGCAAAAATGAAATATAATAAAAAATAATTGTAAAATAATAGGATGATGAAGCCTATTTAATTATTTGAGAAGGATGTAGGATGAAGTAATTTTGTATTTTAATTTAAGGATTATGTTATATTAATCCTGAAATATATTGATATAGCTCAATATATATTTTCCATTTAGGATTTTAAAATTTTCTACCAAATGGTATTAATGGTCGCGAAGGGTGATTCAATGAAAAGATGATATTTTGATTCTAGGAAGGTAATCCATAATTTGTTCCAAATGTTTAGGAAATATTGTTTACATTTCATAAATATATTATTTATATGTATTAAGTAAATTAGATATTATTTATGACTTCATAATATATAAATAATTTGATGATAATGTTTTTTATGATATCCTTGAAGGAGTTTAAAACATTATGGGATCTATAGAATATATTCCATAATATATTTTTTATTCAATAAATGGGAAATAATGCATTTTTTCATTGAGTATATATAGTAATTTCAAATTTAATATAAGACATAAATATGTTATTCACAAGTTTTACAATTAGTAACTATTTAATTATGTTTGGCGGATTAATGATAAATTCATTTTTTAAATTTAGTAACCTTCATTATAAACCTTCATATTTTAACCCTTTATAAGGGTCATAAAGTTAAAAATTTATGAAATGGATTATGTTGAACATTGAATGTGGGTTTAGAGATTAATTTATTTTTTAACTATATTATAATTAATGCTTATTGGATAACATATGATAAACATTTTTTATAATAATTAATGATTTTTAGAAATACTTAACATTATGTATAAGGATGTTATTATCCATTAGGGATTAAACAATACCAATTACAACATTATTTCACAAATTATGAGATGATGTGGAAATTGATTAGGGTCTCGATCAAATAGTTAGACTATACTTATGATTTGGAATGAAATCAAGTAAGATTATCATCTCATAAAAATTCATCAAAATTAGGAAAAGTGTATTGAAATAAAATAGTGTTATGTTATCACAATTTTTTAGGTTATCAATTTCTATTTTCAGACCTTGTAATTTTATGGATAAATGGTCATTATCCTTTTCCTGATCACATAATTTCTGGTTATCAATGTTCGTTTTCACTCTCCATCCGTATTTGGCTATTATTTTCTTCCCATATGACCATTTTTTCACTTCCCAACAATGTTCCCATTTGTCAAAACCTAGTATTTAGTTAGATTAAGTAACTGTAATGTTTCAAACATTACCTTTTTATGTAAATTGTAATTATTCATTTTTATTAAGTTTTTTTCTATGAAGGAATTTTCAAATGTTAAAACATTTATGATCAAGGTGAATTTCAAGAATGATATTTATTTGAAAGGGGTTGAATGTAACACGCTGAGGTTTTGTAAAATTATTATTTTAACAATTAATTTTATATTTTCCATATTTTGGGTGATTAAAATATTTTGGATCATATTACAGGTAACACAATGTTTATGTTTTATTAAAAATATTACTTATTTTATTTTTTGTTACTCATAATTCCTTGTTTAAATTAATCTTTTCATAATATTTATAAATAATTATTTAATGTTATTGAGATCACTTATGTATTGGCATGGTGGGTACGAATAGAATTAAATATATTATTACATAATGGATTACAGATAGATATATATATATATAATTATTTCATTTGAGTCCAATTTGTTAGAAATTATAATAAAATCTCTTGGAAGATAAATTGCATAATTTTCTTAATAAAACATTAAAAAAATGTGTTATACCTTAATAAAATAAATGAAATAATTTTAGTGAATGAATTTAATTAAATTTATATATTATATATATAAATAACATATTCTACTAAACAATCATATAATGGGTTTTTAAAATCATGATATAAGAAAAAAAGTCCAATTTACGGCTTAGAAACTTTATTTTTTTCGGAAAACTAATTTTCTCCCCTTTTTATGGGGCACTTGTTTTATGACAAAACTATGAAACTTTTAAAAAATGGATTCTATAAAATATACTTTATTTATGAAATCGTAATTTAGAAATCATCTTAGTTTAAATTTCTTAATTTTCATAAAAGTTTCATTTACTTTTGGAATGTGAAAAAATACTAAATTTTAATTGAAAACTGCATTTTCATTTAAATTATATATAAATTAAAATTTAATTTATTGTTTTTTAAAAGTTATATTATTTTAAATTAAGATATATTAATTCAGTTTACGTAATTTTAATCAATTTCATATTGAATTTTTATATAAAATAGTGTAACCTTTTGTAAATTATGTCTTTAAAAACCCAATTTCTCATCGTGTGTGCTTGATTAATTTTAAATTTAATTTTTATACAAATAGAATATAATTTGGAATATTTGATTACATATTTTTAATAATAATAATTTATATAATATAATAGGTTCAACATAATTTTCGAAAAAATGAATAGTGAATGCCCTAGAAATTAATTAACATAGTAAAGATTAAAATTGGTTTACCGAGCCATTAAACTGAAACAATAATTGTAAAATAGCCTTTACAGTTCTTGAAAAATATTTGGATTTCTATATTTATAACATTAATTCCATAATTTTAAATATTGGCTTAATTTTTTTAATTGTGACATGTGAAAAACCTGAGATCAATTGTTTATTTTAAAAAAAATTGCAATTGTGTCCAATCCCCCACTTATAAAAGACCACAACCTCGCCTCTCCTCATCTCGCCATAAAAAATCTTGTGTTTGGCCATGAAATGGAAAAATAACTTCTCAAAACCACTCCGCTCATCTTATAAGAATTATATTTGATATAAATCAATCCTAGGAAGACTTTAGTGAAAACTTAAGGAAAATACATATTGAATATGACGTTTAAATGAGTACAACATAATTCAATACATAAGGAAAGTTAATTTAGAGTCAATTTTTACTTAAATGAGAAATATTCCATAATAACCACCTATTTATTTTTTGGTAATTATATTCTTCACATTAATTTATACTATTATTATTTTTCTAAAAATTATTTGGGTTTAAATATCAATTTGTGGATATATCTTTCTTAGGGTGTACGGTTAAAATGTTTCCAAAGACGTAAGTTATTGTTTTCACGATTTTACGTCATTGAGGTATAATTTATGTTATTTACCTATATTATTTAATAATAATTTTATAATTCCCCATTTACATTTTATATTATGAATTTATTTACCCTCGGGTTATTTTAAGGGATATTTTGTGTTATTCCTTCATTGGGATTACAATTATAAATTACCAAAGAGGTAATGATTTTATGTTAAAATCTCATCATTTATCATGAATTTTTACAATTCTGTTTCTGATGATAAAATATTGCGATCCATATCTCAAAAAAGTCATGAAATTTCTTTTCATTTGGTTTTTCATGATATTGTTATGTAATAATAAAAAATTACAATCATTGGTTGTTAAGATTGTTGATTAATGTTTTATAAGAAAAATGGATTTTATCACTTTCTTTGATTAGAAAATTTCTTTTCGTGTAAAAAATTTTTTTCAAAAAATGTTTCAAACTTTTTTAATCTCATATTATTTTTTAATGTTCATTTTAACACGTGATTTTCTTTTAAACTAATAATTTAAATGTAACCTTCATGTACTATTTTGAAAAATAACCATTTATCTTTTACTAAATATGATGAAGGACTAATCATTTGAAGGTTTAGAACATGACAATAATGCATCAACATCATTATAAATCATTTATTGAAATAATAATTTATAATTATTGAAGATTATTTTCAATGAAAAATACTCTTTAAAAATGATATATTTATTAAAAACAATTTCTTCAATTCAGAAAGTATATTTTAACTAAAACATGTATTAAATTATTTTCTTTATTGATTGCCTTACATTTTTTCATTTTTACTTTCCAAGATCATTATTTTGAGAGAAAAAATATGTTTTGAAAAGTTATTTTCAATAAATTTTTATTTTCCTTTTACAATCTTCCATGTGATCTTTCAAAATCATTATCCATATATGATTGCGTCATTTGAAAAAATTTATTAATTAGTGTGGATATATATAGAGGATACCATTATTATTACTTATATGAATGGTTTATGTTTGTATTGAAAATATTTTAATTAGAATAAATTCTATTAAATAGGTTATACCATGATAAAATGATTATGAATACTGCTTATTTATCCATGGAATATGCTATGATTGAATGATGAAATGATTTTTAAACTTTTTTATCTTCCAATGGATATGTTTTCATGAGATTTTTGTGAAACCCAATATATTTAATTGGTTTTGATATTATCTATTTATTATAATCTTGTAGATAACAAATGTATTATTTTTATTATGTGATAGTGGATAAGTTATAACAAAGTATAATGATTATATTAGAACACAAGACTGGTGAAACCTATATCTCCCTTCAATGCTCTGGGTAAAGATTTATATATCTTGATTTATACAAGAATAAAACATAGAGTGAACCAATTATAGTAATATAGTACTAGACTGTGGAGTAAACTTGGTCTAGTAAAGGAATTTGACTGCTATGATTGATTTAGAGTTAACCCTTACTACTATGATGTTGTATGTGAAAATGATTTCTTGTTAACAATGTTATGAGTCAACCTGATTCAAAGTTCAAAATGTTATGTGGAGACCTACCCTTTATGTATATAATGTTGGACTACTTTTGATGTCCATAATTTTACGCGAGTACAATATTTCATATCCTTTACTTAATGAGTGAACTTATTTCTATTTATAAATATTCACAATGTTATAAGTTTATGTGTCTGCCAAAAATCTTGGCTTTCTGCCAATATTATTCTCTCGTGGATCATGTTCCATGATTCCCTTATGATTCATGTTTTATGAACTACCAATATATATTCCATGACTCATGTTTATGATCCTTTACTGGTTATCTATGAACATTGTAAGTTATCTTCATTAGCAGAGATGTTTATTCTTATATTATTATTTCATATAATAATAGTCATTTATTTATTATTTTTACCCTTACTGATCATCTTATCTCACCCCTTTCTTATGTTTCCCTTCCCCAATTTATGATAAATGGTTTCATTTAGGGTATGTCTCGGAATAGTAGAAAAATGTGATGAACATTGTGAGGAACATTGAATATCATTAAATATATTAAATGAATGTGTATTAATTTTTAAATGGAACTAACTATTATGTCACTTAGAAATTTTTTTGTGAAATTTAATGAATATTCATCTAAAAAGATGTAATATCCATTTATGAGAATCCAAAATCTCTATAGATTACACTTCTCATCTTGAGCCACATTCTCAATGAGACTAGTAATATTATCTCTCTATGGGAAAACATAATGTTTAAGCACCGTACATTGGTAACACTAAAATGGGAATCCCAAATAGGTGTAGGACCATATTATATCCTTATCCTCTTCAAAGGTTTATATTCACCATAAATTGTCTTCTTGAAGCCACAGTGTGTGAGCCCCATAAAAATTAGATATTATTCTCTAATGAAATGGGTCTGATATTCTCATATGTCTTATTTCTCACACCGAGCCTAACTCAAATTGTCTTAGATATTTATTATGATTATAACATCGACATGATGTAAATTTCTCTATATGGTCCCCATTTCATATGTATGTTTTCTTATATATTCTGTTCTATTTGAGGGTCATTTTCCCGATGGGATATCTTAATGAATCCTCACATTCATAATCTGTTATGAATATTTTAATTATGTATCATTCACAACTTATAAATCTAACAAACTATGGAATTTTTTATTCTTATTCTTAGAGGATACATTGGATTCCACTTGGAGGATCAATCCAAATTAAAAACCCCCAACCACTACTGGGTATGGTGATTAACAAAAGAGTTATCAAATATGTATTTAAATAAGATAATTATAAATTCATATGTCAATGAAGTAGAATGTGTGATACATATATTATGTATCATTAACACATGGTTCAGATAAAGTCATTATAATAGGGGTAACCATTCCATTATCGGGTAATTAAATGGATTCACATAAATTTATTTAATTTATAAGTGTGTTTTAGAGTGGTAAATACATTATCCCATAAATATGTGATGAAACAAACCTCCCATACACTCAACCAATGTTATTTCCTATTTGTGGTTATTAAGAAAACCCAATTACTAGTTTCTTTTAGAATTAATTCCCCTAGCACAATATAGATGTTGTATTCTTTGGTTGTTTCCATGGACAAAACCTTCCAACATTAATTATTTTGAAACTATAATAAGCCTACCATAGTGAATTATCGAGGCATAAATAAGATCCAAAACAAATTCCAAGATGGAATCATTTACTTTAGATTTATTATAATGACGGTTAAAAAAATTAAAGGAAACATGTTTAAAATTCTATAATTTTATAGGTAATTATTGAATCATCCCCATATATTTATTTTACTTTACTTTAACATGATGACATGACAATCATTGTGATATATATTCTATAATATACTTTCTCATCTTGTACCACTAGAAGTGTTATTTAAGACTATTATAAATCTTCATGAAACCAAGATTTATAGTTAATGACGAGCTATCTGAGTGTTCTAGAAACATGATACATGCTCATATTTACCCAAGAGATGAAGGTAGAACGGTCCTTGTAGTCTATCTTGGGTTGTCTGATCCACTAATAACTAAGAAGATACCTAAGATACACAACCTATAACATGGATTTTTGGATATGAAGTGGCCAAATTGGTTTTGATTTTAGTCAGTTTTAAATAACACTAATAAACCTAAGTGAATTAAATTCAATGAAAATGGGTTGATATTAGTATTTTGAATGGGGTGGATTGAATGAATTTAACTTCATTAGAAAATTTTGGTTTTATTAATTCTTGGTGAATCTATTATTCAAAATAACACGAACTTTATCATTTTCTCATTTGAGGCTATCTAAAATCAATTACTAATCCCCTGCACCCTTAGAGAACCAAATTAATGATCTCTCTAGGGTATATGGTAATTTTACTACTGGGATTTAGCTTCCTCAAACACAGTGAAGATGAAGCATGGAAACAAATGAAGAATGAAAGTCTTAAATTAGTTATCTAATTAACAAAATTTAATTTATAAAATAACATTCAATCCATCCTTTTCATATTCCTACTATCAACCCATTAATGGGTTATCCTTCCATTGATGGTATGCTCTAAATGGTGGGAGGATGATGGATTACAAAAAATGGATTGAAGAAATTAAAACCGTGGAAATAACAAGCACTCCTCCATGTGTGTGAACAGAATTCACACCTATGTGTGAACTAATTCACCACAACACAAGGATATCACTGTGCTTTCTGATTATATATTTTTAATGAAATAAATGGGAATATTAGAACTGAAATATGTTGATTGAAAAAATAGAAATACAAAAAAGATACATACATAGAAAATGAATACATAAAAAAGGAACTTTAACATAAAAACATTACATTAAAAACAAGATATCTCTTCAACCTCACCAAAACTACCTTAAATAGGCCATGTTGAATCCTTATGTTAAGACTCAATCAATTTATTCCCAATTATTAAATTAATTTATCCATTAGGGTAGTGGAAATTAGTGTAGAAGTTGATTCCCTCCTTTACTTTTTATCCTCCTTGACCCCCTGGAAAGATTGTTTGTACAGGCAACCATATCGCTTAATTTAGAGGGGAATTATTATATTATTTTGTGTACCAGGATTTCTTCTAGACATCTGTAAAATTTGGGCCGATTGGAGTTATGGATCGGGTGTTATGGACAATTTATAGGGCCAGCATTCTGGGTCACAGATTATGGCCTAGATTTTGATATTCTATTTGGGATGCATTAATAATAAACATGGAGGAAGAATTAGAACTATCTCATGAATAATTATTTGTTCCTATTTATTTCGTCTATAATTGCATGAAATTTACGCTTTATTGGGTTTGTAGTATGGGGCCAACATTCACATCATTGTGGTGGTGTCCAATCTGTCTTCTCCGGAATAATATCCTTTGATCTCCAAATATCCCCATCATCCTTTATGAAGCATCAATTTATCCATATATTAAAAATGTTCATATTAAAGTTTTGATCAATTTCCCAAAATATCAAATTGAAAAAAGGATAAATACATTCCTTAAAAATAGATGAACAATTGGTCCTAAATTGGTGTACATTAGTCAGGAAGTGCACAAATGGTGAGAATAGATTTTCAAAATTAAAATCCTTTAACTCAGTCCCATAAGATCAAAAATAAACATTTAAAACTATAAAAATGTAATTAAAATATGTGCTTTGATTGGATAATCACACCCCCCCCAACATCAGATTTTATATTCTCGAGAAAATAATTTGATGATTATATTTGAATTCTTTTCTTCCAAACACATTATCAAAAACAGTTATCACAATGTAAACAACATAAAAATATTTCCTTATAACATATAAAAATAATTAAAAATAAATAAATTTAAAAGTTGATCCCAATACCAAACTTATTCTTTTGATCAAATCCATCACCATACTTCATCCAACTCAATTAGGTGAAATGATTTGTTTTTGAGTCACAATAGATATGGGGGTTCATTTTCATTCAAGGAGGAAATCATGGAAGTGTTGGGTGAAATCACATTTAATCCTAATACGAGTAATCCTTTTGTAATTTTTTTTGATATTTTTTGCAATGTTGCCATAGTAATTGAGATTTCAGTTAATCAAATTAACCCATTTAATAAGACTTTTCTGATGACTCCAAAGCTCAAAATCCTTAGGTCACCAAGTGAACCCCCATACTCGGGCATCATCTCGAGTTAAATTGAGAAAAAACAAATTCATTTTACTATAAATAGATATAGAGTGAAACAATTAGGGCTAGAAAACTCTGGAGTCACGTTCCCCAAGTGTCGAAACCCACACATTTTATCAATCCATTGCTCTACACGCAAATTTTTATTTTATTTTATTTTATTATCTTTATTTAATACTCATATTATTCATAAAAATCAAACTAGCCTATGTTATTTATTATGGGACCCAAAGAATTAAAATTATTACCCCACAGTCTAGATGATATGCATTGTGGCATTTTGATTTAATATATGAAAATAAAAATAATAAAAATTCTCATTGGACAACCAAACTTCCAAAATAAATTCTTGTAAACATAATCATGAATTAAATTACGAGTAATGGAAATAAATATTATTTTCTATGTAGTTTTAATGTGAGTAAAGATGTTATTAATGATAAAGGAATTCTACTTCTTTTTTCCCAACTTTTTTTAAGAAAAATTTTTTCCACACCCCCCATCTTATAATGAACATGTCCATAGTTTTTTAAATAGAAAATAGAAGAGAAAGAGAGTGGGGAATGAGTTAGAAATGGAATGGAACAAGATCACCATGTGGATTCATAATAATGATTGTGGTGATCTCAAATCAATCTATGTTCTCATGGGAGATGTTGGTACCTCCTTCGTTAAATATGTATCACCCAAAATATTTGATGAACCATACCAACAAGAACAAACTATGAAAAACAAAAAACACATTAATTTATTTAAAACCAAGTCTCATCATTTTTATGGTTCTCCTTTTTTAAATCAAACTGATGATACATAGTCTTCTTTTTAGTTTCTAGGTAAGGTTTTACTCAAGGATCACACTATGTGACACAGATGAATACTATTCTCCCCATTCATACCTATCCATAATCATTGGAGAATAATAGGTCAATAGTCTGAGGTCGAATAAAATTATACCAAAATGATCCACTAATCCTATTTCAAATATAAAGTAGATTAAAACAACAAAATTATTGGAAACATGAAAACCACGGGTTGGCTCCCACGTAGTGTTTTTTTTAACATTGTTAACTCTACTTGGACCCCTAATTGATTAATTATTTTCATCATCAAAGGTAGGATCACAAAATTCTTCATCAACAACGTGTTTTTTGAATGGTTCTATGAATGGTTTGAATCTATGCTCATTAACATTAAATGTTTGACCATTGGAGGGATCTTGATTTTCAACAGACCCATAGGGGTAAACCTTATGCACTATGTATTGACCTGACCATCTAGAACTTAATTTTTTCAGATGTAAGTGAAGTTTAGAGTTATATAAAATAATATGTTTTCCCAATTCAATGTGTTTGGTTTTAAGGTTTTGAGATTGGTGGACTTTCAATTTTTCTATTTTAGGCCTTGAATTTTCATAAGCCTCCATCCTAAGTTATTAAAGTTCATTTAGATCTAATTTCAATTTTTATTCACCCAATGAGAGGTCATAATTTATTTCCTCAATTTCCCAAAAGTCCTTATGTTTAATCTCCACTGGAAAATGGCATGCTTTACCATAAACCAACATATATGAGGACATTACTAAATTTGTTTTAAATGCAGTTTGATAGGCCCAAGGGGAATCTAAGATTTTGTTTGACGAATCTTTCATAGATGCATAAACAGTTTTCTAAAGAATTTTTTTAATTTCTCGATTTTCTAGCTCATCATGACCATTTTTTGTGGCTGTTAAGCAGTGGACACTTTGTGATAAATTCCTAACTTTTCCATGAGTGATGCAAATGGACGAGTGTGAAAATAAGTTCCATGATCACTAATGATAAACCTAGGAATTCCAAATCTAGAGAATATGTTTTCTTTTAGAAATCTAATCATATTTTGATGATCATTTCATTTTGTGGTAATGGACTCAACCCATTTTGAGACATAATAAACCGATAATGGAATTTAAAGTTATCCCCTAGTGTTTGGGAAGGGACCCATGAAATCAATTCCATAATAGTCAAATATGTCAACCCATAAGATGGGAGTGAGTGGAATTTTATTCTTTTTTGAGATGAACCCTACTTGTTGACACTTCGGAGAGCTTTGAACAAATTTGTAGAAGTCCCTTGAGAGCGTGGACTAGAAGATAACACACACAAAAATCATAGATTATGTTTTCTTAGAGGAAAAGTGACCCCCACAAGCCTCTCCATCGTAAAATTTAATGAGGGACTCTTGTTTAGATTCTAGGACTCACCACTTAGTGACTTAGTTGGGATAAAACTTAGAGAGGTATGGATGACCAAACACATAATTCTTGACATAAAAAAGTAATTTCCTTCTAGCTTGAGTCCCTAAGAATTATGGAATAACCATTGTAACTAAGAAATTGGCTATGTCTGTATACCAAGGGCAGTCACTCATGGAGTATATGTGTTTATCAGGAAATGAAGAAGACACAGAGAGGTGAGAAATTTTTTCATTGAATTCTATCCTAGATAGGTGATCTACTACAACATTTTCAACGCCCTTTTTGTTCTTGACTGTGAGGTCAAATTCTTGTAATAGAATTAACCACCTAATTATTCTATCATTAGAATCTTGTTTTTGGAAGATGTATTTCAGTGAAAAAACATTAGTGAACACGGTGATGGGGTATCCTAAGAGGTAGGACCTAAATTTATCAAATTAAAACACAGTAGAAAGTAACTACTTTTTGGGGTGGTTTAGTTGATTTGGGCATCATTTGAGAATTTCCTTGTATAAGAAATTAAATAAGCATTTTTATCATAACGTTTTCCGAACACAACTCCTACAAAAAATTTATTGGCATAATACATAAGCTCAAAAAGAACATTGTAATTTGTATATTTCATAATGAGAGGAGATGGAGGAGAGGATTTAAGGGTTGAGAATGAACCCTCATAGCTTTCTGTCCAAAAAATGGATCATCCTTTACTTAGAGAGTCCAAAGGGGACGAGAGAGTGAACTAAAGTCCTTGATTAATCTTCTATAGAAACCTGCATGTCCTAAGAAAAAACTCACTTCCTTAATAGTTTTGGATGACGGAAGGTGAGAAATGATGTCAACCTTTTCATTATTAACTTCAATCCCCCTACCCGAGACTATATGGCCAAGGACTAACCCATGTTCAACCATGAAGTGAAAATTTTCCCAATTTAGGACCATATTAATTTCTTCACATCTAGAAAAAAAATCTCTCCACATTCCAAATACATCCCTCAAATGTATCCCCAAAGACAGAGAAGTCATCTTTGAAGACCTTAAGAAAATCCCCTACATGTCTGATAAGATTCCAGTCATGTTCCATTAGAAGGTCCCAGGGGAACTTCATTACACAAGAGACATGTGTTTGAAGGCAAGGGTGACAAATGGAATGGTGAATGTAGTCTTCCCTTGATCCTTTATAGAAACCAAAATCTGATTGTACCCTGAGTACATATCTAAGAAACAATATAACTCGTGACCTTCCACTCTCTCAAGGACCTGTTCAATGAATGGTAAGGGTAAATGGTCCTTATTGGTGGTTGAGTTTAGCTTCTTATAGTCAATACAGACCATTCATCCCCTAGTCACCCTAGTTTGAAGAATCTCTCCATCCTTATTGGTTGTCACTGTGATACCTTCCTTCATGGGAACCACTTGGATTGGGCTCTCCCACTCACTCTCAGTTATGGGATAGATTATACAAGCATTTAAGAATTTCAGAAGGTCTATCCTTACTACCTCCATGAGATTAGGATTGATTCTCCATTGATGTTGACAAAGTATTTGAATCATATTATAGAACAATAATATGAGTCATGTTTAGTGGGATAATCCCAAGAATATTAGACAGGGTCCAACCAATGGATTTCGTATTTTTCCTAAATATATCTAGAAACATCCTCTCATGATTGGCTTCAAGAGTATCAAAAATGATAATATCATGTGTTTGATTGTCCCCTAGGAAGGCATACAAGAGTGATGCGGTAAGTTATTTCAATTAAATATTAGGTTGGTTTAGAATTTCATCATAATATTAGGACATTGTATCAAGATCAATTTTCTTTCCTATATTTTTAGATATAATCGATTCCCCATGTGTTGAATTTTCAGCTATAGTATTGGTTTGATCAGATTTAGGGAATGAAGTTTGATTGGTCTCCATGAAAGTGGTTTATTGAAATGTTTCATTTATTGTTGGACCTAAGACTTCATCTTAAGAGTAATTTGAAAATGATTCAACCCATGGAGATAAACTTCCTTTATGTGAACAAACGAAATCAATCTCATCCATACTTAAACATACATCAAATATTACTTGATGTTATATGGATTCATTATCAATGCTTCATATCATGTTACATCATGAATGTCCTCGTCGTCCCCTATTTGTGAGCATGCATTGTATATGTTCAAGTCTAGACTCATTTTTCTAAAGGTAATGGTCATGTTCCCATTTTAAACTCAGATAACAGAGTTGATTTTTGCAAGTAAAGGAAGACTCGGAATTATTGGGGTTTGTTCCTTATATCCTAAGTTTGGATTGCATACAAGGACAATGAAGTCATAAGGGTAGATAATGTTTTCAACATTTACCAGAACATCCTTTAAAAACACCTTTGGACCGAAAATTATATGATCAACAAGTTAAAATGTGATAGATGTTGGTTGGAGGTCTTCTAGTCGAAACTTTCAATAAATATCATAGGGGATGAGATTGACACTAGCACCTAGGTCACACAAAGCTTTGACAAATTTTCACTCTCCTAGTTCAACATTGATGTAAGGGAAACCCGAGTCTATCAAATTACTAGGAATGGTCCCTTTAATGGTGTTACTCACATTAGCATCCAAAAGGACTTGGTTTTTATGTGAAAATATTCTTTAAAAGTGCACAAGTCCTTAAGGTTCTTTGAGTATGAAGATATGGTTTGGATTTCTTCGAGAAGGGTAATGTTCAACATGAATTGTGGAGATGATTTCCCTCAATGTTTCACTCAATTCACGCTTGGTTTTCCCCCTCATGAATTGAGGAAATGGTGTAGGTTATGGGGTTCTTTTTGATGATTTTTTTCTTGGACAATGTTATCATGTTTTTCTATTTTATCATTTGGTTCATTTCAACTTTCATCAGAGTCTAAATCTTCATATTGGTTCTGAATTAGTAGTTCTGGTTTCTCAATTGATTTCCCACTTCGTAAAGCAGTAACAGCCTTTAGTTTTTCACTGGTTGTTTGAGTAAAACATGACTCTCCCATTACTTTTTGTTGTGGAATTGATTTTTTAGTCATGGGTGCCTTTCCAGTTTTGATGGTTGGAAGTTCTTGATTTTGGGAATAGACTTATGAGTTCATCCTTTCCATTTTTTTTTCACTGATGTTCTATTAGGATTTTTAGAACAGTTTGGGTTTGTGCTTATGATTATTGGTTTATCTCAGGGGGATATTTTGGAGGTGGGATGGATTGTTAAAAATGGATTATTGGTTGTTGGTATTGGATAGGTTGGGTTTGGAACTAGTTATGGGTTTGGTAGTTCTGATGGTGGTAAGTATTTTGTCCATGAGGGTTTCTAGGTTGTTGGGTATCCTTCTAGCAGAATCATGGGTAGTCAATATACCTTGTGTTGAAGGTGTTTTTTTTAGGATTTTGAAAGTTCAAATCATTTACTTCCACAGGGGGTCCTCCTAAAAGAACATCCTTGATTTATGGAATGGATGGGCAGATTTCTATCTTCTGGTCATGTTTTTCACAAATTTTGCTAGCACGGTCTAGAGTTTGGATTTCATGGACTTTCCTATGGTCTATCTCTCCATCCTTCCTAGAGAGTGCTACGAGTTTATCAATACAGATTTCCTCTTATAAATGTGTATGAATTCTAGTAGTTCTTTGTGGATTTTCAGAATAATGTAAAGTTCCCCATATTTGGTTTTGTTCAGTATGGCTTTCCATATACATGTAAGCATCATTTGGGGCTTTGTTTTTAATGGTTCTGGTACACATCATGTTAATGAATTATTTGTTCCTAGGGGACAATCCTTCATAAAAAATTCACATGTTCAGGTATAGAAAACCCATGATGTAAAACCATGTTTAGGGTGTCTTTGAACCTCTCCCATGGTACATAAAATGACCCTCCCTCTTTTTAAAAAAATAGAATGCACTTTTAAAGTGAATTTTTTTGTGATGAGGGAATTATTTTTCGTTAAATTATCTCTTCAATAGGTACCATGAGTTGATGGATTCAGGTCTCATGTTGTTTATCGAGATTTTATCTCAATCTTTCAATAAAGAGGAAATGGCCTCATCTTAACTGATTCTAGTTGATGTGGGGGACACATGGTTTCTACAATGTCAATGAACTACTTAACATGAAGATAGGGATTCTCAGACTCCATCCCATGAAAGGATTAAAGGTGGCATAGGACATGGGGTTTAAATATAAAATTATATTCTCATAGGGAATTGTGTCTAATTCATGAGGAGCCATTGGTCCAAGATGTATTGAGGTGGTCATTCATGGTTTGATTTAATACATTCCCTAGGTTTGGAGCATCTTTATTTTGGTTTCCCCCTTGATTTAAAATTTCATTTCTTGGAAGACCCTCTATTAGAAATGATTCAATTTTTGATTTAGGAGTATCAATAAGATTAGGATCTAATGGAAACAAGCCCTTAGGTTCACATGACTCCCCTATCCCAGTACTTTCCTACCAAACTAGTCTTTTTGAATTATCGTAGGTGTGGGTGTACATGCGCCAAAAGGACAAAAAATGAGAAAGGGACATGATAAGGGATCTTGGGTGAGAATAGAAGAATGGGGGTGGAGAAAGAAGGTTTTGGTATAAGATAATTACTTGGTCTCCATAAAATGTACCAAAATTTGATTCACGCTCAAATTTACCCAAGAGATGCTGGTAGAACGGTCCTTGTAGTCCAGCTTGGGTTGTCGAATCCATGGAGACCTAAGAAAATACCTAAGATACACAACCTATGAGATGGATTTTTGGATATAAAGCATCAAAATGGTTTTGATTTTATATGGTTTTAAATAACACTAATAATTCTAAGTGAATTTAATTCAATGAAAATGGGTTGATCTTAGTATTATGCTCGGGGTGGATTGGATAAATTTTACTTCTTTAGACAATTTTTATTTTATTAATTCTTGGTGAATCCATTCATTAAAATTGCACAAAATTTATCATTTTATGGTTTGATTCTAACTAGACTCAATTAATTATCCCCTACACATATAGAGAACCAAATTCATGATCACTCATAGGTGTATGGTCATTTTTGGTACTTGGATTTTTCTTCCTTAAACACAATGAAGATAAAGAATGGAAATGAATGAAAAAGGGAAGTACTAAATTAGTTATCCAATTAACAACAATTCATTCATAAAATAAAATTCAATCCAGCCTTAACATCTTCCGATGATCATCCCATTAATGGGTTAGCCCTCCATTGATGGTATACTCTCAATGATGGGTGGAATATGACTTACAAGAATTTTATTGAAGAAATTAAAACCGTGGACATAACGAGAACTCTTCCATGTGTGTGAATGAAATTCACACCTATGTTTGAAGTTATTCACCACAAAAAAAATATATCACTGTGATTTTTGATTATAAACATTTCATGAAATAAATGGGAAGAGTAGAAGAGAAATATGATTATTAAGAACATAGAAATACAAAAAAGAGACTTACATGGCAATTGAAAACATTACGAAGGTACTTTGGCATAATAATATTACATAAAAACAATATATCTCTTCCCCATAACCACCACTATATTAAATTGTCCATTGATAAGCCTTAGGATGATCCTCAATCAATGTATTCCAAATTATTAAAATAATTTAGGCCTTATGGTGGTGGATAATAATAGGGAAATTGATTCCCTCCTTTGCTTTTTATCCTCCTTGTCTCCCCAGGAATGATCATCTTGTATGGGAATGAATATTGTAGAATCTAGGTTACCCATATAGAAGTATTTTTTTTACCATATTCCTTCTATACTTGTATAAAATTTGGGCTCGTTTGGAGTTGTAGATCAAGTGTTATGGTCAATTTTGTGGGCTAACATTCTGGGCCACATATTCTAGCCCAGATTTTGATATTCTATTTGGACCACCTTAATAACCTCACGGGAGACCCAATTAACACTATCTCTTAGATCATGATTTGTTTTTCTATATTTTTTCTAGTATCCCACTAAATTTGGACTTCATTGGGCCTGTATTTTGGTCCCCATATTCTCATCAGTGGACTAGTGTCCAATACGGCTTCTCCGGAATTGTTTTCTTTAATCTCCAAATATCCCTATCATATTTTATGAATCCTCAATTGATACCTGAATGAAGAATGTTCATATATAAGTTTATATTCATTTCCCAAAATATGAAATTAAAATACGGATAATCATGCTCCTTAAAATCAGATGAATCATTGGGCCTAAATTGGTGTAAATTAGGCATGAAGTGCACAATGTTGAGAATGGATGTTCAAAATTATAATCCACTAACTCACACCCATAAGATCAAAAATGAAAATTTAATATGATTAAAATATAATTAACATATTTTTTTGTCTCATCAAAAATCCTTTTAAATATTGTTTTAGAGAGAGACATATTCATTTTTTGGAATCTTCCAACTTCTTCGTTGACAAATGCTGAATACCAAAATGATTCATTCCTTCTCCAATAACTCCATTTCATATTTTTTTCCCATTATGATATTCACATAAAGGGATGGTTGTGTAACAAATTTTTAATTGTTAGATTTTATCCTTTAATTATGATTTCCATAGATATTCACTCAATATCATAGATGATTGTGTCCCATTCAATCCTCAATAAGTGTAGGGTAGAATAATTATTTCTTTTGGGGGTCTCTCGCAATTGCATTACCTTTTCTAGACGTTCCATTATTTATAGATCAAATTCATTGAGTAAATATGAAAACATATATGGTTACATATTAAGTTATTAAATATAAATATACATATTATGAATTTATGATTAGTATATGTTTAATTTTATCACTATCAATGTAATTACACCAAGTCATTAATTCCAATATTACTGCAACCACCTTCTAATAATATTTTGGGTAATTTTACCCATTACTATTTAGTTATCTTCATTCATAATAAATTACATTGTATTTTAACATTAATATACATCCTAATACATTTGTTAAAGAATTTATATATATAAATCCCCTTCGATAATGCATGTTAATGTTAGAATAAGTTCTATGAGAAATTCATATTAATCTCTTTGAATATTTCTTCTCATACTTATTTCTAGAGAAACATTACCACCTTCCATTTTAACATATTTATTGAATTTGAAAATTATGTGATATTTCTCAAGAAAACATGGTAGTATCTAGATAAAATAAAAAAAATATGGATATTCAAAATAGTGCTTGGTCTACAACATATTTTAGTCACCTATGACATTTAATAATTGAGATATATTCCATCGCTTGTTAATAAATAATGAGGGAAGGAAACTTTTTCTGAAAAAAATTTATAATTGATTAATATCATATAAATTTTATCCTTTCATTATGTATTCAACTTCATTATAAAATTCTCATCATTACCATCCTTGATTATAAAATATTTTAGAACATCATCAATAAATGAAAAAATAAAATTGTAAACATAATATCCCTTGACTATATTAATAATATCCATTAATATTTCATGATAATTATTATTCTATATGGAATTAAAATTAACTAATAGTTCCCATATCATGTTTTTAAATATTTATAACCTATATCATATTTAATTACCCATAATATATGTTACTCATATCAAGGAAATTCTTTTGAAATATTGATCTCATGTAAGTTGGTCCAACAAATAATCAATATCAGCTAAACAATTCCTATTATTTATTATTATTATTTTATGTTCATTATAATGAATAGAAATATTTCTTGACCCATCCATATTCTTGAAAAATAGTATATGTGAAACCCATTGTGGAGTACTCGGGAATAGAGATCAATTTTCTAGATTCTTCTAATGTTTCTTTTTCAAATTATTAGACCCAATTGGTCAATTATGTAATGACTAAAGGAAAATAGTAATTTTAAAAACATCATTACATGATTTTAAATATAACTAACTATCAAATTACTGGCCAACGACTGTAAATTCCAATATATTGTAAGATTAGGTAAATAAAAATTATAACATTTGACTAAAAAAGATTCATTATTAATAATTTATTAGTGCTCCTAACTTCTTTTGAGCTCTTAATTATTCATAGGATTTCCTAGGGATAACATGGATAAAGGGATGATATAAAAAGACTGGTAAGGTAATAAACATTAGATTAAATCTTAGGATATGGGTTAGAAGGCATAAAATAATGATATAAAAAAGAAATGGAATAAGATCAAAAATAAGGAACCATAACATATAAAACATGGGGTAATATAATAATGGAATCATAATAATGTGGTATAAAAATAAAACATGTCTTTATCATGATTCCAAGCTCATTGAATATGGAGGTGAATGAGTCAAGGTTAACTACCATGACCATTGCGCATTGAGCATGAGTGAAGTATAACCACCAAGACCATTACACCTAATGTCACATGAGTCTAAACATTAACCAATGCATTATTGAACTATCTATGCACATACATTATAACATTTTCATGAATATTATTTCCACATAAATAATTATACATAAGTAATCAAACATAAACATAAGGGTTACCCCTAGAAGGAATTGGGTATTATAGTCTTGTCATAAAGCATAATAAATGGGAGTATCATAAATGTGTCCTTGAAAGAAAGGAATTGAATCATACATGGAAATCCATAAATGTAAATCCTACTAGATCATTACTAGAGATGGTAAAATGAATTGATAACATGTAAAAATTGTTTCTATGAAATTCTATAATTAAAACATTTTAGTATGGTTCAAGGAAAATATAGAAGAGAATTTCAAGTGGAAAGAGGAATAATATTGTCCATAAAACCAAAATTCAAAGATGAATTTTTTAATAATAAAATATTGTGCTTTATAAAAATAATTCTGATTTAAAACATATTATAGAGTGTGTTTGAAATTGGGTTAAAATTCGGGAAGTTACCTTAAATCGGGTTTGCTTATTGGGAAGAATTGAATAAAAAACATTTTTAAAACCCGATTATCCCTAAAAAATAATGATTAATGGATCATAATACATTATTTTGAAACATTTACAAAGATTTTAGAATATGAACATAAAAATAAAAGTGAATTTAATTTGGGTAAAAAGAGAGAAATAGTAACCCGAATGAATAATGGAGGGTTGGGTAGAATCCCTTAACATAAGTCTGAAGGTGTTATTCACAATACCTTAATGTCATGTATAATCAAATTAGATTCATTAATTAATAATAAAATAAACATTTATATATTTATTGTATTTACCATAACATTATAGTGTTTAATTGTTGCATTTTTTTGGGGTTAAGAGATTTAATTTCATCATTTAAGAGTGTTCATTTCATGGTTTGTTTACTTATATACATGTATGAATGTTCATATAAAGTTTTGTAATTATCCAAAATTTAACTTATATGATATTAGTTATAATCTGGAGGTTACATTGTTATTATATATCATTTTTATGGAATGTGGATGAATCATTAGATAAATATTTAATGATAATAATTTGTTGTTATTTTGGAAAATTTTCAATCACAACAGATTAATTTTGAATTATATATTAATATATTGTGTTAAAAATGATTCTAGAACATTAAATAAGATATAATAAATATATTATAATCTGGTTAAATTATAAAAATGGTTTCATGTCCATCCTTAAAGGAATAATTTAAATACGAAATAATGTTATCCACGAATGTGTTAAATCGGCACCTCACAGACGATGTTTTTATTCTTAAAGTAAAAGACATAGAAAAAGATATTTGATGAAGAATTATTCCCTAAATATGATAAATATTATAGTTTATGTAAGTTATTGGAGGTTTCATGACATTTTTATAGTGGGAGGGGATGAGAGAAAAAGAAAAGAATGGAACTTCAAAATAAATTAAAAGAAAAGGAAGTGGGTTTTATCTCTTGATTATTTCTCTTTGAAAAAAATATTAGGGAATTGTTTTTGTATTTTGTTAAGAAAAAAAGATCCAAGATATGTATAATGGACTTGGGATTATATTTTTGTATAATTTGTAAAAGTCTCAAGGGTTGAGAGTTGTGAGGAGAATAAATGGTGAGGGGTGGAATTTATAGTGGATGAGAGGGGTGTTTTATCATTATTTAATTCATCAATTTATTACTTTCCTCAAGTTAGAAAATATAGTTGATTATTGAGGCTAAATACATAAATATTACCATATGTGTTTTAACTAATGGTTCTTACACAATCTATGACTCAATTAATAGTATATTTATCTTATAATGTATATATACAGTAATTTACCCTATTTCAATATTCACCAAAAAGTCCAGTATTTCAGAAAAATCCCAAAAATTAAACCTAACCTATTTTTATATGTAAAATTCAAAAATAAAATCCATTTTAATAAAATAAGTCACTAAATAAGATAAATTTGATTTTTTATGAAAATCATAATTTACATGAAACATAGATATTTTCAAATTATAACTCATATTATAAAACTTCTGAAAAATAATTATGTACTAATAAAATTATCTTAGAATCATATTACAAAAAATACTAATTTTTGAATACATTTTATAATGGTAAATTTTCTTTTAAATTATTAAATTATTTATAAAATTTTACTTAAATATTTATGACTACAAAAAATACCAACACAAAAAAAATATTTTTTAAAATATTTTTTCCTTATACTATGATATAATAATATCATACTATCACTTATATGATGGATAAATTTTATTTATACTATCATTTGTGAGTTTACTATTTAACTATCCAAATTATTATTCATAAGGATCATGTTACTATTCAAAGGTTAAAGTTACTATTCCTTCAGTATATATTTCATAACTTCTAAAAATGAAATTTATTTCATTAATTCATCATTAATAATGTTTTTATTTTGTTATATATGTGATTTTGTGTTATTATACCATATGAAATAATTACAAGAAGGAAATTTTAATTGATAGAATCCAGATGCGTTAAATACTTCCCACTTATGAAATTTTTCCCTCTAAATTTTGCTTTACATTTTAAGAGGAATACAGGTGTGGTTACTTTTCATTCACCACTTACTCTAATTCCCATGTTTCCTCTTCATACTTGTGGTCTTGACATAGTACATTGACAAGGAGGGAAGTCCTATTTGATATAACATTGTCTATAAGATCAAATATCTTTATAAGTTGTTCCTCGTATGAAAGATCATTCTCCAACTGTACAACCTCAAAAGACAGTACATGTGAAGGATCCAAAATTTACTTCTTTAAGAGGGATACATGGAATACATCTTGTATCTGAGACATGGTTGGTGGTAGTGAAAGTCAATAGGCCATAGATCCAACATGATCAACGATCTTGAAGGGTTTTATGTACCTAGGAATCTTATTTCTGTTTTTTCCAAGTATTAGGATCCACTTCTATAGAGATACACAGAGGAATTCCATGTCTTCAACCTTAAACTCAATCTCTCGTCGATGATTTCCATTATGGCTCTTTTTCAACTTTCGGTTACCATGATGTTTTGATGAGTGTTTTTCATCTTCTCTAAAATTTATTCCACTATTTTAGGTCCTATGTATCCTACGTTCACCAAATGCTTCCCATAATGTTGTTTTTCATTACCTTTTCCCATAATGGGATTCATGTGGAGCCATTCTGATGATCCAGTGGAAACTATTGTTGTAAGAGAAGTCAACTAGAGGCAGATTTTAGTCCCATCCTCCATTAATGTCCATATAACATGCTATAAACATTTCTTCTAGTGTCCAAATAGTTAGATCATATTGTACATCAGTATGAAGATGATTGGTTGTACTGAAGTTCACTTCAGTTCATAGAGCATGTTGGAGACCTTTCTAGATTATCGAGGTGAATCTCGAATCTCAATCAGATATTATTTATAGTAGTACTCCATGTAAACTTGCCAATTATTTGATATATATTCATGAAATTTTATCCAGTGAGAAGTAATTTTGAATTGTGATAATGTGTGATGTCTTTTATGATAATTAGCAATAACCAATATAGCATTGTTTTCCTAAGTATATCGTTGGATGTCCAATAAAAAAGTCCACGGGGTATTTTTTCCACTTTTATATTGGTATGGTTAATGGTTTCATCATCCATTTAGAACTTTTACTTTCATTATTCACTTGATTTGATACCATTCAATTTGATATATTTTCAACAATCACCTCTTTTATATTGTCCCACCAAATATTATCCCTGAGATCTTGATACGTATGTGTACTACCTAGGGGGATAGAGAATGTTGAGCTATGAAAATTATTTATAATCTCTTTGTTTTTCTCGGGATATAAAGGTACACATAGTTGTGATCTAAATCTTACGACTCTGTCCTCATTGATCATGAACTCAAGGGATTTCACATTCTTGATAGCTTCCACCTTTTTCTGAATTTCCATATCATTTCATTGTGAATTATTTATTTTCCCAATAAGGGATGGTTGAATAAACTTCTATCAAAGACTAAATTATGTTTCTAAATTATTTATTCCCATGTATATCCATTTCAATCCTAAAAATACTGGACCCTTATCTATTATATTCATTTAAAAAGATGTAGGATCCTTTCTACAAAGAGAATCTTCCACCTCATTTTCCATACTAGGAAGGTAGTAGATTGAGTAGTCATAATTCTTGATGAGATCTCTATATTCACTGGAGCCAATTAATCTCCTTCTATTTGAATATATATTTGAGACTCTTGTGATTAATATATATCTCTCACTTATCCTAATAGATATAATTCTGGAAGATTTTTAAAATGATGCTCACAACCGAAAACTATAGATCATGAAAAGTATAGTTTTTCAATTAAATTTTCAACTGCCTTGAGATGTAGGATAATTTGTTTTATTTTTCATTAGTAACCCACCTAATATTTTATTTGAAGAATCATTTTAAATCACAAAGTGATCACTATTTTTTGGGACTATGAGTACTGGCATAGTGATAGGTGTCTTTTTTAGATCCATAATGACTTCCACAAATTATTTAGTCTAGAAATACTTAACTCCCTTCTTTGTCAGTTTGGTTATTGGGTTTCAAAGTTGTGATATTCTCTTTACAAATCGTTAGTAAAACCTATCTTTTCCATATAAACTAATGATATTTGTTACAAAATTTTTCCTATACTACTCTTCAATTGCATTTTCCTTGGAAGGGTCCAGAAATATCCCTTTTCCAGTACTAACATTCCCCAATAATGATAATTCTTCCATCCCAAACATAAATTTGATATACATTTCATAGAGTTTCTCCATTATCAATGTATGAAACATAGTATTTATATGCTCTTCATGTTTCTCCAAACCCTTGGAATATATTATAATATCATTGATAGAGACTACCACAATTTTTGTGGTATTCCTTAAAGAAAATATTCATTACATCCATTAAAATTATTGAGCATTAGGGAGTTCGAAGGGCATCATAATTAACTCATAGAATATGTACCCTAATTAAAAATGAATACTTGGTAATATCTTCCCACCTCACCTTTAATTTTGGATATCCCAACTGAAGGTCTAACTAAGAGAAATAACTATCCCCACATAGCTGATCGAACAAGTCATATATCTGGTGAATGTGATACTATTTCATTATCACAATTTTATTGTTCTCATCATAATAAATATAAATGTGCATTGATCCATCCTTATTCTTGGTAAAGAGGACCGGGGCACCTCCTGGTTAAGCACATGGGAATATAAAACCCTTGTCTAGATTCTCTTTTAACTACTTAATTAGTTCTTCCAGTTCAATGGTGTACATTCAATAATGTATCGTATATATATATATAGATCTGGGAATATGTTCATTTGATAACTTAACATCTTGATCAAGAATAAGACCATAATATTCTTCAGGGAATATATTAGTTTAATCCCTCACTATGGGAATATCTTTGATCTTGATCATCTCCTTTGTCTTAATCATTTTAGTGAGATATGATTTCTCATATTGAACTAATATCCACACTTGAGAAGATGATTATAATGGAGATTCATCTTCCTCCTTAAAATTTTAATGAATTGGAGGACACTTTGTGATGTGTAGAGTGATCTCCCATTCCTGACAGTTGATGTTTTCTTTGGAATGAGAGAGCTAATCAGTGCCCAAAATTGCATAAAACTCCACCAATAGAAGTAATACAAGAAATTCATGGTGGTTTACTCCACAAACGTTATCTGAGGAGGAGTTACGTAATTTTTATGAAATAATTTCCCCATATTTTTTATCACATATAACAAAACATCCATATTTTGTGGTAGTTATTTAATAGTTCAATTAACTTGGATGATATGAAAGAATACATAAAAACTGATTCTAATAGTGTATTCACTATTCTTGAATGAATTACTATCTTACCTGTCACCACATCTTTGTTTGGATCTAACTCAGTAGTAGTGATAAAATATAACCTTCATTGTTTCCTTAGAGGTTTTTGGTGAATTTCTCAAACCCCTACCCTTAAAAAATTGGTTTTGAAAAATTCCCATGTTCTATGCAGTTGAAACTCTACACTACAGGATGAGTTTTGATCTGGAACTTCAATTATTTTTCCAAATTAGTGGAACAATTCCAATCACTGCAACAATTATTTTCCAAATTCCCCATTAAACCATATTTTACTAATTTGTTGGTTCCCTTTAGATTGTTCATAGGAATCTTATTCCCATAATTTTGAAATATGTGATTTTTGGACTTCATTCCATCATGATATTCCTTTTCTGATCCAACCATAATAGACTCAATTTTCTAATTTATTATCACCAGGCCCATGAGACTATTGAGAGTATTCGATCCCAATTTCAACCATCAGGGCACAACATGCAATCTCCTCATTGACTTTTAGTATCCAAAAATAGATGTATATTATTGATAACCTAGATACTCTATAATTACCAAAATTTTGAGATGTTTCTAGACTTATTATTATACATAATTTTATTACTAAAGTTCTCTATTCATAATATGAAAAAATAATTATACCATCCTTTGATACCAACTATAGTGACCAATGTCTTTCAAAAATATCATTACTTGATTTTAAATATAATTAACAATCAAATTATAAGAGAAGGATCATAATGTCTAGTGTCTTGGAAGACTAGGTACATAATCTAAATAGAGAGGACTAGAAAAAATTTCCTTATTTAAAGCCCATTATGAAATCCAACCTTACTTTGAGACCATACATCTACATAGGATAACCTAGGGAAAACATGAACAAAGAGATTAGATAAAAAGCACAGTAAGGTAATTAACATAAAATGATAGCTTAGCACTTGGGTTAGAAGGTATAAAATAATTATATAAAAATTCATGGAAAATGATCAAACATAAAGAATTAAAAGATATAAAACATTGTTTTATATAATTATGGAATAATAATAATTTCTAAGCAATATAAAAAATTACTTTATCAAGATTCAAGGATCATTACACATTGATGAGAAAGAGTATTGTCTAACCACCAAGACTGTTGCGCATGGATAATGAGTCAAGGATAACCACTAAAACCATGGCACATATCATCTGATGAGACTAAACATTACCCAATTAATTGGATATATATATATAGGTTAGATAATGATAACATGTCCATGAATATGTTTTCCACATAAATAATCATATATAAGTAATAAAACATAGAATTAATGGTTGCCCATTGAAAGAATTGGGTATCACATTCTTATCATAAATCATAATAAATGGATGTATTATATAGTTTTCCATGAAAGAACGGAATTTAATTATATATGGATATATATAAAGTAAAATAGGCATATATCATGATTAGTGATGTCACCATGGTGTGAAAACATAAAAAAATGTTTTTAAGAAACATTATAATTTAAGCATTTTAGTACGGCTTAAGGATAATATTAAAGATCATTTAATGAAGAAACATGAATAATATTTTATATAAAACAATAAGTGTACCATGAATGTTTCCATAATAAAATTATTGGTTTTATAAAAATAATTGTGTCTTAAAACCGAGTATATATTGCAATTTATATTGGTTAATAATTTGGGAAGTTCCCTTAAAGTTTCCTTGCTTATTAGGAATAATTAATTAGGGATCCTATTAAAAACAATATTTTTCATAAAATATGATTAATGGATATTTATACATGATTTTTGAATATATAAAAATCATTAATACAGTGTAGGTAAAAATAAATGGTAATTTCATTTGGGTAAAAATAGATCATGAATAATAGGAAGGAATAATTGAGGTTGTGGTAGAATCCCTTAACTTATGTCGGAAGGCGTTATTCACTTGATCATGGTGTCATGGATAATAAAATTATATTAATTAATTAATAATTCAAGGACCCCTTCAATATTTTTTTGATGTATTATAACTTTCTTAAGTTCATTTATGGACTTTTTGGTTGCTTAAGAGGTTCACTTTCATCATTTAGGATCATTGGTTTCCTTGGTTTTCCTGATCGGTTTACTTGTATAATTGTTTAAAAGGTCATTTAAAGTGGGTTAATTGTCTATAATTGAACTTATTTTTTAATTTTATTTACCTTTGGGACCATTACTTTGGAAAATATGGGAGTTGAGGTGTTTTGGGAGGCAGTGGAGACTCATTCGAAGAGTTTTCCAAAAATAAAATTTCTTCTTTAGAGTGTCTGGAATTGTAGGCCATTGAAAGTAGGTTGTGATGGTGAGTCCTAAAGGTGATTCATAATGGTGAGTTGTAGTGTTGAGTTATAATGGTGAATCAAAATGGTAGCTTGCTAACAGTGACTCACACAGTTGCTCTCCAACGGTAACTCCTACGCGTATCCGGCCAATGGTGGTTCGTGATGGGGAGTCATACAACATTAGCATGTACAATAATGATCACCCAATGTAGACTAATCCACTGGTAGCACTTTCACCTATGACATTCAATAGTGGCAGACCCAACAGTAACTCATTTCCAACTATTTTTCAAAATTTTAGTTTTCTCATGCTTTCCAAATGCTTTAGTTTCACCCTGTTGTTTTTTTATATGATTTATAATTAATTCATCGATTTTTTAATATATTTAAGGTTGATTCAAATTTATTAACTCATATATAAATTCTTATAAGGGTCTTTGTTCCTTTAATAGGTCCAAACACATAATCATGACGAGATTCACCTCTAATAGAAAATCTAAATTGTATCAAAACTAATGCTATGTTTAGATTTTATAAAGGTCAATCCTTGTTCTTACTCACTTTTTATCTCTTAGTAATGAATTTCCAGGGTTATTACTCACATATGAGTTGTTCTTTGTGTTGAATCCATGGATCGGGTTCCTTTTGATGTTTTTTGTACAGCATGTGCACCACCTATTTTTGGGAAAGCTGGTGTGTCAATCCATCTTCGATATAAGGTATGTCCTACCTATGTTATTATAGGTTCCTCAATTTTTTTCCTATAATTTATCCATTCCATGTGATTTAATGTTATCTCCATGTTTCTAGTGGATCTTTCTTGGTTTTCAGTAGGTGTGGTGGTGTCGTGACGTCCTCGGGTGGATGCAGTTGATGTAGGGGAGGTGATCATGATCTGTTGGGTCGGTCGCTCTTAGGAAAAGTACATAGGAAACCCTTTTTGGTAGGGGATTTACTAAATATGTATATGTTTAAATTAAATCATAGAGTTATCATAACTTATCCCTTTGGATCGCAATGACATTCACATATTATATATTTAAACAGCATTAAATAATTGATATCATTTTCTTAGAGATGTTATTGCCTCTTGATTTTCTAGATAGTATTATATCTATGATTTTCATGTTTATCATCTTGTTCTTGATGGAAATGAGTAATGAAAATAAACCCATAACTAATTGATAATTATGTTTCAAACTATTTAAAAATGCATGTTAGTGAACCTGGTTGCTATTGTAATTTGATGATAATCAAAATGATATAGATATTCTTGTTTAACTAAATTGGTTGATGAACCTAAATCATGTTTATTCTTGTTGATAAAAGTGTTATTGTCATGTTATCTTAATTTTTTAATTAATTATCATACATTGTGATATCTTATTTCGTGGTTTTCTTGTAGTTGGAACCTGGGAATAATGAATTGGTGAATTCGAGATAGAATAATGTACCAGTTGTTTGATAAATTTTATTTCGTTTTGGATATGATTTACCCAGATCCTTATAATATAAATGTTCCTTATAATTTGGAGTAAAGATATATCATTGTGAGTAAATGATGAATTCTATTCTTTGGGGACCATATCTCATTCCTATGTTTTTTCCGTCTTCATGGGATGTACTCTGGATATAAGACTTAGGGTTGTCAGGGGATGGATTCCTAGATGTGACATGAGCCTGGGATAGCTGAGCCTGGATGGCTAAGCTCGGATGGATGTTGTGGTATGTAGGGTAGGAAGGGGTAGTGGTTGTAGAAGTAATGGAGTCCTAGAATGGAGAGATGCATCAGTTTTTTCATATGGGTGTCAAAGTGGACATCAGTGGTGATGGAATTAATTGATGCTAATCATACCCATTGAAATGAATGTTGGGTGCATGTTTCATCTATTTTTTGTTTATCTACTTTACACACCTCACCAATTTAAGAATATGGTTTTTCTTAATCTACTTCCAAAAAGAGGATAATATGTGTTGGGCGTGCCACATGCTTTATGTTTTTATCTTCTCGAGGATCGATAGTTCTATGCTCCTACTATATGTGGAAAGGCCTCGATGGGTATCTCATCTACTCACCATTTGAGCACCTTGTATTGGGTAGCTAAGAATGTTTTCCTATAATACCTGTAAATATGGAATTACCAAAATTGGTATTCTCAATAAATATATAATAAATGATGTTTAACATGTGTGGTTGCCGATTGAAGTGATACAGAGGTGAGGTTATGTTTATGTAAAGCTATGGACTCTGTTTGGTTTTGTCTGTAGGGATTGGATCGTGGTTTTTATGGTAATGGAATGTAATGTGATATTTTATAATGGATTATTAATAAATAAACAGTTAATTAATGTAATGATAAAACGATGATTTTAACTAATTGAATATTTTTAAAATGGTTGTGTGCTTATAGGATATCTAGTCTTAGAATTAGTATATGGGATTATGAGAGTCATTAGTTGCAGTTAAGTATAAGACTATGTTATTACCATAGGGTGGTTGAGATATGTATTATATACTTTACTTTTTGTGTTTCTATACATTACTCCACCATATTGGTTTGGGAAACTAACACCCTGGGGATTCTGATACTTGGTGGTGATTTCCCCAATATCTCAGTTGGATGGTGGATGGTTGACTATCCCCTTTTATCCAACACTATTCTCTTAGTAGTTACTTATGCTAGTATACACTATTGATATTTTTCCCTATATATGTGTGTAAAGGGATGTAATGGCTTGTGGTTATTAATCTCATATATTCTGGCTATAGTTCCCTGTAGAATAATATAGGTGTAATTTGCATAGGATGTGATGGATTGTGGATTCATACTTGGTGTATAAGATATGATGGATTGAGGTATAGTACCTTAAGTTTGATACACATTATGAAGGATATGGTGGCTCTAGTAAAATACCTGGTTAATTTTATATATGTGGATGTGGTGGGGTGTTTCATGAGGTGCACGTTCAAGTGCTTCACCAAGGTGTCTTCAGGCTAGCCATTTTAGAGTGAGATGCTCAGGATGTGTGATGTTGGGGAAAAAAGGAAAACTAGTGGGGAATTCGTATTGGGGTACCCATGAAATTATTTATTGTATTATATAATCTTCAATGAGATATATGGTGAGAGTAGCCATGATGATTCTTGGAACATAGTATACATGTTTAGGTGATGAGTTAGTTTCATTTATTGTTCACTATGCTTTAGAATTATTTCATTTCTTTTCCATGAGAGGATTTAGGGAGGATCCTACATAGTATACTATTATACCTACCCTATGTATATAAAATATTTATATGTCAATTTGAGAAGTTTTTAGATTAGGCATGTTATTACTATAATGGAGTTTTTTAGGATCTATTTGGGCATTTGGGTCGCTATATGTTACTTTCTATTCCTACTTGTATTTTTCCATTTTCAGTTGTATTAGTTTTTGAATGATATCAAATATGTGCACAGGGTTTTCATTTAATTTTTAGTATGAGAATGAGTTGTTTCGTTTCTATCTAATCTCTATATTTTCCATGTGTTTTATTATAGGGTAATTCCTCTGATATATGTCTTTAGTATACCCTTATTGTCAATCACTAACCTGAGGCCTACTTAAGGCTTGACCTGGGGGTCAATATCGATATCCTCCCATTTCTAGCTTAGGAGGGGCACACATGGTGGGGAGGGGTTCATGACAGAGTGTTATTAGAGTTTTGGTAAAGGGATAGGATTGAGTTTGGATTTATGAAAAGGTGACATTTCATGGGTTGTAAGGGAAATAGTGCCAGCTATGTTTCGAAAGCGCAATGAACATGGGAGTCCAGCTACGACATATGTATTTTGGCCCCTTACGATATGATGAATGAACCATAAATCTTATTGAGGCTACTAAAGAAGGAGATAATTGTTGCAGGGTAGAGACCTAGGAAAGGATCATGCATCATTATTCTTTCCACTTGTGTTTTATTAAGTATACCTTTTTATAGGTTAACCTAAAATAAAAAAAAATAACAATTAATTATTGTTACAGTCTCTTATATTTTTGTTTACAATCTCAAACATTTTTTATTTTATAGGTAGGCCTCCTAATCATCGATATTTTCATGTTCTCACAGAATATGTCCCACAGTTTACTCCAACATATCACTACATAGTAGATGGAGATGAAAAAGTCATATAAAGGAGGACACTCTGAGAGTTTCAGTACCAGAGTCAGCATTACAACAAGGGATCCATTTTAGATGCAGTCATACAATACTAGTTGGAGGAGTTTGAGATAGTGATCTATTTTATTCATGCTCAGAAGGAGCAATGGGTATCATTGGATATGACATTTCTATGTGGGGTTGTGAGGAAATGGTGGTTCTTATTCTTTGGGGGTCATGAGGAGTCAACAGTATTGTGGGAGAAGCTCCGAGAGTAGTTCATATTAGAGTTTCATTCTTCAACTTCAATGGTAGCCATTTTCCATGAAATACATACCAATTGGAAGTGGATCTATAGGGTGATAGAGTTTGTTATCCATTTTAAGAACCTTTTGTGATATTGTTTAGACATTTTTTTAGATCATGAGGCTAGGGAGAGGCATTTCACGGAGTTGTTGCATTTAGAGATCATGTTCTGGGTCACGAGGTTCATGAAAATGATATATCAGGAGGTTTTGGTTAGAGTAGAGGTCATTGAGAGGATGTTAACTCGGACCAAATCAACACGATAGGGGTGTTTTTTGGAATCCTCTTGAAGTATATTTGTGGTTCGGGATTTCTGGTTTTCAGGGCAGAAGTGTTTTTGTTCGACCATGGGTAGTTCTCAGCCCTCAATGACTCGTTTCTCTAGGGTTAGTGTGTCTTAGGTCTATGCTATGGGATCATGCTATTTTTTCTTACGTAGGCCTTGATCATTTGACTCATGAGTTCTAGACCATTCATAGTGGTCATTTTTTTCTAGTTGTTTCAATTCAAGATCCTATGTTGATGTACTTCTAACTGAGGTAGTAGTAAAAGGTTTCACTAGCTTCGGATCAGATGAGAGGAGATGTGGTAGGCCGAGTAAAACCCATGGATGCATCCATTCCCCAAATAGTAGAGCATGGACATAGAGTTGGTAGTCATTAATGTTAGACATACTATGCAGTAGGCCTTAGTCACCTTCATGTATTAATGTTCCCAGCAATGTGTGAGCCATACATCATTCGAGGAACACTTTTCTTGTTTTATTCATAGGTGTATGCCTTATTTTATTTAGGAGTGACACACTCTTTATATCGCCTTCCTCGTCTATGATTTTCCGATTAAGATAGTGAGGCTTCTAGTTCCCTTGGTGTTGATAATACAAGTTGGTTGTCAAGATGACATGTTTGAAGATTGTAGAGACTATGATATATTTTCGGGGAGGCACCACACTTGGAGTGATTTCGTATGTTTAAGAATACAACTATATGATTTCATCCATGGAATGGATTTGTTGTATTCGGTATAGGCTATCATGGATTTTTTTCAGAGGCAGGGGGTGTTCTTCAATGCTGATGGAGAGCTAGTAATGTTTTTGGTTAGTGAGATCCATAGATATGTGAGAGACCTATTATATACTAATCATTCTTGATTGTTGTTTTTATACTTATTTTTTCATAGGTTCATCGTTTTTTATTTCCTAGGGTCATGTAAGAGTACCATGATGTATTTATAGATGGGCTTGTAGCATTACCCCCTCAATGGAAGGTCAAGTATCAGATCGATCTACAACCAGGAATGTATCTGATCTTTATGTCTCCCTATCTGATTTTACCTTATGAGTTTCAAGAGCTACGTATACATATCAATGGTGTATTGTGGTGTGGTTTTGTTCAGCCAAACATTTCACCATGGGACTCACTAGTTTTTTTTATAATGAAGTTTAATGGTAGTTTGTGGTTTTGTGTGGATTATTGTCACATGAACCGAGTGATAGTTAAGAAAATTTACCCTCTACTGCAGATTGATGATTTGTTTGATCATTTGAAGGGTGAATGTTGGTTCTCGATGATAATTTTGTGGTGAGGATATCATTAGATGCATTGTAATGATGATGATATCCCGGAGACTGATTTCCATTTCCATTATGGGCAGTACGAGTTCATTGTGAGGACATTCAGTGTGATGAAAACTTCTTCTGTGTTCACGGGGTTAATGAACCTTGGGATTTTTGAGTTCCTGGACAAGTTCAAGGTAGTCTTCATCGATGAAAACCTAGTGTACTCCATGTCTATGGAGGAGCAGCCTTAGCATCTGTGTTCCATTTCTGGGGTTATTCACCATGATAAGTTGTTTGGGAATTTTCAGAAGTGTGACTTTTGGGATCAAGATATCCATTTCTTATGACATGTTGTGTCCCATCATGGAGTAACTATGGATTTGTCGAAGGTAGAAGCAGTTATGTCTTGGGGATCCCCCATGACAGTGGAAGAAGTTTGATGTTTCCTTGTTCTTATAGGCTATTACATGATGTTTGTACAATATTTCTCTCAGGTTCTGAATCCTATAATAGAATTGAATAAAATGTATTAGGCATTCATGTAGACTAATCAGTTTCAGGGAGCTATTGAGTATCTGATGAGAAGTTGGGCAGTGCCCCAATTCATTGTCTTCCTATGGAAGGAGTCCAGTTTGAGGTTTTTTGGAATGTTTAACATTATGGGTTGGGTTGTGTTCTTATGCAGTTGAGATAGATCATTTCTTATGGGTCTCAGAGGTTTCTTCCCCCTGAATATAACTATGCCTCCCAAAATCTCTAGTTAGTGGTAGTAGTGTATTCCTGGAATTTGTGGAGACATTACCACATTAGTGAGCATTTTGTGGTGTTCATTAATGATAAGATATTTAGTTACGTTTTCTACCAACATTAATTGAACTTGAAACATCATTTTTGGATGGATTTATTATAGGATTATGATTAAAAAATTTCATATACACCTAGAATTGGGAATTCTATAGTAGATACACTGAGCAGGAAGTCATGTAGTGATGTTGTGTATGAATTTGGTTATTCCTATATAGTTATTTAATAAATTTCAGCATTACATCAGGATATGGGAGAAGTTGGGGGTAAAGGTTCTAATTTTTGGCTGATAGTGTACTAATTTCTATTGTAGTTAGTAGAAGATTCCCAGTTTGGGGATCTTGAGGAGGAGGTATGGAGAGGCATAGTAGGTTGTGGTGAGGCCCCTGATTGTGGTTATGAAGATTAACAACATAGTTTGTTCTTTTAGGGAAGGATTTTTGTTCCTTTAGTGATGGGTGAGATGGTTTACAAAGAGTTCCATAGTTCACCCTTAGTAGTACGTCATGGTGTGAAAAATATGTACCGAGCATTGAGGGGACAGATTTGGTGGCCTGGGTTGAAGCTTGTGGTTATAGAGTTTGTGTCTCGATGTTTGATCATCCAAAAGGGGAAGGCTAAGAAACGTCTTCCCTGTGGTTTTCTCGCAATGTTATTTGATCTTCATTGGATGTTGGAGGACATATCGATGGAATTTTTTACCGGTTTATCTCAAGAGTAGGGAGGATATGATTCTATATGGATAGTATTGGGTCATTTGATGAATTATTCCATCATTATAGTGACCAAGGAGTTGATCTCAGTGGAGGTTTTTTCGAGGAGATATCTAGATGTGGTGGTAAGTCACCAAGGAGTCACTAGGATAATAATTTATGATCAATATTATCATCTTATCTCTAGTTTCCAGAGAATTATCCTACATACTTTTGGTTCTCAGGTATTCCTAGAACTTCATTTCATCTGCAGACAGGCACTCAGACAGAACATACCATTCAGACTCTTTACAAAACATTGTTCTGTAGTGTCATAGATTATGGAGGTTCTTATATGAGGAAGTCACCTATGGTAGATATATCCTTCAATAGTATTTTCATTTTCAAAATTGCTATGGTGCTGTTTGAGTCATTTTATGACCAACATTTTTTCTCTCCATTATGTGTGATTTTGGTTGGAGAGTCAGAAATTCATATTCCAGAACTATTATAGAGTATGACAGAGGTTGTTCTTATGATTCACAAGTAGATGAAAGAAGTTCAAGATCATCAGAAGTCCTATTCTAATCATATAAGGAGACCTCTAGAGTGTGACATTGGAGATCATCTGATTATATAGGTGACTGTCTATTGTGGGAAGAAAAGGTTTGGTCATGGAATTAAGATTTTTCCCTCTTTTTTAGTCCTTTCAAAGTTTTATCTTGTGTTGGAGTCATGGCATACTCTGTAACCCTTCCCCTATATATAAGTTGGATAAATAATGTTTTTCATGTATCACAACTCCATAATTATATTCTTGAAGACTCTCATGTCCTCAATTGGGGTTAGATCGATGTTGATGATGATGAAACCTTTGAGGAGCAGCCTATAGAGATATAGGACCATAATGAGAAGGTTTTGTGAATTCATAATATCCCCTTATCTCATGTCTTGAGGCATCATAGTGGTGTGGAGGATAGTAATTGGGAATGTGAGATGTAGATACGTGCTCAGTAGACCAATAAATTTGATGTTTAGATCATCTCTAGTAGTGTTGTTAGTTTTGTGGTTTTATAACCTTTCCATTTATGAGATGAATTTATATTGTTTCTTGTTTATGCTTTCTCTCTATTGAGATGTAACTCCACCTAGAGAGTGTTTATGAAATAATTTTGGTTGTCTCGTGGTTTCATGTGGTTTCTTTTATGAATTAGTTGAGCTCCTATGGTGGTGAGAGTCTTGATAGGTATCTCATGTGGTGGTTGTTTATATAAACCCTTTTTTGTTTCCTCTTTGGGTTTGTTTTGGATTTTAAATGGTGAAAATATTTCTAACGGTACCAAATTTAGTGGCCCAGATTTCCTAGGTCCCTTACTGGTGAAAATATGGGGGTTGATTTGTTCTTGGAGGTAGAAATGACTCATTTCAAGAGTTTTATAAAAATATAGTTTTTCCAATGGTGAGTCATGAACGGTAGTTTTCTAATGGTATGTCGCGACGGCGAGTCCTAAAGGAGAGTCACAGTGGTGAGTCACAGCTGTGAGTCAGAATGGTGACTTGCACCGGTAGCTCGCCAATGGTGACTCGCACCTATAGCTCACCAATGATGATATGCAATGATGGGTCATCCAGCGGTAGCTCATCCAATGGTGAGTCACCCGATGATGACTCATCTAATAGTAACTCATCCACTGGTGACTCAAAAAGGTGAATACCCCTATGGATAATAATTTCAAATAGTTTTTCAAAATTTATGTTTTCTCTAGTTATCCAATTTTATAGAGCTTCTTCCCTTTGATGTTTTCATTGATTTAAAATGAATTTAATGCCTTGTTTTATCAGATTTAATTCTGATTAAAAGACAATAACTCTTATCTAATTTTTCCAATGGTTTCAGGTTCTATTACTCAATCAAACACATAATCATGACAAGGATATTCCTTTAATGGAAAATCTAAACTGTATCTAAATTTCTAACCTTTTTTGGATTTTCTAATGGTTGAACCATGTTCTTTAATCTTATTTTTTATTTTCATACATGAATCTCATGAATCTACCTCCCATAGATGTGATGCATTATGCTATAGCCTTGCATTATGTTCCCATTATATTTTTTTCATTTTGTATGTTCACCCCAAGTTTTAGTTCAACCCGGAAGTTTTAATCCATCTCTGATATACGGTTTGTTATACTTCAATTATTCTATGATCCTTGATCTATTTCCTCCCATTTCTAATTTCCATGTGATGGAATGTGATCTTAATGTTTCTAATGGAGCATTCTCGATTTTGGGTTGGCGTGGTCATGTCGTGACATCCTCGGGTGGATGCAGTCATGGCGGGAGAGGTGATAATGATCTATTGTATTGGTCAATCACCTGAATAGAACATCAAAAACCTTTTATGATAATGGATTATCTACTTTTAAATATATTACCATGAAATTGGAGATTTAGAATGATTAAACCCTTTGGATCAAAATGAAATTGGCATAATACATATTTGAACAAATTTAAAGAACTGGTATCAATTGGTTAAAGATGTTATTGCCTCTTGATTTTTTATATAGTGAAATATTTAAATGTTGGTTTTTCATGTAGTTAATGATGGAAATTGGTAAAGAAAATAATTCCAGAATTAATTGATAATTATTTTTTTAAATCTTTAACGAAAGATGTTAATGAACCTGACTGCTGTAGTAATTTGACGGAAATGAAGATGATGCAAATATGACTATTTAACTGAATTGGTTAATGAACTTGAATAAGGATTATTCTTTTTGATAAAATTATTAAATGTGTGTTAGATTAATTGTTTAATTAATTGGGATAGATTATAAGATCTTGTTTCTTAGGTTTCCCATAGCTGGAACCTATGAATAAGGAATCAGTTAATTCAAGAAGTAATAAATAACTGGTTGTTTGATAAATGTAATTCCTTAAGGGTTTTGAATTACATTATTTCTTATAATTTCCATGTGACTAATGATTTATATCCTTGAGAGCTTATTGTTTGTAAAGTTGGAATTACTTGCATTGGAGAAGAGTTTCCTTTTCTATGTTTTTCATGCTTCCTGTGATGTGATCTGGATATGAGACTTATGGTTGTGGGGGCAGGGATGACCAAATATGACACGATCTAAGGAGGGATGAGAATGGATGGCTTTTATGGTATTTGGGTAAGGTAGGCCCAGTGGTCATGGAAGTAGTTGACACCTTTAATGGAAATATGCATTGGTTTATGCATATGGATGTTGGGGAGGACACCAGAGGTGATGGAATGGGCTTTAGATGGTCTTTCCATTTGAAATGAATTTAGGATTCCTGTTGCATCTATTTCTTTTTTATAATCATTACTCTCCCCACTGAGGCAGAAAGTATTGCTTACTCACCTTACAAAAGAGGTGAAGATGCAAGGGGAATAGAACTGGATTTTAGTATCTAGATTCTTGGGGATGTATTGGTCTACACACCAACTATAGGTGGAAAGGACTAGAAATGTAGCTAATATACTCACCATGTTGAGCCCCTTGTGTTTGATAGCTTAAAATGTTTTCCAAAAATACCTAGAAAATGGAATTATTTAAAGTTGTAATGACATTAAATATTGAATAAATGATTATTAACCAACGGGTTGGATAATTCTAGAATGTATTACTGATGTTAAGTTTTAGAGAAGCCATGGAATCAGTTTGGTTATGCATTGACTGCTTGAATCTTGGTTGTGATGCTAATGAAATGTAATGTGATTTTTGATAATGGTTAATTAATGGTTATTGGATTAATTAATGTAATGTAAATTTATAAGAAATGATGATGTATCTTAATGATGATCTTTAAAATATTTTTGTGCATATAGGATATCTAGTCTTTTTTGGAGCATCCAGGAGTCCGAGAGTCGTTAGCTGCAGTTGAGTCTAATATTAGGTTTTTTCCATAGTGTGTTTGTAAGCAATATTATATCCTATACTATTTGTGTTTCAATATGCTTCTCCACCCTGTCAGTTTTTGAATCTATCACCATGGAGATTCTGGGCCCTAGGGTTGTTTTATCTAACATCTTGGTGGGAGGGTGGATGGATGACAACCCCCTTTGATCTTGTACTCTTCACTTTTTAGTTACGTTTGTTGTTCTGTACGATTGTTATTTTTCCCCATAAATGTGTGTAGAGGGAAGTAATGTCTTCTGGTCATTTCACACACAAATACACTGGATATAGTTTCATACGGGCTACTATACATGTAATGTGTATAGGCTCTGATGTCTTGAGGATCCTTACTCGAGGTATGGGCTGAGATGGCTTGAGGTATAATACCTGATGTGTGAAACAAGTTATGTGGGATGTGGTGGCTCCCGAAAAATACTTGTATACATTTATTTTTGTGTATGTGGTGGTTTTTTTGAGTGAGGTGCATGTTTTTTCCTTCTTCCATGTGTCTTCGGGCTAGCCTTTTTTGAGAGAGGTGCTCAGGATGAGCAATGCTAGGGAAAACAAGAAAACAAGTGGGGAAGTGGTAGTGGGGTACCCATGACATTATTTATTATGTTATATAATATTTTATGTGATATATGGTGAGAGTATCCATGGTGATTATGGGACCATATAATACCTATTTAGGTTATTATTTATTTTAACTTGTTTCTCATTGTTCTTTAGAATTCATTCTTTACTTTTGCACGAGAGGCTCCAAGGAGAATCCAAGTATACTATTATACTCACCCTACATATATAAATATTTTTTAGGTTATTTTTAGAAGGATAGATATTATGATAGTTACTACTAGCTTGGACTTTCGTAGGGTCAATTTGGGCTTCCTGGTCACTTCTGTTTTACTTTCTATTGGTACATGGAGTTTTCCCTATTCAGTTGTAGTAGGTTTTTCATGAAATTACTTATGTTCACCTGTAGTTATTTTTCTTTGTTTTCTGGTAAGGATTATTTTGGTGTTTATCTTATCTATCTCATTTTCACATGTTCTCGTAGAGGTTAATGCCTCCCAATTTTCTCTTTAGTATACCCTCAGTGCTAGTTGCTGACATGGGGCCTATTGGAGGCGAGACTCAGGGGAAACTATCCCTCTCCTTTCATTTTCAGCCTACGAGGTGTACACATTTTGGGGAATGGGTAGTGACATATATGTTACTAATTATCATCCATATGTTAAATTGGTTTTATATCACATTTTATTTTATGTCATAAAGATGATTCATTAGATGAATAGTTTTTTATAATCATTTGGGTTTATTTTGGTGGTTTTTGAACAACGAACTAATTTTTTTTAATTACTATCATCTGTACAAAATGAGTCTAGAAAATAACATAAGATATAATACATGTGTTATATTATAGTTAAACTTTAAAAATGGTTCCATGACTATCCTTGAAGAAAGAATTGAAATATGAAATCATGTTGTCCATGATGGTTGTAAATCAACACCTGATTGATGATGTTTCATTCATTATGTAAAAGTGATAAGAGAAGATATTCTATGAATAATTTTTCAATAAACATGATAAAATTCCATTATATGTATGATTAGGTATTTTTCATGGGATTTTTATTAGTTTATGTTAGGATAGAAAAGGAAAATAAAGGGACTTGAAAAGAAATTAAAATAAAAGGTAGAGGGTTTTACCTCTTGATTAATTCTTCATGATAACCACCATAGGGAACTAGTTTTTTAATTTGGTTAAGGCCAAATTCTCATGGAAGTGGTGAAGTGTCTTGGGAGGATTTTTTATTAGATTTTGAATAAGGCTCAAGTCTTGAGAGGTGTGAGTAGAAGACGTGGTGAGGGTGGTATTTGTAGTGGAGGAGAGGGGTGTTTTCTCATTATTTAATTAATTGGATTATTAGTTTTCTCAATAAAATTATTAGTGTAGATTATTGATACTAAATATATTAAATAGATCATGGAAGTTCAAACCAATAGTACTTACATCATCCATGTCTTAATGAATAGTGTACTTAGCGTATAATGTATATATACCAAAAATTTCAAAGTTACTCTATTCACAAAAAATACTATAATTTTAGAAAAATAAAAAAACTCACAAAATCAAATTTTAGATGTGTAGAATTAAAAAAAAGACCATTTTATAAAAAAAATCAGATATGAGAACATTTTTTATTTAAATCATACATTACTTTAAACATATAGATTTTAAAATTATATCTGATTTCAGAAGACTTTGTAAAATTGACTATTGTCGCCTAGAATTTTCTTATAGTCATAAAACATCAAAATTAAAATATATTAACACATTTTATAAAAGTATATTTTCTATTATATTATTAAATAATACATAAATATTTAATTAAATATTTATTACTTTCAAAAATACCAACACATAATTAATAATTTTTAAAATATTAATTTACTTATTCTATGATATAATTATATAATATTGTTACTTATCATATAGATAAATTTTATTTAAACATTCATCATTGAGGTTACTATTAATTTTTCTAATTTACTATTCATAAGGGTCATGTAACAATTCCAGAGATCAAGTTATTATTCTTTTGGAATATGGTCCTTATGTTATATAAATGCCTTTTATTTCATGAATTCATTATTTATAAAATTTTTATTATGTTCTATATGTGATTTTATGTGATTATACCATATGAGATAGTTATAATAAATGAATTTCCATTTATAGAATACAAGGTCAATACAATGACTTCTTCTTATGTGTTCCAAACCAGACAATAGTTCATTTGAATACTCAACCTCATGTTCTAATGGAATACTATATAAATTATCATGAAAAAATTGTATTATATTTCATGATTGGAATGTCTAAAATGTTTATTTACTCCTCAAAAACTTCTTCTAATACTCCCTCATTATTGGGTGTTAGAACCTCTAATATATAATTTTCATACAATGGGATTTTATTATCATCCATTAAATGTTTTATGATATTGGGTTTATTTGGGATTTGAGATGAGATCTCAATATCTAAATAATTAATATGATATATATATATATATATATATGAATTTAGTTCTAATCAATTCCCAATATCATGTAAAATTCCCCAAGGGTTAGAAGAACTATAACTCTTGGAAGCATCTTCGCATAAATTAGGATTGAAGTAGAGTTGTATACTTTGGATAAAATCATCACACCACCATGTGAATTCATGATTAATCCCATATCTGTGGTTTTTAGTGGTGAATAAAAATTCCTAGAATATTTTCATTATAATAAGTAATGTGAATACACAAAATTGAATAATATATTCACAAATTTAGAGTAGAGAATAAGTATTCCCATAAAAGGTTCATTTTCATTATTTACATTAGATGTAATGTATCAGATTTTCCATATATTATTTTTAAATATTATGTGGATTATTTTTTACACCATGCACTGAAACAACATACAATTGTGAGTCACGTTGTTCCTGTAACAATTGTTTGAAATATATTAAATATATAAAATATGACATGCATGTAGTTTTCTAGAGAAAAGAGGAATAAATTTTGAAAATATTACTAGATTAGAAATATGAGTGCACTATTGAGTTCAGAATGCGAGGTTAATCCTAGGTGCGACGTAACATTAGTCGTTTTGGGTCATTTGTGGAAAAGTATTCAAGGGAACTAAAATGAATAAAAAATATAATAAAATTATTTTATTTCATTTTTTTGACACATTGACTAACAATAATCAAAGAGATTGATATATATAATTTATTGTGTTAGCATCATAACCCTGGAGTTGTCGATGGACTATTGGAGATATCTTTGGAGAATCCTATTTAGTAGAGAAGTGATGAGATTGTGTATGGATAATCCATGCACCTCATATTCAAAGGATATTTCCAAAAAATAATCAACATCGTTGTTAATCAGTAATCAAACCAAATCAAAGTAGGTTGTGTGTTTGATTTGTATTTTATCCACATTAATAATTAATGTGATGAACAAAAATAAATCAATCAATGAATTGATTTGTAGATCGATCACCTTATTGTATGGGTTCACTTGTGGGGTTCTTTTGTGAGAATTATCTCTCTGATTTTATTATTAAATCATCATTCTAATGGATACAAACTGAGATCGACATGAATATCGATCATGGGTGTTTCTTGAAGTCCGTTCTTGTGCCTTTCTTTCCCCAAGTCATTATTCATCGTGGGTGTTTCTCATTTGTTCCATGACTTTCAATGTCTCAATTAATCCGTCATTAGGGATGAGTTTTTTGGTGAAACAAATGGAGATTGTAGACCGGTGTTTTGTATGACACAACAGAGGTGCGACGATAATAGTGATGAACGAAACGTACAAGTTTTAACCCCCTATTTTTTGGGTTATATGCATATAAGATGATTCAAAATAATGATTTAGTTTTCAGATCATATTCAATGGCCAGATTAAATTTTTCATCAATGGTGATTCTCGATCAAGGTAGAAAAATGAATCCCTATGATATTGGAGTTGTATTTCAAAAAATGGTGGAGTGAGTGTGAGCATGAAGATAAATCAAGGTTTTTATAAAAACCTAATTTACATGGCTTGTATTATGAGATTTCACGGCATATGGGGCCCCCTAAGTGGAGGATATGCTTATGTGTAAGACAATGGTATGACATGACATGTAACTAAGCCTACATAGCTCATGGTCCCTCCGGCATGATCTTGGTCAGTAATTTGGAAGGAACACAGTCATAGGGTGGACTATATAGGTAGTGTACATGTCATGTACTCCCTCAGACGACACGACATTGACCAGGCACATGGGATAAGTCATGTACTGGTACACAGGAAGAAGTACAAGGGATAGTGTCATGCACTAATACATGGGTAGACTAGACAAGAAGAAAACATGCAGTGTTATACTAAAAATACACGAGATGAAGAAAGTGTCCGTTTACACGTATAGGACCCAGGGGAAAGGGACATGTCATATAACCCCTTTCAATGTTGTGAACTCATTTTTACATTGATTGGGTATCATGTCAACCATATCTCAGAAATGTTTTTTAGGGTTTGTTCCCATTATCATTTCCATGAAGGTTGGTATGAATTAATTACTACTCCAAGAAATATGATACTTTCAACTGGAAATATTGGATAAAGTTGATGGAATCCCAATGAGAGGCCCATAGTGAGATCCAATATTCATTGTCATTCTCTTTGATGAGTTCTTTTTATCGTTCTGACCAACATTACTAGGGAAACAATTGTCTACTTAGTAGGTTTAATCTAGATTTAGTTGTTTGAATCACAACATGGACTTGGTTGTGATCCTCAGTAGGTTATAATATTCTATTTGGATCTGTTATCATGTATATTTATCATGATGAGACACGATGAGTATCACCTTTTAGATGGATTTCATCTGTGTTATCACACACCAATTTGTGTTATCTTGGAAGAGTTTTTTAGGTTACTTTAATCTAGATATATAAAGATGGTATATTACTGTTATGACTTGACATTATATTTTGTGTCTTTATTATTTATATATGGATATTATTGTTAGATGTGTTGTAGACATATTATTTTGTAGAACTAACTATACATTCCTTTTTTGTAAGCTTTGTTGTTTAAGGGAGTCCTATTGAGTATTTCTATACTCACCCTATCATTGGATTTTACCACATGTTATGTGTCTTTTGTAGATTATCATCCTTTTGATATAGTTCGAGGAAAATCAGAAGCAGATGGTGCTTAGTGAGACTGAATAGACCGAGGTGTTTCCCTGCTATTAACAAACAGCAGTCCATGTACATTTACTTTCAAGTTGGACTTGTATTACATACTCTCTATGGTGGGATTGTATTTGGAAATTTTTTACTTTCTTTACTTCATGTCGAACTCTAATTATGATATATAGATGTATTCATGTATTATTTGTTTAGGTGTTTTCAAATTTCGGTATTTTTTGGAGTTGGATATGTATTTGTGTCTATAGGTACTTAAGAAATTACTCCCATTTCAGTGATATTTCTACTTGGTTCTTATCACCATCCCTTGGACAATTAGACGCAGTCTTGGGGAGTCACCAAATAGGCCCCACTGGGATAGTTCTTAAATGAGTGGTATTAGAGGTAGTAGGTTCAACCATAGAACCGAGATTTTATTATATTTGTTTGGGGAAACAGATTTTAGTGCATCAAGTTTGGATTTTAGGCTAGGGATTCATGTGTTAGTGTATTGTCTGATGTATCCTTACATTAGTAATTTGACCACCTGCTTTTTGAATCAGTACCTAGGATCACTGATTGTAGAAAGAAAAATTGTACATGAATCATATAGGAATGGTTTTGTTTCCATGTCCTTCTTGAATAATCTCTCTAAATATACTAATTGACCATGGTGTATCATGATTACTTTTAGTATGCCTTCCTGACGTATTCCATCTAGTATTTGGAATGATTATCATGTCAATGATTTCCTATGTGATTAGGTGTTGATTTAGGGATGGGTTCCTGAGGTGCGACCTATATGTGGTGCACCATTCATACCACCTATAGAGTCACATGTGATGTTTGTTTTAATGCAAGATGATGAGTGAATAGTGATTCTACTTCAACTATTTTAGTAGTATAGATCCCATAGGATATGACGTGATCCTGAACCTCCGGCAGTTATGGAATGGCTTGAGGTGGTGACCCATGTTTTTTTCTAGTTTGGAGTCCAACAGATCATATGGTTGTCCTATGAGTGAGCCTTCTTCTTCGATCAGTAGGGAAATAGTTGGGTTTATTTGTCATGTCTTATAGAGATGTGACTCTTTTGTGGATAGAGTTCTAGCATCATTTTAAAGAGGCGTTATCTCCATATATGTTGAGGCATGTACTTATCTTGGCGATTCTATTACTCAATTAGGGAACCATGTCAGTGATAAATTACTCATCAAGGATTACCAACCTCTCTATCTACATTATGAATATGGTTTGTGATAAATTCATCAGGTCCCATACCTTAGTGTGAGGTCTTTATAGACACATACAATCCAGATTTAATCCTCTATTAATTCCTACCAATTATGCGATTCCATAGAGATTTTTGGTGGTCGAGAGTTTCATGGCTGAGTAGATACATCTAGTGGCGTTAGAATTTGGAAAGTAGGAGAATATACCTTATTTTTTGGGATCCTACATCATTCTTAGGGACATGTACGTTGGAGAAATTTTAGGAGGATGTCCCGGGATAGAGGATCTATAGTTTATGGCTCATAGGATAGGTCCAACCAGCCTATAGAGAGGTGGTGGTACTCTTGTGATGGCTAGAGACATCACAACTGAGAGTGTCAAACTCTCCAAAAAACCAATAGAGAAACCATATATGGACAACCGAGGTAGATATAATGGATGGAGTAGGAAGGTCCATATCGCAGTGTACCTGGAAGAGGTGATGGGATAGAAGTATGAGGTTTTCGACCTTTCAAATTGTTACCACCACCACCCCTAGGTAGTCCACACCAGGATCGAGTAGTTGTATGACAATGGATAGGATAGATATAGGTGGTTGAGGCATATGAAACAAGGGCACCAAGAATGATATGAGGTACAATCTGTGACTTTTTACATTAGCTATAGTACTCATAGAAACAAGAGTTTGTCATTAATGTCTTTCTAAATATCTTATTTGAGGATTATAGATTCTGTTTTAAAAATTAACTTGAACCATACTATTAGAGACTCCTACTGGAGAAGAATTGATGGTCATGAATAAATACTGATAGTGTCACTTGACTCTTGGAGGTCATAGTTTTTGTTGGGATCTCTTATTAGTTGTGTTGTGTCCTTATGAATTCATTCTTGGAATGGACAGTTTATCCATAGTTCATGCTCATATTGACTATTTTAGGTGAATAGTGTTGTCTATATATTGTTTTGATACCAGGTTTTATTTTTTCAGTGAAAAGGAATCCCAGGTAGTGCAGTACGGACTTGTACATTGGAGGGTACAGCTGATTACTCATCAGTTGGCTGGACTGACCCTTGTTATAGTGGATTTTATGTGTTTATAGTTTTCTATAGTGGTGATGGAGTAGGTGAACATCTTCCTAGAAGATGATATAAGTTTACCTACATTCTGAGAGATAGACAGTACATTAATTTACAACCCAAGATGTCCCTAATATCTTTTTCAGCATATCTGGTGTCTCCTAAAGAGCTCCGGGACTTGAGGGTGTAGTTGGAGAACTTATATAGTAAGGGATTTGGTAAACTTAGTGTTTCAACTCGGGAATCCTTTGTTTTCTTCCAAGAAGAAAAATATAAGATTAAGGTTTTTTGTGGACTACCAGTTCATTAATCTGGTGACCGTGTAGAAAAAGTATCCACTACCAAGGATAGATGAACTCATTGAGGAATTTATAGGGGAATTATGATTCTCAAAGTTTGACCTCATTCTAGGCTATCGCCATCTAAGATTAATAGATGGGGATATATCAGTGACAACATTTGGATGTTTCTACAGTCAATATGAGTAATTTTTTATTCAATTTGGTGTTATGAATTCCCCGATATTATTAATGGGACTCATGAAAATGATCTTTCATCCTTAATTAAACTGGTTCATGATAGTCATTGTCAATGACATCCTTATGCACATGGAATCTAAGGATGAGCACATGATACCCTTGAATATGGTTCTATACATACTCTGAGAGAACCAACATTATGAAAAACTATTGACATTCTAATTCTAGATTCAAGCAGTCCACATTATGGGAAAATGTTATATCAATGGATGTAGTGCTAGTGAAACAAATTGAGGTTGAAGAAATGAAAGCATGGGAGCCACCAAAGAAGGTGATAGAGTTGTGAAACATCCTTATGTTGGAAATCTATTACTAGAGATTCAAACCTCATTTCTCCTGAGTATCAGCACAAAATATAGTTGTGACATAAAATGGGAAGCCTTTCATGTGTACATAATGTGCCACCATACATTCCAACATTTGAGGAGGAGATTAACGAGAAATATCATATTTATATTTTTAGGAAGGTGTAGAGTATGTAGTGTTATGAGATGCATCAATAACAAAAATTGGTTTTGTTCTGATGTAGAGGAAATAATTTATTTCTTATGGTTTATTCCATTTGAGACCAAATGAGAAAAACTATGAGACCCATGATCCTGATCTAGTACCAAAAGACATATATTTAAATATGTGAAAACATTACCTGATGGAAGAGAATTTTATCGTTTACTGTGATCACAGTAGTGTCAAGTATATATTCTCTTTTAGGGTCTCAAAATAGGATAGAGTTGATAGACATATTTCCCATAGGATTATTAACCTAAAATTGTCTATACTCTAGGGATGGGGAACATAGTAGAATATTCTATCATCAAAAGACCTTGTTCGCTATTGATAAATGAGGGTTCAGAGGAGTTGGCCTCATTACATTTGTCATATGTGGGTTGAGATAGAGTATCTTACAACCGTTTTACGGGTTTTAGCCATCTGTTTTTATATAATTATTGGGAGGCATAGATTAGGAACACCAATTGAGAGACCCTATGCTCTCAAATATCTATAGGCAGTGATTTTCATGGATTTTTAAAAGGTGTGGAACATTTTCTTATTTTAAAAGGATCCATTAATGTACTATCGAATGGGGACTAGATTCCTATAGAGATTCATAAATCTCATTTTACAGTACATCTTGGTGTGGAAAATAAGTACCAGGACCTATGATGCTAGTTCTGGTGGTTAGGGATGAAGAAAAGATTTATAGAGTTTCTTTCTTCATGCCTTACTTTTTAGAAAGTGAAGACTGCGAACTAAGTCCTATAGGGGTTAGATCATCCCCTTGAGGTTCCATAATGTATTTGGGATGGGATAAATTTATATACATTGCGATGGTATTACCACATACATCCATGGTACATGATTCTATGTAGGTGATCATAGACGGAATCACCAAGTTCACCCACATCCTTGATATACAAGAGCATAGTTTAGTAGAGAGCCTAGGATGCCTCAATTTGAATGTGATAGTTTGAATCCATAGATTTCCATTGACTATTGTTTCTAATATTTATGGTCACATTCATATTCTGGTTTTGGAAGTGATTATAAGAGAAATTTGGGACCCAATTACGCTTGAGCACAGTGTTTCACCCCCAAACTAAAGGCCAGACTAAGAAATCCATTACTGTTCTGGAGGATATGTTGTGATCTTTTAGGATTTTTTGTCCATATTTATAAGGGTACACTAATACTGGTGGTGTTCATGTATAACAATAAATACCATTATACCTTCAGAATGGAACCATTTTAGGCTTTGTATGGTAGACCTTATAGGTCACCACATTGTTGGACTGACCAAGGTGAGTCATCACACATGGTCCCCGAGTTAGTACGAACTACAATAGAGAAGGTGTAGATCTTATAGAAATTGATGAAGACTTCATAGAGCCTTTGTAAGTCTAATGTAGATCATAAATAGAGTCCATTTTTATTTCAAGGAATGATTCGATTTTTTCTTATTGGTTTCTCCTCAATGTTGATTATATTGATTTTTATATGGTGACCATCTATCTCCGAGGATCATCGCCCAATTCCAAATACTACAAAGAGTTAATGTGGTGGCATACCACATATCTCTACCTCCATAGTTATACTAGGTACACAACATCTTCTAGGTGTATGAGTATAGGAGGTACCTTCAGGACCCATCACACATTAGCGATTATGCTGAGATGGGCATCGAAGATGGAGAGACCTCTGATATCTACCCAGTAGAGATCATGGATCAGAAAGAGAGGATCATTCATGGGATATAAATTCCATTTATGTGTGTATTATGACAACACATGAATCATTATTAGAGCACAAGGGATTGGGAGACCTTGATTCATGCTCAGTAGCCACTACTTTTTGAGTAACTCTTTTTTGACTTTTAGGGAAGTAATGCTCCAATGTGGGGAGAATATAATGACTTACATTTTATTTAAATTATTTTTAAATTTTATATGGATTATTTTCTAGACACACCATTGTGAATTCATTTGACTCCAACTCCTGGTGTGCCTAAAAAATATATTTAATATATTTAATAGCACTTGCATGTTGTTTGTTGAAAAGTACAATAACATCTAAATAGATGCTCGAATCAGATATCTATAGGATCCGTTGAGTTCAGAATGGGAGGTTTACCCCATAACTTAAATATAATTAGTTTTCACGGGCTATTTATGCAAATGTATTCATTGGAATAGGAATGAATAAAATTATTTAATTAAATTCGTTTATTTCATTTTTGTTGATGCATCGACAAAGAATAAATAAATATTATTTTATGGAGAATTTTGGGGGTTAGCCGCATATCCCGGGATACGTCCGGGGACCATTGGATATATCTTTAGAGAATCCTTACATGAATATGAGTAATGATATTGACGATCAATGATCAAGACACATTGGATTTGATATAACCTTCCAATGAAAATGATTTCCCATCTTTCTTCATTTTCTATTAAACTAAATCGATGTAGGGAATGTGTTTTATTCAGATTTTATACTCGTTCTTAATTTATATGATGAATGAAAATGAATTGCTTTATTGGATTTTTCACCTTGTTGGATGGGTTTAATTTTAGGGTTTTTGATGTGATGTTTATCTTTTTGATTTCATTATTTGATCGTTGTTATAACTATAATGGATTGAGATCGACAAGATCATCGATTGATGTTCGTTCATCATATCTGTTCTTGTTATTTTTCTTCCCCTATTCATAATTCATTATCGGGATTCCATATTTTTCATGTGACCTAAAAAACCAAATTAATTGATCATTCTGCAAGTGTTTCATTGTGAAACTATCGAAGATTGTATATTAGAGATCATTATAGTGCAACGGAGGTGGAAATGCACTATCAGAAAATGAATAAGAATGGTTTGGAAACCCTTGATTTTCTAGTGAGATGTGTGGAAGAATATTTTGATGAAAAATATCATTTTTAGAACATATTTGTTGACTCGAGAACATTTCTCATCAATAGTGATCCCTGAATGAATTATATCCATGTATCTAGGAGAGATTGGATCCAGATTTTAAAGAATTGTGGAGCAGGTACAAGTAGGCAGAGGATCTAGAGATTCTATAAAAACATGATCAAAGAAGCATATAATCATGGATTATACATAGTATGGGTCCCATTTTGTGTAATATAGGGTTCTATGAAAAATAAAGGTATAAATTAGCATGTGGATAGGCCTTCATGGTGTGTGGTTCCTCCCGGATGAACATGGTGTGTACATCGGAAGGTACACAGACACTGAGTAGACAACATGGGAAGCCAACACATATGTACTCTCTCACATGACACAACTTGTACATGGTACATAGAATAATCTGTGTGCTGGTATATGATTAGAATTACACGAGTTTGAGCTGTGTACAGATACCTGGGTAGACTACTTGGGCATCCTACACACCATATAGTACTATACGGACATGAGATGAAGACCTGGTCTGTTTTTATTTGTTAGAACTAGGGTCAAGGGACATGAAATGTAACGCATTTTCAATACATTTAATCTTTTCTATATGAATTAGGTATCTTTTCCTTTGTTTCATGGATATGTTTCATTAGGGTTTGTTCCCCTTATCCTTTCCCATAAGGTAGATATGGATCATTTCCTACTCAAAGGAATATGATTCCTTCAACTAGAATTTTTTGATATAGTCATTGGAATACCTTTTAGTGGCCTATATGAGATCATATCTTCATCTTATGGCCCTCGGATGAGTTCATGGTATTTATTTGACCAAAACTACCCAGACAGAGATTCACTGCACATCAGGGTTATTCAAGATTGAATTTTTGGTACCACCCAATGGCCTTGGATGTGTTCCACATCTATGTATTGTACTCTATTTAATGTTTTCAGCATATATTTTTCTTATGAAGTGGTTAGATGTGTAGTACCTCTTAGATAGATGTCATCGGTTCTATAGGACTCAAGAGTGTGTTATCCCTGATGAGTGCTTTATGGATCCATTGAGATAGAATTCTAGGTACGGAATGATAAAGTTGTTTCTTACCTATAGACTGTGTGAATTTGTTTAGTATATCTGGATATTCATTTTTTATGTGTTGTGGACTTAAACCTGTGTAGAGATTATTGTACTTTCCTTTTTTCATGTATTGGGGTTTTGGGTGTCCTAATATGTATTTTTATACTTACCCATGTAAAGGATTTTCCCACATTTTTTGGGTCTTTTGTACACAATTGACCTTTTTATAGGTTCCTAGGTGGACTGGGACCAGACATTTCATAGTGATACAGGGCTTACTAAGGTGTTTTCTTGGGGATTTCAGATAGTAGTCCTAGTACATTTACCTTCAGGTTTGACTTGTGTCACATTACCTTTTTTATGGCTTTTATTTTCCCATGTTTACTTTCTTTACATCCTAGCGTACTCCGGTTGTGGGATATAGATGTATTCTTGAACTGGTTGTTCAATATTTTTTACATTAATTCATTTTTTTCTTGGAGTTCTGTAAATATGTATATTTACTAAGGAAATACCCCCATGTTAGTGATATTCCAACATGGATCTAGTCAACAACCCCTATCCTACTAGAGGATGGATTGGGGAGTCATGGAGAGATCCCCACTAGGATGATTCAGGAAATTTAATGTAGTCATTTCACAAGATATTTTATGATCCATTGGTATATAAGGTTATTGAGGCACATTTCCCACATTATCCAATTGATTAGGGATTTCATTTTGACAATTCCCAACATAATGAATTTGAAGAAATATTGTTTGGGTGGGGTAATTTTTTTATTCTTCTGATAATCATTTTTATTTATTCTCCTCTTCATCCATCCTCAAAAATTGTGATCTTTATGTCCATCAATCCATGAGATAAGGAATGTTTTCCCCATTTAAGTAATTTCAATGGGGTTTATTCCAATATTTCTAACAAGTGATAGGTTAATTTTTATTCCATCCATATGATTTATAAGTTATGTTTCTTTGAAAATACATTTTTCTTTTCTTCTTCCACAACATGGGTTTTTTAGAGTATCTCATTTCAATGTCATCCTTCTTTACACATAAAAAATAATCATAGCATCAAATGTCCCGAAAGCCTAATTATTTTATAAGTCATGTATTTAAGATATTAATTATTGATCGACCTTACTTTTAGTTTCAATAACAAAAAATATTCATAAATTTGATGTATGACGAAGAAATATCTATTAGTGTTGATGGAATCATCAATCTATTATTTTGTTTATAGGAATTTACCATCTATTATCATGTCATGATTTAATGGAAGATTTTTACTGAATAATTGTATATTTAAATCCTCCCATCCAATAGTGTAAGCTTTTTATTTTTTAATGAGGGTTAATCATTGGTTATCCTCACCCTCATAATAATAGGTAAAAATGAAAAATAACTCATGATTTGAGAACTGGATAATTGAAAAATATATTCTATATATAATTTATCCATTCCTTGAAAACTATTTGGTTGGAATTCCAAATAATATTTGGTTGAAATTTCTTCATGAATTATTAGATAAAAAATTTCTCTTTTCATTATGCTTTATATATCTCAACATGGTTCACATTTTTATCTATTAATGATAAGGTTAGGTTACCGGCACTATAAAATTTTATTCTCTATATCTCATTATATTTAGTTTCTCGTTGGGAAAATCATTACATTATACATTGCACCCATTTTTAAAATGGTTCCTCCTATTTCCAAACAATTAATTAAAATATTGGAATGTTAAGGATATTATAACATATTTCAATGTTCTTATAAAAATAAAACCTATAAACATAAATGGAGTAAGTCCTAAATGAAATATGTACCCTAACTTATCAATTTTTATGTTTCAGTCTAAATTATTAATAGTATATTTCATTTATGGTTCTCTAAAAATACTATAAAAACTATTTTGAAAAAACATCTTACTTTTTACGGAAAATTAAAATAACTAAATAATATCTCTAAATAGTTTTAAAATAAGAGTGTGATTTGGGATACTTATTTTTCACTTAGTGATGATAGATTTAATAGTCAACTAACCTCTATCAAGGTAATTACCTTTTTGTGCATCTCTATAGTAGCCTACAGAAGTGAATGTCTTATCCAAAAAGAATAAGTAAAATATTTAATTAGAAAAAATTCCAAAGAAACTTTAGGATTAAAATTTTAGAGTATTTATAAATGAAACCAACATCATTTTAGGTTTTATTAAGTAGTAATTTTTCCCATAATATATGGAAGAAAAAATAAAAAAATGATTATTCAAAATCTCCCAGAAAATATCCATATATGAATCTCTTCTATACCTTTTATAATCTTTCCTTATTCATAACCTCTTGAAATAAAAATATAATAAAGGGGTGGGCTTAGATTCATTTTGTGGATAAACCTAAGTGATAATAATAAATTACTATTGGGGGTGGCAATATCATTATATGGTTATAATCATGATATTTAAGATACATAAACCCCAAATTGAATTGAATAATTTTTCTTACAACATAATACTTGGATGAGTCAATATAAATCATATATGATTGGAAAACATAATAATGTTGAGAATATTTCAAATATATAGGATACATTGTTAAAGGGAACATTACTCTCTTGAGACACACCATCGGGTCTCATGCAAAATGAACAATAATATATACTCAAGAATAATTAATCTAATGAGACATAAACATTTTTACACTGTATTTGAGGGTGGTATATGTCTTCTTCTGTCATTATCCATCCAAATGAGTTCCCTTTAAAATCAACTAATTCATTATATAATAAAATCCCCATGGAAATAATATGTGTTTTTTATCCTTTTAAAAATGTTCTCAGAAAATGTTGCCAGATAATCCTATAAAAGATAAATGGGTTTTTGATGACATAAAGTAAAAATATCTTTAAATTTTATTAGACCAAGATAAAAAATATCATATATACAACGTACATATAAAGGGTATACATTTATATCAATAATTTTCCCTAATTAATCAATTTATGGAATCTAGGGGAACACATTTAATCAATGGAATTAAAATTTATTATTCATATAGGGAAGTCATTGGATGAAAACTTATGTGTGAAAAAATTCAATGAATAGGATATATATAGACATTGATAGAACATTTCATTGATATAATTTTATATTTCATAATTTATCCATAAAAATAAGGTGTAATGAATAATTTTAGGAATATACATTTTCAATTATAAGATGTATCAATGGAGGTTGACTTAGACAAAAAATACTAATTAGAATTTAAAAAAACAAAAATCAGACATAATAAATATTGATTACATATGGAATGAAATTAATGTTTAAAATTTTGGAAACCATGTGAAAAATAGATTTTTTTTGAAGACAGAGAAACAATGATATAATGATTCATATTAAATTATATAGGCTGTAGAATTCCATGTTAACATTTTGTTATTAAAAAGATAATATTTTCAAATTTTACTAACAATGACAAATACAAAAAATATTAAGATTATCCTTAAAACATATAAAATGGAAAAAAATAGATGAAATTTAAGATCATTAATTGTTGAAGATGAATATATGGAAAAAAAAAGAATGTTTCTGGATCGAGAGGAAGATACACGCTCAGTTTCACTTGTTAGAAACACTTTGTATAAAATCTGAGTCAATGGGAAATGAATTTTTGAGGGGAAACATAAAAACCCAAGAATTCAAAAATTAAAAATATGATTTTTTTTATTAATAATAAAAATTCCTATTTTGGATTACCATTATAAAAAATAATTATTTTAAAATTATATTAGTAATCAAAACCCTTCACTCAAAATTAAATGTTTATTATCGAACACTTTTAAGGAATAAGGTGAGAAACCATGTGAAGCACTAAATGAGATTACAAAGCCATTAAATTAAAATTGAAACCTACAAGTTTTAATCTCTATAAAAAATTTCCATGAGAAATTGTTTACCTGGATGTCCGGTTTCTCAATCAGAAGGTATTCAAACCAGAATGCCCTCTTGTCCCAAGGCTGGATGTGCTCCTCTACATTGATCTTTCCATTATTGAAACCCCAAAGTAAAATGAAGTCATGCTTGTCGATCCAGGTGGCACGCTCTTCATTGGTGGCCACCATAAGATCCCTTCCCATTATTATTTCTTCCTCATCATTGAGTTCTTTGATATTCAGTACAATTTCAAATATAACCTCTTCTGAGCTCAAAAACAGTTCCAAAGGGTTATCGGGCACCTCCCACTGCTGGAAGGCCACCATGGAGAGGTTGGGGCCATGATCATTATGATTCCCCTTCGATTTCTTTGTTGATCTGGTCTCCATTGGTAAAGATAAATATGGGTAGTCATTTTCCTCTTTCTAGTTACCCCTCTTATTTTTACTCCACCTCGGACTTGGGTACCTGCTCCCCTGAGCCTCGTCCTCTGTATCGCCAACAAAGCGACATCAGTGTTCATCACTAGACTCTATCTGAGTAGACGTCTCCACATCCATAGAGGTTCTGACGAGTTCATTTCCGTCGTTTTGGATGGGATCCTCATATAACAGAACATCAAATTGATTTCCCACCTCAATAACTTCAACCTCTCTAGAGAATCCCCTGACTGTATTCATACTCTCTTCAGCCTGTTCCAAGACCTTTTCACCTATATGTAGTTTCAAATTAGTGGGAATCCTAATCTAACCCTCACACACCTTCTTCAAAACCCTGTCCTGATTGAGTCCATGGATACCCTTAGAGGAGGTGGGAACTGAAGCCATAGTAGGTGACGCCTCATCCAAACTTATGTGCATCCGTGAATTCTGTATAGAATGCTGAGGGACACCAATTTACTTCCCCATCCGACTATAATTGGAAGGATGACCCTAACAATTGGCACTCTAACCGCCACTTGAGCTCACTACCTCGCCATAGGAGGCCATCACAGGTAGCTTAGAAACTCCCTCATCCACCATCTTCGAAACCACTATGTTTGATGGCACTACCCAACCGTTCCTCCTCCACCCCAGAGCCCTAAGGACCCAAAGTAGTGGGCAGAAAGAGATGGAGTGAACTCCAATCAATCCTCAAGTGATTAAACACTGCATACACCAATGGATTCACCTCTCATGATCCACTCGGCATGCCCCTTGTAGTGTTACACTTAGAAGCCTCACCCACTGGATTCTGCTTAGGAATGAATGACTCGGCGTGGTCCTGGTTCCCTTACCATTATCCATAGACATATCCTTGGAGATATTCATAGCCCCCCATCGAAGGGATGCCTGCGAATGGCACAAGCGCTTACATCTAGAATAGAACTCAGACCAAGATTCATGGACCACCAACCGTCTGCACCAAAACTCTTCACCCACTATAATCCATACATACTCGAAAGGTGCCCTAGACAAATCCACTTCGACACAAACACACGGGTTAAGGGGATGGAAAAGGGACATAGTTGGGATATCAGAACAAAGGTATATACCCACTAAATTACCATTCATTTTAATCATCGAGGGATTTTGAAATTTAAGGGGATGATTAATGAAACTCACCCAAAGCACCACTGTTTGTGAATCACACTGCATATGAAAGTCATAAGAGTAGCGAAATAGGTAGAATTGGGTGTCTTTGAATCTATGAGGATCCCCAGACAAAGTTCTGATTAAATCTTCCTCTGATGCAAATTGAATCAGGATATGATTGTTTTCAATCTATCCCACCTTCTCTTGCTCCTATCAATCCCATGACACGAAGACATATCGATCGAATGATTAATCCAAGGGGCGGCGCTGCTAGAAATGAGAAATCATGGTGAGATTAAGAAGAGCATAAGCTCTATAAAACTCTGAGAGTGAGAGAGGAGGATTGGGTCACCCTTTGTATAGATTCGAGAAATTCATATATAGCGGAGCTTGAGGAAAGGGGGAAGAAGGTCGGGGTTAGAAAAGGGGGAGAAAAAAGAGCATGCACCCTTGATGAACATCGAAGGACCCTCCCCTGCTGGGGGAGAGGGACTGATGCTGGGGCCGACGCCATCAGGGGGAGGAGGAACACATCACAGCTCCCCCCGAGAATAAAACCTCCCTATGTGACTCCTCAGCAATCGAAACCCTTACTATTTGAGTAATATTTTCATCAAAAATTGATTTCCAATATGGTGTGATTCGAATTGGGAGGGAATTTAAAGAGAACAATATATAGGACTTAAAAACGGAAATTATAAATTGGCATAAATTAATTAAGAATTACAGACACTATTTTAATGAAAACATGGTTTATATTAGAAAATATGTCTCAATTTATGAAATTTTTTCACAAGAAACCCGAACCTTTTTTCACTCAATAAAATACACTCAAATAACCTATATAACAAACACAAATATCATAATGACTTATTTTAAAAGAATATTCATATAAATTACATTTTATAAACATAATTTAAAATTATTTTCAATATTTATATTATTTACATCTTATTCATTATCAAAATAGACTATTAGTAATCATGACTATTTTGAACTAGTTTTACATTCAAGGTGGTTTTCAACAATATTATCAACAACTTTGTCATTAAAAATATTATAATAGGTAATATATTATATTTTTTTATAATAATTCGTAATTTTATAATTTAATAATATGTTGGTTTTTTAGTTTCATTAAATTTAAAATTTGTGATGTTAAGGTTTCAAGGATTCTTAACAAATGAATGGTGTTGAAATAAATAGTGAGTTAAATTCTTATACTACAATCGTATAAGAAAGAAATAATTATTTATTTTTTATATAATATAGTACACTAAATTAATTTTCTATAGTCACCCTTGATATAAATGTATTTCATTGTTCAAATAGGTGGAGAAAAAACCCAATCTGGAATATAAAATAATTAATGGATAATTCGGAAGGGGTTTAGTTGTAATATAAATATATAAAAAATTAAAATGATCAGATTTAGAGATTATTATTGTGATATATCTTAATTATAAAATTTATGTAGAATAATATAACCCATAAAAAGTTACTTTTTGGTACAAGTAATTCATTTTCTCCCTTATAATACTATTTTGGACTGATGAATTAGCACTAACTATTTAGAGCTCATTTTTTTAATAGGTTGTCCAATTTCTATATATAACCTCAATAATTAAATAAAAAAATTATTTAACCATTTACCCTATATTAATGAGCATCCATTTATGGTGGCGATGAAAAGAATATTAGAAATCAAACTCTTCATTGAAGCGATAGTCTATACTTACAAATAGATAATGATTCCATTTACCATAGAATTGGAGAGAGTAGTAATATGTATTGTCATTTAAAAATATAGAATTTGTAATAAATATTATAATTAAATATTATATTCCCTATTAGTACCAATATTTTAATACGGTCAACGAAAAACATGTTGCATCATTTAGGTGGTATTCTACATAACACATGAATGCTAGTTATGTTTTAGTTAAAGTAAAAGAAAAATGTTGTTAATTGTTTCCCATAAATATAAAAACAAAATAATATAATTTTGATGATAATGTTATTATTTTAGTATGGTTTAATTCTATTTTAGGAATAGAATCAGCACATTAATATAGAGAAATTATAAGGGGTAGTAAGATATATATACCTCACTTTAGGGATTATCTCTTTTCTGATTGGGGTTTAACCATTAAGGGATATATTTTTAAGAAGATAAGAACAACTTTATGGTGTCTTAAAACATTTATAAGGGTGTTTGTTATTATATTATATTAAATAAGTGGGTTTTTTAGTGGGGGAAGTGGGCGGATGAGTACCCCAACAATTAGATAAAAGATATTGTGTTTTTGTAAATACACAAAACATTCCAATAATCATAAGTCAGTATCAATGAATGTGGCTCAAAAATTTACAAATAATAAGGATTAGGTGTTGGAAGGTATATTATGTCTTGAACCACCCATTCACACACATGTTTTAAACATTTATTTGGGCTTTCTATATTGGATAAACTCTTTCACCCAATTTTATTTTTACTATGGTAAGTAGTTTTTACCAATGTAATATATATTCTATGATTGAAAGAAAATTTTTCATTATTATATTATATAAATTTATTTATTAAAAAATTTAAATACATTTTATTATATTAATTTAATATTTGTGAAAAAATTAGTTTTAAAATTACAAAATCTATAATGTATTAAATATTTTTAAAAAAAATATAAGATATGTTCTAAAATGTCAAATATGGGTTTGTTAATTAAAAAGAAATTTAAAATATAAAATCATTTATAAAATAAATAATTCATCTTATACATAGTTTTAAGGAATTTACAATTTATATTTGTGAAGAAATAATGTCTTTAAATTCATGTTATTTTTAAAAATGATATTTCTCTCTATTCACCTAAAAATAAATCATATTATAAAATAAAAATAATCCATATTGAATTATTATTTAAATAATAAATAATTTCTTTTATTTATCAAATTTAATTGGTTTAATTTTTTAATTTTATATTTTAAATAATTTCATAAAATATAATGGTAAAAAGTCATTATTTGAAAATAAAATTTCAAAATCCATATTGTTATTAATATTAATTTCTATACAGTAGTAAAAAATCTAGTATTAATAAATCAATATAATATTTAATAGAAATAATCATATTAAAAAAATATGCCTGAATTCCTTTAAAAAAAACTACCACACATAAATGTAACGGTTCTTAAATAAAATAATTAATTATGTAAATTCATATTAAATAACCATTATATATGATATATATATTAATATATTTTAGTGCTCAATTACTTCTATGCAGAACTACAAATTCAAAGACCATGTTTTAATGGTTTAAAAAGATCATGGTTCTTATTTATGGTCAGGCTTTCGTATGGAGAAATCTATCATTCATATTCAATATTTAGGGGAAATGTAAAATGAAATAAAAGGTTATTACATTCAACCCATTAACTAAATTAAATAATCTTAATTTTAAATATTATTCATTAATGAAATTTTTTGGGGTTATTGTTTACATATTCATCATTTTGTGTATAACCACTACTATGAAATCTATCTTACTCTCTTCGGATATATTAAGGTACCAATCTTTTGTTAAACAGTAATATGAATATGTACGTATATACCCAAATTATATACTCTCTATGAAATATGTTTCCCAAAAGAATTTTAATTTCTAGGAAATCAAACCACTTTGATATTATATATTCTACAAAAAATTAACCCTATTTTAATCATTTAATATATTAATTAAAATTTAGTAAATTCATAAAGTAATAAATATAATATACAATACCAAAAGTAGATAAACTATATAGAAAATATATTTCATTAATTTTAGTTAAATAAATAATAAATTACAAGGAATGTATTAATATATATTTGACTTTAAAAAAACTAGTCAACATATTATAACCTCAAGATCAATCTTATAAGAAACCTATGATATTTTAAAACCTCAATATTGTGTTCTTTAATATATATCACAAAAATATAACCTTTTCATAACATTATTTCTCAATATTATTAAGACAACTTAATATATGATTCCAATCCTTTAATAAATTTTTTTTGAGTACAACCCTATGTTGTTTATCATAATTACTATAAAATTTTAAATATACCAGAATACCATAAATAAATATCATTAAAATTTTAAAATATCTATTTTTATGAGGAATCACATTTTTTTATGATCTCAAACTCACATTGAATATTTTGACATGGAAACTCACAATTTTTTATCATAATAGGCATATACCAAGACTCTCAAAAAATTGATTATTCTTCATTATTGAGTTATAAGACATAATTGTTTATAGGTAAATGCATTTCTAAAAGTATTTTCTTTTTTCCTTATTCTAAAAAAAATAATCCCCAAAAAGTTTATCCATGAAATAATAGTAAATGATCATGTGAATATGAAAATTCAATCCTAAGATCTATTTGATAATGACACTGTCATTTCACAATTAAGAATTATGTTCAATATTATTTTCATTATGTAAGTAAATCATATAATTTTAAAAAAAATCCCTTAATATAATTAAGCAATTACCCATTCATTATTGTTCACGAAGAGAATGTGATTGAACAAATCATATACCCCAGATGAGTCATTCCAGGGTTTTCATTATGCCTCTTTTTCATGAGTTATTTTTCGACTTAGTTAACACCAAATACACTATTTTAATTTTTATTTCCCCTTGTTTCATTTATTATAGATACTATATCCACATTTAGAATTAGTATTATTCTATTTTTTCTATTTAACATATATAATCTATATATTTCTAAAATTATATGATTTTATCCTATACATAGAATTATCCTATAGATTTATCCATAGGCTTTTCACTAATTTTATCTTATCCTAATTAATATAATTTTACCGCATTCTATGTGAAGGATAATCTATACCATTGAAATTATTGTCAACCATAAATTATTAATCATAAAAAAAATTAAACATCAATTATACTAAGTAGATATAATCGAAATATCTAATTTAATTTTATCCCTACTTTGATATACCATTAATGTCAACTAGTTGTGACCATCTAATTCACATAATAAATGAACATATTTCATGACAATACAGTCTCCAGATTTTTTGGCATATAATATTAGATAAATAATAAAAAATATTAACTACAAAAATCCATGTAATTTGTATAAAGTTGAAATTTTTACCACTGTATATGAATGTAAAGAATATATAAGGAATCATAAACATATTCCAACCAATTAAACATATATGAAAATATTCTATAAATTAAATAATCTTCCAATATTCATAACATGGTAAATGGAAATATAAGAAAAAGGGTGTGCTTAGATTCCTCGTAAGGGTAAAACCCGATTATCATTACTGACTATAATATTATCATATGAGTATAATTAACACAGATAATAAAAATATACCTAATAAATCATAGAATAAGATTGAGCATAACATAACTTATGACTGAGTAAATATACATTTTCCATGCTTGAATAAAATGATACATTTGAAGTTAGTTCAAATATGGTACTTACTATTGTATATGGTTTATTAAATTCATGAGACATGCCATCAAATCCCACAATTACAAGAAACTAAAATATACTTGTGAATAATTTATCTAATGAGATATAATATTTTAATCAATTAAGTAGTTTGGGGTACAAGATCCCACCCATCATCATCAATACATATGAGTTACACATAAAATCAATTACTTAAAAAAATCAAAATGAACCCATTGAAATAATATGAGTTTCACAAACTTTTCAAATGCGTTCACATAATGTAATATGACTAAACCATAGAAAATAAATTTGTATACAATGAAATTATGTGACTTCATTGGTACATAAAATTCAATCAAGACATATCACATGGTATTTAAACCATATATATAAAGGGTATATGGTATAATATATAAGTTTACCCATTCAATCTATGGTTATAATCTATGTGAACACCCTTCAATCAAAGGAATCAAAATGTTGGTCTTAATGTACGTAATTTATTAAATAAAAAATTAGGTTAATAAATCATCATTGAATATGTAATAAAAAGGTATTGATGGATAATTTCCATGACATGGCAGAAAATTTCATAATGAATTCGCAGAAATAAGGTGCATTATTTAGTTTTAATAATATCTTAGATTAATTAAAACTTATATAAATTGAAGAATTAGTAGATAAAATCTACTTTTAGATATATTTAGAAGAAACATTCATTATAATTAAAAAATATTCATAATATTTTTAATCAATTTTAAAATATAAATTTTATAAAATTTTAGAGTAATAATATAATTTATAAATATGAAAAAATAGATAAATATAATCATATGAATTTAAATATATTGTTTAGTTTTGTGTTATAACAAAAACTTAAAATGATAATATTTTCAAATTTTATCTAAAACCACCCAAAAAAATGTTAATAATTATCTAAAATGTTCAAAATAAATTAAATTATTATTATGTTAAAATAATTAGTTATCAAATCATAAATAAGGAAAATGTAAAATAAACCAATAAATTCATATATATGAATATAAGAAGTTTCCTGAATGAGAATAAGTTATGTGGTCAGTTTCATTTAAATAAATAGTTATGGAAAAGTATGGGTCAAGAAGAAATAAAATTTTATGAGGGCATGTAAAATCCCATTAAATTTTTAAAAATAATATTGTCTTTTTTTTAAATACTTCTTACTATAAATATGGATTTTATTTTTTTAAAAAAAATCTTTCCTTGATAATTTGATTGTTATTCAAAAACTATATGGGTTGAGTATCATTTTAGATAAAATCCTCTAAAATTTGCACATATTTTAAATTGAAACAAATTTAAATGAATTAATGCTATGGATATTCAAAACCCATGAATATGAAAATAGACATTTATTAGTATTATATACAGTATTCTAAATAAAACGTTATTTATAATCCGAAAATTAACCTAAGGGGTAAAAATTTGTGACAAGAAACCCATTACTTATATCCCCCCATAGATGAATGCACTCAAAGATCCAGTGTAATAGAAAAATATATGTTAATTACATATTTCATAACCCTATTTATATACATAAATATTTATATTGCTTATTTAAAATTATTATCTATATGTGTATTAGTTATAACTTATAAATATTTCAATATTTGGAGTGAGTAATATTGATTTTTTTAACAAGATTCATATTAGTGGTATTGTTCACCAATATTCTCCCAAATTTATTCTTTCCCAAACCATAAAAGGTAAATTATTGGATTTAATACCTTGATTAAAAATAATATAATTTTATTATATAGGTGATTAATATATGATCCTTAAGGATGTACTAGGAAATGATAATGTTTCGACGATTCCTAAAACATTAGAGTGTTTTGTTGAATAATGATTTAAACTTGAATATTTCAATACTGGAAAAAAATAAACATATTAATTAATTTTTTATATAATATGGTATCTTAAATTAATTTCCAATAATCATCCATGATTTAAAATTATATTATTATATAGGTAGGTGGTTAAATTTACTCAAATAAGATCATACCACAAGTGGGGTATAATAATGATATGATTTAGTTGTAATTTCAATATAATAGAAGAAAAAGTTACTTATGGTATTTTTATTCGTTTTATATATAATAATTTTATATATTTATTAGATTAACATTAAATATATTATTTTATTTTTAATTATATTGTAATCATTTTTTCTAATAGAATTCCCTTTCAGATGGTTGAATTTTTCACTGTTGTATGTTGATCTGATTTTAAATAGGTTAATGAATTAAAATTTAAAAAATAGTAATGATGTTTTAAAAATAATATGTTTCCATTCAAACCATTCCAATGAATATCTGTCTAATGTTGTGATAAAATAAATCAAAAATATCATTCCATGGTGGTGGTAGTCTACATGCTCGCATAGAATATGTCATTTTCTACTAACTGAGTGAGATCATTTATATGGTTTAACATTTTTGAATCCTAAATATTTCATAAATATAATACATATATATATATAATTTCCTATTAGTATTATTATTTTTTCATTTATTAAAAAGAAAACATATTGGGTTGTAGAAGTTGTAGTCCACACAATACACAAATGACAGTTTCATTTTTCATAAAGTAAAACAGAATGGTATTTATTTATAATACAGTGATTATATTAACATAAATGTATGGTAATTTTTCTACATTTAATATTTCAATATTGTTTTATAGAGTTATAGGAATAATAAATTCTCATAAAGAAATATAAATGAGAAAGGGGTTGTTAGGAATGTATACCTCACTTCTTAGATTGCCTCCTTTGTGAAGGGGGTTAAGTGAGTAAGGGGTGATATTTTGAGAATAAAAGAACAAATTAATGTTTTATAGGATTGTTTTAGAGTGTATTAATAATATTTTGGGAAAAAAAGTTTGATTTTTGTGTGATGGAAAGTGAGGAAGAATGTTCTTCTTTTATAAGTGAAAAAACATTGATTTTTTACAAATACAAAAAAACAATACTAGGAATTCATTGAAAATTCATGTTCCTCTAAGAATGAAAATAATGGAGATTTCAAGCAAAAAGGTTAATAAAGGAATAAAACATCCCTAAAATCATATATTTTTCGTCTTTCTCTCTTTTTCAAACCTATTTTCTCATTATTATTTTATACTGGTAACTAGTTTGTACAAAAGATATTTATCCATTATAATAGAAATTAACATATTTATTATTACATATTTTGAGATTAAGTATTCAAATTTTATTTCTATTTTATTATATTGATATTATAAATGTTATTAAAATTAATTTTAAAATACTAATTGTATAATATATAGGAATCAATTTTTTTAAAAGTATATGGTTTAATCTAAAATATAAAATTTAGATTGTTAATTAAGTCTAGATTATTTAAAATTAAAAATTAACTTATAAAAGAAATATTTTATTCATACAAAATAGTTTCATTAATTTCAAATTCATAGTTATGTACTTATAGTGTCATAAATTTATTGTTATTTGTAAAAATGGTAACTTTTTTTATTTACCAAAAAATTAATCTTTTTTAAAAATTTCAGAAAAGTTCAACATAAAATAATATTTAAATTAAAAATATAATGTAATTTTTTCAGATTATGTTTCTAAATTTTTTACCTTTTAAATATACTCATAAAATATAAATATAATTTTTTATAGGAAAATAGGTTTTTAAAATACTAGTTATTCATATATTTTATTTCTATTAATCACTAATATAACTAAAATTTATAAATCAATTAAAATTTTTACTAAAATAGATATTTCAAATAATCTACATATTTTCAATATTAAAATGTATATCACATATAAATATTTATTCTTAAAAATAATAATTAAATTTATATATTTTTTAGAATTAATTTTTTTATAAATATACCTATTTACTTATGTATTTAACAATTTTGTTAAAAAAATTCATAACTACTAATTTAAGGGTATTATATTAACATAAAAACCCCATCTTATTTGTAGTTTTATTATGTATTGCATGAGGATAAATCTATAAAACACATTGATTCTATCATGAAAATTTACAGTGATATCCCAGGACTTTAGAATCAATTCCATACACTACTCATACTTGATATTGTTAATACAAATATTTTTTTCTAGGAATTAAAAAACAATAAACTTTACTAAATTCATAGATTTATTTTTTATATTTATTTTTATGTTTATGTTTCTTCACTAATTTTTTCTTATCCTAATACAAAAATGTAATAAACCATTCTTAAATACCTAATTATGTGGTCCATTCTAAAAATCCCAATATGATACTTGATTTTACCTGATAATTCATTATATTTAATAATTAATCACAACCTGAAATTGAAATGTTTAGTGTATTTAGGAACTGGATATATGATTAACTTATTTTGTAATATTTTAAATACATACAAAGACAATATTCAAATATTTTATAGTATTTTGAAAATTAAACATAATACTTTCCATTAAAACCTAGGGAATGGAAACATTATAAAGGGTGGGAACAGATTTATAGAGAGAATAAATATAAGAGAATTAATCAAATATCATGGGTGAGTATAAAAATATCTCAATTTTAGGAAAAAATAATCATTGAAAATGGAATAACATGATATAATAACACTCAACATGTGAAATATAATAAAACATGATTTACGTTACAAGGATTTGATAACAATATAATAAAAGAGTAGATAGAGTGGGAAAACCTGGGTCAATTTTAATGGGATATGAAAACATAACATGAGAACAATAATGAGGTCTAAATTTTTGGAACCAATATATTTATAGAAAAATAATTTTATATGTCAATGATTATTTCAATTTCAAACATCACATAGTGGACAATGTACCTTATAGGACTTGGTTTACTCCCAATTATAGCAATGCAATGTTGAAAAATCCCTATAATGGATTTTGTTCACTCACAAACCTTAGAAACACATAATATCATGTGATATAAATATTTTCTCAATACATTGTTGGGATAACTAGAAATCAAATAATATATAATAATATATCTTTCATATATGTCCCATAAGAACATGAAAGCATTCATAATTAATTATATCTAGATTAACTAATTAAAAATAAGTGACTTTAATGAATATATACGTATGAAAAAAATTGTAAGGCATATAAATAAATAATTTTGATTTTACACTTATATAATATTCCCATTGAATAATGGAAAAATTAATCTATATTGACATACAGAAAAATCACATTTTGAGGACATTTAAAATTTATTTGAATAAATTCAATTTAAACATTACGTTTTTTTCTATTTTGAGGAAAAAATTAAAAAAATGAAATATAAATAAATTATAAATGAAATTACAACATTTAGAATATGTCTCTAAAAGATAATCTATGATGGTAGTGGGAAAATTTGTTCGAATGGAAAATGTTTATATGGATTTCATTTAAAATTTATAAAAAGATCAATGTTGGTGTAAATAACCATGAAAAAAACCATAAATGAATATTTATGTTCAAAATAAAGTCACATCTATGCCTCTACTTCTCAGAACAAGCCAAAATCTTGGGCTTCCATCTTTTCTGAAGAAGTGAATTTGAAAAATGTTGATACTCAATATTAAGGAAAATGTGTTGATTTGTAGAAAATTAAAATTTCTCCATCTCATAAATTGTCTGGACATGTTTACAACTCCAAAGTTGGAAAAGAGACTAATGATTCCACTAAAAAAGATGCTCACCATCCACCATCTAATGATGAGATGGTTGATTCAAATATCCAAAAGGGTAAGAAAATATTAGAAACTGACTCCCCGATTATTTCAAATCCGGGTCACGCTTCTTCAAAACTCACTATGGATAGTGAAGGCTTTTATCTCGTTACTTATAGGAAGGAAAAGTCTTCAGCTGTATTGAATAAAGGTAACCCTTTCATTGGTCAACATATTGGTAATGATTCTAAGATGCAGGATACCAATCAGGGCTCTCCCGATGAGACTCAGGAGATCCTTGTCTAGGCTGCTTCAGTTGAGGGGGTTGCTTCTCCTGGAAAACACAAAGAGCAAGAAGATAGCTCTGATTCTGACATCACTGATGCTGAGACACTTTTTGAAAGGCTATGAGTGCTTCCAACGAGTAGAGGAAGATCAAGAGGTCAGGGTCGGGGTCGTGGAAGGTCAGAATGGTATACAATTCAAGAAGATGAAAGGATGCTAACTACTAGATTAATGAAAAATATAGATATATAGTTTATGCCATGGGTTTTTCCATGTTTCCTGTTTTCTTTTTGGGTACTCTCTTTTGGTTGCTATTAATTTAAGAGGCACTGCCTCCACCTTTAAAAAAATGTTCAAAATAAAGTCAATTTAAGTGAAAAAGAGAGGAATAAATAGTATAATAATAGAAAATAATTTCTTACAACAATATATATATATATATATGGAGTAAAAATGTTATCATCTTAAAAGAAGCGGTAAATTTAGTTTGTCTTATGAATTTCACATTGAGTGAATTAAGAATAATCTAAGAAATAAAATGTTATAAGGACATGAAAAATAGAAAAAAAACGTGATTATAGTAAATTAATTATGATTTTATAGAAAAAAATTATAGAATTTATCAGGGAATTGTTTTTATATCATTCTCAATTTCAAAATCAGATTTAAAAAACCTATAACTTTTCAAAAGTTTCCAAAAAAAATATTAACCTTTTCAATAATAAAAATAATAGTATTAATAAATTATTTCATAAATATATTAATATTTATTATCATTTTAACCCATTGGTTACAATCATTCATTATTTATTTATAAGTTTTTCAACGATTAGTTTCAAAATTAGTTATTAGTAATTTTGATTATTCTAAACAAGATTCATAGTGGTGATGTAAAACTATATTATTGGATATGAAGTTCTTCATTTCATATTTAAAAATGATATTTAATTCATTTTGACTCATTATTATAGTTATAACCATATTTAGATGATGGAAACAATGGATATGATTTATGAAAATGAGATACATGATGAGTTTATTTTTTGTAATCTACTAGTGTGAATAGAATTACTTAGATTTATAATTAATTTTTGTATCATCCTATGAGAACCATATTAATAACATATATTAATCCTTATTCTCATATTTATTCACCATATTTATTTTATAACTTTTTTTAATGTAGTGATGGAATATAAAATATGACTTTCATGTATATGGTTATCTTTGATTAATTAGAAAGGACATTTTCATTTTATAATGATTGGGAGAATGGTATAAACTTTTTATTACAAGAATATAATAAAATTTTTCTGTAATAATTGTACATTTGTGATTATTTTAGGGGATTATATTATATTCTGTTCTTGTATATTATGAAATAAATGAATTGAAAATAAAAATGGGTGATTAGTATTTTAGTATTCTCTTAAAGAGAAATCATTAATCGTTTATGGACTGGTATTTTGATGAGATAAGCACCAATAAAACAAGATATAGATAACTGGGTAGAATCATGGTGAAATTTTTTAGATTAAAAAATATTTTGGAATGCAGAGATGTGGGTCAGGGAATGGATATTTATATATGTGAGAGGGGTCACTATATAAAAATTCATAACATTATTTTAAACCTGCATCACATTCAATGGAAATTAGCTACAAAAGTGGAAAATAATTAATATGTAATAAATATTTTTAGGAAACCCCTCATTGAAAAAAATAATTTATATGGTTGTAGATATTTTATTCCTCTTCCATTGATATTAAATTTATACCAAAATTTACTTTTACTATAGTAACTCATTTTTTAACCTCAATACTTTATTTTTAAGAGTAAAAATGAAATTTCATATATTAAATAATTTATATATTATGATTCCAATAATGGGAATAAATTATATAAAATTTCAAAATATTTATATATATTAATTTAAATTCAATAATCATATAATGCATAAATATAGTTTTTAAAAAAAGATAAAATCATTCCAAAAATAATCTATATGGTTTTATAAAATAAAAAATGTATTTTTAAATGTAGAATTTTACTTAATAAATATATTTTTTGTTAAAAAATGTTTTATTAATTTATTTGTGAAATTTTTATCATGATGATTTTATTAAAGTTATAATAATTGTAAAAACTACATTTTTCATTAATCACAAAATAAATTAGCCATTCTATGAAAAATATCAAAACATTGTCCTAATAATATATTATTCACAAGAAAATAATTTTTTTATATTTTATTTTCAGTTTTAATGGTTTTAAACCAACTATTCAATGAAAATTTTTTTGTCACATTTTTTATTCAATTAATAATAAATAATTTTAATGATAATTCAATTAAATCGTGGGTTTTAATTGAATATTTTATTATTTAAAATCTTTGAGAATAAATATTACACATAATGTATGGATAAATTATTATTATTTTTCATGGATGTGTTTATTTTGATGATATAAAATATTGATCAATTTTTAAATATAGAAATATTTAAATTTCAAAGATTATGTGGGTGAGGGATCATGCAATAAATTGCTAAAATTCTTAAAGAAGAAACAGGTTCAAACCTACTATACGGTCACATTATAAATAGAATTATTAAAGAATGATTCTACTATATTACGAATATTTTTTAATTTCGTTAAGATTACACATGATCATATCATGACACCACTCACTTTTTAGTCGCATGATCTATCCAAGAATCAATTACAAGTTAAAATTGATTGACTAAATAAATAATGCAACAAAACAGGTAAAATTAGTGACCATGCCATAAAATTAGTAGTCAAGAAGATTTTTCATGATGGAATCCCAAAATTATAGCTAATTTAATTCTATAATTCCATATGATGAAAACACAACCTATCACATGAAATAATTAAAAGAAACAATAAGAAGAAAACTCAACCCACTATATTAACAAATAAGAAGTTTTCATAAAAATAATTTCAGTGATTGTGTCTACTCAAAAGAGACCACACAACAACAAAATCTGAACACACATTGCTCCATTATATTTCAGCATTCGAGTCATTGAGTATATATATAAGACTTCATAAACACGTATAATCATCAAAAAAACTCTAGGATACTATATCAGCACTCATAGCCTCAATTAAATGCTTCAATATAGATTGTATCTTGTATATTATATCGATGTACAATATAGAATTAATGTTTGAAGCTATGAATTTCATTGTAATTAAAAATATGATGGATAATGACACTAGAAATAAGAAATATCAGTGTAAAAAGTAAAAGTATGAAGAAATATAAATGGGAAAGATCACATAGGTTTCACCAGCTAATAAAGAATGGAATTTCCCACCATAGAAGAAGGAACCACAATGTATGTTCCTGATCTTTTGTGGTGATGTCTCAGTCTTGGTAACATGTACACTTTAGTATTGTGTTGAGTAATTTTTATTTGGGTTTTAATTTGGGTTAATGTTGGAGGAAAATTGAGAAAAGTGAATGAAAAGGGGTTGTTCATGTTAGTCATAAGGCTTGAAAAAACTGTGCACCCCATCCATGTAAATAGTGCATCCCAAAGCAGTGGGGAATTTCATGTTCGGCAGATGAATTATCAAACTGGGTGAATTTTTATGAGTAACCCTAAACACATATAAAATAGGTGATTAGTTTAGGTGAATGGTTAGGGAAAACCATACACCCATTTCAATCAAACTATGCTGGAATATTAAATTCACCCTGAAAATTTTATTTTTAATCACCTGATCCCCTGAACCATAGCCAATTTGATATAAACATAGAAAAACTAAATTTTAAACAACTTTAGAGCCTCCAAAAAGCATTCCATTCCTTCCCAAACATCATTCTTCATGATTAGAATACCAAATTTAAGATCTACATCGGTCCTGGTAAGAGAACCATGTCTTGATTGGTTTCCCATTTTTTATTCATTCCTTCTTAAATTCTTTTGGTGTTTGTTCTTCCTATTTTGGGATAGATATAGATCTTTTATTGTGGATATATATCTAGTATTATTGATCTAGATATAGATTAGATATATTTTTATGTTTGTTTTAGATTCATATCTCATTATACAGTGTTGTCCCGCTCAATTTTGTGTGATTTCCGTAGGGTGACCATTCATAAAAGAATTGATATAGGTAGTATATAATTCAAATATACAAGTCATTATTTAAATTACATTTATGTAATTTTAGAATTTTTATTGTCCAATTAGAAAATTATTTTCTAATATAATTAGTTAATTAGGTGAATTAACTAATTTGGGAGATATGAAATTATAGATTTCATGAATTATATATTGAGATATTTAATTATATAATCAATTGTGAGATATTGATATTTTATGATGAAGTTATTAATTATGGAATTTATTATGGGATTTGTGTTATTATAAATTGATTTAATAATATATGAATTAATTAATGGGATTGATATGATTACTTAATATGGGAATTAATTAAAGGAATTTATTTAATAAACAAATTGTAAAATTAATAAATAAATTAGTGTGATTAGTTAATTAAATTTTTTACTAGAGGAATTGATGAAATTATTTATTTATTTTATTAATTAATATTATTGATATGAGAAGTTAATTTTTGAGTTAATTAATCTAATTTTTATGTTAAAATAATTGTCGAAATAGTAATGTAAGTGATGTGGGTGATTAATTATTGAATTAATTATGTGTTATTGTTAGGTCCACTACACTAGAAACCCTAAGAGGGGTTGAATAAGGGTATGACAGATTAACACAATATCCCCTTTTAATCTTATTTATCTATTGCAGAAAAGATTATTCACTCTTCTTATCATTGCAGTGTATGAGAAAATTAATAAAGCATACAGATGACACATCAAATTTACGTTATTCACCCTCAAAGGCTATGTCTAAGGAGCATACACTGGTGATGTTCCAATTTACCATATCCACTATAAGCTCACCATTGTTTACAATTTTTGGGCTGAAGTCGTTATCCCTCATGGTTTACAACCATTCACAATTTAAAAGCTCACTACTCTCTTAGCTGAAGTGTACTAACTGCTTCTTCAGAATTCCACTCACGGTTTTTTGACATGTAGGTCCCTTCATTGAATCTATTGAATGAATCCTCCACTATATGTAGATATTCTATTGATGTCCCACTTACATCCAATGATTAATAGCACATTACCAAATATTTATTGGGTAACTCAAAATATTTCATGAAATCCCAACTACATCTTTCATGAAACATTATTTCATTTTGTGCAAGATTACATTTTTTTTATGAGACATACCTTGTGTGAAACTTCAATATTATGTGCAACTCAAATCATATGTGTAAATTCATTAGCTTGATCGCAACATGAAATCCTTCATGAAACGCCCTTTGTATGAAATTATCATGAGATCCCGAGCATGGATTCTCTATATATCTTTAGCTTATTCAAATGAGGTGGGTCACCTCTTAATTATAGGCATTTCAGATCCCTTCATAGATGATTTACCGAGTCACATGAGATTACTTATATATGCGAAAATCCAAATTTGGAGTTGCATTGGGAAAGAAAGATTCTTTTATGCAAACTCATATTTCCCACACATTTCCAAATATTTTTCAAATATAAAGACTATACCATTTACCAATATTTTGATCCTGAAACACGCCTTGAATACAAGTTCCCAGTTCAGCTTCAATCTTGCACACAACTTTATATTCTAAAAACATATTTCCCCATTTTAAAATTTTTCAACCTCTAGATCAACCATTCCTTTTTAATGGTTATTTTTCAATATAGTTTGACAAAAATATATCTCTAACACCAAAACTAACCAAGGAAACCTTATTTTCAACAATCAAACCCACATTTTCAACAAAAACAAACACCATAAAATGATTCAATGTTACCATGAAGGATTCTTTCCGAACAATCTTCCCCTTTTGGGTTGTTGAAAAATCAATCATAAAATGATACCTATTTATATCTCCATCCTTATTAATCCACCATTAAATTTCTGTGATTCATATTGTGATCACAGATTCGCTGAACACATACTCTAATCCCACATGAGCTTTCCTAGTTGTGAAAAATAAGAGAAAATGAATATTTTATCACCGAATCACATCATTTCTGACACCAATTCCTAATAAAAACGGATACCTTTAAAATTCATTTGTCACGAACCTCAGTTTTCATGATATATCTTAATTTTAATATGACTACAAGAAACAATAGATATAAAACTCCACATTAACATCTTGGGTACTTGTTTTGTGCAGGCTAAACTCATACTAATCACATTGAACACTGAAGAAACAGATACACTCATCCTATTTTATGGAATCCTATTATTTTAATCGTTTTATAATTATCACAAATCATGTTAACTCTATTTAATCTATCTCAAAAAAAGTTTATGGATGGTTAGTTTCTTTATGCATTACCTAAACTTTTTAAAGACCCTAATTCTAATAAATCATGGTTGATAATAGTAAACTATATTTTATTTTGTTCTATAATGTTTTCTTATACGAATGATTAAGTACAATTAATTTTGTAAATATTACTCCTTAATACTTTTATTATATATTTGGATAAGTATAAAAATCTGTAAGCCTTCCACTAGTTCTGGTTTCTGGCAAAGACACAGACACCGTGACTCAGACATTGTGACCCAGACACCGTGACCCAGACACCGTGACCCAGAAACCGTGACCCAGACACTGTGACCCAGAAACCGTGACCCAGACACTGTGACCCACAAACCATGACTCGGACATCATGAACCATACACCGTGACCCAAACAGCCTGGCCCAAACACCGAAATCAATTTCATATCTCATGAAATCTATGACTCTAGTTTTGTGCTACCATCACTAAGACACTGTTCAAAGTTTGGAAAAGGACCAGACACATTTATCTGAACACCGTATTTGTGCTACAGATTCCTAATCTCAATGCAACTTTGGCATCATTACTACCTCAATACTCAAAGGAAAAAATGAATACATAGTTTTCTTGGGACACCATTTCCAAGAGATATCGCTTCAAGACAAACTGTGAAACGGTTCTATAATCTTTTTTTCCTTTTTAGATTTACCTCCTAATGGTCATATTTGAGTCATTCAAAGTCACTGGAATAATTAATGTTTTATTGTAGACATGTTACTTAAAATTATGAGGTACGAGATGTAGAATACATGCATCATGTCAGCCCCAATAGATGTGCTCCATAAACAAAATTGGAAACTGTGGCACTAGAACAAGAGGTAGAGGAGAGAGCATTTGAAAAATAAATTGATACATGAAACAATATACAACTGAAAAACACATGAAGCACTCTAAATTCCTGAAATCTAGAATATCACAGAACAGATCCAAAAACATATTCGCAGTACCAACTCTAAGAATAACACGAGATAGATTTTCGAACTGGAAACGAGACAACATAACTTGTGACACTCTGTTTTTTCACAAGAGGAATCAACACTTAAATCTACTTCATTCTAAAAGTTCAGATCTATATAGAATAAAACTCAGATCACTTTTATCCATTTCTCAGCATCTCTTCTCTATTGTGTACTATTTTTAAATTTAGAGCAGTGTGTGTGTCTGTATGAACACATTGAAATAATATGAGTTTCACAAACTTTTCAAATGCATTCACATAATGTAATATGACTAGACCATAGAAAATAAATTTTTATACAATGAAATTATGTGACTTCATTGGTACATAAAATTCATTCAAGACATATCACATGGTATTTAAACCATATATATAAAGGGTATATGGTATAATATATAAATTTACCCATTTAATCTATGGTTATAATCTAGGTGCACACCCTTCAATAAAAGGAATGAAAATGTTGGTCTTAATGTACGTAATTTATTAAATAAAAAATTAGGTTAATAAATCATCATTGAATATGTAATAAAAAGGTATTGATGGATAATTTCCATGACATGGCATAAAATTTCATAATGAATTCGCTGAAATAAGGTGCATTATTTAGTTTTAATAATATCCTAGTTTAAGTAAAAATTATATAAATTGAAGAATTACAAGATAAAAACATATTTTAGATATATTTAGAAAAAAACCTTCATTATAATTAAAAAATATTCATAATATTTTTTAATAAATTTTAAAATATAGATTTTATAAAATTTTAGAGTAATAATATAATTTATAAATATGAAAAAATAGATAAATATAATCATATGAATTTAGATATATTGTTTAGTTTTATTTTCTAACAAAAAATTAAAATGATAATATTTTCAAATTTTATCTATAACCACCCATAAAAAATGTTAATAATTATCTAAAATTTTCAAAATTAAATTAAATTATTAGTATGTTAAAATAATTAGTTATCAAATCATAAATAAGGAAAATGTAAAATAAACCAATAAATTTATATATACGAATATAAGAAGTTTCCTGAATGAGAATAAGTTATGTGGTCGGTTTCATTTAAATAAATAGTTATGGAAAAGTACGGGTCAAGAAGAAATATAATTTTATGAGGGCATGTAAAATCCCATTAAATTTTTAAAAATAATATTAGCTTTTTTTAAAATAATTAGTACTATAAATATGGATTTTATTTTTTTAAAAAAAAATTTCCTTGATAATTTGATTGTTAATCAAAAACTATATGGGTTGAGTATCATTTTAGATAAAATCCTCTAAAATTTGCACATATTTTAAATTGAAATAAATTTAAATGAATTAATGTTATGGATATTCAAAACCCATGAATATGAAAATAGACATTTATTAGTATTATATACAGTATTCTAAATAAAACATTATTTATAATCCAAAAATTAACCTAAGGGGTAAAAATTTGAGACAAGAAACCCATTACTTATATCCCCCCATAGATGAATGCACTCAAAGATCCAGTGTAATAGAAAAATATCTGTTAATTACATATTTCATAACCCTATTTCTATACATAAATATTTATATTGTTTATTTAAAATTATTATCTATATGTGTATTAGTTATAACTTATAAATATTTCAATATTTGGTGTGAGTAATATTGATTTTTTTAACAAGATTCATATTAGTGGTATTGTTCACCAATATTCTCCCAAATCTATTCTTTCCCAGACCATAAAAGGTAAATTATTGGATTTAATACCTTAATTAAAAATAATATAATTTTATTATATAGGTGATTAGTATATGATCCTTAAGGATGTACTAGGAAATGATAATGTTTCGACGATTCCTAAAAAAGTAGAGTGTTTTGTTGAATAATGATTTAAACTTGAATATTTCAATACTGGAAAAAAATAAACTTATTAATTACTTATTTATATAATATGGTATCTTAAATTAATTTCCAATAATCATCCATGATTTAAAATTATATTATTATATAGGTAGGTGGTTAAATTAAATCAAATAAGATCATACCACAAGTGGGGTATAATAATGATATGATTTAGTTGTAATTTCAATATAATAGAAGAAAAAGTTACTTATTGTATTTTTATTCATTTTATATATAATAATTTTATATATTTATTAGATTAACATTAAATATATTATTTTATTTTTAATTATATTGTAATCATTTTTTCTAATAGAATTCCCTTTCAGATGGTTGAATTTTTCACTATTGTATGTTGATCTGATTTTAAATAGGTTAATGAATTAAAATTTAAAAAATAGTAATGATGTTTTAAAAATAATATGTTTCCATTAAAACCATTCCAATGAAAATCCGTCTAATTTTGTGATAAAATAAATCAAAAATATCATTCCATGGTGGTGGTAGTCTACATGCTCGCATAGAATATGTCATTTTCTACTAACTGAGTGAGATCATTTATATGGTTTAACATTTTTGAATCCTAAATATTTCATAAATATAATTCATATATATATAATTTCCTATTAGTATTATTATTTTTTCATTTATTAAAAAGAAAACATATTGGGTTGTGGAAGTTGTAGTCCACACAATACACAAATGATAGTTTCATTTTTCATAAAGTAAAACAGAATGGTATTTATTTATAATACATTGATTATATTAACATAAATGTATGCTAATTTTTCAACATTTAATATTTCAATATTGTTTTATAGAGTTATAGGAATAATAAATTCTCATAAAGAAATATAAATGGGAAAGGGGTTGTTAGGAATGTATACCTCACTTCTTAGATTGCCTCCTTTGTGAAGGGGGTTAAGTGAGTAAGGGATGATATTTTGAGAATAAAAGAACATATGAATGTTTTATAGGATTGTTTAAGAGTGTATTAATAATATTTTGGGAAAAAAAGTTTGATTTTTGTGTGATGGAATGTGAGGAAGAAAGTTCTGCTTTTATAAGTGAATAAGATTGATTTTTTACAAATACAAAAAAACAATACTAGGAAGTCATTGAAAATTCATGTTCCTCTAAGAATGAAAATAATGGAGATTTCAAGAAAAAAGGTTAATAAAGGAATAAAACATCCCTAAAATCATATATTTTTCGTCTTTATCTCTTTTTCAAACCTATTTTCCAATTATTAGTTTATATTGGTAACTAGTTTATACAAAAGATATTTATCCATTATAATCGAAATTAACATATTTATTATTACATATTTTGAGATTAAGTATTCAAATTTTATTTCTATTTTATTATATTGATTTTATAAATGTTATTAACATTAATTTTTAAAATACTAATTGTATAATATATAGGAATAAATTTTTTTAAATGTATATGGTTTAATCTAAAATATAAAATTTAGATTGTTAATTAAGTCCAGATTATTTAAAATTAAAAATTAACTTATAAAAGAAATATTTTATTCATACAAAATAGTTTCATTAATTTCAAATTCACAGTTATGTACTTATAGTGTCATAAATTTATTGTTATTTGTAAAAATGGTAACTATTTTTATTTACCAAAAAATTAATCTTTTTTAAAAATTTCAGATAAGTTCAACATAAAATAATATTTAAATTAAAAATATAATGTAATTTTTTCATATTATGTTTCTAAATTTTTTACCTTTTAAATATACTCATAAAATATAAATATAATTTTTTATAGTAAAATAGGTTTTTAAAATACTAGTTATTCATATATTTTATTTCTATTAATCACTAATATAACTAAAATTTATAAATCAATTAAAATTTTTACTAAAATATATATTTAAAATAATCTAAATATTTTCAATATTAAAATGTACATCACATATAAATATTTATTCTTAAAAATAATAATTAAATTCATATATTTTTTAGAATTAATTTTTTTATAAATATACCTATTTACTTATGTATTTAACAATTTTGTTAAAAAAATTCATAACTATTAATTTAAGGGTATTATATTAACATGAAAACCCCAACTTATTTGTAGTTGTATTATGTATTGCATGAGGATAAATCTATAAAACACATTGATTCTATCATGATAATTTACAGTGATATCCCAGGTCTTTAGAATCAATTCCATACACTACTCATACTTGATATTGTCAACACAAATATTTTTTTCTAGGAATTGAAAAACAATAAACTTTACTAAATTCATAGATTTATTTTTTATATTTATTTTTATGTTTATGTTTTTTGACTAATTTTTTCTTATCCTATTACAAAAATGTAATAACCCCTTCTTAAATACCTAATTATGTGGTCCATTCTAAAAATCCCAATATGATACTTGATTTTACCTGATAATTCATTATATTTAATAATTAATCACCACCCAAAATTGAAATGTTTAGTGTATTTAGGAACTGGATATATGAGTAACGTATTTTGTAATATTTTAAATACATACAATGACAATATTCAAATATTTTATAGTATTTTGAAAATTAAACATAATACTTTCCATTAAAACCTAGGGAATGGAAACATTATAAAGGGTGGGAACAGATTCATAGAGAGAATAAATATAAGATAATTAATCAAATATCAAGGGTGAGTATAAAAATATCTCAATTTTAGGAAAACAATAATCAATAAAAATGGAATAACATGATATAATACCACTCAACATGTCAAATATAATAAAACATGATTTACGTTACAAGGATTTGATAACAATATAAGAAAAGAGTAGATAGAGTGGGAAAACCTGGGTCGATTTTAATGGGATACGAAAACATAACATGAGAACAATAATGAGGTCTAAATTTTTGGAACCAATATATTTATAGATAAATAATTTTATATGTCAATGATTATTTCAATTTCAAACATCACATAGTGGACAATGTACCTTATAGGACTTGGTTTACTCCCAATTTTAGCAATGCAAAGTTGAAAAATCCATATGATGGATTTTGTTCACTCACAAACCATAGAAACACATAATATCATGTGATATAAATATTTTCTCAATACATTGTAGGGATACCTTGAAATCAAACAATATATAATAATATATCTTTGATATATGTCCCATAAGAACATGAAAGCATTCATAATTAATTATATCTAGATTAACTAATTAAAAATAAGTAACTTTAATGAATATATACGTATGAAAAAAATTGTAAGGCATATAAATAAATAATTTTGATTTTAAACTTATATAATATTCCCATTGAATAATGGAAAAATTAATCTATATAAACATACAGAAAAATCACATTTTGAGGACATTTAAAATTTATTTGAATAAATTCAATGTAAACATTACATTTTTTTCTATTTTGAGGAAAAAATTATAAAAAAAATGAAATATAAATAAATTGTAAATGAAATTACAACATTTAGAATATGTCTCTAAAAGATAATCTATGATGGTAGTGGGAAAATGTGTTCGAATGGAAAATGTTTATATGGATTTCATTTAAAATTTATAAAAAGTTCAATGTTGGTGTAAATTAACCATGAAAAAAACCATCAAAGAATATTTATGTTCAAAATAAAGTCACATCTATGCCTCTACTTCTGAGAACAAGCCATAATCTTGGGATTCCATCTTTTTTGAAGAAGTGAATTTGAAAAATGTTGATACTCAATATTAAGGCAAATGTGTTGATTGGTAGCAAAATAAAATTTCTCCATCTCTTAAATTGTCAGGCCATGTTTACAACTCCAAAGTTGGAAAAGAGACTAATGAATCCACTAAAAAAAAGCTCGCCATCCACCATCTAATGATGAGATGGTTGATTCAAATATCCAAAAGAGTAAAGAAATATTAGAAACCGACTCCCCCATTGTTTCAAATTCTGGTCACGCTTCTTCAAAACTCACTATGGATAGTGAAGGATTTTATCTCGTTCCTTATAGGAAGGAAAAGTCTTTAGCTGTATTGAATAAAGGTAACCCTTTCATTGGTCAACATATTGGTAATGATTCTAAGATGCAGGATACCAATCAGGGCCCTCCCGATGAGACTCAGGAGATCCTTGTCTAGGCTACTTCAGTTGAGGGGGTTGCTTCTCCTAGAAAACACAAAGAGCAAAGAGATAGCTCTGATTCTAACATCACTGATGCTGAGACACTTTTTAAAAGGCTACGAGTGTTTCCAAAGAGTAGAGGAAGATCAAGAGGTCAGGTTCGGGGTCATGGAAGGTCATAATGGCATGCAATTCAAGAAGAAGAAAGGATGCTAACTACCAGATTAATGAAAAAGATAGATATATAGTTTTATGCCATGGTTTTTTCCATGTTTCCTGTTTTCTTTTTGGGTACTCTCTTCTGGTTGCTTTTAATTTAAGAGGCATTGCCTCCACCTTTAAAAAAATGTTCAAAATAAAGTCAATTTAAGGTAAAAAGAGAGGAATAAATAGTAGAATAATAGAAAATAATTTCTTAAAACAATATATATATATATACATGGAGTAAAAATGTTATTATCTTAAAAGAAGCAGTAAATTTAGTTTGTCTTATGAATTTCACATTGAGTGAATTAAGAATAATCTAATAAATAAAATCTTATAAGGACATGAAAAATAGATAAAAACGTGATTATAGTAAATTAATTATGTTTTTATAGAGAAAAATTATAGAATTTAACAGGGAATTGTTTTTATATCATTCTCGATTTCAAAATTAGATTTAAAAAACCAATAAATTTTCAAAAGTTTCCAAAAAAGAATATTAACCTTTTCAATAATAAAAATAATAGTATTAATAAATTATTTCATAAATATATTAATATTTATTATCATTTTAACTCATTGGTTACAATCATTCATTATATATTTATAATTTTGTTAACGATTAGTTTCAAAATTAGTTATTAGTAATTTTGATTATTCTGAACAAGATTCATAGTGGTGATGTAAAACTATATTATTGGATATGATGTTCTTCATTTCATGTTTAAAAATGATATTTAATTCATTTTGACTCATTATTATAGTTATAACCATATTTAGATGATGGAAACAATGGGTATGATTTATGAAAATGAGATACATGATGAGTTTATTTTTTGTAATCTACTAGTGTGAATAGAATTACTTAGATTTATAATTAATTTTTGTATCATCCTATGAGAACCATATTAATAACATATATTAATCCTTATTCTCATATTTATTCACCATATTTATTTTATAACTTTTTTTAATGTAGTGATGGAATATAAAATATGCCTTTCATGTATATGGTTATCTTTGATGAATTAGAAGGGACGTTTTGATCTTATAATGATTGGGAGAATGGTATAAACTTTTTATTACAATAATATAATAAAATTTTTCTGTAATAATTGTACATTTTTGATTATTTTAGGGGATTATATTATATTCTGTTGTTGTATATTATGAAATAAATGAATTGAAAATAAAAATTGGTGATTAGGATTTTAGCATTCTCTTCAAGAGAAATCATTATTCGTTTATGGACTGGTATTTTGTTGAGATAAGCACCAATAAAACAAGATATAGATATCTAGGGAGAATCATGGTGAAATTTTTTAGATTAAAAAATATTTTGGTATGCAGAGATGTGGGTCAGGGAATGGATATTTATATATGTGAGAGGGGACACTATATAAAAATTCATAACATTATTTTAAACCTGCATCACATTCAATGGAAAATAGCTACAAAAGTGGAAAATAATTAATATGTAATAAATAATTTTAGGAAACCCCTCATTGAAAAAAATAATTTATATGGTTGTAGATATTTTATTCCTCTTCTATTGATATTATATTTATACCAAAATTTACTTTTACCATAGTAACTCATTTTTTAACCTCAATACTATATTTTTAAGAGTAAAAATGAAATTTCATATATTAAATAATTTATATATTATGATTCCAATAATGGGAAGAAATTATATAAAATTTCAAAATATTTATATATATTAATTTAAATTTAATAATCATACAATGCATAAATATAGTTTGTTAAAAAAGATAAAATCATTCCAAAAATAATCTATATGGTTTTATAAAATAAAAAATGTATTTTTAAATGTAGAATTTTACTTAATAAATATATTTTTTGTTAGAAAATGTTTTATTAATTTTTTTGTGAAATTTTTATCATGATGATTTTATTAAAGTTATAATAATTTTAAAAACTACATTTTTCATTAATCGCAAAATAAATTATCCATTCTATAAAAAATATCAAAACATTGTCCTAATAATATATTCTTCGCAAGAAAATAATTTTTTATATTTTATTTTGAGTTTTAATGGTTTTAAACTAACTATTCAATGAATATTTTTTTCTCACATTTTTTATTCAATTAATAATAAATAATTTTAATGATAATTCAATTAAATTGTTGGTTTTAATTGAATATTTTATTATTTAAAATCTTTGAGAATAAATATTACACATAAAGTATGGTTATATTATTATTATTATTCATGGATGTGTTTATTTTGATGATATAAAATATTGATCAATTTTTAAATATAGAAATATTTAAATTTCAGAGTTTATGTGGGTGAGGGATCATGCAATAAATTGCTAAAATTCTTAAAGAAGAAACAGGTTCAAACCTACTATACAGTCACATTATAAATAGAATTATTAAAGAATGATTCAACTATATTATGAATATTTTTTAATTTCGTTAAGATTACACATGATCATATCATGATACCACTCACTTTTTAGTCACATGATCTATCCAAGAATCAATTATAAGTTAAAATTGATTGACTAAATAAATAATGCAACAAAACAGGTAAAATCAGTGACCATGCCATAAAATCAGTAGTGATGAAGATTTTTCATGATGGAATCCCAAAATTATAGCTAATTTAATTCCATAATTCCATATGATGAAAACACAACCTATCACATGAAATAATTACAAGAAACAATAATAAGAAAACTCAACCCACTATATTAACAAATAAGAAGTTTTCATAAAAATAATTTCAGTGACTGTGTCTACTCAAAAGAGACCACACAACAACAAAATCTAAACACACATTACTCCATTATATTTCAGCATTCGAGTCATTGATTATATATATAAGACTTCATGAATAGGTCTAATCATCAAAAAAACTCTAGGATACTATATCGGCACTCATAGCCTCAATTAAATGCTTCAATATAGATTGTATCTTGTATATTATATCGATGCACAATATAGAATTAATGTTTGAAGCTGTGAATTTCATTGTAATTAAAAATATGATGGATAATGACACTAGAAATAATAAATATCAGAGTAAAAAGTAAAAGTATGAAGAAATATAAATAGGAAAGATCACATAGGTTTCACCAGCAAATAAAGAATGGTATTTCCCACCATAGAAGAATGAACCACAATGTATGTTCCTGATCTTTTGTGGTGATGTATCAGTCTTGGTAACATTTACACTTTAGTATTGTGTTGAGTAATTTTTATTTGGGTTTTACTTTGGGTTAATGTTGGGGGAAAATTGAGAAAAGTGAATGAAAAGGGTTGTTCATGTTAGTCATAAGGCTTGAAAAAACTGTGCACCCCATCCTAGTAAATAGTGCATCCCAAGGCAGTGGGGAATTTCACGTTCGGCAGATGAATTATCAAATTGGGTGCATTTTTATGAGTAACCCTGAACACATATAAAATAGGTGATTAGTTTAAGTGAATGGTTATGGAAAACCATACACCCCTTTCAATCAAACTATGCTGGAATATTAAATTCACCCTGAAAATTTTATTTTTAATCACATGATCCCCTGAACCATAGCAAATTTGATATAAACATAGAAAAACTAAATTTTAAACAACTTTAGAGCCTCCAAAAAGCATTTCATTCCTTCCCAAACATCATTCTTCATGATTATAATACCAAATTTAAGATCTACATCTGTCCTGGTAAGAGAACCATGTCCTGATTGGTTTCCCATTTTTTATTCATTCCTTCTTAAATTCTTTTCGTGTTTGTTATTCCTATTTTGGGATAGATATAGATCTTTTATTGTGGATATATATCTAGTATTATTGATCTAGATATATATTAGATTTATTTTTATATTTGTTTTAGATTCATATCTCATTATACAGTGTTGTGCCGCTCAATTTTGTGTGATTTCCATAGGGTGACCATTCATAAAAGAATTGATATAGGTAGTATATAATTCAAATACACAAGTCATTATTTAAATTACATTTATGTAATTTTAGAATTTTTATTGTCCAATTAGAAAATTATTTTCTAATATAATTAGTTAATTGGGTGAATTAACTAATTGGGGAGATATGAAATTATAGATTTCAGGAATTATATATTGAGATATTTAATTATATAATCAATTGTGAGATATTGATATTTTATGATGAAGTTATTAATTATGGAATTTATTATGGGATTTGTGTTATTATAAATTGATTTAATAATATATGAATTAATTAATGGGATTGATATGATTACTTAATATGGGAATTAATTAAAGGAATTTATGTGATAAATAAATTGTAAAATTAATAAATAAATTAGTGTGATTAGTTAATTAATTTTTTTACTAGAGGAATTGATGAAATTATTTATTTATTTAATTAATTAATATTATTTATATGAGAAGTTAATTTTTGAGTTAATTAATCTAATTTTTATGTTAAAATAATTGTCAAAATAGTAATGTAAGTGATATGGGTGATTAATTATTGAATTAATTATGTGTTATTGTTAGGTACACTAGACTAGATACCCTAAGAGGGGTTGAATCAGGGTATGACAGATTAAAACAATATCCACTTTTAATCTTATTTATCTATTACAGAAAAGATTATTCACTCTTCTTATCATTGCAGTGTATGAAAAAATTAATAAAGCATACACATGACGCATCAAATTTACTTTATTCACCCTCAAAGGTTATGTCTAAGAATCATACACTAGTGATGTGCCAATTTACCATATACACTATAAGCTCACCATTGTTTACAATGATTGGACTGAACTCATTATCCATCATGGTTTACAACCATTCACAATTTAAAAGCTCACTACTCTATTAGCTGAAGTGTACTAACTGCTTCTTCAGAATTCCACTCACGGTTTTTTAACGTGTAGGTCCCTTCATTGAATCTAATGAATGAATCCTCCCCTATAAGTAGATGTTCTATTTATGTCCTACTTACATTCAATGATTAATAGAACATTACCAAAAATGTATTGGGAAACTCAAAATATTTCATGCAATCCCAACTACATCTTTCATGAAACTTTATTTCATTTTGTGCAAGATTACATTTTTTTTATGAGACAAACCTTGTGTGAAACTTCAATATTATGTGCAACTCAAATCATATGTGTAAATTCATTAGCTTGATCGCAACATGAAATCCTTCATGAAACGCCCTTTGTATGAAATTATCATGCGATCCCGAGCATGGATTCTCTATATATCTTTAGCTTCTTCAAATGAGGTGGGTCACATCTTAATTATAGGAATTTCAGATCCCTGCATAGATGATTTACCGAGTCATATGAGATTACTTATATATGTGAAAATCCAAATTTGGAGTTGCATTGGGAAAGAAAGATTCTTTTATGCAAACTCATATTTCCCACACATTTCTAAATATTTTTCAAATATAACGACTATACCATTTACAAATATTTTTATCCTGAAACACGCCTTGAATACAAGTTCCCAGTTCACCTTCAATCTTGCACACAACTTTATATTCTAAAAACATATTTCCCCATTTTAAAATTTTTCAACCTCTAGATCAACCATTCCTTTTTAATGGTTATTTTTCAATATAGTTTGACAAAAATATATCTCTAACACCAAAACTAACCAAGGAAACCTTATTTTCAACAATCAAACCCGCATTTTCAACAAAAAAAACACCATAAAAATGATTCAATGTTACCATGAAGGATTCATTCCGAAAAATCTTCCCCTTTTGGGTTGTTAAAAAATCAATCATAAAATGATACCTATTTATATCTCCATCCTTATTCATCCACCATTAAATTTCTGTGATTCAGATTGTGATCAGGGATTCACTGAACACATACTCTAATCCCACATGGGCTTTCCTTGTTGTGAAAAACAAGAGAAAATGAATATTTTATCACTGAATCACATCATTTCTGACACCAATTCCTAATAAAAACAGATACCTTTAAAATTAATTTGTCACAAACCTCAGTTTTCATAATATATCTTAATTTTAATATGACTAAAAGAAACAATAGATTTAGAAATACACATTAACATCTTGGGTACTTGTGTTGTGCAGGTTAAACTCATACAAATCACATTGAACACTGAAGAAACAGAAACTCTCATCCTATTTTATGGAATCCTATTGTTCTAATCGTGTTATAATTATCACAAATCATGTTAACTCTATTTAATCTATCTCAAAAAAAGTTTATGGATGGTTAGTTTCTTTATGCATTACCTAAACTTTTTAAAGACCCTAATTCTAATAAATCATGGTTGATAATAGTAAACTATGTTTTATTTTGTTCTATAATGTTTTCTTATACGAATGATTAAGTACAATTAATTTTGTAAATATTACTCCTTAATACTTTTTATATATATTTGGATAAGTATAAAAATCTGTAAGCCTTCCACTAGTTCTGGTTTCTGGCAAAGACACAGACACCGTGACTTAGACATTGTGACCCAGACACCGTGACCCAGACACCATGACCCAGAAACTGTGACCCCGACACTGTGACCCAGAAACCGTGACCCAGACACCGTGACCCACAAACCATGACTCGTACATCATGAACCATACACTGTGACCCAAACACCCTATCCCAAACACCGAAATCAATTTCATATCTCATGAAATCTATGACACCGGTTTTGTGCTACCATCACTAAGACACTGTTCAATGTTTGGAAAAGGACCAGACACATTGATCTGAAAACCATATTTGTGCTACATATTCCTAATCTAAATGCAACTTTGGCATCATTACTACCTCAGTACTCAAAGGAAAAAAAGAATACATAGTTTACTTGGGACACCATTTCCAAGAGATACCGCTTCAAGACAAACTGTGAAATGGTTCTATAATCTTTTTTTTCTTTTTAGATTTACTTCCTAATGGTCCTATTTGAGTCATTCAATGTCACTGGAATAATTAATGTTTTATTGTAGACATGTTACTTAAAATTGTGAGGTATGAGATGTAGAATACATGAATCATGTCAGCCCCAATAGATGTGCTCCATAAACAAAATTGGAAACTGTGGCACTAGGACAAGAGGTAGAGGAGCGAGCATTTGAAAAAACAATTGATACATGCAACAATATAAAATTGAAAAACACATGAAGCACTCAAAATTCCTGAAATCTAGAATATCATAGAACAGATCCAAAAACATATTCGCAGTACCAACTCTAAGAATAACACGAGATAGATTTTCTAACTGGAAACGAGAGTACCTAACTTGTGACACTCTATTATTTCACAAGAGTAATCAACACTTAAATCTACTTCATTCTAGAAGTTCATATCTATATAGAATAATACTCAGAGCACTTCTATCCATTTCTCAGCATATCTTCTCTATTGTGTACTATTTTTAGATTTTGAGCAGTGTGTGTGTCTGTATGAACACACACACTATATATTATATTAAACTAAAAGATACAAGATATCCTTTCTCTCACATATTACCACATCTTTTTACTCCCATAGATAAGTGTGTAAGTGGCCCTTGTGTGACCTCTTAGATTATTCTCACAAAGAACAGTGGAAGGGCTCCTTTGACTTGGACTGTCTTGTGTACTATTGTCTACCATGATTCAGGGTGTTGATCAAGTTTATTAATATAAATTTCTTGGTGGCAGTTTCTCACCAAGTGGAGTGGATTAGTTCTCGACTTGAGACTAAACCACTTATCTTATCCACTATGTCTTTTAATTTATTTTTTATTTTCTTTACATTATATTTCTAGACAATAATTTTTTTACATTGATAGTTAGTTTAGAAAGTTTTTATAACTTATTTAACTAGTAGGGCAGTTTTAGAACTTATATTAATCTCAAGATTAGTATATCTGATAACTTATCAATATTCCGAGAAATTAATTTAACATTCAAGACTTTTATAAATTGAATACAAACTAACTTCGATCATGTTTGTAATTTGGGGAAATATTCAAAGAAACAATTTTTCAAATAAATTTTTATAGACACTCAATTAACCCCCCCCCCCCACCTTCTGAGAAATTTAATCTGACCAACACTTCTTATCATAGGAGTTTATAAATTTGTTAGTTTTAAATTATTTTTCAAATCTTTTTCAACTGTGATTATAGTTGTCTTTTAATGATCTTATAATTTATGTTATTTCTATATTTTTATCTTTTTGAAATCTTCTTAAAAATTATATTATGGAAAATCATTTCTATGGATCTTCTAATAATAGACCACCTTTCTTTAATGGAACAAACTATGCTCATTGGAAGTATAAAATGATAATAAATCTAGAAATCATGGTATTTGAAATCTTCACTGCTATTGAAAGTAAATATAAAATTATTGAAACTACTAAGAACACTTGGGATGAACCTACCAAGACTTCCTATAACAATAACATCAAAGAAATGAGTGCACTACAATGTGCCTTAGGATATGAATAATTCAACAGAATTTCTTCTTGTAAAACTACCCATGAGATTTTGGACACCTTGTCTATTTCTCATGAGGGAACCAAAAATGTGAATGAAATGATACTCAATACATATACTATTATGTATGGTAACACGAAAATTAATACTGATGAATCTATTTCTGATATGTATCTCAGGTTCAATGAAATTTTCAACACAATGATCTCTCATTGAATAGATGTCACTACCAAAGAAAAAATGATGAGCAATTTCATATGCCTACCTAATAGATGGATAGTAACCTCTGTATCCATTATAGAGTCATGTGACATCACCAAATTACTGATGAAAGAAATAATTGGGAAACTAATGATGTATAAAGAAGAGTTGAATGTCAACAAGGAAGAGGTGGTTGAACCCAAAAGAAAATCTATGGAATTCAAGACCAGCACCACAAAACACAATGAAAATAAGAAATCGAAAGTCTCTATTGAAAGTTCCAGTAGGGAACTATAATCACCCGATAGTGATGAGGAGACTGCTCAATTAACCAAAAGGATTAAGAAATTTTACAAAAGGAAAAAATCAGAAATACTAACTTCAAATAAAGATATGATCAAAAGGGAAGCTGGAAGAAAGATTGGAAAAGATATGACAAGTATGATGAAATATTATGTAAGGAATATAATATAAAGGGACATGTAATGGATTACTTTCCCAAGATCATGTATAAAAAGAAATATGAGTACAAAGATAGAATATATAAAAAAGAAATGAAATCCACGTGGAGTGCTTCAGAGGATAGTTCATGTGACTCAGATTCTTCACCTAACAAATAGTCTAACAAAGCTAATATGTGTTTCATGAAAAACACATCTGATGTAACCCTAGAATCTCTTGTGCAAATTTTCTACTATTCTGGTGAAGAAAGTGATTCTAAAAATATTTCTAAAGAGTAAATGTTTGAGTATTGAATTATGATTTAAGATACATGTAATGAACTAAAAGATATATAAAAGTCTTTAAAAATAGTATGATCTTACCTCAGTTGTTAAATCAAAACTGTCTATTGAAATAGAGAAAAATGTTCAATTAATTAATGAAAACAATGAATTAAAGCTTTATAATAAGAAATTGAAAAAGGATCTTGAGAGTTTTTGTAATGGTAAAGATACCTTGGTACAAATTCTATGTAGACATATTATCCCTAAATACACTACTAGTATTGGATATCAACTTGGTAAAATAAATTTTGGAAAACCCAATTTTGTTTCTAAATCTTGAACATAAATCATTACTCATAGATGAGGAAAAAATTATTCTAGTTAAACTATGATAAAATCTCAACTATTTTGAGTTTTACTAGACCAAATAGAGTATATTTCACAAATACAATAATAAATATTATAGGAAACCATTGAGTCAGATTTTGGTTCTTAAAGTACTAGTTACTAATATTACTCGACCGAAACAAATATGGGTACCAATGTCTATTTTTATTTGACTATTTTCTTGGAATTTTTTTTGACGAGATCCAATAAAAGCTTATCATACATGGACAATGGTTGTTCAAAACACATGATATGAGACTATTCATGTTTCAATAACCTAAAAAAGTAATGGTGGACATGTCACTTTTGGTGACAATGCTATAGGGAAAATCATTAGCCTTAGCCAAATTGGTAACTCTAACTCAGTTTTAAATTCAAAATTAATTTTTATTTATGGACTGAAATATAATTATATTATTATTTCCCAATAATTTTATTAGTGAGTTCATGTTAAATTTTAAAATTATGCATGCAATGTTTTTAAATTCTAAAAATAAATTATTATTTTCTGCTTTAATAAATGAAAATATTTATTTAGCTAACTTAGATTAATTAGTTTCTCAAAATTCTTCATGTCTAAGTGTATTTCACAAAGATTCCTGGAATTGGCATAGAATACTAGGACACAACAACATTCACTCCCTTATAAATTTGAATAGACAAAATATTACTCAAAGACCTACTGAAACATGTGTTTCAAATGATAAAGTGTGTAATCCTTGTTAAAAGGTAAAGAAACACAAAATTTACTTCAAAACAAAAAAAAAATAAGTTTCAACTTCTCAACCTCTTGAGTTGGTTCACATAGATTGTTTTGGGTCCATATATAGTTTCTAGTTTAAATTAGAAGCACTATGATTATGTTATTATAGATTACTTTTCTAGATATACTTGTACCATCTTCTTGACTCACAAAAGAGAAGCTTGCTATCATTTCATAAAATACTCTAAAACTGTAGAAAACCATAGTGGACTTAAAATTAAATCTCTAAGAAGTTACCATGGCGATGAGTTTAAAAATAATGTGTTTGAATCATTTTTCCCACAAAATGGATATAATCATAATTTTGTTTCCCCTAGAACACCTCAACAAAATGTAGTTGTAGAAAGAAGAAATAGGACCTTGGAAGAAATTTCTAGAACCATGCTAAGTGAATATGACCTACCTATTTATTTTTTGGCTGAACCTATAAATAAAACATGATATATTATTATTAAGGTATTGATTAGATCTATTATTAAAAGAACTCAATATAAGTTTTGGAACAATTTAAAACCCAAAGAAAGATACTTTAATGTATTTGGTTTTAAAGTATATATCCTTAATTCTAAATAAAATCTTGACATGTTTTCATCCAAGAGTGATGAAGGAAATTTTCTGGGATATTCAATCTCTCATAAATACTATAGAGTTTTTTAAAAATGAGCTAAATGTGTGGAGGAATCAGTCCATGTCATGTTTGATGACATAGTTCCACATGATCCTAATACCTCTCTAGAGAATCTTGATAATGATATGTCAAATCTGGATGTCAATGGTAAATCCTCCAAATATCCTGTATTAGAATCTATAGAAACTTACAGTTTCGGAAATTCTCCAAATTCAAGTCATAATGAACCCAAACCTGTTGAAGAACCTGAAAAAACTAGACCCTCTTTTTCTAGATCTATTAAAACCCTTAAGAACCATCCATTAGATGTTTTTATAGGATATTTCGATAAAGGAACACAAAATAGACCTTCTCTTTGAAATCAGCTTGATCAGCAAGTTTTCTTGACACAACATGAACCTAAAAACATTAATTACGCTGTCAATGATGAATTTTGGTTGATGGATATTCAAGATGAACTTCATCAGTTTAAAAGGAAAATATTTTGGACACTTTTTGAAAAAATCAACGACTTATTTACCATAGGAACTATGTGGGTGTTCAGAAATAAGGTAGATTAAGATGGTAATATAGTTAGAGATAAGGATATATTGGTTGCACAAGGCTATAGTCATTAATAAGAAATTGACTATGAGGAGACCCTTTCTGGACTTGAAGCCATCATAATCCTGCTTACTTATATAGCACATATGAAATTCAAACTATATCAAATGGATTTCAATAGTACATTCCTAAATGGTTATATAGTTGAGTATATTTTTTTAACAACCCCTTGGTTTCAAAAATCATCACATTCCAAATCATGTTTTAAAATTATCAAAATATTTGTATGGTTTAAAAAAAAGCTCCAAGATCATGGTATTATAGATTAAGTACTCCTATTATTTCCAAAGGTTTTGCAAAAGGTATTCCGGATCCTAATTTTTTTATAAAATGAATTTCTAATGATTTTTTGGTAGTTCAAAAATATGTAGATTATATTATTTTTTGATCTTTAAAAAACTATTTGTGTATTGAGTTTTCTAAAGTTATGAAAAATTATTTTGAAATGAATTTAATGGGTGAACTAAAATTCATTCTTGGTTTTCGAATATTTCAAAATAAAAATGGTATTATTTTAAATCAAATCAAAAATACTAATGATTTTATAAAACTTTTTGGTTTAGACATCAAAAAAATTAGTGATAATCCAATGAATACTACTTGTAAGTTGGATCTTGATAAAGACGGAAAATCTATTGATCAGACCACTTACATGGGAATAAATGGAAGCCTAATCTACTTTACTGCAAGCAGATGTGATATTATGTTCAATGTATATATGTGTGCTCGTTTCCAAGAAAATCCTAAAGAATCTCATTTAAATTATATTAAATGGATTTATAAATACCTCAAACATAAACCCAATCTAGGACTATTCTATCCTAGAAGATAATAATTTGAGTTAGTTAGCTATTCTGATGATGATTTGGTGGTTGTAAGTTAGATAGAAAAAACACCTCTAGAACATGTCACATTTTAAGAGAGTCTCTAATATCATGGTTTAGTACGAAATAAAACTCTGTTGCATTATCTACAATCGAAGATGAATAGATAATTGATGGTAGTTGTGAAAAAATTTTTTGGATGAAACACACATTACTAGATTGTGGTTATTAATTCAAAAATTACCTATAAATTGTGACAATACAAGTGCTATTAACATTTCAAAGAATCATGTTTCACACTATAGGACAAAATATATTGATGTAAGACATTACATTTTGAGAGAACATTTTCAAAAAGGTGATATCACATTGTAATTTATTTGAATTGAATGTTAGATTGATGATATAATCACAGAATCATAAAATTATAAAAGGATAGATTACATTATACATGAATTACAAATGAAAAATCTCATTTAGAAAGTATATTGTTTCAAAACATACTCTCTCACAGTTTAGAGTTTCATGATTTATAGTTTCAAAAGTCATTGTCTTAGAATTACTATTTCAAGTTTATGGTCTCACAGTTATTGTCTCTCATTTACTTTCTGGCACTTACTGTCACAAATGATATGATCGTACCATTTGGAGTCACTCTGTAATGATTACATCGTGATAATCTATTTTGGTCTCATTATTACAATCTGTTTTGATCTCACTGTAATGACTCTTCTTCGTTTTATTTGTATTTTATTACCTGTATCACTATGTTGATTATTTTATTGTTTTTATCCCACAATTTAGAATTTTCAATGCTTGAAATCCCTAAATGTTAAAAACCAAATATCTTTCACTCTTTTCTTCACTCGAGCTCTCTAATCTCAAAATTGAAACCCCTCCCTTTCAAACCATAATCCCACTTTCATCCCTTCAACTCTATCTCTCTATTAAACACTTGTCGAATTCCAAAAATGAAGTGTCCATATTCATCAACTCCTAAGAAGATCAAATCCCAGAAGAATGTTTAAAGGGTGCGAAAGTAGTGTCTCAAGGACCGTTTCACCAAAATCTTGTTAATAGAATAGTATTACGAGAAAAGGAAATCTCTACTAAGTGGTTTATTTCATGTGGGTCTTTTGTTTTGAAAATTCTAGAAGAGAAGTGATGGTTGAACTACTTCACAAAAGAGACAAGGACGATTTATCCAAAACATGTTTCTCAGTTTTATCATTATGTCCACTTCTCAATCAATACAAAAGATGATTTTGTTGTAAGATTCTAGATTAATTGTAAAATATGTACATTTTCCTTGAGGTTATGATTTGGCTGCCTTGGTATACCTCATGAAGGAATTTTTGAGGACTACCAGAGAGGCCCTCCTCCTCCTAGTGATGTTTCTATCTTAGAATAATCCCTTGGAAGATTGGCTCAAAATAACAAGAAAAGAATAGAAATTTTTTCTTAGTTATATGGTGAAATGAGGTTGTTGTTTATGTTTATCTAGAATCTGATTTGTCCAAGGAAATTAGATTTTTCTACCCTCAAGTATAAAGATTTATTCATGATACATCTTATGAAAAATGGGAATAAGATTAATATGTGTATGTATATTATACTTTACATGTGTGAATTGATTAAAACAACATCAACATCTACCTCTCTGTTCTAGTCAAGGTTAATATCTACAATGCAATATGCTGAAGGAGTGGTTGGACCAAATGAAGAAGTCATCAATGACTATGAGTTATTTATCTTAAAGGTAACATTCAAAAGGATGAAAATAAGTTTGAATCCTTATAAAATTTCTTCGGTGGGGGACAATGAAAGGTTATATGAAAATTTTTAACATGTTGAGCATCCTTCTAGAAATAAGAAAATTTTTGATCCTGGTTTGGAAACAGGTGACGTTTTTGATTATCCTGATGATGGTGAAGAAGATACAGTTATTGCACCTATGGTAGGAACTGTCTTGGACAAAGAAGACAATGGTCTACCTATTACACAAAATCTTGTTTAGAGGGAAGCACTTGTTATTGAAATCAGGGTTAATTTAGGAGAAGAACCTTCTTCTAGAGAAGAATATATTGTAATAATAAAATAAAAATATATTATTGAGGAGAATCTAGAAGAATAAATTACCATTGAAGACATAGAACCTTCCACTATGTTTCAATTGAAACAAGTTTATTCACCTGCTCCTATTCCTAAACCATCAAAATAAACCTATACTTCCCTGAGACAAAGTGATATGAAAGATTTTTGAGTTACATTATTATCTATATTTGAAAATAACATGAACATACAGCCTACTCCAATAACAAATCAAAGTGAAAGAGATCCTTCATTGTTGTTAGTGAAAACCATATGAAAGATTCAACAAAAAATGATTCATGAAATACAAGAGGTTAGAATTGAGAACAAGAAATTAAGTGATGTTTTGAGGTATGTCTGAGCTATAGTTGAAGATATGAAAATAGTGGTTCAATAAGGACAATATCTATTTTATCTTCCTGTTGAGGATGTTAGTGGACAGATTCAACAGAATGTTTCAACTCTGATTCAACAAAACATAAAATCAATATTTGAAAAAGTTGTTGAGAGAAACATTAAAATAGTCAATGAGATGTGTTAGCTTGTTTTTTGTCTTAAAAAACTTACTAATGAATACAATGCATGTCTTCAGAAAGTTATAAATTAGCTCAAGTACCTCACTTTAGCCGTTGCAGCCTCAAATTCTTTTGGGCAGTCATCTCAACCCATTAAGAATGATCTTCTCACAACTATTGTTATGGAGAAACTTCTGTCAGTGTTAAGTGGTTTAGACAAGGAATGTTTATATATTGTTATCAATAATAGTGAAAAGGTACTTGAATTATTGAGGATTCATTCAAATATTTCAAATGATGCTAAGGAATAAATAACTAAGAAATTGGATTTCTACTATAATAGGAATTTTTCTAAGCATGATATTACCAATCATTTCAAATTTCTTGTACAAAATTTGAAAATTCCTCATGTCACTCAAGCCTTCGAAACTCATGTCCAAAAGCTAAAATATATATCATTCTTCTGTTGGAAAAGTTCATGGAGAAAAAAGATGATTTTGAAAAGGCAATGCAGTATAGTGGTGATATCATTACTGATTTCATTCAATTGTTGAAACCTTATCTTCATGTCCAAAGAACTTCCATTGTGGCTCATGCATCCAAACCTTTGAGGCCTACATTAACTACTTCCTCATCCACTAGTTTTTATTCTTCCTCGATGTCTGTATCTTAGGCTTTGAGCCAAATCAGACCTATTATCCTTGAAAAAAACTTGCCTCGATCTTCTTCCAAACCCACTCTCGAACAATCTATTTTTTGAAGGGATACATCTTACTTCTCTAGGATTATCCACACTCCCTTATTCCATATCTACTTATGATCCTATGCCTTCTTCTGGTGCTACTTCCAAGGATGTAGAAAAGACCACTAGTGCTATGGAATAGTGAAAACTATATTTTGATAGGTATTTTTTCTTTTTTCCTACATCTTGTAATTACATATATTTTTCTATCTAATTCAATGTGTATTGTTGTTGTCTATTCTTTTATTTACCTTCATTCATTTTTTTATTTTTATTTTCCAATAATATTTTTCATAATCCCAAAAGGGGGATAAGGATCACTATGACCATAAATATAACTCCTATGATTTTTGATCATCAAAAAGGGGGAGATAGTTGGACTCTTCACATATTTATAATGTTTTAATGATCAGAAATCATGTTAAATCAGTTTAATCTATCTCAAAACATGTGTTGAGATGGTTGGTTTTCTTATGAATTAACTAAACATTCAAAATATCCTGATTCAAATAAATCATGTTTGATTATTGTAAACTATATTTAATTTTTTCTATAATGTTTTCTTATATGAATGATTATGTCTAATTCATTTTATGAATATTACTGCTTCAGACTATTTACAGATATTTGGAAATGTATGGAAAACTATAAGTCTTCCACCGGTTTTGGTTTCTGGAAAAGACCCAGACGTTGTCACCCAGACACTGTGACCCAGACACTGTGACCCAGACTCTGTGACCCATACATCGTGACCTAGATATCGTAACCCAGACACTGTAACCATTTTATGATCTCATGATGTCTGTGACATCAGATCCTTGCTACCATCACCAAGACACCATTCAACGTTTGGAAAAGTACCAGACACTGTGATCCTAAAAAAAAATCTGTGCTATCAGTTCCTGATATAAATTCAACCATGGAATCATCAATATCTCAACTCTCAACAGAAAAGAAGAAGACACCATTTCCTAGTGACACTATTTCAAAGAGATATTATTTCAAGGAAAATTATGACACTGTTCTTTAATCAATTTTGTTATTTTAAATTTAATTTAAAATAGTCATATGTGAATCATTTAAAGGCTCTTAAATAGTTAATGTTTATTTGTAGTCATGTTACCTAATAGTACGAGGTACAAGGTGTGGAATACATGCATCATGTTGGCCCAAACAAATGCACTCTATAACAAAAAGGAATTTTTTGTGCTGGAACAAGAGGTAGAGGAGAAAGCATTTGAAAAGAAAACTAATACATGAAACAAGATACAACTGGAAAACACATGAATCACTCTCAATTCCTGAAATCTGGATCACTGTAGATCAGAGCCAAAAACATATTCAAAATACCAACTCTAAGAAGAACACAAGCTAGATCTTCGAACTTAAAACTAGAGCACCAGACTTGTGATACTTTGTTTTTTCGCAAGAGGACTCAACACTTGCATATGCTTCATCCTACTTGTCCATAGATGCGTTAAATAATAATGAGAGTACTTCTAATCCTTTCTCATAATCTCTTCTCGTTTTTTGTACTATTATTCTCTTTTACGAAGTGTGTGTTTGCCAATATTAAAACACACACTGTATCTTGTATTAAACTGAAGTGTTTAAGACATCCTTCCTCTCACATATTCGCACATCTGTTTGCTCCAATGAATAAGTGCGGAAGAGTTCCTTGTGTGACCTGGTAGCTTATTCCTATGAAGAACAATGGAAGTGGTCGTGTGATCTGGATAGTCTTGTGTACTATTTCTTATGCTGATCCAGGTTGTGGATCATGTTATTTAAGATAAACTGCATGGTGGAGGGTGATCACAAAGTGGATTGGATTAATGGATTTAGACTGAACCACTTGTCTTATCTGCTGTGTCATTTAATTTATTTTTCCTATACATTACATTAAATTTCAGGAAAACTAAATTTTCACTTTGATAATTAGTTAAGGAAGTTGTTATAACTGTTTTGAACCAGTAGGTTAGTTTCAAAAGTAATATTTATCTCAAGATTAGTATAGCTAAGAACTAAACAATCATCTGAGAAATTAATTGAATATTTTGGGCTTTTATAAATTCAGTACAAACTGACTTGGATCATATTTGTAATTGGGGAAATTTTCAAAGAACCAATTTTTATCACAAACCTTTATAGATACTCAATTCACCCCCAATATTGAGTAATATACTCCGAATAACATTATTACTCCCCCAATATACTTCTCTAACAATTATGCTTAACTCAAACTATCTCTCTTCTCTACCTACAAGCCTCTCCACAATTCTCCACAAAGGCATTTTTCCCCCTTGAATAGTTACACTTTCTCCCCCTTTGTCAAAACCCCCAAAGGGAGCACCTTCTTTGTCTACAATGGAGTAAGGAACACATTTCATCTCATTAGGGATAAACACATCATACCTAGGGGAGAGAGGGATCTCATAGCCACACTTTTTCATGTTCAAGGAGTCCACTGAACTCCCAATTCCAGTGGATGCCTCTCAAATGCTTCTTTGGGTAAGGCCTTTGTCAGAATGTCCACAAACTATATATCTGTAGGTATGTACTCCAAATTTACAATCCATTTCTCCACCTTCTCCTTGATAAAGTGATATTTGATCTCAATGCGCTTTGTTCTAGAGTGATGGACATGATTTTTTATAAGATTGGTAGCACTCAGAATATCACACTGGATTCTGATTGAAGTCTTCACTTCCACTCCAATATCATCAAGCTACTACTTCATCCACAATAATTGTGTGAATGGTTTAGTGGAAACAATATACTCATCTTCTGCAGTGATCAATGAAATGAAATCTTTCTTCTAGCATAGCTAAGAAATACAAAAACCTCCAAGAGAGAAAACTCCTCCTAACATTGTTTTTTTTTTCATCTTCTAATCTGTACAAATTTTCATATGAATATCCCAACAACTCTGGTTGATAATTTTCATTATACATCAAACCAATGTCCAAAATTCCATTGATATACAGAAGTATTAGTTTTTATGGAAATAATGTGGATTTCCATGGTATTTCATTGATATTGCGTTACATGGAATCTGGAAAAATCAAATTCTGGTCTCGTCATTGTTAGTTAATGTAAACTTCCAATAATATTCTTGTATTCTATGATATTAACTACCTTACCATCATCATCTTTTGATAATTTAATCCTGGTAGAAACATGATTCTTCGTGTCCTTGGAATTTTCTATTCAAAATCTTCTGAGAACATCCATGGAATATTTAGATTGAAAAATGAAAGTTCCATTCCTTCTTTGTATCACCTGTAAACCAAGGAAAAATGTCGGCTCACTAATCATTGACATTTCGAACTCACATTTAATGAATTCATAAAACTTTCTGTATTGAGCTTTATTTGATCCACAAAATATTATGTCATCAACATAAACTAGTATAGTCATTCATGGGTAACTATTGTTGTTAAAATAGATACTGTAATCAAATCCACCACACTAAAATCCAAGCTTCTTCAAATACTGATCAGGTCTCAAATACAAATCTCTTGGTGCTTGTTTCATCCCATATAGTTATTTATTTAACCAGAAAACTTTTTTTCATCTTCATGAATGAGAAAACCATATGGCCACTCAATATACACTTCTTCTTCCAGAAACCCGTTAAAAAATGTATATTCGATGTCCATCTAGAACACTATGAACTTTTGTTCCACTGCAATGGCCAAGAAAAATCTGATTGTCTCCAGTCATGCAATGGGTTCAAATTTTTTATCGACATCAACACCATCTATCTTGGATTAACCTTTGCATTCTAATCGTTGTTTGTTTCGAATCATTGTAGTATCTTCATTCATATTGTCTCAAAAATAACCATTTAGTCTCAATGAAATTCTTATCTATTGGCATTGATACATTATCCCACGTCTGAATCATATCAATCTGATCTAGATATCCATTCATAGATTGAACCCAGTTCTCATCACCATCATCATCGGAAAAACATTTTGGCTCTACCTAAGATAATAAGGATGCCTGCTGTAATGAATTATTCTTCTTGTTTGAATAGGCCTTGTATGATCACCAATGATATTATTCCTATCAATTTCTTCTCGAATTATTGGCTTCTTCATAGATACACACATCACATCTTCTTTCTCATCATCAGTATCTTCTTCTGAATTAGCATCTACCACTTCTTCTCCCCCTTTATTTATTACCTCCTCATCACATTCATTAGGAAACTGTCCATTGTATTGTGGAATATTATCTTCATTTTCCACTATAGTGAAATAATTTCTCTCAAATAATTTTCATTTCCTCTTACAAAATCATTTATATGATTTTCTTTTTCCTGAGTAGAAAAGGAATATCCCATCATCTCTATGTGACTCAAATTTCCTCTGTTTCTCTTTTTTGAGAATAAATCCCTTACTTCCAAAGATTCAAAAGTACTTTACTATTTTATTTTTCCATACCACATATCATAAGTAGTATTTCCTTCCTTCGAACACAACAGATCCCTATATGAAATGTAAACTAATTTCAAAACTTCTTCCTTCTAAAAGTTCACTATAGGGACTTTTTGAATAAGCATCATTCTTCCCATGTTGTTGATGATCTGATTTCTCCACTCAACCACTGAATTATATTGGGAATTTCTCACTGAAAGAACTTGACACCTTACCCAGTGTTTCATGAGATAGTCTTCCACCTGACTGTTTTTTAATTTCATACCATTATTAGTACGAGACATCAAAATTATTTGTACAATCATGATTTCATATTCCCTATGATACTATTTTATGAAACTAAACACATAATACATCTGGGAAATGATAAATACCCATGAAATTATGCTAAATAAATTAATGAAAATAATTTAATACCTCTTCCCATCAATTTCTCTTTGTGAGATAGGTCCCAAAACATCAACATTCACTAATTTGATCACTCTTGTTGACTTCAGTTCCTTTTCCTTGTATGTATTTATGATGATTTTCACTTATTGTCATGCATTACATTTATGAGTAAAATTATGTGATTTCTTATGGAGATCTATATCTACATTACACTTTACTAGATCTTCCACAAATGGTTGATATAGATTCCAAGGTCGTTTATGCCACAACTTGTTTTCTTTATCTCTGGATAAAGAGCACATGTCTTCTTCCCCACTAACAAGGTATAGATACCCATTTTTTATTTTCCATTGTCGAACTACTACAACATCTCTTCCCATTAAAATAAACATCTTCTTAGAAAATCTTATATAATTCCTTGAGTCACATAGTGGACTAACACTAAGTATGTTGTGACTAAGGCCTTATACTACTAAGACATCATCACGTCTAATTTCATTCTCCCCAAACCTAGCCATTCCACATGAAATTATTTTCAGGCCATCATCATCTAAAATCTTGAAAACTCTTTATTATTCATATTTTATGCCTATAACAATATTCTTATTGTCTTTAATATGGGATGTGAAACCGTTTTCAATGATATATACACTAGAATGGTATGATTCTTTAAGGGAAATTTCTTCAACAACTACCTTCTTGGATTTCTTCATCATGATCCGTTTTTGTCTTTATACATGATATATATTCTTAATATTGATATTCCTTTGATTATGATGGACTGGCCTCATCCTGAAGCACTGCAAATTAATTTTGAGTTTTATGTTCACCTGTTGATTTGTTCACTTTCTGCTTGTGAGAACTTTGATTCTGCTTTGGCACGTTCCTTTACATGGTTTATGTACAATATATAGCCATGTTCCCAAATCCTCCACCCCAAATAAAATTTCCCTAAAATAATATTTAATAACAATGTGCTATATTTAGATGCCACTATTTTTGTTGTTCCCTTCAATATCTCTTGTCTATGGAACATCAATTTTGCTAATTTCCTATCCTTCTACAGAAATAACACTGGATGTAGGATGTATCCCAGCATGTCACATCTACACTTATAATTTAAACTTGGGTTATCTGAATCTATTTATTTTTCTTGGTACCCAAATAAATTATCAATTTTGGAGATGATGCTTGTTGTTGAACTTCAAATTTCACAATTTTCTCTTTTTAGTCGAGCCCCAGATCAACCTTTAAATCTTAACATGATTTTTTATTCTTTTCTTTATGGAAACTATGCTCCAATTTTATCCTTTTTTTCTTCTAAATGATTGTTTTAACTAGTATCATACCAGGAGTCAAGATCTTTTCTTAATCCATTAATTTTTACCAAAGGACCAAAAAATTCTTCCTCAAGTTCTTCAATACACGTGATTTGATCATTCATTATTTTATTTAAGACTTTTATCTCCCTTTTTTGTTCTTAAAACTTACGTTTACGTTAATAAATATTTTCTGATCTCTCTATCCTGGAAGACTTATGTTTTACAATTTCATTTAATAGATAATATTTCTATTCTTCCTATTTTTACATATAGATTTTTGAATCATGAACCACTTTGTTGGCTATATTCATTTTTCCTCTCCAAATGACTTTTTCCTCAAGGGAAACTCCTTATTCAGACTCCATATTGACTCTTCATTCAATTTGATGTTCTTCTTTATCAATTACAGTTTATTCATTTTTAGTGTACTACTGAAAATAGCCACCATAGAATTTTCTCCAAAATCTTTGATGTTCTCCACCTCTTCAACTTATTCATCATCATATTCATATGAACTATCACAATCTTGTGAAAGAATTATTTTTTTCATAACAAAGATTATCTTGAACTTTTTATTGCCTTTTACATAGGCTTAAAACATCTTATTGGGAATTTCAACATCATCCTCATCAGTTTATTAGAACATTGTGGGGGAATCTTGGTGTAATATGACCAACCTATCCACATATAAAGCACAAATGTGGAAGTTTCCCTTTAAAATTTCTTTTTCCTCTTTTTATATTTGATAAAATAATTGATATCACCTCATCCATACCTTCTTCTTATTAATAATCTTTAATGGTAAGATTCTTCATGGTCTTTAATGAAACATCTTTAGATTTACCCATTTCTACATCATTATTATAATAATTTATCATTTAACATGCTTCTAGGGTACTAAACATGTAAACTATTTTTATCTTGTTTAGATATTTATCATCCAATACTGAAAAATTCGAATTAAACTTGGGAGAATGTTTCATCGCGGTATGCTTCATAATATTTATGTCTTAATAAACTCTCATGTCTTCCAATACAATATTTAACCTATCAAATAATTCATCAAAAGACTCATTTGGGTGCATTCATATATCTTCTTTCTTGTCCCAATGAACTTTCATATTTTTCTCTCTAAACATTGAATCTCATTCATATATATTAAATATATTTTCCCACATGACATGTGATGTTTTTCATGGAATCACCTTTATATAGATATCATTAGATATGAATCCCCCAAAGCAATAGATTCCCATGGAATCAACATCCAAATCCCTTCTATCATCATATGATAAAGAACTTTCATGTATTTATGTTGATATACAATGCATTGCTTCTATAAATACGTCCATTCCCATAGATCAGAAGTAGTATTGCATCTAATTCTTCTATATTTGGAAATTATTCTGGTTGATGATCATAATCCCTTTGATATTGATGACCTCCATTGATAGATAAACATTAATATTATAATTTCTGAGTTATAAAAATTGTTAGGTCCACTAGGCCAGATACCCTGAGAGGATGGGGTGAATCATGGTATAAAAGATTAAAAAAAAATCCACTTTTGATCTTGTTTCATTATTAAACAAAACTCTCTTCTCTCTACCTCGCATTGCAGAGTATAAAAATATATTAAAGTTTGCACATGACACACAAATTTTAAAGGGTTCACCCTCACTAGGCTACGTCCAAGGTACATACAGCGGTGATGTTCTAATGTACCAAATCCACTATAAGTGTATTTTTGTTTACAAAGAATGGGGTGACCTTACTGTCCGTCCTAGTTCACAATGAGTCCACTACTGAAAAGATGACCTTTACCCACGATTCAAAATCGTAGGTATAGCCCCCAAAACCATGGGTATAACCTATACCCACGTTTTGGGAACCGTGGGGCTGAGTGGCATCGGTATAGGTCTGAAACCTATCCCCACGGTTTGTAAAACGTTTGGGTAAATATTTATTTCCATGCTGTCAATGCCATATTTTTTGATGTCATGCTGTCAAAGCCCTATTCCCACATTTTGAAAATCGTGGGTTGAAATTTTACAAAAAAATGTTGCACCCAGAATAGAACCCGCAACCTGCATCTCCAATTAAATGCACCCCACCACTAACGCTACGCTGTTTCTTTTAATATATGTCTACATTTCATTTAAATAATAATGAATGACCGTATTAAAAGAAAAGGAAACCGGAAGTTTTCAATCCCACGCGTCATGGTGCACTTCACAAAGGGACCAACCGAGATATCCATATTATTGGTTATATATACATACATCTATGTATATATATTAATATAAATCGTGTTTCGAAAAATGATGTAGACTGAAAGATTCGAACACATGCCTCATAACGAACCTCAAGGTCGTGCCTCACTAAGGGGTCAACCGGTCTATCGATTTTATTTGTAATAAATACATACATTTATGTATATATATTAATATGATCCAAGTTTCAAAAAATGTTAACGACGGAAATTAAACACGTGACCTAATGGCGCTGTGAAGAATATTTTACCAACTAAAATAATTTTTTTTGATAATATATATTTATATTTATGTAAATATATTAATCTAAATAGTGAATAAATGTGGTTTTGAAAAATCATGGGTATGAGCGGCCTATCCCCACAGTTTTCCAAAACCGTGGGTATAAGTTCACATACTATGCCTATACCCACAGTTTTTTTGCAAAACTGTGGGTATAGCCTCATTTTCCAGTAGTGGTCACAATTTAAAATCACACTACTCTCTCAATAAAATTTTGTTCGCTGCTTATTTAAAATATCCACTTATACTTTATAGGATTTTAGGTTTCTTCATTATCTCTATTGAATAAATTCTCCACTATATGTATATTCTCTTTTGATATCCCAATTTCATCCACTGATAAATACCACTTTACCATAGATGTAACTAGAAACTCCAAATCTTTTTCACAAACCTTATTGCATCTTGCATGCAACAGTAATGCATTTCCCATAAGATCATACTTTTGATGTGAAACACCCATTGGGCACAACATAAATCTTACACGCAACTCAAATCTTAAATGCAACTTTCTTAGCTTGCAAGAAACACCAAATCATTCATGCAACTACCTTTTAATGAAATTATTACACAATATACAGCTCGGATTCTCTTTATGTCTTACACATCTTTGAATGAGGGGCATCATTGCTAATTTATAGGTGTTGTGGACCTCTACAAGGAAGATTCTTCATTTTTCACAATATTCCCTCTTTGTACATAAAACCCAATTTGACGTCGCATTGGGCGCACAAGATTCTTTTGTGCAACCTCATATTTTTAGAACATCTCAAAATAATTCATGCACATCATTCCTATTCCATTTCTGTAACGCCCCGACCCCAGTTACCCAGATTCGGTGCATTATTACATAACATTGGCATGATCACAAGAAAGATCAAATCTCGAAAGACCGATTAGTTTAGTAGCCTTGGAAACACTAGATATATTCATAAACTTTTACATTAAATCATAAAAATGAAAACTACAACATCATAGTCTCCATAGTCCACACTTTTATCCCCTCATACTATCATTACAGGTTATTCATAATTTACTTCTTCACATCCTGGGAAAAATAAAACATAGAAAAGGGGTGAGCTCAAATTCCCAGTAAAGATAACAATATAGCGGAAACTTTCATAAATAATAATAAACATTTAAGGCAATGTATAACTAAAACAAAAGCCTTTTAAACATGAACTTAAACATAGTATGGAAAAAATAAAATGAAATAATTCCATTTACTTATTCACATGGATATTCTACTAATCGAATAATCACATGCATTATCAATAACCACTTTCATAATGATGGAATGCATAATGCCAGACTATCATAACCACATAGCCAAGGCCTCGTGCAAAGACTACAAATAAGATTTTTCCAAGTCCTTGTTCCAAGACAATAGTTTGTCTCATGAGACCTACCGATGCATCGAGGATCTATAGCGGGCTCTACCCATCACATATTATGTCCAATGCATTCCCATATAAAAAGGTTTAAACATAACATAAACATTCATATTAAAACTAGCAGACGAAATGTAAATACTTCATCCATAAACCACGAATGGTATAAAAATAACACATCCACAGTCAAACATATCACAAAACCTTCAATAAAATATAGAAGTTTTGTATCATAATAAATAAACTTCAAATAAGCTTAAAATCCATCAAAGGATGTTGACATAGATGAAATCAAAACTCTATTTATAGAAAAAATATTTTTCTATTTTGAAATCATTTAAGAGTCATATATCTATAAAATAAAACATTTTCATTGAAAATATTCTTATAATCTAGTAAAGAAAGCTTCGACGATTTAACAATGGTGGAAAATAGTCGCACCTGCCGTATAAGTTAAAAAAAACATTCTTACCTTAATTCTGTCGAAAAGGTTAAAAAGGACCTTGTATGGAAAACAACGGAAAGATTCCTTTATAAACCACTTATAAAATTCAACAAGGGTATAAATGACTTAAACCCATATTCTAGTAAATAGTAAAAAATTCTTTTGAAATACATTTTTAAGAAACATGGATATGGATGATAAAGAGATCCCAGTAGATTATTACGTATAAACAACCTCGGATAATGAAGAGATTGCGAAATAATCCCTTACCTTGTAATTTTACTTGGTTGAGGGTAGGTTAACCTCCTGTATAATGGTGAAATAATTTTTATTAAATTATACAATAATCTTATACATTAATATGATATCATATATGATCTTTTAACATTGATTTGTTAATAATATCTTAGTATTATCGTTGTTTCGGGTGTTAACTTACTCATTTTCTTTTACATGTTTTGTTATGTAAGCCGTGTTTGTCATGGATAGGTTGTATCTTATTAATATCCAGAATATATCAAGTCCTTATATACTATTATTAATCATCAAATGATAATTACACTTGAATGGATACGATGGGGAATGAATCTCATCGCGTTCGTGGAGACGGTAGTCCGTACGTACATACGAGTGACAATATAATTATTTTGATTTTAAAATAATAAATAATTGGATGGTATATCATATATAAAAAATAATTATCATGTTATATTTATTATTTACATGAATTAGACATCATTATTATACCCATCCAAATAATAATTTATTTAATAACAATTACACCACGATGTGGAGACGGTAAGCCGTACGTACGCATGTATGGTGACATGTCATTCAATGGATGGATAGAATACTGAATATGGTTGTACCATATTTATAATAATATTACATTATATAGGAGATAATGGATTCATTATTTTAGAATGGTAATAATAAAGAAAGAAGAAGTTGAAGAAGAAATGAATTTGAAAAAGGGTGGTGAAAACATTACCTCTTCTTCGGGTTCTTCCTTTGGATTTAATAAAAAGGGATCATTAGGTAGGATTTCTGATCAAACTAATGCCTCTAGGTTGTATTAAGGGAAGTTAAGAGAGTATTTGGGTAGGGGTTGGCCGAACCAAAAAGGATTTGATGGTGTGAATTAATGATAATGGGGAGTTCCCTTTTATAAGAGGTGTGAGGGGCACCTTTGGAAAAGCTAGAAATATTGTTTTATAATAAATTCATTTTCCATTTATAATTGCTCCAAAATGGATTATTTAATGGTTAAGGTGCGGATGGGTTGAAAACCACTCAACCAATAGAATTTAGAAAGGTTTGGGTCATTATATTAACCTTATCGTTTAGTTTTAACTCTTAGTTGATTAGTTTGACACTTACCATGTCACTTTGTATTTTTATGTTATATAGTTAATAAACTTACAATATACCTCCAAAAGACACCCAAGTGGTCCATTAATGATAAAAATATCATTATTTATGTCTCTTGGATGAACCGTAGATTTTTAGGATTTGAATATCAATTAATAATATAATATGTTTTTTAAAAACACTTTTATGTCAATTTTGACACTATTTGGAAAATTGATTTTTTTGATAATTGTAACAGAATGATTACTTAGAAAAAAGTTAATAAAGTAATTCCTAACATGTCATATTAACCTAGAAAATTAGTTTAATTCAACGAAAGTCTCATTTTATATTTATTTGGGTATTTATAATAACAATTATTTTAATTTTTCACTATTATGGTAATTACTACATCATCATTGTGTCATAAATAAATTAAATTATGTATTGTCTAAAAATTATAAATAAAATATGATTATGTAGGAAATCGCTTTATCTTTCTAATGAATATTTACAATCGAATTTAACTTATGTATAACCCTATATTAAAAATTTTTTAGTAAATAATATTTGATTTTAACTCTTTTAACTTGTCTTTGAATTAAATAATAATAAATGTCCTAATCTAATCCATGTGGACCTAAATGATAATATTTTATTCCTAAGGTTGTTTATGGTCGATATAAACTTGTAAAATAGAATTAGGACATGTGTTAGGGTAATATTAATATCATTTATACCCTTAATTACCCTATTTACTTTTAACCGTGGTAAATAAAAGTAAAAAGTTACTATTCACCAAAAATTATTTTCATCTCATTGAACCACATTTTACTCCTTAATATTAACTGTGTCTCTCAGATTTTTAAAATTTCACTCACAGAAGCGGTAAAATTATGTTTTATGAAAAATCGTGTTTTTTAACTACCACTTAGTGGTTTCACTATTAATCAAAAAATGATGTTTTTCAGAAAAATACCAAAAATCCACTCTAGGCAAATTTTGATATTCCGAATCCAAAAATGAACTCCATTTTGAAAAATAAAATTTATAAATTTCAAAAATTGGGTATTACTATTCATAATGGCTAGTTTGATTGGTTGTGGTGTGTTAGAACTCGATGTTGCGTACAACACACGCTATTGCATTATTCAAAGTGAAGTGTACCATAGAAGATTGGGGTGTCACATTCTCCCCTCCTTCAAATAATTTCGTCCTCAAAATTTCTAGAATACTACCACATGAAAAGACTCGGGTGGTTCTTCATCATAATTTCCTCGGGTTCCCACGTTGCCTCTTCCATCTTATGGTTTCTTCACAAGACTTTTACCAGACGAGTCACCCGGTTTCTCAGTACTTGTTCTCTCGTATCAAAAATCTTGATGGGCTCTTCGCAATAAGACAGATCGGGTTCCAGTTCTAATTCCTAATATGTGAGTACATGCATTGGGTCAGGCATGTATTTCCTCAACATAGATAGATGGAACACATCATGAACTTTGGAGAGATTTGGAAACATTTCCAAACGGTAAGTTATAGCCCCAATTCGTTCTAGAATTTTGAAAGGTCCGATGTACCTGGGACTCAATTTACCTTTCTTACCAAAACGTATGACTCCCTTCCATGGAGATACCTTCCGGAAAATATGATCACCAACTTGAAATTCCAAATCCTTCCTTTGATTATCGTCATAGCTCTTCTACCTACTTTGAGCTGCTTTGATATGGTTTTGGATTACCTTCACCTTCTCCATCGTTCCTCCACTAGTTCTGGGCCTACAAGTTTTCTTTCACCAACGTCATCCCAACAGGTTGGTGTGCGACATCTCTTTCCGTATAACTCTTTATATGGTGCCATATGAGACCTCGAATGGAAGCTATTGTTATAGGAAAATTCTACCAGAGGTAAATATTGATCCCACATACCCTGAAAGTCAAGTGAGCAGGATCTCAACATGTCTTATAAGGTTTGAATAGTTCGTTCTGATTGTCCATCTATTTGAGGGTGGTAGGCAGTGCTCAAATGAAGTTCAGTATCCACGGCTTTCTTAATATTTTTCTAAAATCTTTAAGTAAAACGGGGATCAGGATCAGAAATAATCGATAGGGGTACTCCATGAAGGCTCACAACTTCATTAATATATAGTCTTGCTAGACGTTTTAGTGGTAGATCTTCTCTTATAGCAAGAAAATAAGCTGACTTGGTAAGACGGTCAACAATAACCCATATTTCATTGTTCCTTCTAGGAGACTTTGGTAGCCCCATGACAAATTCCATCGTAATATTGTCCCATTTTCACTCTGGTATGGGAAGAGGTTGCATGACTCTTCCAGGTTTTTGCCTTCCATCTTTCACTTGTTGAAAAACCATACATCTTGACACAAAATCGTCCATATCCCTCTTCATGTTGTCCCACCAAAAATGTTACTTCAAATCTATATACATTTTGGTGCTCCCAGGGTGTATAGAGAAATTGGAACTATGACAATCATCCAAAAATTCCCTTTTAAGATCAGGTATATCAGGAACACAAAGTCTCTTCCCAAATTTCAAAATTCCATTTTCATACATAAAGTATCTCAATATCCCATCATTCACATCTTTAATATTCTATTAAAATTCTTCATCATCGGTCTGAGAACTCTTAATCCTTTCTCGTAAATTTTGTTTGGCAACCATTTGAAAAAGCATTGATTTTTCACCTTCCCTGGTTATTCCCATGTCCATCTTCACTACATCCATGAAAATTGGATCCCTTTAAATTATCATATTGTTCAAAACTCCATGATCTTTTCCGCTCAAAGCATCTGCCACCTTGTATGCCTTCCCTGGGTGGTAGTGTATCGTGCAATCATAATCCCTGAGTAATTCAAGCCATCTCCTTTGCCTCATGTTGAGTTCTTTTTGTGAGAAAATATACTTCAAACTCTTATGATCAGTATAAATCTCACATTTTTACCATAGAGGTAGCGCCTCCATATCATCAAAGAAAAGATCAGAGTTTCTAACTCGAGATCATGAGTAGGATAGTTTTTTTCATGAATTTTCAACTTCCGTGATGCATAGGCAATAACCCTATCATTCTGTATAAGGACACAACCAAGTCCTTTCTTCGATGAATCACTATAAATAACAAACCCATCATTCCCCGATGGTAGAGTCAATATAGGATCATTGACGAATCTTCTATTCATTTCTTCGAAAAATTATTCACACTCTTTTTTCCTAACATATTTAACCTCTTTTCGTGTGAGCTTCATTAATGGGTTAGCCAATCGGGCAAAATTCTGGACAAAACGTCTATAATAACATGCCAAACCAATAAAACTGTGTACCTCAGTTATACTCATAGGTGCTGGCCATTCTTGGATTGCCTTGGTCTTAGAAGGATCAACCGAGATTCCATCTTTAGAGATAATATGTCCAAGAAAAGAAATCTCCTGAAGCCAGAATTCACACTTTCTAAACTTCCCATATAATTCATGTCTTCTCAGAGTCGTCAGGATAATGCACAAGTGATTTTCATGATCTTAGTATCTTTTGGAGTATACCAAGATATCATCAATAAATACTTCCAAAAATTCATCGAGATATTCCTTTAAAACTCTATTCATCAGATCCATGAATACAGAGGGTGAATTAGTCAATCCAAAAGGCATTACTGTAAACTCGTAATGCCCGTACCTAGTTCGAAATGTTGTCTTCAGAATGTCTTCCTTCTTCACACACAACTGATGGTATCCAAATCGAAGATCAATCTTTGAAAAGTATTGAGCTCCATGTAGTTGGTAAAATAAATCATCAATGCGAGGTAGGGGATACTTTTTCTTTATGGTTATATCATTGATCTCCCTGTAGTCTATACATAACCTCATAGATCCATATTTCTTTTTAACAAAAAGAATAGGGGCTCCCCATGGAGAAATATGGGAAAATAAATCCCTTATTACTCAATTCCTCTAGTTGTTTATTTAATTCAACTAATTCTATAGTGGCCATTCTATAAGGGGTCTTCGATATAGGCCTTGATCCAGGAATTAAATAAATGGAAAATTCAACTTCTCGTTCTTGAGGATGTCCAGTTACATCTTCTATAAACACATCTACATATTCTATCACAATAGGTACATCCTTTATTTGAACATTCCTTTCCTCACCCACAGCCATTTCATTCTCTTCCTCCCCAATAATTGAATTTAGTTGAGCTACTAGGGGTGGATCTATATAAGAATTAGGTGGTGATGATTCTTCTCTAAAGCTAAGGTGTTTTTTATCATCATCATCAAAAATTGTAACCTCCTTCTTCTTACAATAAATCTTCTCATCATGGTCCGAAATCCAGTCCATACCGAGGATTATATCAAACTCATTCATAGGAATGACGATGATATTTGAAGATAGATAACATTTATGTGCTCTAATGGGGAATGATTCACAAAACATTGTTGCAATGATACTTCCTTTATGAGTTTTAACTAACAACTCCCTTGTTAAATAAAATTGGAAATATCTAATTTTATTAGCAAACTGGGAAGATATGAAACAATGAGATGATCCGGAATCAAATAATTCATTTTCTAAACTTGAGGAAACCATTAAATTACCTGCCACTACGTCTTTCGGAGCTTCTACCTCACCAGTAGTGGTAGCATAAGCTTGGCCTTGATCCCTTGGCCTTTTTTGAGGTAAGTTTCCCTGACGCTTAGGAAATTCACTTTCATAATGTCCCATCTCCCTTCAATTGTAGCATTGGACATCGGTAGCTTCCTTCTTCCCCTTGCAATCATGAGCTTGGTGGCCTTTTTCACCACAATTGTAACAGACTCTCGTTCCTTTTAAGCAAGTACCGAGGTGTTTCTTCCCAAATTTACTTAAGGATGGATATTAAAATTTTCCCTTCTTCCCTTTATTTCCATTCCTATATTGATCAGTAGATATCTTCTTCTCTTTCTTTTCTTTAGAGTCATATGACTTAGAGAATTCTTTCTCTGTCTTGATAGCACATGAGACTATGTCTTCGTACGACTAGAAGGATTGTGAGACTAATGCTCAATGGAGAAATGGTTTTAACCCGTCAAAGAAATGATCAATATTACTTCTTGGGTTACGTATATAATCTTCATCATACCTTTCTAACCTTGTAAAGTTAGCCTCATACTTTGCAAAATTATCATCCTCCATTTGTCTCAGACTCAGAAATTTCCTTTCCATATCTGGTCGATGGTCACGAGGAAAGTATTTTTCTAAAAACAGATCTTTGAACTCCCTCCATTACATATTTGATACTTCAATATCTTCCTTCGTGTTTTGAATCAATGACCACCATTGATCAGCATCTCCAGTGAGGCGGTAAACTACCATGATAACTTTTTCCTTTTCACTACCTCCCAAAGCCTGAAATATTTTCTCTAGGGAACTTATCCATTGATCAGATACTAATGGATTTGTACTCCCATTAAATGTTGGTGGTTTCTGCCTCATGAAGCGATCTAACATTGATCCTCCATGCTGTGGATCAGGGTGCTCCATTCGGGTAAGGTTATTATTCATAACCTAAGTGAGTTGTCCCAGTATGGTGATTAGTTGATCAGCACCAGTTGCATCACCAACTTCACTACAATTATCTTGAGCAGGAGGGAAATCCCTACATGGAGTACCTACATTGATACGGTTTATATTTCTTCCACTAGGCACCATTTGTAAACAATGGCATAATCTAGATCAGTTTATGAATCAAAATACATAATTCCATACTTATAAAACAGTTAACATAAATTGAACTATTTATCGATATAATCCATAATCATAAATATGTTTTCTTTGAGGAATTATATACTCATAAACCATTCATAATGATTTGTAAAGAAAATGAGAGTTATCCTAAGCATATCCCCCTCGAGTGTCGTAACCAAGAGTGCAGCAAGGCCCGTTGTCCTGCACCAGTTCCCGTTCAAGTCTAGCACAAAGTGGTGTTTTCGGGTTTTACCCCTAGGTACATCTGTGCCAGAGCCGCCACTACCTGATCATATCCAGACAAGGATGTATTGCTCGGAAAACTCACAAAATCTCTACAATACCAAAATTCTAGGATGTTCTTCTATACTAATCTTCAAAGTCTATCTTAAATCTATGTGCTCTAATCAGAGTTTATCTAAATCTAGCTTCCAAGTTTTGTACTAAACTTCTTTTGATACCAACTATAACGCCCTGACCCTAGTTACCCAGTCTCAGTGCATTATTACATAACATTGGCATGATCACAAGAAAGATCAAATCTCGAAAGACCGATTAGTTTAGTAGCCTTGGAAACAGTAGATATATTCATAAAGTTTTACATTACATCATAAAAATGAAAAGTACAACAACATAGTCTCCATAGTCCAAACACTTATCCCATCATACTATCCATGCAGGTTATTCATAATTTACTTCTTCACATCTTGGGAAAAATAAAACATAGGAAAGGGGTGAGCTCAAATGCCCAGTAAGAATAACAATATAGCGGAAACATTCATAAATAATAATAAACATTTAAGCCAATGTATAAATAAAAAAAGCCTTCTAAACATGAACTTCAACATAGTATGGAAAAAATAAAATAAAATAATGTCATTTAATTATTCACGTGGATATTATACTAAATGAATAATCACATGAAATATCAATAACCACTTTCATAATGGTGGATTTCATAATTCCAGACTATCATAACCACATAGCCAAGGCCTCGTGCCAAGACTACAAATAATATTTTTCCAAGGCCTTGTCCCAATACACTATTTTTTCTCATGAGACCTACCGATGAATCGAAGAGCTATAGCGGGCTCCACCCATCACGTATTAAGTCCAATGCATTCCCATATGAAAAGGTTTAAACATAACATAAACATTCGTATTAAAACTAGAATACGAAATGTAAATACTTCATCCATAAACCACGAATGGTATAAAAATAACACATCCACAGTCAAACATATCACAAAACCTTCAATACAATATAGAAGTTATGTATCGTAATAAATCATGTTCAAATAAGCTTAAAATCTATCAAAGGATGTTGACATAGACGAAATCAAAAATATTTTTAGAGAATAATATCTTTCTATTTTGAAATCATTTATGAGTCATATATATATAAAATAAAACATTTTCATTGAAAATATTCTTATAAGATTGTAAGGGAAGCTTTTAAGATTTTATAATGGCGGAAAATTGCCGCACCCGCCGTATAAGTTAAAAAAACATTCATACCTTAATTCTGTTAAAAAGGTTAAAAAGGACCTTGTATAGAAAATGACAGAAAGATTCCTTTATAAACCACTTATAAAAGTCAACAAGGGTATAAATGACTTTAACACATATTCTAGTAAATATTAAAAAAAATGTTTTTGTAATACATTTTTAAGAAACATGGATGTGGATAATACAGAAATCCCAGTAGATTATTACGTACAAACAACCTCGGATAATGAAGAGATTGTGAAATAAACCCTTACCTTGTACTTTTCCTTGGTTGAGGGTAGGTTAACCTCCTATATAATGTTGAAATAATTGTTATTAAATTATAAAAGAATTATATACATTAATATGATATCATATATGATCTTTTAATATTGATTTGTCAATAATATCTAAGTATTATCGTTGTTTTGGGTGTTAACTTAATTGTTTTCTTTTATAAGTATTATTATGTAAGCCGTGTTTTTCATGGATAGGTTGTATCTTATTCATATCCAAAATGATATCAAGTCCTTAGATACTATTATTAGTCATGAAATGAGAATTATACATGAATAAATACGATGGGGAATTAATCTCATCGCGTTCGTGGAGATGGTAGTCCGTACGTACGCATGAACGACAATATCATTCTTTTGAAATTAAAATAATATATAATTGGATAGTATATCATATATACAGAATCATTATCATGTTATATTTATTATTTACATTAATTATACATCATTATTATACCCATCCAAATAATAATTTATTTAATAACAATTACACCACGATGTGGAGACGGTAAGCCGTACGTACGCACGTATGGTGACATGTCATTCAAAAGATGGATAGAATACTGAATATGGTTGTACCATATTTATAATAATATTATAGTATATAGGAGATACTAGATTCATTATTTTATAATGGGAATAACAAAGAAAGAAGAAGTTGAAGAAGAAATGAATTTGAAAAAGGGTGGTGAAAACATTACCTCTTCTTCGGATTCTTCCTATTGATTTGATCAAAAGGGCTTCTTATGTTGGCTTTCTGATCAAACTAAGGCCTCTATGTTTTATTGAGGAATGTTGAGAGAATATTTGGTCAGAGGTTGGCCGAAAAAAAAGGCTTTGAAGGTGTGAATTAATGAGAAGTCGGAGTGCCCTTTTATAAGAGGGGTGAGGGGCACCTTTGGAAAAGCTGGAAATATTATTTTATAATAAATTAATATTCGGTTTCTAATTGCTCCAAAGTGGGTTATTTAAAGGTTAAGGTGGGGATGGGTCTAAAACCACTCAACCATTATAATTTAGACAAGTTTGGGTCATTATATTAACCATATCTTTTAGTTTTAACTCTTAGTTAATTAGTTTGACACTTACCATGTCACGTTGTATTTTTATATTATATATTTAATAAAATTACTATATAACTCCAAGAGACCCCCAAGTGGTACATTAATGATACACCTATCTTTATTTAAGTCTCTTGGACGAACCTTAGATTTTTAGGAATTGAATATCAATTAGTAATATAATATTTGTATTAAAAACTCTTTTATGTCAATTTTGACACTATTTGGAAAATTAATTTTTGTGAAACTCATAACAGAATAATTACTTCGAAAAAAGTTTATTAAATCATTCCTAACAAGTCATATTAACCTATAAAATTAGTGTAATTCATAAAAAGTCTCAAATTATATTTATTTGGGTATTTATAATATCAATTATTTTAATTTTTCACTATTATGGTAATTACTGCATCATTATTGTGTCATAAATAAATTAAATTATTTATAGTCTAAAAATTATAAATTAAATATCATTATGTAGGAAATAGTTTTAGATTTCTAATTAATATTTAAAATCTAATTTTCCTTATGTATAACCCTATATTAAAAATGTTTTAGTAAATAAACTTTGATTTTAACTCTTTTAACTCTTCTTTGAATTAAATGATAATAAATGTCCTAATCTAATCCAAGTGGACCTAAATGTTAATATTGTATTCCTAAGGTTTTTTTTGGTCGATATACACTTTTCCAAAAGAATTAGGACATGTTTTAGGGTAATATTAATATCATTTTACCCTTAATTACCCTATTTACTTTTAACCGTGGTAAATAAAATTAAAAAGTTACTATTCACCAAAAATTATTTTCATCTTATTGAACCACATTTTACTCTTTGATATTACCGTGTCTCTTGGATTTTCAAAATTCCACTCACAGAAGCGGTAAAATTAAGCTTTATGAAAAATTCTGTTTTTTAACTACCACTTAGTGGTTTCACTATTCATCAAAAATTGATGTTTTTCAGAAAAATACCAAAAATTCACCCTAGGCTAATTTCGATATTCGAAATCCAAAAATGAATTACATTTTGAAAAATAAAATTCATAAATTTGAAAAAGTGGGTATTACTATTCATAACAGATAGTCTGATTGGTTGTGGTGTGTTAGAACTCGATGTCGCGTACAACACACGCTATTGCATTATTCAAAGAGAAACGTATCGTAGAAGCATGGGGTGTTACAATTTCATGATGTTTTTATCCTAAAATGTTCCTTGCATGCATGTTTCCAATTCTCTTTTAATCTTGCGCACAACATCCTTTACAAAAAAAAAATTCTCCATATTCTGATTTTTCCACCTCCAGATTGACCATTACATTTTCATGGTTTTTTGTAAACATAGTTTGTCAAAAATATCTCTAGAACACCAAAAATGACCATGGAAACCCTCTTTGTCAACAAGAAAATTTGATTCATCAACAAATACAATCACATCAAAAATCCTTAAATGTTACCTTAAGGTATTTCTTCACAATAGTTAATAATGGTAACATGGTCATTAATTTTTGAAATAACGAATGAGAAAATGATAATATTAATGTTTTCAGTATAAATGGTAACATGTTCATTTATTTGTGAAGTAAATAATGGGAACATGATCATTATAATGTGTAAGGTATGAATGGAAACATGGTCATTTAGTTGAGAATAAAATAATGTGAACATGGTCGTTCTATTATGTAATGTTTAAATGGTAACATGGTATTTCAATTATGAATTAAATTATTGTACTAATAGAATTGTAATCTATGGTGTCATGAAGACGTACATTAAGATCAGTAATGAGATAATATATGTCGGTAGGTATAGGTGTGTACAGAAACTGGGGGGCTTTGTGGATGAATAACGATTACTTGATAAAGTGACAACTATTTACTTATGCATTGTAATTTTTTCTTGGTATAACTAAATACACTTCATATCAACCAAATATTATTTTAGACTACATTGGTGATGGAAAAATATGCTTTACACACACCCTATGTAGGATCCCGGATCGATACCTAAATAAACATTGCATTTTCTAGAAAAGTTAAGGGAAAAGGACATATGTTGGATAAATGATATGAGATGGACTGTGGATTAGGGACAAAGACATGATTTGGGAAACTCATTATTGATCTATCAATGTCTTTGTATTGGATTTAATTTTAGACACTTGGAGCATACTTTAGCACCGCATAGCTATTCTTCATTTTTGATATTTTATTTCTAGTTTTTGGCCATATTCTGATACTGGTACAGTTATGACCATGTTATATTATTTGATTGTTCAATTTATTATTGTTTAATTATTTATTATGGTGTTTTAATCAGTTACGAAGAGTTTAATGTCTCTCAATGACTTATATTAGAACCTCTATTCTAGTCATATTCCTCTCACTTATGGGGAGGTGGGCCTAAGGTCATGTTACCAACCAACAAGGGGTATCGGTTTGTGGAACTTGGGACAGGACATTGCAAAGTTGTAACATTGGAGTTTTATTTTCATTTTATTATTACATACTATTTGGTAATGGTATACATGAGACTATGAATAGTTTTAAATTGGTTATGATCTCATGAAAGGGAGTAGCTAACCCATGTATGGGGGAGAACCCAGGTTCCCAAGGCAGGTTTTTTATTTCTATTTACTATTACATTTACATATTATTTCACCTTGGTGGCACATTTATGGTGTGATGTGGTTATTATTTATGAGATTTATTTATATTCTACTCATGGCACGGTATGGAATGATATTTGAGTTTCATGAATCATTATAAGCACTCAAGATTATTTTTTGACATGCATACTTTTTACTTATGCAAGGGAAAACATGTTATGGTAAAACTGTTGAACATGAACTTCTGTTCCTTGATTTTGAAATTTAAATGAAAAGTGTCCCTAATGTAAAATTGATAATTTTAAATTGAATTAATATGGGATTAATTTGTATTTTAAATGAGAAACTAAAATGATGAGAATGAGATTCCATTTGTGAACTATGGCCTAGGTGTTAGATGTTTAAGGGTAGTTATAGTGCCTCAATATTGACTGTGTGGTGTGTTTTGTGGAAAAGTCCTTTTTTTTGTTTTTTTCCTATAAAGGAAATGTTTTAATGTTTTGAATTTTTTTTAAAGTTCATGTTATTAATTATAGAGATATACCTATAAGAGGATTCTTGGAGAGAGAATGGAAGTAGGTCATGGATGGGGATGCTCCAACATTATTTGGGCACGTAGCACTAGTAGTGTTAGGTAAGGAAAAATGAGAGAAGTTTCAAGGGAATAATTACCAGTTCATAAAATTCATTGGAAGATACCTAGGGTGGGTTTTGAATAGTTTTTCTGGTCTAATGAGGGAGTTCAAATTTCATTAGCCTATGTCTTTTATAAGATAGAGAGGATATAATGGATTTGTGTTCTATATCAAGTCCATAAAGACTATACTTGAACATTTAGAGACTCCTGATCAATGGAGGGTCATGTTGGATGCCTATATGCTATGGGGATCAGCAGAGTACTGGTGGGGCATACTAGCATGGAATAGATAGGATTATGGTATGTTATGCAATGAATTTTTTGATAGGATATTAGATAAATTTTATATAAAGATACAGAAGAAAAATAGAGAATCTGATTTCATGCGATTGAACCAGGTGATTATGTCCATGATTGAATTTGTAGGACACTTTAAAGATTTTCAACTCCTTGCACCTACATTATCAAGGGAAAATACAACTATGATGAGTCATTTATAGTATGTGATTAATTAAGAGATTAAGTCATGGGTTAACCTATTTTGGTTAATGATTTTTGAGGAGGTGGTAGATTAGACTCTCATAACCAAGGGGAACCTGATGTACGATTCAAGTGAAGGACATGTGGCTCTAGCTGGACGATCAGGAGGTGAAACTTTGGAGAGAAGTAAGCATCTCTACAACAACATTATTCATTAAAGTGGGATGTATGGTGAACAGTAAAAGGGATCAGCTTCTTATGATCTTACTTGAGTGATCTTTCACTAGTGTGGTATGATGGGACACATATAGAGATAGTTCCCTTGACCACCTATAGAGGGATGGTGTTGCAGAAAGTTGATACACCTATAGATGTTATGAAGGACCCAATGACAAATGATTAGTTGTACAAGATCTACAAAGAACCAAGGTGTGGGAAGTGGATATTCTACACTATATCAGTCTTCTATATGGTGTTCTACTCACCGAGGTGGTGTAGATAGTGGACATGAAGCATCTCGAAAAGTAAAACCATATTAGTAGAGTGATGTGGCTCAAGGGAGTTCAAAAACATCTTAGAGAAGAGGGGTATGAGAGTTTCATGATATGCATCATATAATTCTTGATAGATAGGTTATACATTTGAAAATGAGAGGTAGTATTTTTTTAGCTTCTATGTTATCTTATTTATTATTTGATATTGGTGCCTTTCATGCCTTTATTTATGCACAATTTGCGAATGGATTGTTCCTGGAGGTGGATTTCATGAGTGGGGTACTGAAAATAGATACACCTATGAAAGTACAATTGAGAGATGTTTTTATGATATATGGGTGTTCTATTGAGGATAAAGAGTTTCATTTTCATTGGAATCTATATATTCATAAAATGTTAGGATTTGAAATAATTTTGGGCATGAAATTTTTAGATTCATACTGATAACATTTTTACGGTTACCATGAGAGAGTGAATTTTAAATCTCCTAAGGGTGAAATCTAGATTCACCAGGGTGTGTGATATATCATTGAAGGATGAGTAGGGCCAATTACTCAGTATTTGGGAGAACTCACATCCCATTTTTTAATTCTATTTATAGACGATGGGGATGTAAAGCATGATGTCGTTCCTCCATTGGTGAATCAATTTCAGGAACAATTTCCTAAATAATTATCATACCTTCCATCTATGTGAGACGAGGATTTTATCATTGAACTAATGTTGTGGAATGATCCAACTTCAATTCCACCATATAGAGTGGCCCCTATATAGCTTTATGAGAATAAGGATCAACTGGAAGAGTTAGAGGATAATGGATTTATCCAGCCAAATAAGTCTCCTTGTGGTTCATATGTATTGTCTACAAATAAGCCTAATGAGAATCTATGATTATTTTTTTATTACCTGATGTTGAACAGAATGAATATGAAGAACTGGTATCCTCTTCCACGCATCTATGAACTTTTTAATCAGTTCAGAGGAGTATATATCTTTCCCAATATATATTTCACATTTGGGAATGATCAGCTGAGATGTTAGAATTCTCATATACTATGGACTTCTTTTAGAAGTGTGTGTGGCCTTTACGAGTTATTTTTAATACCATTTGGTTTGATGAATGTACCATTAGTGGTTATGGAATTAATGAAAAAGGAATTTCATCCATACCAGGATTAGTTTGGGGTGGTGTCTTTGGATGAAATCATGAGGTATTCCAAGAATCATGAAGATCATTCCCAACATATTGACATCATCTTATGCACACTAGTATAGAATTACCTATATGACAAACTATCTAAATCCATATTTTTATTGATCAGGTACACATCGTGGGTCCAATCATCTCGGATCAAGGTGTGTCAGTGGACCTAGAGAAAGTCTAGGTAGATGTATCTTCATAGAATCCAAATAAAATTTTTGATATCTATTGATTCCTCGGGCTAGCTGGGTGTTTTATGAGATTAATCTATAACTTTTCCCAAATGAAATACCACTATCAGGCTTGAACAAAAAGGAGATATAGTTTTAATGTTCTAAAACATGTGAGAATTTTTTCTAGGAGCTAAATAATCATTTGACATTTACACCAATCTTAATCCTACCTGATCCTGGTGAGGAGTACATGTTGTATTGTGATGCTTATTGGATTGTACATGGATATGTGTTTATCCGAGGAGATTGAGTTTTGGAATATGGGTATCGATAGTTGAGGCCTTATGAATGAAACTACCCTATGCATGACCTCATGTTGGTTATAGTTTTTTATTATTTATATTTTGGCAGTATTATCTATAGGTATAAAAGTTTATTTTTTATAACTACCACAAGAGATTGAAGTATATATTTTTTTATTGGGATTTTAATCTCCAACAGTGGAGATGGGTTGAGTGTATGTAGTCTTTTGATTTTGAGCATGCATATATGCCTGAAAAGGGGACTATTTTTGCTGATTCATTGATTAGGAAAACTTAAAATATGGTGGTATATGATTCTGGTATTGAGAGTAAAATGATTAATTTTATGGCAAAGATGCAGATTGTGATTCAATAGGGTGAGGATCAGAAGACACTTCTCTCAGTCCTAGTGGAGTCTATAATTTTTTGATGAATCTGCGATAGCCTATATGTGTATATAAAAATTTTGACCTTTACGGAAGGAAATTAAGGTTGGGAGTCATCATCTGATTGCAGAATAGATGGGAATGAAATCATCTATGTCATGAATCATGTTGTTTTTTCTATGTGTATATAGTAGAATATGATGTCTGAGTTTCATACCATAATGTGGGCAGTAAATTTTGTTTTGAAAATAATGTACTATGACCTGTGATGAAATTTTCGTTGTCTAGGATCAAAAATAGAGATATCAATGTTTGAGACATGATGTTATACTTTTCATCGTGTGAATTTTGTCAATCAATGGATCGTTGGTCTATTACATCAATTGAAAATTCTATAATGGAACTGTGATGAAATTACTATGGAATTTTTGATGGGTCTCCTGAGGATTCCTAAGAAGAATGACACTATTAGGGTATTTTTGGAAATACTAAAAATGGTAGCACATTTAATTCCTCTATAGATGAATTTCTCAATAAAGTAGCCGAGATATTTTTATGTTTGGGAAATAGTACATATGCGTGAGGTTCCATAGAATATTGTTTCGGGACATCATTCATTCTTTAACTTAAGCTTCTGGAAAGGGTTATAGAAGGCATGTGGTACACAGGTTCTTTTGAGTAAAATATTCCACACAAAAATAGATGGGCAGTTAGAGTGTACTATACAGTTATTTGAGGATATGATGTTAGCATGTGTTTTTTCAATCAAAGGATTTTTGGAGATGCACCTAGCTTTGGAGGTGTTTTCCTATAACAAAAATTAACAGAAAATGATACAAATGGAACCATAAGAGGCACCATATGGTGGGATATGATGATCTCATCTATGCTCGATCGAGGAATGTGAGTCATAATTTTTGGGACCAAGTCTCAAGAAGGAGACATTGTAAAAGGTTTAGCTGATTTGGAATCATATGGTTTTGGAATAGAGTAGACAAAAGTCATATTATTATAGACATCAATGATCCCTATAGTTTACATTGGTTGATCATGTAATCCTTCAAGTTTCACCTAGTTTTGGTCACCATAACATATGAAGATACGGAAGATTGTCCCCATTGTTCATTGGACTATTTGAGGTTGTGTAGGGAATCTTGACAGTGGCCTATCAATTAGATATTCCGTGAAAATACACTGTTATATATAATTTTTTTTCGATTTTTCACTGCTATATTGGTATCACCGTAACCCTTCTCATTTGCTCGATGTGGATTATTTTTAGATGGAAATATATGAGTCCATTTATGAGAATCTAATAAATATGTTAGATCACGATTTGAGAGGGTTGTGGGAAAATAATATGCCAATAGTATGAATATTATGGAAACATTGAGGTGTGAGGGAGGAGAGATGGGAAAGGTAAATTGATGTACGGTCTCAGTGGCCTGATCTTTTTGACATAGAATCATAGAGATGATTCAGAGTGCATCATGAGGATGAGTAGTTATAAGGTCAAGTGATTTTAAGATCCTGACCCTTTTTGAGATGTATTGATCTTGGTTAGAGGTACTCTTTGATTTTTTGTTGATTACATTTAATTTGGGTTTTACATTGGGGTGTGTTTTCATGATTATTTTAGAAAAAATGAAAAAAATATGGATGGTCATGGTTGGAACAGTATTAGGGAAAACTATGTGTCTAATCCCATCAGACAATGTTACCCAGGGTAGAGGGGAATTTAATGGTTGGTGCAAGGTTTTTTAAATCGGGAAACCTTTTATGAGTAACCATGAACCCCTATAAAATAGTTCCATAGTTTAGGCGGACGGTTATGGAAAACAATTCACCCCGGCCTAGGAAACCATGATCGACATTTAATGTTACCAAAAAAATAGTTTTTAATCCATCAAACCCCCGAAACTAATCCTATTCGATCCAAAATCAGACCAAATTGGTTTCTATCAATTTCATATCCATTCAATGGATTCCAAGCCTTACCAACCATTTTTCATCATAATTAAAATCCTTGATTAAATATTTTCACCCCTATTGGTTAGATAATCCTATCCCACTTTGTTTATCATTCTTCCTTAGATCCATCCCTTATTATTTTGGTGGTTTTTCTTACTATTTTGGTATAGATCTATATATAGTATTTTGAATCTAGATATATGATTATATATTTATATATATATATTAAAGTGATCTTGATTTAATTGATCTTGATTTAGGTTCTAGATTTGGATATCTTTCTTTATCATTGTGCCACTAAATTTTAGTGGATTTTCATTGGGTGATTATTCGTTAATGAAATACAGTATGTGGTCTATGATTAAAAGCATAAAATATTTATTTAAAATAATTATATATAACTTTATTATTATCATTAGAAATTTATAAATTGTGTTCTTGATAGAATTTATTAATTTTGAGAATTAATTAAGAGTGGAAATGTGAAATTGGGGATTTTGAGATTTAGCGATTGTGATGATTAAGTGTAGAATTAATTATGAGATATTGATATTTTAGTATGATATAATTATCTTTTGAATTAATTATTTTAGTTTTATAATGATTAATTAATATATGTATTAATTAATGGGATTGACATTCTTAATTAATTAGGGAATGAATAAAGGTGATTTATGTGGTGTGAAAATTGTTGAATTGGTAAAGAAATCGGTTGGATTAATTAATTAATTAATTCGATAGTGGAATTGATTATATTATAAAATTATTTAATTAATTAATTTTATTTACCAGATTAGTTAATTATTGATATAACTAATGGAATTTTCAATTAGACTAACTATACAATTAGTAAATGAATTAATGTTTATATTTAAATGTTTAATTAATTATGTGTCATGAATGGTATGTTTGTTATTATGGTGTGAAATAAATAAGGGGAACACAAACATTATGATGTGGATGTTATGAATTGTAACATGTTCATTTAGTTGTGAAATAAAGAATGTGAACACTATCACTTTAATGACTAAGGAATAACTGGTAACAAGGTCATTTGGTTGTGAATTAAATATTTATAACATGGCTATTCCATTTTTTTTAATGTTTGAATGGTAAAATTGAAATTAAATTTTGAATTGAATAATGATAATAATGGAATTTTCAGATTTGGTGTCCCTTAGTCATACATCAGGTTTCAACATGAGCCAATGGAGGTATTGAGGTAATGTTTTCTATGGGAACCCAGAAATTTATGTTGTTAAATAATACATGATTTGTAATGTGATAATTTTTTAAATATGTATTGTATCAATTTATTTATAAAACATTACATAGTTTCTATTGATTTTGTTATTGTTTGAGATGTTGGTTGTGGTTCCTTACTGAGTTTTACTCACACCCTACTCAGGCTGCCTAATCGGCACCCAAATAGACATTGTGTTTTCTTTATATATTAAGGTAAAATTGAATATGTTGGATAGATAATATGGGATAGAGCATGGATGAAGGAATAAGACATGATTTAGGGCCTAATTGAGGGATTATATAGTGTCATTATTTTTTATTTCATTTTAGACACTTGAAAGAAAACATCAGTATAGAATATTTTCTATTCTGTTTTCATATTTTCATTCCAATTTATGTCATCTTTTGATACTAGAATCGTTCTGGAAATATTACATTATTTAGTTATTCTGTTGATTAATATTTATTTATTTCCACTAGTTTTTACTCTATTATAAATATTTTATAGTCACTCCATGGTAGGTATTAGACACTCACTACTAGTCGGTAACCTTTTCCATATGAGGAGGCATTCCAGAGGTCATGTGACTAACCAGCTCGAGGAATTGGTGCAAGGAACCTAGGCTAGGATGTTACACCCAACCAATTCATAATGAAAAGTCACTCTTTCAAAAAAATTATTTTTCAATTATTTTCTAAGACTGATCACGTGATCTTAAATATTATACAGTTACTTTCATTGTCAGTTATAATCACTGTATTAGTTTAGTAATGCATTCATATTCTAGTTTCTACTCATATACCACTTAGATGGAGGGGTAATATCATATCTTATTGGTGAAAGATTTATTTCACTTTTACTTATTTTGTTCAACTATTTAATTGATAAAAAATAACATTATTTCAAATTTATTTCAATTCTACGTGAATATTAAATATATAAAATAAAATAGTATTTTGTAACACCCCAAGCTTCCACGGTACGTTTCCCTTCGAATAATGCGATAGCGTGTGTTGTACGCAACCCCGAGTTCTAACACACACCACAACTAATTAAACTAGCCGTTGTGAATAGTAATACCTACTTTTTGAAATCATATATATTTTATATTTCAAAATAGACTTCATTTTTGGATTCAGAATATCTAATTTATCCTAAGGTGAAATTTTGGTACTTTTCCGATAACTTTCATATTTTGATGAATAGTGAAAATTACTAAATTTTAATTAAAAACAACTTTTTTAATCAAAATAATTAATAGTGATAAATTATGAATATTAGTAGTTTTAAAGTATATTTAGAATATATTTTTACCATTTAATATAATGTTTGTCATTGGACATAATTTTACAATTAAACCGAACATAAACAAGTGTCAATCTTTTGATAGTTATTATCTCTTAAAAACACGCTTTTTGTTTTGACAGCGGGAATTAATTTTAAATTAATTTCTGCCACTTATGTGTTTTGAATTTAGGAAAATGGATTCCATATTTGGAATCAGTATGTTCAAATTGTGTAAATAGGTATCTTTTATTTTTAGACATTTTGAATATTTACTGCGGTAAATATTTTATTTACCATGGTTAAGGGTAAATCCGGTAAATAAGGGTTAAAAAATAATATTATAATAATACTAAATTACCCTAAAACGTGTCTTAACCCTATTGGTTGATACATGGTCGACCATGGGCATCTTTGGGTCTATTTTGGGACCCCATGGATCCACATGTAAGTGATAATGACACTTTATTTTAATTAAGTTAAAATGAATACAAAAATGACACAAGCATATATCTTTTAGAAAAACAATTGTTACATAGGGTTATAGATGTTTGATTTTAGATTATAAATATTAATTAGAAAGATAAAAAGATTTCCTACATAATGATATTTTATTTATAATTTTTAGACATTAAATATTTTATTTTATTTATGACACAATGATGATGCAGTAATTACTATAATAGTGAAAAATTAAAATAATTGATATTATAAATGCCCAAATAAATATAATATGAAACTTTTAATGAATTAAACAAATTTTATAGGATAATATGATATTTTATTATTGATATAATTGACTTTTTTCGAAGTAATCAATCTGTTATCAGTTTCACAAAAATCAACTATTGAATAGTGTAAAAATTGACATAAAAGAGTTCTTAAAACAAATATTATATTATTAATTGATATTAAATTCCTAAAAATCTAAGGTTCGGCCAAGAGACTTATATAATGATATGTTCATCATTAATGGACCACTTGGAGGTCGCTTGGATGTATGTAGTAAGTTTATTAACCATATTATATAAAAATACAAAGAGACATTGTAAAAGTGAAACTAATTAACTTAAAGTTAATACTTAAAGATAAGGTTAATATAAGTACCCAAACCTGTCTAAATTCTATTGGTTGAGTTGTTTTCGACCCATCCACACCTTAACCTTTGAATAGTCAACTTTGGAGCCATTGGAAACCGATTATGAATTTATTATAAACTAATATCTCTAGCTTTTCCAAAGGTGCCCCTCACCCCTCTTATAAAAGGGCACTCCTCCTTCTCATTTCTTCACACCTTAAAATCCTTTTGGTTCGGCCAAACTCTGCCCAAATACTCTCCCAACTTCCCTCAATACAACCTAGGGGCCTTAGTTTGATCAGAAAGCCAACCTAAGGAGCCCTTTTGATCAAATCAAAAGGAAGAACCCGAAGAATAGGTAATGATTTCACCACCCTTTTCTAAGTTCATTTCTTCTTCCACTTCTTCTTCCTTTGTTGTTACCATTCTAAAATAATAAATCAAGTATCATATATATACTGTGATGTTATTATAAATATGGTACAACCATATTCAGTATTCTATCCACCCTTTGAATAACATGTCATCATACGTGCGTACGTACGGCTTACCGTCTCCACGTCGTGGTGTAATTGTTATTCAATATAATATTATTTGGATGGGTATAATAATGATGTGTAACTCATGTAAATAATAAATATAACATGTTAATGATTCTTTATATATGATATACCATCCATTTATATATTATTTTAATATCAAAATAATGATATTGTCGCTCGTGCATACGTACGGACTACCGTCTCCACGAACGCGATGAGATTCATTCTCCATCGTATCCATTCAAGTATAATTATCATTTGATGATTTAAAAATGATGTTTAAGGACTTGATATCATTCTGGATATGAATAATATAAAACATATTCTTTACAAACATGTCTTACGTAACAAAACATATAAAATAAAACAAGTAAGTTAACACCCGAAACAACGATAATTCCAAGATATTATTAACAAATCAATGTTAAAAGATCATATATGATATCATATTAATATATATGATTCTTGTATAATTTAATAACAATTATTTCACCATTATACAGGAGGTTAACCTACCCCAACCAAGGAAAAGTACAAGGTAAGGGTTATTTCACAATCTCTTCATTATCCGAGGTTGTTTATATGTAATAATCTACTGGGATCTCTTTATCATCCACATCCATGTTTCTTAAAAATGTATTTCAAAACATTTTTACTATTTACTAGAATATAAGTTAAAGTCATTTATACCCTTTTTGACTTTTATAAGTGGTTTATAAAGGAATCTTTCCATCGTTTTCAAAACAAGGTCCTTTTTAACCTTTTCGACAGAATTAAGGTAAGAATGTTTTTTATAACTTATATGGCGGGTGAGGCTATTTTCCGCCGTTATAAAATCTTCAAAGCTTCCCTTACAAGCTTATAAGAATATTTTCAAAGAAGATGTTTTATTTTATATGGATCTTAAATTATTTCAAAATAAAAGGAGATATTTCTTTAAAAAGAATTTTGATTTCATCTATGTCAACATCCTTTGATGGATTTTAAGATTATTTGAAGTTGATTTATTATGATACAAAACTTCTATATTGTATTGAAGGTTTTGTGATATGTTTGACTGTTGATGTGCTATTTTTATACCATTCATAGTTTATAGTGAAAGTATTGACATTTCGTATGCTAGTTTTAATACGAATGTTTATGTTATGTTTAAACCTTTTCATATGGGAATGCATTGGACTTAATATGTGACGGGTGGAGCCCGCTATAGTTCCTCGATGCATCGGTAGGTCTCATGAGACAAACTAGTGTCTTGGCACAAGGCCTTGACAAAATCTTATTTGTAGTCTTGGCACGAGGCCTTGGCTATGTGGTTATGATAGTCTGGCATTATGCATTCCATCATTATGAAAGTGGTTATTGATTTTTGCATGTGATTATTCGATTAGTAGAATATCCATGTGAATAAGTAAATGGCATTATTTCATTTTACTTTTTCCATACTATGTTGAAGTTCAAGTTTAAAAAGGCTTTTGTTTTAGTAATTCATTGCCTTAAATGTTTATGCTTATTTTTGAATGTTCCGCTATATTGTTATCCTTACTGGGCATTTGAGCTCACCCCTTTTCTATGTTTTATTTTTCCCAGGATGTGAAGATGTAAGTTATGAATGACCTTCAGGGATATTATGAGGGGATTATAGTGTGGACTGTGGAAACATTATGTTGTTGTAGTAGTTTTTCATTTTATGATGTAATGTAAAACTTATGAATATATCTAGTGTTTCCAAGGCTACTAAACCAATCGGTCTTTCGAGATTTGATTTTTCTTGCGATCATGCCAATGTTATGTAATAATGCACCGACTCTGGGTAACTGGGGTCGGGGCGTTACAGTTGGTATCAGAGGAAGTTTAGTACAAACCTTGGAAACTAGATTTAGATAAACTCTGATTAGAGCACGTAGACCTAAGATGAATTTTGAGGATTAGTATAGAAGAACTTCCTAGAATTTTGGTATTGTAGAGATTTTGTGAGTTTTCCGAGCAATACATCCCTGTCTGGATACGAGCAGGTAGAGGCGGCTCTGGCACAGATGTACCTAGGGGTAAAACCCGAAAACACCGCTTTTAGCTAGACTCGAACGGGAACTGGTGCACGACAACGGGCCTTGCTGCACTCTTGGTTACGACACTCCCGGGGGATATGCTTAGGATAACTCTCATTTTCTTTACAAATCATTATGAAGGGTTTATGAGTATATACTTCCTCAAAGAAAACATTTTTATGATTATGGATTATATCCATAAATAGTTCAATTTATGTTAAGTGTTTTATAAGTATGGGATTATGTATTTTGATTCATAAACTGATCTAGTTTATGCCATTGTTTAGAAATGGCGCCTAGTGGAAGAAATGGAAACTGTATCAATGCACGCACTCCATTTAGGGATTTCCCTCTTGCTCAAGATAATTATAGTGGGGCTGGTGATGCAACTAGTGCCGATCAGCTAATCACCATACTGGGACAACTTACTCAGGTTATGAATAATAACCTTACCCGTATGGAGCACCCTGATCCGCAGTGTGGAGGATCAATGTTAGATCGATTCATGAGGCAACAACCACCAACGTTCAATGGGAATACAAATCCCTTAGTAGCTGAGCAGTGGATATTTTCCCTAGAGAAAATATTTCAGGCTTTGGGGAGCAGTGAAAGAGAAAAAGTTATCATGGCAGTCTACCGCCTCACTGGAGATGCTGATCAATGGTGGTCATTGATTCAAAACATGAAGGAAGATGATGAAATATCAAATATGGAGTGGAGGGAGTTCAAAGATCTGTTTTTAGAAAAATACTTTCCTCGCGACCATCGAGCAGATATGGAATGGCAATTTCTGAGTCTGAGACAAAAGGAGGATGAGAATGTCACAAAGTATGAGGCTAACTTTACAAGGTTAGCGAGGTATGCTGGAGATTATATTCGCAACACAAGAAGTAAGATTGATCGTTTCTTTGATGGGTTAAAACCATTTCTCCGTCGAGCATTAGTCTCACAATCCTTTTCATCGTACGAAGACATTGTCTCATGTGCTATCAAGACCGAAAAGGAATTCTCTAAGTCTTATGAATTTAAAGCAAAGCAAGAGAAGAAGAGACCTGCTGACCAATCTGGGAATGGAAATAAGGGGAAGAAGGGAAAGGTTGAATATCCATCTTGTGGTAAATGCGGGAAGAAACATCCTGGTACTTTCTTGAAGGGAATGGGAGTCTGTTACAAGTGTGGTGAAAAAGGCCACCAAGCTCGTGATTGCAAGGGGAAGAAGGAAGCTACCAACGTTCAGTGCTACAATTGCAGGGAGATGGGACATTATGAAAATGCATGTCCTAAGCGTCAGGAGAACATACCTCAGAAAAGGCCAAGGGATCAAGGCCTATATCGAAGACCCCTTATAAAATGGCCATTGTAGAGTTAGTCGAACTAAAGAAACAACTAGAGGAATTGAGTAATAAAGGATTTATTCGCCCTAGTGTTTCTCCATGGGGAGCCCCTGTTCTTTTTGTTAAAAAGAAAGATGGATCTATGAGGTTATGTATCGACTACAGGGAGATCAATGCTATAACGATAAAGAACAAGTATCCTCTACCTCGTATTGATGATTTATTTGACCAACTGCATGGAGCTCAATACTTTTCAAAGATTGACCTTCGATCTGGATACCATCATTTGTGTGTGAAGAAGGAAGACATTCCGAATACAGCATTTCGAACTAGGTACGGGCATTACGAGTTTACTGTAATGCCGTTTGGATTGACTAATGCACCCTCTGTATTCATGGATCTGATGAATAGTGTTTTCAAGGAGTATCTCGATGAATTTGTGGTGGTATTTATTGATGATATATTGGTATACTCCAAAACCTACGAAGATCATGGAAATCACTTGCGCATTATCTTGAAGACTCTGAGGAGGCATGAATTATATGGGAAGTTTAGTAAGTGTGAATTCTGGCTTCAGGAGATTTCTTTTCTTGGCCATATTGTCTCTAAAGATGGAATCTCTGTTGATCCTTCTAAGACCAAGGAAATCCAAGAATGGCCAGCACCTACGAGTATAACTGAGGTACGTAGTTTTATTGGTTTGGCAGGTTATTATCGACGTTTCGTCCAGAATTTTTCCTGATTGGCTAACCCATTAACGAAGCTCGCACGTAAAGGGGTTAAATTTGTTTGGACAAAAGAGTGTGAAGAATGTTTTGAAGAACTAAAGAAAAGATTAGTCAATGCTCCTATATTGACTCTACCATCGGGGAATGATGGGTTCGTTATTTATAGTAATGCATCAAAGAAAGGACTTGGTTGTGTCCTTATGCAGAATGATAGAGTTATTGCCTATGCATCACGACAGTTGAAAATTCATGAACAAAACTATCCTACTCATGATCTCGAGTTAGCAGCTGTGATCTTTTCTTTGAAGATATGGAGGCACTACCTCTATGGTGAAAAATGTGATATTTATACTGATCACAAGAGTTTGAAGTATATTTTCTCACAAAAAGAACTCAATATGAGGCAAAGGAGATGGCTTGAATTACTCAAGGATTATGATTTCACGATACACTACCACCCGGGGAAAGCAAAAAAGGTGGCAGATGCTTTGAGTAGAAAAGACCATGGAGTTTTGAACAATATGAGAATTGAAAGGGATCCAATTTTCATGGATCTAGTGAAGATGGACATGGGAATAACCAGGGAAGGTGAAACATCATTTCTTTTTCAAATGGTTGCCAAACCATCTTTAATAGAAAGGATTAAGAGTACTCAGACCGATGATGAATAATTTCAAAAGAAGATTAAAGTTGTGAATGATGGGAGATTGAGAGACTTTGTGTATGAAGATGGAATTTTGAAATTTGGGAAGAGACTTTGTGTTCCCGATATACCTGATCTAAAAAGGGAATTGCTGGATTATGCTCATAGTTCCAATTTCTCTATACACCCTGGGAGCACCAAAATGTATAGAGATTTGAAGGAACATTTTTGGTGGGACAACATGAAGAGGGAGATTTATGATTTTGTGTCAAGATGTATGGTTTGTCAACAAGTGAAAGCTGGAAGGCAACAGCCTGGAGGAGTCATGCAACCTCTTCCCATACCGGAGTGGAAATGGGACAATATTACGATGGACTTTGTCATGGGGATACCAAAGACTCCTAGAAGGAATGATGCAATATGGGTGATTGTTGATCGTCTTACCAAGTCAACATATTTTCTTGCTATAAGAGAAGATCTGCCCCTGGAACGTTTAGCAAGACTATATATTAATGAAGTTGTGAGACTTCATGGAGTACCCTTATCAATTGTTTCTGATCGTGATCCCCGTTTTACTTCAAGATTCTGGAAAAGTCTTTAGAAATCCCTGGATACAGAACTTCATTTGAGCACTGCATACCACCCTCAGACAGACGGACAATCAGAACGGACTATTCAAACCTTAGAAGACATGTTGAGATCTTGCTCACTTGACTTTCAGGGTATGTGGGATCAATATTTACCTCTGGAAGAATTTTCCTATAACAATAGCTTCCATTCGAGTATTCAAATGGCAACATATGAAGCGTTATATGGAAAGAGATGTCGTACACCAACATGTTGGGATGATGTTGGTGAAAGAAAACTTTTGGGCCCAGAACTGGTGGAGGAAACGGTGGAAAAGGTGAAAGTAATCCAAAATCACATCAAAGCAGCTCAAAGTAGGCAGAAGAGCTATGCCGATAATCGAAGGAAGGATTTGGAATTTCAAGTCGGTGATCATGTTTTTCTGAAGGTATCTCCGTGGAAGGGAGTCATACATTTTGGTAAGAAAGGTAAATTGAGTCCCAGGTACATCGGACCTTTTGAAATTCTAGAACGAATTGGGGCTGTAGCTTACCGATTGGCAATGCCGCCAAGTCTCTCCAAAGTTCACGATGTGTTCCACGTATCTCTGTTGAGGAAATACATGCCTGACCCAACGCATGTACTCACCTATGAAGAATTAGAACTGGAACCCGATCTGTCTTATTGCGAAGAGCCCGTCAAGATTCTTGATATGAGAGAACAAGTGCTGAGAAACCGGACGACGCGTCTGGTAAAAGTTTTGTGGAGAAATCATAAGATGGAAGAGGCAACATGGGAACCCGACGAACTTATGATGAAGAACCACCCGAGTCTTTTTATGAAGTAATAACCTAGAAATTGCGAGGACGCAATTATTTGAAAGAGGGGAGAATGTAACACCCCAAGCTTCCACGGTACGTTTCCCTTCGAATAATGCGATAGCGTGTGTTGTATGCAACCCCGAGTTCTAACACACACCACAACTAATTAAACTAGCCGTTGTGAATAGTAATACCTAATTTTTGAAATCATATATATTTTATATTTCAAAATAGACTTCATTTTTGGATTTAGAATATCTAATTTAGCCTAAGGTGAAATTTTGGTACTTTTCGGATAACTTTCATATTTTGATGAATAGTGAAAATTACTAAATTTTAATTAAAAACAACTTTTTTAATCAAAATAATTAATAGTAATAAATTATGAATTTTAGTAGTTTTAAAGTATATTTAGAATATATTTTTACCATTTAATATAATTTTTTTCATTGGACATAATTTTACAATTAAATCGAACATAAACAAGTGTCAATCTTTTGATAGTTATTATCTTTTAAAAACACGCTTTTTGTTTTGACAGCGGGAATTAATTTTAAATTAATTTCTGCCACTTCTGTGTTTTGAATTTAGGAAAATGGATTCCATATTTGGAATCAGGATTTTCAAATTGTGTAAATAGTAACTTTTATTTTTAGACATTTTGAATAATTATTGCGGTAAATATTTTATTTACCATGGTTAAGGGTAAATCCGGTAAATAAGGGTTAAAAAATAATATTATAATAATACTAAATTACCCTAAAACGGGTCTTAAACCTATTGGTTGATACATGGTCAACCATGGGCATCTTTGGGTCTATTTTGGGACCCCATGGATCCACTTGTAAGTGATAATGACACTTTATTTTAATTAAGTTAAAATGAATACAAAAATGACACAAGTATATATCTTTTAGCAAAACAATTGTTACATAGGGTTATATATGTTGGATTTTAGATTATAAATATTCATTAGAAAGAGAAACAGATTTCCTACATAATTATATTTTATTTATAATTTTTAGACATTAAATAATTTATTTTATTTATGACACAATGATGATGCAATAATTACTATAATAGTGAAAAATTAAAATAATTGATATTATAAATGCCCAAATAAATATAATATGAAACTTTTAATGAATTAAACTAATTTTATAGGATAATATGATATTTTAGGATTGATTTAATTGACTTTTTTCGAAGTAATCAATCTGTTATGAGTTTCACAAAAATCAACTATTGAATAGTGTCAAAATTGACATAAAAGAGTTCTTAAAACAAATATTATATTATTAATTGATATTAAATTCCTAAAAATCTAAGGTTCGGCCAAGAGACTTATATCATGATAGTTTCATCATTAATGGACCACTTGGGGGTCGCTTGGATGTATGTAGTAAGTTTATTAACCATATTATATAAGAATACAAAGAGACATTGTAAAAGTGAAACTAATTAACTTAAAGTTAATACTTAAAGATAAGGTTAATATAAGTACCCAAACCTGTCTAAATTCTATTGGTTGAGTTCTTTTCGACCCATCCCCACCTTAACCTTTGAATAGTCAACTTTGGAGCCATTGGAAACCGATTATGAATTTATTATAAACTAATATCTCTAGCTTTTCCAAAGGTGCCCCTCACCCCTCTTATAAAAGGGCACTCCTCCTTCTCATTTCTTCACACCTTCAAAGCCTTTTGGTTCGGCCAAACTCTGCCCAAATACTCTCCCCACTTCCCTCACTACAACCTAGGGGCCTTAGTTTGATCAGAAAGCCAACCTAAGGATCCCTTTTGATCAAATCAAATGGAAGAACCCGAAGAAGATGTAATGATTTCACCACCCTTTTCTAAGTTCATTTCTTCTTCCACTTCTTCTTCCTTTGTTGTTACCATTCTAAAATAATAAATCCAGTATCATATATATACTGTGATTTTATTATAAATATGGTACAACCATATTCAGTATTCTATCCACCCTTTGAATAACATGTCACCATACGTGCGTACGTACGGCTTACCGTCTCCACGTCGTGGTGTAATTGTTATTCAATATAATATTATTTGGATGGGTATAATAATGATGTGTAACTCATGTAAATAATAAATATAACATGTTAATGATTCTGTATATATGATATACCATCCATTTATATATTATTTTAATATCAAAATAATGATATTGTCGCTCGTGCGTACGTACGGACTACCGTCTCCACGAACGCGATGAGATTCATTCTCCATCGTATCCATTCAAGTATAATTATCATTTGATGATTTAAAAATGATGTTTAAGAACTTGATATCATTCTGGATATGAATAATATAAAACCTATTCTTTACAAACATGTCTTACGTAACAAAACATATAAAAGAAAACAAGTAAGTTAACACCCGAAACAACGATAATTCCAAGATATTATTAACAAATCAATGTTAAAAGATCATATATGATATCATATTAATATATATGATTCTTGTATAATTTAATAACAATTATTTAACCATTATACAGGAGGTTAACCTACCCCAACCAAGGAAAAGTACAAGGTAAGGGTTATTTCACAATCTCTTCATTATCCGAGGTTGTTTATATGTAATAATCTACTGGGATCTCTTTATCATCCACATCCATGTTTCTTAAAAAAGTATTTAAAAACATTTTTACTATTTACTAGAATATGAGTTAAAGTCATTTATACCCTTTTTGACTTTTATAAGTGGTTTATAAAGGAATATTTCCATCGTTTTCAAAACAAGGTCCTTTTTAACCTTTTCGACAGAATTAAGGTAAGAATGTTTTTTTAACTTATACGGCGGGTGCGGCTATTTTCCGCCGTTATAAAATCTTCAAAGCTTCCCTTACAAGCTTATAAGAATATTTTCAAAGAAAATTTTTTATTTTATATGGATCTTAAATGATTTCAAAATAAAAGGAGATATTTCTTTAAAAAGAATTTTGATTTCATCTATGTCAACATCCTTTGATGGATTTTAAGATTATTTGAAGTTGATTTATTATGATACAAAACTTCTATATTGTATTGAAGGTTTTGTGATATGTTTGACTGTGGATGTGCTATTTTTATACCATTCATAGTTTATAGTGAAAGTATTGACATTTCGTATGCTAGTTTTAATACGAATGTTTATGTTATGTTTAAACCTTTTCATATGGGAATGCATTGGACTTAATATGTGTCGGGTGGAGCCCGCTATAGCTCCTCGATGCATCGGTAGGTCTCATGAGACAAACTAGTGTCTTGGAACAAGGCCTTGACAAAATATTATTTGTAGTCTTGGCACGAGGCCTTGGCTATGTGGTTATGATAGTCTGGCATTATGCATTCCATCATTATGAAAGTGGTTATTGATTTTTGCATGTGATTATTCGATTAGTAGAATATCCATGTGAATAAGTAAATGGCATTATTTCATTTTACTTTTGCCATACTATGTTGAAGTTCAAGTTTAAAAAGGCTTTTGTTTTAGTAATTCATTGCCTTAAATGTTTATTCTTATTTTTGAATGTTCCGCTATATTGTTATCCTTACTGGGCATTTGAGCTCACCCCTTTTCTATGTTTTATTTTTCCCAGGATGTGAAGATGTAAGTTATGAATGACCTTCAGGGATATTATGAGGGGATTATAGTGTGGACTGTGGAAACATTATGTTGTTGTAGTAGTTTTTCATTTTATGATGTAATGTAAATCTTATGAATATATCTAGTGTTTCCAAGGCTACTAAACCAATCGGTCTTTCGATATTTGATATTTCTTGCGATCATGCCAATGTTATGTAATAATGCACCGACTCTGGGTAACTGGGGTCGGGGCGTTACAATTTAGTGTTTCAAATATTATCAATATTACTAATAAATATGATAACCACTAGTCCCCCTCTACCTGGGGTAGTTTGACTCGAATGAGTTGGTATGATTAATTGGATAGTTTCTAGAAACTATTGGAATGTACAAGAGGGATGTAATAGGATATTAGTTTCATAATAACTACCACTCACAAGTGATATTTTCCTACATCATTTAAGAGTGTATTACAAAATATCATACACTACATAAGGGTGGTTGAAAAATCATTAGTATTTCTTGGTCAATTTCTATTATTTAATTTAATAAATATTGTTTTGATAATTTAGTTGTTTTATCTAGTACTAATAAATTTATATTAGGAAGGATGTTAATGATTTTTTAGACTGTGACAACATAGATATTTGAAATATTACCCTTTACCAACCATTTTTTCAATAATATTATTTTTAAATCCTTTTATCAATTTCATTAACTTTTTTAAAAACAAAAAACCCAAAAAAAATACATTTCCCTATATCCAATTAACAAGTAACAACTAAATTTTTTGGGAACTCCTTTCCTTGAGTTTACATTGGTTTCCACTAAAACATTGTTTTAAAAAGGAAAAAATTTCTCATCCAAAGCCAGATAAAAACGTTTAAACAATACTGATCTATAATTAAATAATTATATCAATTTTAATTTCTTTTTTTAAAATATAAAACCCAAAAAAATACAAATCTATTTATCTAATTAACAAGTAAAAACTGAATTTTATTTGCACTCCTCTCCTAGAGTCTACCTCGGTTTTAACTAAAATTATATTTAAAAGTGAAGAATGTGTTCTTCTGCCCCTGATGATATGTTTTTAATCAATCATGATTATTATTATAGGTATAGAGTTAAAAAATTTATTTTTCCCTTACATTAAAAAAATATTTTATAGTCCATTAATTTATTTTTGTTATGAATTAGAATTATTGTTATAATTTTGCAGAAAATTAATGTATAAAATCAATCTTTGTGGGTGATTTTCTCATATGATCAAGTGAACCCTTTTGTATTCACTCTGAAATGATAGAAATGGGATAAAATCATAACCAGATCCTAAGACATATTTGTGAACCATGGAATTATAATTAATTGAAACATATTTCTATGCATAAAATGAGAATGATCATTGAATTAAAAATTATCATAATATAAAAAATCACATGTTATATGGCCTTCAAAGAGAATATAAAAATTGGTACCTACTTAAATTCGCCTATATTTTCACAAACCTGAAACCATATAGAGTAGAAAAGTAGAATGTGTAGTGGAGAGCATTTTCCTTCTAACATAATGAAGATTAAAAATAATGGTTGTACAAACTATATATAGTTTAAATTCTGATTAGGATGATAGATAATAATAATTATGAAATGATAATTCCTAAACACTTGGAGTATAAGCATTAGAATTACTATTTATTCCATCATATAGGAATCTAATGATACTCACTATGATTAACAGGAGAGGTTCAGGAAGTTGTTTTCCTGATATTTCCATGAAGTTAAGAAATAAATCTATTTCATTGTGTTATTATACAAAGTACTACTTGATAATTTTAGAAACCTATTGGATACCTTATTTAGAGGATACCTAATAAAAAATTCACTATTAAAAGAAAAATGGATGACTGAAGAGAGCACTAAAAAAATTCAATAATTAAAAACAAGGTGTACTAGATCAAGTTGAATTCATGACGAAGAACATTTGATTCATAACAATTTAATGAAAGAATATATTACAAGATAAAATTCTTTGTGAGATATATTTCTTTAAAACAAGACAATCAGGAAACCAATGTGGAATAATGTATGTGTTTTATGTTAATCATTTCATTCCACTGATTTGAGTGATTTAGTGTATATCTTGGAGAATTGTTGAAGTATATCTTTTCCTATGATGTTCTTGAAAAAATATATAGATGGAGGGATATGAACCATGACCCATATGGATTCTGAAATTAGTATATCTACGCTTTTCCACCTTACCAAAACCAATACTCACAGATTATTTGATTCATCAAAACCATCATTTTGAAAGCACTCTATACATGAGGTAAATGTATGGAACACAATATAATCAATCCTACAATTCACCCACATGAAAAAAAAATCCATTTGAAAAACTCTAAACTAATTCAAATTCCCCAGTATATAAACAAAAATGATCATAGGTTGAGTATCTCAAGAGTGGTATTTATATTTAAAAAACATAGGGGAAAGCCTTATGAATATTTTGAATAATAACCGATGAAATTTATGATAAAAAAAGTGACAGACCCCAAGAATACTACGATATTGATATCCACAATAAGTGGAATTGGTATTCTCACTATGACCTCACTTGATCTTAACTATGTTAATACCAAAGGATAAGAAGCTGAGGGCCTCAAACCTGAACATGTACATCATAGTCTTGATGCACCTCGTGTTCATGAAGCTAATTAAAACCTAGAATAACATGTGAATAAATGTCATGTCAAAAAATAAAAATATTAAGAGGAATGGAATAAAGTTGGAGGAAGAGTATTCCAATGAAATAAGAGACAAGAGAGACCACCAAAAAAAACACCACGAAAAGAAGGATCTCCCAATACCATTAACAGCTAGAATGATTTAGTACAAAATGATTCATATAAAGAGAAACTAATCATATATTCTATTGAAAATCCCGAATGTATAGGCTATTATTTTCTATATTATTTAACATAAAAAATCCAAAAATATGTTGAATTTTGTAAGGAACTCTGGAAAAATAAATAAAATTCAAATGTAATGAGAGATAAATTTAAGAAGATGTGTATAGGTCCGAATTGAGACATTTTTATAAAACAATTAACATAAATATATATTTTATATCCCTTTAAATATTGGTTAATTATCTTTTTTATATAATTTGGGTGTTTTAAATTATTCAGTAAATGTAAATACTGACTATTTTTTTAACTTTTATATAAATGATTTGACGTACACAAGAAAGGCGGTGTAACTCACAAATTGATCCTCATTATTTACCTTATAAGGTTTATAATGTTTCATTAATAATTTATTGGATATCTCATTCCAATTATTCTTCCATGTGATTAATATGGAGGAATATCGAGAACCATTCCACTCACCAATCATTCTAGGGTTGCAATTTCAGAAAAAAAACCATAACAATAATTAATGTTTCTAGTGGGAATATCACCGTGGTGTATAGAGATAAAAATTTCATTTTATCATATTATAATACCCAGAATACCATGAGTATGATCTTTCACTCTAGAAATATACCAACATTTAAGATGATAAAAATGCTATGGAATTATATAAGATTAATTTAATTTTTGACTTTAGGAAAAAAATTGATCATTGAATACACCATAAAATATGAGGATAAAGAATATTTTTCAAAAAAAGATGATAAGATAACCCATTAATACCATGATGGATTTGGATATTTATTTAATGAAAAGTATCTATAAAGTTAACTTATTTGAAGATAATAAAATAAATGGAACTCAAGAACCAAAATCTAATTCTTCTATAAAACAACCCCAAAATTTTTATTTAAAGTCACTAGCCATTGTTTCGTAATATTTTTACATGTTTAGGGTAGAAAAAATACTTTTTTTCATTTCAAAAAAAATTATAAACACCCTTAAAAACAGATTTATGGAGTATTATATTGAAAAAAATTCAATCCATAGGATAACGAAAAGGTTATTTTCTAGGAATAATTCCCAAAATCTGTAGACAAGAACTTATTTCTTGAGGTAACACTATACATAAATGAAAACACTATAGAAGGGTAATCTCCACCATAATTAATGTAGAAGAAAATATTAGAGAAGATGTTACGAGAGGACATAATCTGGCCCATTTATAACTCTGAATGGTACAACCCCATCCATCATTCCCAACAGAGAACAATCCTGAACATTTTATAAAATGAAAAAGATAATTAATTGATCCCAATAAGAATTCATAATAGTAGATTTATTTTTATTACCTATAGATATTTCCAAAAAGGATCACATACATATATCATACATTAACAAAATTTTATAGATGTTTTCAATAAGGACATTTTAATTCATTCTAGAATGTTTTTAAGAATATTCCTAGGTACCCATTTCACTAGAGAATCGAATGAAGACAAATTTATATGGAAGGTTGGGAAATTGGAATATTTGGGTATCTCATTGAGAATAGGTTATTCCTTTGGTAAATTACAATGGTGTATTGTAATTATCTTTTCAGATCACATTGAGGAATACCTAGAGCTATTTGTAGATAATTTTACTATAATTATTGATTTTTTTGATCATTTCTTCAAAAAATATGAAAATACTTAAACAAACTCATTAAAAAACATTGTCATTGGAAGATTGGAATGTTCCATTTCATGATAGAATGATGAATAATTCTAGGTAATGTTATCCCCCATAAAACCATTTAGGTATATATATTAACAAATAAAATGATAAATTCTTTTTCTTATCCAACATATCTGAAACATATAAGATCACTTCTCTGACATTAAACTATTTATGTGTGGTTTATCTATGATGTTATTGAAATTTATCATCCACTATATAGGTTATGTTTTAATGAGGATTATTTTTATTTTAGAGAAAATTGTAGTATTTATTTGAATAACATAATATATTATTAATCATGCCACCAATAATTCGGGCCACAAAGAAGGAGAATCCTTTTGAGCCTCTCAATGATGATTCATGAGAAGAAATTGGAGATTTTATTTCCTAAATGATTGATAAATAACCAACATTCATTTATTATTCATCAAGGAAAATATATTTTTTCCAATTATATCTATATAATAACTGAAATTTGGTTCTTGAATAAATTTTCTTCATTGAATTAATTCATATAATATTTATTTATAACTAAAGATATTGTGTTATCTGACCATTTAGCACCCAGATTCACAACAAAAAATAATAATTATAATCCAAGGATGGTTATATAGATATTTATTCTTTAGGTGTTTCATATGGAGTATAAATACAAAGTGGGTTTGGAAAATAAGGTGGTGGATCACATGAGAATAATACCCAACACTATTGATGTAGAAATTCAAGTTAATGAATGACTGAATGATGAATTTATATAAGGGAAAATCAACATAACTGATGGTGAGGTACACTGATATATTGACATGGAAAACAATATAGTTACATAAAATATACAATATCATTAAATTCACATAATATTAACAAAATAAAATTTTAATTCCAATATCATATTTGGGTAGATCCATTTAATTATAAAATTTTCAATGATCAAGTCATTAGATGATAATTGTTTAATTTTCAAATCATTTTTTTTATTCTGTCACCCATTACTTTTTGGATACCATTTTGGACCTCAAATAACAATAAATAATGAATTAGAATATATAATTTATTAGACAACACTATTTTGTGATAAAAATTATTTTTCATAAAAAAAAAATAATAACTATAAAACTATATAAAATACATCAAAGTGGTTGTAAATTTCATAAAACCCCATTATCAATTTTTTTTTTATATTTTAGGCAATTGTTTTTTTGGAAACCTTTCCAAATTAATTTTGAAAATAACATATTGTACATGGTGTCAACTATGTCCCAAAATGGGTGGAATCGAAGGACACTAAAACTGCCAAGGTTTATATTGTTTTTGATTTTTCATTAAAATATTTTTTAGGTTTGGAGTACCCAGAACCACCATTATTGATCAAAGGAATAAATTATTCAATAACACAATAAATGGATTATTGAGAATTTATTGGGTGAATAATAAAACATTAACACCCTATCACCCAAACCCCAAAGACAGGAAGACCTATCATATTGGGAAAAAAATTATTTTATAGTAGACTATTAAATAATTCAAAAAAAGATAGATCCTGTGATCATTAGAAATACAATGGGATTACATGAGAACCAATAATATGACTATAAGAATAAGGATCTTCCGATAAGTCAATTAGAATAGTTATAAATGACCAATATAGGTGGAAGTCATTATCTATTTTGTTATGGATGATATGAAGCTATACTGAGCTAGATCAAGAAAAGAGGCATTATTTTAGATATAAGAGATGGATGTAATTAAATTATATTCTTAAGATGATTTTAAAATATATTATTAAGCGATAAAAGTGTCTCCTGAAAAATTAATACAGCTGAATGACTTCCAACCAGGAGAACAAGTGTTGATATTCGTTTATATAATCAATATAATTCTATATAAGCAGTAAAAAAATGTAATGATCCGTTTATAGTTACAAATATATTCAATTTTGGGGTTGCAATAGTCTCAAAAGAAGGATATTAGAACTCATTATCTAATAATGGACATACGATAGGGAATTATTTTGGTAACCTACCGAAATAATAAGTGAATAATATTAAAATAATCCACAACATTCACTAATGAGAATCCATCAGGTTATACTTATTCATAAAATTTTATGAATATATTGATTGCATTTAAAATCATATAACACAATATATTTGTTTCAATTAATTGTGTAAATTTCATCATTTAAGTGTTGTGTGTGTGTGTGGTGTTTGGACTTTGCAATTTTGGACTTTTAATATTTTCTATTTTTGTGTATTTTTAATATTTTGTGTCTTTTCATTTTAATTTTTATATTTCTCTAATATTTTTTGCTTAATTTGAATCTCCTTAAGATTTTAATCCATTATAGTGTTGAGAAACTAATCTGAACCACGAACAAATCATACATAAATTCTAAAATTAAATTATTCCAAAATTTTATGTTATTTAATTTCACAAAAAATAGTTTAAATATTTTATCTCGTTTCACTATATACTAAGGTAATAATTTAATCTGTAACCATAATGTTTCTTAAAAAAACTTTTTAATTTTAATTATAATTCTTTAACTTTTGGGAAAACAAAGTAACAGATAAATGACCTGTATTTTTTGAGTAGTCTAATAAAAACAATGTATAATTCAAGGAACTTGTTATTAAATCATTTATGTATTCATTTTATTTTAAACCCCATTTTGAACAAAACGTTTTTAATGATAAAATTTTCATTAATCTGTATATACCATAGAATCCATTAATGAATTTTTTATATAGTCACATTAAAAGACATATATCTATATTCACCTTGACATAGAATCATTTTCATGATATAAGTCAAACTCATGTTTGGTGGAGGAATGGAAGGCTGGTGGAAAATCTATTTTTAAGAACCTATTTTCATTTAATGGTGACTTTTCTTCAACATTTCAGTTTTTCATTTGGGGGAAAAATAACGAGGAGAAGGGTGGGAAATGTTCTTGATAACATACATGGGTGGCCACGAATGCTTCCCATTTACGTAATGATTAAATATCCTCTATTTCCCCCAAATTTCGGATTCAAGAGATAAATAAAGATTATTAAATGCTGAAAACATTATATTATAGAAGAGGGAATGGGAGAAGGAGTTTTAAAATTGTTTGAAAATTTTCTTAATCCACCTTTAAATAAAGAAAAACAACTCCAATCGTGATAAAATATATGTCCAAAATATAACATAGATATTAGTGCATGTCTCCCTTGAAAAGTTAAATTTTTTTGTAATTATTATAGGGTAAGAAAGGCATCAATTATACTATAAAATTGAAAAAAAAGGATGTGGACTAGTCATGAAGAATTTATAAAATTATAGTTCAATAAGTGTAATAGGATGTAAGGGAGGAATCCGTACATGATGCAAACTAAAGACTTGAATTTATCATTATTCTAGGGATAGAACTAATAAAATATTCCTCAATAGCATGACATTGGTGTTAACTAAACTATACAAAAAGATACCAAAACTCATTAAGGTATCATTATTTTCATAAATACTAGAATCTTTTGGTGGACTTAAAAAAATTCAGAAAACCTATGGTGAAATTTCGTTTATCATAGAATTAAAAAACTTGACTGAATACTATACATGATTATTGAGTGGAATAAATGGTAATGTACCAGTATATGGATGTAAGGAGATGAAATTAGTGTTTATTAATTTAAGATACCTAATAATGTTAATGGAAACACAAAAATGACAAGTCATGAAAAATTTAATGATATATAGTTGAAAATCAAACTCACATTTTCTAGTTATTTAGCCTTTCATTTTTGGCCATATTGAAATTCGCATGACTTGTGAAAAATTTTAATTTGTGGAGTAATTGAGAGGATTATATTTTAATACATTTTATATTGTGTTTTAATAATTTTAAACCCACAATTCTAATATAATTATTTCAAATTTTGTAACGTATGGAATAATGTTTAGTTTCACTAATATTTTATCTTTAATAATGAGTTTGAGTATAATATTTTATATTTTTGAATTTCATGAATAAATCATTAAAATAAATTTAATTTATGTCATTATTATTTCATGTACATAATGTCAATTTAATGAAATAAAAGGTGGTTATATTATTAAATAAAGAAATTAATAAAGTATGGTATTTTTTTGGGAAGCATCCTTTCCTAGAATTTCATAATATTTGGTTGTGGGTTCATGTTAATACCAACCACAAAGTAACTTTTAAACTAATCATAATAAAGAAGGAATACATCAAGGTATGAATGTTCCAAATTACTATGGCTAATTTATGATCATATCATTCTATCACACACTCGTAAGTTATATGTTTGATATAAAAAATTACTATACGAATATATTGATAAATCAAATGATTAATTCAACTAATTATGTGAAATGATAACTAATGAATTAAAATACATAGTCCTGATGATGAAATAGTATATATTATTGACCAATATCCTAATAAAACATCGATCTACCTCTGCAGGTAATATCAACTTATCATATAAAGGAATTACTTGTTTCTAGAGGAGTAAATCCAAAAATCAAACAAAAATTAATTCCATGATTCCACAAGAAGAGGCCTAGTTAACACACCCACTCAGAATATAAAAAATGACTGTAAAAGAGTTTACACATCACACCAAGTATTAAGAAAATCTTATTTATAGATTTTCCGGAGCATGATAAATAAACATAATCTAAACAAAAAAATATGTGGTATTCCCATTATTCTTAAAACTAATTAAAAAAATCCAAAAGGATAAATCAGGAATAAAATTTCTATCCACACCATAGAAGGAATGATTCATGCCTTAGAATTAAAGTTATTTTAAATAAAAAATAAGAAGGAAACTATAATAAATTAATATCTTGGGAAAATATAAAATAAGGAATATTTTAAAAATTATAATTTACTAGAGGTCAAACTAGTCATTTAGGAAGAATATTTTACAACATATAAAAATGAAAACATTTCTATTAATAAATAAGAATTCGATATTATAAAGGTTTTTTTGGATTTTTTACTAAATCAAATCACATGATATTCTGTAATATTCTATTTTCTTTTCATTATTGGTTTTAATCTAGGAATTGTTTACTAAGTTTTTTCTATTATATGTTTTTTCTTTTATGCACTTTGAATAAAGGGGTTATCTCTTTTGTTGGTTGGTATGGAAGGATCTCCATTATTATTCTTGAATCCTCCAACATAATAGAATAAAAAATAACTTAATTCTTGTTGGCATTATTTCTTTATAAATTTCCTGTAATTTGAATCCAATTTTCCTAGTGTTTTAAACATTCTCACAACCACTTGATATGATTATAGCTATTTTCATCCCTCCTCTTAGTTTATTTTGAATCCAATGAGTTTTTTAATTAGGCGATGAGTGTAATGAATGTTATGGACGATGTATGAGGGATTATTGTGGCTCTTTGATTTCCCATGAACCGCAACATTAAATAGAGGTTTTTATTTTTTTTTCATGAAAGGATTTATTAGTAAAATTGATATGTGAAGGAATTTTGATAATTAAATAAACTCTATTACGACAATATGAAAAAAATCTCCTCAAAATATTTTTTTTGATAAATCAATTGATTCATATAAAACAAATCAACTTAAAAATATATATTCTTTAATTACATTTTTGTACTGTTATAACATTTTAAGTGGAGATCCAAATATCACCCACTCACTTAGTTTGAATATGATTTCTACAAATCCATTAATTATTTTATAAAATATTTTCTAAAAACAAAATCTAATTTTTTTTAACTAATTAACAAGTGATAGATATTTTTTGTGGACACCCCTCTCTAGGAGAATAGTTAAGCTTCCACTAGAACTAAATTTAATAAAAAAATTAGGACTATGGATCATCAAACAACAATTTTTTTAAAAATAGATAATGTGCATTAGATACAAATTGATATTGTAGAGTCTTGTATGGGTATCACCCCATGTATTAAGATCAACAATGTATGAACATCCACATTGTGTTACAACATATAACATACAGAATTCATTTAGAATATATATCTTATATATAATAGTTTAATTATAATTAGACACACTAAAGGAAAGTGTCATGTGATTTTGCTGTTTGTATGAATTATATAGCATTGGATCCACTTTAGTATAAGATTCCAATGTTCATTTTTAGACAGTGTGCTCAAATAATACATGAATATCGTTGAGTATGATTCAACCCAAAGGGTGTTTAGTCTAAAATTAGTGGCTTATTTGATGTAATAAATCATTTTCCATAATTAATATTCATAAAAAATATCATAAAAATGTATTGTAAAGAACCATTGAGGAATCCTCGGTGGTTGTGGAACACACCTACAGTCCATGATGAAACAACCTCCACATTGACCATGATGAAAGATGTATTTGGTTGAATATAAGATACAAATTTCATGATTAAAGTTTTCATTGACTTTCAAATAATTCCATGAATGTGATTGGTTGATAGGTAAAATATTTCAATTTTCATTGTGACTATTTTAATTTTTTAGTTATCCTTAATTTCCCTAAGAATACGGATTCATGCAGTATGCAATGTAGTCATTATTTAATCCAAGTGAACTCTATTTCACAACCACTATGATAAAGAAATGATATAAACTAAAGGTGTCAGTAGGTAGTGGAGGAGATATTTTCTAAGCATGATATCGGTAATGAGCATCATTAAATATTCAAAAAAAAATACAAGAATTAGTCAGTGCTGAAGATACCTTATATATATTCACAAAGAAAAAAATTAATGTGTAATATAATAAAGAGAATATTTTAATTTTTATGAGCCTCTAATCATAAGTAAACTAATGAAACTATAGGAATTTTGGAGGATTTTATTTTCTCAAAATAGGGATGGTGGTTCTATAGTGTTATTCATAATAAGAAATGTTAAGTTAGGGTAATGAATGATATTTAGAAGGGATTAAACCACATAGAAATACTTCACTCTAGGTTTTATTTTAAGGTTTATGAGTCCCAATAACTGTAGCACCAATATGTATCTATGTTCCATATGATAGTGTCATTTACCATGTATATATAGGTCTAATGTTTTAGCATCACCTATGAAGTTATGGGAATTCAAGAGACATTCTAGTCTTCTTCCTCGATGGTCACCTAATAGCAGTACAATGAAATATAAAGATTTTCCTTTTCTAGTCATATATTAGTCTATCAGTTTATCTCTATTTTACAACACTCCAACAACTTCAAATTATTCATCAGATATTAATTGGTGGAATTGATATTCAATAATACAAATGCTGGAATATAGGGTTTATATTGATTTTTAAATTTATAAATGAATCCCAAAATGAGGAACACCAATGTTTAATAAATTTATATTAGTGGATTCAATGTAAATTTACATAGAAAATCATAATTTATTTTTCTGAGATCCATAATGCCAAGACCACCCATGATTATGGGCATAGTATAGTTATTCCATGTGAGGGTAACTAATTTCTTCTCATGAATAAATATGGTATATATGATGTTTCTAATCATTCTTTAGATCCTATAAGTGAATGTTCAATGGAATTTGTAAACATATAAATAAAAAAAATCACATTAATAACAGAGATAACATGATAGATTCCCCCTCCTTGAGGTATTCTCCTACATTCCTAAAATGAAATTTTTGTAGTTGTTCTAGAATAATGTTTATTCATTTGGTTTATCTTGACATTCCCCTAAAATTGAGTAAAACAAATCAATCCAAGGGAAATTATATACTATTAATGATAAGAGGACTTTAAATTTTATTCTACTTAGAAGTTAACATTCTTATGTGAAGGAGGATAATTTATTTTTCTCAACTAATGGATTTATCTACACAAGGAATTGATTTTTTGGAATACAAATTCATGGACCTTATGTTTTTCTAGAATTCTTCACTAAATTTTATAATATAATCCAAATACAACATTATTGATGTTGATAATATTTTTCATCCAACTTTCATCTTCTAATAAAGAAAAATATTCATTTTTCCAATAATGAACTTTATTGTGTTGTCTTAATTTAGATTAATAGGAGGAAATAAAAAAGTTAAATTATTTTAAAAAACATGTAGCATCCAAGAAATAGACTTAAACCAGTATTTATAAGATTGGATAGTTTTTTTCTCATCATACTTGTGCTTATTAGATGAGTAATACAATTTAAAAATTAAAATCCCTCAAGGAAAATCATGATAAAGGCCTATTTGATAGAATCAATGGCCTCTGATATATCAATATTTAATATAAAATTTAGAACCATGTTTTTTTATAAGTTCATTAATAGACTCCTATATAGTGAAAAAAATCACTAATTGATTCTTATAGAGAAATAAAAATTATTGGGGAAAATATGATTACTTGTGACAATCCCACATCTTAATTCCTAGATTAAGAAAATATTATTTGTGATGGTTTTCCCAGTGGAATTTGGCCAAAATTTGATATGTAATGAAAATTATAATTAATATAATTCATAGAAATGAAATAAAAATTAATAACGTGATTAATTTAAGAATATGTGATAAAATACGTAACATTATTGGTGATTTCATCATGAATCATATGCTAATAAAACATGAAAAACATGTTAGTAAGGCCACCATGCCTTTCTGTATTGTTAATAATTAGATTTCAAAGGGCATCCATGATTTATCCTTCAATTGGTTTGATGTATAATAGTTTATTATTGTTTTCTTTAAATTATTGTGGTATATTATTATAAAAAATTATAGTTCTCACTCTCATCATCATTATAGAGACATTAACATTACCCAAAAAATGCACCTACACTTTTATCTTCAGAGTTAAGGCAGATTCCAATATATTAATAGCTATTAAACAATTTTCTAACAATATTATCCATATGTAAATAGTTAATATTTTATGAATTTTTATCACTAACAAATATCCATTCTACAATATATTGGTCCCTAAAAATCCATTTCTTTAATAAATACAATCTCAATAAATTTGTAATGGATTTAACCTCCACTTGGGAGGGTGTGGATTTTTTTAGATGGCGTAGTTGATATGTAATGAGGGTCTACTCTTCATAATATATTTTATCATCTAATTCATAAAAGGATTTCTTTTATCACACTATAATAATATAATTCATTTTTTTATCTTCTTAGTTGAATTTTAGATGAGGATACAAAATTATTAAACTTGACATCATTCTATCCAAATTTCCCAAAAACCAGGGATAGTAATCCTAGGGTTGTTAAATTTAAAAAGAAATAGAAAATACCTTATGTAATATGGTTTGATAGATACAATAATATAAGTATGGTCAAGGATAATTCTTGGAAGAGTGTATCATGAATCCTAGTCTAGATTGTTGTTATACTCAAAAAATTTGAAAAACATGTCAATAATACTATGAAAATTCCAATACATATTACAAATACTATAGGTAATGAGAGCATATAAAATGGGGAATTCAATAATGTTACCTATATTAATTCTACATCCAAATTTAAGAGTGGTAATCCAAGTGAAACTAGTGCCAACTCTCTCTTTAAGTCAAACCATAGAGTTTAACCCATTAATTAGAATCCATTTCTGAGAGTGATTGGACATTGGTTCATGTTCACTCTAATGATCCATTCATTTATTGTATGAGGTCAATGAAAAAATATTTGAAAAGGTGATGATAGAACCATGCTCATAATCTATGAATGTTATCTTCTAGAATATTTCTACATATGAAAAAACCTACATTGAAACATTTCTAAGAACTAATAGGGTTTCTACAGAACCTTAAAGGATATTATATGTAATAATTGAGTTTATATTGGATCTACAATCAAAGGATTTCTAGTTATTATTACTCATATTAGGTTCCTAATTTCTAATATGGAGAGACTTTTCAGAGATAAGAAGATGTGTATGGTACTATGTAGTTGGATTATTAAAATGTCTGTGGAAATTCTAGAATAATTACATTATTGTTATAGTAAAACTTCCCTACCCCTTTTAAGGGAATGATCCTTCTATACCAGCTCACTTGGTGAGTACACAACTTCTATTTTCCCTTTTCTACATTCATAATAGAGATATATATTCATGATTTGATTTCTATTTTCTTAAAATGATTTTATTCTTCATACTAATCCAATAAATTAGAAGGATCGTGTATTTTTTTAATCATAAAGATTATACACTTCATCAACCCACTAGTTTCCATTGAGAGCACTGAAATTACTAGAATACCCCATACATGGTGTTGGGACCCTATTGAATCTTCTTTTTTAATACTTTTACATTTATATGGGATAGAAATCCTCTTTATCGAAACACTTTTACAGAGTCTTTTAGATTATTTTATATTGTGGTTTTCCTACAATATTTTCATGAATATCAGTGTTCCAAGAACTTACCTCATTTTTTTTCTTGTGCCACCACATCACCTTAAGGGATTTGGTTAGCTATATTAATGGGTTCAAGTTTATTATCCGTCAAAGGGTATAACCCATCATTATTTTCAATAACATTAAAAAAATACCAAAAAACACTTTTTATTCATTATCTGATCATAAAACCTTTTTTAAACATCACGTGAACTATCTAGAACATATTGGAATTTTATGTCATCAAAATAAATGTCATTAGTTTGATCCTATGATTTATCATTATTTGGGTACAAATCACTAAATTTTATAATCTTATAAAGACTCACCCTTATTTTTCCATGATTCAATTCAATATCTACATTGAATTCATTACAACTAGGATTGAGTATATTATCCTCAACTCTTAAAAATTAATTGGTTTGGGTTGTGTCTCCAATTCTATATAATTTCATATCAATGAATAATATGCATCATGTATACTTCATTTTCCTCTTTTAATACCCCACCATCATGTCACCATAATGTAAATGATTATCATATAGATCATACAGAATAGAATTCTTTTATATTTAGTTATGGATTGTCCAATCAAACTATACTTTAGACATGGAATTTGGGTCTTCATTCATAGTGTAATCGAAGGGTGATGGAGTCCTAAATGGTGGTGATAACTAGTACAATATTAATGGATTTTTTCACGTCAAAATCAACAAGAACTATAGAATAGTGCTAAAATATAGAATTTCTGGTTTCTATAGCCATTTAAATTATATGAATGACCAAAGATGATATTCGCTACCAAATTTTGGTGTGAAAAATATAACCAATTCATATTTCCAATAATAATCCATATTTAAAATTATTTTTTCTTCATTCTAAAATGATAATAATGCTAATTCCATTCCCGAAAATAAAGAACACATGTTATGAGGGATAATTAATTAAAAAAATGTTCCTTTATATTTTCCTCATAAGAGGGGAAGACAATTATGTGGGAACCCGTTACTATTTCTCTCATAATTCAAAAAAAATCATGATATCCTTATGATTTTACAATATAGTTCATTGAATTCCCACAGTCCTTATACTCTTTGGAATATAACACTTACAATGATAGAAAATGTAAATTATTTTATAATTTAAATAAATGAATCTTAATTCTACATTACATGGGATATATTACCCTTTTTAATAATCCAACATGGATATGAGGTCCTAAGAATATATAAAAAGTATCTTCTCAAGCTTTTTACGACATCTACAAACTAATTTTTCAAATCACATACGTTTCGAGAATCCCCGTCTATTAGAGAACTTTTCAGAGCACAATCATCAAAAATATCTTTATTAATGAAGAAGTATGATCAATCCATATAGGGTTCGTGATTTAACTTTTCTCTTTTAACTATATTTGGTTCCTAATATACATGGTCAATGGAATATATCACCCTTTCTCATTATCCATCCAAAAAATATTTTTAAATGGGCTATTAAGTTATTTTTTCATTCCCCAACAACATGGATTTCATCAATTTTAATCATGATTAAAGAATGATTTTCATTTTTCCAAATTAAAATTAATTTTTTTTATTTCAGCATTTAAATGGTAGTATAAAATATATGTAAAAGTAGTTTTAAATGAAAAATATGTTTAGGTATTACCTATTACTATTGTTTTTTCTTATTAATTAATTTCTCAATTTCCCTTAAACTATTAATAATATTCACAATATATTTTATATACATTTAATCCTAATATATTTAGTATCTCAAAACAAAACATTCTTATATAATAAAAAGGGATTGTTTATTAAAATACACTTTAAATCATAAAATGATCAAATTATTGATTTAGCTATAAAATTTAAATTTTATTAATACATTATTATTAAATATTACATTTTTTACATATATTTTTTTAATTAGTTACTTATATTTATTCCTTCCAACTTAATAGATATATTATAATTGTTTTATTTAATAAATAAAATAATACCTTAATAAAATGTATCATAGTTTATTTTGGTTCGGTATTGTTTAAAAAAAACACAGTTAAACAAAATATTTAAATGGGAAATTTACATATTTAAATCCAATGATATTACATTAACATCATTATGGGTGTCCAAGAACACTAAAATAATGGATGGGAAGGATGGAAGGTAATCTATGTTATAATATCTTGTATATATGGATGTTATACAAAATGAGAATTATTCCCCATATGAACTATTTCTAAACCTCAGGAAAATATCAATTTTATTTTCCATGTGTTATGATCATGACCAAACAATTTTAGTGTAATAAAATATAAAAATATTATAATTAAATAATATTATTGAAGGAATATATATGGAAGTTATTTGTACTACCATTTTATATGTATATAAATCACATAATAAACCTGATGTGGAATTTCTTTTATTATGTATAAGAGGAACCCAAGGAGAAAATGTAGGTGGATATTTACCAATGAAACTAAATGATAATATGTGAATGTGGGACTAATATGTTTTAGTAAAGTTGAGATTTAAATGGAAGGAAGTGATACTAGAGGATCACATCAATAGTTATAATTATGTGTAAAATAATGTTTCAATGGGATTATCTAAGCCCTATTTCCCATTATGATTATTTTCATTATATAATTTTGATGTTTCTCTTGTGATGTATATAACTATTTTATTATTTGAATTGATTTTAATTGATGTTTTTTATATAATATATTATTATTTTTCTTTTTTTGATTGTTTGTTTTAAATATAAATCCTATATTCTGTGAAAATAAGGGATGACTACTATTTGTAATTGAATTAGTTAAAGTGGATGATAAAAAAATGTACAAATAATATATAAATCATTAATTGGTAGTATAATTATTATAGTGAGTATAATATTATAGTTGAAAAAACACTAAACATATTATAATGAAACATGATTCTTATAGAGAAAGTAGTATAGATTTCATGACCCCCTCCCACCAAAGATTCCCCTCCTGAGCTAGCAATGGCGAAAGGGAGATAATGACCCCTGAGTCCCGCCTCCAGTAGGCCTCGGGGTGGCGACTAGCAGCAAGGGTATGAGTTTTTCACAATATGGGAGGCATTACCCTTTTTATTTATTTTTGATCAGGAAATAGGATGAGTCAAACACCAAATGAAAAGAAATTAAAGACATGTAAATAAACCCAAACCAATCCCATATGCATGTTTAAATAGTTCTGAAACAAGGTACAAGTACAAGAAAGCTAAAAAGTACAATACCAAAAGAAACAGGAGTACAGAAAACTGCAACAACTCCAACTGTCCCAACTAGTAGGGTCCTACACGGCCCTGGTAGTCCTCCTGGAAACCTGAAAGAAAACGCAGGGTGGGAATTCAAGTATACTCAGTAGGGAAACCTAAATCTCTTGTGCACAAGTGGGGAGACATCCAAATGTCCCGTGAGAACAATAGAAGAAACCAAAAACTATCAAGGAATTTTATCCACCCAACCTCACCAGCCACGCTCACCAAAACACAAAACAACAGGTAGTAGTATATAAGAACAATAGTATTGGGTACCCCGCACCATTTCCCACTAGCTAGCTTCTCTTCCTAACGGCGAACATCCAGACGCTACCACCCTATTCCTGCCTGCACACACCTAGGCCTCACATCCACATATCCCACCCGCACACACCTGGGCCTCACAACCATGTATCCCACCCACACACACTTGGGCCTCATCCCATAGATTCTTGGGAAAAAATTATAAACCTGCCCAAAGAGTCTTGGGCTAATACCACCCCAATAGAAACCTACCTGAAGAGTCTTAGGTGTAAGGTCACCTCAAGCCATCACAGCCTATGGAAGAAGAAGCAGGAAAGAGCTAGTAACTAAGGAAAAAAAACCCTCTCCCATGAAATGGGAGTGTTCGTCACTAATTTCTCAACATGGGTGGGGTGCGACAAAACACAAAGATACAGATATATATATATATATACAAAACATGCAGCCCAACCAATGGCTTCTAAACAAGGAAACTGAGCATGTGCCTCGGCACTACTAGGTCGAAGCATGAATACAACAAACAACCCCAACCCCATTTAGGTTTTCATGTTTCAACAGAATTAGTTTATTAGTTCCTTAACTACAAAGAAATTATCCACAACCAACCATATGAATCATTTGTAAAACATATCCCTGCCATCCACAAATCAAGTTATGAAAACACAAGCAACACAAAAAAAGTCTCTTCTTATTAACCAACCAACCCCGTTGATTATTATTCCCATTCCATTACCATGCCGCACCATTTATTAACTCTTCCACTTATTTATTATTCACAACCCATTGTTTGTTCACATTCAAACCCATCACTGCAGCCCCACTGCCAACCACCATAACCACAAACACATCGAAGCCCATACATCATCATCCCTTGATACCATTTATCGCACCCCCGCTGCCCATCATCAACATAGCATTCACACCAACCCACAACTAAGACAACCGTAGCCCGCTTCTCAGCCCATCCACAACAACCCACAAAACACTCCCTTTACATAATCTAGCACCAACATGTTTATTATTTCAGTTTTGTTCAACTGGGGTGATCACACAAGGGTTCTGGTTATTCATTTAATCATCCATATTTACGTGATTAACTAATTCCATATTCCACAAAATTTTCATCCATAAATGGTCTAAAAATATAGGAAAGCATTTAATTGTGCAAGCAAAGTCCCCCAACGACTGTGATTTTCAGTACGCATAAGCCTATTCAATTCAAAACATAATATCACAAGATATTAATAAAGTAACTGGATTCACAAACTTCCCATAACCGTTATATAATCCAGTTATTATCTTCATTAAATCGGTTCAAATGTGTTTCACATAAACAATAGGACACCCACCCCGCATGATGCGCAATTTAGAGAGACGAAGGTAATATCCCTACCTCCATAGGTTCTGATCACAACACTCCCCCGGGTCAACTTTAGAAGACGTTCATTGGCGTCCGTCGCTTTTGTCAAATCCCAGCAAAACCTCCTCAGGTAGAAGATGGGAAGGAAAGCCCAAAGGGAATACAACAATTCTATGCTCAGAAGTTTCGCCTTGTTGTTATGATCCTGTGGCCGCTGACGGATCGTAAATCATAGCTTGGAAGAAGAAGTTATGTAAGGAAAAGAGCCTTTGAGTCTCTTGGGAGAGCTCTTCTTGAGGGAATGGGGAGGAGAGGAGTGAGTTGAAAAGGAGGAGAGGACCCCTCCATTTATAGGTGAGAAAAGCAAAACTACATGGCGTGTACTTCCTAGTACATGGCGTGTACTCGGATATTTCACATAGTCACCACATGGCTTCCAACACGGCCTTCAACGCGGAACGCAACCATTGACTGGTCAACACACGGTTTGAGGGTAACGCATACGTGGGGAGGGACTACAAGGCATGTATTATGAGATACATGGCGTGTACTCATTTATTTCACATGGTAAGGACACAGATCCAACACGGCACATGACCATTGACTGGTCAACACATGGTTTGAGGGTAACACTACGCGGGGAGGGACTACACGGTGTGCAGTATGAGATACACAGTGTGTACCCATTTATTTCACACGGCAAGGACACAGCCTTCAAAACGGGGTATACCCAGTGAGTGAGTACGTGGCGTGTACTCACACTACATGGTGTGTAGTTTCAAAAATATGATAAGTGTGGGAAAAGTCCATTTTACCCTTCAGAACACTTCATGCCTGTCTTTTTGACAAAGGAATGGGCCGGAGAGGTCTGGTCCATTACATCAGATACCTCTTAAAACATTCTCATCCCCACGAATTCGAAAGCCAACCCAGAGGAACCCAACAATATACCTCTTAGGGCTCTCTTTATAAAAGGAACCCATCCAACAACCCTAATTATATGTGTGAGGAATTCATTCTCCTATGTTGAGATATTATACGCTTTAGGAGGCACTGACTCGCCTGCACGAGTTTAATCACATCCTCATTAATGTGTCTCGATTAAGAATTGGGTCTTCTCACTTACATACATTAGGATTTTTAAACATGTACTACCCCCAACACCACACAACCAACACACTGCCCGAACACATGGTTTGGGGAAATTCCTTCTCCTATGTCAAGATATTATCCGCTTTATGTGGCACTGACTCGCCCGCACGGGTTCAATCGCATCCACATTAATGCATCTCGATTAAGGATCAGGTTTTTCCCTTTCCCCACACATCCAGACATGCTATACACTTCCAGAGAACAAGGAAACAAAAGGTCTCATAATCAACAAGCCAAGAATTCCATATATCAAAAGTACATAGTATAACACCAAAACCAAGCTCAGAAGAACAAAGAAAAACACAAGTCAAAAAAACTCTGGGTACTAAGCGTGCATCTGAGCCTCCCACTCCCATGTTCTCTCCTCGAGGCCGCCATGCCTCCACAACACCCAAACCAAGGGAATGGTTCGTCCATGGATCACCTTCTCTCTACGATCCTCGATTCTGACTGGTCGTTCCTCGAAGGTCCCGTCATCTCCCATATCTAACTCTCCCCAGTAGATAACGTGAGATTCATCGTGTAAGTACCGACGAAGCTGGGTGACATGGAAGATGTCATGAACCTTCTCCAACTGAGGTGGCAGGACTAGCTGATATTCCACCTCATCAACTCGCCTCATCACCTCGAAAGGTCCAATGAACCTACGGGACAACTTACTCCCTTTCCCATACCTTTGTTTCCCCCGTCGAGGGGAAACCATCAAGAACACATGATCTCCCACCTCAAACTCTAAGGGCCTCCTCCGATGATCATCATAAGACTTCTGTCGGTCCTTATCCACTTTCATCCTCTCACGCACATGATGGAATTTCTCTGTGGTTCTTTGTACTACCTCTGTCCCAAGAGCACGTGTCTCACCAACCTCTACCCAGCAAATCGGTGAACGACATGGTGTTACATATAAAGCCTCAAACGGTGTCTTTCCAATAGTAGAGTGGAAGCTATTGTTGTACGAAAACACTACTAGAGGAATGTGTCGTACCCACAACCCTCAGAAATCCAGAATGCATACTCGCAGCATGTCCTCCAACATCTGGATAGTCCGCTTTGTCTACCCATCGGTCTAGGGGAGGAAAGCAGTGCTAAGGTGTATCTGGGTGCCAAAATCATGTTGTTACCCCCTCCAGACTCGTGAGGTAAACCGAGTATCCCGATCCGAGATGATAGTCTTCGGAACCCCATGCAAATGTACCACCTCATCTACATACATCTATGCTAAGGTACTCACCAGTCCTGACTCCTTAATTGCTAAGAAGTGATCTGATTTCGTCAGTCGATCCACCACTACCCAGATAGAATTGTAACCACCCTGAGCTATGGGTAGTCCTGTGATGAATTCCATTGAGATTTTATCCCATTTCCACTCAGGGACATCTAAAGGATGCAACAAACCACTGGGAACACTGTGTTCATCCTTCGCTTGCTGACACACTAGGCACTTAGCCACAAACTCTGCCACTGCCCATTTCACCCCTGGCCACCAAAACTGTTCCCTCATGCCTTGGTACATTTTTGAAACCCATGGATGTACCTCCAAGGCTAAGCTATGGAACTAATGGAGAACTCCCTCACACATCACCTCTGGAACAAACACCCTTCCATGAAAAAACATATGATGTCGTCTATCCACTGACCATCCTTCTGGAGCATTTCCCTGATCGATACGATCCCGCATTACTTTTGCCTCAGAGTTTCCCCACTGAGACTCTTCCACCTTCTGTAACAAGGAGGACTACACCGTCATCTGAAACAAATAGCCTCTCAAACCATCTACCCTTACATCCAAGAGCAAGGTAGCCAACTCTCACATCATTCTCCAAGCATCAGCAGTTTCCCAGACCAGTTCCTTATGCGACTTCCTGCTCAGGGCATCAGCCACAATGTTTCCCTTACCTTCAGTGTAAGTGATATTAATGTCATAGTATTTGAGAAACTTGGCCCATCTCCGCTGCTATAAGTTCAGGTCATATTGGGAGAGGATATAACATAAGCTCTTGTGATCTGAGAAGACCACAAAGCGCTACCCAAAGAGGTAATGTCACCACAATTTCAGTGTGAACACTACTGCTGCAAGCTCTAGGTCATGGGTGGCATAGTTATGCTCATGAGGGTGAAACTACCAAGACCCATAACTGATCACACCCTTCTTCTGCATTAGTACACACCCCAATCCAAGGCCAGAATCATCACAAAACACCTCGTACAACAACCCTTCCTCTGGAAACCTGAGTATGGGAGCACTGACCAACTTCTCCTTTAGGTAGTCAAAATCTTTCGGGCACTGCTCGCTCCATAGGAAGACCTGGTCCTTCCTAGTCAAAGTCGTCAATGGAGCAGAAAATCGAGAGAAGTCTAAAATGAACCTCTGATAATAACCTTCCAACCCTAGGAAACTACGAACTTCAGCCACACTCTTGGTTGCTGCCCAAGAAACAACTGCCTCCACCTTCGATGGGTCCACTAACACTCCATTCTGAGACACTACGTTCCCAAGGAAGTGTACTTATTATGTCAAGAACTTACACTTCGACAATTTCCCATAAAGATGGTGGTGTCTAAGGACGTCCAAGACTACCTTGATATTCTCAACGTGCTCCTCCTCTGATCTTGAGTAGTTCAGGATGTCATCGATAAACACAAAAATGGACCGGTCCAGGAACTCTCAGAAGACAAGGTTTATAAGTTCCATGAACACAGCTAGTGAATTTGTAACTCCAAATGGCATCACTACAAACTCGAAGTGTCCATACCTGCACCTGAAATCCATCTTCGAGATGTCACTGTCCCTTACCCTCAGCTGATGATATCCAGATCGTAGTTCGATCTTAGAAAACCAACATGCTCCCCTCAGCTGGTCGAAGAGATCATCTATCCTTGGAAGGGGGTAATGGTTCTTTACCATTACCTAATTCAACATTTTTTAGTCTATGCATAGCCTGAGAACACCATCTATGTTCTTCACAGACAAAACTGGAGCACCCCATGGAGACACACTGGGTTAAATAAAACCCTTCTCCATCAGATCGTCAATCTAAATCTACAACTCCCGCAACTCCGAAGGTGCCATCTGATAAGGGGCCATCGAAATCGAACAGGCACAAAGCTGTAAGTCTATCTCGACCTCAACATTACGTTGGGTGGGTTGAGTGACAACCTCCTCGAGAAAAACATCGAAGAACTCCCCAACAACCTCTAGGACATCCATCATCTCTGTATCAGTGGAAACCACTGATAACCCACCTAACAAGGAAAGGAGTGGCTTCACATGTCGGTTTCCCACCTGATAGCTCCTCTCGCCAAAAAAAGATACACGCTTCCCATCCACATCGAAGAACATGACCCATCTTCAGAAGAAGTCGATAATGACAATAATAGAAAACAACCAGTCGATGCCTAGGATGACATCGTATGCTTGCATCTGTAGCAAAAGAAGGTCCCCACTAGATCGATGTGGTCACAACGTCATCCCACATCCTCGGAAAACACAAGATATGCTGGTCTGGCCTCCAACTGGTGTACTCAGCACCAGGGGTACGGAAAGTCTCTCTACATCTAGACCAAAATCATGGGCTAGACCAGGTGCAACAAAGGAGTGTGAATCTCCTGAATCGAAAAAGGCAGAAACGAGAGTGCTGAACAAAAAAATCGTACCTCGTACCACCTCTGGTCCTGCCGGAGTTGTCAACTCCGTTTCATACAACTTTCCACACCCATCTCCTCTGCCTCTCTGATGTCGACCACCTCCCTGAACACGCCTAGGTCGAGGTCCCTGAGGAACACCCTGAGGTCGGCCTCCTCCTGAAAAGTCTACCCTCGGAGGAGCAGGGTCCTGCTGCTACTGGAAGGTCCTCGCCGACAACTGGTGCTACTGAGGCGGGCGCTGAACCTACCCACCTCCACCGTACTGATCTCGGGTCGGGCACTGACTCTGAATGTTCCTGAAACCTCCACAAGAGAAGCACTTCGGTCCTGGGCTCGTGAAAAAGGGGCGATGACCCGAAATTCTAAACTAGAACTACTGAGGCCTGCTCCCAACTAGCCTGAACCATGAAGGTCCTGTCACAGGAGACCTGCTACTGATTGCTTTCCCCTTCAACGAACCTGGCTGGATCCCCTCTCGCGGTGCACCTCCCTGCGAGTGAGTCCTCTCTACAACCTATGCCTTTTTCTGTACTTCCATTTACGTCGGAAGAGTGAAGGGGGTGACAGTATACTGGAGTGAAGGATGAAGCGTCTCCTCCAAACGTCTCGCCCGAGACTCCTCATCCGGAAAGGGATCCAGAGCAAAGCGTAGGAGATCCTTGAACTTGATCCCCAACTCTCGTACTAACATACTCCCCTGCTGATGAGAGAGTAACTCTTTCCGCTTCTCCTCCTTGATCATGGAAGAAAGGAATTCCTCTCGGAATTACTTCTCAAAGTCAGCCCATGGAACCTCTATCTTTGTCCTCTCTCCAAGGTAGAGCGTCCACCACTGATGCGCCGCACCTCTCAGCTGACTGACTGCTAGGGGAACCCAGTACTCCATTGGAGCACGAATCAAAGTAAAAGTGATCCCTATCTCCTCAATCCACCCCTCCATCTCCATATCTGAATTATAACTCTCGTACTTCTTGAGGGTTTGTCACTTGAAAGAATGGAGAGTCTTCTGCCACTGGTTATCTTCCTCCTCTCGGTCAATCCCCAACTGATCGACCGCCTGGATCTGCTGGGCATCGGCTATCTGAGCCACCAGGGACGTTGTCCAGGTGCCATAGCTGTACGGTAAACAAAGATCGCCTAATCCCAAGTAGTAAGGAAATTTCTCAAGGTTCCATTTTATCATTTTATTTAATTTGTTTCCCAGAACACCCAAATCTAGTAAAACACAATCATGATGATTCATGTACCTTCCCTAGGGTCTCCACCCTGCAATCAATGTAGTCTCAGTTGGTCGTTCGGTAGGCTCAGAGTCCTTGCATCGGATCACGGAGGGCCCTAAAATCACGTGTCCTAGTCGGTATTCCCTGGACTATGTCACACACCAAGACCAACCAACATTGTTTCCCTACCATCCCATGCAATCCTCACTGTGCCTAACTCCAGACTCCATCCTATCTCTCAACCATCAGCCTCTAATACCATTCTTTCACAACCCCCTCCCACCAAATATCCCCTCCTGAGCTGGAAATGGCGAAAGGGAGATAATGACCCCTGAGTCCAGCCTTCAATAGGCCCCGGGGTGGCGACTAGCACCAAGGGTATGAGTTTTTCACAATATGGGAGGCATTACCCTTTTTATTTATTTAAGATCGGGAAATAGGATAAGTCAAACACCTAAAGAAAAGAAATTAAAGACAAGTAAATAAACCCAAACCAATCCCACATGCATGTTTAAATAGTTTCGAAATAAGGTACAAGTACAAGAAAGCTAAAAATTACAATACCAAAAGAAACAAGAGTACAACAAACTGCAACAACTCCAACTGTCCTGACTAGTAGGGTCCCGCATGGCCCTGGTAGTCCTCCTGGAAACCTGAAAGCAAATGTAGGGTGAGCATACAAGTATACTCAGAAGGTAAACCTAAAGCTCTCGTGCACAAGTGTGGAGACATCCTAATGTCTTTTGAGAACAACAGAATAAAACAAAACCTATCAAAGAATTATATCCACCAAACCTCACCAGCCACGCTAACCAAAACACAAAACAACAGGTAGTAGTGTATAAGAACAAGAGTATTGGGTACCACTCACCATTTCCCACTAGCTAGCTGCTCTTCCTAACGGCGAACGTCCTGACGCTACCGTACTCTTCTCGCCCGCACACACCTGGGCCTCACAACCACATATCCCGCCCGCACACACCTGGGCCTCACAACCACGTATCTCGCCCCCACACACCTGGGTCTCATCCTGAAGATTCTTGGGAAAAAAATAGTAACCCTGCCCGAAGAGTCTTGGGCTAATACCACCCCAATCGAAACCTACCAGAATAGTCATAGGTGTAAGGTCACCTGAAGCCATCATAGACTATGGAAGAAGGAGCAGGAAAGAGCTAGTAACTAAGGGGAAAACACCCTCTCCCATGAAATGGGAGTGTTTGGCACTAAGTTATCAACATGGGTGGGGTGAAACAAAACACAAAAATACAGATATATATATATATATATAACACAGCCCAACCTATGGCTTCTAAACAAGGAAACTGAGCACGTTCCTCAACACTGCTATGTCGAAGAACGCATACAACAAACAACCCCAACCCCATTTAGGTTTTCATGTTTCAATAGAATTAGTTTATTAGTTCCTTAACTATTGGGAAATTATCCACAACCAACCATATCAATCGTTCGTAAAACATATCCATCCCATCCACAAATCAAGTTAGGAAAACACAAGCAACACAAATAAGTCCCTTCTTATTAACCAACCAACCACGTTGATTATTATTCCAGTTCCATTACCATGCCCCATCATTAATTATCTATTAAACTTATTTATTATTCAAAACCAATAGTTCATCACATTCAAACCCATTCTTGCAGCCCCACTGCCAACCACTATAACCACAAACACACTGAAGCCTGTACATCATCATCCCTTGATACCATTTATCGTAACCCCACTTCCTATCATCAACATAGCATTCACACCAACCCACAACCAATCCAACCATAGCCCCGCTGCTCACCCAATCCACAAAAAACCACAAAACACTCCCTTCACATAAACCAACACCCACATGTTTATTATTTCAGTTTTATTCTACCGGGGTGATCACACAAGGGTTCCAGTTATTCATTTAATCTTACAACTTTACGTGATTAACCAATTCCATATTCCAAAAAAAATTTATCCATAAACGATCTAGATAGATAGGGAAGAATTTAATTATGCATGAAAAGGCCCCCAACGACCGTGATTTTCAGTAGGCATAAGCCTATTCAATTCACAACATAATATCACAAGATATAAATAAAGTAACTACATTCACAAACTTCACATCCCCTTTATATAAGCTAGTTATTATCTTCATTAAACCTATTCAAATGTGTTTCACGTAAACAAGAGGACACCCACCCCGAATGATGCACAATTTAGAGAGATGAAGGTAAGATCCCTACCTCTAGAGGTTCTGATCACAACGCTCCCCTGGGTAAACTTTAGAAGACATTTGTTGGCATCCGTCGCTTCAGTCAAATCCCGAAAAAACCTCCTTGGGTGGAATTTGGGAAGGAAAGGCCGAAGGGAAGACAACAGATCCAAGCTTAGAAGTTCTGCCTCGTCGTTACGATCCAGTGGCCACTGACGGATCGTAAATCAGAGCTCTGTCGAAGAAGTTAGGGAAGGAAAAGAGCCTTGGAGTCTCTTGGGAGAGCTTTGCTCGAGGGAATGGGGAGGAGAGGAGTGAGTTGAAAAGGAGGATAGGATCCCTCCTTTTATAGGCGAGAAAAACAAAAGTACATGGCGTATACTTCCTAGTACACGGCATGTACTCGGCCATTTCACACAGTCACAATGTGGCTTTGAACACGGCCTTCAATGCGATACGCGTCCGTTGACTGGTCAACACACAGTTTGAGGGTGACACGTACGTGGGGAGGGACTACACGACATGTAGTATGAGATAAATGGCGTGTACTCATTTATTTCACACGGCAAGGACACAGCTCCAACACGGCACACGGTCATTGACTGGTCAACACCCAGCTTGAGGGTAACGCGTACGCGGGGAGGGACTACACAACATGTAGTATTAGATACACGGTGTGTATCCATTTATTTCACACGGCAAGGACACGACCTTCAAAAAGGGGTATACCCGGTGAGGGGGTACACAATGTGTACTCACACTACACTGCGTGTAGCTTCAAAATTTTGAAAAGTGTGGGAAAATTCCATTTTACCCTCAAGAACACTTCATGACCCTCTTTTTGACAAAGGAATGGGCCGGAGAGGTCCGGGCCATTATAGTAGAGGAGTGACACCACATTCATATGTGATCGATAACCAAACAATTTTATTCTTCACTATCTCAAACTAAAAACACCCTAACTAGGAAATAAATTGTTAATCATTCACTATCAAATTGGAAAAGTAACTACTCCTAATATTGGATTATAAAAAACCTTATCTTGTAGCTACTCAAGTTCTCAAATATTTTTTTAAAAATATGTCCTTTAAATTATGCTACTAAATATATTTATTTTATATTTGGGTTTAAATAAATGAAAATACAATTTATAAACATAATTATTTAAAAATAAATTTTATTTTAATTTTATTGAAATAACTTAATTATATATTTTCAGGAAAGTATAATATTACTATAACTCCCATAAATATTTATGGTAATATAATTCTGAAGGAAATTTGAATTTATCCTCCCACTAAAGTTTGTTTTGAAAATATGAACATAGATAAAAAAATATCATTGTTGGGAGTCCTATACAAGGTTTTTTATGTGATTCTTAAAATTTATTGGAGGCCTGATTAGTGGCATGTGATTTTGGGGAAAGCATAAACTGAGTGGAAAAATGAAACATTAATATATTTACCACCTATTACATAGTAAAAATTCCTTAGTAACCCAATTTTTATGACATTGGTATGTAACCCTTGGAGTACAACTAGGTGGTTGGTGCCTTACTGAAATCCTAGTGAATGTTAAATAGATACCAGAATGGTTTTTTTACATTTATTGTTGGGTTTGAAGGTCTTTTTTATGATTTTCTATTTCATCACCATTGTATTTTATATTCCTACTACTAGTAAAACATCCATTAGGATCTACCCCCTTTCCTTGTATTTGAACCCATTTTTATTCCATCATTTTTTGTTTTTGGGTGTATTATTAATGGAAATTTTATATGTATAATATCCAACTCTACAAATATTTTCAATTAATTATTATTATTGATGATTTATGGTGTCTCTTAGATAGGTTTTGATTTATAAATCCATTTTACACAAGTAAAATCATTTAAATGAAATTGGAATTAGCCTGAGATTCTTGTAGGATTCTAAGAGGTGATAAACACACATCATAATTTTCATTTCGTCCAATGTATGTCATTCACTAAAAATATTAATAGATTTTTTTTCTATTATCTTAAATTGGGGGTTAATTTTTGTTCATTTAAGAGATCATTACTCAAATATGTGTCATGGGTTTTACCTATACCTTCAAAATTTATTCAGACATAGTATTTCTACATTGAGGTGGTTGAATGGGTATTTAGTGACTATTCTACCTTATTTTAAATATTTTAATTAATTAGAAGTTTTCTATAATTGTTTTGGTGTTTATTATCCTTGATATAGGGTATTTGGATATTATCATGGTTTTTTATGAATTTGGGAGAGGATTTTATGAGTTTTACCCAGGATGGAAACTCTATTATTAAATATGTTCTTTATCATATGAATGTGTTATATCCTCTTTATTTAATTGTAAAAAAACATACTCTAGTTGACTAAAGTTGGTGGTTATATTATTATTTCAGTGATAGATACAATAGAGAACATCCCAATATATTTAAAGGTTTATTAATATTGTTAATATATATATATATATTTGATTCATGTATTACATTTCAAAACAAAAATTAAACACGTTTCAAAGAAAATATTTTGTATCCTTAAACTCATTGAATATTTTTTCTTCTTCTACTAGATGAGTAAACAAATAAGGGTGGCCTCAAATGATTAGTATGGGTTATATATAGTGATATATATCATAAATCAATAATGTGAAATTAATATTTCAAGTTATATAACTTTGAAAAAAATTAATTTAATCACTAACATGGCTGACAAGACTAGGTAAGGAATAAAAATTATTATGAGGTAAATAACAGAATACATGCACCATTTTGTCACTATCATAAAAAAGATATGAATCGAAGGATAATAACAATGAAATAATATCACAGATAATACTAATTTAATTCTAAATTATGGAAATTCTTATTATAAAATTTCATGACCTCTGAAACCATAATATATATACAATCATGACCTTTCACTATGATATTTTATGACAATTAGTAAATACCAAATTAATTTCAATTTGTTAACATGTCTCATGGGACCTAAAAATGCATCGAGGGGTAATATAACCTTTAGCCACATCCATCACTACATTCCTGGGAAATTTCTCATATATCAAAGGAAAGATAAAATTCATGAAAAATATTCCATATCCAGAAATATATATAGTGAGTAAGAATATTGATTTACCAATATTTCTCATGATAAGAAAAGAAAATTCAAATTAAATTAACCTATTTTTAAATTACATAAAATTTAGTTAATAATAATATTCCTGATAAATAATATGAATATTTAAGGGATATATAATTTTAAATGTTTAAAAGAAAGTGACCCTTTCATGATAATGTTAACAACAATAATAATAAATATTAAAATTAATGTAAATATATTCCTTATTCAATATGATCATAATAATTTAGAAATATATTAAATACAGCTTCATTAAAGCATGTCTCAAAACAGTATAATTAAAGTAATGGGTTTTTTATGAATATGAATATCATAAAAGGATCACTAAAAAATATTTAATAAAATACCCTTTTAATTTTTCAAATCAATTTTGATAACTATATATTTCTAAAATGTTTAGAAAAACAATTTATTCGAAAAAAAACTTGTAAAAAATATAATTTAATATTCATGATTTGAGTGGTCATGAAGGAGGAAAACCTCCATACCTGGAGTGTTTGCTAAAACAAATATCCATTTCACATTTTGGTATGAAAAGTAAAAGAAATACCTCGTTCCAAAATAATGGGAATATAAATTCTTAAAACATTTTTTAAAGTAAATCATGGGTAAGATTAATTACTAAATAATTTATATTATTAAAATCATTTATTAAACCATTTTTATAAAATATGGATTTCAAAGAAAAATGATTTACTAAGAAAGAGAATAATGAATTTAATTTTTTTTAAGGTATCTATCATTTTAATTACCATAGATAAGAAAAATTGTATTATTACTAGAAAATTTCATGAATAATGATAAGATAATAACATTACTTGTGTTTATAATAGAATGATCATATAATTTCAATCAATAGAAATTCAAGAATGAACAATATTGATTAAAATTAGATTGTGAAATAAACCCTTAATATAACATAATGATGAAGTGAGAATTATCCATTAGATTAATTATGTGTTTCAAATGTAAATACACATAATAAAAGTTTAAATAAAAAATAATATAATATAAATTTTCATTAACATATTATCATAGAATATCATTGACAGTAAAGAATTAATATAACCCAATGAAATACAATTAATTTGTGAAATTCCATAATAATTGGTATCATCCAACTCATCATCTAGTGGTTAAAATAATAATTATTATAATATAAAACACATGACATATAAATGACCTATTATATTACATTTATGGGATTAATTACAAGCACCATATAAAATAAATTAGGTGTATGACATTACATTATGGATTAATGAAATAAAAATAAGACAAAATATGTTAACTTAAATTTTCCTTTAGTTGATCCTGATTTATATTCATGTATAATTATCTGAAACATTTTATTCATTAATACCATAATCATAATAATATTTATAATATAAAATTATTTTATTCTTAAAACATATTATTACATATCAATTGAAAATATTTCATTATTATTGTTGTTTCTGGTGTTAACTATTTCGTTTACTCATGTTTGTTTTATCATGTATGTAGTCTTTCTTCTGCATAAGATATAGATCCATCATATGTATAATGATATTAATTTTATAAATAATTTTTTTTATTACTTTTTATAATCATTAATGAAAATTATATATTAAATATAATTCAAATATCTTTATGGAGATGATAAGTCATACGTACGTATGAGTGGCAATATTATTAAGAATGGGTGAAAAGGTAAGGAAGTGGAAGATATATTTATTTTACAGAATCATTAACATTTCATAAGTATCACATATATTCATTATTTTCATCTTTATCACTATCCTGGTAATTTAGTTTTGGAAAATAAATTACATTGTATAGAAGGTTGTAGTTCGCCATAAACATAAGTGATAGATTTATTTATCATTTGATGGGGAAATAGATGGATAAATATTATTACTAAAAAACAATAAAATATCTATATATTCTATAATATGGTTTTATTATATTATAATTGTTAATACATAATTATAGGTGGTTGTAGGTGATGTAAAAAAGAAAGACCTTGGTTAAAAAAACTACATTCCCTTAGAAATGTCTTATTTAGATAACTTATTTAAGATTATAAGGTTGGTCTTTTTAGAAGACCTGGTATGTCAAAAAAAATTTAAAAACATTTGTTGAGATTTTTTAGGTTTTATTCAAGGAAATTTTTTTTACATTCATGAGTAAGTGAGGGGAGGGGCTCCATTTTATAATTGAGCAGCAATGAAATTTTGTAAATACCCAAACCTATTTAATAATGTGAAGTAAATCTCAGACCATGTGCCTCTAAAATTTATGGAAATATAGTGGTAGAAATATATTTTTTAGCCACACCTACAATAAAAAAACATTTTAAAACATTTAATTCTATCATCCTTCAAATTTACATACTTTTGCATATTTAGTTTTCAATGTGGTAATTAGTTTAATAACATAGTCAATGTATCATATTTGAAGAGAATAAAATCAAAATAATTAAATAATTTGGACATAATGATTCATCATATGAAATAATTTTTACTAATTAATAATTTCATTTTTTTTGGAAAATATATTTTAATGCAAGCACATGTGAAAAAAAGGTTGTTTTAATCTCCATCATGATAAATAAATTTTTTTATATTCCCTAATCATTTTGAAAAAATATTAAGTAAAAAATACTGAATGTTTATTGTTATTCTGATTCAATTTATTAAACACATGTTTTTAAATTCAATTAATATATTTGGGGTAATTTTTTTTAATATTAAACCCATAAATCTTGTTGAAAAATTGGGTTTTCAAGAAATAATTTTTTCTAGAATATAAAAGATATTATAATAACACTATGAGAAGTAATAATCAATATATATAATTATATAAATATAGATATATTAATAATTTATACATTTAATTTAAATATTTCGTTAATAGTTTTTATTTTAATTAATTAAAATAGAGGAATGTTATCATCTTAAAAACATTTTTTAGAGAAATACATTTTTAAGCCTAATAATAAAGATATATCAAAATCTGGTATAAAGAAGAGTCAAATGTAATTAATTATAATAAATTATATGAAATAACACATATTTTACATTTAAATTCAATAACAAGAATAATGAAACTTTTTAAGAACTTAATTTTTCAAAAATGAATGATTTTTTATAAAAAGATATATTTTTCACTATTCAATGAAAAATCACACCTTGTAGAAAAAATTAAAAAATCACGTTAATATTATTTTTATATTCATATTCCAAAAATTAATTTCATTTTATTAATATATATTTTCTAAAATTTGACATAATTAAATTATTTATTTTCTCACCAAAACAAAAAAAATTGATGAAGACATGTATTTTAAGAATATATTTAAATTACTAACAATTGAGTGATTATTAAAAATAAATTTTTATTCTTTAGTACCTATAAATGTATATAATAATTTTTTAGTAATAAAAATTCCCACATATTAAATTTATTGTATATTTTGTTAATATATGAATATTATATTTCTTTAGTCATTTAAGCTCAGTGTTGTGTGACCTATACAATATCAAACACACTTTTCTTATTTTAAAATCATGAGGTGCTACATCATACCCTACATCAACAAATTAAATCCACACAATTTGGAATTACCTATAAAATCAATGGTATTATATTTTATGAATCCTTTTTTTAAATTTTTCAATGTAAAAAGGGTAAATTAAACAACTTATTAATGGAAGGAAATGGAAATGTAAAGGAAATTTGGAATAAGATGTTATAAGGTTTCCCTGTAGAATAAAGTTTTTGTGAAGTTGAAATATAGATATATAAGAAACATAAAAATAATCAAGGAGAGTGATAGAGACCATCTATCAAAATAATATAAATGATCAATTGAAATTAAATGACCAGAAAACCATAAATCTTATATGTGTTTAATGAACATAGATTCATATGATATGAATGTGATATGAAATTTTTTTGTTTCTAGATAATTTTTCAAATGTTGAAGATTTATTTTAGTTTCTATGAACATATTTCAATAATATTAATTTATATATTTTAATTTCATATTCACTATTTCCCCCATTGGTTGTGCTTAAATATATTTCAACTTCACCACTTGTTCCAATAAATGAATATCCAAAATGAATTTTCTATTCGTGAAGAACTAAAATAAAATATTAATGTACTATAGTATCTTTTAATTTGTAAAAAATTATTATGTATACCACTATATATTTACAAAAATTAAAATTGTTCAAACTATTTATCAAATACAATACAATAATATCTATTCCTAAATAGTAATACCCAAAGCTCAACATTGTATTTATTCATCAAATAATTTATATAAAAAAATTCATGTTTACAAGAAAATCATGTTGGATAGTGGTATGAGAATCACACCTATCACCTTTTAGTTTTTGTTTCAAGCCCCGTGGCCTTTCAAGATGTGGTAGATTGTCTCCCAAGATTTTGGTTATCCTATTTCCAAAATAATTTTAATATAATTTTGATAATATTACCAAATTGTAATGACCCATAATCACAACATAAAATATAATATAATCGTTTAATGTTACCTGTACCTATAATCTATTGTCCAAAAATATCATGGAGGTATTCCTTATATAACTATTTAAATAAAAGTTATACTGAACTAATGGGTTTTATTTCAAAAAATTTCTACCAAAATTTACATAATCTTCTTAAAATACCCATCACATAAAACCTTCAATATATGTTTTACGAAATTGAGATTATGATCAAACTTATACACATAGAACCATGGTGATTTCCATAATTCTTGAGTTAATCATAAATTTAGTCATATATCCCTCCAAAAAATAACACAATCCTTTGATAAATCAAGATTCTTAAAGAAAAATACATTTGACAAAAGATTATATAATATAATTCTTCAATGTAATTAAAAAAATGTGTCAACTATTTTACTTTAATATTTTTCCTTCCATGGTCATGGATTTATCCTTTAAAGGATATAATTTATCCATATAATTCCCATATTTCAAACAATCATGATAATAAACTATAATTGGATTTCTAAGATGAAATTTTATTATCTCCATTATACACTCCATTATTCTTTAGAACTATTTTACTTTATTCCTTTTTTACAAAAACGTAATTTATATTTCTATTATTTTTATACATTCTACTATGATCCACGATCCACATTTCTGACATCATGTAAATCGATCATTCTTTCTTCAATTTTCCCCATCACCCAAGCTCATAGAGAACTCAATTTTTCTCTTATTTGGAAATTCCAAGAGTTTCTTAATGTATTGGTTTGTAACCATATATTGGGATAACTAACTAATTATAATCATGATACATTTACCTCCAATAATCATCCCATTTCATTTCTCATAATCACCCCATTTTCCATCATATTCAATGTTAACAAAATTCCTTCATGTTTTAGAAATTGACTAAATAAAAAAGAATAGCGTGATAAGAAATATTCATATTAGAAAATAGGGTAATCATTTATATAATATCTAAATAATGAAACATTATATTTAATATATGTACCCTTATATTTATCCTATTTTATTTATAGACAACATATTTTCAAATTCACTATTGTGTTTCATATATAAACTGTGAATTATCCAAAGAATATCCCCCAGTAATATCAAATCAGATGTGGAATAAGTCCTATTGTTGTGAAATGGGTCCTAATCAATTAAAATCATGATATTCATTTTTTTAGATTTATTACCAATTGGTATAAATATTCTAGAATCAACATCCAATATTTGTATCCATACATAGATTAATTTCTTGGAAGGCCATATAATTTATTGAAAGAAAAAACAGTTTACTAGTATTTGTAATATTGATACATACTTGAGTCTCATACTAAATTTGAAAATATTAATTACCTCATATTGAATGTAAATATTATATATCCTTAAACATTTTTAAATAATACATATTTATAACAAGGTGAAAGGAAATAAAATATTGGTGAGTTTAAATGCTTACTAAGTGATACATAGAGTATAATCTATCATGAATCAACAAGGAATAATAAATATAGTATGGTAAATAATTGAACACACATTCCATTTAATCTATTACCTTACTATCATTTTTTAGTAATTCATAATCATTATTTCATGGTGAATATGTGAACAAAAAAATTTATTTAATCTATAACATGAGATCAATTTTAATACATTGATAATATCAATGAAGTATTATCATGGATATTACTAACAAAATTTTCATTGATGAAGATTATTATTTTCGGATGTCAAAACATCAAGAATCATGATATATACACTTACAAGACCTTTCAATAAAATAGTTTAAAACTATGGGTAAATACCCATTTAATTCTATGACATAAATTTATCTCATGACACCATTAAATGTATCATGGGGATATATAATTTTGGGATGCACCTGCCACTTCATATGAAAAACAATCCTCATATATTGAATAATCCATTTAATCCATGAACAATACGCCTTATCAAAATAAATCTTCATTATGTAAAGAATGAATCTTCATTAAAATTTCCCCAGTAAATAGAGTAACATTAAATGTATAATAAAATATAAAGAATTGATATATGGTTTAATTAAATATAATAACCCTGAAAATTATATAGATATTTTATAGAAATGTAATGTCCAATGTTCACAAGAATTTTAAATTTTCAAGAGATGTTTAAAAACCCAAAAAATTAAAATAGAAAGTTAATTTCAAAAATTTACCATGTAAAATACAGCATAAAACATCCAGATAATGAATAATGATTGTATAATTACATGAAATCCTTGTGGGGAATATTTAAAATAATGGGATATTATAATTGATAAAAATAAATACAATAAAAATATAATGAAAATAACATTGATAATAATACATACTTCACTTTGAACATCAAATTTGACAACTATAAACTTCTATAATTCAAGGAATAGATTTTTTATAAAAATAACCTTATAAAAATATAATGGAATATTCAAATAAATAATTTAAAAGGATTGTGGAAATTTTATATACATTCTGAGTATGTTAATACCAAAATTACTTTCACATTTTTGTATAAGAATTAAAAAATAACATTATTTGGAAAATGAGGAGAATATTCCTTTTAAAATCATTATTTTAACCTAAAACATTGGTTAAAATTGAATAAATAAATAATTGGATATTATTATTGACATTCTTTGAATTTTTTTTGAATAAATGTATATTTAAGAAAAATTATTTCCAATTTAAGATAGTTATAATGTTGGATTTTATTAAAAATATATCAACCATTTAAAGTTACAAATAGATGAAAATTTTAATTTTATTTTTAAATTTCCTGAATAACCATAGAAAAATAATATTAAATGGTTTTATTAGAAAGTGATTAATTAATTTTATTAAATGTAAATTCAAGCATGAATAATCTTGATTAAAATGAGATTACGAAAAAACCATTACAAAGATCATAACATTGAAGTGAGAAATAATAAAATGAGTGATTATGCATGTCAAATAAAAATACAAATAAAATAATGGGAAATAAAAATTAAAATAATAAAAATTCAAAATCACACAGAATATTATAAGATTGATGATAATTAATATGTAATATTACACAATGAAAATAAATTGCGTTTTGAAATTCCCTAACATATGGTAACATTCTTATCAAAACCCCTTGGATGAAATAATACAAATTGAAACTTAGAACACCATGAAATATAAGGGATTAATTATATTACATTTATAATTTAAATTACATAAACCATATAAAATTAATTAGGTGTATAATCTTATGTTATCTAACAATGAAAGTAAATTGAGGAAAAATGCATTAACTAATAGATACCATTATTTAATCATGATTTTACCACATTTTTTATTTTTTAAACATGATATTCACATATTAAGGCATGATAAAAATATTTATGATATCATATATGATATTATTATAATATATTATTAACAATTCATTATTAATACTTCATTATTACAAATATTTCATTTGTTAACTGCTTCATTTTCTAATTCTTTTTTAATCATGGATTTTCCGATTGTCTTGTATAAGATATAGATACATCATCTAAATTATGATATTAATGTTATAAATATAATATTTTTTTTAACATATAACTTTTTATACTCAAACTATTAAGTTGGATAGTGATATTTAATTGTGTCTTTTTGTGGAGACAGTAGGTCTTATATATACACAATTTCCATTAATGTGTGTAAGGGTGAAAAATTTGATCATATATTAAGTTTTAGAAATAATTATTAGGTCATGAGTATAATATATATTCATTATTTCCATTTTTTAAATATCCATGTTTTTCAGTGATGGAGAATAAATTTCACCGATTTGCGAGGAGGTAGCCTAGCGGACACACAAGTGATAGATTTATTTCACATTTTATGAAGAATGAGATAGATAAATACTATGGAATAAAAATAATAACATCTCAGTATATTGGATATAATGGTTTTATTACTATTTAATTATTAAAAAATAATTTTTAGATGAAAAAGAACATGTATAGAAGAAGAATTATAGATAAGAAAATTACCTTGATTTTGAAGGACCACATTTCGATCTCTAAATATATACCCTATGGTTGTTATTTATTTAATATGAGATACTATGAAATGTTTTTAATGGTCACTTATATATTTTTATATATGTTTTTGTTGAGAAATACTTATTGAGTGGTGTGAGGAAGTAAGGGGAGGGTATCCATATGCCTAGAAAATATAAAAAAATTCCTTGGGTGATGTTAAGGTAAGAAAATACCACCAATAAAAAAAGAAACATGTATTAAATATGTTATTACCTTATCCACTTTGTTCACTTACTCCCACTATTTCATTTCTTCCACACTGTAATTGGTTTCTTTAACAAAAGTAATTTAACATTTAATACTAAAAAATGAGATTTATCAAATTCATGTGAAATAATGATTATTAATATGAAAAACAAATTATCAGATTAAGATTCCATGTTTAGAGAAAATTAATATTAACACAAGCACATGAAACATGAAAAATCTCATTTTAGCATTAATAACGGTTAATATATTTTATTGTATTTACTAATAATTAGGACAAAAAATTAATTTCAAAATGTTATAAATAATTAATTATACTAATGAAAAATATATAAACCATTTTATTAAATTAAATTCATATTTTGGGATGAATTTAATTTAAAAATAATCCTGCAAATCTTCTTGAAAAACAAGTTTTCAAGATATGCATTTTTTAAGCATAAAATGATCTTATAGTAACTATATTACTAGTAATAATAATTGTATGAATTTAAATTCATATTTTTAGATATATAATATCTATATTAAATTTAAATAATTTTTTAATATTTTTTATTTTAATTAATTAAAATGGAAGAACACTATGTATTGAAAAACAAATCAGAGAAATTCATTTTTATGCATAAAAATACACATACACCAAAATTTTGTTTAAACATGATTAAAATGTCATAAATTTTATTAAATATAAATATTTATTACTTATGTTACATTTACATTGAATTAAAATCATAACAGTACTTTCTAATCAATATATTTATAGAATAGAAATGGCCATTTTTTAAAAATCAGTATTTTAAATATTCATTAAAAATCAATCATTTCAGAAAAAATACAAACCTATCACCATAAGATAATTTTTAATTTCAGAATCAAAAAAATTAATTTTATCTTATATTATAAATTTTCCAAAATTATAAAAATATTATATTATTTTATCATAGAAAGCATCAGAAAATATTTTTTTTTGAAAATGTGATTTAAATGAATAAAATGACTATACTAAATATTGATTTATTATTTATAATAAATTTTAATTGATTAGGACATAAATATATATATCATAAGTAATTTAAACCTTTTCATTCACTCCAATTCAATGGATATGTTATAATGGTCACATTTAAATAATATATATTGTGTCATATTTAAGATCAGTGTTGAGTGTCGTATATGCTATGGAACATAGTGTTATTATATTTAAATATGATTTTATTACATTTAGTGTTGTGTGATTAGGAGGGTTTCCTCTAAATAGATTCTTTTAGATCTCTACAATATGGTATATGTATTTGGACCATAATAGTGGGTCTGGGAATTACTTTAATGGAATATAATTGGATTTATATTGGGGTATAGGGAGAGTTTTGTTGTTGGTAGTCCATTTGTAGTTAGACCAGGTTTTTATTGATATAATTATAAAGGTGAAGTAAGACTGAATCTTGAGGCATGGTTCAAGTAAGGAATGTGGTGCATGGGGACATAGTGAGGTGAAAAGTAAGGTTGGAATTAGTTATTAAAGGTCTGATAGGGTTTGAGGAAAATATTGGATGTTATATATGATAATGGGATGTTGATAGATTCAACATGTCATATATTATATTCTATATTTAGGAATAATAAAATTATTTTGAAATGATGGTTTTTGATAAGGTAGATTTAAAGATGTGGGGTTAGTCCAGTTATGGCCAACACTGGGATGTAAATTATATACGTTACACACTCATTGTTTGATTGGTTAGTAGACATATATTTTCATTCATTTATGATCAAAGGTGAGTTTAATGGTTTGAGATAGGGCGTATGAGTTATGGATAGATATTTAGATGACATGTACATTATATATGATATTTCCTAAAAATGTGGTATGGAATTTCACATTGAGTGAGTGGATAGTTGTTAGGATATGGTGTTGGACAAACCCCAAGTGAGAGAGAGTAGGTCATAGATCATTGTGAGGACTAACCCTTAATAAGAGGATTGAGGTGGAGGTTATGTTATTATGGATCACAATGATGGAGAGGATTAATGTTTAAGATATATTATGTGATGTGTTATGTGAGATCACCCTGTGTAAGATAGTGGTGGTTGGATATGTTTTTTTTTGACATGGTATAATGATCAAACAAAAGTGAAAGGTTGTGGCTATGAGATATAGTATGTTACATGCTATAGTACTCACATTGATTAAGAGGGTGGATGTATGATAAGTGGGTAGTGATGTGGTATAATATAATAGAATGAATAAGTAGGTTCTAGTATATAATGGGATATCATATGGGATTTGGTATGAAACCCCACCATGAGTGAGTGGATAGTGGTCGAGACTCACCTATAGGATCTTTTTGCAAGTGATGGGGCATGGGCTGGGTTATTTTCAAGGTCAACAAATCTTCTTGCATGGCCCAAGCTGGGATTGGTTTTGTGTGATAGTGGCCTAGTTAGCATATTATGACCCTACATATATGATTTTAAACCTTATTATCATTATATTAATTCCCCATGTGAATAAATGTGTATATGATAGTGCATATTATGAGAAAATAGAGAGAACCTACTAATAATAATTTATCGTACTATATCCAAAAACATGGTGATTTATAATAAAAAAATCTATTTTCTATGAATAATTTATAAATATATTGTACATTGGATTGTAATAGAATAAATGAATAGGGATTTAGATATTTTATTAAGGTGAGTATTTCTGTTTTAGTGGATCCCCCTTATATATTTTAATCTTATTTTTTTGTTTTTTGTATGTGATCATCTGAGTTAGTGATTTGTAAATATGTATGCTTTTACAAACTATATGTTAATTTTTTATGGAATGTCGTATGTTTACTCTATTATGATATTCCTCAAATTTAATTATATAGTTTTTTACTCATATTATATGCTGATTTTTATGTTTAGTAATTTATTATTATTTTTGGTTTTGATATAGTGATTCTATTATCCAAAATGATGATCATATAATATCACTATTTTGTAAGAGTCAGTAGAATACATGGAGTCATGAATTCTGTCATGTGGTGACCATGAATAGATTTATATTCATGTTATGTATTTACGATCAATAAAAATGGGATCATAATGGCTATTATTTTTCATATTATTTGTGTACATGGTAGTCATATATAGAAATGTGTTAAAGTATCTGATGAACATTGGGAAGGTGAGTTATGAATGAGTATATAGTGGTTTGTCTACGTTTATAGGGTTATATTTTTTTATTTTTATTTTTTTATATTTTATATATTAATTCACGTCTGATGTTCAAATTTATGTTTTTTATTTTTATCTTTTTTATCTTTTCCAGAGTTTCATGTTGCTTCTATACATGAGTCACACCAGGGATGTATGGCTTACATGAAATTAATTTGTTTACGAGTAACTGATTATGTATTTACAAAAAATTTATTATTGATAAAACATTCAATAAAAACATAAATAATGTTATTGTAAATCACTTTTTTTGTCCTTATACTCGACTATGCCACAATATTTCACTAATGATAAATAAGAGATTTCTAATTTTTTGTAATATTAAACATGTATTTAGATATTCTATGATGATATATATACTAACCATGGGTGAAATGGTTGTGTGGTAACCCCTATTGATATGTCTTGGGATTTAGATTCACTTGCTATAGATTTTTATAGGCGGGTTTTTAGTAGGATGTAGTTTTGAATGAGAACATATTACATTTTGGAGGTGGATACCATTGAGAGTGTAGCGGAAAGATTTTGTGAATACTTGGGATTCGTATGTAAATAAATTATATCTCTTATAGTACTTTGGTTGTGTTTTATTATTGGATATGTTGGATGCCAATATTTTTTGTTGTTTTTTGTTTTTTTAGGTTAATGTGAATTAGTCTTATATGATTAGGCCTAGTATGGTTAGACATGGTTTAAATATTGTGGTTTTTGAATAAGTCTTGATTACAGGGATATTATATGGTTGGACTTAACATGGGAAATATTACATTCTCTAGTGGTAAACGAAGCCTCAAGCATTATTCTTGAATTATGTTATCATGCATGGGTGGTATCTTAATTTTTTTGCATGATCTAATGTTAAATGGGAGAATAAATTATGGTAGCATGATTTGAGTAGTGTGATTGGGTAATTTGGCAGTGTAAACCAATTTTTGTTTATATGGGATCATATTGTGCTATGGAAAAGAACAAGTGAGAGTTTTCATTATGGGTTACATCTTTTCCGGTAATGGTATAGTTCATGGATGTGTCAATTTTCAGAGAAAAGTATCGATTGTATGAAAATTTCCTATGTCTTATTTATGTTTCCTATTTTTTTCATGTAATTATATGTTCTATGGAAAACATTTTTAATAATTTTATGGGTTTTAATTGAACAAAAGTGATATTGTGATGGTGTATCAACCCTATATTATTGACTATTAAGGTGATTTAAGGGGAATTAGTGGGTTGGTATGTGATAAACATTGCAGAATAATGGGGATGGAATGTGTCCTCAAGGTTGTGTTATCGATCAATGATCGGTGAATTTTGTGATATTAATTTTGTATTAGAATCCCTAATTTTTATGGAAATCAGGGGTTTTTACCCTACGTTAAGAGGATATATTATTGATGGACCAGTTAACCTTGGTTCAATTAATCTTATATTTATTTTTCTATGATTTTTTATTTATAAGACGAGTGAGTAATAAGATATTTTCAAGTTTGTGATGTGAAGAAATAAATATGTCCACAATCATAGGGTAGTGTAAGGGAATCTTTATAGTGGGGAGGATATGATTGATTGGTAGAGGGTGTTACCCTCATATGGGTGAATTTTTTATGAACATAAATGAGGACTTTCCTGGTTGATTCAGAATGGGTAGTGGTTTTTATTTCTCTTTGGAACATAGGTATGATTCTACTGGTCACATAAAAAATTACATTTTGTAATTGATGGGCCATGAGACTAACATATCATGTATGATGATTTAGTTGGATGATGGAATGGTAACTCCTATAGTGAGGAATATATTATCCATTACATGTGAAAAATCCCTCATGTTGAAACTATTATGAGGGATTTGAAACTAGTTAGTGGATAGACGATCTAGTAAAGAAATACTATTTCGTGACATTATATTATATTAAATATCTCCTCATTTAATACAAAATTTGGGGATTTATATTAATTTAAAATTAATTTCATGTGTTGATTTATATCTTGAGATGTAATTGGGTAGGGTAGAAGAGTGATTTAGAATGATGACAATTTAATGATCATTGGTAGATTATAAATCTAATTTTGGTCGATCAATATTCCAAAAATTCATCTACATTGGATAACGACCCAGAATTTCTCAAAGAAATTATTATCATGAATTAATGAGTTTTTTATATAATATTATTAAAAATAAGTAAAAACCAATAAAATTTCATCTCCATAATAATTATATTTAAATTAGTCTGTTGTGAAACCAATTCAAATGACAAACATTACAATAAGAAAAAATAGAATAGCTAAATTGGGAAATTATGGATCACCCCAATATACTAGAATCATCACGCCACTGAAAATTATATAATAATAAAATAGAATATTTTTAATCTAATGAACTTACTAAAAAATAAAATATAACCATATGATAAATTGTAGTAAATTTTGAAGAAAATAATGAAGTTGCACATAATTATTATAAAGGGAAATTTGAGTGTGGGGAATCATCCATTGTATGATTGTTATAAAATATGACTTTTTTGATAATTGAATCATTTTAATTACTAGTTATAAGTAGTAATTAAATAATATAATTGATATAGAAAAGATAATTTATAACCTCAACTAATAGATTAATGTCATTTGAAGCCAATTTGTCCGAGCATGGGACTGAGGTATCAACTTTGGTGTTCACCTTTGGTCAAGCCCATGCATAGATTCAATAATGGAATCATTAATGAAATCAACTATATTATAATTTCATATTGGTGTAGATAACCACTCTATTGATGTTAGTCAAGGCGACCCACTAATCTATGACCACTGGACGCCTTACTATTATGCTATATGTAGGTGTAATATGGGGTCACATGTACAAACCTTAGTTAAAAAAATGTTTAATATAATTTTTAAAAATAAAATTCATATTCCATAAATTCATTTTAAGAATTTTATTGTTAAGAAGTTATATGTTTAATTGAGATGAATTTGATAATTCATTTTTTTGATACAAATAAAACATAATTGTATTTTTCAAGGAAATATATAATATTTTCATAATAAACTAAGGTATTATGGATACTATTTTTATTAATTAAATATTCATTTAAAACACTTTTATTTAAAAAATAAATGATTACATAATTTTATAAATGCCTATGAGAATTATTATCAATGTCGGAAATGTGATTATTCCTTAAAAACTATTATTTTTGTTAAATTTTGTATTCTATATTTAGAAAATTTGTATTACCTTATATAGAGAAATTTTCTGATTAAATAAAAAATAATTTTTTAAATGAGAACATAAAAATTAGGATAGATTTAATTTAGGATAATTTTTCTGGAAATACGTTTTTTTTGTGAATAGTAAAACAATACAATTTTAGGGTTCTGGAATTTTTCATGACATCATATTTATGTTATAATGATTAAATAATTATTTAATCCCAATCTATGACATAAAATATGTTATTTTTTTAATATTAATTATTTTAATATATTTTATTTATTTTTTAAACAATAATTAACTCTACAAAGTCTAAAAAGGAAATTTTTAGTTTTAAAGCATTACATTGTGGAATCATAAATTTCTAGGACAAAAGAAGTATTTAAAAATGAATTTTGGTTATTTTAGTTTCATATAAAAATTAATTTTAACCAAATTTCAAATACCATGATTAAAAAACATGTTTATTCCAATGTTTTTTCTTATTCACAAACTAGTTTTCCATGACCTATATTTAGAAATTATTAAACGAATCCTCCACTTATCCAATAAATAAACACCCATTTCTCCATTTCCATTCACTCTTAATCTATTATCCCTGATGGTCTGGTGTTTTTTCTACCTAAAGAGTTCCTTATATGGTGTCTTCAATACCCCATGGTTCCATCCTCCTTTTTTATGATCAACTCTTCAAGGTTAGAGAAATATTTTATTCTCTTTCCTTTTTGTAGTCCTTTTATATAATATCTTCCAATTTCAAAGAAAATTAATTTTTCCCAATTTCTTTTATCCCAATATTATGATAATATCATTTTATGAATGGGTTAAACATGTCCCCTCTCAATTAATAATTTTATAAACCATGTTTTAATCAGGTCATGATGATGAATTCACTTCTCAAATTTTCTCTTTTACATGGGTAATTATCTTGTACTTTTTATTTGAATACCTCAACTTTTTTTATAGTGGGTAATCAAAGAGATTTAAAAAAATATATATTTAAGTTACGGATCTATATATTTGAAACTCACATATCCTTTACTAAGTTTAAAATGACATAATGATCATATCATTGACCCCTTTTATATTCCATGATTTTTTATTAGAATCCCATTCTATATTCTCCTCGGATTATTGATTAAATGGGTAATTATGATATATGCGGCTCAATGAAATTATTTCATATTAAGGGTTCCCTATGATATCTCAATATTTGATTGGGAAGTTAATTTAATCCCTATTGATGGAATTTTATATGATACCTTGATGAATAACCTTGGTAATTTTTATTTATGACACCCTGGTGAGAGACTTTGGTTATATGATTAAGAATGTATCTTTTAATAGTTTTACCCACATTTCTATTGTATGGTTTATATTGTTTTAATTATTATAATCCTATTTACCATGACTTAACATTATGATTTATTTTTCTAGTGATATATATCATGATCACATGTTATTCATATCATTTATTATTTGTATTAATAGGTTTCATTCTCACCCATTTCGATTGATGTATATCCCGAGGTTATGAGATGCAGTAAATATAACATAGGATGAACACATGGATATTTATTTCTAGTGTATTTTAAAAAATATGAATGTTTTCATTTATTATATATCATATTTCCAATAAAATAACCATTAAAATATCCACTATTTTGTATTATTTAATGAAATATTATGTAATAAAAATGTAGGATTCCATACTTAGTGTCAAAGGGAAGATTATTTATTTTTTGTAAATTGTGAATTGAAAACATTATGATGGACCCTAGAGACAATTCTAAATATAAAAAAACATTCAGGTATTATGGTGAAGTATTATGTAAGTTGTTTTTAAGAAAATAAATCTCTACCTGGATAAGAACATGTGGGTGTGGCTATAGAATAAATTCATCTAGGAGTACCACCTGAGAAAAAACAATTTGAGCTATAATCAAGAAGAAACTAGTGCATGACAATAGTCATTTCTTCACTCCTGGTTTGGACTCCCAAACATTTAGGTTTGGTTAGTCAATGGATTTTTATAAAGCATTATAAAGTGTCACGACTCGTCACCTGGGGCTTGTGTTTTGACTAACCCAATACCAACTCTTGAAGGCTAGGCACTAGAACTAGTGTAGAAAGCGTCAACCTATAAGTGGGAGGAATTTTCCATAGTTCTTATTTTCACACACATACCCCACCATGTCTCACACACTCAAAAGAGAACAAGTACAACTAAAACAAATCTGAATACAAGTACAACTAATATAAGTGGGATAAAATACAAAACAAAAAAAATAATTGAAAAAAGAAAAGTGCAAAATGGAAACACTAATGGCCATCTATGGAAAACCCCACATGATTGTGATAGTACTATAGCTACTAGTAAAGGAAGTAGAATTTCATTTCCACTTGATCCTACTGGTCCATTCCTAGTCCAAGTCCACTAATTCCACCTTCATATCATTCATCGATCCAGTCTCCCTGGGTATGTTAGGGTCTTGGTCTGCCAAGGACTTTGTCAAAACATTGATCATCTACACCAGACACAACATGTGAAGTCGAAGCCTGTGGAGGGGAATGTAACAAAATACATAGTAGGGAGCCCAGAACAAAAAGGAAATACCACACAACAATTCAAAAAGTAAAGAATGAGTTACAAGATAGCTCAGACCATGTATACATTTAGGGTTGTGGCATAATAATCATTATTTTCATCATTGAATACCTTGGATGGTGGATAACTCATCCTATATCGAGTACAGTGGTCCAACCAAGTCACACACAAGTGCTTCCCACTAACCATGGACTGCTTAGGTATACATCTTCATGACATATCGTGGGCCTGAAAAGTCACAAATAAGTTCATTCCACTTTGGGCTTGCAATGTCACATAGTAGTGCTTCCCACTGGCCAATAGACGAGTCACACAGAGTTGAAATACAATATTCTTCTAGACTCAGCCAACCGTAGTGTTCTCTACGTAGAGTTCTTGGGAGAACCACTCCTCAATCCATTTGTCACATCTCAACATCCATGAAATACTCCTCATATAATTACAAAATATCCCCTCATCATGAGGGTCCAAATGTCACTAATGCCTCATCAATCAAATGTGTGGTTTGTATGATACGAGTGTTATGGTATGTAGGGGCCGGTTGCATCTGGGCCCGGTCTTACCTGGGTGGACTGACCCAACCCACCCGGCCAGGGGGACCCACGTACTGTGCATTAAATTCGACCAACTTGACTTGACCTATTTTGGGTCTCGGTCAGTCCAGTCCAGTCTGCCTAGTGGGCCAGAACCAATGGGCCTCACTAGAGCCATCCGGGCATGGTTGAGGGTCCAGCCTGTCAGGTCACCCGACGACCCAATTTAGTCTCTCCTGGTCTAAAGGGAATGATCCCAACCTATTTATGTGGTTCCAGCCCACCAGTATGGGTCCGGACCACTGGGGAAGGGATAAACCTACTAGGCTACGAGACCGACCCATCCTGGTGGATGGGGGCACGGCCTGGTGGGTGGGGCGCGGCCCGCCAGCCGAAGACCAACTGCATGGGCTGCCAGTGCAGTTCTCATAGGACATGGTAGCCAACCACATCTAAATTCCCACAAGCCATGTGGATGCACAGGACTCCTCTAGCCACAGTCGGGCGACCATAGCTCCCCGGCCACCCAGACGACTGGGACATGGTCCACCCCTCCATGCAGCACCCGCCTGGCGCTGTGTCACCCTACTGTCGCAACCTCCTACAGTCACGGTGCATCTAAGGGTGTTATGATGTCCTTTTACCACATCCACTAATTTATGCCTCCAATTGATACTTCCTCCGGCGTCAGCGCACTAGCGATCTCTTCCGTGGGCCACTAGAATTGCTCTGGTGGTCCGTTTTCTAATTTTTCTGCACCTATGGGCCTCCCAGGTCGCTGCCAACCCTACCTTCGCCTCATAATCGTCTTGTATCCACTTTGAAGATATGGCCACAATTAATTCACATCAGGGAGGTGTAGGGACATTTTTCATGTTTCCTCATGCCCTCCATAATAGAGGTTTAAAAATATGGTAGATCTGGGGATTTTTGTTCAACCAACAAATGATAATTTTATTCCCACATAACGAAAATCCCAAAAAAACGTTACCCTCTTACAAAATTTCACAATTCCTGGATCAAAATTTTCATTTGATGGGCTACATTCAATGCTTAAAGAATAAGAATGGGGAAGAAATTTCACAAATTAAACCCCTGCCTCTTTAACGTTCATTTCTGCAACATTATGTACTCGAGGATTCAATATTTCAATGTCATTTGTCACTTCTGGCTTCGTTCTTCAAGGTGCATCGAAGATTTTTAACATTTGTCAGTATTTGACATTTTTCATTGGAGAGGATTTTTTTCAGAGGTTTATCTGAGAATCAACGTAGTTTAATTCCTCATTCCACCAACATGTCATCCAAAATAAAAGGAAAACATGTCACATCATTTCTTTTACATTGTGGCATCACGTCATTACAATGCTTCATTTATGAAATAGCATAACTATTATGCATCATTAAAGCATCATTATGATGTGATTGGATGATCCATTAATGATCCTCATCAATGTGCCTCATCGCTGCACTGCAGCGTTAATGACCTATACACAATGGATGAGAATATAAAATAAAATAAGATTTTAATTTTTTTTTTATTTCAAAAATTCCAAAAATTAACTCTTCTGTTCGGTACTTTTTGGTCAATGTTAAGTAGTTTCTATGATTATCCTTGCATTTTGAATTCAATGGTGGCCTTGTATTTTTTATCTGAGCACTGGTTGAAAAGTTCGAAAACTCCCCCACTTGTTTCTTTAAGCATACTTATAAAAAGGTTCAAAATTCCATTCTAGGCCCACCAAGCCTCAGATTCATGTGCCATCAAAGCATGTGGTCTCAAAATAATTCCATATAATAAAAAAAATACACATAATTTCTGAGACATTACATTCTCCCCATCATAGAACTTTTCATCCTCGAAATCCAAAACAAAAACTAATCAAACAAATGGTGGTACTGAGAACGAATCTGGGCCTCCCACTCCCATGTTCCCACCTAGATATTCTCATACCACCACCGAACTGGTATGAAAGTAATTGATCACCCATGTAGGACCTGATATTTTCCATCCTCTATCTCCATCTTGAACACTGAAAACATCACCCCATCGTCAATGTCCAGCTTGCCCAGTTGATGACGTGCGATGGATCAGGCACATACATCATCAGCTGTGACAAATGGAAAACATCATGCACTCGGTGCATCTATGAGGGAAGATCTAGGTAGTACGCCACCTCACCAACTATGTTAATTATATAAAAAGGTCTGATGAACCTTAGATATAGATTTCTTCCCTATCCAAATGTCTGAAACCCTCATCGCTATGAGATCTGATGGGATACCTGATCACCCTCATCAAACTCCAACTTTTTTAGTCTCCAATCAGCTTAAGACTTTTTCTTTCTTCGTGTAGTCCTCATCTGATCCTAGATGATCTATACCTTCTCAGGGGTAGCTCATGCTAGATTTGAACCCATGAGTGTCATCTCCCCTATGTCTTTCCAGCATAGATGGTGATTTGTAAAGCTGCTCATATAAGGCCTCAAACGGTGCCATACCAATGGTAGAGTGACACCTATTGTAGTATGCAATATACACCAGTGGTAGGTGGTCCTCCCAAATGTGAACAAAATCCAAACTGCAAGAACATAGCATGTCCTTCCTGGTCTATATGATCTACTCTATCTGACCATCCATCTATGGATTAAATGATATGCTCAAGTGTAGCGGTGTCCTGAACGCATCATGTAATCCCATCAACATTCAGGATTTAAAGCAAACATCACAATCTAAGACGATTGTCTAAGTCACCCCATGAAGTTTCAATATCTCTTGGATGTAGAGGAGTCTCAATCCATCTACCAGTTACAACTCTCGTATGGGTAGAAAGTGTTTCGACTTCATGTGTCTATCAATGATCACCTAGATAGATTCTTGGCCCCTGGATGTGCGTGTTAACCCTATCACAAGGTCCCTCAAGATACCATCCAATTTCCACTTTGGTACCTCGAGTGGCTAGGCCAATCATTGTGGAAATTGATGCTTAGTCTTCACAAGCTGATAAGTGAGGCATCTGGAAATGAACTCAGATACCTATTTCTTCATCCTCGTCCACCAGTACTGACATCGGAGGTCCTAGTACATCTTCGCCACTCTAGTATTTACCACTATGGGGGATGTATAGAACTCCCTCAACACCTCCTCCAAAAATTTCCCTAATACTATGGTGCCCCATCTGAAAAAGATGATGTGCTCCCCACCTATCAAAATCCATTAGGAGCTCGTCCGGAGGATAACTAAGCATGTCGGGCCACACAGTCAACATCCACCACATGTTCCACCCTAAATCACTGTAAGAGTGGGGGAGTAACATTCCTCGACTGAACATGAGTATCTCCACCATCATCCATGAATGATATCTACATCGTGGCTAACTTCTCTGTCACCTCACTCAGTAGCTACAAATTTGTCCTCCTTCTGAGTGCATCTTCCATCGCGTTCCCCTTTACATGAGTATAGACTGTCTCAAAATTTATAGTCCTTGTGGAACTCTATCCATTTCCACTGTCTCAGTTTTAGGTCCTTCTGGTAGAAGATATACCTAAGAATCATGTGGTCAGAGTAAAACATAAATCGTTCACCCATAAAATAGAGTTGCCACATCTTCAAGGAAAAGATGACTGTTGCATACTCCAGGTTGTAGGTCACGTAGTTATGCTCATGTTGTCTAAACTTTCATGACCCGTAGGTGATAATGGCTCACTATTACATTTGGGAACAACCTAATCCATTCCCTAATTTGTTAAAGTAAACTACATACCCAACGCCCTCCTATGGTAGTCTCAAGATGGGGGAACTGGTCACCCTGTGTCTCATCTCCTCGAAACTCTTCTGACATTTCTCTATCCACATGAAGGGTTGTCCCTTCCTTGTCAAATCCAATAAGGGTGTTTCTAATCTAGATAATTCAGGCATGAACCTTCGACAGTAACTATATAACCCCAAGAATCACTGCACATCTGTCACTCTCCTAGGTGGATCCCAAGCAAGAACTGCCTTTATCTTCACCGGATCCACTCCAACTCTAGCCTATGAGATGACATGTCCTAGAAAGTGGAATTCCAAAATCCAAAACTGACACTTTGAGTCTATTCCATAAATATGGTTCTCTCTGAGTGTATCCAGGACTATCTGAAACTGTGCAGTTTGATCCTCCTCTGACACAATGTACACTAAGATGTCATCAATGAAGTCCAAAACAAAATCGTCTAGGTAAGGCTGGAAGATCCTATTCATGGGTCCCATTAACACTGTTGGGGCATTGGTAACACCGAAATGCATCACCAAGAAATTATATTTTCCTTGAAGACACCTTAAGGCTATCATTGGAACATCCTCGACTTGTTCCCAAAGTTGGTGATGGCCTGATCTGATGTCTATCTTTAAGAACCACTCCACCCACTTCAGCAGGTCAAAGAGGTCATTGATTCTCAGTAGTGGATACTTGTTGTTCACAGTCACCTTTTTTAGGAAACAGAAGTCTACAAACAGCCTCAAACTCCCATATGCCATCTTAGGAAAAATCATTGGGACTCCACATGGTTAAACACTAGGTATTATGATCCTTTTCTATTATATATCCCCCAACTGTACCCTCAGCTCACAAGGCTTCACAGGAGCCATCCGATATGCCAGTGTGGATATTGGTGTCGTCTTGGGGTACATGTCAATAAACAAGTCTACCTCCCTATGAAGAGGTAGTGCTAGAACATACTCAGAAAAAAAACATACTCATGCATGTCCACCACTACAAGAATGTTTGGACACCACTGATCCACTATACCAAGGGTGAGTCTAGAAAACTGGTGACTGATCGGCAACACCCTCCTCTGAGAAAGTGTGTCCTGTTCTATAAGAGTTTCATTCTCACCAATGAAGGAAAACATCGTCCCATGTCCATGGACACACCACATTTTATACCTAAAACAGTCGATCTGAGAATGGAAAGTGGATAAAAGGCCATACCCATGATGAAATCGTAAGGGCTTGGTGCTGCTACTAGGATATCCCAGCCAAAGATCTCCCCTCCAAAAGTAAGATCATAGTGCCATCACCAGTGTGTAATTTTCAAATCCCTTCCCATAGGGGTCTCTTTCTTTAAGTACCATAAAAATAGCTCCATTAGTATCTCTGATCCTTGAATGAGAGTTGTGTAAAGGAATGAGGGACTGTCACATGTGTCTATAAGAACTACAACTAGGGTGGAGAAGACACTGACACTCTCTTAGATCATCTCTGGAGAGTTGGGGTTATATGCCTCTTCTGCCTGAAGTTGTGATTTCCCATGTATTCCAGCTCCCAGAGGTCAGGGTTCACCACCTAGGGGTGGTAGTAATAACACCTCAAACCATCATCCACCACGTGAATCTAGAACTTCTCCCCTTCAACATCCACTAACCTACTGACCTCCTCACTAGAACTGATACCCTTTCCTTGATGGTCCCTCAACCGTATGTCTGTCATCTTTACAGTAGGTTGGGCTGTCACATTCCATGTGTCCCTGCCCACTGTAGAAGAAGTAAATCATGGTTCCCAGCTGACACTCTCTGTTCTGGAATCTCCGCACTGCTGACCCTAAGTCATGGGGTCATCCTATGATTGACCTGTCCTTCTTGGTCCCTCATGCCTACTTTCTGCTACTTACCGAAGACTCTGACACCTGGGGTCCATGGGAGACTCTAGGTGTAATCACCTACTCTATGAATAATTTATCTTGCATAAGGGCTCTCTCCAGCCCCCCAACAAGAGTCAGGATACTGAGAGACAACACTGACACCCTGATCTCTGACCTGATTCCATGCTCAAAAGATCGTGCTTTGAAGAAAGGGTCTTGTACTATATCTATCGAGTAGTGAGATAGCTTGGAGAACATCACTGAGTATTAGTCCACTGTCATGCTTCCCTACTGTAGGTGAAGTAGCTCCAGAATGTGCACAGAGCACAAGGTCGGGGGGGGAAACCCCTCCTGGAGAATCCACTCAAATTCTACTCAGGTGAGGGTCACCTCATCATGTATCTGGTTGGTCAATATCCACCATCTCCCTATCGAGCCCTATATAATTCTCACTACTAAGATCGTTATCTGCTCTGGTGGTTTCCTCACTAAGTAGAAGACCCATGTCACAGCTTCCAGTTAGTCCTCAATGACCTAAGGATCTATCTCTCCCCAGAACCTGGGAGGTATCTCTTTCAGAAACCCATGGACGGCACTGAGTCTACACACATCCTCTACCAGAACCATCGGTAGTAGGTGAAGACCATCGGGTGATGGTAGCACTGGTGCCCCACCCGGTGGTGCCATATCTACAACTGGTCCCTGAATGGATGCCTTGACGCTATGTGGGCTATTCTCATGGCCTCGTATCAAAATCCTGGCTATTCTTCATTGTGGAGGCATCTTGAAATAGATCAAAATGGTCCACGATCAAAATGTTATACATGGTGAGCTGAATATTGTTCAAAATAACATAAGGAGACTATTATACAACCAATTTTTTCATGTATTGAGCCTAAAATTATAATACAAGGTCCTAGTGTATTCATACGTTGGCCGCCACACCAACATTAGACTCACCAAATCTGAAAGACGAACTCACAACACTTAACACTATTTCCCCAAAACAAAACAAAAATAGACTCACATTCATTATGGTAGGATCAACCGCCCTTTGATACCACTTTTTCATGACCCGTCCCCCGGGGCCAGTTCCATGACTACCTCAATCCCACATCTTGAAGGCCATAGGATAGAGACTAGCGCTGAAGGCATCAACCTATAAGTAAAAGGTATTTTCTTGAGTACCTGTACACACACACACACAACCTTATAAGTCCCACACACTAAAAATGAAACAATTATATGTAAAAAAAGTAGAGTACAAGTACAACTAATATTTGTGGTCCAGAATACAAACTCAACAAATGAACTGAAAATAGAAATGTGTAAAAAGGAAACTATGATGGCCATCCATGTAGAAACCTCACTTAATCATGAGAGTAGTGTAGCTACTATAATCTGATGTAGAATGTCCTATCCACCAGATCCTACAAGGTCATTCCTTTTCCTAGGTCACCATGTCCACCGTCATAGCATCTTTCACTCTCGTATCTCTGAGCAACTTTGTGTCCTAGTCCACCAAGGTCTTTGTTGAAACATCAATCATCTGTACTAGACACAACTCGTGCGGGTGAACCCCATGCAGGGGTGAGTAAAACAACACATAGTAGGGACTACAAAACAAAAATTAAAGGCCATACAATAATACTCAAAATAAAGAATAAATCACAAGACACCTCACACCATGTATACATTTAGTGCAGTGATAGAAGAATCATTAGACACATCATCAAACACCTAGGATGGTGTATAATTCCTCCTCTATCAAGTACATTGGGCCTAGAAAGTCACAAAAAAGTGGTTCCCACTATCCATGGACTAAATAGGGAAACCTCATTATCTTGTACCGTGGGCCTACATGGTCATATAAAACTGCTTCCCACTAATCTTGGACAAATCAGGTACTGCTCCTCATTGAGTACTGTATGCCTAAAAAGGAACACAAATATTCTTCACACCATTGGCCTACAAAGTCAAACAAAATTGCTTCCCACTAGTCCATAGCCAAGTCATATAGAGTGGAAATTCAGTAGTCTTCAGCTCTCAGCCAACTGTAGGGTTTTGTTTGTAGTGAGCTTAGGAGAACCGCTTCTCAAGATATTCATCACATCTCAAATTCAATTAAAGCCTTATAAAGGTATACCAAAAGATCCTACTCATTGAAAGGGTCCTAATTCATTAAATGGATCAATAATCATACCCTCAGTTGGAAAGATACATGTGTTCTAGTAAATTGGGGACAGTTGTGTCTGGGCCAAATCTGACTCGATTAGACCAACCTAACCAACCCGGCCAGGGGGTCCCACGTTCCCTGGTTTAAATTAGATGAACTCGACCAGACCCATTTGGTTCTGGGTTTGTCAGGCCTCGTCTAGCCAGTGGGCCTCGCTGGACGCGGATCGTTTTGGCTGAGGGTCCAGCCCTCTGGGTCGCACGACGACGCAGTTTTGTCCAACCCGACCCTAGGGGCATGGGTTCGGCCTGTCAGCGCGGGTTCTGCCTGTCGGCGTGGGTACAACATTCTTGGCATGTGACTGGCCTTCTAGGATGTGAGTCCGACCCGCTAGCTGAAGACCGGCCGCATGGGCGGTTACTCGGTTTCTCCTAGGATGTGATAGTCGGCCACGTTCAACTTCCCACCTTCCATGCAGTCGTGTGGGGCTCCTCCAGCCGTAATCGAGTGACTGCTGGTTTCCAGCCACCTAGGAAGCTCATATGTGGACCACACCTCCACGTGACACCTTCCAGGCACTACCCCAGCCTACAGCCATAAACAGTTGGACGCAACCTCTTGTTGTTGCGGCACACCGATGGGCACGCCTCCGTCCTCCACCTGCAGCCACCGTCGGCCACCACTGGCACCAGTACACCAGCAGTCCCATATTCCGACCACCAAAATTTCTTTGGCGATCCATTTTCTGGTGTGTATGCTCTTATGGGCCTCTCGGGTCTCCGAAATCCCTTCCTTGGCCCCAGATTCCTCTTACTTACTTGTTGAGGATATGAACACAACGAACGCACACGTCAGAGGTTCTTTTGACTTCTTCGTGTTGGCTCGCATACTCTGCATTAGAGGTTTAAAAATATGGGAGGTATATGGATTTTTTTTCAATCAAAAAACGATAATTTCCATCTCAGATAATGAAAATCCTCAAAAAAATTACCCTCCCGCAAAATTCCCATATTAACGGATCATCCAGTTCATGTGTTGATTCACATTTTTCATTTCAATAATAATAATAATAGGGATGTAATTACACAAATTAAACCCCTACCTGTTTGAAATTTGTTTACAAAGTGTTACATCCTCAAGGATTCAATACGTCGGCATCATTCCTCACTTCCAGATCCTTTCTTAGAGGTGTGTTAAAGTTGTCTAATGTTCATCTGAGTTTTTCATTCTTTGTTAGAGAGGATGTTCATTGGAGGTTCTTCATATAATCCTCATAGTTTAATTATTCCTTCCACTAATGCATCAACCAAAATCAAAGGAAAACACATTGTACCGTTTTTTTACACTACAACGTCACATCGTTATGTTGTTTCATTTATGGAACAACATCATTATAACATTCCATTAAAGCATCATTACGCTGAGAGTTGAAAATACATTAATGAGACTCATCAATGTGCCTCATTACTGCACTTCAGTATCTATTTATTTCTATACAACAGATGAGAAAATAAATAAAATTACTTTTTAAGGTTATTTTATTATTTTTCTAAATGTTCGAAAATTATGTTTTTCGTTCAGCCATTGTTGGTTGAAGTTAAGTCCTTTCTAAGTGAATCCCTGCTTTCTGAATTCAATGGTGCCCTCATATTTTCAATCTGAGAATTGTTTAAGAAGTTGAAAAAAACTTCCCACAAGTTTACTTATGTGTATATAAAAAAAAGTTCAAAATTTTGTTCCGGGTTTACCAGGCCACAGAATCACGTGTCGTCAAAGCGTTTGGTCTCAAAATAATTCCATATAAAAAATTACATGGAGTTTCCAAGACATTAAATATATTATATATATATATATATATATAATATGTAATTATTATTAGAGGAGGTTAATAACATATTTAAGAATGATTTTTAAGACATAAAATCCCATAATAATTATAAGATTCATAAATGTAGCATGTATATCACTGAGGTTTTATTCTTTTAGAAAAATGGAGGGAAATAGGATGAACCATGTAAATTCTAATTACAACAGATGAATGACTAAATAAATTATGAGGGAAGATGGTTTGGAGAACATCATGAGGATGATAAATCAACTATCTTGAGTTATGGAGAATAACTTGAATCAAGTTGAGATATTGAATTCACCTAAAAGAGAACATCTTTTAGTTGAGACTTGTATGTGTCAATGACAACCTTTTTAGTGGATTTACTGACCCAATGATTTCTAAACAATGAATAAGATCTATAGAAAAGATCATTTCCATGTTCCATTTTTTTGGAGAAAGATAAATTCATATTTCAAATATACCACTTAAATAGAGTAGTTAATCAATGGTGGAAACAGATTAAGCATATGGATCCAAGAAGGTAGATCAACTCTATATAGTGGGATATGTTTAGTAGAATGATTTTCAATAACTATTTTCACAATTAAATGTGAACAAAATTGTAGAAGGAATTCATTTAACTAAAGAAGAAGAAAAATTAATAAATGGGATTATATGAAATGAAGTTTACAAGACTTTATCGATACAACACTTCCATTGTTATGGATCCTCAGGTAAAAATTAATAGATTATTCGATGGAATAAGACCTCATATATGGAATAATCTAGAAAATTGATACTATTAAAGATATGAAAAGAAAATGTTGAGTGTTATGAAGGTTGAACATGAGTTTGGTGGGACCTAGTGACACGTGGATCAAATTATAATACGAGATATATGATTCCCATATTAGGGAGGAACACTGATCATGGAAGATGAGGGATGAAGGTATAACATACCACATACTAAAAAAGTGGGATGAAGCATTCGGGAAACTTCAACCTTACATGTGGAAATTGTTATAAGTGTGGATGATATGGTTATATATCTTAAAAATATCATGGTTAGGTCAAGCCTCCACTTCAAAAAACACATTAAAAAGGGAAGATAGTGCATGCCTAAACAAGATATAAATAATACACATGTATATATCTTGGGTAAATTTCCAATAAATGTCCAAATTAGAAGATAACACATGGGAACACCCATAAACCTCAACATTGGTCATGGGATCATAGTTTGGCATTATCAATCCAGATGGATGATGTGGATGGTCCAAATGATGTGGGAAAATTAATAGTCATTTTTCACTAAAATATAGGAATTAATTTGATTGATTCCAATTCTACACAATCCTTTATTTCATCTGACGGTTGTGAAAATCAATGATATTGGTCTATAAAAATTGTTTTTTGAAACATTAGTATAGGTACCTATATTTTTTTTGGATTCTATTGAAAATAAAAATAAATACATCAAAAGATAACATACATGTAAATATATATATATATATATATATTAAATTACATTCACGAATGTCATAATTGGATAGTGGTAAAGTCATTGGATTATAAATGGGTGGTGTCAGGATCAAAATGGACCTATGTTGTTTTATATTACCTATACCAGTGGTTTTTTAGAACCCTTGATATAGGTCTTTTATATTACCTATACTAATTATTCTAAGAAACTGTTGTTATAGGTTTATTCCAATGGTTTTACCAAAACCATTAGTATAGTTATATACCAACTCCATAATATCTAATAGACCTCTAAGACATTGGTATAACCTATTCAAACTGTTGGTCAAACTATTCCAATGGTTCCAAACCATTGGTATAGAGGTTTTTAAGTAGTGTTTTTTGGTTATGCACATGAATCATGGAATTTACACATTAATAAACAATAATACAATGGGTGGTTCAACTTAGACCTATAATAATAGAGTCCTAGAAGACATAAAAAATCATTTTTCTACTAATAATTATTCCAAAAACATCACACTTAATTCATATCTTCATTTTATGACATCCCATCACACAATGAGTCACACCACCTCTTTGTATTCCCCACATATATGTATTTATATATATAAGTTATTTATTTGGATTGTTAAATTAATTACATAAATATATATATATATATATTATTCTTTTATATCAATATATTAGATGTACATTAGCATAATAGTATCCTCTTAAAATTATAGAATATATGTATTAAGAATATATGTAAATTTGTCACTGATATACCTCATATTTATAGGATTCCAATGAATTTTCTTATATGTATTTCTCACTTAATCTATACGATCCTATAAAAGTGAATATCTAACATCTCCAAAATGCCTAATTAATCCTAACTAAAAACATTAAAAAATCCATAGTAGTTTTAACTCTCACACTATTGTTCAAAATTTTTTATCCACTTCATATCACAAAATATAATAATTGAATAATGGGGAATTATCATTATTCATTTTAATTTTAAAATTTAATGAATATAAAATTCATCATAGGTTTCATTCCCTTTTCATTTTCTTACTCAAATTTAATCTTAAATATTTCTCAAATCACAACACATCATCTCTCAAATCTAAATTTCGAATACTTTCACTTTTTTCTTTATACCTATTATACATATAGGTCTATGAGATAATTTATTTACTATATTTTAATTAATAAAAAAATTCATTCCAAAAAAAATTCATTTTATTTATCCTTAATTTTTTCATACAGGGGATTTTCCAATGATCATATATTCCATTTTCCTCCTCAATAGTTGTCACTTTTCAAATTCTAAGAGTTCCCTCTATTTTCCTTATCATTTTTCTCATTTTTCTCTTCCAATGAAATATATTATCAACTATTATAGTATGTTTGATTTCCTTTTAGTCTCACTCAAGAAACCACGTAAATAGAACCGAGTTAAATATATCTTACAAAATACATTAATTTCATGATTCACGTAATACATCTCTCAAGTAGTCAAACAACATGATGAATGAAATTTATAATTTCCTGGACATTAGACAAATAGACATCTTATTTTACTATAATTTAAAACATTTATCCACAATTATACTTCACTAGACCCTTTTCTATATGTCTCATTTGATATAATTATCTTCTTTACATGTTGAATATAAGAATAAGACTTGGGTGATCTTAGATTCACAATAACAGATAAAGATAACATAATTTATTTGATCATAAACATAAAAGAGAACATTAGTAAGTGGAAAAATATTAATAAAATATCATGGGATAACATATAATAATCATAAATCATGATAGAGAAACATAAGATCCAAAAATATCATTAATAAAGGAAAAAAATGTTAAGACATACCTCAAAATACATCTTAACAATCATGAAAAACATAAGCATTATGCAATATTGTGGAATACTTTAAATATAATGTGTAACATAAAAACAAAAAATTTCATGAAAATGAAACGAATCTTCTAAATGTGGCATAACATGATAAAAACCATGGATGTCATGTACAACACCACATACAGGAATTATTATGTGGGAAAACTTATTATTCCCACATCTAGGTGAACACACTCATTTTATACATGCATAAAAATACATGAAAACCCATAAAAAATATATGCTGAAACTAATTTTAAGATACATTTAATAAAATTATTTTTATAAATAAGAGAAAATATAAATTTAACGTATATGATTTCTTATATAAAAAATATTTTTTATAGAAAATAACTTTTTAACTATTTTGTGTTCTTAATCTTATTTAGCATTATTTACTAATTAAGTATTATATAATAAAATCTTATATGTGTCTAAAAATCACATTATATTAATTATTTCAAATATTTTAATTAAATATATCAGTAAAAAATTACATAATAATTGTGATATGATGACTCTAAATGTGAAAATTATTTTAAAAAATTAAAATTAAAATTTTTATGTTATTATATTTTACAATAAAATATGTAAACAAAAATAAATGTATGAAAAATTCCAATTTAATTATTAAGGTGTAATTAATCCTATTTTGTATGGATTTATAAATTACTTTAAAAATTTATTTATAATTGGAACTATTATTCATAAATTTTATTAATAATATTTATCCAATATTTCATGGATTATTTAATTTTAGTTTCACCTATGGTGAAATTTATCAAACATTATATGAATTTAGAAAAATATAATCCCAAAAAATTCATTTTTATGTCTCTCCCCCTTAAATAAATTACATCCTCATCATTTAAATAATTATTTAGCAATCATAGTACATAATTCTATCTAAAGAAATTCATTACTGAAGATATAATTCAAATATGTATATCACCCTTTCTAACATTGTAAAAATATCATCTTCCCATAATTTTCATATCCCTTATATTGTGTTTTCCTTATCATTAACAATTTAATCCACGTTCTAATCATTTTTTAGTATCAAGAACACAATATATAATTTTTTTATAAATGTTTTTTATAATAATTATTTCATTGATAATAATATGTTAATATGAAATCTGATCCCACTATTCAAAATAATTTTAGCTCTATGTGAAAAAATAGAATTCATTTGAAAATTCATATTAAATTTTTATAAAGTAATAATAATAATATTTTCATGTATCACATGAGAAAAAACATTGATTTATCATTGAGTATTCATACAACTATATACTTTATTCCATATTTAAATAATTGGGAGTGATAATTCATTATTCTTAGAAAAAATATTACTCTTACAATGATTGATAGAACAAATTAAAATACCCATAAATATGAAGTTTGTATTGAGTGTACAAATAATTGTTTTCCTTAACAACCAAAATTCTGTATTAGAGTTCTTCCCTTGGTTGAGGATGTTGTTGTTTCCTATTATCCTATTTATAATAGGGGTAGGGTATCAATTTTCATGATTGTTATTTTCCTTTCATTTGATACATTGATGCGTAGATGGGAAATTAGTTGATACTTTTATACCTTATATTTTATTTTCTATCTTCTTTATATCACTTTTATTATCTCTAGCATGATGAAAAATATTTCTAAACATGAATCATTTTTTAGTTCCATTGATACATTTTCATTGGTTTTTCTTCAAATATTTTTATAATATATGAAAGTAAAAATACATTCTTTTGTTGTATTCATACTTAGAATATTCATTAGTCACTATCATTCTATTATTCTTTATTCAAAGAAACTCTAATAATTCCATATAGAGTTTCATTATAATTGATAGATAGTGCACTATTATCACATGGTTTCTTGATTATGTTCATATCCCACTAGGTTTCAAATTGAATTGTACCAAAAATGCATTCTCCATTTTGATTACTTCAGGCATGAACCATTACTATAACCAAAATGGGATGAACTAAGTAGTAAAAGGTTAACATAATAATATATTTATGATATAATATCCTTGAAAAACAACCTGATAATGTATTTCTATTCAAAACCATTAAATTTTATTTCATTTCAACGTAATCCCCCTCTTTAGAATCTAGGATTCATTATATTGTGTTATATCATACGTCATATCCAAATTCATTAACATGAAAAATAGTTCACAATTTATCATAAAAAATGTGAATACTCCAAGAATATTTCCCAATACTCTCATAATAGGTGTCTAATTAGGCCTATTTTTCATGAACCACGTGGTGATTGAGTTCATGCCCAATATTCCTAATTTAGAATTATTATCCCAAGGTACATATATAATAGATAATATAACAACATGTATTGTCTTCGTAGGTATTTTATTTCAATAAAACAATGTACCATCTTCATTTGAAAATATTCAGGATTTTATCCTACCATTAACCCTTAGACTTATCCCAATGGATTTCATGAATGTTTTTAACACTAAACCCCAATATACATAAACAAATGTAAAAAATTAGAGTATAAAAAAATAACTAAAACTCATATGATACTATCTAAAAAAACAATCATATCCTTTCAAAAATTATACATTAATTTCATTATTTGAATAATATATCCCCCAAATATTAATACATCCTAAGCATTAAATAATTAGGGTATTGAAGATTAGTTATCTAAAAATATTAATTTAAAATACTTGAAAGTATAACTCTTTATTCTCACTCCTCTAAAACCTTTTCAAGACATCACTAATTATAAATTAATCATCATAACCAATGGAATGGAATCACATGTAAGGGGTGAGATCAGTATGTCAGTAAAGAAAAGATGTTTCATAATATTTCAAAACATAAACACAATACAGAACATGAGGAAGGGATAAATATCTAATTAAAAGATAATTATACCTTAAATGATAATTTTAAAATATGAAATAGAAATAAAATATCATAAAAATATCATTTTTTAAGAATAAAAAATTACGAAATTGGTGGAAATACATCATTATGATCATAAAATCTGTGAGCATGACATAAGAGTGTGGAACATTTTTCAAAATAAGGCTAACATAAAAACTTTGAAAATTATTTAAATGAAATTAATCATAGAAATAAGTCATAAAATTAAAAATAAATAATAATATTATAAAAAAAATAAGAATAGGAAACATGTTTTGAGAAAACTCAATATACCCATTCCAATATGGAGAAACTCTTAATTCCCACATCTAAAAATGTGAAAAACACATTTTTCCAACAAATTTGTGAAAAAAGTCATTATTTACATGACCAAATGCCTCCTGTGATATATACATATAAACAAAACCATTTTTGGGAATTAAAGGAACACACATTTCATCATCTATGAATACATTTTCCTCATAAAGGAAATCATCACCATATCTTAATTAACCAATAGAAAAATAATTGGTTTAAAAAATATAAAAAATTGACATAAACATAATTGGTAAGAAGATATCAAAAAAAATTATGAAAACAAACATATCCTAATAAAATAGTTCTATTGATCAAAACACCACTTCATAATAGACAAACCATTGATGAAAAATGGAATTGAGAATACTGAAGTTTTCACAAAACAATTTTAGTATTTTTATTAAATATGAAGTGAAATTGCATTCAAATAAATATAATAGAAAGTGAATAATTAAATAAACTTTATTATAAAGTGTTATAAAAAACAAAAATTTATAAAATAACAAATAATCTTTTAATTCTGGATTTGTAAACAATGAATAATAATGCCTTAATTAATATTTTTAAGACATTTTAATGAAAACCCAAATCATAGAATCATTAAAAGGTAGTAATTTATAAATATAGATCAATAAAATTATGAATGATATAATATACATATAATATATGTATTTAATTAAGGAAAAAATTGGTTGAAAAAACTAGCACTTAGACGAGAAGATTCATTAGCAAGAATGCCAGTTATTCTAACAAATGTTATACCATTATCATGAAATATTTTTTTCCAAATAAATGTAATTTGATGAAGATAATTAAGTTCCCATGATAAAAATGGATATATAATATATAAATTATGGGAATATAAGGATTAAATAAATCTCAAAATGTATATTCATGTTAGATAGACTAAAAAATGAGTTGGAAATAGAGTTTATAAAACCCACTCCAATGTCCTGATTCATTATGTTCACATCGTTGGATTTTTAAATATTCAAATCAGTTTTATTCAATACATTATTAGGAATATTATTAATATATAATTGAAATAGAAATTTCCATTTATTATTTTAGGAAATATTTTTATTATATATTTTTTTGTTTATGATTGTTAGAAAATAGAATCATTGTAGACTTATTTTGGAAATTATATAGAACCAATATAATAAGAAACCCCATAAAGAATCCTTTTATTCTAATTAGATTTTAATAATTTCATTATTTACATTCCCATTATTTTCCATTATATATTTTAATAGCATTATTCCAATAGGTAGTTAAACGGACTCAAACGAGAATATACCATAAGTCTGTGTGTGAGTTTGATTATAAAATTATTTATTTTGATATAATTTCATTATAACATAATATTATTATTATTATTTATATTTTTTAATTTTTTTGAATATGATTTTATGTGTTTTTTATAATTAATGAAAATAAATATGAAAAATAGAAAATATTACTACATGGAGGCGGTAGTCCATACATCTCACTATCATCATTATTCTTTTCTAAGTGGATGAGGAATACTAAATAATTCTTGTTAAATTAATATTTTAATACATGAATATAATAATGATAAAAATTTCATTATATAATAAGGATCATGATAATGTTTTAAGGGAAATAATAATAATTGGAAGATAAGTATTAAGTAATACTAACATTGGGACACTGATCCTTATCTTGAATGTGTCCTTCAAATGGAAAGTATTAGGTTAACTAATTTATAATGTTGTCTTATGAAAAAAAAATAGAGTATTTGAGGAGGAGAAAATATAAATATTTTTAGGAATAAATTTTTTAAAATAAGTGTGTCATAATGTTTTCGAGGTGTGTTCCTTTAATAAGGGAATAAAATGGATCTTTTGTGAACACCCATTTTTTTCAATAATATAATGACATTATTCAATGTTCAATGTCATGAACCAGCCTCCCTAACAAACATGGAATAATAACATTATATGTCTCCTATAATACCTTGGTTACCTTTCCAACACAACGTATACTATTACCCACTAGGGTCACCTATCAGATGATTGAATATTCCCAAATTCCAAAACATGTTCATTCAATTTGATTTTCCCTCACTCACTCACACCTTTTTAAACATCCCAGGAGGTCACCCATATAGGCACTACTCTAGGATATGAACTCTTAACTATTTATTTATATTCATTGTGGATCCTAAAAATAATTCTCACCTTATTTCCAAGGGAAATGAAATTTATCCTTTTATGTATCACTTTTCCATAGTCATCACACTCTCCACCCCAAATAACAAAATTTCCTCATTGTGGAATACGGACCTTAATCCAAGGCAGTGCCTTTACACATCATAGTGTTTATAGAATCAGATATATTTTTTCCCAAACACCATCACACATGAACCATGATCAGGTGACCCCGTTGGTCTCCTATAATACCTTGTATGACCAACTGGTACACCTCATACTATTACAAACCTATCCACTTATCAGAATAATGAATATCCCCATATTCCAAAAAAATGTTTTTTAGTGTGATTTATCCTAACTAGCATATATCCTAGTAATCTTCATAGGAGGGCACCCAACCTAACACAACTCTAGGATAATAAATTCTTAATTATGTAATTTTAATAATGTAGGTTCCTAAAATAAAAGAGAACCTTCTTGATATATGTAATAATATTTTTAAATATATGTACCACATGTCTTGGGTTTTTATATTCAATCGATCTTATAGTTATAAATAATGGATTGAGGGGTGATATAAGATATATAAATCCTCAACCTTATATTTCTTCCCATGTTTAAAAAAATTCTAGTCATTTCCATTAGGATTTTTTATATTACCATATTTTTCGTGAATGGTATCAAATTTCAAATTTATTAATTTATAATTTATTAAAATTTTTAGGAAATAACTATTAACAAATATGGGATTTAGGAACCTAAATTTAATATCAATTTAATATATTTTAATTTCAAAATAAGAGAAAATAATAATTAAAATTAAAATAATTTCTATCTTGGAAAACATTTTTTTGTAGAAAAAATAAAAATTTAATAAATATGTTTTTTTGGCATTATTTTTCTTGGATAAAAATTAAATTAATGTTAATATATTAATATGTTCATATAAACATACTTTTAGCATCATTATTTAAAAAACATTAATGTAATTTATTATATAAAATTACATAATTTTAATAAATTAATTCATTGAAAATTGAATTTTTATCATCATCATGGACATTAAAACTGATATTAGAAATCATAATATTATTCCTAAAAATGAATCATTCCTTGTAACATAATATTAAAACGTTTAAAGAAGATAAAAAACCATTTTTATATATTTAATTTCTATTTATCTGGAATGTTAATATTTAATATAAATTTAAATAATTTTTTTAGATAAAAATAATACCCAACTATCCAAAAATGTTCAATAAGGATTCAAGACATCCATCAAATAATTTTATTTTAAATGATTTATATTACAAATTAAATATCACTTTTCCTTTGAAAAATTATACATAGAAATTTAAATGCATTTTAACATTATCATCACAACTAATATGAATTTCAATTATTATTTTAAAAGAATCCTAAAAAATAATCTGAAGATAGTTTTTAAATTATGAATTAAAAAAATTATTAAAAAATTTAAATTTTTAAATTTTTAAAATTTATATATTCATAATTAAATATAAATGAAAAACTATTTCATTATAATGTTCCCATTTAGAACATTAAGGGTTATTAATCCTATTTTTTATGGAATTATAATTTATTACAAAAATTGTTTTCTAAATTGTTTTTTATTTTAAAATTTTATAAATAATATTCTTCCAATATGTAACATATCATTTTACTTCATTGTGTCATGTGGAGCAATCTATCTAAAAAAATATTAATTTGAAACAATATAATTCATTGTTTCATTATGATTCAGTACAATCACCTACATGACATAGGCCCACATGCCCATTTCGCATAGGTGGATATGTTTTCTAAAATTCATAGTGATATGAAATATTTATCATCATATTACCATTTTAAAAATAATCAGGAATAAACTATCTCTAAATACTCACTAATACAGACACAAATAATATACTATGATGTTTTCATAAAAAATTCATTGAATCCTGCTATGTGGTCTCCATTTAATATGTATGTAGGATCTTAGAATCCATATACTTCTTTAATAATAACTCCAAATTAAATAGTCCACATTTTTATATTTAATTAATATAGATTCCAAAATGAATTACATAGAAAAAAAATCAACTTTTGACATCATATCCTTGGGTTGAAGTTCAATTTCAAACTATGTTCATAAATGAATGACAAACCCATTGGGATATTTGTGTTATATAAATCCATTAGTAATAATCCCTGCATCATAATATTAAAATTTTCAAGACATATGAAATCTATAATCCTAATTTCTTTTTGAAAAAACTCTTAATTTCTCATATTATTGAAGCGTACAAAGGTAGACTTATCCAAATTATTTTTAAAAAGGTTATTCTATACAAATTTTCTGTTCAAGAATGATATTTACAAAGATAAATACTAATATAGATGATAATTACATAGACTTAGAAATTATATCAATATATATATATATAATTCATTCTACCACATTAAAATTTCATAGTTATACAACACATATTTCAGTAGATTATGTTTACACACTTATCAAAAGATACATACACACAACTCAAATGATAAATATGTAGCACTAGATCATCCTAACACAATTACATTCTCTCTAATATAATGTTTATATAGAATCTATAATGAAATACACATATAAACTTTTTCTAATTTCATTGATTTTCTAGGATAAAACCACAGTCACAAAGACTATAAAAGGTGGACAATTTACAACTAAATTAATGAAAATCTTGGAATAAGTCTAATGAATCCAAGAGTTCCTATTATGTATGCTATAATCTATTTTATCCTTCTCTATTCATTATCAAGGTAAATTACTTAGTAATTTCAGCATCCAAATTTATTTGAACTCCATGGATGGAATCTACAATAACAAATGACTTCATTTCACATTTTTAGAAAGGCATTATCATTGTAAATCATAGCTTGTAATCTGTATTTTGTAGCTAAATACATTAAAATGTTACAAAATATTATATATAGTATTATAGTAACTCCATCAAATAATATGATAATTTTATTATTGAGACCATATCATATAATCATTTTTTATAATCTGTATGGATTCCAAGAGAACAATCCCACAAGAATGTCAATGAATATATGCATGTAAAAATCCCTTTTCCGATTTGTATGAATCCCTTTGAATTTTAAATGGAAGAAACAAATTTTTATTTCTCCACATTAATATATATAATTTCCATAATTTATGCTATTAATACTCTGTTTCATCACATATTTAATCATATAATACATTTAATTCTACATAATACATTGAAACCAAATAAAATAATATTTTCACACAATCCAAAGGAACTTCAATATAGATATTCATATGTTGATTATACATTGTATTTAACATCCCAAGTAAGTAATGAATAGTATATATTTTTATCTATGTCTATTACTAAATTAGATAGTGTTTTAGAGGCTTAAAATGAGAATAAATCCAATCTTAAGCATGTAGTACACTAATATTTTTAAATGATTGTTTTACTTCCTTTTGATGGAAAACCATTTTTGAATCAAACTTTTGACAATTTTATAATCCCTATTTTTCAAAATAAAATTATTCTTTATTATTGGGACATTGAAATTTACTTTGGATAAATTTTTGGTATTTTTCCGATAAAGTTCATTTTTTTAATGAATAGTGAAAAATGTTGTATTTTAATTCAAAACCTCTTTTTAATATAATTTATTTATATGATTAGATTATCTTTTGAATTGGTTTTAAAGTGAAATTAGAATATATTTTTACCATTTAATACAATAGTGGTCGTTGGAATTAATTTCACTTTGAAATTGGACTTAAACTAGTGTCAATCGTTTGATACTTATTGTTTCATAAAAACACGCTATTTGCTCTGACAGCGGGAATTAATTATTAAATTAATTAATGTAACTTATATGTTTTAAATTTTGTAAAATAGACATCATTTTTGAATTTGGAATATAAAATATATCTTAGGGAGATGTTTTGGTATTTTTCTGAAAAACTTCAATTTTTGATGAATAGTGAAACCACTAAGTGGCACTTAAAAAACTGATTTTTCGTTTAAATAAAATTTTACCACCTCTATGTTTTGAATTTCAAAAATTCGACATACATGGTTTTCATTAAGAATTAAAATGTGGTTCAATGGGATTAAAATAATTTTTTGGTGAATAGTAACTTTTAAGTTTTTAATCGCGATTAGAGGTAATTCGTGTAATTTAAGGTAAAAATAATGTTTTAATAATATGAAATGATTTAGACACATGTCCTACCCTTATTTGATGTGTCATGTCTGACCAAGACAATCCATGGGTCAACATGGGGACCCCATGGAGCCACATTGGAAGGAAAATGACTTTAATATCTTTTTATTTAATGTTAAAGTAAAAATGTCACAAACATGAGTTGTTTTACTAAAAAAATTTAAATGGAGTTATAAAATTCATATTTTTGACTATAAATATTAATTAGAAATCTAAAAATATTTCCTACATCATGATATTTTTTTATAATTTTTAGACATTGAATAAATTAAATTATTTATGACACCATGATGATGCAGCGATTACCTCATTATTTAACGATTTAAATAAAATTACAATATAATGTAAAATATAAGACCTACACTTGTAAAAAACCTATTGGATGGGTATATTTCGAACCCTTATCACCTTATCCTAGAAATTTATAATTGTGGGACCTTTTGTATCTGAAAACCATTTTATAACAAAGTATCTTTTCTTAACATTCCAAGAGTGCCCTCCTCTCCTCTTATAAAAGGCCCCCACCTCTACCTCCTTACCCGCACCTCTCAAGCCTTTGGCTTGGCCAACCCCTGCCCATTTTGTCTCTCCACATCCCTCTCTAACTCTTAGAAGACTCACTTTGGGTAGAAGTCTTCCCAAGGAAGCCTTTGAGCTCAAATAAAAAAGAGTTAGCTAATTTAAAGGTAGTGTCTTCTCTTGTGCTCTTATGTTTTATTTTGCTTCTCCAACCCCCTAAACTCTTTTTATTCATTTATTTTGTAACAAAATCAGTATATTACATATTCTAGGATGTTTTTATAAGATGTATTCGAGCTACACATACACACACCTACATATAATGGTTAAAGAACATATTGTTTCTGTGGATGGCGAATTTCTGCCTCACGAAATGATGATTGTTCAATATTCTTTTAACACCTTCAAAGGTGGCCATTAAGATTATATATGATATATAATATGTTTTTGTTTTACTTAATCTTCTGTATTTTTCATTTATGGCATACCTTTATGGTTTCCATTATGGGTAAACGTGATATCTTCATTTTAGGAAGTGCGGACTACCGCCCCCTCAAAGTGATTTGATTCGTTAATTACATATGTGGGACGTATAAATGATGTAATTAATGATATTATATATGATATTATACTGTAATTATAATATACCTTTATATAATTATGATTCCATTCCATAAAATACGAAATAGAAATGAAAGTAGCGTTCATGCGTACGTACGGCTTACCGTCTCCATGAACGGTGCATTTCATTTCTTACCTCTAAATGTTATGTAATATTTTAAATTCATGTATATACTGGATATATATGATATATATAATATCTAAATAATGAGTATAACTTTGGATATAATGGATACATGAACAACTTGTAAATATAATGTGTTTATTTTTTACTCAAGTACCAATGATCGTTAAAACGACCGTTATTAACTTAAATGACTACATAATGTTCATAACATGGTAATAAGTGATATAAAAGGAATAATTAACTTGAAAAAGACTCTTAAGAAAGTATAAATTAACTCAAGTTTATTATTCAGGACATTAAATAATGATCGAGTCAAGTCGGACCCGAGGTAAGGTAACTTCTTAACCCAATTTCCGTTCTTTGGGTTAATCTCCTACTTTCAAATTATGTCATGATATTATTATTTCATATCTGGTATTTGTACTTTATTTATGTGTACTTATAGTTAATACACATAATAGATCTATCTTATTTAAAAAAATGATCTTTGTATGGGACTTCATCTCAATCTCCATTCATTGAGGCATGTTTTTTTTATACACAACTTTCTTTTATACGGTGTATAAACCCCTTTGACTTTTACGTTTATTCAAAATGAATATTTCTTATACAAATCATTTACTAAACGACAAAAGGGAATGTTTTTATTGTTGTACTTATGCGGTGACAATGACTTCTCCGCCGCCGTAACCATTATTTGAGTTTTGGTTTCCTCTACAAGCCATACATTTTTTCTAAAAGAAAAAAAATACCCTATTTTAATTTTCTTTTATTTTGGTATTGAAAATGGTTTTCAAAATGTTTTTATATCAATGTGTTGTATTGATATCTTGTGATTGAAAAGTGTAAATTTTATGTTTCTTTTATGCATGTTTTATGTGATATGATTATGTTATGGTTCTTGGGCATTGTTATGAAGACTGGTGGTTCCGTGATAAACTAAGGGCTGTTGAGCCCGATATACCTCTCCAATGCATTGGGTAACGCGAAGCAGTTAAACATTAAGGTTTCTCCGAAGAGATTTAGGGAATATACTGTGATGGGTATTCCAAACGTAACCAAGAGGGTTACTCCCTACGTAAGAATGCTATGAATGCCTCAAGTTACCTTTATGTCTTATGATTTCTATGATTTATTCATGATTTGATGAGGTATGTTAAAGTGATTATGTTATATGAGTAAAGTATGATTTCATTGATTCTTATGTATACATGTACTCATGTTTCCTTTCTATATTTTCATATCCCCTGCTGACCTTTTTATGCTCATCCCATATTTTTTAAATGATTTTCACAGGTCAAGGGAAAGGTACATGATGTGATGATAGTGTCAAGGAGTGTCAAGAAAGAATCCATGTTTTATATTAAATATGTTTCCATTGATGGGAAAGTTGAATACTATCTTTTATGTAACCACTTTGTTTAAATGTGGAATGTAATACAAGTTTTATGATCTAATTGTATAAAACTATAAACCTAAAAAGATCCTCAATGTGTACTCTTGTAATAACTCAAGATTAAGTAAGGTTTAAGGCTTGGGACTTATAGTTGGTATCATAGGTTGGTTTAGATAACTTTAGGAGTTAGAATTCTATTAAATGATTATCCAAAAATATTTTTTTTATGGTCAAATTGAAATGACATAGCATTTGAATATTACCATGTTGCTTCCCCTTAAAAGAAAACAAATTGTATGGGAAATTCAGCAAGTGTGAGTTTTGGTTGAAACAAATTTCTTTCCTTGGTCATATTGTTTCTAAAGATGGGATAACTGTTGATCCTGCAAAAACAAAGGTTGTTGAAGAATGGCCAAGACCCACAAATGTAACTGAGATTCGTAGTTTCCTTCGTTTGGCAGGCTATTACCGAAGGTTTGTTAGAACTTTTTCATGGTTATCTAGTCCAATGACTAAGCTAACTCGGAAGGGTGTTAAGTTTATATGGACAAAAGAATGTGGTGATTATTTTCCGGAATTGAAATTAATATTGGTGAATGCTCAAGTTTTGGAACTACCTTCTAGGAATGGTGAGTTTGTTATCTACAGTGATGCTTCATTGAAAGGACTTGGTTGTGTCCTAATGCAGAATGATCAGGTAATTGCTTATGCTTCACGACAATTGAAAACTCATGAGGTAAATTACACTTCACGTGATTTGGAATTAGCTGTTATAGTTTTCACCCTAAAAATTTGGAGGCATCATTTGTATGGATTAAAGTGTGAAATATATACCGATCACAAAAGTTTAAAGTATATATTCACTCAGAAAGAATTGAACATGAGACAGAGAAGATGGCTGGAATTAATCAAGGGTTATGATTTTACAATCCATTACCATCCGGGAAAAGAAAATAAAGTGGCTGATGCTTTGAGTCGAAAAAGTAATGCTTCATTAACAATGTTGCATTTGGAACATGATCCTTTGGTTAAGGATTTGATGAACTTTGGCCTAGAAGTTTTTGGTGCAGGATGTTCTTCTGTTTTGTTTCAGGTATCAGTGAAATCTTCTCTATCATACAGAATCAAGCAAGCACAGAAGCAAGATAGTGAGTTGCAAAAAAAGGTAGAGCTGGTTCAGAAGGGTAAGTTGCCTGAATTAAACATTGATAATGATTGTGTTTTGAGATTTGGGAAGATATTGTGTGTGCCTTTTGATTCACAGTTGAAGAGAGAATTGTTATGTGAAGCTCATAGTTCTCCGTTTTCAGTTCATCCTGGCAGTACTAAGATGTATATAGATCTTCGTGAGTATTACTGGTGGGATGGAATGAAAAGAGATATTGTTGATTTTACTGTGAAGTGTTTGACATGTCAACAGGTTAAAGCAGAGCAGTAGTTACTGAAAGGGATGCTTCAGACTTTACCAGTCCCAGAGTGGAAATGGGAGAATATATCCATGGAATTTGTTGTGGGATTACCGAAGACATCTCGAGGTAATAATGCAATCTGGGTTATTGTTGATCGATTGACTATATCTGCTCATTTCATTGCTATACGAGATACTTTTTCCCTAGATCAACTTTCCTGTTAGTATCTTAAAGAGATAGTCAAGTTACATGGAGTTCCTCTCTCCATTGTATCTGACCATGATCCCATGTTTACTTCTAACTTTTGTAAAGGCCTTCAGAAGTCGTTGGGTACTGAATTAAATTTTAGTACAGCTTTTCATCCTCAATCATATTGACAGTCAGAACGAACAATTAAAGCTTTGTAGGATATGTTACGTGCTTGTTCGATGGATTATCAAGGAAGTTGGGACAAACATCTTTCTTTGGTTGAGTTTTCTTATAATAACAGTTTTCATTCCAGTATATAGATGGCACCATTTGAGGCGTTATATGGGAAGCGGTGTCGAACTCCAGCTTTCTGGGATGAAGTGGGTGAAAGGAAGCTAATGGGACCAAAATTCCTAGAAGAGTTGGCAGAAAAAGTTCAGCTGATACAAAAACACATGAGAACAGCTAAGAGCAGGCAGAAGAGTTATGCAGGCAACAGGAGGAAGGATCTCTCTTTTGAGGTATGTGATCATGTTTTTCTCAAAGTCTCACCATGGAAAAGTGTGATGAAATTTGGTAAGAAAGGAAAGCTGAGTCCAAGGTTCATTGGACGATATGAAATTCTAGAGAGAGTTGGATCATTTGCTTACTGAGTGGCTTTACCTCCGAGTTTATCTCAGTTACACAATGTTTTTCATGTTTCAATGTTAAGGAAGTACATGCCAGATCCATCTCAAGTTTTGAGTCCAGAGGTAGTTCAGCTGGAAGAGAAACTATCTTATGAGGAACAACCGGTCCAGATTCTTGACCATAGGGAGAAAAAGTGTTACGGAATAAGGTGACTCAACAGGTAAAGGTTTCGTGGAAAAACCACATGGTTGAAGAGGCAACATGGGAATCTGAAAATGCAATGAGGGCTAAATACCCCCACTTATTCGATAAGTAAATAAATTGCGGGGACGCAATTTTCTAAAGGGGGGAAGGATGTAACATCCCAAGTAATTAATGAATAATATATATTTTTATCTATGTCTATTAATGAATTAGATAGTGTTTTAGAGGCTTAAAATGAGAATAAATCCAATCTTAAGCATGGAATACACTAATATTTTTAAAAGATATTTTTACTGCCTTTTGATGGAAAACCATTTTTAAATCAAACCTTTGACAATTTTATAATCTCTATTTGTCAAAATAAAATAATTCTTTATTATTGGGACATTGAAATTTACTTTGGGTAAAGTTTTGGTATTTTTTGATACAGTTCATTTTATAATGAATAGTGAAAAAATGTTGTATTTTTAATTCAAAACCTCTTTTTAATATAATTTATTTATATGATTATATTATATTTTGAATTGTTTTTAAAGTTAACTTAGAATATATTTTTACCATTTAATCCAATAGTGGTTGTTGGATTTAATTTCACTTTGAAATTGGACTTAAACTAGTGTCAATCTTTTAATACTTATTGTTTCATAAAAACACGCTATTTCCTCTGACAGCGGGAATTAATTATTAAATTAATTAATGTAACTTATATGTTTTGAATTTTGTAAAATAGACATCATTTTTGAATTCAGAGTAACAAATATATCTTAGGGTGATGTTTTGGTATTTTTCTGAAAAACTTCAATTTTTGAAGTTTAGTGAAACCACTAAGTGGTACTTAAAAAACTGATTTTTCATTTAAATGAAATTTTACCACCTCTGTCTTTTGAATTTAAAAATTCCAACATACATGGTTTTCATTAATAAGTAAAATGTGGTTCAATGGGATTAAAATAATTTTTTGGTGGATAGTAACTTTTATGTTTTTAATCGCGATTAGAGGTAATTAGTGTAATTTAAGGTAAAAATAATGTTTTAATAATATGAAATGACCTAGACACATGTCCTACCCTTATTTTATGTGTCATGGCCGACCACGAAAATCCATGGGTCAACTTGGGGACCCCATGGAGCCACTTTGGAAGGAAAATGTCATTAATATCTTTTTATTTAATGTCATAGTAAAAATGTCACAAACAGGAGTTGTTTTAATAAAACAATTTTTAATTGGGGTTATTCAAGTCATATGTTTTACTATAAATATTCATTAGAAAGATAAACAGATTTCCTACATCATGATTGTTCTTTTATAATTTTTAGACATTAAATAAATTAAATTATTTATGACACCATGATGATGCAACGATTACCTCATTATTTAACGATTTAAATAAAATTAAAATATAATGTAAAATATAAGACCTACACTTGTCATAACCCTATTGGATGGGTATATTTCGAACCCTTATCACCTTATACTAGAAATTTATAATTTTGGGACCTTTTTTATCCGAAAATAATTTTATAACAACGTATCTTTTCTTAACTTTCCAAGAGTGCCCTCCTCTCCTCTTATAAAAGGCCCCTTACCTCTACCTCCTTACCCACACCTCCAAAGCCTTTGCCTCGGCCAAAACCTTCCCATTTTGTCTCTACACATCCCTCTATAACTCTTAGAAGCCTCTCTTTGGGAAGAAGTATTCCCAAGGAAGCCTTTGATCTCAAATCAAAAAGAGTTACCCGATTTAAAGGTAGTGTCTTCTCTTGTGTTCTTATATTTTATTTTGCTTCTCCAACCCCCTAAACTCTTTTAATTCATTACTTTTGTAACAAAATAAGTATATTCCATATACTAGGATGTTTTTATAAGAAGGATTAGAGCTACACTTACACACACCTACATCTAATGGTTAATGAACATTCTGTTTCCGTGGATAGCGAATTTCTGCCTCACAAAACGATGATTGTTCAATATTCATTTAACACCTTCAATGGTGGTCATTAAGATGACACAATATTTATATATGATATATAATATGTTTATGTTTTACTTAATATTCTTTATTTTTCATTTATGGCATACCTTTATGGTTTCCATTATGGGTAAACGCGATATCTTCATTTTAGGAAGTGCTGACTACCGCCCCCTCAAAGTGATTTGATTCGTTAATGTCATATATGGGACGTATAAAGGATGAAATTAATGATATTATATATGATATTATACTGGAATTATAATATATCTTTATATCATTATTATTCCATTCCATAAAATACGAAATAGAAATGAAAGTAGCGTTCATGCGTACGTACGGCTTACCGTCTCCATGAATGGTGCATTACATTTCATACCTCTAAACGTTATGTAATATTATAAATGAATGTATATATTGGATATATATGATATATATGATATCTACATCATGAGTATAACTCTATATATAATGGATACATGAACAACTTGTAAATATAAAGAGTTTATTTTTGACTCAAGTACCAATGATCGTTAAAACGGCCGTTATTAACTTAAATGACTACATAATGTTAATAACATGGTAATAAGTGATATAAAAGGAATAATGAACTTGTAAAAGGTTCTTAAGAAAGTCTAAATTAACTCAAGTTTATTATTCATGACACTAAAGAACGATCGAGTCAAGTCGGACCCGAGGTAAGGGAACTTCTTAACCCAATTTCCGTTCTTTGGGTTAATCTCCTACTTTCAAATTATGTCATGATATTATTTTGTAATATCTTGTATTTGTACTTTATCTATTTGTACATATAGTTAATACACATAATAGATCTATCTTATTTAAAAAATGATCTTTGTATGGGACTTCGTCTCAATCTCCATTCATTGAGGCATATTTTGTTCTATACACAACTTTCTTTTATACGGTGTATGAACCCATTTGACTTTTATGTTTATTCAAAAGGAATATTTTTTATACAAAGCATTTACTAAAAGACAAAAGCAAATGTTTTTTTTGTCGTACGTATGCGTCGACAACGACTTCTCCGCCGCCGTGACCATTATTTCGGTTTTGGCTTCCTCTACAAGCCATACATTTTTTTTAAAAGAAAAATAAATACCCTGTTTTACTTTTCTTTTATTTTGGTATTGAAAATGGTTTTCATAATGTTTTTATATCAATGTTTTGTATTGATATCTTATTATTAAAAAGTGGAAATGTTATGTTTCATTTTATGCATGTTTTATGTGATACGATTATGTTATGGTTCTTGGGCATTGTTATGAAGACGGGTGGTTCCGTGATAAACTAAGGGCAGGTGAGCCCGATATAGCTCTCCAATGCATTGGATAACGCGAAAGAGTTAAACGTTAATGTGTCTCCAAAGAGATTTAGGGAATATACTGTGATGGGTATTCCAAACGTAACCAAGAGGGTTACTCCCTACGTAAGAATGTTATGAAGGCCTCAAGTTACCTTTATGTCTTATGATTTCTATGATTTATTCATGATTTGATGAGGTATGTTAAAGTGCTTATGTTTTATTAGTAAAGTATGATTTCGTTGATTCTTATGTATACATGTACTCATGTTTCCTTTCCATATTTTCATATCCCTTACTGAGCATTTTATGGTCATCCCATATTTTTGAAATGATTTTCACAGGTCAAGGGAAAGGTACATGATGTGATGATAGTGTCAAGAAAGTGTCAAGAAAGAATCCATGTTTTATATTAAATATTTTTCCATTTATGGGAAAACTTAATACTATCTTTTATGTAACCACTTTATTTAAATGTGGAATGTAATGCAAGTTTTATGATCTAATTCTCTAAAACTCCAAACCTAAAAAGATACTCAATGTGTAATCTTTTAATAACTCAAGATTAAGTAACGTTTAAGGCTTGGGGCCTTATAGTTGGTATCAGATGTTGGTTTAGATAACTTTAGGAGTTAGAATTCTATTAAATTATTATCCAAAAATATTTTTTTATGGTCAAATTGAAATGACATAGCATTTGAAGATTACCAAGTTGATTCCCCTGAGATATTTCTGTGTTAAAAATGGTTTTTCATAGAGGAAACAGAACAGCTTTTCTGGGAAAGCATACCGAGGGAAATGACCTTTCAAATCAGTATCCTGAGATGGTCAGAATCAGAACTAAATAGTTTGTTGCAGTGATGGCTCAGTTGACGCAGGTGAAAAATGTTGATTGTTTTTATTGATGATATATCGGTGGTTTCTAAAAGTAAAGAGGACCATGAAAGAAATTTAAGGTTTATTTTGAAAACCTTAAAAGAAAAGAAATTGTATCTAAAATTCAGCAAGTGTGACTTTTGGTTGCAACAAATTTCTTTCCTTGGTCATATTGTTTCTAAAGATGGGATAACTGTTGATCCTGCAAAAACAAAGGTTTTTTAAGAATGGCCAAGACCCACAAATGTAACTGAGATTCGTATTTTTCTTCGTTTGGAAGGCTATTACCGAAGGTTTGTTAGAAATTTTCACGGTTATCTCGTCCAATGACTAAGCTAACTCAGAAGGGTGTTAAGTTTATCTGGACAAAAGAATGTGATGATTGTTTTCAGGAATTGAAAATAAGATTGGTGAATGCTACAGTTTTGGCACTACCTTCTAGGAATGGTGAGTTTGTTATCTACAGTGATGCTTCATTAAAAGGAATTGGTTGTGTCCTAATGCAGAATGATCAGGTAATTACTTATGCTTCATGACAGTTGAAAACTAATGAGGTAAATGACCCTACACGTGATTTGGAATTAGCTGTTGTAGTTTTCACTCTAAAAATTTGGAGGCATCATTTGTATGGATTAAAGTATGAAATATATACTGATCACAAAAGTTTAAAGTATATATTCCCTCAGAAAGAATTGAACATGAGAAAGAGGAGATGGCTGCAATTAATCAAGTATTGTGATTGTACAATTCATTACCATCCGGGAAAATAAAATAAAGTGGTTGATGCTTTGAGTCAAAAAAGTAATGATTCATTAACAATGTTGTGTTTGGAACGTGATCCTTTGGTTAAGGATTTGATGAAATTTGGCATAGAAGTTTTTGGTGCATGATGTTCTTCTGTTTTGTTTCAGGTATAAGTGAAATCTTCTCTATCAGACAGAATCAAGCAAGCACAGAAGAAAGACAGTGAGTTGCAGAAAAAGGTAGAGCTGGTTCAGAAGGGTAAGTTGCCTGAATTAAACATTGATAATGATTGTGTTTTGAGATTTGGGAAGAGATTGTGTGTTCCTTGTGATTCATAGTTGAAGAGAGAGTTGTAACGTGAAGCTCATAGTTCTCCTTTTTCAGTTCATCCAGGCAGTACTAAGATGTATAGAGATCTTCGGGAGTATTACTGGTGGGATGGAATGAAAATAGATATTGCTGATTTTACTATGAAGTGTTTGACATGTCAACAGGTTAAAGCAGAGTGGTAGTTACTGAAAGGGATGCTTCAGCCTTTACCAGTGACAGAGTGGAAATGGGATAATATATCAATGGACTTTGTTGTGGTATTAACGAAGACATCTCGAGGTAATAATGCAATCTGGGTTATTGTTGATCGCTTGACTAAATCTGCTCATTTCCTTGCTATACAAGATACGTTTTCCCTAGATAAACATTCTCGTTTGTATCTTAAAGAGATTGTTTGGTTACATTGAGTTTTTCTCTCCATTGTATCAGACTGTGATCCCATGTTTACTTCTAACTTTTGAAAAGACCTTCAGAAGTCGTTGGGTACTAAATTAAATTTTAGTACATCTTTTTATCCTCAATCAGATGGAAAGTCAGAATGAACAATTCAGACTTTGGAGGATATGCTACGTGCTTGTTCGATGGATTATCAGGGAATTTGGGACCAACATCTTTCTTTGGTTGAGTTTTCTTATAATAACAGTTTTCATTCCAGAATACAGATGGCACTATTTGAGGCGTTATATGGGAAGCGGTGTCGAACTCCAGCTTTCTGGCACGAAGTGGGTGAAAGGAAGCTGATGGGACCATAATTGGTAGAAGAGTTGGCAGAAAAATTTCAGCTGATACAAAAACACATGACAACAGCTCAGAGCAGGCAGAAGAGTTATGCGGGCAACAGGAGGAAGGATCTCTCTTTTGAGGTAGGTGATCATGTTTTTCTCAAAGTCTCACCATGAAAAAGTGTGATGTGATTTGGTAAGAAAGGAAAGTTGAGTCCAAGGTTCATTGGACCTTATGAAATTATGGAGAGAGTTGGATCAGTTCCTTACCGAGTGGCATTACCTTCGAGTTTATCTCAGGAACACGATGTTTTTCATGTTTCAATGTTAAGGAAGTACATGCCAGATCTATCTCATATTTTGAGTCCAGAGTTAGTTCAATTGGATGAGAACCTATCTTATGAAGAACAACCGGTCCAGATTCTCGACCATAGGGAGAAAGTGTTACGGAATATGGTGATTCATCAGGTAAAGTTTTTATGGGAAAACCAAATGGTTGAAGAGGCAACATGGGAATCTGAAAAAGCAATGAGGGCTAAATACCCCCACTTATTCGATAAGTAAATAAATTTTGGGGACATAATTTTCTGAAGGGGGGAAGGATGTAACATCCCAAGTAAGTAATTAATAATAGATATTTTTATCTATGTCTATTAATGAATTAGATAGTGTTTTAGAGGCTCAAAATGGGAATAAATCTAATCTTAAGCGTGGAATACACTAATATTTTTAAAAGATTGTTTTACTGCCTTTTGATGGCAAACCATTTTTAAATCAAACTTTTGACAGTTTTATAAGCACTATTTGTCAAAATAAAATTATTCTTTATGATTGGGACATTGAAATTTACTTTGGGTAAATTTTTGGTATTTTTCTGATAAAGTTCGTTTTTTTAATGAATAGTGAAAAATGTTGTATTTTAATTCAAAACCACTTTTTAATTTAATTTATTAATATGATTAGATTATCTTTTGAATTGGTTTTAAAGTAAAATTATGATATATTTTTACCATTTAATCCAATAGTGGTCGTTGGAATTAATTTCACTTTGAAATTGGACTTAAACTAGTGTCAATATTTTGATACTTATTGTTTCATAAAAACACGCTATTTGCTCTAACAGCGGGAATTAATTATTAAATTTACTAATGTAACTTATATGTTTTGAATTTTTTAAAATAGAAATCATTTTTGAATTCTGAATATCAAATATATCTTAGGGTGAAGTTTTGGTATTTTTCTGAAAAACATCAATTTTTGATGAATAGTGAAACCACTAAGTGGTTCTTAAAAAACTGATTTTTTTGTTTAAATGAAATTTTACCACCTCTGTGTTTTGAATTTCAAAAATCTGACATACATGGTTTTCATTAATAAGTAAAATTTGGTTCAATGGGATTAAAATAATTTTTTGGTGAATAGTAACTTCTAGGTTTTGAATCGCGATTAGAGGTAATTAGTGTAATATAAGGTAAAAATAATGTTTTAATAATATGAAATGACCTAGACACATGTCTTACCCTCATTGTATGTGTCATGGCCGACCAAGACAATCTATGTGTCAACTTGGGGACCCCATGTAGCCACTTTGGATGGAAAATGACATTAATATCTTTTTATTTAATGTTAAAATAAAATGTCACAAACATGAGTTGTTTTACTAAAACAATTTTTAAATGGGGTTATACAAGTCATATTTTTGACTATAAATATTCATTATAATTCTAAAAATATTTCCTACATCATGATATTTTTTTTATAATTTTTAGACATTAAATAAATTAATTTATTTATGACACCATGATGACGCAGTGATTACCTCGTTATTTAACGATTTAAATAAAATTAAACTATAATGTAAAATATAAGACCTAAATTTGTCAAAAACCTATTGGATGGATATATTTCGAACCTTTATCACCTTATCCTGGAAATTTATAATTATGGGACCTTTTTTATCTGAAATTCATTTTATAACAAAGTATCTTTTCTTAACTTTCCAAGAGTTCCCTCCTCTCCTCTAATAAAAGGCCCCCACCTCTACCTCCTTACCCACACCTCTCAAGACTTTGGGTCGGAAAACCCCTGACCATTTTCTCTCTCCACGTCCTTATCTAACTCTTATAAGCCTCACATTGGGCATATGTCTTCCCAAGGAATCCTTTGAGCTCAAATCAAAAAGAGTTACCCGATTTAAAGGTAGTGTCTTCTCTTGTGTTCTTATGTTTTATTTTGCTTCTCCAACCCCCTGAACTCTTTTTATTCATTTATTTTGTAACAACATCAGTATCTTCCATATAATAGGATTTTTTAATGAGAATTATTCTAGCTACACTTACACACACCTACATCTAATGGTTAAAGAACATACTGTTTCCGTGGATGGTGAATTTCTACCTCACGAAACGATGATTGTTCAATATTCTTTTAACACCTTCAGAGGTGGCCATTAAGATGACAATATATTTATATATGATATATAATATGTTTATTTTTTACTTAAGCTTATGTATTTGTCATTTATGGCATACCTTTATGGTTTCCATTATGGGTAAACGTGATATCTTCATTTTAGGAAGTGCGGACTACCGCCCCCTCAAAGTGATTTGATTCGTTAATGAAATATGTGGGACGTATAAAGGATGGAATTAATGATATTATATATGATATTATACTGGAATTATAATATACCTTTATATCATTATGATTCCATTCCATAAAATACTAAATAGAAATGAAAGTAGCGTTCAAGCGTACGTACGGCTTACCGTCTCCATGAACGCTACATTTCATTTCTTACCTCTAAATGTTATGTAATATTATAAATGCATGTATATACTGGATATATATGATATATATGAAATCTACATCATTATTATAACTTTGGATATAATAGATACATGAAAAAATTGTAAATATAAAGAGTTTATTTTTGACTCAAGTACCAATGATCATTAAAACGACCGTTATTAACTTAAATGACTACATAATGTTCATAACATGGTAATAAGTGATATAAAAGTAATAATGAACTTGAAAACGGTTCTTAAGCGAATAGAAATTAACTCAAGTTTAGTATTCAGGGCATTGAAGAACGATCGAGTCATGTCGGACCCGAGGTAAGGGAACTTCTTAACCCAATTTCCGTTCTTTGGGTTAATCTCCTACTTTCAAATTATGTCATGATATTATTATGTCATATATTGTACTTGTACTTTATTTATGTGTACTTATAGATAATACACATAATAGATCTATCTTATTTAAAAAATTATCTTTTTATGGGACTCCATCTCAATCTCCATTCATTGATGCATATTTTGTTTTATACATAACTTTCGTTTATACTGTGTATAAACCCCTTTGACTTTTATGTTTATTCCAAAGGAATGTTTTTTATACGAAGCGTTTACTAAATGACCAAAGGTAATGTTTTTTTGTCGTACGTATGCGGCAACAAGGACGTCTCCGCCGCCGTGACCATTATTTGAGTTTCGGCTTCCTCTACAAGCCATACATTTTTTTTAAAAGAAAAATAAATACCCTATTTGACTTTTCTTTTATTTTTGTATTGAAAATGGTTTTCATAATGTTTTTATATCAATGTGTTGTATTGATATCTTGTGAATGAGAAGTGGAAATGTTATGTTTCCTTTATGAATGTTTTATGTGATACAATTATGTTATGGTTCTTGGGCATTGTTATGAAGACGGGTGGTTTCATGATAAACTAAGGGCGGGTGAGCCCGATATAGCTCTCCAATGCATTAGGTAACGCAAAGGAGTTAAACGTTAAGGTTTCTCCGAAGATATTTAGGTAATATACTGTGATGGGTATTCCAAACGTAACCAAGAGGGTTACTCCCTACGTGAGAATGTTATGAATGCCTCAAGTTACCTTTATGTCTTATGATTTCTATGATTTATTCATGATTTGATGAGGTATGTTAAAGTGCTTATGTTTTATGAGTAAAGTATGATTTCATTGATTATTAAGTATACATGTACTCATGTTTCCCTTCCATATTTTGATATCCCTTACTGAGCTTTTTATGCTCATCCCATTTTTTTGAAATTATTTTCACAGGTCAAGGGAAAGGTACACGATGTGATGATAGTGTCAAGAAAGTGTCAAGAAAGAATCCATGTTTTATATTAAATATGTTTCCATTGATGGAAAAACTGAATACTATCTTTTATGTAACCACTTTTTTTGAATGTGGAATGTAATGCATGTTTTATGATCTAATTCTCTAAAACTCTAAACCTTAAAAGATCCTCAATGTGTAATCTTGTAAAAACTCAAGATTAAGTAAGGTTCAAGGCTTGGGGCCTTATATGGTATGCGATTTGAAATGGGAAGTTGATATATTTAAGAGGTTCATACACTCAATATTGTAAATTAATTCCTATTAAATAGTTTACAATTAATATATAGTGTAATTAACATTCTCATGGTATTATGGTGGTGTTTGAAGGTAGTATAAGATGGAAGCTAATCCTTGTAGATTATATGTGCTTTTTGATGGGATAGTGAGAAATAGTTTATGGATAGTTATCCCTAGGATGTGAAGATCATATTTAAATTAAATTAGTTTTCAAATTATTCTAGATTGGTGGGTGATCATTTCATTGGCCATGAAAGGAATGATATTTCATAAGATCAGTATAAGACAATCACTAAAAACTCATAGTGAATGTTTTCATAGGTGACGGAGGAATAGTCTGTCTTCTTTCTTGTGAGCCAGGATATGATGGGATATGATACAAGTTAGAATGTTTAATATCACATTATTAGGTAATATAATAATTTATAATTGTTTTTTTACAATTATGATTATGATAAATAAGAAGAAAAAAACCCCATATTGGATGTTCATTGAGGGGTTATCTTTTCTCTAGAAAAGGATGAGTGAGTTACTACTTGTTTATTTTGAAAAAAAATTATGTTCTCTAATGGAAAGTGTGAGAGGTTTGTTTCTTATTAATTTTATGAATTATGAAATTCAGAATGTATGTGTTTTTTGAAAATAAGGAACTCATTATATGTAGTAATGATGTGTTTATACATTAGTCTTAATTTCCTAGGTGAGTCGTGGGACATGAGTTGGCTGCTATGTGATCTCCCATGGGGTGTGATCAAGGATGAGATATATCTTTTCAGTTTTATTGTGGAAAATATCCTAATGAATTTAGGGAGAGTATGATGAAAATGGATTCATAGGTAGTTGATGTGAATGTGATGTGTTTGATCCATGGAAAGAGGAGACAATAGTGATAGATCAATGTTCCATGTTGTGGTTGACATGTGCATTTAAATTAACCAATGATTCATGGGTTGGGATGAAAATTTCTTGGGGGAGACACACATGTGTGATATGTATACCTATCTCTGCCAATACCTAGGGAGAGGTGTGAGGGTATCCCTATGATGGGGTGAACGCTGTGGGTTTTTGGATAGTGGGACCCTTTGTGGATCAATATTTGGATAACATTGGGTATTCCTTTCTTAGTGGACCATTAATGGGTATCAATCAGTGTTTCTCATTATCTATGTAGTATTAGTGTGTTTTTCAAGTCTATATATTAAATTTAGTAATGGATGGGATGTTGGCCATTTTGAATGGTTAGGTTGGTTTAGTGGGATGATGATTAGGATACTACTATGGATGTGATAATTTTATCATTCATCAGTGAATGACCCTTATGATAAAAGAGTTGTGTGTGTTGTAATGCTAATTTCTACATGATCATGATGGCATCAATATTTGGGTGTGTTTTTATGTGTATGATATAATTTTATTCACTAGTTAATAATATATTTAGGAATTTTGAAATGATTTAGAATCGTGTATATGTGTTTATTTTGGACTCCGGATAGAATGAGTTTTATCCAAATGGAAACATGAAAAGTGAGTATGTATTTTCTCTTGGGTAGAGAAAAATAGTATATTTGTTAGGGTTAGAATCCAACAATATAAATAAATTATGTGTCTAAATAATAATTCTTTATGGATGTTGAGAATTTTCATATTTCCCCTGTTAGTTAAGTGTCGTGATTCAAACTATTTGATGGGGAAATAGCATGTGAGGTTGGTTGTTTTGATAAAAATTAAATTGTGGGGGATCTAATATATATTCCATGATTGACATTACATGTTAAAAAGGAAATAAAATCAGTTATATTAGATCATTTATGATGTATTCTTTTAATTTCATATACGGGTGTAGTAGAGAAGATAAATTTTATTCAAGTTCAATTCATGGGTATTTGAGTATCAACCAATTTAATTTGTAATCTATAGTGGGGATTAGTGTCGTATTAAGAATGATTAATTTGATATTGGGTATTGTTGGCACATTATTCTCAAGGAAGAGAACCATTGGAGTGGGATTTGGTAACAACCCATGAATTTACGGGATGGAAATTCCATAGGTGATTATAATTTTTATTCCAATGAAAGAAGATTTGTATAGATGACACTAGAGTATGAATTATGAGAGGTGGGATACAACTATGATTAATTTTTACAGGTTTTTAAAGGATCTTTAGAGGGTCAATATGTGTCATGGTTTTTTGAAACATATAGTGGATGGGTGGTCAGTCGCATCACTGCAAGAATTACCAAAGGTTAAATTGTATAAATTCATCAAGTACAAGGAAGCTATCGTATAATGGTGGTATCCAATTGTGTTCCACCAGGTTGATAGTGATTTATTATGTTGTTGATATATTTATAATTTGTTTTTATTGGGGGAGATATGATTTTTCTAAACCTTCAATTTCAAAACTACTCATATCCTTCTTACTCTCATTAGTTTAACTTGATAGGGAGCCTCCCCATTACTTCTTCATCCATTCCCATTCCTACCTTGATCATTTTTGGATTGGGTTTGTCTGTCATAGTCTATCTAGGTATGATATTATCCTCCTAAATTTCATCTTCTTTTCTTGAATAGTTATAATTTTTTATCTTCATTTTCAATGGATTAAATAAAAATTCTACTTGATAATTGTTGAATAATTTTGAGTGAATTTTCATTATTCTCGGATGAAAACCTGTTTCTCAGGGGTGATAGATGCATACAGTCTAAAATAATTTCATTCTACGTATGTTTTTCATGAAATTTAATGTGGGTTTTTTAGATTGAATTGTGTATAGATTGGTTTTCTAGTGAAATATATTTTACTCATAGTGGGATTTTGGGTGTTTCATTGGAATTTAGGGTTTCATTTTTTATAGGTTTGGTTCAACTAGTTGTATTAATGGGTTTGTATTTATTAATAAACATTAATTAAATTTTTTAAATTTTTTAATCTTTTTTACAATATTTTTTTAGAGTTATGGTTGATAAAATGACTCAAGATGTTTTTTTGTGTTTTTGTGCGATTGGGAGTAATATAGAATACAAATTAGATTGATGGGAACTTAAATAAATAGGTATTTTATCCCTCCAGTACATAACTATATTCCTATTTATGTATGATTCCTATATCTGTATGATTCCCTCAATCAGGATTTATTTTAAGGTAAAATGGTTAGGGACTGAGAGAAATCCAAATAGGGAAATTATGTGTATTAATTCCTCTTACGATAAGAGAGAGTTTACCATTACATGTATAAGGAATTGAAATATCCTAGTGACTTCTTTAGTAATGTGGAGAGGGTGACATTTGATTTTATGAGAGGTTCGTGACTTGTTTTAGGCTATAATGAATTTTTAATAGCCAAGGATTATTTTAATATGGGCTAGTAAAAATTTATGAGGGTCTTATGACCTTGGGTGAGGGGTGGAAAAACCATACATCTCACATATATTTAAAAGTAACCCTTTGAGGAGGGTAGTTTCCTTGGTTCCTGAGATGAGTGGATAAATGATTTTTTAGAATAGTGTGTTGTTATAATGTGGAATTTCTATTATTTAATGGATTGTGATTTACCATATGTGAGACTTGTTTTTCAACCCATAGTGGTTGTTGAATTTATTTTGTGTCATGTAATTTTATTTCCATTGGGATTATTGCAACATAAGTTCATGGAAATTACAGGGTAGTGGGAATACATTATTATGCATTAATAATGATGTGGATAGAGGAGAGATACCCCTTGATGTTAGGGTATTATAGGGAATAAGGATTGTGGGGTCTTCATCAGGTGATGAGTCAGGTTAATTACATCAATTGGATAACAATATGGATATGAGGAACCAAGTGGATTATCTTATGAAAAGGAAGGTAATTCCAATGGAGTTTTCCTTACATGTCTTATTTGATAAATTCCAACATGGGATGATTAGACTGCGATTTTAGTCGAGTAATGAGGTGAACATCGAGAAGCGTGGAGAGTATAGGTGTTTATATAACTTCGTTATATTATACGTGTGTAATGTGGTAGTTTAATTATAGTTTAGTGGAATGATAATTTATTTTTTATGTGATAATTGTAATACATTGTGATTTTAGAGGTGGAATTCTATTCAATGATAAAATATTAGTCGACACATATAACAAATGTGATAGATGATATGAATTTGCTTTGGTAAAATATCAGGAGTGGGCATATAATACCAAGTTTTAAAATGTGAAGGACCCTGTGTGAGAGGGAAAATATCATGGTTCATTGTAGGGGCCTACCTTGAGTGTGAGGGAATAGGTAATGGTTTTGGTGAGATATTTCACATAGAGTAAGAGGGTAGAGGAATTAAATGTAGTATTTAGCATTGTGCGATATCTCAACCTAACTAATTGGGTTGTGGTATGATATGTAATATATGATATGGTATGATGAATCATCCTAATAAAGACATTTAATGTTTGAGATATAGAATATGACATGCTATGAGACCTCGCCATGAGTGTGATGATGGTGGATAAGATTTAAAATGTGACATGGTATAAAACTAGAAGCTATGTGAGAGGGTAGAAGTTTGTTTTAGAATATGAGATCATATTGAGTATATGAACCTACCCTAAGTGGGAGGATAGTTGGAGAGACTTTTTATTCCAACATCTAATGATATGGGGCATGGGTTGGGTAATCAAGAGAGGTGACTACATTTTCTAATGTTTTATGATCCAGGTATAGTTAATTTTAGTAGGTTACCATGTTAACACATAATTACCTGACACTTACTATTTTCTTTCATGTAATCTCTCTATTAATAACACTCCATCATAAACATGTATATTTTATCATATATTTGGGGAACATGGTGGGATCCTTCTAGGATTTAGTTCTTGCAACATGTACAGGCAACCTAATGCATAAGAAAACATGATGTATATTGCATATGTTGAGCATTGGTTTTATAGTAGATCAAGTTATAGTTGCTCAATTAGGATTTAGAGAAGGGATTCAAGTTAAGATAGAGGTTAGAGAGGAGCCTCCTTTTAATATTTATTATTTTATTTTATTTTTTATTTATGATATTTATAGTTTGTGATTAGTTGATATGTATGATTGTATGACCTCTGTATTCATCTTTTATGACATTCTACTTGATTACACTATTATATGGTTCCAATGATATAACTCAATACATACATTATTTAATTAACTATTTCATATTGTGTTTAGTTATTTATTATTATTGATGGATATGATATAAAGACTATAGTCTCTAAAACATTGACCATAGATTTGCATAGATAGTCGTTGGTAGCCTCTAGAATATTGGGTAGCATGATTGAGGTTATATAGTAACACCAAATAGAGTGTTAGTCAATATATTTATGTTGTGGAGTTGTAATTAAAAATAATATATATATATATATATATATATAATTTCATAATTTTAATAATTTATTCAAATATTTAGGTTATAAATACTATATTGAAAAAATAATAAATAATTTTTCACATTTCAAATATTATATTTTAGTACCATGAATAATAATTATTTCTGAAAAATGGAGGTTTTAAAATATTTATCCTTAATTCATGATCCATTTTAATCATATAGTTTCATTTTATAACTACATTATTGTTTTTTTCTTATATTGTATGTTAATTTTAATAGTAATTAATCTATTACAATCACATTTCTAAAAGAGTTTTACACATGCCTATATAGTGATAGAATTTTATCATTGAACCATTAAAATTAATTTAATAATGTCATATCAATTTTTATTTCCATCATATGATCAAATAAATTATTAAATAATATTTTCTAAAAAAATATATTTTATTAGGTTCCTATAACTTATATATCAATCTATTTCAGGTATAAATTATTTTTATAATATTTTTAAAAAACTATCTAAAATTTTCAAAAAAAAATGGTAACGTTTTTTATAGTGATATAATAATATGATGTATTATTTATTTTCAATTAAAATTGTAATTTTTTATATATAGTTAATTATTATCATTAAATCACCATTTCATTTAGTTATTTTAGTCATTATAAATATAATATGGTTATTGATATAACATTGTAACTGTAATTTGTAATGTTTCTCACTCCATGTTTTTTCCATAAATATGTATTTAGAAAATAATATGTCTTATATAGAAGAAAAAATTTATAAAATGGAATTTGTATTTACTGTTATCATATTTAAATTATATTTTTTAAATTTGTTTTGTTTTTATGAAAATTTTTAATTCCTTTTGAATATTAAATAAATATATTTTATACATATAATATAAGTTTTATGAAATTATAAATATATAAATAGAACTCAAAATATAATAAAACACTTTTCATGAATTATAATATATTTAATTATAAATAATACATTTTCAAATGTTATGATTATTCTCCATATAGGTATCTAAATTTTAAAATCGTATGTTATATTCTATTTATATAAAAATATTATAGAATTATTTAGATTCTATAAAATATTTAAATGATAAATTTAGGTTTTATGTGTTTTTAAATGTCAAATAAACCTATATATATTAATAAATTATTAATGAGTCTATTAATAATCAATACTATTCATTTTATTGTGTAGAAATAATAAAATAATCAATATTTTATTTAAATATACCTCTACCCCATTTTTATGTAAACACACATCATCCACTCAATTATAATCACATATAAAACTCATTAAAATTAAAAATATCTAGCAAATTACATCTTAAACATCTCTAGAAATATTCCTAAATCTTATTCATAGACAAAAGTATCTCATTTTATGGCCACAGACACAATATATAAGAGGTGATTCAATGTGATAGGTATGTATTCCCAAGTCCCTCACTCCATTATTATTAGAGATTATTTTATCTTAAAACTCTGTCAAACATAATTTTATATTAATTTAATGACTATAATACAATGTTATTAACAAAAATTTTACATTTTCTCAATTAAATGTTAACATTTTTCCCTCATGGATCCATTATCATGAGTTTTTTATGTACATTTATTAGTTTTAAAACTGATTAATTCTTGTTTTAATAAACTTATTTCACCTTATATATTATAAATAATCATTAAAATTAAAATTTAAATTGTATAAAATTATAATCTAATGTTTTTATAATACTAAAATATTCATTAGTTTTAATTTTCTAAACACATAAAAAATAATGTTAAACTATAGTGGTTTTACACTAACTATTAAATTGGATATTATTATTTTTCACTTATTTTATACCTAGATATTAATAAAATGTTCAAAAATTTAATGTTAAATTTATAATATTTTAATATCATGTTCCTCATTCTGGAATATCAATATATTCCTGATCACATTGATATTAAAATAAGAAAATAATTGATATTTTTACAATCTAAAACAAACTTATGGAGGAAGATTTTTTTAATTATTTCTTCCTACTAAACTATTAAACTAACAAACATTGAGAATGAAAATAACACTATAATTCTACACTCATATATCATATTGAACCTCTATATATCGACCTTTTACCAATAACCATTAACTATACTTGTTTATGGATTATGAACTGAATAACATCAAGATGATCAAAATTTGAAAAATTATTAAAACTAATAAATAATAGATCATAATGTATGAATAAAAATGAATAATGCAATGAAAAAATATGATACAGTCCCTAAATAACATAATTAATTATTATTCAAATTTTACTATTTTGGAAGTTTGGGATATACGATGGGATATTTGACTCGAGGTATGAGTTTTTTATTTCATAAATTATTTTTATTTTCATGTATTGTTATTATATTTACTATATTCACATCAATAGTCCATATCTATATCCTATAATGTATAAATTTTTATTATATCGTCATTTTTATTTTATTTATGATCACTTATCCTCCCTTGTCCATTTATAGTTTATTCCCTACATGGTTCATAAAGGACCCTTCCAATTTATTTTATCATCTTTCAATATGTTCCCCATCAATATGTATAACTATATATCACTCCATTAATATTTGATTTTGGTATGGATGAATTTTTATTGATTTTTATTTATAATTTTACCATTTAACACATTTTCTGATAATTTTGGGGTGCTATAGAGATTTTAATGATCAGTAGTTTGGATAGAATACATGTTATGTGCTGAATATTGGAATTCACATTGTGACTGGCCTTTTCCCCAGGTCTTTAGTTTTAGAACAAAAAACTATTATGACATTATGTGAGTCATCATGCCCCAAAATAACCCTAAAAGAGATTCCTTATATATATATATATACTATGGGAGATAGATTCATGATATAGGTCTTCACAAAATGACATACCCCCGGGCAGAAATCCCTCAAATCTATTAGGGTAGAGATCAGACAGTGATGTAGGGAATCACATTGTGATGTGACCTATGTATAATTTTAATTATTTGAAATTATGAATTTTACTAGTATCACATAACACAAAAATGGGCCTCCTTCCTCTAATTTTTATAAAAAACTATAATGGAGTTATATTCATGGTTCCATCCACTTATTAATTTTATTATTGGATTTTTCTTCGATTCTGATGTAAATTCCCGAAAACATCCATGTCTTTTTTTTAATTATATGGGATTATTCAAAGTTTGTGAAAATTAAAGGTGCATGATTCTGAGGCCGGGTGTGCCCAGAATGGATTTTTGAACTTTTTTATGGTATGTTCAGTAAACACACGAGCGGCGTTTTCTATCTTCCGAAACGGTGTTTGGATTAAAAATATGAGGACATTATTGAATCCATAGCACCGAGATTCTCTTAAGGGGGCTTCACTTCGACCACAATAGGTCAGGAGAAAAAGTAAAATTTTGGACTTTATTGAAAAATAATAAAATAACTTAACATGTTATTTTATTTATTTTTCTCAAGTGGATGAGAGGCGGTGGTGGGGACCGGTGACTTGTCAAGCCAATTAATGGATTCAATGTCCTTTATTTGTAACTGCACTATTGGGTTATTAAAAGGTTTATTCATTAAATGAACCTCATTAATTACTGGGTGTGTTACACAACTTTTTCCCCTCTATTTAAATGGATCTTGGGGTGGGCTTTTGGCATGGGTTCTTCAAGCGGGGAAACTCTGGAAATGTCCAGCGGCAACATCCCCCAACGGACAATGGAAGATTGGGGGGCGACGATATAGGATCGAGTAATTCCGACGACACCATCCAACATGGACGCTCATCCCTCCACAACAGTGACCCCTAAAATAGAATTCTATATATGGGGTTTATTTTTAATAAAGCATATATTTGATGAATTTTTCTCACGTGTGTTATCATGTTAACGCAGAGGGCACGGGCCAAAAGAACAAAGCTCGGACCCTCTGTTGCATCATTCATGTTGGGTTCTTCGGGACGGGTTTCCTAAATTTGACAGAAATGTGAAATAGCGGGTAACACAGTGATGAAGGTGACATGAGAGACTCGTATATGAAAACAACACCAAGAACGGACCACCAGAGCACATTCGATTTCCCACTGAAAGAACCGCCAGCGCGCCATGCTAGCGGTGGCCAGAGGAGACACGTGAAAACCGACCACGGGTGGTGGGAAGGTGGAGTTCCATCGCACGCCGCAGTGGCTAGAGGCTTCCAGCCTGAGCTTTTTGTGTGGGAGAAGGGCGGTGCAAGAAAGGCGCCACCTGCAGAAATAGTCGTGGCTTGGCGCGGCGCCGTGTCAGCTGGAGAAAGGTCGGCCAGTTAGGCCGATCGGTGCATGCAGTAGGGGCAGTACCCCACCGGAAAGATGAAATTCCCCCGCTTCCATGGGGCTATTAGGTAACACGATCCACCTTCAGTCGGACCCTACCAGATATATGTCGGGCCGGACCTGTGGCCTAGAGGGCTAGTGCTGGTGGTCTGGGCTGACCACGGCCTAGGCCCATAAACTAGCTGGGATGAACCCAATGGGATAGACCCAGTAAACCAGACCAACCCTTAATGGGTCAAACCTGGGCAGGGTTAGGAATACCCCGAGACCCATTGCATCGGGCCAGCCTGACCAAGTCAAACTAGGCCTAGACCCAACCGGCCCCCGAATAATGAAACCCCTGTAACTGAAAAACTTGGTGTCTGCTTGACACACCATCAGTGGAATTGGTACCCCTCTTGGGAAGAATTCCCTTTATCATATTTTGGTGGGCCCGATCGAGCCGAGCCTAACCGAGGTGTGGTCACCCCCGTTTCACATAAAGGGGTGTAACAAATATACCGAGCATCTAATCGACGCACCGTCTATAGAATAATGACCTTTATGACAAATTGTTCCTTTGGAGACACTCTATGTGAGTTTCTAAAGAGTTTTACGTAGAACCTAGGCTGGATCAGACTTGGATCCAACCAGGACCATTTTACAAAAGTTCCCATTTCTCACTGATCGGGCGTCTGATCGATGTGGTGTCTGTCACATTGGGACCCCTACGATGGGGAACTCCCTCAGGTGTGGTTTTGTGGGACTTCGTATTGGTTGAAATATGACCGATTTCATGAGGAGCAGAGTCTTCTAGAGATCAAGCGTGTTTCGTGCAGGAATCCAGTGGCTGGCTGTTACACGAATAAGAAGAGTGACCATTACGGGTTAGCATTAGAAACTTGAGAGTGGGATGATCGATCTGTACAACTAATAATCTCTACCTCTATACTAGTGACCAAGACAGGTCAGCACCAGTGACCAATACAGGTCAGCACCAGCGACCAATACAGGTCATCACTATTGACTAATACTGGTCACCACCGGCCACCAATACGGATCAATATCTTTCATCCAATATGGGTCAGCATACAGTGACCTTTATCAGTCAGCATTAGAGTTATTACGAATAGAATGGTCTGTCTTTACAACTAGTCATACATTTCTGAGTAACCTTATAGTTATACCATTAGAGTGAGCTATCTGTTTTTCTGTGTGCTTCATGATTTGGATCATTCTTTTGATATTACCTTTGTGGTATTTCTTGTGATTTTTTTTTGGGGATTACTAAGATACATTTGGGGGTCTTGGGTTCTCCTACTGAGTTTTTATACTCACCCCTGCAAGGGATACTCCCACATGTGTGTGTCTGGTGCAGACTAATAATGCTATGAAGAAGACTTTGGAGATTCAGGACTCAATGGATCTTGGTGCAACGGTAGCAGTCGAGATCCTCTTCTTCGACCTCAAACTTACAGCTACTACCCTCCATGTAGAGCTCCAAGGTAGATGCGACAACTATTTTTTCAGTTTCTAGGGCTTGTATTCTGGCCCACTATTTTCATTTTATAGTTTTACATGTGGTTGTACATTAATCACATTGATATACATTACTTTTTTTGGTTGTTTAATTCATTTCCCCCTTTTTTAGTGACTACAGATCTCTAAATAAAAGCCCTCCCAATTCGGGAAAAACCTTCATGTTCTAGTCACCAACCCATGGCCTATGGAAAGCAGTATTGGGGCAGTCACATCTAGGCCATGTGGGACAGGTCATGACTAAGTGGTATCAAAGGGTGATTGGTTCTACTAGAAGAAATAAGAGTCTACTTTAAATGAGGCAATGGTGTAAAATGTCTTGAGTTCGATTTTCAGTACATGGAGTTTGGTGTTGGTGCGGTGGCCGACATATCCATACACCAAGACCCTAAATTCTATTTTCCAACTTGGTACATGAACAGACTAGTTTCTAGTGTTTGGAATATTTTTCTTGATCTTTCTTTAGTCATCTCACAAGATATAACTTATTGATTATGGCGCATCTGTTTCTCATAGGATTCCTCCATGAAGACAGCCATCCTAGATTCCTATCAGATATCGTGACACTGGCCCATCTAGTGATGAGGCCTTGGTACAGGGAACACTCACAGTGATGTCACCTCTGGGAGGTGTATCGGAAGAACTGCCACCCATTGAGGAGCAGATGCTACAAGTGGATCATGCATGCCGTCTGAGCACATTGAATGAGTTCCAAAGACAAAGGCCTCCATGTTTTCAAGGTCAGACAGAACCCCATGCATTAGAGCACTAGCTTTAGGAAGTTTCATGGGTCTTTCTCTTAGTAGAGACACCCACCGAGAAGATGGAGATATTGGATGCTAGCCTTCATTAGGGCTGGGGCAGGACGATGGTGGAGCTCGACACCCTAGGTGAATAAGTAGATGACCCTGACCAATCTTAACTTTGGGAGCCTTTTTAGGGTGAAGTTTGTGCCAAAGACACTATGCTCTGTGCGTATTCAACAGTTGCTGCATCTGCAGCAGGGCAGCCAGATTGTGGCTCAGTACTCAGAGATATTTAATGACCACTCTCGATAATCCATTGACATGGTTCAGTACCCTTACTTCATGGCTTGGACCTTTGAGTAGGGTCTCCAATGAGATATCAGAGCAGAAATAGTTTCTCTCAGCATCCTGACATAGGCTGGGATGCTAGAGAGAGCTTTGATAATGGAGAGCTTCCTTGCCGAGCAGGCACCTACAGTGAGGCCTACTACTAGATGATAGGTAGCAGAGTCATCTCCTGCTGGAAGTAGATAGATGACGTAGAAGCCCAATTGGGTTAGACCATCTGGAGGGAGACCTGGGGATGTAGGGTCAGAGGTGCGAGGCTCGAGTGGTTGAGGGATCCACCAGAAAGGAATGATCTATTTTTCCTATGGAGGACAGGGTCACAGAGCTCATGAATGTCCAACTCCATGTGCGGATGATCAGTAGACAGTGTGAGGGCCACTGAGGTAGCGATAGTGGCCGTATCATGAGCACCATCTAAATGGAAGACGAGGCAAGGGAGCAGGATGTGCAGCTGGAGATGGTTAGGGTCACCAGGAACTACCACCACCACCCCCAGGAGGTGCACGATGAGATTAAGGAGCAGGTAGACGGGGACATTCCCAACTATTGGTAGTAGAATCTTAGGATCCTGACATCCCTGAGATGATACGATTTATGATCTGTATCTTCTCTAATTTAGTAGTAGTACTTACTGACAAAGGTCTAAACCATTATTTCTCTTCCACAGACTTAGTTCGGGACTCTTAGATTCCGACTGAGCATTTAGAATGAATTTTTCATTCGGATACCCCTACAGAAGGATATTCAGTGGTCACACACTGGTTTAGACAGTGTGATCTTACTCTCGGATGAGATATTTTCTGATGGGATCTTCTAGTAGCGGCGTTGAATCCCTATGAAATCATTTTAGGCATGGACTGGCTACCAGCAGTTCACGCACAGATTGACAACATGAGACATAGAGTGCGATGAATGCATGGAGATGGAGGCTAAATTCTCTTTTTTGTTGAGAAGGAAAACAGAGAAGCATGATATGGACATGCGCTCAGGAGGGTGTAACCGATTACATATTAGCTGGATTGCATGACCTTTGACATAGTGAATGAGGTGGGTCCATAGTTCCTAGAAATGGTGGATGAGTATGAGGTCGTCTTTTGAGAATATGTCCCAGTACTAGCTCCTCATATAGATGTATACTTCCATGTTGACTTATACCCAGGAACATCACTGATATCTACACCAGCATATCGAATGGCCCCTATAGAGCTCTGAGAGCCAAGGGTATAGTTGGAGAACTTATAGAGGATGGGATTCATAAGGCCCTGTGTTTCTCCATGGGCATCCCCAGTGTTGTTTTCCAAGATGGCATACAAAAGTTTGAGAATATTCGAGGACTTCCAGTGCCTCAACTAGGTGACTGTGAAGAACAACTATCGTCTACCGAGGTTTGATGATCTGTTTAATCATTTTAAAGGAGAGAAATTGTTTTCAAACATAGAACTCAGATCAGGATAACACTAGCTTCATGTGCTAGATGAGTACATCCCAATGACAACCTTTAAATGTTGGTATGGTCCTTACGAGTACCTAGCGATGTCGTTCTCCATAACGAATTCCCCTGCAGTGTTCATGGGTCTCAAGAACAGGATCTTCCAAACCTATATATACCAGTTTGTAGGGGTCTTCATCGAGGACATCTTGGTGTATTCAATGTCCAAGGTAGATCATGTTGTACACTTGAGAATAGTTCTAGACAAAATCAAGGAGTACCATTTATATGGTATGCTCTCAAAGTGTGAGTTATTGATACAGAATGTCCACTTCTTGGGACACATCATATCACAGGCTGGATTTGTAGTGGATCTAGAAAAGATTGAGGCATTACTTTCTTGGGACCCACCATAGAGTCTTACTGAGGTGTGTAGATTCCTTGGATTAACAGGATACTATTAGAGATTCATACCATATTTCTCTAGAGTATATGTTCTTATGACTACCTTGATGAAGAAGGTGAAACCCTTCCTATGGTCAGAGACATGCCTGCAGAGCTTTCAATAGCTGAGGCAGAGCTTGACCAGTGCTCCCATCCTAAGGTTGCCGGAGGAGGGCATTGACTACGTGGTTTACTGTGATGCATCAGGGTCCAGACTTAGTTGAGTCCTAATAGAGGGTCATGCAGTTATTTCTTATGTCTCACAATAGATGAGGCCTCATGAGTAGAATTATGCGACTCGCGACTTGGACATGGAAATAGTAGTCTTTACATTGAGGATGTGGCGACACTACTTGATGGGCGAGCGGTTAATTATTTACTCAGACGACAAGAGTCTCAGAAATATCTTCAAATAGAAAGATCTAAATCTAAGACATCGACATTTGAAAGAGTTCCTCTAGAAATATGAATTTGACATAGTCTATACTCCTGGAATGGGGAACGTAGTGGAAGATGCACTTAGCTGATGACCTAGTTCACATCTATAGAACAAGAAATTAGAGTTGTTAGCCTCACTTCAAATATCATAAATGGATACAGATGAAACAGTATACCTCAATTCATTGGTATTTTCTACTCTACTCCTTCAGCAAGTCAGGGAGGCAAAATTCGTAGAAAATAGCTATGAGACTACACGTTCTCATATATCCTCAAGCCATATACCTGAAGGATATTATAATGGTGGGTAGCACACTATCTTTTTTAGAGGGTGTACAGCTGTAAGAGTGTCACTTCTAGAGGAAGTGCTGAGTGAGTTCCATACATCCTCTTTGGTAGTACATCCAAGTGTGATTAAGATGTATCAGGACCTCCGGTGATAGTACTGGTGGCTTGGGATAAAGAAAGATATGGCAAAGTTTTTTTCTAGATTCATCACTTGCCAGCAATTGAAGGTCGATCACCAGGTACCAGCAGGCTTGACCCAACCCCTTGAGATACCAGAGTGAAAGTGGGAAGGGATATCGATGGACTTCGTGACAGGGTTTCCACGTACATCCAGAGTGCACGATACCATATAGGTGATCATTTACCGACTCACCAAGTTGGCCCACTTCTTTTCTATTAAAGATAAGGGTTCAGTATAGAGATTGGGATATTTCTACATCCAATAGATCATGTGAATTCACAGGGTTCCTTCAAAGATAGTCTCAGACCATGACACAAACATCACATCCCGGTTGTGGAAAGGATTGAAGGAGGATTTTAGGACTCAGCTTCGCTTGAGCACAACTTTTCACCCATAGAAAAATTGTCAGACTAAGGAAACCATCCATACCCTAGACGGATCCAGGAGAGCCTCCACTCGTGGGCCCAAATATGGTACAAGATACCACTGAGAAGGTGTAGGTCATCTGAAAGAAAATGATTATTGAATAGAGCCAACAGAAGTTCAATGGTGATAAGCGACGAATACCACTAGATTTAAAGGAGGTGGACCACTTATTCTTGTGAGTCTCCCCTCAATAGGGACTATGAATATTTGGCTGAGGTGGAAATCTCTCAGCAAGTTTCATCAAACAATTCTTGATACTACGGAGGATTGGTAAGGTCGCGTGGCACTTGGCATGACCACCACAGATGGAGAGGGTGCATGATTTCTTCCCCATATCCCAGCTGAGGAGATACAGGCATTACCCATCTCACTACATCGACCATGGAGAGATGGAGATTGAAAATGGTGCGACTTTAGAGAAGTACCCAGTAGAGATAGAGGATCGACAAGAGAAAAACCTTAATGCGAAGTTGATACCTCTGGTACGCATTCTGTGGCAGCTATAGAGTCTTCAGGAGAGAACACAGGATAAATAGGTTCATATACGTGGCCAGTACCCATCATTGTTTGTGTATCCTTATTTGGATTTTGGTGACGTAAATCCCCATTCATGGGAGAATCTAATCTCCCAAAAAATTACATGTAATTTTATTTAATTATTTAGGATTATTAAGAGTCTGTGAAAATTGACGCTACGTGATTCCATATCCCGGTGTGCCCAAAATGGATTTTTGAACATTTTTTAAGGTATGTTTAGTAAATGCGTAGGCGGAATTTTCTATCCTTTGAACCGGTGCTCAGAATAAAAATCGGAGGACATCGTTAAATCAGAAGTACCGAGATTTTCCTAAGGGAGGCTTCAATTCGACCGCATTAGGCTGAGATAAAAAATTAAATTTTGGACTTTACAAAAAAATAATAAAATAACATAAAAATTTATTTTATTTCTTTTTCTCTAGTGGATGGCCGGTGGGGGTTGGGACCTGTGAGTTGTCAAGATAATTATTGGCCTGACTCTCCTTTATTTGTAACCATACCGGTGGGGAATTAAGAGGTTTATTCATTAAATGAACCTCATTAATTCCTCGGTGTGTTACTATCCTTTCCCCCTATATTTAAATGGAACTCGGGTTGGGGTTTTGGAATGGCTTCTTCAAGCAGGAAAACTCTGGAGAAGTCTTGCGGAAACATCCACTGACAGAGGATGGAAGCTCGGGCGGCGGTGATCTGGGATCGACGAACACTGACGACACCACCCAACGTGGATGCTCCTACTGCCACAACCACGACACCTCCAATGGAATCTGAGGTAGGGGTTTAATTTTAATAAAGATTATATTTGATGAATTATTCTCCTTCTTGTTATTATGATAATATGGAAGAAATGGGTCAAATGAACAATTTCCCAGACCCTCCGCTATTTCATTCAGGTTGCGTTCTTCGAGAAGGGTTTCCTAAGCTTCACAGCAACATGAAACATCAAGTCACACAGTGATGGGGGTGACTAGAGAGGCTCGTGGGCATAGATGGAACCATGAATAGACCACCAGAGCACATCTGGTGGCCCGTAGAAAGAACCGTTGGCATGCCATGTCGGCGTTGGCCAGAGGAGACCCGTGAAAACTGGTCGCAAGCAGTGGGAAGGCGGCGCATCGTCACATGCTGCTGGGGCCAGAGGAGGTCAGTGCTAGCCTATCGTGCAGGAGATGGCAGGCACCCAAAGGCGCCTACATTGACAGCAACCGGGCCTACGGGCTGCGGCAGGTGGGGAATTCCCAGTGCTGCTCCACGTCGCATTGACTGGAGACCGATTGGTTAGTCGGGCCGACCATTGCACGGGGTGGGGGTAGCGCCCCCCAACCGAAGGAAATGGTCCCGCTCTTGTGGGGACATTAGGAGATGTATTCTGCCTTCAAGTATACGTGGGCCAGACGTAGTTCAGATGAACAAGTCAGAGCCACCCATTGGGCCAGTGCGTGTGGGATGAGCCCCACTCAGTGGGCCGAGCCAATCGTGACCTAGGACTGTAAACCATCCGGGTCAACCCCAACGGGCCAGACCCAGTGAACTGGGTTGAACCTTAATGTGTCGGACCCGGGCAGGGTTAGGAAGACCCCGTGACCTGTTGCATTGGGCTAGCATGATTGAGTCGGACAGGGCCAGACCCAACCAGCCCCTAAATAATGAAATGCTCATAACTGACGAACCGAGTGTCCATTTGACAGGTAATCAGTGGAGTTGGGACCCCTTTTGTGAAGCAGTCCCTTTAGCATATTCTGGTGGGCCCGACCGAGAAGGGCCGAACTAAGCTACAATCACCCCCATTTCACGGAAAATTGGGTAACTAACATACCGGGTGTCCAATCGACACACTATCTATGGAATAAGGACCCTTGTGACAAGGATGTCCATTGAAGATACACTATGTGAGTTTTTACGAAGTTTGAAATATGACTTGGGTTGGATCATACTTCAATCTAACAGGGTTATTTTTACAAAAGTGCAAGTATCTCTCTGACCGGGGGTCCGATCGACGTGTTGTCTGTCACATTGGGACCCTTTATGATGGGGAGGTCCCTTTGAGTATGCTTTTGCAGGACTTAATAATTTTTAAAATATGACTGATTGCTTAAGGATCAGAGTATTTCGAAGATTATTCATGCTTCATGCGGGAATGCAGTGGCTGGAAATGACATGAAGAAGAAGAAGAGTTACCAATATGAGTCAGTATCAGAAACTCTACAGTGGAATGATCTAGTTGTACAACTAATCATCCCTACCTTTCTACCCGAGACCAAGAAGGGTCATCATCAGCAACCAATATGGGTCAGCACCAGTAACCAATATGGGTCAGCACCAATGACCCAGACGGGTCAGCACCAACGACCAGTTCTGGTTAGCATCTAGTGACCTATACAGTTCAACATACAGTGACCTTTATAGTTTGGAAGATGAGTTACTATGTAAAGGATGGTCTAGATTTATGACTAGTCATCTCTATCCCAAAAACATTAAAGTTATACCATTAGAGTGAGCTGTCTATTTTTCTTTGTGCTTCATGATTTGCATCATGCTTATGATATTACCTTTTTGGTATTTCTTGTGATTTTTACCTTTTTGGATTATTGAGAGACCTTAGGGGGTCTTGGGGACCCCTACTGAGTTGTTATACTCACCCCTGCAAGGGCTCTTCCCGTTCATGTGTGTCTAGTGCAGACTACTAACATTCTGTGGCAGACATTGGAGTTTCATGAATCGGTGGAGCTTGGTTCGACAAGAGAAGTAGAGATCATCTTATTTGACATCATACATACAACTACTACCCTCTAGGTAGAGTTATATGGGAGATGCGACAACTATATATTTTATTTTCAATTTATAGGGCTTGTATTCCGGCCCACTATTTTCATTTTACAGTTGTACTTGTGGTTGTACTTTACTCTTATGGTTATACTATACTTTTGTTGGTTATTTACATCATTTTACATTTTCTGAGAGATTATAGATCTCTAACGCAATGCCTTCCCTATTCATGAAGTGTCTTCCGGTTCTAGTCACCATCCCCTGGCATATGGAATGTGGGCATGGTGTAGTCTTGACTTGGCCCCGTAGGACGGGTCGTGACGTTTGAAATGTTTTTTCATGTTTAGCCCCTCTATAACCTCCAACATCCCCTCTTTTATTTTTTTACATTTCATATATATCCCAATGAATTTATCATTAACCTAGGGTTTATTGAAACACAGTTTTTACATTAGGATTCATCTTTTATAGGTGTTTTGTTGGACTTTTGTGACTCTATTGATTTTGTTGAGAAGTAATGAGAGATAATATAATGAATACCATTATATATGCATGGTCATTCCCTTCTATTCCATTTAATTTCATTTCATATGAGGTATTATGTTTACTAAATATGCGTTCATAAAATTTCTGACCTTGAAAAAGTAAAAAAATTATTATGATTGTTTTACAAACCTAGTGCTTGAATTAAAAATTCATTTTATATGGTTTATTATTATGAAAATTTTAATATTTAGAATAATTTATACAATTTGTTTGATAAATTTTCTAATTGTACTCTTCTAATAGAAATATATATGTAAATTATTTTTAGTATTTAACTGTGATTTCATATGATTTTATTTACTTATTTCATGGATTTTTTTCAAGAATACTTTATTCATATTTTATAATTACTTTGAATATATATTTATGTTATTATATTCATATTATTTTTAATGGTTTTATTTAAATTAAAATTTGGTCATTTTATTTTTTGAATATTATAATAAATTTATTTGTTATGCTCATTTTTGTTTTCTGGTAATTCTAAAGAAGACTCAATATTCTATTTAATTACCAAAAGTTAATTTTATATATTTTTTTCTAATTGTGGTTTCTAACTATTAATATAAAGGACCATTATGTATCTTGATACTAGAAATTTTTATTGACAGTAATTGTGAAATGAATCATAGTGGGAGGTTTTTAATATTCAATATTAATTTTGAACTCAATGTCTGGTCATCACTTATTATAAATAGATTTCATAAAAATGTGATGAACCCCCAATGAAAGCAACGGATTGTGATAGTTTGTATATGAGATTGGGACTCTAGTTGACATATTTTGTTATTATATCCAAAATTTTGGGATCTGTTTTGGAAGGTTTATGGTGGTTTCTTGAGGAAATATAGATTAAATTTATTGATTTATTTTTAATATTTAATAAATTATTCACCACCACTATTCAAAATACTTATGGGGATCCTATGAATTTTTGTGGGTGAAAAAAATATGAATTGTATGCTTATAATGTTCACTCATTATCTAAGATCCTTATGTGTTGGATATTCTTTTGATATATTGAGTTCTATTAGTGAGTCTTTGTTATAGAATTTTGGGATGCTATTTTCTTGGAACTTCATTTATAATATGGAAAAATCATCATATTGTGTACATATAGGTTAGTTTCACATTATGAATATTAATTTATTATAATTATTTATATATTACTAACTCATATTGACTACAAATTTGTTTTTAATTTTTTAAAAATTCATTACTAGTGGTCCATCATGACATGTTTTATTGGTTTTTATTTTATTCTATGACATTTTTATATATCTACTCATGTGACACCTATTATTGTTTCCATTATTGTATCAAATTTTTAGTTTATTAATTACCATATTATTTTCATTTTTAACTTTTTTTAACTTATTTATTTATCTAGTTTGTGTTTAATTTAGCATATTTCAAGTTCCCACTTGTATAGTTATAAAGGGGGATTTCAAAAATATAGTTTTTTTAAAATGTTTAGTATAAATAATTATTTAAATATTTAAAAAATTCCTATTTTGTGTCTTAAATTGATATTTTTAATATTCATATATAATTTTCCTTTATTAATTGATAAAAATATATTTACCAGTATATTATTTAATTTTAGAGTTTGTGGTTTGTTTTGTTAATGTTAATGAATGTACATTTTTTTTGTATCCTGTAGTGTTGTTTCTCTCACACCCCACCTACACCACTCGATGTTAGTAGAAATAATTTTTTTATGTATGTTCATGTTATTGATTTTTTAGATGTTTTGGATTTCTGGAAGTATTATTCTTGGTGGATTATTTGGTTATTTTAATTGGGATTTTGTGTGCTGACTTTCAGGTCACATGGAGGTTATAGTTTGGTTTTCTAAGTTCTTGTTTTATTCTATATATTTTATTTATCAAAAATAATGAAAATCATTTTAATATTTTTTATATTTAATATATTTTTACTAGTATGGATGTTTTTTATGCCCCAATTAGTTTGGTATCTATTTAGAACAGCTTATTCATTTTTCATTAGAATTCTAATGAAATAACTCTTAATACCATATTTACACTAGAAGTAGGGCATGTATTTAATTTTATTTAATGATAAGAAATCATTACATTAATGTACATTTGATTCTATATTGTAGTTTCTAACCATCTGAATCAGGCACAATGTTTTTTTTCCTTTCACTACACAAGCTCATGTTCCCATTTGAGGGGTGATGTGAGTTGGATCTAGAAAAAAAATGTATTGGATATCACTTTTGTATTTAGGGAGTAATGGATGATTGGAGGAAAAATTTGCTGATCTATATAGATTAGTGTTGATTGAGAACTAAATGATATTTTCCATTTAATGACCCAAGTTAAAATATGATGTTGGTATTGGTAGTCCTAAATTTTTAGATTTTTTATCTACTACCTAATTATGTTCTAAATTTAGATTGATCGTGCTTGAAATTTGGATAAATATATATGATCTACCTATTGTTATAATATGTTTTTGGAAGAAAATTGGAGAACAATGGGGGAATAAAATGATATCTCATGGTTTGAAACTCATGTGTAATCCATATGGATGGTTGAATAAGACTCTTGATGACAGTTTTTAGATTGATACTTCTTATTCTTAACCATGTCTCTATCTTATTTATGAACTCAAATATCATATTAAAAATAATTTTATAATGAATTAATAAAACTAAATTTTTATGTTTGGAATTGAAACTCTCATTTTAATATGAGGGAGAAATTTTTTTAAAATCTATAAATATGATTTCAGAATATTATTTGTACTAAATTTATAATTTTGAAAATAATAATGGTTTATTTTTTTTAATTAATAAAATGTTATTTTTTGGTATTTTTAACTATTTTAAATGACAGACCTTTGGAGTGTTAAAATTTTTTTCTAGTGGGGTTTTAATGTTTAATTATTAAATTTGTTTTTTACACATTAAAATGAAATTGTTTAATAGATATTCTTTGAACTTCATATAGTGATGTTTTTTTCATATGAAATGATTATTATTTTTTAAAATAATATTTTAATCATGGATTATGCTAAATTTGGAGTACATAATAATTATGTGTATTTTTTTGTATTTTTTTCATTGGGTTTTAATGTGTGACTCAAATAAAGTCCCAGGTACATCTTAATATGTTTGAATAATTGATTGTTTTACAATATGGTATTTCACATAGTTTAAGTATTTTTCCCCATTTATGACTCTAAAAAGACTCTAGATATAGTGGTAGATATAAACCTATTTTGGTGATTGGAACTTCTTTGAGGGTTTATGACCTAAAAATTATTTTTTTACCTTATATTAAAATAATTTTCTAATATATTTGCTTCATTTTGGAATAAATCGAACAAGGACATGATAGTAGATTTAGCCTCTACCTTATATATAGTAATGACAAGGGAATAATCACCATCATTTGATTAAAACCCACTATATTAATGATAGTTTAAGTATGATGAATCCAAATTCAAAATTAGGAATGATTTTTAGAAATAAAAAAATAATTTTATTATCCTTGGGATTGAGAGTCCTTCTATGTACTTCTTGTGGGGACATTTTGGACATTATAGGACCCATTTATTACAAACACACTATAACTATAATTAGTTGATCCATCATTAGTTGTCTAGTTAATTTATGGATTTTATTATATATTTTACTATAATATTGATGGATATTTTTGGGTGTGTTTTTTCATATTCCAACATCTCTACATTCTATTTTTTCTATAGTTATATATTTTGATCTATGAAACTATATTTTTTCATTCTATATCTTTTAATTATTTTAATACTTAAACATTGATTCTTTTATATTGTGGATATTAAATTAATTTAATATTATATTTAAATTTATTGGTTGAATATTTATCTTATATTTTTTAATTATACTATTAATATTTCATGATTCTATTAGACTTTTATATTAGAGATATTATTGTATGGTTCGGATACCCTATATGGGTTCTAAAATTTGATCAATTGTTATAGAAATACTATAAAATAATTATTGGTTTAGATATGTGCTTTATTTTACTACTTTAATTCAGTTCCAATTTGATTAATGATTCAATTTTTGTGTAATTAATTCTTTTTTGTTTTAATTCCACTTCACATGTTATTTTTCTATCACAGTGAATTATTGTGGGATGATGTGATATTTTGAAGTGATTTTTCACACCCAACACATCAAATTTAGCTATAGATAAATTATTTTTTTATTTTTAATTATATATATCATTTTTATTCTATTTTATATTATTTATAACATCGTCTTTTTTATTTGGGAGGTATGAATTTTGAACTCTACGCTAGTTATTTCATGACCAAGGGAGTACACATCATCGATAGTCTTTTCAACATTTAATTATTTTGGAAATACATACTTGTTTCTCCATGGGATATAGAATCATGTTGTGATATTACCTTGGAATGTGATGCCTTTGTTATAGTAGGGTTGGTCACACAGTGATAATGGTTTTCACTTTGGGATGCCCCCCAAGGAAGTGATGCCCTGGATATACCGGGGGCACATCATGATGTATGGAATAATACTACAACATAATCGAGGAATAATTTAAATTTTTCTAAATTATAATTTTTATTTATAGATCTTAAGACCTAAATGTGTATCTCCTTACTTGCACAATGCACTATATAGGATTTGTCATTATAGATTTCAACTATTCTCCCTTAAATTTTTGGCATTTTTCATCATTTTTAAATTGATTAATTAATGATATTCCATGATTCCATTATATATTCCCTTAATGTATTAATAATTCATTATTTAATATACTTATGAAGGGAATAATTATTTATTGTTCATTAAAACATTATTGTTTTACATTGGGGTTATCTTTTTTGGGGGGTTATTCTAGGATTATAGGGGTTCACTTGAATTTTTTACAGATTAATGAAACTACATATAATGTAAGTGATGATATTTGGTATGTGACTTCAAAACCTTACATTTTATGGAATATAATGTGATTCTAGTTTTTTTATAATATTTTTCAATAAAATTCATTACTTGGAATGTGATTCCATGAAATTTATTTTTATTTTAAACAATTTTATTCTTGATGTTTCCTGTAATATTTTTCATTAAATTTCATTAGTTTGTAAAAATAAAAATGGAAAATAAAGTATAATAAACCTAATTATTGGTTTTTATTTTTTTCTTTTGTGACTCTTTATTATCATAAGTTGAAAGAAAAAAAATTTCTATACAATTTTATTGATAAAATTTTCAAAGGTATCGTATAACTGAATTTTTTATATAAATGATGTTTAGTACTCTATATGATTTTATATGAATTTAGTTATAGATCCAAGGTATTTTTATATAATACATTATTCAAGGGTATTGATGATTTTAATTAATTCATATTTTGAAATTATACCCATGATATTTTTGGGTATCAATTTTTTATATTTTCGATCCATGGTTTATTCATGTTCATAATATAATAATGATGTTTTCAGGGTATTTCTTGGTTTATTTTTATTAAAATTATATTTTAAATAGACTTTTAGTTTTCAAAATGGATTTTTTATATATTTTAAAATTTTTATATGTTTAAATGAAAATATAAAACTCCATTTCATACATTGAAATTATAAATTGTGTGGAAAATTAATTTTGTAATGTTTTCAAAATAGATTTTAAAAAAAAATAATTATTTGATTAAAACTTAAGGACCACATTGAACCATCACTAAACATATTCCATAATTAGTTCATGTACACTCAAAAAGAGCCTTATATTATACTATTTTATATGTTATATTGAGACTCTATCAGATTTTTTATATTGTAATGTCTAAAAAGAGGGTCACAATAATGTTTGGTGTCTATTTGAGGGATGATGATATGTGAAAATGATTTGATGAATTATAATTGTTATATAGTTACTACTTTCACACCATCTATTTATAACCACATATAGACCCTAAAAATAATAATTAGATATTATGAGAAATTTAATAATCTACTTTTGTTCATTTAGTGACTATAATCCCTATGATTATGATACGTCTTTTTATGGGGAGTGCCTCTAGTTATGATAACATAGACAAATTACAGAGGCTTTAATTTAGAAATTAATTGATAAGTTATATGGTTGTTTTTCAATAGTATATCTATGATCGTATCCTACGATGGGTAATAATTTACCATGGCTATATATACATTATAAACTCATTTTTAATCAACCATTTCTTAGTTTTCTTTCACCTTTCTCAATAGAGTTTTTTCATGTTTTGTTCTACTAATTTCAATTTTATGTTATGAACATGCTATATCACTCATCTATTTGAAATTATTATTTCAACTATTTTATTGTAGTATTTTTATTTGAAAATACCATATTATTTAAATTGTACATTAGTTTATTTGTATTTGTTTATAAAGACATCATTTAGTTTTCTATATTTCATCTGATCTCTTATAAATTTATAATTATTGATTGAAAATGGTATACTGAGAGAAACTTTTGTAAGATAAATTTTTTTAGTTGTTGTTTTATATGTTTCATAAAATAATGCTTTTATTTTTTTATTTTATTTATTATATTTTAATATGATTTACTATTTTAAAATAATAAATGTTGTATTTTTAAAATAGTTTTCTTCATTCTATAATTTCTATTTTATTTGGTAAATAAATTTCTAGAAACATTTTTGGAGACCAATTGGGATTTTATGTTGACAGCCTACCTATACCACCCAGTGTTTTTAGACTTGGTGGTTTGTATTGTAGTTTTAGGATCATGGATCATTGAGATGTTTTGGCTTTATTAAATTAGATTTAATGTCCTATCATAGATAGAATATTGTTAGGAAATTAAATTGTGACATTGGGTTCATGTAGACAATGATATTGGTTTTGGTCCCTCTTTTTTATGTACCAATTTTATATCACCCATTTCAGTAATTTTTTTAATATTGATTTTTTTCTCATCATCATTATATTATTACTCAGTTGTTTTTCCCTTATTTCATATCCCTAAATTGGTTTTTATGGTGTTTGGAACTACATATTGGTTTTATCATAGATATCCTATGTATAGATAATCCAATCTAGAATTTGAGTGTGTCTTTTTAATTGTTATTCTATATTAGTTATTTAATTGGTCTTACCATTTAAATTTTATTCCAAACACTAGTCTCCATCCAATGGGTATTAGGAACAGACATTGAGGCTTTCCACAGACTGACTCGAGTTCCCTATTCTAGGGTAACATGGGATGTTCATGATGTAATATCTTTGTATTTTTCTCATTTTAAAATTCTTCATTTATATAATTTAGAATTAATTTTTTATTCATTTTTATAAGGATATTAATTTATTTATGGTTCCCTTCATATTTTATCATCAAAAAATTCCCTATAATTTAAATAATAGAAACTATTCCATTTTTTATCTTACTCTAAAGGTTTTCTCTATGTTAACCCAAATTACATTAATGGTTATATTATTTGAACATTTAATAATAATGGATATTATTCTTGTATTTTCAACATATTTTTGAGAATTTTTTTAATGTTAGTTATTTACCTATTATTTTCAAAAATATAAAAAATATTTATGAAATCTCTTTTTTTATCTTTAATTATTATATATGTTTAAATAACAATTATTTATCTAATACCTTATTTATATTATTTTTCCCATAAATTTATTATTTTAAATATTTTTTTTGGATATATTACTGTTATATGATTCATTGATAATTCTTATGTCTCATTTGTAATTTAAAACCCCTTACTGAACATTAAAGATCCAACTTGTCTTCTATAACCCCATTTCCAAAATTCATAATTATTATTGATCCTATTTTTTTAGATTATATATAGAATTTTATAATATATTTTATAAACTTATATGTTATATATATAGGTTGATGATGGATTATATAACTATATCCCAAACCTAGTAATAAATTTATCTAGGACTGGTTGTAATTTCATTCTATGTTAAAAAAATTGTTTATGTATTGCACTAATTACGAAATGTGTTAGTTTAAGGTTTCTAATTTGATAAATGAGAGGATATGGGTTATTATTATGAATTAATATTAATGAAAATTAAGTTATAAAGACCAATATAGATATCTATTATTTATCACAAATAGAAAATAATCCTATTTTGATAGTTAAAAACAATGTATTTAGTGTCCAAAATCATGGTCATGGACTACATCCATAGTTTTGGAAATTATGGATATGTAGGCCATTGAAATTTTCCTTCAGCCTATGGGATCATTTTCAAATCATGGCCTCATACCGAATATATCCACAGTCCAAGTAGACAGTAGTGACATGTTATGCTAATGGGACCTTTTTCCACAGTTTATTAAATATCTAAATTGGTGATTTTACAACACCATCCACGTGGACCATAGCCATATGACACAAAACATACATCTACCCCCATGGTTTAGTAAACTATGGTGGTAGTAATTAAAAAATAATATTTAAACACCATGTTTTGATCATAATAAATTTTTCAGAATACTCCTAACACTTTACCACTTTTCCACACTATCATATTTGTAAATATCAGTATGTCATTAAATATATAAATATATATTTATCTAAAATTTAATATAATTATATTTTATAATATTTTAAAATTATGAAAATGATATTTGGTGAAAATGAACATTTTCATGGTTATGTAAAACCATTGAAATAACTGACTTTTCCAGACCTATTTCCATTGATTTAGAAAAACATGGAAATAGGTGTGGGATATTTCCATGATTCTATAAAGATACGAAAATATGTTATTTTTTGTGAGAACTATTTCCACTATTATATAAAATAATGGAAATAGATGGAAACTATTGTAACGTTTATCATAAATTATGGTAATAAGTGAATTTTGAAATTTTTATAGTCATATTTTAATGAAACATTTACAATAGGTGTGGGGGTTTACTACGGTTCTCTAAAATCATGGAAATAAGGGAATTTTTTGAGGTACATTTCCAAATATAGAAAAATATTGTAATAACTGAAATTAATTTCCAAAGTTCTCTAAAACTATGGGAATAGACCTTTCCTACCATTTTAATTTTTTTAGTTGTTCCCACAGATGAATGGTGGCTCTGAATTTTATATACTACAATAGATTAAAATAGTTGTGTCCTTCTGGGGGTCTATTTCAATAGTTCATACTGTCCATGGAAATATACAACATATAGACACAATATGTGTAAAATATGGATATAGAAGAGTCTCCATAGGGCCATTTTATGGTTTTTCTTAGATTATTAGGTTATGTATAGCTATTTTTATAAAATAGGGATAAAATAATCATTTAATTTAATTTGAGTCTCATGATATCCTAACTATATTTAATTATACAACAATTGGGTTTAGTAATTTTGTTGTTCAAAATGTAACATATCGTTGATATTTTTATCAATTAATAAAGACAATAACCTCTTTTATTTTTAATGGATAATTTTATGCCATTTATCACTCAAACTCTAATATTAATAAAAATTATATTTTTATGGATATAATCCGACAATAAAAAATTATGTTAAACAAGAACTTGTAATGAAATTTTATTATAACAAATTCATTATCTATTATCCAAAAATCATGTTATTATGAACTATTTCAAATATTTATAAAATATTTTATAAGATTATTAATGTGTCCTTATATTTAGATTAATAATTTTTTGTTGCACAAATAATAAAAAAGTAATCTTAATTTTTGTATCATAATGGAAATTTCAGAATAATAATTATATATATAAATGGTTTATAAAAAAAAATTTCAATTAATTAATGAACCTTTTAGACATTTTTTCCACTTTATAACTGTATTAATCTTATTTTTAGTCTTATATGTGATGTATAATATTAAATAATCCTTTTGAAATAAATTATTGACATAATATTACCCAATTGTTTATAATGATATCATCATGTCCTATAATAGTTGGAGTTATGTAATGATGTCATATGACATTTTTATTTCATAATATTAAAAATAAAATATATAAATAAATTTTTAATCCCAACTTATATTTAATTATATTTTTATTATTTATATAATAACTCATTAACACTTAAAATATAATAGTCACATTTATACATATAAATTAAAATTTTCCCTAAAAAATTGTATGTCACATGCATCACCCTTAAATAATATCATTAAATATTTATTATTTCTGTATCAAAATTAAATTTTAATTATATATTTTGTATTATTATAAAAAAATGGACATTCAAATTAGTTTAGGTAATCATTAAAAAAGAAATATGGACATTTATGTATAATTGTAAGTATAATGAGTAAAAATTATCACTCCAAAACTATATAAACATATATTTATTAATAAATAAGTACCTCTTACTTAGAAAATTAATTTTAGAAGATGTATTTCATTTTTGTAAGAAAAAATTTTAAATTAATATTGTGATAATTTCTTTAATAAATATAAAAAAATTAACAATGACTAATTTTTTATGACATCTTCCGAAAGTAAATATGTTCAAAAAATTTAAAAATAATTTTCATGTCACGATCCCCTCCTCACAAATTATACCTTGACTGGGTCAGCAATGGGAGATAGATATAATGACACATAAGTCCTACCTCCAGCATGCCTTGGGTTGGTGACTAGCACCGAGGGTATAGTGAACACACATATGGGAGGCATTACCCTCTAAGAGAACGCATGTGAAAGAGGGAGATAAGATAGAAACCAACCAACACCTTCTTAGATAGTTATGTTAAAGAAATGCAAGTTCACAAATGTAATGTCATTCAAGAACTAATAAAAATAAATGGGAAAACTACATGTTCTAAAAAAAGTAAAATGGCACCGACCACGAATCTCAAAACGCTACCACAAAACCCCAAGATAGTAGTAACTGGCCTAATCTCCAACCTACTCCAAGTGACAAGAAAAACTATTTATATAAGGTATGGTGAGTATAATATTATACTCAGTAGGATCCTCCCAAGATCCTCTCATGAAAAAATAATTAAATCACGCTAAAGTAAAGTGAACAAGAGGTGAAACTAACTCGTCACCTTAACCAAAATATTATGTTCCTAGCCTCACCACGACTACGCTCACCAAATATTGCATAAAATATTATATAATAAAATAAATATTGTAAAGGGTACCTTACTACTACCTACCCACTAGTTTTCAACTTTTCTCTAACATCGCTTGTATTTAGAAACTCTCTCTAAAAAGGATATCTTGAAGACTCCTCAAAGAAGCACCAAAACATGCACCTTATGCAACTCACAACCGCATACACATAACCATAAGTGAACATGTACTTTTCAGGATCCACCACAACTCACACAATGTGTATCATACTCCTAATATTATACCTTGAGCCATCACAACCCATACACAACTTAAGGATCCTCAGTATATCATAGCCAATGCACATTATACCTATAGTAATCCTTAGAAAACAATCTCCATAATATGTGTTTTTTAAATGAGTGGGACAAAGGGGGTATTCTATTATCCATCCTCTCACTCGGATGTTTTGAAAAACACCCTCATGGATCAGAATCCATGGGGTGGTAGTCTTCATAACTGAAAAGTTGGAGTAGTGTATAGAATCAAAAAAGGTATAGGATATAATATTACTCACAAACACACTATGGGAAGCACCTAATCTCGGAATCAACTATAGAAAATGTCTCTCGGATTCTCGGATTACACTACTAAGACTCGTATCCTATAAGCACACTGCCATTTAAATAGATACATTACACTAAATTATCTCTATTTATCAATTTCACATTATTTTAGTTAATTCATTAAACATTAATAAACTATTATCAATTCCATATTACATTTAATTATGATTTCTACCAAGATATATGCCCTCAAGGAATAACCAAATTGATTTCATGCCTTCTTAGAGTCAAAACTTCAAAATTGCATCCCAGTAAGCTATAAACCCATGAGATAAACATTTATTAATTTATTAACAACATTACCAATTTCCATACTTCCATATTTCTTATTATTCTAGGAAAACAATCTAATCTACCAAACATAAGGGACTCAGCATGGTGATAAGATGAGCTACCCATTGAAAATTTTTCACATATATAAGGAGAGTAAACATATCCATCCTCAAGAAGCTAATCACATAAAGAATGTGGCTTACCCCACACGTCTTCACCTCTTTTGGAAGAAGAGTAAAAAACCAGCTTCCTCGCAAAGTGGGGAGATTAAATTAGATAAAATATAACATATTCAACAAGAATCTAACTATCATATCAATAGGTAATTGTAGCATGAACCTATTCCATCACCTCTAGTTTCCTAATTGACGCACATATTTTTAAAGTTATGCATCTCACCACTATATGTGTAAACTACTGGCACCAAACTAGGCCTCCCTACCCCAAAAATCCCAACAGACCTCCAGGCTCAAATATCCAAGGCTCATATGATATCAGATGTAGTGGGAAACAAACCAAAATGGAAATTGATATCTTGGTCCTAAACATGAAATCCATCCATCCCACACAATGATCTCTCATTGCTCCAAATCACAAGACACTTGTCCTTTAAAACAACATGGAAACTCAGACTCCACAAAATAATTATATTTTATTCTAACTACTGGTTATTAACAAATTCAATTAAACATTCATATATATAATAATTTGATTATCATAAAAATACAACAACAACCATATTCTTTAAACAGTCCTCTTTATCTAGTATCCCTTTAATTATCAACTAATTCTACCTTTACATTCTTTACCAATATCTATCCTGAAAAAAATTCTAAACAAATAAGTAATATTTATCACACTATCTAGCAAAACAAGAGAGAAATTGTTATCATTTTTCAAAGGAACAACATCTCCATACGATCGATACCAAATGTTTAATTTAGTCAATGTAATTATTATTTCAAATTCATCATGATACAAATGTATAAATCTTTATAAATCTGTGATTTAATATAAATATATAGAGAATATATGAATCCCTAACCTCAACATATTTCTAATGTGATTTTCACAAGAATTTCCAACAAAATGGATCATGAATACCTCTCCATCAAGGACTGCATCCAATTGAGGATGTCGTGAAAACACCTCACCAAACATCAAGTGAGAAAGATCTATTAGAAATAGGGAGATCACATGAAATCTCATGGAAAGGAGAAATTTGAGGAAATATATTGAGGAACCTAGGAGAACAGAGGTAGAACATATGATATATCAAAAATGGATTGACAGTCCCAAGTTGCACCGAAATTGGGGGTGAGCATGCACCATGAAAAACTCTAAGTGGAACACAATCCAGGGCTACAATACAAAGCATGAACCCTGTGGGAGGAATAAATCTTGGTTTCTAGTTCCATGTAAAAAAGATGGAGGAATAACAAGGATGGAAGGAATCTCACCCCTTTGTAGAATCTAAATAGTGTAGCGGTTTAGATACGATTTATATTTTCCATTAAAAGAGGATACAGTCAGGATTACATGTTTTGACTGCCTAGAGGTACTGGACCCTTGGGAAAGTCTTGGTAGTAGTTATGGGATTTAAATTAGACTTAAAAACAATAAAAGAAGATATTGAATGTGTTTTTAAATCAATTTTATCATCAAAGGGGAAAAATTATAGGAAACCTGAAACAATGTTCATGACTCTCCATTGGATGAGTAACCGTTAGACGAGTCCTTATTGGATGAATCACCAATGGACGCATCATCATTGGATGAATAACTATTGGAAGAGTCACCATTGGATGACTCACCTTTGGAAAAGTCACCATCATATGAATCCCCATGCGATGAGTCACCATTAAATGAATCACCATTAGACGTGTCACCATTGGAAGGGTCTCCATTGGATGACTCACCATTGGAAGAGTAATCATTGGTTGACTCTCGATTTGAAGAGTCACCATTTGATGACTCTCCATTGGAAGAGTCTCCATTAGATGAGTGATCGTTCTATAAGATACCCTTCAATGATAAACCATTTAGTAAGTCACCGTTCAATGAGATACTATTCGGTGAACCACTTTTCACAAGTCCCCATTTTCTGAGCTTCCATTAGAAAACTGGAAATTTGGAAAATTATCGAAATGATTCACCTTAACCTCTCATAAAAACTCAGACACTGGATTTCAACAATTGAATGGATCAGAGATATCTGGCCCATTACATCAGATACCACTAAAACTATTCTTTCCCTCTAGAATTCAAAACCAACCTAGAGAGGAAACAAAAAAGGGGTCCAGAAACTACCATTTGGGATAACTATCAAAGATATTTCTCCACAGGAGCCCAACTACTTCATCATGGAATAACCTAAAACAATTTCACAACCACAACCATCTCCTAAACACACTCTTGGAGAAGATTCATCTCAAAAGAGTGCAAGACCCAACAAGAAACAAGTGAAATCCATCTCATAAACTGAAAGGGTCTACAACCAACAAACGAAAAAAGTTATAAGAGAAGAGATAAAAATCAAACAACTCAGGGTACTGAGCACATATATGTGACTCACATTACTATGTACTCTCTTTCATTCCATTTTATGACTACAATACATGACACAAGGGGATAGCACGCTCATGCAACACCTGCTCTTTGTCGTCCTAGACCACTATATGCTGATCCTAGAAGGTCACAACATTTTCAACATCTATCTCACACAAATTGATAATGTGATACTCATCATGAATATAATTAAGGATCTGGACACATGGAAAACATCATGTATCTGGCTAATCTATGGGAGAAGTGCTGCCCAAAATGCCACAACTCCAACATGATCCAACACCTCGAAAGGCTCGACAAAATGGGTGAAAGCTTAATCCCATGACCAAAACTTCACATCCCATGATATAGATTCACCTTTACAAACAAATTATCCCATTAATATAAATCCAAAGGTCTCATCCTATGATATTTATAGGAATTATGATGATATTTCATTTCCTTCATCTGTTTGTGAATCACTTGAACCATCATTTTCGTACTCTGTACTAGTTTCGGCCTGAGAATTTCTGACTCTCCGACCCTTGTCCAACAAAATGGATACTGGAAAGGTGGGCCATATTGGGATTCAAATATAACCATACTGATGGTGGAGTGGGAACTATTCATGTAAGATAACTCTGTCAAGGGAAAATGCCTTATCAGTAAATGTCAAAAATCTAGGAAATAAGAGTGAAACATGTCATCAAGAGTTTGGATGGTCTGTTCTATCAGATTGTATGTCAATATATGAAAATAACTTCTAAGTAATAGGTGAGAACCAAAATAATGTTGGATACCTCTCCACACTCCGAAGGTAAAACTAGGATATCAATCAAAAATGATTGTTCTTAGGACTCCCATGAGTCTCACCACCTCTTCTAGAAACTACCTTGACAAAACCTCTATGGATATCTTCTCATTTTTTACTACGAATTGGGATTATTTCATAAAATGATCCACTACCACCCATATATCATCATAGAATCCCTGAGAATGAGGTAAACTTGTAAAAAATTCCCTAGAGATGTCCTCCCACATCCACTGAAAAATATCATCGGGCTAGAGAAAACCATTGGGAATGCGGTTCTCACCCTTCACCTTCTAAAAGATCAAACATAGAGACACAAACTCTACAACTATAAGATTCAATCTAGTCCACCGAAAATAATTTCTGAAAGATCAGTACATCATTTTCATGCCATTACGTACTATAAAGGGTGATATATAGAACTCTATAATAACCATCTCACATGACTCCAAAGGAATAGAAATCCTCCTCTAAAACAACTCCTAGTGTTGTTCATCCTCATACCAACCACCAAGGCCTCACTAAAAACAACTCGTTCTCTCCATACCTCCACTTAAAGATCCCAAAATAGGGACACTTATACCTATTTCACCTGAGATGACCACGCCATCATCTGAAAAAGAAAACTTTTCCCCCAACATTTCTCATATCCAAATATAATGATGAATGTTCTTCCATCACTCTATAGGAATCACCTGATTCATGCATTTCATCACTATGTGACTTCATACTAAGTACATAAGCTATAAAATTCCCTTTCCTATGTGTATAAAAATGTTTGAAGTCTTAATCATATGATAACTCCATCCACCGACACTATTTTAAGTTCTAGTCATAGTTGGAGAAAATTTACTTCAGGTTGTTATGACTATGGAAGACCAAAGAACGCTCACCAATGTAGTAATGTCTCCACAACATTAGGAAAAACACCACTGGTTCCAACTTGAGATTATAGGTGGCATAGTAACATTCATGGGGAGGAAACTACTGATACCCATAAGAAATGATCGATCTCTGCTACATCATAACACATGATATTCTCAGATGTGAAACATCCCATAAAACCTCATAATGAACTCCCTTTACTAGAAGAAAAAGAACCGAATCACTGACCAAATTCTCCTTTAGATACATTAAATATTCCCAACACTGATCATTCCATAAAAACACATAATTAATTCTAGTCAATTGTGTTATAGTAGTCACAACCTGAGAAAAATTGGATATGAAACTTCGGTAATAGCCTTTGAGACCATGGAATCTTCTCACCTCTACCACTATTTTTGGGTCTTCCCAAGACACAACTAAATTAATCTTTGATTTATCCACATATACTCCCTACAAGGATAGAAAATTCCCCAATAAAAAAACTCTTGATCCCAAAACTCACACTTCGACAAATTCACAAATAGCTATTCATGCTGAAGAACTCCAAAAAAAGCATGTAGATGCCTTGAATGCTCCTCCTCAGACACAACGTACACAAGGATGTCGTTGATGAAAACAACCATGAACTTATTTAGTAACTCGTAGAACATAGCGTTCATCAACACTATGAGCACAGCTGGAGCATTCAGCACACCGAATTGCATAACAAAAAACTCGTAATTTCCTTGAAGATAAAAAAAATCAGTCTTCAAGATATCATCATTATTCAAACGCATTAGATGATATCATGACTGCAAATATATCATCGAGAACCAAATTCCACCTTTCAACTGATCTTATAAATAATCAATCCACAGAAGAGGATAGTGGTTCTTCATTTTCAGTTAGCTCAAGAAATTATAATCGACACACAGTTGCACACTATTTTCAACCTTTTTCATGAACAAAACTAGTGAACCCTATGGAGACATGCTTGGTTAAATAAAACAGCACCAAAATATATCATCAAGCTATATACATAGCTCTCAAAACTCTGAAAGTTCCATCTTATATGGAGACATAATGATAGTAGATACGCTTAGTTGTAGCTCTATCCATAACTCGATCTCTCATTGAGGGTATAACACTACAACCTCTTCTATAAAGACATCAGGGTACTGTCCCCCAACCTAGAGAAAATCCAACTACTAAACCTACAATTATCTCAACATTAGCTCAATCATATAGGATGACACAGATAGAACATGACTTCTACCCATATGAGGGCCTTTCTCACCAAAAAAACATGTTTATCTCTCCATAAGCATCGAAGAACACCACTTCACTCCGAAATAAATCAATGAATTCCGACACTGAATACAAACAATCCATGCTAAGGATGACATCATATGGTTGTATATGTAAACATAAGAAATCTTCCCAAGAGCGGTACTACCCTAGCACTTGCTCACAGTCTCTACAAACTTCAAATAAGTCAGCTCGACCTTCAACTATCATAGTCAATACCAAGGTAACGAGAATCATATATACCTCATGTTACAAGTAATGGATAAGGGAAGGTGATATGAATGATTTATATATTACTAAATCAAAAAAGGCATGATCTCTATTATAAAAACAAGAAAAGGGTACCTCAAATGTTGTTTGGCACACCTGGTGCTGGTAACGCTAACACATGAAGCTTCCCACGACCTACTCCACGACCTCTTTGACCCTTCTGATGACCATCTCTATAGTCACACTCTACTCTCTGAGGATGGGGAGTTTCCTAGGTCTTTCCTCTACCTACACAATCTTATCTAGGTTTATCCAATGCCGGTGCAACCTAATTTGTATTCTATGACTAAAATTGCCTCAACAGAGGAACCTGGAGCAGAACACCTAGCACACGTAGAATTCATATAACAGTCGGGCACTCATGACATTGATGACCTTGGACTCCATAAGAAAACAAGCACTAAATCACATACCATAGACCTAAGATGCACATCCCTTGTGGAAATGAGACATTGAGTGGTGGGACCTACCCCAAGACGAACTGAAACTCCTCATCCGAGAAAACCGATAATCATAGACCACATCACTACTTCATAAGGAATCTGGAAGACTCTTTTCTTATGAGGATCTGGTTCTTGATATAATTATATTGATAACCTCCTCTCATTCCATCACATCAATAAGTTTTTTAACATACACAAGGTTACCTGATGTTAGACCTTTGGACGAAAATCCTCATCAAAATGCCTCTCCAAAGCCTCCTCATCACACAATTGGTCCGAAGTATATCATAGATTGTTCATGAAATGGATCCAAAACACTGTCACACAGAAGCTTCCATGTCTAAGGGTAATAAAAACTTGGGGACTGGAAGCCTTCATAATCTAATCAAGAAACTCATCCATGAACTACTATCAAAATCACTCCCATGATACTGCTGAATCCTTGAGATCCTCAAGGAATAAATACCACCACTACCTCGCTGCCCCATGAAACATCGTCACAACCAACGATACCTAGTGCCCATTTTGTGTCAAGTCGAACTAAAAGTTATCTCAATATCTTATAACCATTATTCTATAAATACTTCTGAAATGGAGGCATCGTATTTTGGAAGACTATAGAACTGAAATTATCAAAGCGTCCTCCTATATCGTTCTACTACTTCTATGTGAAACTAAAAAGGACACCAACCTGGAGCTATACCTACCAAATTAATCATATTTAGAGATCCTAAAGATGTAATATGGAATATTTTAACATTAATCAATTGTTTTCATTCAATAATTTTAGGTTAATATATCATTTTTTTACCCATTCAAACACGGTCAAAAGGAAGAATGATGCATGATCCTCTCATATGTCTCTACCCTGCAATAAGTATCACCTCATTTAGTAGCCACTGTATTCTTGAAGGTTCATGCATATGATCAACGGGGGGCCTAAATAATCAGGCCTTAGTTGGTCTCCCATCTTTATAGTTCTTTCTAAACAAAGCTGACATTGTTTCCCCAGAAACCTAAGAAACATCACATGTGCCTAACTCAAAACTTCATCCTTTCCCTCATTTAGAAATATGATACCACTCTGTCATGAACCCCCAAAGAAAATGTTTATCCCTCATAGGACAACAATGAAAGAAATAGATTAGGACACCTAAATCATACCTCTAGTATCCCCTGAGTCGGTGACTAGCACTGAGGGTATAGTAAACACATAGATGGGACGAATTGCCCTCTAAGAGAAAACATGCGAAAGAGATATATATGATAGACACCGACCAAATCCTTATCATACCAGAAGTAGAGTAAACCTAAGTGAACATATGTAATTTCATGAATGAATGATGACACCTGAAAGGGAAAACCACAAGAATCAAAAGAAAGTAAAATGGAAGTGACCATGAAGCCCAATTAGCTCCCACAAAACCACATGCAAGTAGTAACCAGCATGATCTTTAACCTTTTCCTTGTGACATGAAAAAAAAGTTTATATAACATAGGGTATGTATAGTAGTATACTCTGTAGGATCCTCCCCATATCCTCTAATGTAAAATTAAAGAAACCATGCTAATAAAGAGGGAACAATATGTTAAACCAACTCTTCACATAAATTGGCATACTATTTTCCCAGCCTCATCCCAACTACTCTCACTATATATTTCATATAATAATATATCATATAATAAATAATTCCAAGTTTACCCTACAACAGCTTCCCCATTGGTTTTCCACTATTCACCAACGTCACAATTCCTGAGCATCTTTCTCCAAATAGGCTAGTACGAAGAAACCTAGGCCAACCACAACAACATGCACCTCATGCCACTCACCACTTTATAAACATAACGAAATATGGCCAGGTATTTTTTAGGAGCCACCACTGCTATCATAACATATATCATTCGATGGTTATTATACCTCAACCCATCAAATTTCATACACCAATTAAGGATCCTCAATCCATCACAGCCAACGCACATTATACCTATTGTAATCCTTAGGAAACTATATACAAATTATATGTGTGATAAATAACCACATTTAATTATAGTCCTTTACACACATATAGAGTGAAAACTTTTCATTTTGCATACCATAACATGTAACTACCATGATAAGTGAGTGGGGCCTATGGGGGTATTCATTTATCCATCCTCCCAACGGGATGTTGGGGAAAGCACCCCCTAAGGAATAGAATCCCCAGGGAGTCGGTCACCCTAACCAATAGGGTGGATTAGTGTATATAAACACAAAAAGGTCAAGATATAATATATCTTACAACCACACTATAGTCAATACCTAGTCTTAGAATTAATTAGAGATAACATCTCTCAGACACTAGACTACCACTAATAAGACTTGATATCCTATAATCAAATAACCATTTATAGAGCTATATTATGTTACATCATCCATTTTTATGAGTTGAATATTATGTTAATTAATTCTTTAAATTTTAGTTAAATATAATCAATTGAAAATTACATTTAACTATCATTCAACCAAGATCCCTTCCATCTAGGAATAACCAAATTGATTCCATGGCTTCTTAGAGTCACAACTTCAATATTGTATCCTAACAAGCTCCAACACCATGGGTTAAACAATTATTCATTTATTAATAACATTACCAAATTCCATATTTTTATATTTCTATGTATTCTATTCCACCAATCCTATGGAGATAAACATGGTGAGTATATGAGTTACCCATTTAGCATTTTCCATTCATTTCAGAAGCATAGAACCACCTAGAAACAAGAAGATACACACAGAAAACATGTGGCATACCATGTGCATCTTCACCTCTTTTGAAAGGAGAGTAAGAAAAACCAGTTTCCTCAAGCATTTGGGAGAGTAAAGAATATAAAAAACAATAGATTCAACAAGAATCCAACTTTTGTATCAATGGGTAAGCCCTTGTTCAACCTGTTTCATCATCTATTGTGTGCTCTCTAACACCCACATGTATAAACTGATGCATCTTTTCACTCTATGCATCAAATGCTTTCATAAAAACTGGGCCTCCCTACCCCACATATAACAACATTCCTCCAAAATCATCTATCCTAGGATCACTTCACATTAAAATTCTTGGGACATAAAAAACATAGCTACATGGATCTTGGCTCTAAAGGAAGCATCCATCCTTCCTAAAAAATGAGCTCTCGATGCTCCAAGGAACAAGGTACTTGGAATTTTCAATAATCGTATAACTCATTCCCCACAAAAAACTATATTTTATTCATAAAACTATATTTTAACCAATTTAGTTAAACATGTATATATGCATCAATGTTTCTATCATCAAAATAAAATAACAACAACCAGATTCATTAAACACGCCTCTTAATATTTTATGTAATTCATAATCAATTAATTATGTATTTACATTCATTATCAATTTCCATAAAGAAAAAAAAGATAAATAGGAAAGTAATATATATCCCACTATATAGAAATACAAGAGAAAAATCTTTATCATAGTTTATAGCAACAATATCCCTATGTGATTGATACCAATTATTTAGTCCGGTTCATGTAATTATTATATCATTTTCATTTTGATCCAATGAGATAAATCATGAAAACTCTATGATTTCATGTAAATATATATATAAGAAACAAATCACACACCCCAAAAGGTTTTTGATGTTCTTTTCCAAAGAACGACCAACACCTTGAATCATGATCACCTCTCTTGCAATGACTGCATCCACCCGAGGATGCTATGACAACGTCATGCCAACCAATAACTGATAATTCTCATTTATAAACATGGTGATCACATTCCATCACCTGGTATGGAGAAAAAAGAAGGAAACTAATCGAGGAACCAATAATAACATAGGTATAACATATTTTATATTGGAGATGGATCGATACATCCTAGTTGCACCAAAACAAGGGTGTTCATGTTGCAAGAAAAATGTCAACGGGAACATGTTCCAAGGATAAAACACAACACAAGAATACTATGGGAGGAAAAACTATGGGTATCATATGCTAATTAAAAACAACAAGGAACAACATGGGCAGAAGTTATCTTACCCCATTGGAAAATCTAAATGGAGGAGTAGTTTAGATATAGATTAGATTTTCCATTAAAAGCATATCTAGTCAATATTTGGCATTTTGACTGAGTGAAGGCACCTTGACCCTTGGGAATATTTATATAGGAGGTATGTGATTTGAATCATCCTTAAATCTCTTAAAATAAGTATTTTAAAGTGTGTTAACTCAAATATTATGTTAAATGGGAGAAATTGTATGATACTGGAATCAAAATTCATGACTCGGCATTAGACTAGTCACCATTGAAAGAGTCACTCTTGGATGACACGCTATTGGACGAGTCGCCATTGGATGACTCACCAATGGATAACTCATTGTTGGATGACTCGACTTTGGAAAAGTCCACATCGGATGACTCACCATTGGTCGAGTCACCATTGGATGACTTAACATTGGTTGAATCACTATTGGATGACTCACTATTGGATGACTCACCATTGGACGAGTCAGTGTTGGATGAATCTCCATTGGATGAGTAACCATTAGATGACTCACTTTCGGATGATTCACTGTTGTATGAATCCTCGTTGGATGACTCACAATTAGATGAGTGACCATTCTATGAGATACCATTCATTGAGTCATCGTTTGGTGATCTACCGTTCAGTAAGTCACCATTTGTGAGTCACCATTTGGTGAGCTACCATTTGAAAACTGAAAATTCTGAAAACTCTCAAAATGAGTCACATTAACCAGCCAAAAAACCTCAAACACCATATTTCAAAAAAGGAAAATATTAGAGAGTCTTTGGCATTATATTTCAGGATTAAATTAATAATTAATAAACGAAATAATTCTTATAAAAATAATACAATTAATTTGAATTCATAAATTGTAATTTACATAACCTATGTTTAATTTTATTTGAATACAAATGTAGTTTATTATTTAAATTGATTAAAATAATTCCATAAATATTTTTCATTTTGGTTGTAATTAAATTTCAAATAAACCTTAATTTTTTACCTAACAACTAATAAAAGTAATATGAATGAACACTATTCATATACTTCTTCTGAAATTATATAATATTCAATATATTATTATGATCTACCCATCATCCTTTTCAATATAAACACCTCTCCATAACCTCAATATTCTAAAAACCACAATTTTTTAAATTGAAAAAACACATCTCAAAAACCTCACCATACTTTCCTATCCATGTCCACAAGTCTTTATTCTAGCTAAAAACCCCTCCTCTAATGTCTTTATCCTCAATCCAATTGTTGAAACTCGGAAAGGAAGGAAACCAATCCCAAGTTTCTCTTTCAATTCTTATTTAATTTTTTCAATTATTACAACTCCATTATTAAAATTAAGTAACTTATATGATTATATTTACATTTTATTAAGATAACTTTGATTACTTTTTTAGGATATATAACCAATTCACTCTCATTTTAAGTTTTTAATATGTCATTTCCATGTAAAGGTATGGGTTTCCAAATACAACACATATTATTTTTATTATCCTATTATAAATTATATAATACAATTAAAAATTAAAAGAATACTCCTAATAGTTTTTAAATTATTCTATATTTTCCACAAAACATTTATTATGTTTTATATATTTCTCTCTTTTAAAATATTAAAAAAATAATTCACCCATGATGGTTTGAGACAACCAAACTAAGTAATGATGTTTTACAATTAACAAATTCATTTCATTATTATTCTTGAAAATGTATTTATTGATTTATTATGACACAAATAATTAAATAGTATCATGTTTCAAATTTATTAAAATTAATATTATAAGGGCACGGCCTTAAACACTACACATCCTATAGATTTTAAACTAGAAGTCACATTTGAGTATCTATTTAGTTTATAGTTTTAAATAATTTGAAAAATTCATACACTCTGAACCCATACATTTCATGTGGGCACATATACTCATTATTAATTTTTTCTAAAACAAATGTTTTTAAAATAAAACATGTTCACTCATCATGACATTTCTTCACATTTTTCATTATGGCATCATCCTCATCCCTACTCAACCCTTACCCTATGAAAATAATTTAAAAACATTATGAGCTAAAATAGATCAGTAAGGGATATTAAATAAAGGAAACCATTAGTCCAATGAAGATCCCATAAATACATTTTCATAAATCATATATTTCTACACTGAAATAAGAATATTTTGTTCATTTAATCATTATATTACATTTTTAAAAATAAAAATATTTTTATATAAACTCATTATGTAGAATAAGAAAGTAATTTAGGGTTATTTGGACATCATAATCATAAAACCCTTGCAAAACCCATATAATAATAATTATGAATTGGAATAATGGTAGGGCTAAGTTCCAATATAATTATGTAGGGAAATCATTTTTCAATGCATTGGAACGCTATTTAGGTTAACCGAAATCTATAAAAGGAACACCCATTATATATAATAGGGATAAAAATGTATTAAATATTTTTCAATTACCATATCATGAATAAAATAACAAGATTACTATTTTATACTTATGTGTAAAACACATTCAAATATAAAAATACCATTACCTTGAGTCTGATAGGTCAAATAAAATTCTTATATTCCTGAATAATACAAATATGTTAAGTAATTAATTTATTAGGAACATTATTAGTTTTTATTGATTTTTTTATATCACTTATAATCATTTCATAAAAGTTAAACAATAATTTATGTTCTTTTCAGACACTTTGATGATATTCAATACTTGAGTCAAAAGTGAATTTTGAATGTTTTCTATAGTAAATGTGGTCATTAGTTGATAATATCCCTAATAATAATCATTAAAGAATTATCATTTTTATATATCATCTATATATTTAAATCTATCCATTATATATGTATATTAAAAATTAACTATGTTACAATTATAGAGAAGGTAGGTCATGCGTATAGATGAATTGAATTTTAATTTATCAATGATCATTAAGTATACGAGATCAGAATCATTTTATCTTTGAATAATTATTTTAATAGTATAAATATTATATAATTTCTATAAATATACTTATATATATAATTCATGTGATGTGGTGATGAAAAAATAATCACATCGCTTCATGGAGGTGATAATTCACACAAACACATGAACAACATTATCATTTTATGTGCCTGGAAAGATAAGAATATATATTATATATTACCTTGTAATAATTTTAAATATTTCAATAATATAATATATAAACTTTTAATTACATCATTATATCATGTCTTTAGAGATAGAGGTGGAAAAAAATTACATCTGTTTGCGAGGTGGTAGTCCGATGTACCAACAAATAATGAATTCTATTTTATGTTAATGGAATAGGAGATCGGTATGGATAATTACACAAACAAAATAAAATCTCAATATATTTAGTTTTTTTTATTTTTTATTGTTTTATCATAGAATAATTTAGAGGGATATGGAAGAATAAACAAAATAGAAATACATGATTAAAAATGATACACCTTTTTCAAAAAAAATATTCTTATCTTAATAATTTAAGAAAACTAAGGTTGAAGTTCTACATAAACTAGGGCCAATAGATTGTGAATAGGGATTCTTGTAAGGGATATTCAAATAGATAATCTTATAAAAATATTTTTTAAATTGTGAATAAAGATGATTAAGTGGTTCCCATTTATATGAGTTTATAGGAGAAATCTTGGAACTTCACAAAATAATAAATTAATATAAATTATTATTTTATTTCATATTGATAAGAAATTATTAATTTATAATATTATATTATATTGGGATGAAATAAACTCATCTAATAAAATTAATTATTTATTAATAAATTTATACTCTTATCATTTAGTTTTAACCTTTATTTAACGCCTAAAACTCTTACCGTGGAATCGTGGAATTTTATTCTTTAAGGGATACTATATTTTCTATAAATATAAAATTGACCAATATATGTATAATGGATTAAATGTTATACTTTCTCTAATAATTTTTTTGAATATAACATTTTTAGTAATTTTTTATCATTTCATAACATATTATTTATTTTAAAATGTAATTAATGTCATTTTAAACTATTTACTATAATGAATTTTACAAAATTTAATGCAACTGGATATATTAAAAACCCTATTAATACATCCATAATATGATTATTTCATCAATAAAGTTAATTTTTTACAATAATTAGCTCAAATAATATTTATTTTAATAGTTTTAATTTCATTTTTTTCATTTTTCTTTAATTTATTAATTGTTGCATCATTGTGCAAGCCTTTATAATAATTTTATCTTCCTCAAAATAATGAAAAATTACCATGATAAATTTAAAAATTTTATATTTTGAATTAATATTTATGGTCGAACCTATCCTATAGATGACCGTATATTAAAGATGTTGGACTTATTAAAAAAATTAGTGTGAAAAGTCTAACGTTTCTTGAAATAAAAAACTATAAGGGGGTTAATTTCATCAAATATTATATAAGTTGTCATATATTCAGACCAAGGATAAATTTTATTGGCAATTAATCATCAAAAAAATTATAGATTTTAGGGTAAATTTTCAATCCTCATCATAATTATTTTTTCCCTTAATTACCTGATTTATCCTTAACCCTGATAATAAAAATTACTCAGTTTTCTATTCATATTGTCCAAACATAAAAGGGAACTATTTATTAATTTTTTATCTTATGATTCAAAATATTGAATATGTTTTTTGAATATTGGAAACATAATAGTGGCTAAAACTAATTTAAAATTATTCTGGAAGACGGGGTGGGAAAAAGGGGTTTTAATGTGAAAACAATCAAAACCTTGAAATGTTTTTATATAAAATTTAAATATGAAAGAGATTAAAATTATTTTTATTGCATTAATATATATTATTTATATAAATTAACATTAAAACAAATTTAAATATTATTTATTATTATAAAATATTTAAATGAAAAGTCAGGTTTCAATTAAAATATAGTATTTTTCACTATTTTTCAAAAAAAAGAAATGTAACAGAATAATACTAAAAAGTATACCAAATTATATTTTTATAACCTAATTTAAATAACGATTTTTCTTTTTTACAAATAATATTTATAATAGTGTCAACATTTAGTTCCAAAATAGGAATCCCTATAAAAGATGGTAAATCTCTCTTTAAAAAATATATATATTTTTTCAAATGTAAAATTAGATTTACTTTTATATCATATCTAGAAAATAAATAGGATGGATTTTAAAAATTATATTGAATATACTATATTTATTAAATTAGTATAATCCTGGAATTTTATTTTGAATTTTTTATTTATATAATACACATTATTTAGCATTTAAACAGTTTTCAAGAAAAAAAAGATGTCAGTTTAATTTAAAAAGGGTATTATATTCAGATATAAATAATTTTAAACATTATATTCATTATATATTAATGTGTACAAATAGTTCAAAATTTGGTTAATCATTTTCATACCCTTGAATCTGACGGTGAGGTTATAATAATAACATTTAAATAATAATATTTCTTTGTTCGTTTATGATCATGTGGTGTATCATATCAGTTATTGAAAATAGTGTTTCCTTTGTAAAATATTAGTATGTAATATTATTTCCACATTTAATAAATTGTGTCCCATTATTTGAAATTGGGATCAAAACCAAGGGACTTGGCTTTTCAAATAGTTTTTTGTTGAAATTCCATATCAGAAAAAGGATTAATAAAACATCCACATGAAAACAATTAAAGGAGAGTACATAGGTCATCTAAGGTAACACAGAACTAGGTTTCCATATAATATAACATGGAAATCAAATATTAAACAAACTGTCTTGTTCTTATAGAGAGTAATAGTGAACATGGACATGAGAATGTTGGTCATCCCAAAATGGTTAATTGGTGATGGTTTGAGAGGCCATTGATTTCACGATAAGTAAACTAAATTTATAATGTTTTCATGTCAAGATTCCCTTTTCATATATATATATATATATAGAATTCAATTGACATATATTCCGGAAAATTAGGATTCATACTTAATTTAAATGTATAGTTTCATCCATTAATCAATTTCCACTAAAAACTCATATTTTTTCCTAAATAATGAGTGTGAATTTTTCATGCTTGAAGAACTAGATTCTACTTCTATATATCAGAAAATCACAAAAATGAAATATATATATTAATATTATCATTAGATATTAACTAAAATGGTTAGGCTGAGATTAGATAATTATCCATAAATATTAATCCTTTATATGATGAAAAACTACTTTGATCACCATAATTTAATAGTAACACCCAATGTTCAATATAGGCTATTCAAAAAATAACTATCCATAAAATACCCAAAACAAATTATACACTAATATTGAAACTAAAAAATCATAAGGATTTTATCACATAGTCTTCCAATATAAATTATAACATCTATCTCTAAATAACATCAATCATTACTAATTTCTCATACAAAAAATTTAATTTCTGAAATCACATAATTTCCATGATATGAAAACTATTTCAATAAATAATATGGATAATGATAATTCAACTATAAAGTCATAGATGCTTCTAAAATATAATTCAATCTATATTCCGAAAATAAAATCCCATATTATGTTTTTACCTTAATCACATTGAGCTCTCAAAAAAGAAAACCTATTTTGCTATAACATTAACAACTTAATCTCTAATTCGATTTTTAATAAAACCTATGATACGAAATTGAAACAATCCATGATTACCTCAAAATAAATTATCATATGAACATTTAAGGTTATCCACACCTTAAATAATATTTACTCAAAATAAATTAAAATTATTCCTGTACTAAACTTTCACATGATAAATATAAGGGTTACAAATAAAAAATCATTATAAAAGTATTCCAATTTACTCCCATAATCAAAATAGTATTAATAATTTTAATAGATTCATCATCCTTAAATCTACTATAAAACAAGAATCTTCATTATAATGGTATCTTAATCATTAATCATTCTTCATAACACATTGACCATGATTTTATATCTTATTACTTAATAATTATTTCATAAAAACAAAAAATGAATCATTTCATATGATTAAATAATGTCAATACATTATACAATATATAATTCATAACTTTAATATGACATTTAAATTTTCCTAATCTTCAATTGTAATGGAATTATATATTTCTATACATATATATGTATGGTCCTATTGATCACATTATTGATCCTTCTTCCTGGGACATTTATTTTCCCAATGACCAAAATGTACACATTTGTGACATTCAATTGCTAAATTTGGAATAAGTTCTTTCACTTTTTGGGATTAAACGAAATGATTCCTTTTTCCATCATATGTTATTTATTTTTGAGCTTCTTCATCACATTAAAAACATATTCCCATTTTTTTAAGTCATTTTAATATGATTTGTGTAAGAACCAGGATCTTCTTTTCAGATATGGATCTCGATTTCGGGTGTTTTTTAGAAAATGAGAGTTTTTAGAAAATAATGGAGTACATGTCATGTACTTGGTTGGTGCAGGTGGTCATGTACTGGCAGTCTAACGGCCGAGTACATGGCCGTGTAAGGTGACCAAGAGACCACCTAAATTGGGGGTTGGTTAATGCATGTACATGTCATGTACATTAAATGAACAAGTAGTGAACATTTTCTCTTTTTTTGTTAAATCAGACTGGAGTCATGTCTAATTTCAAAAAACACCTTCTTCTAGCCCCATCTAATCCTAGAGTAACAATAATCACCAAATCTTCTCTAAGCCTATGATTGGTTGTCCTTCCTCCGAATTAAACGTTGTCGATTTTGTTGGTGTCACCTTGGTGAGTTCTTCCTTCATCTAGATCATTTCCTCCTATTTTCTCTTCTTTTGTGAGATATTCTTGGCTGAACGTTTTGTATTTTTTTTAGATCTGTGAAATTCTAGACTGATTCAAAGGTTGTGGTTAAACTATATCAATTTTTTAATGTCGAGGTAGGTATTTTGGTCCTTTTTGTAGTCATTTCAGATATATATGTGAAAAAATTATTGAATACCCTAGTTTGGGGAATTGGGTGTTCTGGAAACATAACCCTATTGATGCCTGATATGAATTAGTCGATTGAGTAAGGGTTTTTATTTATGAATTATGGTTATTACCTTGCTATGGATGTTTTCCCCATGTTTGTTTGATTTTTTCCGTTTGGTCTAGAACTGCATATTAGGCTATTTTCCTTTCCATTCCTAGTGCTGTTAAGATGAAGTTGATATTATTTGGATTTCTTGTGATATTCATTTTAGATGTTTAACTAATTAGTATTTGATATTTACTTTGGCCACTAGATATCATTTGTGAAGGATTGTATTACACAGGGCTTTGAGAACCTATTGTATTTAGACCATAGGGGGAATTGACTTTGAGGGCATCCCCAAAGTGTATATTATACATTTCACATTGCTAGACTATATGGGGGATATATGGAGAATGCTCCCATAGAGTGTCTATAGTACATCATTATGAGACTATTGGGGGAATTGAAGTTTAGTGCTTCCTCAGAGAGTATGTAGTTATCGTTAAAAGACCACATGGGGAATTGATGGTGTGTGCTTCCTTAATGTGACTTTGTTTGTGTTGAACTTGAGAGGTTAGAATGTGAGAACATTCCCAGAGGTTTTCTTGTGAACGATTGGTTGAAAATTTAATAACTGTAAATGAATGTAGTTGAAACTGTAGGATTTTTTACTTTTGAGTAATTCATTGTTTATTACATCTTTTTTCATATTATCTACTATATATATTAACAGATAGTTAGACATAGATATTTTTATGGTATCCTACTAGGATTCATCTCACACCCTGTTTGGGTCCTGATTTTGGACCCACATAGATTATATTATTGCATTTATAAATAAGGGAAAGTGGCCTTTAACATCAGGTACATGATTGCTGTGGACCTGGAGAGCATGGGACCAAGATGAGGCTTGCGATGCTTCTATGGTTTATTTTTTTACTTGGATTTAGTACTATATTTCCAAAATTGTGACTTGTTTGGTTTCTTTACTAGACATATGTGACATGTATAATTTATATATGTGCTCCAATTATTTCTTTACATTCAGTCTTCCACTATTTACTTATTTTATGGTATTACATCTTCAGCTACTATTATCTGTTGTTTCAACTATGTTAATATACCAATTAGGGAATAGATTCCCCACTATCACAACAAATTCCCTCGCTGCTAGTCGGAAGCCTCTGGCATTCGAAAAAATGCACCTACGGCCATGTGACCATCTGGGTACGGGGAACCACAGGGCGGCACCTGGAACTTAGGCGTTACAATGCTGTATCAAATGAATTATTTTCTTCTTGAATTAATATTTATAGCCTATAGATATGGATATGAAGTTATGTGTAGTTGGTAATAAGCTATGCCTGGGAGTAGCTAACCCTTGTATAGGGAGAAGACAATATTCATCGATTATTTCAATTTTTTGGTATTGTAATTGTTACAGTTGATTTGATTTCATAGATGGGTGATTCACATGTTTTGTGCTACTATGGTTGATATTATTTAGGTTCTATTTATGTTGAAAAATAATTATATTATGGTATTCCATCTCATGCATCATATAGGCACTTTCTAGAAATCGCATAACATGCATTCTAGTCATGCCATTTAGGTTGCATTATCGATTTCAAGATGTTGTGATAGATGTTGTGCAAGATATACATGTTGTTGTGATAGATGCCTTAATAGAATACCTGATATTTGATAGGGTATTGGATTTTCTAAGGTTTTGTTTGAATGAATGCTAAAATTTGGTCCCTATGGCGTTATGGGTCCTCATGGATCATAATTTGGTGGATCATGAGTTGGATGGCACTATTATACCTTGTGATATACATGTATATGATTCCATGCTTTGATTTCTGGGGACTAGGGGCCCCCACAGATCGGAATTGGGAACATTAATGTTTGTTTCAATGTTTTTATGGGTTTTAGAGTAGTTTATGAGGCTTAATATCCATAAAAACCCAGAATACATGGTGTGTATTGATGAATGCATGCCATGTTTCCTTCTATTCAGGAGGGAAAAAATTTTCCTAAGTACACACCGTGTACTATATGTACAAGTCCTGTAGTCCTTAAACTGTGTGACTGACTTTGTGAGAAGTGACATGGGGTTGAGTTTTGTTTGGTGGAATAAGCCATGTACTTGGAGTACACACTATGTTGTAGAGACCATGTATCCAACCCTGTGATTAATGACATGGGTTGGTGAAATCCTTCTAGTACACGTCATGTCTGGCATAAACACATCGTGTTTTAGGGACTATGTATCCAATCATGTGACCAACGACATGGTTGGATGAAATGTAAGTAGAGCACATTGTGTGTATGGGAAAAACGTCGTGTAGTGTTACCCAGGAGAGAACCATGTGGTTTAGCCATGTAGAGGGACTCAGGTGGTGGGAAAGGATTCAATTACACATCGTGTCAATGTAGAACATGTGGTGTGTATGGATCTTTACATGACCTTGTTTGGAAAAAGGTATACACCATGTTAATAACCTAAAGGAACACACCATTTAGAGGGTATAAATGGCATTTATTTTGAAAAAAAATAATTTTTTCCTTCTCCTATTAATTTCCTGCACTTCTAAGTTTCATTCCTTGATAATATTGAACTAAGGAGTGTGCTTGACCTTGAAGATTCATGCCACTGAGACATCCTCCGGTTGTACGCTTGATACTAATAAACAATCAGACACCGGAGATGGTAGACCAGGGACAACTAGCATATTCTCCCATCATTCATGTCTTGGCACAATCCTTCATTCCAGATATGGGTTCTGATACACAGTTCTAAAAAGCATTCATGAGGTTTATGCTGACCTTCTAGGGAGCACCACATCCTGCCCTATCTATGGAAGAGTGGAAGTGGGTTTTTCTGCAGTATCATCCTCCCACTTTATTAAGGTACGGAGGACCTTAGGCTATAGGGTCATGGTTTAAAGCCATTATGTTTATCTTCAAGCATCTGGAGATGCCTCTAGAGAGGAGGACGAAGCTCGCTATGTACATGCTTTGAGATTCTGTTAAGAGATGGTAGGATGTGATATCAAAGCTGGGATTCTAGTAGATTATGTCTTTGGATGAGTTTCAGCATACCTTTTATGAATACATTCACCCGGAGACTTTGAAGGCCGACAGAGCCAAAGAGTTCATGAGTTTGGAGTAGGGTACACAATCAGTCATGGAGTATTCGTCTCATTTCACACAGCTGTAGTTCTTCGCACCCATTTTAGTGGGTGATGAGTTATTTCTTGTGAGAATGTTTGAGGATTTTCTGAGGCATGACATCCAATCTCAGGTGAACATATTTAGGTTGGATTTCATAACTTCTTATAGTCAACCAGTCTATGATCACAGAGTGAAACCTGAGGGATTCTGGAGATGTGGAATAGTGTGGTTCAGCATCCAGAGATGGTACCCTTCTGAATGATAGTAGGAAGCACTGTATGGAGTCTATGCATGGATACCAGAGTAAGATAGATACTCCTTAAGGTGGCCAAGAGGTATACAACCATTGTGGGAAGAGCTAAAATATGAGGACACATTTCCCAAGAGACCTAGTCACCGTCAGATCTTGTAGCATGATTGTTCATATTTAGAGTTTCTGTCACCTTTTCTCACTAGCAGCTAGTTATAGATGTTCTGCTTTGACAACTTGTTCAAGAGAAAGAAAAAATGTTTCTCCTCAGTCAAAAAACTGGAGTTTGTAAGGCCAATCTGGCCAAGGAGGTAGTAGTGCCTGTGGGAATCAAGCTACAAGATTCCAACAACAGCCACATGGTGGATAGGTCTGGGATCTCAGATAGCTTCACATGGTTATGGCATAGGTCAGGCCTTTATGAAAGAGAATACCAAGTAGGTGTAGGATTCTGGACCCTATACAGTTAGAGGTACAATTCTAGTTGCCTCAGTTTTAGCTTTTTCACTTTTTGATACAATGGATTACCATAGTTTCATATCTATTGTTGTTATAGAGAACCTTGGGCTCTATATCATTACCTCTGAGGATGTTTTGATGCTAGAAACTCTTTTGGGCACTATAATGACTAGTTTGCATCTGTGAAATTAGTTCCCTATTGAGGTTGGAGTATGTCACTTCTTATGGGACCTTTATTTCATATATATGACAGGCTATGACATCATTCTCAGAATGGACTGGTTAGTTCCCTTCCTGTTCATTATGAATTTCCATCATTGTAGGGTGAGTTTTACGTCACTAGTGGGTGGTTTGTTTCTATATAAGGGTGAATTGTATTTCCAAGAAAGAATATCTGGACCCGAGCATCACAGTTTGAGAGGTGTTACAGCCCAGATAGCAAGTTTTTATATGGATGAACATGGGACTTCACAGATCGACTTTTCTCCAGTGGTGGATTGTTTCAATTATGTCTTTCTAGAGGACCTTTTAGGCTACCTCCTAAAAGAGAGGTATATTTCACTATTGATCTTGTGCTAGGTGCAACACCAGTGTCCATTCCTCCTAATAGGATGGCTACACCAATGTTATAATATCTCATGAGGTGGTTGGAGGAGTTGTAGGAAAAAGGCTTAATCGGACCGAGTACTTCTCCTTGGAGTTTGCTTGTCCTGTTTGCAAAGAAGGAAGACAGTACCCTCATAATTTTTGTGGATTATCAGAATATGGATCAATTGACACTCAAGAACTGATATCCCTTGTCGAGGATTGATGATCTCTTTAAACAACTTCAAGGAACCTGGCTGTTTTTGAAGATTTACTTACGATCTAATTATCATCAGTTGCACATTATACCATCAAATATACCTCTTACATCATTTCAGAGAAGGTATGGTCTATACGAGTATGTGGTTATTTCATTTGATCTCACGAATGCACCAACATTTTTTATGGAACTGATGAACCGACTATTCAATCCATACTTGGACTCCGTTGTGGTGGTTTTCATGGATGATATCTTGGTGTATACTCACACTCAACATGAAAAATGCTACCCAAATTGATATCATTTTGATTACACTGAGAGAGCATCAGGTATATGCTAATCTATCAAAATGACACTTTTTGATGGACCAGATTCACGTCATGGGTCATGTTATCTCAAAGACAATAGTATTAATAGACCAAGATAATGTGAGAGAAGTAGTTTCTTAGGTGCAGCCGAAGAGCATCATTAAGGTATATAGTTTTATGGGGATGGATGGTTACTAAAAACATTTAATAAAATACTTTTCATTCTTAGCAGAGCCACTGACAGGCCTGACTAAGATGTGTGTGAAGTACCTGTTGATAGATTCATGTGATTCATCCTTTTAGAAGATGAAAGAGAGATTGAATTAAGCTCCAATACTAGTTTTTCTAGATTTGGGATAGAGTTATACTATTTACTTTAATGCATCATGTGTCATGCTAGGAGTAGTTCATATATAGGGGGAAGGTGTCGTTGCGTACGGGTCACAGTAGTTGAAGCCATATGAGAAGAATTACCTAATGCATGATCTGGAGTTGGCTACAGTTGTTCATGATTTATGTTTTTTGAGACATTATCTTGTTGGAGATAATTTTTTGGTTTTTACCGACCACAAAAGTATCAAGTATATCTTCACTCGGCGTGATCTAATTCTGAGACAATGATGGCGGGTTGAGTAACTTCAGTCCTTTGACATTGATCTTTCCTAAACTCATGGGAAAGGCAATGCATTAAATGATGCGTCAAGTAGGAGGACTCAGATACAGGGAGTTTAGGAGGCCAGCAGTGAGTGGAAGCCTAAGGCTCTATTCTCTAAGATGCATTTGGAGGTACATAGCAGAATGGGGTATAAGTTTATTTCTTCTATATCTGTTACCTCTACTCAACTTGATCGGGTGAAAATGAGGCAAAAATAAAATTCTGAAGGACTAGTTCTACGGGAGAGTGTATCAGGAGAGGAACCTATTATTTTATGGACTATAGGGGAGGATGAGATCTTTCACATTCACAGATGTGTATGGGTTTCAGCAGTCATATGTGAGGAGATGATAAGGGATTTTTTCCTTATTTTGGTCATTTCATCTTCAAGTCACCAAAATTTATCGAGATATGCACTGTCAATATTGGTGGCCTAGTATTAAGAGAGTTGTTGCTGGTTTTGTGATGAGGTGTTCCACCTATCAATAGTTGCATGCAGAGCATCAGGGACCAGAAGATCTTTTATTGATGTTACCCATTCTCGAGTGGAAGTGGAATGATTTCATGATGGACTTAATGATAAGTTTACCAAGGTCTCGTCGAGGGAATGATGTAGTTTCGGATGTCATTGATAGACTCACAATGGTTCCTCACTTCTTACTGATCAAGGAGACCTTCATTGTTAATGGTCATGGAAGTTTGTACATCCAAGAGATTGTATATTTACATGGGGTTCTACACTCCGTCATTTCAGAAAGGGACACTTGCATTACCTCTTGGTTCTAGAAGGGATTACTGAGGGATTTGGGTACATAGGAACTTCTGAGTATAGCTTACCATCCCTAGACAGATGGAAAGTCCGAGCGTACGATTTAGGTGTTGGAGGACATGCATCGAGCATGCGTCCTAGATTTTGAAGTTTTTTGGGAGAAGCACATACCTCTGGTGGTGTTTTCCATAAATAATAGTTTTCAGGCGACTGTTGAGATGGAACCTTATGAGGCATTGTATGGTAGGACATGCCGATCACCCCCATGTTGGCTTGAATCAAGAGAGGCTGTTATGCGGGGACCTCATCTTGTTCAGGAGACCACTGAGTAAGTTGAGTTGATTCAGAAGAGGATGGACACTGCACAGTCATGGCATAATTCTTAGACTTATATATGGAGACGACCTTTACAGTTCAAGGTTAGAGATTAGGTTTTCCTACTTGTCACACTGAGGTTGGGACACAAGAGGATTAGGATACAAGGAAAGATTTCACTGATATACATTGCGACGCTTGAGGATTTGGAGAGAGTCAGGTTGGTTTTCTATCGATTGCAGTTACCTCAGGGGTACTGGCCTATGCACAACATCTTCCGTGTTTCTCAACTACAACTTTACTTCTTAGAACAGTTTCATGTTTTTCAACCCAAGGAGGTTGAGTTGGAGGTGGACACATCATTAAAGGAGCATGATATCTAGATTTTTGATCACAACGTGAAGGTTTCCTTTGGATGGTTTGTTCCTATGGTACGGGTGTTGTGTCAGCATGAGCGAGTACAGGGCATGACTTTGGAGAGGGAGACTGATGTGTGAGCACAGTGGCCATAGCTGTTCTAGGATTCATCTTTTGTGCCTCCATCTTAGGTAAATTCAATGAATAATTTCTTTAGGGGGAGTTTTTAAGAACCATAATCTTCTTTTCAGGTATGGATCATTATTTTTGGTGTTCTTAAGAAAAAGAATGTTTTTGGAAAATTAAAGAGTTCACAACATGTACTTAGGAGTACATGACGTGTACTCGGTTGTCGCTGGTAGCTATGTACTATCTGAGTAATGACAAAGTACATGGCCGCATGAGGTGGCCTAGAGACCGTATAAAGGGGGTCTATTTAAGGGCTATACATGACATGTACTTTAATGAAAAGGTTGTATACTTTTTCATTTTTTTGATAAACCAGGCCGGGGTTGTGTCTAATTCCAAAAAACACCTTATTCTTGCACCATCTCGTATAGAAGCAACTAGAATAGTCGAATCATCTCTGAGCACCCGATGGTCCATCTTTCCTCCTAAGCAAACACCATCTATTGTGTTGGAGTCACCTTGATGAGTTCTTCCTTCTCCTAGAGCCTCCCCTCCTGTTTTCTCTTCTTTTGGGTGATATTCGAGGTTGATCATTTTGGAAAGTTTTATAGATCTACAACATTCTAGGTGGATTCAAAGGATGTGGTTCAACTATATCAATCGTGGAACATCAAGGTAGGTGGTTTTTTACTTTTCTGAAGTTTCTTTTGAGATATATTTGCAAAAGGTTTTGAATACCTTAGTTCAGGGTATTGCGTGTCTTAGAAACTTAAGCTTGTTGATGCTAGATATGCCTTGTTTTCTTGAGTATGGGATTTTGTTTATGAATTAGCGTTATTAAATTGTTATGTATGTGTTCTCCCATGTTTGATTGATTTTTGCCATTGGGTCTAGAACAGCCTGTTAGGCTGTTTTTCTTTCCATGCCTAGTGTTTTTTAGGATGGAGTTGATATTTTATGGCATGCTTGTGATATGCATTGTAGTTGTTTAGAAAAGTAGTGTTTGAGATTTACTTTGGTTTCAAGATATCTTTTGTGCAACATTATGTTAAAGAGGGCTGTGAAAACCTTTTTTAGTTATACCACAAGTGGAATTGACATTGAGGGCCTCCCCAAAGTGTCAATTATACTTTTCATGTTACGAGACCATTGGGGGGAGGGACGGTGAGCTCTCCCTCAAAGTTTCTATTGTATACCATTATGATACCACATGGGGAATGGATGTTGAGTGCTTCCATAGAGATTATGTAGTTATAATTAAAAGAACAAGGGGGGAATTGAATGTGAATGCTTCCTCAAAGAGTATTTTTCTACGTTGAACCAGAGGGGTTGGATAGTGAGAAAATTCCCAGAGAGTTTCTTATGAATGATAAGTTTAACATTTAATAAATGTAAATGAATTTAATTGAAACTATATGATTGTTAAATTTTGAGTACTTCCTTGTATATTACATTATTTTTAATATTATCTGCTATATATATTCACTGACAATTAGGCACAAATATTTTGGTGGTTTCCTATTGGGATTCATCTCATATTCTATTTGGTTCATTCTTTTGGGTCCAAACTGATTATATTGTTGTAGATATAGATAAGGGAAACTACCCTTCAACTTTAGGTACTTGATGGCTATGGATTTGGAGATCATGGGACCAATTTGAGACTTGCAATGATGCTGGAGTTTATTTTTTTCTTTTTTACTTGGGTATAGTACTATATTTCCAACATTGTGACTTGGTTGGCTTCTTTCCTAAACATATGTGACATTTATCATTTATATATGTGCTCTAGTTGTTTCTTTACTTTCATTCCTCCATTGTTTTATTATTGTATGGTATTACTTCTTTCGTTATTGTTGTCTATTTTTTCCACTATGTTTCTCTTCCAATGAGGTCATAGTTTCCGGACTATCACACCCAAGGCCCTTTCTGCTGGTCAACAGCATCTGGCATTCTGGGAAATGTGCTCGAGTCCATGTGACCAACCAATTATGGGGCACTTTGGGCAGCACTCAGAACATGGACGTTACATGTTAATTTCACAATTTTTGATAAAAATGTCATTGAATATATTTAACTTGTTTATAATTGTAACATAAACTTATAAATGGGTTAATTTCACTCATATAATGTGGATTAGAATACTCTCCATAGTTTAAGTGGATAATCATTACTCCTAATGGTTTGTTTCAAAACCACAAAAGTTCTTATTGTATCTCTCGTTTCAATTTGATTATTTTTCAGGAAACCACCACATTCTCTTTAAAAACCATTGTTACATTGGTTTCTTGTAGATATATCCATTTACTAAAAAAAGGTTAGTGTGATTATATCAATAAAATCCTCATATACCACATTATAAGTATGGTAATCAAAAAGATAACTTTACTTATATTATCATAAAATAAATAATGATACACAAAATAACTATGAATCTCCCTAACATGAAAACAATTGTGTTTACATATGACTTTTATCATATTCTTAAATAAAATCAAAACTTCTTGAGTTATCTAAGACAGCCTTTTATAAAAATAGTAAATACTAGTACTTAGACACTCTATATTCTTGTGATTTCAAACAAGAATTCACATTTAATTATCTTGTTAGTTTATAGTTTTAGAGAACAAGGAAAACACATAGAATGAAAACCCATACATAAGAAGTGTATAGTTATACTCAGTATCTATTATTTTTATTAAACAATATTTTTAAATAAAACATATTATATCTTCATAGAATATCTTCAAAATTTTCATCATTTCCTAATCCTCATAAATACTCAACCTTATTATGATAAAATCATTTAAAACACGATATGAGAAAAAACAAATAATGGATGAAAATGAAAGTAAACAATTAATATAATGAAAATACTAAGAAAACATTTTATAAAAAATATACCTTTCTACCCGGAAAAAAGAAAAAACCTTTTCTAAAATATCATTTTCTTAACTTTTGAAAAATAAATTATTTTCTATAAAATACTCGTTTAAAAGAATAGAAAATTAATTTATTTTCCTTGGGATATAAATTTCAGATAAAACATACAAGACACTTTTAATAACACTAAAAAATTTAATTAACCATACGTCTGACAACCAATATAATTCTCAGAAGAACAAAATCATTACTAAATGCAGTGTAGCGCTATATGGATGCACCATAAGCTTTAAAAACCTAACCCCTGAGTTTTAATGTTTATAAACCATTATTAAATAATTTACAAGTATCATATAATCAATAATAACCCTTTAAAACTCTATTGAAATCTTGTGTAAAAAATGGATAAAAAATACCTTTTCCAAGTGAAAATAACTTTTAAATTATAAAAATTGGGCACATTAAAATGATACCATTTTCTTTGGAAAGAAATGAAAAAAATTATAAAGGAAAAATAAAGCACTAGATTATTATAAAATTAAGAAAATAAATTCATGTAATATAAGTTAAAAAATTTCCTTCAATCTTTTGTAAAAAAAATATTTGAAAAAGTAACATTAAAATAAGGTTTTTTTAAATGTCCCTCACATTGAGTCGGACTCATCATGTAAATTTTTATATTATTGAATAAAAAACATTGATTAATTATTAACTTTATTTAGAACCTTAAAATTTTTAATCATTTATTTTATCATATATATTACCATGTTCTAACAAATACTTAATTACTTAAGTTCATTTCAGTTTTTTTGATGATACTAGGTAATTGAGTCCAAAATGAATTTGGTGTGTTGTTCATAGACAAATAGGACATTATTCGGTCATCCCAATAATAATAATAATTAAATAATTATCATTTTTATAGATAAATTATAATTGTATGTCAATCTATTATAAAAGGATATGAAAATATAAGTATGTTACAATCAATGAGACGGTAGGTCGTACGCACGCATGAGTCCAATTTAGTTTTTCTATGATCATTATGGAAAGAAGGTATGCTTAATTATATTATTCTATTATAACCATAATATAAAAAATATAATATAAAATATCTAAATATAGTATTATATTTCAATCATGTGATGTTTTGATGAAAAAATGATCATATCGCTTCTTGGAGTTGATAATACATAGGTACACTTGAACGACAACATCATTTTTAGGTGTATGGGATAATAATAATGTAATGTTTATATTATCTAAAATTAAACTTTAATATTTAATTAATATAATATATAATCTTTTGGTTCCATAATTATAACCATTCTTGAGTGATGTTGATGGGAATGAAATTACATCAGTTCACGAGTTGGAAGTCTGCCGTACCAACAGACATCGAGTTAATTTCCAATTTAAGGGAATCAGAGATGGATATAGATCACAATACTAACATTAGAACACATATATTTATATTTAGGATACATAATTTATTATTTTATCCTGGTTGATAATTCTTTAAGGATGTAGAATTATAAAAAAATAGCAATGCTTGATTAAAAATTATACATCTTTTCGGATAATCTCTTTTTCTTAACACATTAAGACCAATGCAGTTGATGTTATGTCTACAATAATGAATCCATAATGTGAGGATGGATTCAAATAAGTTATTTGGGTAGGTAATATTTGAACAAAATTGGTTTTAATTTATAATGAAATGGTAATAATATGTTCTCTTTTATAAGAGAGGAGAGGGGCACTATAGGGAATTCTCAAATAAACAAATATTATAAATTAATCTTCAACTCCAAATAGATCAAAAAATATTAATTTATCATATAAGATGATTTTTTTCTAAATAACCACACAAAATATTTTTTAGATATGTGTTGACTAATTTTCTTCCCTTATCATTGGTTTTAACACTTATTTAACTCTTCAAACTCTTATAGTGTTATCTTGGATTTTTACTCATTAATTATTAATATAGTGACTATAAAATGAAAAAAGACACATAAATGGATCATCGATAAAATTTAAAAACTTATAATAATAATTTATATTCTTATATTATTCTTATAAATTTTATATCATTAAATAAAATATTATTTATTTTAAAATATCAAAAATTTCCACTGTGAAAATATTTAATACTTTGACTTTTAAGAAGGTAGGAAAAAGTTATATTTAACCCAAATATTTATATAAATACATAAAATTTCAAGGTTATCAAAAAAAATATGTTTATGATATTAATTATTTAAAATTATATTCTTTTTAATAGTTTTCATATTATTTATTTCATTTTTTATTAATTTTATAATTTATGCATCATCATTGTTCATGACTTTAAAGAAAACATTTATTCTCAAATAATTAAAAAAAATTAACATGATGAAGATAAATATTTTATATTCATTAATAATATTCATTTTCTAACATATCCTGTGTATGATAATATATTTAACCTGTTATAATTATTATAAAAATTAGTGTGATAGTTCTGACTTTTCATAAAATAAAATACTATAAGGGGAATAATTTCATCCAAGTGGCTCCAAGAGGTCATAAATTCACCCAAGTGGATTAAATATGAAAATGATTCCAATGAATATTATAATATTTTTACATCTATTATTGATTAGATTTTAATTTATGACCAAATTAAAATATAATTTATCATTATAATATATTTTGATGAAAAGTCAATTTTTTAATTAAAAATCTATATTTTTCTTTATTCATCAAAAAATAAAATATTAAAATAAATAAAAAAACCAAAAAAATTGAAATTATTATTTAAATAATGATATTTATTTTGATAAAAAAAATTATAACATTTGAAAATTATAGTGTTAAAAAAAGTGAACTGTCAAAAGGAGGAAACCTGCATTTAGAAAACGCCACATTTTTATACATAAAATTTGATTTATTCCTATATAATGTTTATAAAATAGATAGGATTACTATTCAAAATTAAACAAAACATATTATATATATATATATATCATTAATATAATCCAACAACTGTTGCTTGTTTATTTTATTATTATTAAACACCTTGTGCACATTTAAATAGAAATTCAGAAAAATATTTCATTTTATATTAAAAGGGTTAAATTTTTATTTAAAATTAATTTTCCACCAAATAAATCATTTAATATAAAATATTAAACCATATTATTAAAATTTGGTTATTCATATTCATACCTTCTATTCTAATGGCTATATTTTAATGGTAACATTTAAATAGTAATATTTATTTCTTTCATTTATGCTCGATGTAGCATATCATATATGATTTCACATATAGTGTTTATTAATTAAAATCATGGGATGTTACAAATAAATTCATCAAAATATTTATAAAAAAAGTAAAAAATCATAGCTATTTTAACCAACTAAAAAATGTTATAAAGGAAGATTCCAAGTATTATAAGTCATAAAATAACTGTGGAAATAACATAAATTTTTGAAGGAAATGAACATTACCAAATTACACACTTTTAGTTTATATAACCCTTATTCAATGACCTCTGATTTTTATTGCTATACTAAATCTATTTTGGAATTATGAGTTGAACCATATTAATATGACCCTTATAGGAAAAACAAATACAATAAATGACTAATAAATGATATCAATTGTTCAAAAACTAATAATAATATTATTTAAATAGATATGAAACATTTTATTATTTAACAAAATAATTACTAAATATTTTTCTTACAGTTTTTATAGAACATAAGAAATGATTTGGGACTTGAGGTAAATGATATTTCCTTAAAAAGTTAATTAGTTTCAATATTTTTTCTTATACTTCCTATATTAAAATAGATAAATCATATAAAATTGTCTTGGATAAACACCTTATTGTTTTATAATAATTTTTTATTCCTTTATTCTCTCCTTTCACCCCATACCAATTTATAGTTCAAAACATGAATACTTTATAAAGTACCCTCTTCCCAATATTCTTCCCTTTTGTTTACAATCTCCATAACTCTCTAAATCAGTTTCATCTAATTTTGATCATTCATTTTTGGTTTATTTATTTTCATTATGATCGATATTTTTTATTATATATTAATTTCATTGTGGTTCTATATCTATTACACCTTTAACTTATACCTTAAGTAATTTATAATGGTAAATTTTTCATTTTCTATATATCTCTAATTTTTCCCTAAAATAAATATATTTAATATAATGGTTCCTCTATTGAAATAGTTTATTATTAAAATAATGGTTTAAATAATTTTTTCACATTTAAAAATTTATTTTTGAAATTGAATTATTATTTTGTTTTCATAGAAATGATAATAATATTTTGGAAAAAATTTGATGATTTATCTTCAATTTTAATTTATATTCACAATAATATTACTTTTTTATGAGATTATTTATATTATGTATCTTATTAATTACTCATTACTCATGACTAATATATATGTTCATGAAAAATACTAACTTTATTTCCTTCATAAAAACAATATTTCCTCTATTTCATTCAATGTTTCCTAAAAATGAACTGATTTATTATTTGTTTTATTTATTAACAACCTCTGAAGTAATTTTTATCTTTGAAAAATAGTCATTTAGGTTCCACCATCACACCTTGTATTATAATGTGATTTTTATAATGGTATATTTTCATTAAAAAAATTTATATCAAAATAAAAATTTCATTTATTATCAATGATAAAATATATTTTTTTCTACTAGAGATGAAATATATATGAGAGAAATGATTTATCACCACATTTGTCTTACATTATCGACAATCATATATATATATATATATATGCTTTATTAATATAGCATTCCTTCATTATAAAATATAAATTCATTTCTTATTGAATTTTGATCACCTAAAATGCCTTAACATTCAAATTATTAGGGAATCAATTTCCATTTAAATATAATATTTTATTATCTTTTATGAAAATACCCAATATTTCATTATTCTATTTTACGTGTATATTATTAATTGATAGGCACATTTATTCTTTGTGTGATTTTATTATTTCCATGTGTTATTTATTATTTTTTGTGGATTTATGTGTTTTTTATTATCAATATGGTATACATATTAATGGATATATAAATTTTTATGATGGGTGGGATAGAGTTATATAACCCATTAATTCATTGGGGGATATTTATATGTCAATAAATTTTATGATATTATACATCGTAGTTTATCCTACCATCTATGTTTTTATATATTAGAGTTCATCCTTTTCCACAATAAAATGTGATATGAGAGGTCATCCATTTACATTATATTATGGGTCATGTAAAGCAATCCACACCCACTATTCTATAGGTCATGGATGATTATCCCAATAAATAATTATATAAATAATTAGTTTTTAGAATAATCCAATATGATATAAATTTCATGGTGTTGAACATTTATAAATTCATATAATTATTTTTTATGTATGTTCTATATTATTATATCATACTATAGTTCAACATCATGACATATTCATATGTCAGAAAAAAATTCCTATGTTGGGACACATTCCTATCTCATTCCTCATCCATTCTCAATATTCCCATGGATCATGTATATTATACAATTATTTAAAATCTTTTCACTATTGTTAATTTTATGATATAGAATAATTTTTCAGGATTTTATCTGTTATATATGGTAATTATCTCATGATTCATGATCACTTATATGGATTTAATAATTTTACTCTATTAATAATGTCATTTATCTAATCGTCATGTCTTTCAATATTTGCTAAATTAATTTAAAATATTCTATGTTGAAATTATAATGTATTCCCCCTTAATGATTTTTTAATATCACTCCTATAATTTGTTTCCACATTTTCCTTTGTTATTTTTCTACATTTACCTTAGTTATCATAATAGTTAATTAGTTTTTTATCAGTTGATAAATTATCTTTAAGGTATTATTTTATTATAAAAAATATAATATTTACAAGTAGATTATGAGTTGTGTATATAGTCCCCTAATACAAAAAACATTTTTTTCTAGGACATAGCTTCAATTTCATGTTATTATTAATTGTTTGTATGTTTAGAACATGATCTATATGTATTTTTCTAGGGAAGAGCTTTTATTTGGAAAAGTATTTTGGTTATTTTTACAAATTAGGATTGATGGAAATTTTGGTATAAATTATTTCATAAATAAATATTACATCTTGAGTACAAGGATAATTATAAATAGTATTATCACATAGAAATTACATTCCCAGAGAATTTATACAAAGCTATATTATGACCTTACCATAGAAAATGAAAAATATAACAGTACAATTTAGTAATATTGTTTATGAAACTTGGAGAATATATTGATAAGAATCTATCAATGAGTAAAATTGAATGGAAAAGATTTATTTAAGGGGGTAGAATGAAACTCACAAACATTTTAGTGAATAAAAATAAAAAATTATTCCATTAAATTATAGCAAAGAATGCATTTATTTTCATTTTTTAAGGATATGAACCTAGAATTTATATACATAATTATTAAACATGTTATACTAATGAAAATTTATGAAAAAAATTATTAATATATATTTTTGAAATCATGATGATGTAAATTATTTCTCCAATTTATATATTCCTTTAATAAATTTAATAATGTATCCATATATTTTGTTTGTTAGTATTGTTATAATAAACAGTAGACTAGTATTCATATTACTTGTATAATAATGGAATTTTATTTATGATAGTAATTTATTAATTATTTTAAAGAAACTATTTTAAGTGATTAATTATCCTTATTACATATATAACTTTTTTTTCTAAATTATTCAAATTTACGTTTATATGTGTACATTTTAATAATTCAGAATCCTGTGGAACTAAATTGTAAATACTAAATTACCCAGGATTTTTCAATAATATAATGGTAACGTATAACATTCAAAATTAATTTAATAATATCATATGAAAATTTATGTTCATTATATGATAAATTTAATAATTAATTTATATTTTCCATTATATAATATAATTTATTATTATTTTTTAATTTATATAATAATCCATATAGTGTTGAAATTTTTTATCAAATTTATGTTCATATAGTAAAAAACTAATTTTTGAACTATATATAATTGGATTTAAACTATAATAATTCTTTTAAATTTTTCCTAACCCACCCTACTAGTATCCATCTATGGTTAATAATGAATAGAGAGATGATATCCCTCAAAGAATGCCTCTAATGGTCCAAATTTTAGTGACTATCATTAAGGTCATATAATCCTAATTGGGAGGAATTAAGAACATTAAATAAATTTAATGAATACTATATTATATGAGATACCACAATAAAAACTACATGACATAAAAAACAAATTAAATATCTGTAATGGAATATATAAGTTGAGATAACTAAAATGTATCAAATTAAAATACTAGGAAATGTCCTGAAACATTATCAAAAACCAACAAATCTAAAATATAGTAATACAAAATTGAATCAACAACTAGCTATTGTGGACCAGATATGTAGTTTTAAAATTTATTTTCTGATCATAACATGTATACTTGGTTGGATCCTTCCCATAACCTTCCCTGAAGAAATAGAACAAATCATATTAAAACACAATGAATATGTAATGAAAAAAACTCATATAGAAAGAATGTAAAATATCACTCAATTATCATCACAGATCACTTATCATATAAGATTTTAAAGTAAGTAAATAAATTATAAATCATATATATATATATGAACAGTACCCCACTTCCATTTATTCAATGATGTGTCACACCCATGACATAATAACACTTGTCTTGTGGTCCTTCCCCATATATGTCATGATGCCTAAACCCTCGAATACATATCATATATATATTTCTTACCATTCATTTATTCATAAACATATCATTATCTCATCCATAATAAATTATAAATTTGGAATCCACTACAAACTATTTGACATGCATTATTCCACAATACACTACATTCCATGAAAATATCTTTCCTTAAATATTAAATAGTATGTTGTCGTTGAACTATAAATCACATTATTGCAATAAAACGTATATTTTTGGATTAGAGGGTGTGATAATTTGTTCATAAATCATAAATAACCACTAAAATAATATAATAGTCAAAAATTCTATTCAATACCCATTCTTAATAATATAAAATCATTTAAAAAACATGTTTAATTTATATTATAAATCGTCACAATTTTCCACTTGACCATATTCTTGATCCTACTATAACTTAATCCCTTTTTTTCAATAAGATTCTCAATAAATGATCGGTATGTGACATAGAAGAAATAAAACTATAAGTCCAGTTTAATCCTAAAAAATAATTTTTTTTAAAACATTTCTTTTTACCCCAAAACATGAATTATCTTTTCAAATTGATCATTATCGTACCAATTGATAATAAAATTATTTCCATGAAAACTCATTATAAATAACATAAAAGGTAAGTTGGTAACTTCATACATCATTATTAATATATCTATAACAAATTGAGTAACCAATATGGTCAACCTCTAACTCTAGAGTAACCAATGCGTTGGAGTTTATAATATATCCACCAGTCCTTGGTTTATCACAGAACCACCCGTCATTAGTTAATAATGTAACCATACATCCTTGGTTTATCATGGAACCTCTGATTTGTCGTCTATAATAGAACCACCCATCAACATAATTGGTGTGAAATAACCATATGATAATCATAAAATAAGGAAAATTGCATCATAAAAACATTTTTAACCTTAATATCCTTTATCATTTTGAAATAACTTATTATTAAAATTTATAAATACTTACAGATGAAAAAATATCCATTAAACTTTAACTTTATAAATGTGTAAAGGAAACTTCAAGTCATTATGGTATGATAATGGATGAAAATTATTCATATCTTGTATAATTTTAAAAAAAAATTCCATTTAAATTTTGTAAAATGATTTGAAAGAGGAATTTTATTAAAAAATTAAAAGAAAATCCTTTTCCTTGAGCCCATCATATCATATAGTTTATTTATCATCATAAATAATAAAAATGGAATAATTTTTTACTAATATTATAATATTTTTAATGTTTATTATTCCATACATTTCACTTGTTACCATGTTATAAATATTACTTAATTATTTTAGTTCGTGTTGAATGTTTAGATGATATTCAGTTGATAAGTCCAAAATGACATAGGCATATTGAGTATGGCCAATGTCATAATTACAGCTCCATGTAAATAATAATATTAATTACATAAATATGATATTTATTAATAAATTATAATTCTAAAACCAATAGTGTAATATGGTTATGTGCTAAACTCATGGAATTAGTTTGTCGTACGTATGCATGATTAACATTTTTAGTTTTTTCAAATATGATTATGAAAATAATATTTATTATTCCATATTTAATGATATAAAAAATATATTATTTTTATTTAAATGTTATTACATATGTAATCTATTTTATATGGTGGTTTAAAATGAATCATATCACATTTTGGAGGTGATAGTTCACTCATACTAACAAACAAGATTATCATTTTTCTGTACATGAGATGGAAGAAATAAAATTATATATTTTATTTTTTAATGATGAATATTTCATTGATATCATAAAAATTTACCATATATCAAATATATTTATAAATATTACCTTTATTACCTTATATATTAATCATTATTAGAAATGAATCATATCGTTTCACGGGGCGGTTGTCTGTCATGCAAACTAGCGACATTATCATATCCCTCAAAGAATGGAAAGTAATAAGGTATATATGATATCATAACTCCCTAATAATATATATTTGAAAAATATTATATATATACTTTAAATACATTATTTATCAAGATATGTGAGTGGATAATGGAAATCCAATGGCATCAGTATATGAGGGGGTTGTCTGTCATATGCACGAATAATGATTTTGAATCCCATTTGATGGAAGAGGAGATAGATATGGTTAATTAAAAAAATATAGTAGTATATTTAAATTATTTTATTTGTTAATTAATCATGTTTATAGAATATTTAATGGTTTCTATGGAATAAATAAAATATAAATAGTTGGATGAAACATTACCACTTCTTTATAGAACCTTCTTTGCTCTACACATGAAGACCAATATGGTTAGTGTTATACCAAAAATAAGGCCTCTAGAATGAGCGTAGGGTTTCTAAGAAGAAATTTATTTTAGTTAATGGGTTAAAAAATAGTATTCAAGTGCGTAGGATTTAGCAGAAGAGGTAACATCTTATAAGATACAGGTGGGGAAGTCTTGGAATTTCAAAAATAATAAAATATAATATTTCTATTTTAGTGCCAATAAAATAAAATATCCTATATATTCTAATGTGAAGAACTTTTATAACACATATTATACCCAATTTTCTTATTTAATATTAATATGATTTTTTAAATAATTTAAAAATATAATAATTACATAAAATATAAATATTGTCATATTTTATACCATTAATTATATTGAATTTAACAACATCCAGAAAACATGTAAAATTAAAAAAAAACTATTTTATTATAACTAAAAAATTTCTTACCCATCTATAAAATTATTTGATAACATTAATTCTGTCACATTATATTTTTTTAATATTTTTTATATATTTTATTTGATTTTACAATTAGCAGAATAATTATTGTATCATCATTATCTAATAATTTAATCTAATTATTTCTTCTGAAAAATTAAAAATAAATTAATATTTTGTATTTATGTATTTTTTATTTAGAATTAAAATTCATAGTTGAACATTGACTATATATTATTTCATACTAAAAATATTACACTGATTAAAAATAAGAGTGTGACATGTTTTATATTTCGTTAAATAAATTGTTTTAAAGGTCATAATATCATACAATTACCCAATAATATAAAACAATTAGACTCATCTTTTATTATGGTTGATATATAATCATGAAATATGATTTATTATAGTCTCTCTTCCAATTAATTATTTTCATCATTTTAATTGAAATCATTTTATTTACTTTTATCCGTCTTTCACAAGCATTGCGTCATTGTAGAAAAATAATTCAAGGTAATTATTAGATATTTAGAAATATAAAATTAAATTTATATCATAAAAATAAATAAATTAGTCTCTGTATATTCTTTTATATTCATTAATTTTGAATATTTACTCATATCCATGTCAAGAAAACCAATTTAATTTGTTAATTTAGCTTTTATTTCCTTGCAATTTCATTCCACAATCATTTGGATAAGATTCAAGTTATATAACTCAAAAATTTGAGACTATAGGTATTAATAAAAATTTATCAATTATATTTATTAAAACGATCATGAAATGACTTTTTAATTCAAAATTATTATCTATTTTTCAATAAATTATACTTTTATGGTAACGTGAAAGCCTTGTGACAACACTGAAGATGATTTTCATATTTATCATGAAATTAATTATAACTTACATGTTTTGAATTATTATTATATTATGTTTATATTATAATATATTAAATTAGACATTACTTATGTCTAACAAATTTTTATATCATAATTATTTTTTGATGATATGATAGAAGATAACATATTTAAAAAAATAGTATTTCCTACTATTCAACAGAAAAAGATTATTTTCAAAAAAGTTATCAAACTTTCGCTATAGAATAATTTTGATATGATTATTTTAAAAAGAATCTCATTTTTAAAAAACAAAATTTCTTAATCCATTAGAAATTAATTATAACATTCACCCTTATAAATAAGAGATAAACATTTTAAAAAAACATATTTTTGAAGATTAAAATAACATTACTAAAAACAATGAAATTATTTTATAATCATTTACCAATATATTTATATTTATTATTAAAATTATATTTACATAATAAATGAATTATCCCTATTCATACCTTCTAAATTAATTACTAGGTAATAAATATCACATTTAAGTAATACTAATTTGTTGTTCGTTTAAGTTTGGTGGGGTGTATCTTTTATCATATAAAATATAGTTTTTCCATTTAAAATACAAGTATGATAAATTATTCCCTTTTTTAGAAATTTTTTATCTCAATTTTGGACTTGTGTTAAAAAATGTATTTCTATATTCAAAATATATTTCTTGAAAACCCACATCATTAAAAGGATCAATAAAAATATCACTTGAAAATAGATAAAGAGAATTACAAAGGTTATCTGGAATAAAAAAATTATAAGCTTGGATGTATGAAAATATGGACATTGATGAAAAAAATTGAATCTCAAAGACTAATAGATAGTGATAAGGAATATGGTAATGGTAAATTTAACCTCCACAAAACCATAATTCTTTGATCGGATAAAAGGACATTGATTTCTAGATAAGGAAGTAGAACTGTCAATATTTTTAGTAAATCATATATTCCCAATTTTTTTTTAATTTCATTCCATTAAATACAAAAATAATAATGAAATATACTTACATGAATGGTTTAGTTTCTTCCATTAATCAATTTCTACCACAAATTCATCTTTTTCTCCAAATGGCAGTATAAAATTTTAATCTTGGAAGAACTAGAATCAACTTCTATGGATCAAAAACTCTAATCAAGAAAAAAATCATATTTTATCTAGGAATTTGAAGAAACCTAAATTATTAGTAAAATATAATATAATTTCCAAAAAACCATCTATTTTTGGAACAAAACATTAATCTCCAAGATAAAACAATATTTCGCAAAGTTAAACTGAAATAATTTATTAAATTAATGTACATAACAGTCCTCAAAATTTTATAGACTATGATGGAAACCCAAGAATCAGAAGGATTTGATCACATAGTATTCCATGATTAATTTATTATTTATCTCTGAATAATATCAATCAATCTTAAATTTTCATATCAAACATTAATTTCATTAATCAAGTAATCTCAAATATTTGTAATTAATTTCCATAAAACAAACAAAATATAAATACACAATATTATTATATATTAATCCAAAAGATAATTTGACCTTGGATCCAAAAAATAAAATCAAATATTAGTTTGTTTACTTATTCTCATAATTAAACCCAAAATTATAGTGATCTTATACAAAAATAAAATTAATAACTTAATCAACAAATCAATTTCAAATAAAACATATGTTCCGAAATTGTGACAACCCATTACTACCAAAAAATTATATATCATATAAAATATATTACATTCAAATTCCATAAAATTATTTCCACTAAAAATAATGGAATTAATCATCAAATAAATTTATTCATATCATATACTAAAGGGTTACATGTATCTCCAAAATTTTTCAAAATAGAATAAATAACTCTCCAAAGTTATCAAATCATCCCTACAAAACTCATTAAAAGGTATTGATTCCATATAAAATATGTTTCAAATTTTTTTAAAACAAAACCAAATATATAAAAATCCATTAGTGTTTCCTGATTCTCATTATATTTAAAATATACCACTATAACTTAATTTTGGGAGCTATATTGATAAACACAATCTTTATTCTACTTGCTTCTTAAACATTTAACAATGATTTTTAATCTTATTTATTAATAAATTATTCCAAAAAATTAACTATTTGAATTATATCAATATTATTCATCTATATCATCTTAAAAATATTTCATTCGTTGCAAATTTGAAAATAATTCATACTTTAAATCCACACATTATTATTTCTTTAACATCATCGTTATCTTTAAATGTTATTCCCATATTCCAGATAGTAAATAGTACTGTCTGCTATGTAATTTTCCATTTTTGGATAGTTCTTATAATTTATATTTTAAAATAAAATTAATAATATTCCATGTCTTATAAATACTTTTTAGGGAATAAATGGTTTTAGAAAATCCAAATAGTTTCTTGCTGATTTTTTTCATGCCCACAATTATTTCAAAATTATTTTAACCATCCTCTATAATAATAGTTATAATAAAATTATTTGGAAGGGATATTAAGGTTGTATTATATTTATTTCCTTCCGTATTAAAAAATATACTAATACATAGAAAGGAATATCATTAAAACTTAACAAAAATTATTTGATTTTAAAATGAAAATGGTAGACTTAAATATAATTTCTTTAGAAATTAAATAATAATTTTATCTCTAAATGCAATTAATATAATTTGATTACCCTTCTAAATAAAATATATCAAAAATATCATTAATGTCATCAAAAACCATCATACTAAACCAAAACGAGTAATCTAAAACATCGAAATTATAATCATCCTTAAACTTGTAAACCCATGATGGTACACACAACTCTAAAAAACCTCACATGAAAATATCCTAATGTAAATTTTTTTATAAACCATAATTTTATACAAAAATTAATGGATCATCCTTAAACATGATATATTCTAGTTTATTTGAAATTTAATTCACATTTATTCAATCGTCAGGATATATTAGATTTAGTGTTTTAGTGAATTATTACATATATCATACATAAAAACTAAAATATTACAAATTTGATACTTCTACAAAATATATACTTTTTCACAAGAAGGAATCATTTAAATATAAAATATGATTTATTTTCATGATAAATCTTTTCAATTTTCTTCTGGACCTCATCCTTGTCCCTACTCTCCCTTAAACACTATGGAAAAGTTTTAAATATTTGGTTGAGAAATAAAATTTTCTAAGGGAAAAAAATGAAAATATAATCATTATTCAAGTGATAACATATAAAAAAATTCTTAAAACATTCCTTTTTACCATTAAAAAATAGTAACATTTTTTAAAATATATTTATCTTTCCTTTTCAAATTAAGAATATTTCGAAGAAAACTTTTTTGAAAGAACACAAATGTAAAATAGATAACTTTGGAAAAGTTATAAAGATAACTAATAAAAATGGATTAAAAAATATGGTCATCCTCTAACACCAGGGTAACCAATGCATTAGCGGTTACAACATAACCACTGACCTTAGGTTTTCCATGGAACAACAAGTAATTGGTTTATAATGTGACCATAGACCCATAGTTTATCATAGTATGCATCATCATTGGTTTATAAAATTAGCACTCGTCAACATAATAAATTCCAAATAACCATATCCTAATCATAAAACATGAAATCATTCATAAAAGCATTATTATGGTAAATATCCTTTTTATTTTTTATTATTTTATTACTATAAAAAGTGTGCAAATACAACAAAAAAATAATTCATTGAAAATAAACACATAAAATTGTAAAGTAATCATCAAAACATTATTTCATTATGATTTAAATATAATATATTCATGTTTTATAAGTTAAAAAATATTCATTTTGACTGTTGTCAAATGAGTTGAAAGAGGTCTTTAAAATATGGGTTAAAAAATGTCCCTTAAATTGAGTCGGTCTCATTAAGTGTGTTCTCTATGAAACTATGTAATAACAAATTGACCATTATTTGATTTCATGAGATCCTCTTTAATATGTTTTATTAAGTTTTTTCTAGTTCCCCAATTATAAAAATTTCTAAATTATTTGTGTTTTTATTAGATGATTTGAGAATATTTAGTTAATAAGTCCAAAATAAAATCAGTAGATTCAATACGGTCATAGTGGAAATTAATCCACCATCTGTAGGATAATATTCATGACATAATTATTACATTTATATATAAAATATACTTTTAAAACAAATTATTAATAATTTTGATGAATAATTAACTATGCACCACTCGTGGATATGGTCGGGTTTATGTATGCACGAGTAACATTTTCATTTTCTTTATGATCATTATAAAAAGATGATATGTATTATTTAATCATTAAAATATTATAAAAAAATCATAAACATCATAAGTATTCTTAAAATATACTTATATATGCAGGTAGTGTGATTTGGTGATGAAAAATGAATCACATCACATTATGGAGGTGATAGTTCACATGTACGCACAAATGACATAATCATTTTTATGTGCATGTAATATTAAGAAACAAAATGATATATTTACTATATTGTGTGAAATATATATAATTAATATAATAAAAAATTATTTTATAGAAAATATTTTCATAAATTTTACCTATATTACCATCCATGAAATGTGTTACTGAGAAATGAATCATATCACTTCGTGAGGCGGTAATCTTCCTACACACGACCGACGTTATTTTATCCCTCAGATAATGGAATATAATGACATATAAGTGATTTAAAAACTCTATAGGTGTAAATATGTCACAAATAACATATATACTCTTTAAAATAAAAATTATATCAACCTAGGATAAGAGATAATATAAAAGGAGATAACATCACCTCATGAGGTGGTAGTCCATCATATAGAAAAATGTTGATTTTGAATCACATTTGATGGAATATGAGATGGATGTGGGTAGTGATGGAAAAATAATATAATATATTTATATGGAGTATATTTGAGTTACTATTTTATCATGGTTGATTAATATTTGATGGAGGTGAAAGAAGTAATAAAATATAAATGCTTTATTAAAATGAGACCTCTTATTTTGGACAACATCCTTTTCATAACACTTTATGACAACCATGCATGTTGTTCTTACTAAAATAATCCATCTTTATTTAGGTAACGAATTCCATTATGATATTTGGGCACATATTATCCAAATAAAAATTTATTTAAAGTGTGTAGTATTAAGAAGAATATGTTTTCTTTTATAAGACAGGTGAAGGGCACACATGGAATTCATTAAAATATTAAAATACATTAACACTATTATAGATAAAAAACATCCAAAAGGACAATAAATAAACTTAATATGAATTTGCGAACTATATATTATCACCCTTGTGTTCATTTAATAATTTTATTATTTTTAGATAATCTAATAAAATATTAACAACATAAAATTACATTATTGTTCAATTTGATTCTATTCATTACGTTGAATTTAAAACCATCAAGATTACAAGTACTTTTTTAAAAAAAATATTATATCCTAAACATGTAATGAAAATATATAAAATTCATTTATCATATTAATTATATTAAAGTATATTTATTTTAATATTTTTAATATAATTTGTTTTATTTTCGAATTAAATTAATTTTTACTCCATCATCTTTGTGTAAGAATCTAAGGAAATTATTTCTTCACTACAAATTAAAATAAAATTACTATGATTAATATATAAATTTTAAATTTCTAATTAATATTTATAACCTAACATGGTATTTTTATAATACCATATCTAAAATATTATACTTATTAAAACTGATAGTGTGACTTGTTTTACTTTTATTTAAAAAAATTATCATAAAGGTAATAATTTCATCAATGTGGCCCCAAAAGATCATATAATAGACCCTTGTATAATTATGGTTGAGATTTTCTAAATAAATAATATATATTATATTTTTTAGGTCATTAATGGTTTTTATCACTTTAATTAAAATCATGTAATTTATTTTTCTTCTCCTTCTATAACCACTGCGTTAGTGCCTCATAAGCACTAATGGATTCTATATTACAAATAAAAACATAAGGTAAATTAATATCATTAGAATAAATTAATAATTAACCATATCATTATTTATAATTTTTTATTATGTGTATTTACTAATATACATGTCATGACGACTTATTCAATTTGTTATTTTCACTTTTCTTGTCTTATTCAAGCATTTAATAATCATTTGGATGAGATACATGTTATATAACTCCAAAATTAGAAATTATAATTTTAAATCAGGATTAAATGATTATATAAAATAAATTGATAATGAAAAGACTTCCCTAATCTCAATTACTTTCTATAAGACCTAGAAGTTCACTTTTCCAAAGGTATGCAAGCACTGCCTCAAAACTACATTTGATTTTAATATTTATCATGAAATAAATTTAAATTTAAATTTTTTTAATTATTTTTATTTATAATTTTGTATTATAATTTTATTCTTTAGTCATTCCATATTTTTAATTAATTTTTATATCATTATTATCTATTCAGTATATGAAAAAATTTAACGTATTTTAAAAAACATTTTTTACTATCCACCAAGAGTTTTAATTTTTGAGAAAGTTATCAAAATTTCAACAAATAATGATTTTGATATGATAATTTTAATATTGATTTTCATTTTTCAAATTAATTTTCTATAACTTCCTGATGTTGATTATAATATTCACTAATAAAAAAGTAATAGAATCCATATTTTTTAAATGTCAATATGAATATTAGAATTTCTTTACTAAGAAGTGTGTTATTATTTTATAATAAATTACTAATACAATTATAATTAATATTGCCTATATATTTATTTCATAAATAATTTATTCCAATTAATACCCTCCATATCAATGGATTGGATATAACAATAACATTTACATAAAAGTATTTGGATATTAAATGAAGCTTTTTGTGGTGTATCTGGTACGGTATCAGACATAGCATTTAATTATAATATTACAAGATATTATAGTCCATTAATGTACTCCACTATAAATCTATAACCACCACTATTATATATAAGTTTTTTTATAACTTCTATCCATTATAAATTTCAAATAAATATGTAAAAAAATCATAGTGCAAATGAATCCCCTCTGAGTCCACAACCTATAACATAAAATGCCAAAAATGAGTTACAACCATATAATATACTATAAAGTAAGGGACAAAATGGTACATGGAGAATTAAATCATTCATTACTAAACCATCTTGGATGTAAGATAAGAACACTTCCCAAAAAAATCTGGGTGTTGTTTTCCATAATGTATCCTTTGGTGAAGTGTTTAAAAATAGAAAATATTTTGACATATAACACATAACCACACTATCTAATACTACTTGGCCTTAGACTCAACTGCTAAGATAATCCCATGTCACACTCATCATCCACCAATGAGGTCTTAGAGAATAATTATCACCCATTAAAACCAATATAATGGATTTATTTTCATAAATAAATTTATTGCAATGTGTAATTTTTCATTTCAAAATCTGTTGACTTTCCAGTTATTTTATCTTCTTGACATAAATTTATTTTTAATAATTTAGTTTTATTATGCCCCATTTAAATTTCCTTTTTAATAAAAAATACAATTCAATCCAACATAATTTTAAAAATAATTTTTAGTTCCAAAATTCTGTTCCCCACTCTCTTAGATCATCTATTTCAACCATCTCATGATTCCAATTATGATATACTAATTTACCATTAATAAAATTAACAATACACCACACAATGGTTTTATTTCATAAACCAATTTCATAATTCCATTATTTTTCTTAACTCGTAGACTAATCCTTTGATACGACAACAAAAGATGCACATAAAATTTACAAACCAACTAAATTATTTTTAGAGAATCAAAACAATCAATCTCTTAAAAAAATATACATTCAAAAAATGCACCAATAATATAACCAATTTCTTATACTATATATAAAGTCATTAAATACACACTAGTATCATTCTTGTCAATATTGAACACATAATATTTCATATCCCCATCATTTAAATCATGTTGTCACTATAACCCTTAAATAATCATCCCAATATTCGTCAAATATTTCAATTATACATGATTTTGAAAAAATATATAATGGTTATAACATCAAAGAGAAACCATAAAAAATTAGTAATTGAATTATTATAACAACACATCCATGGTTAATATATGTCCATATATCCATTTTATTCAAGAATTTATTATACAAGAATTGGATTCCAACTCCAAAAAAGATTATCTATAATGAACAACTGTTTAATTACCATAATTAATTAACTGATTCATTATGAATAAGTTAAAAAAAATTATAAATAAATTATATATCATAAATATCAATGAGTTGAAACAAGAATGATTCAGAATTACATTTATTAATTATTATTTTTTAATTTCAACATTACATTATTTTTAGATTTTTTTTCCTATCAATATTTCTATCAACAAAAAAACATAACTATTATTTAATGAACCACCTAAAAAATAAAGTTAAAAATTAATAATAATATATCAAATGAAATAACAACAACCTAATTATAGTTATTTATTGTTCTTGGAGTTCTCATTAGATTGATTTATTCCACTTTTTGCAAAGTAGATTAGGAATGATACATTCACAATTTCAAGAATAAAAAAATAAATGATGATATGATAGATTCTGTTCATTGATGCATTGCTTTAAGGATACCATGATTCACTATAGATGAACCAATCAATAAAATGAAAAAATAAAAGGAACTATCAATAATTGGACCACAATAAGGAACCATCAATTAATTCTCATTTTTTATCCCAAAAGATCATAACTTCATGAAGATAAACATCCCCAATGAAAATATAACAATGAAGAGAATAGTAAAATAGAGAAAACCAAGATTCATGTGGCTTTATTTGAACATAAATATTGTTAGACTCTCAATAATGATGGTTAGAGTGGGTATAAGGGAGAAGGATTCAACGTTGTTATGATAGATGAGAAGAAAAATTTCTCAATGGATATTATAAACCAATATTTATAGAGTCAGTTTGAATTGAGTCCACCAATATGTAATGGATAACATGATGCCTATGGTTCTATAAATATAAGATAATATCAAAAATTAAATCATTTAAACCCCTTGTTTCCAACCATTATAAAACCCATATTGAACAACTTTGACTTCCACCATGTGTTAGAAGATGACATAGTGTAATCTTATAAACCATGTTAGTCATACATGCTGAAGACTATGACATGGAGGCCTGCATTCTCACCATTTTCTTCTTCCTCACATATTTCTTGAGTGCCCCTTGACTTTTCATGTATCCAGTCATAGGTCCATAGACTCCTAAGTAATTTCCCCATTGTTATTTTTCATAGTAAAATTTTATAACTAAACTGACAATTAAAACCATGCCTTGAAAACTTTCTCATAGTGGTCCCCACCAACTACTGCCTTCACGTGCCAACATTCCCATCTAAGACTGTGAAATTGAAATGAGGAACCTAAGATAAGTACTATTATTTGATAGTCATTACAAGATATTTTTAAATCCCATACAACCCTTACAAATTATATAACCTCATGGAATTATTCAAAATGGTATTACCATCTAAAACAATCACCTAAAAAAGAACCTCTCCCAATTAATACATATATGTTTCACATAGGTGGCACCCCAAGGGTAAAAACCTATGATCACATGAATTTTACTTCCTGTGGTATACCCTATCATCCAATGGTAACCTATAAAGCCATCCACCAAACAATCATTACAATAATTGTCTACTCCCATGTTTTAGCCTCCAATATTCACAAACAACCTTACCCATTTCCTTTATTATGGTGTGGTGAGCCTTCATATATTTATAACAAACCTATAGCCTCTTGATACAAATTTATACATCCATCTTGAATATCCTTTCCCAATAAAAATCTTTATATGGGGTTTAAACAATCATTATTTTACTTCAGATACCTCCCAAACAATTTTCATTCTTTAGAATTTTGAACAGAACACATAAATAAATAAATGCGTTTGAATGACCAACACTCAAGAAGAATATCAAACAGATCTTTAGAATAGAGTATATAAAAAATTGATAACATCATGTCAACATGAATTATTAATAACATTTTCACAGACTAATAAATAATTAAATTGGAATGTAAACTAGATAAAAATTAATCTGAGTAAAGATAAAATATTCAACAACATAAGATTGTTTCGATGCATCTATGAATTTTACTCTCACGTTATATCCTCCAAGACATTGATTCACAATAGCACATGAAATAAGGGAATAAAATTGACTGACAACACCTTATCATGATTTTCCTACATCTTGAATGGTCATTCCTTCAAGGTCATACTATCTTTAACATCCATCTAATCTCAATTGATGACATGTGAATATTCAATATTATATTGAATAATATATTACATTTATAAGACATTATGAATCTTTCCTATATATTAATTACATTCTAACTAATATACCATATCCCCAACACATGACAAAAACTTAAAAAATAGAAATTTGTGGAGAAATATTACCCCCATGACCAAAACCATGCTACCCATAATGATGTTACAACTTTAATAACACAAGATCTTGGAAGTAAAAAATATAGCTTCCTCATCTTGTAATTAGTATATGAATTATGATGATACATCACTACATTTATTCTCTCCAAGATCACTAATAACTTCTCTACATAAATATGTAAAAATTATAGTCTTAGGACATATGAATATATATCATTCATCTATAAAAATAGAAAACATAAGTGTGGAATATAACTACATTCACATTAATCCCTAACTATATTGGAGTGGTAACTATTTTTTTATGAAAACTACATAATGGGTATGAACCTCACCCACAAATGTCAACAATAGGTAATTAATGATTGAGAATAACACTCTAGAGTTATGACAATTACTATAAATTACCATATGTATAGAGATGAAATTAGTTAAAAGGAATAACAGAGAGTGAAAACCCTAATGGAAACCTCCCAAAACCATAGAGGTGGTCTAGGTATCATGATAAGAGATGATCATATTTAGAAACCCTTACATCCTCACGACATACCCCATATAATTCATTAAAAATCCACTAACAAGATCGACTACATAATATAATAATATGATGTTACTTTATAAAGAAGTCCATGATCGCCCTTATCTCAAAAAATCCACCGTGATCTCATAGTTAATGGATAATAAAGTCCATAAAACATTCATCTCACTTTAATGATAATTCATTGAGTTTCTAATGAAAACAACATGGAACATGATGATAAACCTTCAAATTTGAAAAACAAAAAATAAATAAATAAACTCAGAAACAGGTCACTTTATTCCAGAAAAAATAATATGTACCTCCCAGGGAGTTATATATCATCATTACACCCAAATATACCATTAAGGTAGAATTTTGAAAGTCAGAAAAAATAAAATCACATATAACCAAAATAATAAAAAGACTCTCATAAAGAAACATCTAATGTTGATGATATTCATCCAATATTTCATGGGAATCTGCAAAGAAACATGATCTCACCTATTCCCCATAATTGAATCCCTTATCTGGTACTCCTTGACCAACTAAAAAAATATGATTACACAATAATCCCATAAATACATCCCATGTCTTAAACTACTCTCATGAGAAGGGTAAATGAAACCAACTCTTATATAACTCTCCAGGGTCACCATTCTCGTTGATAACACCACCACATGACTTAATAAACAATTTATCAGCAATAAAATTTCAATTATTATGGTTATTGGAAATATTTATTTTATATAACTATAAAAATTCATTAAAATATCACAATCACAGATTTATTTCCTAGTAAGAAAATAAATACCACATGATCTTGTGATCTATGAGGACAATAAATCACATCCTGATGAGTTAGTTTCAGTATAACATCAGAAAAAAAATATTCTCTAGATAAAGTGTGGAGTAGTTACATTAATGATTCCATAACTATTAGGAACCATAGATGATATATTCCCTCTGATACATCGTTACACAACCCAATCCAAGATGTGAATCATTGAAATAAAACAAAAACAAAATTTCCTAACCAAGAAAATAAAAAATAGTAGAAATGATAATTTTCTCTTTCGATTATTCATAAGAAACATAGCCTAATAAGTGTACATGAATTCCTAATCCTTTCATGAAAAATATATCACAATATTTACAATCTGAGAGAAGTCAGGAATGAACATCATATAGAATCCCAAAATTCCATAGAAACTCAACCCAACGACAATAATCTATGTACCAACCCAATAAAAAAACATAAACCATAAATGGAATAGATAATAATAAATTCTATGGCACATCATGTGATAGTAAATTGACCTCATAGTCCTAGAACACACACTCTAAAAACATCCCAAATATATAATAAAGAAAAAAACTCTTAGAACATCTTTCAGATAATCTTCATTATCCTCCCCCTAAAAAAATAATACAATGATATACCTGATAAACAATGCCATGAACTGATCTAGAAACTCACAGAACACTAAATTAATTTATAACATTAAAAAATATGGATATTTCCTGACATATGACAACAACAAAAAACATTTCACATAATTACAACAGGAAATAGTCTTCTAATTGTCATTTCCCTTAAATTACATATAATGATATCCTAAATGCATATTGAACCTAATTAACAATATATATACCTTGAATTTATCACTTAAATAACTGATATAGATGAGTGGATATTGGTTGATAAGTGTCACTATATTGAGATGGTGATAATCATTGTAAAAACAAAAATTACCATTTTAATTCTTCACGAATAAAACTGGGAAGCCGCAATGTGACACACTTGGCTGAATGAAACCCCTAAAAAAATATTATCAATATAAATAAATATATCCCATATCCCATAAACTATAATTAAATATATGTAAATTTATATTGAAGTGACACCCAACTATAACTCTATCAAAAACATGATATCACATTGTGGTGGCAGTATCTCATCCACTTCTAGAAATACATTAAAGAAATCATTGATAAGACTAGGAAATACAACTATTTGATCCTCCATATAACCCAAAATCAACTTGAATATAAAATAAGAAAGATCCTCAACAACTCAATATCCCATCTAGGAGTCTTGGTCACTAATAAACATTACCTACTGTAAGATCCCAATTTCATTATAAGGTATGTTTTGTTAATGTTTCAATTTAATTCCATTATTTTAGTTAAATATGTGATTCCAAAAGTTCATAAGAAATATCAGTGGTTATATGGGGGTTCAAGGCATTAAAGATGAGGAATCAAAATATTTCTTGGAATGTTGAATAGTTTGTCGATGATTGGTGAAAACCGTGCGGAACTCGCAAGAAACTCTGTAAAGGGATGATTTTTGGATATTGGCTCACTCACAGTTTGTGCATGGTTTGGAAAACCATGCGGGTAAAACATTTAAAGAGGATATTTTTGGTGTATGTCCTTTGAATTGGTTGTTCATGGTTTGGAAAACGATTTGGGTAAACTATGCACCTAGTAATGATGGAAAAATTACAAATAATGCCACCCAATGATTTTTAAGTATAACTCGAGATTTTCCACCTATATTCCTCCTACAACCCTCTATGAGAGCTTGGATGACCCAACCATCCCAAGAGTGATCCTCCTTCAATAAAATGAAATTTGGAGTGTTGTTGGTTGTATATCAACACCCTATGTTAAGGCTTCAAAGGGTGGTTGAATCCGGATCTAAGGCTTCAATTGTGAGTGATTTTGTCAATAGATTCAAGGTTGGTGTCTATAAGTTTATTTGGTAATGACCCAATCATTTTTGAATAAAATTATCTTTATTTTAATGTATTATGAAAATACATAACACAATAAATATTTTTTTTATTTAGTTTAAATGACTGTTATGTATCATTTCCTTTGAAAATATAGTCGTTGAAAATTGATCACACGACTGATATAAATATTTGGTTTTTAAAAAAATCATATTGACAGAGAAAAAGGAGATGATTGCGTCATCCAGTAGACTCGAGAAGTACCAAGATCATTTTTCGAAGATCAATATTGTGGTAGTTTAACAAGGATTTGGTTTTGACCAAGCCCATGCCAATCATCAACATGTTAAGCTTTAACTGAATAACCTACAAGTGATGTTTGAGATAATAGACATTACCACATGACCAGTGTTATATGGGCTTCCCAAAGATTCTATCGCCATCACATACCATACCCTTATGTCTTATGTGTGTGTTATAAGGGGTTATGTTATAAGTTATTAGTTACTTATAGTGTAATACCTTTTTATAAATGAAATTAATATTCCATCAATTTCTTTATGAGAAAAATCATTCTTTAAAAAGGATAAATTTGATAAATTGATTCTTCAAGAAAAAATGGTACTTTTGAGAAATATATATATATTTTATTAAACTTTGGTTTTTATTAATAATATTATAAAAAAATTTATAAATGAATATTATATCAGTTCATTTTCTATAAATGATTGGGTAATCATTTTGATAAGAATGATATTTTTATACGATAAAAACAAAAAGTGTATTTTTATAGAATTTATTTTAAGGAATTAATGAATTTTTGAAATAATTAATAATTTAATAAAATATTATTATCAAATTAATTTTGTGAATAATAAATGAGTATATAATTTTTAGGAAGTCAAATGTAATTTATATAATAATTTGAAAAAAATTGTCAAAATGCATGAATTTTCAATAAATATCTATTTTCATTTTAAAATTAAAAATCATATATTTAGAAAATTGATTAAATAAAATAGATATTATTTTTTGAATCATGATGTTTAAATTATCCAATGGTGAATTTTTCATAATTTTCCAAGACAATCAAAATTTTGGGTAAAATTAAATACCGTTTAAATAAAATATGTGTTTTATGACAACATTATAACCCCAAAATGATGTAATAAAAAATTTAATGGGAATTATCAGCCCAATATATGTTTTCCAATTAAAATTATTTTATTTTAGAGTTGTTTTAATTATTTTATAATGACTTAATTAATCCTTTTAAATGTATAATATATTTTATAATTCTAAATTCTTTTCCTTGTGGGTGTGACTAACCTCCACATATGCAAGGAAAATAATTTCCTGCAATAGGCCATCACCCTTATAAAATAATATTTTCCAATCCTGTTTGGCAGAAACCAAAGGGAAAAACCTGGGATGGTTTGTGGTTTTCAATAATTAATTATATATATTCCAAAAAACCTATGTTTTTTAAATATTCAATAATTCCCTTCTCATTTCGTATATAAACCAACTAAATCTCCAACGTCCCTTCACCCAAAATACTTGGATCACATACCTAATTTATCATCCTATTACTATTATCATTCCAAGGATCCATAATCTCTCAATAATCCCCTCTTCCATCTTTTTAATGCACTCATTCATGTAAGGGTTTCCTTCGTTTCACATTTTTATCCAAGTTTCCATATATTTTTACTCTCTTTTATTTTAAATTAAAAATGATGGGGTATGTTTTTTCAACCCACCCATACTTCCCTTATTATGTTTTTTGGATGTGTGATCTCTTTATCTCTCATTAACCCCTCCAATGTACACCTGTTACCATGCCGAAATTTTATAAGAGTTATTCCATTTATCCTCTTTCTTTAAGTTTCAGTATAATGTAATACCTTCTATTTCCAAATTATTTTTGTTGGGACAGGTATCTATATGACCACATTATTTTACATTTCCTGTATATATTATGAGATACACCTTTCTTTATCATTAAATTTTTTTTATTAATTTTTATGCCATGCCATTAGGATGTCGAAATTGCACCATGATTTTCCATGCCAAAATCATCTTGTAGTGAATACCATGCCTATTTCACTATCAAGGATATTCATTTTTTTGAAAAAATAATTATTGATTATAGAATTTCATGTATTAATTCTAAATTCATTTATCATTAAATAAATGGTGTTGTTGAATGAATCGATTTTATATGATCTGTGTGGAACACTTAAGCCTGAGATTGAAATGATTATGAAGGGTTCACCCTGATAGCGCTTCAATGCATTGGGTAATGTTTAGTTTTATGATACTTCATTTTGGTAAAGGGGTTTACCTAATTCCTTTTAGGACAATTTTCTACCATTTTTGGATAGGGTATTACATAATTTTTTTATTTTAATTATGCAGTGTTTTAAGTTGTTTCCACATTTCCATTTTATGATGAGAATGCTATATAATTTATTTATATTAATGTTTCTCTTATGGTCCATTAATATGTATACTGCCTAAAATGAATTTTATTCTTCATTTTATGGATTTTTTACTCCCTTATTGGACTTTATAGATCACCATTTACTGATTTATGTCCTTAGGTTATCCCATGGAATGATAATTATGACAGAATGTTGTGGTCAAGAAAAATAATTTTTCAATAAACATGGTGTATTTTATGTCTTAAGATGTCATGTAATGTTCCTAAGCCCTAAAGACACTAGATCTATCAATATTTTGGGCTGTATTAAGTTAATGTTTATGTATTAAATCATGTCTAAATATAAAATAAAGTGTAGGGTTGTTATAGTTGGTATCAAAGGATGGGTTTAGTTATTTTCGAGATTAGGGTTATAACACTCTAGTGAAAGCCTTAGGGTTAAGACTGAGTACATGAAAATAATCACAAAATTTTGGTGTGTATAGATTAAGTTGATTATCAAGAATGGACATCCCATTATGGATATGAACAAGTAGGGGTGGCTCTAACATATTGGTATCTAGGTGTAAAACCCAAAAAACATCGCTTTGAGCCAAAATCAAACAGGAATTGGTGCACGATAATGGGCCTTACTTCACCCTTGGTTTGACACTCCCTAAGGATATGCATTGGAAAATTCATAATCATATTAGGGACCATTATTAAGTGAGTTAAAAAAATCCCTTGTGAAAATATGCTAGGAAATAGATCATGGACAACTTAGATTGAAGCCTAAAAATTAATAAGTTATGGAAATAAATTTAATTTATAGTTTATCCATTTTTGTCATTGGGTTACCCCTTACATGTTTAATAGTTTAAAATACATACCCTTAATTTTCCATTTATTCTAGCTAATGGCTAGTAATAAGAGGATTCAAGCTAACAAATTATTTGAAGTTCTATGTGATGATTGTTCAAATGAAATGCCCAATCTAATGGGAGCTGGAATCACAGACTTTTTCATGATACACTCTCAGCTATCTCATGTTTTTAATAAAATTATTTGTCAATAGAAACGTCCAACCCCCAATAATAATGAAAAATCCCTTATCAAGAGATTCATTAGACAAATTCTTCCTAAGTATAATGGATCATTTGATCCCTCAATCAATGAACAATGGATCAACTCCATTTAGAAGATCTTGTCTATCCTTTAATGTTCTGAAGAAGAGAATGTTCTTCTATATTCTTATCATATGGAATATAAAGCTGACCAGTGGTGGCCATTGTTCAAAAATATGAATCATGTGTAAGAGATCGAGGAAATTGGATGGGAGGATATCTAGAAAATGATTTTCAATAAAAAAATTCCTCGCACACACTGATATAATATGTATAGGTACTTTTATAACCTCAATAAAAAAGTTGACAAATCCATTGGAGAGTATGAGTAAAAATTCAATAGGCTTCCACAATAAACCTACATATTTTTTGTTACCCTTGAATGCAAAGTTGACTATGTATTTGGTGAGATAAAACCAAGCCTACAGAAATCCCTAGTGATTTGTGACTTCTATACCTATATATAAATTATCTCATGTTCCCTAAAAGTATAAATATAGACCAAATAATGTTAAGGGTACCAAGGGGATAAGAAGTTGAAATTGGACAATAATTTGGGTAGTTTGATGAATAAATTCAATGGTGCGAGGAAATTTTAGCACCCCTCTTTCCAAAGGTACAGGAAGAAGCACCCTGGAAATTTCTTGGAGAGGACAAGGATATTCTTTAGGAGTGGAAGAGAAGGTAACGTTTACAATGATTTCTGAAAATAAAAACCCATTTCTGTGACAGTGGATATAAATTATCCATTCGAACCTCAATGCATAGTTTATTACTACAACTACAAAGATCCGGGGAACATTGAGAACCATTTCCCTAATCCAAGGGTTTTTGGAGTCAACCAAAAACCTCCATGGTAGAAAGGGTGTGATTTTTCTATTACTACAACTAAATATAATTCTGAAAAAGAAGTGGTGAAAGGTATTCTATATTTTCATTCAAGAATTTCAAAAAAAAACATTTTGTTTGTGGTTCTATGAATTATATTATATCCCTAAATTTTAGTAGAAAAATCCAAATGCTACCATAAATCATGGAAGTAAAGATTTCAGTGAGAACGATAAATGATGAAATTATTTCATCCCATGAATATAAATCCTCCCCTATCACTATTTGTGGATATAACTTCCTAGAGATCCTTGTTATATTCCCTCAGGTGGAATTTGATGCAATTCTTGGCATGGATTGGCTTTCCCTATATAGAGCCATCATAAATTCATGTGAGATGGAAATCACACTTCGTATAGTGAATTGACCCCCGATTTATACATGTGAAAAGAGGAGTATGAATCTTATTTAGCACCAGAATCTCAAGAATGGATATTAAATACCTATGAGCACGCGTATCTTTCTCAGATTATAGAGTCTAAGGATAAATCTTTGAAGAAATTCTTATTGTGAGGAAATTTGATGATATGTTTCTCAAGGAATTGACTATTCATCCTCCTAGAAGAGATTTTGAATTCTCAACAGATCTTACAACTAGTATATTGCTAATATCCTAGACTATGTATAGAAATGTTGTTGTGGAGATTCATGATCAAAATAAAAAACTACTGGATAATATGGATAAAGCATTTATACGCCCAAGTGCTTCACCATGGGGTTCACCGGTCCTCTTCATCAAGAATAAGGATGGGTCAATGTGCCTCTGTGTTGATTATCATGAGCTCAAAAGAATCACGATAAAGAAAAAGTATAATATTCCATGAATTGATGAATTTTTCGATCATCTATGGGGATAACAATAATTCTATTAGGTGTATCTGCAGTTGGGATATTACCAATTAAGGATGAAGAAGGAGTATATCCCCAAGACTGCATTTCATATAGGGTACGGGAACAATGAATTCATAGTAATGCCATTCTGACTCACAAATTCTTCAAGAATCTTCATGGACATGATGATTATAATCTTAGATATTACCTTGAATCAGTTTTGGTAATCTTTATAGATGATATTATAGTATACTCCAAAAGCATGAAGGAGCATGAGGAGATTCCAATCATTTTACTAGAGACCATTTGAAAAGAGAATCTCTATGAAAAGTACAGAAATTGTGAGTTATGGTTGAAGGAAGCCTCATTCTTGGGTAATGTCATCACAAGTAATCGGATATCTACGATTCTATCTAATAAATATGCAATTGAGGGAATTTCTAGGACAATCATCTATGAAAAACATCTATAGCTTCCTGGGTTAGCTAGACATTATCACTAATTTTTGAGAAATTTATCACGATTGTTAATCCATTTAACGAAGATAACACAAAATAGAGTCAAGATTTCATGGAATGATGAATGTGGAAAGAGCATAAAAGAGTTGAAAAGGAGTCATATCACTACACCTATGCTCACACTACCCACAAGTGGATAACATTTCATGGTATTCTGTGATTCTTGGAATAAGGGATTGGAATATTTGTTGATGAAAAATTAAAAATTTATTACCTATGGTTCAAGGAAATTGAATTTTTATGAGAATAAATATCCAACACATGATCTAGAGTTGGATATAGTAATCTTCTATTTGAAAATTTTTGGGACATTTAACTCTTTGGGGGAAAAGTGTGAATATATACAGATTACAAAATCAAAAATTATATATTCACACCGGAAGAGTTGAATATGAAAAAAAAAGATGGTTAGAGTTGAACATAAACTATTACTACTCAATTCACTACCATTCAGGGAAAGTGAATAAAGTGGAAGACACTCTAATTAGAAAGGATCCATCAACTCTTTCATTGATGAGAATTGAAAAGGATCTAATCTTCTTAGATTTTATGAAGATGGATATGGGAATCATAAAAAATTGAACATCATAAATTGTTTCAAAAATGATTTATCAACCGTCTCTTTTGGAAAGGTTAATGGATGCTCAAAAGAATTATGTGGGAATTAAGATGAAAGATAAAACTACCAGAATAGGGAAATCCTTAATTGTTCAATGTATATGAAGGAATTTTAAGATTCATGTCAAGGCTATGTGTTCCATCGAACATGGAGTTAAAAAAATAACTTTTTGATGATGCACAGAGTTCAACTTTCTCCATTAACCTAGGAAATACAACGATGTATCAAGATATCAAAGAGAATTTTTGGTGGGGCATGAAGAAGGAGATCGGTGAGTATACATAAAAGTTTTTGAGATGCCAGCAAGTGAAGGCTAAGAGGTAGAAGTCTAAGAGGATGATGTAACCATTACCCATACCCACGTGGAAATGGGAAAACATCACCATGGACTTGGTCACTGGACATCTGAAGAAATCCAAAGGAAACAATTCTATCTGGGTTGTTGTGGATCGTCTTATAAAGAATGAACACTTCATTGAAATTTGGGAGGATTACTCATTGTATAAATAGTTACAAATATACATCAAAGAAGTGGTAAGGATTCATGGTGTACAATATTCTATTGTATCTGACTGAGATCCAAGATTCACCTCTATGTTCTAGAAAATTCTCCAACATGCTCTCAATATTGTGATGAAATTCAGTAGGACTTACCATCCTCAAACTAATGTCCAATCTGAGTGGACTGTCCAAACACTTTAAGACATGTTGATAGGATACCGAATGGACTTAAAAGAATTATGAGATCAACATCTTCCTCTAGATGAGTTCTCTTACAAAAATATTTTCCCCTCAAGCATCCAAATGGCTCCTTACGAACCCATTTATGAGAAGAGGGGTAGAACACTGAAATATTACGATGATTTTGGGTAATGAAAACCTATAGGTCCAAAAATGGTCAAATAATTTTGAAGATTTTTAACACCATCCTGAAACACATTAAACATTCTCAGAATTGACAAAAGGGATATGCTAACAATTGTCGACGTTACTAAGAGTTTGATGTTGGAGACATGGTATTCCTATCCATATCACCATGTATGTGATTTATGAGATTCTGGATGAATGGAAATATTAGTCCAAGGTACATTAGTCCTTTTGAGATCCTTGATCACATTGAAGCGGTGGGCTATTGACTAGAAATCCCATTGAACCTATCTCAAGTACATGATATATTCCATGTATCACTCTTGAGGAAGTATATACCTGACCCATCACATGTTCTCAATCAATAGGTTGTATCGTTGGAGAATGACCTCTCCTATTAATAGAATCCAGTAAAGATCTTATATCATAGAGAAAAGATATATGAAATAAAAATATGCCCCACATCAAAGGGTTTTGGAGAAACCACGGGTTTTATGAAGCAACATGGGACCCTAAAGAAGTGATGAGGCAGAGATAACCTCATCTTTTTTTTGTATCAAAAAAGTAAATTTTGAGGGTGAAATTTCATAATGGGGGGTTTTGTAATGAACTGATCATATATGAATAAAATTCCCTTTTTTTAATGTCTTATGGATAGAGAAAACACATGCAATCTTTCTATATAAAGTTTAAATAACCGTTAAGAATCATTATCATCTAAAATATAGATGTCGAATAGTTCTCAGATAACTAATATAAATATTAGGTTTAAAAAAATACTTTCGACACAGACAAAGGAGAGGATGGCCCCATACAGTAGACGCAGTCTGTACGAAGCTCATTTGTTAGAGATCTAAAAGGAGGTAACATCACTAGTATTCTCTCTTGACCAAGCCCAACCAGATCATCAACACATTAAGCTTTCATAGATTCCCATATTGGATAATTTTAAGTTAATAGAGATTATCCCTCGAGTGATTTTATTCGAGTCATTCCAAGAGTCTGTAACTATCGCACACCTTACCCTTATGAATTATGTGGGTGTTATAAGGGGTTATGTAGCAATTTATTAGTTAGTTATTGTGTAATCTTTTTTTACAAATAAAATTTATATTACACCATTTCATTTATGAGATTAGTTCTTCTTAAAAAATGATGAATTTGATAAACAGATTCATTGGGTAAAAATGGTATATTTGAGAAATATATATTATTATATTAAAATAATGTTTTTATTAATAGTATTATAAAAACTATTCTTATAAATGATTATTACATGATTTCCTTATCTATAAATGATTAGGTAATCAGTTTGATAAGAGTTATTATTTCATACAATAAAACAAAAAGTGTATTTTTTAAGAATTTATTTTAAAGAATTTTTGAATTTTTTAAATAATTAATATTTTAATAAAATGTTATTATCAAATTAATTTTATGAATAATTATTGAGTATATAATTTTGATTATGTTATATGTAATTTTTATTATGGTTTGAAAACTATTTTTGTCCGAAATTGTGAATTTTTTATAAAAGTTAGTTTTCATTTTAAAAGAGAATATTCACATATTTATAAAATTATTTTGAAAAACTTAATATTATTTTAGTAATTAGGATGTCGAAACACTGAGACAGTCCAATTTTTTGGAAAAAAATTGAATACCGTATAAATAAAATATGTGTTTTATAACATCATAATAACCCCAAAATGATGTAATAAATACTATAATGGGTATTCTCGCCCCAATATATGTTTTTCCATTAAAATAATTCAATTTTATATTTATTTAACTTATTTAATAATGCCTTATTAAATCCTCCATAATGTATAATATATTTTATGATTTTGAATTAATTGCATTGAGGGTGTGACTCACATCCACAAAAGCAAGGATTATATTTTAAATTTATAGGTCATTTTTCATATAAAATATTTTTTTCCAATCCAATTTGGAAAAAACTAAGGTAAAAACCTATAGGAAGGTTTTTGGTTTTGAATATTTAATTATATAGATTCCAAAACCTATGTTTGTGACATATTAAAGATTTTCCCTCTCATTTTCAATTTAAACCCACCCAATATCACCCTTCTCATCGCTCAAAATCATTTCAACACGCCCCTAATCTATCCACCTCACACTATAATCTTCTCAAGTTTCCCCAAGCTCTCTGCATTCCTTACATGAATCTCTTGAATTCACACACCCAATTAAGGGTTTCCATTATCATTTTTATCTAAGTTTATTTATATTGTTACACAATTTTATTTTCAATTAAAAATTATTGGGTATGATTTCTAACCTACCACATTCTCCCCTTATTATGTTTTTATGATGGGAGACCTCTTTATCTCTCATTAATACACCACATTTAAACCCGTTACAATGCCAAAATTTTGTAAGAGTTATTCCATTTATCATCTTTCATCAAGTTTCTTTATTATGTTATGTATTCTATATTCAAATTCCTTGTTTTGGGAAATTTGTCACTATGAATAATTACTTTACATTTCATGTATATATGATTATAGATCCCTTTATCTCTCATCAACCTTGTTTTATTAATTTTTATGTCACGCCATTAAGCTGTTAAAATTGTACCGCGATTTTCCATGCTAAAATCATCATGTAGTAAACACCATGCCCATTTCTATATCAAAGGTATTCAAATTTATACACATATACTTATTTATTATAGACATTAAGGGTTGTATTAAACATTCCTTAATCATGGAATAAATGATGATGTTGAATTAATTAATGTTACATGATCTATGTGGCACACTTAAGCATGAGATTGAAGTGATTATGAAGGGTTCACCCAAATACCACTCTAGTGAATTGGGTAATGTTTAGTATCATGATACATCATGATGGGATAGGGGTTTACCTGACCTATTTTAGGAACTTTTTCCACCATGTTGGGATATGGTTTTAACTGATTCTTTATGTTAATGATGTAGTGTTTTAAGTTGTTTCCACATTTCCCTGTTATGATGATATGTTATATCATGCCTTTATGTTCATATTTCTCTTATACTAAAATGATATGTATATTTCCTTCAATGTTTTTTTATTATTTATGTTATTCCTTTTTTATTCCCCTATTGGGATTTATATCTCACCCATTTCCTATGTATGTCCTCAGTTTACCCTATGCAATGCAAAGTATGACGTAATGTTGTGGTCATGTAAAAGATTTTTTAAATAAGGATATTGTATTTTATGTCTTAAGTTGTAACATAATGTTCTTAATCCCTAATTAATATAGACCTCTCAATATTAGTGGTTGTATTATGTGCATGTTTATGTAATAATTCAAGCCTAAATATGAAATAAAGAGCAGTTTTATTATATTTTTCACATAGTTTTGTTGTCAATTTGTGCATGTCAGACCTTGTTCAATGTCACATCATGTTGTTCTTTTGAACCCCTTGTTATGGCTTTGTATTTTGGGCATATAAATTTTTTATGGATCCCTCATGGTCCCCAATAGATTCATCATGGATAATTTATTCTATTTAAGTCCACCCATGGGGTATGAAATTATTTCTGAACCTAGAAATTATCTATGTTATAGTTGACTACAGGATAACGTAAATCTCTTATTGAGAATTTTTATAGGTTTAATGGTATTTAAAATTTAATATTATCCATCTTTCCTAGTTTTAAATAACCTATTGGATGTTGTAATATAGTATAAATGGATTAAATTGGTAAATTGGGACTAGGGTATGCAGCCTATGAGTTATATTGTAAATTCCTAAGCGTGTTTATTCATATGAAATTGTGAATATGATAAATTGGTAATGGTACGTGAAATGGAAAAAATGATTAACTGTATTACATAAGGGATGTTATGAATATATTTTATGGGTTTATAGAAGGGACTTATTGAATTGGCGTAATGAGTTAGTCTTGATAATGGGAATTGGGGGAATTGGGATAAGTGGACTATATGGAAAATGTGATAATGGGTTATGGAATAATATGATTTACCATGTATATATTTATGGATTTTTATTTCACTATATATTGCTTGTGTTTCTTTGTAATATGTTTTGAGTGTGATGAATGGATGGATAAGAATGTGCACATGGATTGAGCTATCGGATAACAGACTAAGTCTCCTCCCACAGGGTGAGTTGGACTGATGCTCTAACTCCACCCACATTTCATGGGATAGGAAAGGGGACGGAGCTCTATTCCCCTGATGGTTTCCTTCCACCTGGATAGAGGCTTCATGGTGATGATACTGTGATGATGAGATGTATTATCCCTAGTCATACAGGGACTTGATTTATTCCTTTAATCAGAATGATAAATCTCGTTGACCTAATTGAATGATATGAATGATTAACCCATTGATTAAATATTTTTGGTGGATTAATTTATGAAGAAAAATAACATAATGAATTTTTTATAGTGGTTAGTAACATCTAAGAAATAATTGAAAACTTATGTCCATGATTTGTCTTTTGATTACTTGTAATTTCTTTCATATATGCATGAACTATATATTATAGTGTATATTTTGTATAAACCATTAATGGTGAGTTACTCAGTTATACTCACACCCTATCTGAGCTATTGTTGGGTACTTGATCATACATTATGGTTGTAGGTCATGATAAGAGAAATGCCTCTATGCTCAGAAGTTGAGTCAGGTTGGTAGAAATCATGGAACATTTTCCATACATGGAGTCGGGACCTTATTGGGATTCCATTTTTGTCTTTATTTTGGGATTTGATCACATGGAATTAAATCATGACATGACATGTCTCATTTTTGATATGGTTTGTATCCAGTTTTGGAAATGTTTATTTATTCTTGTTCATTGATTTTATTACATTGTTCTGAAATTTACTCTTGTTATATTATATGTATCACTCAGGTAAGAGGGTATAACATCCCCATGTGACTAATTAGACCCTAATTTCTAGTCGAAGACATTTGGTGGATGAGGAGGCATGCCTGAAGTCATCTGATTACCTAGATTGGGAAACTGGTTAGTCTCTCTCATGTCAGGGATGTTATAAATTGATATCATAAGAGATATTTTATGTGACTTACTATTTTGGAATGGTAAAAAGGGGGTTCAAAATGTGTCGATCCATGGTAATGATCTCATGACTAGGAGTTTCTAACCCATGTATGGGAGAAACACCCAGTAACCCTATGTAAGGATTTGTTTTTCATATTGTATGTTGTAACATTTGATGATATTTCACTATTGGGTGATATATTTGTTGTCTGGTGTGATAGTATTATGATATTTTTCTTGTGGATGGAACAAAACGAGGTTGTTCATACATGAATCATTCAAGGAACATTTGTGTTTAAGTGACATGCATCATTGTAGGCACACACATGGGACGGGTGTCAAGGACATAGAGGGTAGAATGAATTTTATTTTCTTACAAATGGTGAAAAGTTAATTTCTTACAGTAATTATATAATAACAAGAAGTCATTATTGATAAGGGGTAGTAATATATTTAAAATTTAATTTAAATAAGTTGTGGTATGGTAATAATTTTCTATGGTTTAGAGTGTGCGGCTTGTAATCATGCGAGTTAGTTATCATGTGTTACCATTGTCCTTAGTAGAGGAGGAAGAGGGTAGTGCGTTGGGAATGATATGGATTTTTTGGGTGATGTGTTAAAATTATTTGTTTATGGTGAGGGAATATTCTTACCTTATATTTTTGAAATATTTATGGTTTTTTTTCTATAGATCATATTTGGAATTGTAGAGAAATTCTACGATGAAGACATCTTCTATTTGGAAGAGAAGGGGAAATTACTGAGAATGTGTAACGCCACGACCCCAGTTACCCATAGTCAGTGCATTATTACATAACATTGGCATGATCACAAAAGATCAAGTCTCGAAAGACTGATTAGTTTAGTAGCCTTGGAAACAGTAGATACATTCATAAGTATTACATTACATCATAAAGAGAAAAACTACAACAACATAGTCTCCATAGTCCACACTCATATCCCCTCAGACTTTCTCTACAGGTGAGTCATAATATACCTCTTCACATCCTGGAAAAAATAACATAGAAAGGGGTGAGCTCAGATGCTCAGTAAGGATAACAATATAGAAGAAACTTTTATAAATAAGCATGAACCATTAAGGCAATGTATAACTAAAACAAAATCCTTTTAAACTTGAACTTCAGCATAATATGGAAAAAATAAAATTAAATAATGTCATTTACTTATTCACATGGATATTCTTCTAGTCGAATAATTACATGCAGTATCAATAACCACTTTCAAAATGATTGAATGCATAATGCCAGACTATCATAACCACATAGTCAAGGCCTTGTGCCAAGACTGGAAATAAGATTTTTTCAAGTCCTTATTCCAAGACACTAGTTTGTGTCATGAGACCTACCGATGCACCAAGGATATATAGCGGGCTCCACCCATCACTTACTAAGTCCAATGCATTCCTCATATGAACAGGTTTAAACATAACATAAAAATTCATATTAAAACTATAATATGAAATGCCAATACTTTATCCATAAACCATGAATGGTATAAAAATAACACATACATAGTCAAACAAATCAAAAAAACTTCAATACAATATTTAAGTTTTGTATCATAACAAATCAACTTCAAATAAGCTTAAAATCCATCAAAGGATGTGGTCATTGATGAAATCAAAACTATTTGAGAGAAATATCTCTTTTTTTTGAAATCATTTAAAATTAATATGATTATAAAATAAAACATTTACTTTGAAAATATTATTATAGCTTTTAAGGGAAGATTTGTAGATTTTATAATGGTGGAAATTTTCGCACCCGCCGTATAAGTTAAAAAAGACATTCTTACCGTAATTTTGTCGAAAAGGTTAAAAAGGGAACATGTTCGGAAAATGACAGAAATATTACTTTATAAAAATATTATAAAAATTAAAACAAATATATAAATTACTTTAACACATAGTATATAAAATATTATGAACGTTTTGAAATATATTTTTAAGAAATGTGGATATGGATGATAAAGAGTTCCCAGTAGATACTTATGTAAAAACAACCTCAGATAAAAAAGAGATTGTGAAATTAACCCTTACCTTGTACTTTTCCTTGGTCGAGGGTAGATTAACCTCCTATATAATGGTTAAATAATTGTTATTAAATTATAAAATAATAATATACATTAATATGATATCATATATGATCTTTTAACATTGCTTTGTTAATAATATCTTAGTATTATCCTTGTTTCGGGTGTTAACATATTCGTTTTCCTTTATATTATTTGTCATATGAGTCATATTTTTTATGGATGGGATGTATCTTATTTATATGAAGAATTATATCATGTCCTTAAACCTTATTTTTAATAATATAATGAAAATTATTCTTGAATGGATACGATGTGGAATGAATCTCATCGCGTTCGTGGAGACGGTAATCCGTATGTATGCATGAGAAAAACTATCATTATTTTGATATTAAAATAATATATAATTGGATGGTATATTATATATACAGAATAATTATCATTTTATATTCATTATTTATATCAATTACACATCATTATTATACCCATCCAAATAATTATGTATTGAATAACAATTACACCACGACGTGCAGACTGCAAGCCGTACGTACGCACGTATGGTGACATGTCATTAAAAGGATGAATATAATAGTAAATTTGGTTGTACCATATTTATAATAACATCATAGTATATATAATATACTGGATTTGTTATTTTATAATTCAAACAACATAGAAAAATTAAGTGGAAGAAGAAAGGAACTTGAAAGAGGGTGATTAAATTATTACCTCTTCTTCGGGTGCTTCCTATTGATTTGATAAAAAGGGCTCATCAAGTTGTATTTTTGACTAAAGGAAGGGATATAGGATAAATTGAGGGAATTTTAGAGGATATTTGGGCAGGGGTTGGTCGATCTAAATGGATTTTTAAGGTGTGAATTAGAGCGAATGGGGAGTTCCCTTTTATAAGAGGGGTGAGGGGTACCTTAGGAAAAGCTAGAAATATTATTTTATAATAAAGTAATTTTCGTTTTATAATTGATAAAAAATGGATTATTTAAATTTTAATGTGTGTAGGGGTTTAAAACCACTCAATAAATAGGTTTTAGACAGTTTTGGGTCACCATATTAACCTTAATGTTTTGATTTAACTCTTAGTTAAATAGGTTGACATTTACCACTTATCTTTGTATTTTTATATTATATAGTTAATAAACATACTATATACTTCCAATATAACCCCAAGTGGTTCATTAATTATGCACATATCATTATATAAGACCTTTGGCCGAACGATATATTTTTAAGAATAGAATGCCAATTAATAATATAATATTGGTTTTAAAAACTCTTTTATGTTAATTTTGATACTATTTAATAATTTATTTTTGTTAAAGTCCTAAAAACGTTATTAATTCAAACTAAATACATTTAAGAAATCCTAAAATTTCATGTTAACCTAAAAAATTCTTGGATTTCCTCAAAACTTTCAAATTATATTTATTTTAACACTTATAATCCCAATTATTGGATTCTTTCATTAATAAGGAAAATATTTCATCATTATTGTGTCATAAATAAATTTAATTATTCAATGTCTAAAAATTATAAATATAAGAAAATTATGTAGGAAATCTTTTTATCTTTCTAATGAATATATATATTCAAAATAATAACATATATAACCCTATGTAAAAAAAAGTTTTCTAAAAGACATATGTTTATTTTATTTTCGTATTTTCTTTAACTTAATTAATATAAAGTGTCATTATCACTTACTAGTGGATTCAGGGGTTCCAAAAATCGACCCAAAGATGACCATGTTCGGACATGTATCATCCAATAGGGTTAAGAAATGTGTTAAGGTAATTTATGATTATTATAATATTATTTTTTACCTTTATTTAACGTGTTTACCCTTTAACCATTGTAAATAAAATATTTACCGATGTAATTATTCAAAATGTATAAAAATAAAAGTATCCTATTTACACAATTTGGAACATATATTTATAAGTATGGGATCCATTTTTCTAAATTCAAAACATAGAAGTGATAGAAATTAATTTAAAATTAATTCACGTTGTCAAAACAAAAAGCGTGTTTTTAAGAAATAATAACTATCAAACAATTGTCACCTTCTTATGTCTAGTTTAAATGTGAAATTATGTAAAATGACCAAAATTGGATTAAATGGTAAAAATATAATATAATTATAGTTTAAAACCACTCACATGCATAACTTATCACTATTAATTACTTCAATTAAAAAGTTGCTTTTAATTAAAATTTAGTAATTTTCACTATTCATCAAAATATAAAAGTTATCAGAAAAGTACCAAAAATTCACCCTAATATAATTTAGATATTATGAATCCAAAAATTAATTCCATTTTTAATGATAAAATATATAAAATTTCAAAAATTGGGTATTACTATTCATATCGGCTAGTTTGATTGGTTGTGGTGTGTGTTAGAACTCAAAGTTGCATATAACACACTCTATTGTATTATTCAAAGAGAAGCGTACCATGTAAGCTTGGGGTGTTACATTCTCCTCTTATTCAATAAATTTTTTCATTGCAATTTTAAATTTTTCTTCTAAAATAAAAGGTTGAAAATAGAAAATAATTTTTCGTGAAAACCCACATCGAAAATTGGGTTAATAAATTTTATTCTTAATCAAAGTAAAAGGGGAATGAAAAAGTCACCACCAAATTACGATATTGATTGGGAGAACATTGGTGGAAATTATAGACACATAATTTGGGGAAATGTAAATATTTAGAGGGAATGATTGAGGTCATCAATCACAAACAATTGTAAAATTGAGGGTCTCAAATTCATTAATCTATGATGATTTGAAATACTATCGATTCAACAAAACATAATGTATTAAGATAAAACATTTTTTTTTTAAGATCCATTCCCTAAAGTTTAAGAATTAATTTACCCAAATAATAAGTGGTGAAAAATTAAATATATATATACTTGACAAGTAGAATTTCATCCTTCAAATAATTCCTACCACAAAGTCATCTTTCACTACAAAATATTTCAAAAAAATATTTTATTTATCCTAATTGTATAGGGTTCCAAAAATAATGAACTTATAATTCACATATCAGACCCTTTAACAAAAACTACATTATATAATCCAGGGACTTCACTTAGTCCAGTGGTAGGTGATAAATCCCAATCGCACTATGGTTGTGGGTTCGTTTCCCGCAGGTTTTTCCGACGTGACAGTTTGTCACATGGTCTGCATGTTGTACTTTTATAAAAATCCAAAAATAACCTTTCATACTTAATCCATTCAAACCATTAGACTTATCCAAAATACATCTATCCAAACTCACAGTCCAAGATTTATAAGGAAGTTAAACACAATGAAGATCCTTTTTTCCATTTAATAACATGTGAACACCCTCATCATGTATTCTGGTAACACCCTTAATTACCATAAAACCTTATTGATTACATTCATGCTCCCTTATTCCTTATAGAATACCGGATATACTTCTTCCATCAAAAAAATTTGTAAACTCCAACAATGACAGAATATACAAATCATTAATTAGTTTCAATGTAGTCAAGAATATCCAATATAATGTGTCTAAATCAGACATGTATTGTTCCAAAATCACTACCTCAGTATTAGAACCATATTATGGTTTATCATTCTCTCAACAATATTTTTTCCAAAAATTTAACCTACTATTGAGTCACTTTTCTGGGTTCCAAACAATCTCAAGTCTTTAATGAAATAGTATCGCAGTACAATCCTTATGTACTTCATAATTATTATAACTAATACATCGTTGATAAAACACTCAAATGTCATAATTCTTTAATAACAACATAAGAACTCTAATCATTCATCCTGATCTGTGGTAGTATCATACCTTGATTATTATCCAATAACATCATTTTGGGCATACTCTGATGATTTGTACATTGGTTCACGTAGTGTCCCAACTCTTTGAAGATGAAGCATCGTACATTTGAAACCTTTTTCTTACCCTTGAGTTCACGTACTTGGTGTCATTTTTCTCCACACTTATAACAAACTCTCATTCCATTCAGGCAAGTTCTAGGGTGTTTCTTTCCACAATTATCACATATGGGAAAATTCTTCTTTTCCCTCTTCCCTTTATCCATCTTTCTCTCTTCCATCCTTTTCTTCTCTTGCTTCCCTTCAAAGTCATAGGACTCAAAGAATTCTTTAATTATCTTATTGACACATGATACTATTTCTTCATATGTTGATAATACATGGGAGACTATTTCCCTCCAAATATTGGCTTAATACTGTGAAAGATATGATCATTCTTACTCATTGGATCATACGTATTGTGGGAGTTCGCATTCCTTCTACTAAGTGCCATTTCTATACAGTGTCATACACTATGTTAGTTTATGAATCGAAATACATAAATCCAAACTTGTAAACACTTGACATAAATTGAATAGCTTATGGATATAATCCATAATCATTAAAAAAAATTTCTTTGAGGAAGTATATACTCATAAACCTCTTATAGTGGTTTTAAAGAAAATGAGAATTATCCTAAGCATATCCCCTAGGAGTGTCGTAACCAAGAGTATAGCAAGGATCGTTGTCTTGCACTAGTTCCCGTTCGAGTCTAGCTCCAAGTAGTGTTTTCAGGTTTGAACCCTAGGAAAATATATTCCAGAGCCGCCTCTACCTACTCATATCCAGACAGGGATGTATTGCTTGGAAAACTCACAAAATCTCTAGAATACCAAAATTATAGGAAGTTCTTATATACTAATCCTCAAATTCTATCTTAGGTATATGTGCTCTAATCAGAGTTTATCTAAATCTAGATTCCAAGTTTTATACTAAAATTCCACTGATATGAACTATAACGCCCTGACCCCAGTTACCCAGAGTCGGTGCATTGTTACATATCATTGGCATGATCACAAAAGATCAAGTCTCGAAAGACTGATTAGTTTAGTAGCCTTGGAAACACTAGATACATTCATAAGTCTTATATTACATCATAAAGAGAAAAACTACAACAACAAAGTCTCCATAGTCCACACTCATATCCCCTCAGACTATCCCTTCACATCAGTCATAATATACCTCTTCACATCCTAGGAAAAGTATAATATAGAAAGGGGTGAGCTCAGATGCTCAGTAAGGATAACAATATAGCGGAAACTTTTATAAATAAGCATAAAAATTTAAGGCAATGTATAACAAAAACAAAGGCCTTTTAAACTTGAACTTCAGTATAATATGGAAAAACTAAAATGAAATAATTCAATTTACTTATTCACATGGATATTCTACTAGTCGAATATTCACATGAAATATCAATAACCACTTTCATAATGATGGAATTCATAATGTCATACTATGATAACCACATAGTCATGGCCTTGTACCAAGAATACAAATAATTTTTTGTTAAGGCCTTGTGAAAAGACACTATTTTGTCTCATGAGACCTACCGATGCATCGAGGAGCTATAGCGGGCTCCACCTGTCACTTACTAAGTCCAATTCATTCCTCATATGAACAGGTTTAAACATAACATAAACATTTCTATTAAAACTAGCATATGAAATGTCAATACATTATCCATAAACCATGAATGGTATAAAAATAACACATCCATAGTCAAAAAAATCACAAAACCTTCAATACAATCTGGAATTTTTGTATCATAACAAATCAACTTCAAATAAGCTTAAAATCCATCAAAAGATGTTGTCATAGATGAAATCAAAACTATTTGAGAGAAATATCACTTTTTTGAAATCATTTAAAAGTCACATAATTATAAAATAAAACATTTACTTTGAAAATATACTTATAATATTATAAGGTAATCTTCAACAATTTTATAACAGTGGAAAATAGTTGCACCTGCTGTATAAGTTAAAAAAGACATTCTTACCTTAATTCTGTCGAAAAGGATAAAAAAAGACCTTGTTTGGAAAATGATGGAAAGATTCCTTTATAAAAATCTTATAAAAAGTAAAACAAGTGTATAAATGTATTTTACCCATAGTCTATAAAATTTTAATAATGTTTTGAAATACATTTTTAAGAAACATAGATATGTATGATAAAGATGTCCGAGAATATTCTTACGTAAAAACAACCTCGGATAATAAAGAGATTGTGAAATTAACCCTTAACTTGTACATTTCCTTTGTCGAGGGTAGGTTAAAATCCTTTATAATGGTGAAATAATTGTTATTAAATTATACAAGAATAATATACATTAATATGATATCATATATAATCTTTTTACATTGCTTTGTTTATAATATCTTAGTATTAACGTTGTTTCGGGTGTTAATGGATTTGTTTTCCTTTATATTCATTGTTATGTGAGTCATATTTGTTATGTATGAGATGTATCATATTCATATCCAGAATTATATCAAGTCTTTAAACTTTATTTTTAATCATCTGATAAAAATTAGTCTTGAATGGATACGATGGGGAATGAATCTCGTCGTGTTCGTGGAGATGGTAATCCCTATGTACGCACGAGCAGAAATATCATTATTTTGATATTAAAATAATATATAATTGGATGGTATATTATATATATAGAATCATTATCATGTTATATTTATTATTTACATCAATTACACATCATTATTATACCCATCCCAACAATGATGTATTGAATAACAATTACACCACGACGTGGAGACGGTAAGTCGTACGTACACACGTATGGTGACATTTTAGTCAAAGGATAGATAAAATATTGAATTATGTTGTATCATATTTATAATAACATCATATTATATAGAAGATGTGGGATTTATTATTTTATAATGGAAACAGCAACGAAAAGGGAAGTGGAAGAAGAAAGGAACTGGAAAGAGGGTGGTGAAATTATTACCTCTTCTTCGGGTTATTCCTTTTGATTTGATTAAAAGGGATCCTTAAGTTGGATTTCTGACTAAAGGAAGGGTTATCAGATAAATTTAGAGAATTTGAGAGGATATTTGGTCAGGGTTTGCTGAGCCAAATTCCTTTGAAGGTGTGAATTAGATAGAAGGGGGAGTGTCCATTTATAAGAGGGTTGAGGGGAACCTTAGGAAAAGCTAGAAATATTATTTTGTAATAAAATAATTTTTGGCTTATAATTGATCCAAAATGAATTATTTAAATGATAAGGTGAGTATGGGTTGAATAAAACTCAACCGATAGGTTTTATATAGGTTTCGGTCACTATATTAACCCTAACTTTTAGATTTAACTCTTAGTTAAATAGTTTGACATTTACCATGTCTCTTTGTATTTTTATATTATATAGTTAATAAACATACTATATACTTCAAGAGAACCCCAAGTGGTTCATTAATGATTCAACTATCATTATATAAGTCCTTTTTCTAAAACTTTGATTTTTAGGTATAGAATATCAATTAATAATATTATATTTGTTTTAAAAACTCTTTTATGTCAATTTTGGCACTATTTAATAATTGATTTTTTTGAAGTCCTAAAAACTTTATTAATTATAAATAAATTCATTTAATAAATCCTAAAATTTCATATTAACCTATAAAATTCTTGGATGTCATAAAAACTTTCAACTTATATTTATTTTAACATTTATAATACCAATTATTTAATTCATTCATTAATAAAGAAAATACTACATCATTATTGTGTCATAAATAAATTTATTTATTCAAAGTCTAAAAATTATAAATAAAATACCATTATGTCAAAAATATTTTTATATTTCTAATGAATATTTATAGTCGAAAGGATAACATACATAACCCTATGTAAAAATTGTTTTGCTAAAAGATATATGCTTATGTCATTTTTGTATTTACTTTAACTTAATTAATATAAAGTGTCATTATCACTTACAAGTGGCTCCATGGGGTCCCTAAATCGACCTAAAGATTCCCATGGTCGTTCATGTATTATAAAATAGGGTTATGACATGTGTTAGGGTAATTTAAGATTATTATAATATTATTTTTACTCTTATTTACTGGATTTACCCTTTAACCATGGTTAACAAAATATTTACCGATTTAATTATTCAAAATGTCTAAAAATAAAAGTTACATATTTACACAATTTGGACCTCCTAATGATAAATATGGAATCCATTTTTATAAATTCAAAACACAGAAGTGGCATAAATTAATTTAAAATTAATTTCCGTTGTGAAAACAAAAAACGTGTTTTTAAGAAATAATAAATATCAAAAGATTAACACTTGCTTATGTCCAGTTTAAATGTGAAATTATGTCCTATGACCAACATTGGATTAAATGGTAAAAATATAATCTAATTATACTTTTAAACCACTCAAATTCATAATTTATCACTCTTAATTATTTTGATTAAAACATTTGTTTTAAATTAAAATTTAGAAATTTTCACTATTCATCAAAATATGAAAGTTGTCAGAAAAGTACCCAAAATTCACCCGAAGCTAATTTAGATATTTTGAATCAAAAAATGAAGTCTATTTTGAATGATAAAATTTATAAAATTTCAAAAAATGGGTATTACTATTCATAACGGCAAGTTTGATTGGATGTGGTGTGTGTTAGAACTAGAAGTTGCGTACAACACACGCTACTGTATTATTCAAAGAGAAGCGTACTGTGGAAGCTTGGGGTGTTATAGAATGCTTCATTATTTGTGGATCAAGATTATTAGGGGGGTTAAATGTAATAGGGTAGATAAGATCCATGAGAATATTTCTCATTTTATGCAAATAATAGAACGACACCTATGGCGTGTCATGTTGAGTTTGTTTTAGCTAACCAGGGATTTTCAGTTGTAGCACCCTCCAACCTTTACTAGAGAGTCTGGTCTATAGGTAGTAGAGATTTGTATATATTTTATCCAAAATATTATTGATCATGTATAGAAAACTCTTTAATAGTTAGTTATGTTAATGACGTACTTTTTAAGAGTTTAGGCCAAGAGTTGGTGAGATGAAACGGTTCAGACGGAGCAGGATGAAGGACTTATAGGAAAATATTCTTGAACATTACTACCTAGAAACCATGAAATGGGAGAAGTATGTAGAGTTTATGAGTTTAACTAAGGGGGTTTCATCTATGATGGATTGTTCTAGTCGTTTCAGTGAGTTGCGTTGATTCATCTCTATGATGGATGGAGATGAGGTGACTGTGGTTAAATTATTCCATGATGGGATTAGGGATGACATTAGGTACCATGTGAACATATTTCATCTGATGAGGTTTAAAAATGTAGTGGACCATGGCCATATCCCGTAAGGGAACCTGAAGGGGGGCATTAGGAGGTGCAATTGTGATACCAACTAGGAAGACCTCTGGCAAAACCTCTGTGGAAGTAAGCATCATTTTGGATGTTTCTAGCAAGGTGAGAGTGAAACAAACAGTCAGAAAAGATGGTCATTTTATCAGGGTGGTGATAAGGTATTCTATTATAAATGTTTCAGGTCGGGGAACATGTGGAGCCAGTGTCTCTGACCACCGATCGAGTGTCGGTTCTGTGGAAGGTTTGGACATATAAATTGGTTCTATAAGAACCCTGAACAGCTGGGAATACATGGAAGTAAGAAGTAGATACCGAGTGCAGGAATGGGATCTATCACCCAGTATCACGTAGGTAGTAGGATATCCACTAGACATACCGGTACGGGTAGTGGAATTGGAACTCTGGGACAAGACCATCTGTACTAGTAGGGCAGTATAGTGTATGGTACTCATGATCGATCCCAAGGTAGAGTGATTATCCATCATCACATAGTTAAGTCTACACCTGGAGGTGGTGAGGGTGGACCATATACCATTTGAGGTATGATTCTTGTAGCTTCCACAATCACTAATTCTCTATTTGACCGAGGTTCCACAAACTATTTTATCTTTGTACAGTTCATTGTTCTATTGTTTTTGGTTTTGGAAGAAGTGTGTGAGGTTATGACAATTGATACTATGTTAAGGGTTCTAGTTGGGGATATCATACAATATAGAGGTTTTTTTATAGGTTGTTGGTTATCATTTTATATTGAACCTATCTTTCCTCGAGATGTTGAGTTTTGACCTATTTTTTGGAATGGATTGGATATTTTTGTATCAGGCCCATATCAATTGTTACTATAATAGGGTAACGTTCATAGATAATGATGGAGACACCTATGTATTTCATGGTGATTTGGATGTTCGAGATTTCTATGTAGGGCTAGTTTATTAGAAATTGGGAGTACCCGTGGCCCATGTGGCATTACTCATTTTTGATGATGGAGGAACGGAACACCCAGTTCCCCCCCCCCCATTTTGGATAAATTCCAAGATGTGTTTCATGATGATTTATCTGGGATACCACCCAAAGAGATGATGAGTTTACAATGGAGTTTCTTTTAGGGGCTGAACCAGTTTATATTCCACTGTATTGAAAATCTCTAGTAGAACTCCTGGATATAAAGGATCAGCTAAAATGGATGGAGAAAACATGATTCATCCACCGTAGTTTGTCATTAGGGGTATCACCATTGTTGTTTTCTAGTAATTCTGATGGTTTATTGATGTTATGTGTTGACTATATAATTTTGAATAAAATAACGGTTAACAATAAGTATCTGTTTCCTAGAATTTATGACCACTTTTACTGACTAAGGGGTTCCCTAATGTTATCTAAGATCAATTTGAGATCATGATACCATCAGATGAGTGTGAGACCTTTTTTCGTACAATAGATAGATTTTTGGAGCAGGTATTGGTTTTTTGAATTTGTCATGATGCTTTTTGGACTATGAAATTAACCCTATTTGTTTATGGAATTAATGATTCAGATATTTTACCCTTGTCTAGATAAGTTCTTGGTTGTCTTTTTTGATGACATCTTATTGTACTCATGAACTCTTGATGATCATGCCAAACACCTTTACATTATTTTGAGTACACTAATACAGCATAGCCTTTATGATAAAATATCAAAATGTCAGTTCAATATTGATAAAGTTCATTTCTTGAGAAACATCATTTCCGAGTCAGGTGGGTCGATGGATATAAAGAAGGTGCAAGCTCTGGTGTCTTGGGATTAACCTAAGATTTTTTCTCATGTTTGGAGTTTTCTGGTCTTGTCTGGTTATTTCCAAATTTTCATTAAGGTTTTATCCTGTTGGTAAGCACCTCTCCCATGATCATCCAAGAAGGGTGTTACTTTTGAGTGGATAGAGGAAAGCAAGAATACCTTTCATGAATTGAATAAGTAGTTGACTGCCCCACCGATTATGATATTACATGAACCAAGTGAGAGGTACACCTTGTTCTATGATGTGTGTGGTGTTGGACATGGGGTACTGTTGAGGAAAGGTGATGGGGTTGTATAATATGGGTCAATATATTTGAGACCACATGAAAGAAATTACCCTACCCATGATTTTGATCTAGATATTGAGGTTTATGCCTTAAAGTGTGGGGGGGATTACATGTTGGGAGAAAATTTCATGGTGTTTATTGAACATAATAGTTTAAAATACATATTCTCTCAAAGTTATTTGAATATTCGACTAAATATTTAGGTCGATTACCTACAATCCTTCAACATTCATTTGGTTTACACACCCATGAAGGGGAATAGTGTTACAGATTCTCTGAGATGAAAGAATCAAAATCAGGTGATTCAAGAATCCAACTCTAATGAAGAATAATGGATTCGTTTGTTAAGATTCTCCTAGAGGTGGAGGATGGGCACAATCAAATGACTCTTGTGCCAATATAATTTGATTCCATGCATTGAAGCTTGGTCAATGAGAATTTTCCAGAGGATATAGAGTGCTTGGCTATGAAGGAAAATCATAAAGGTGGGCAGTCACCATCTGGATGGGATATCAGTGGTGATGGAATTGGTTATGTTTGAGTTCATATTATGGTGTCAGAATGTGTTCATGAAGAGTTTATGTGTGATTTCCATTCCTTAATGTTAGTAGTAAATCTTTTTATAATGAAAATGTTTCATGATCTTCATCAATAGTATTAGTGGCTAGAAATGAAGAATGATGTTGTGGGTTTTGTGGTGTGATGCCTTACCTATAAACAATTGAAGGGCATACATCATCACCCAAGAGGGTTTTTATAGTTTTTTTCTATCATGGAGTGAATGTGGAATGAAATAACTATGGAAATAATATTGGGTATTCTGAGGATACCCTGAAAGAGTGACACAATATGGGTGATTGGGTACCAGCTGGTTAAAGTGACTCATTTATTATTGATCTAAAAGAATTTCAAAGTTGATCATTTAGGCGTGTTATATTTTTGAGATATAGTGAGGTTTCATTTTGTTCCATGAACCATAGTTTCAAATAATGAACAACGTTACATAGTGCATTTCTAGAAGGGGCTACAGAAAGTGTTATGTTCTCAGGTTCCATTTTGTACATCTTATCACCCACAGATTGATAGATAGTCATAATGTAAAACTCATGTGTTGGAGGAAATGATGAGATCTTGTGCCCTAGAATTTTGTGGTTTGTGGGAGAAGAATATATCACTTGTTGAGTTTTATTGAAATTGTAGCTTTCAAGATATGATTCAGATTGTAACTTTTGAGGCCCTCTACCTGAGGCAGTGAAGATCTCTATTGTGTGGGTTAGAATCTTGGGAGTCTGAATTGTTAGGTATGAGTCTCATATAGGAGATGTCAGAAAAGGGTTGATTGACTGAAAAGCTTATGATAGTGGCATAGATTAGATTTATTTCATATGATGATCAACGTCGTAGACCACTCGAATTAATGGTTGGTGATATTTTGTTTATTCAAGTGTCACCAAGGTTGGGTCACCATCGATTTCAGAAACAAGTAATGTTAGTTCCTAGGTTTGAGGGGCCGTTTGAGATTGTCGAGAGGATTGGACTGGTGGAATACCGATTGGATCTTCCACAATGGTATAGTGGTATGCATGATATTTTCTGTGTTTCAAAACTCAGATACTATCACTGAAATCAGTCTCATGTGATAAATTCTAATGATGTCAAACTTGAGTAAGATGCATCCTTTTAGGAGAATCCGGATCATATTGTGGATCATAGTGAGAAGATCTTATGGGGAATGGTTGTGCCTTTTTTTATTCTATGGACACATGGAAACGTTTAGGAAGAAACATGGGAGTGAGAATCAGATATGCCGGCCCAGTGTCCTAATCTCTTTTCATTGGAAACTCAATGATGCTAGGGAATGGAATCTCTAGGACAAGCAATGATAAGGTGGGGAGGTTTTGGGATCCCAGATTCTATATAAGGTATGTTTTGTTTATATTTCCATTTAAGTCCTTTATTTTTGTTAAATAACTATTTCCCCAAGTTCATGAGAAGGATTAGTGGTTCTATGGGGATTTGAGGCACAAAATAAGTGGAAAAAGGACCATTTTGGCCATGTTACACATTTTTCACATGATTGGGGAAAACTATGCAGAACTCCCCAGAAACCATGCGAAGGGGTGATTTTGGGACAATGGCTCACACATGGTTTTCTCACAATTTTGGAAAAACATGCAGGTAAACCATGAGAATGAGTGATTTTGGGATAGTGGCTCATGAATGGCTTGTGCATGGTTTGGAAAACCGTGCTGGTAAACCATGTGTCCTAATAAAGATGGATAAAATACATAAAATTACACCCCATGCCTTTTAATTATACCTCTTATTTTCCCCCTCTCTTTCTCCTGCAACCCAAGATACGAGATTGGATGACCCAACCTTCCCAAGGGTGACTCTCTATCGATCCTAGTTTGGGGGCATTGTTTTTTGTATATTGATTCCCCAAGTTGAGGTAACAAAGGTTGGTTAAATCAGTATCTACGGATTCAATATGGAGTGCTCCCATCAATGGATTCAAGATAGGTGATCTACATGTTGTATCCTGTATTTTTATTGTTTAATTGTGCATTTATAGTCGTGTTCTTTGTAACTAATTATTTTTCTATGGATCCCCTTGATATGGCTTGGTATTTTGGGTGTCTAAATGATGAATATAAACACTCATGGTCCCCAAAGGATGCATTAAAGATGATTTAGCCTATTTGAGTCCACTGAAGCGGTGTACCAATATTTCTGATACCTTGAAATTAGTTATCTAAGTTCTCGATTATTGGGAGATAGTGTATATCCCTTATTGATCATATTTATAGGTTATATAGATGTGAAAAATGGAGTATTGGTCATGTTTTCAAGTTTTATATAACTTAATGGATGTGTTAATGTTGTGTAAATATTTTAAATATGTTAATTGGGAGAGAGGTATAAAACCTATGAATTACATACGAAATTACTAAGCAAGTTTGTGCATATCAAATGGTGAATATGTTAACATTGTAATGGGTTTTGTTATGGGAAAAATGTTGAATTGGATTAAAAAAGGGGATTTATGAATATATGTAATCGTTTGATTTAAGGAAATTATTGAATAGGAAAAGTGAGCTAGGTTTGATAATGGTAATTGGGATAAATGGTCTAAGTGAAGTAAATGTCAAATGTGATAATGGGTTGAAGAATAATATGATTTACCATATTCATTGTTATGGATTGTGATTTCTATATATATTGGTTGTGTTTTGATGAAATATGGATTATGTGTGATGAATGGATTGATAAGATTGAGAACATGGCTTGAGGTGTGTGATAAATGAATGAGGCTCCTCCCATGGGAAAAGTTGGATTTATACTCTAACTCCACTCACATATCATGGGTTAAAGAAGGGGACAAAGCTCTATTACCTAATAGTTTCATTCCACCTATATTGAGGCATCAAGGTGAGGATATTATGATGTCGAGATGTGTTATCCATAATGAGATAGGGATTTTAATTATTCCCTTATGTTGAATGATAAATCTCATTAAACATTTGTGAATGTTGTGAATGCTTAAACCATTCATTAAATATTGGTGGAAAACTAATTAATGGTCAAGATACACATAATTAATTTAGTACTATGTTTATTAACAAGTAACTATTAATTGTTAACTTGTGGCCCAAAGTTGTCCTTTATTCGCTTAATGTTTCTTTCATACATGCATGCACTATCTGTTAGACTATATTTTTTCTTCTAGACACTATTGGTTGTGGCCTACTGAGTCGTAATCTCGCCCTTCTTAGGTCATTATTGGGTACCTGAGCAGACTTCATGGTTACAGGTTAGGACAAGGGAAAGGGCCCTACTCTTAGAAGTAGAGTGGGGTGGTGAATAGGCATGTATGAGGTTTGAGACCTGGAGTCAGGAATATTTTGGGATTCCATTGTTTTATTTATTTTAGGCTTTGTTCACTAGAAATTATTGCATGACATAACATATCTACTGCTGGATATAGTTTGACCCCAGTTTGGGAAATTTTTATTTATGCTTGTTCATTAATTTTCATACCTTGTTCTATGATTTATTCTTGTTATCTAATGTGTATTACTCTGGTAAGAGCATATAGTCTCCCCATGTTATTAATTATACCCTCACTACTATTTGGAAACTTATGTCGTATAGGGAGGCATGGTTGACATCATGCCACGAACTGGCTCAGGGAACCAGTTAGTGGCTCCCATGTTGGGGATGTTATAGCCAATTATTCATCATTGTCAAAGAACATGGAACCATGCCTAAAAATGCACAAATCCTGCATAATATAAAACCAACACCTTCTAAATATTATTCCACTAGATTCCATCTATGATTATAGGAACTATACCAAAGCACAATGTTACGCTAGACACACCATAAAATCTATGCAATTATCATATAAGCTTGTTCGACCTAAAACTTGTATTGTCAATGTGAAGGAAACTATAAGACTATCCAACTCATTTACCAAATCATGGAATTGGGAAAATACAATAAATGAGAGTGTAACTCCTGATAAAAAAAGCATACACAAAATTAGAAAACAAAAAGATAGTTCCCCACATGACATCTAGATTTCCTACACCTTGAAACTCTAAGGCATGAATCTAACTAAATTCAGCACTATGGCCTCTCTGATCATGATGGATTCCACCTCTATTTTCATATACTTTTAATTTTACATAATGATGTGGGTAATCACATGTATTTCCTCAACCTTCCCATTCCCCTCTCTATAGATCAAAGACTTCATATCTCTATGGTTATTTGTATCTAATAGGATACTAATGTAATGGTTATGCCTAAAGAGGGGATTATACTCCCTTCTGACAACAGAGGATGTCTTAAAACTCTATCTTTTTATGGTCAAAACCTCCGAAACCATCAAAAAACCATGATCTAACAACTTCAATTAATCTAAGAACTACCATATTTAGTAATAGGAGATAAATAAAGTTGGATGTTAATCCCCACTATATAAAACTTACTCCAAGCATGAAACTATGTAATTATGACCATAGAGGAACTTCATGGACCATTTTGACGACTCCCACTATAGATTATTAGTTTATAACTAGGTTTCTATTAATAACCTATGCCCAAACCAATACCTTAACATTTTTCTTCCACATAAATGGGTGGACTTGATATAAGATGAAGTGAGGAAATACCTTCTTAAAATGCATCTTATTAGCCTTCTGATATATAATATTGTCTAAATCATAAATTAAGATACTTAAATAATGTATAATAAACTCCCAGAGATTGGAACTACTCTATCAAATGGTAAGAATCTATTGTTAATAATCCACCATCATGATTGATAAAAGAAACATGTCTTGAAAATATTATAAGAATATCAACCCCATAAAAGGTGATATTTAATGATCTATTAAGAATAAAAATTACCATTTTCAAACTACCTATTTTATTATCCTCACTACCAATGAAACTGATATCTCCTTCAAAGAATGGATAGAATGGGAAGAGATCTTCACCTCCTCCAACCAATCACTGATCATTTATTTTGTAATGGAAACCATATATGTATGAAAATACTATAACTATAAATCTAGGATGATACCCCTATAATATTAACTGTTTTTAACCATCATACCATGGATTCCCACTAGCACAGTATATGATCCATCTTCATTATGAACTAGATTGTGATGTTAATATGGATTCATTCTTGTAAAATAGAAAATTATATGGACTATCTAAATTTGTAATTTAAAATTTTTAAAGTTAATTAATTCATTCAATTTATCCAAATTACCATATTCTACTAATTTAATCAGTCATAAATAGTCATGTTTTATGATTTTTTCCATGTCCCCTAGAAAACAAGTATCATTAGTTCACATAGAATGTTCAATAAATATGAATGTTCATATGTCCCACCAAAGGGAGACATAAATCACAAGTCCTGACTTAATTCCGTTATTCACATCATGAATTGAGTCCAAATGATAATGTTTCCCTCCAAACCCATGAAATCATCAATACTTCCAATATCTAAATAACATCAAATCTCTAAACTATTAGCTCTGATACCACAATATCATGATCCCTCAACCACTAGTCCCCCTCTAAGACCCATAATGAAGATAGAGATGAAAAAATTAAAGCCTGCATACAAAAATCCATAGGATGGAGAATAGTGATGAGGGTATGGTATTACCCTCTTTATGTAAACATAATGTAAAAGAGAAAAGACGAGATATGCCCAATCAATTCTATTCATCACTGAACAAAGACAATATATCATAGCCATATTTTATCTCATATAACTCACTATAATGTCTTCAACATATCATATATAACCATGAATAATTTCATAAGCCAATAAATTCAATGTTACGTTTATTATATATTAATAAACTATATATAATTTAAGTAATCCATGGATTTATATATCAACCATTATCATATAATGATATTTGTTATAACATAAAGACATTATACCCTACACATAAATGTACCAAATGTCTGAGATCCATCATATCTTGCCTGAGTTGATACCCTTTACCTTAAGATGTCACATCCCATGTATTCCCACATATTTTACGATAATGGAAGAGTGATTATGGAGAGGGGGAAATCATCCACCCCTTTCTATTCCATCTTGAATGTTTAAAAAAACCCTCATATTCAATTGGGTGTGGTTTTCCCAAAGAAATTGGTTGTTTAAGCCTATAAAATCATAATATATAAGAATATATCTCAGAATAATATAATATGGATAACTATATAGAATTATAATCCTCTAAAAATAGATCCCACATGACACCCTACTGACCCCACTATGTTCTAATAGACTCAATATCAAACATACACACTAAAAATAAGGTTTAACTTATTAAATAAATTAATTAAAAAAAATTATTATTAATTTAAGAATACATAAACTTATAAATAACATTATTAGCCGATTAATCATTCTAGTAAAACCATATCATTTTATTTTATCACATTAAAATTCTTGGTTTAATCATACCCTTCCATTACACGACAGCATACACTTATAAACCATTTTTAAATTCCAACAATCAGTTCTCATTCACTTCAAGCATTTAATTGAACCATATATAGGTTAAAATTATGATAGAATATTTATCATTACTTCTATTAGTAACACCACATCATATGGGTTAATTTATTAATATTTTTTTAGTATTCCTTAATTTCTTGGTACTATATGATCCATCCTATGTTATCACAACCCAAGAAACACTTACCATGTCTAAACCAACAGTATTAGTAGTTATGAATCAAAAAATTAAACATATAGAAATCTATACATATAAAAATATGACACAAATATATTACCAATAAGATATCCCATCCCTCAACTCATTCAATTTTTCATGATGTATCCTTATCACCATTACAGACATCAAATTACGTCCATCCATCACAAGAATTATGTCATCTCTCTAACATAGGAATAACATAAAATTGTTCACTAATTATTCCAATTATACAAGGTTATAAACAAAACACATCAAGGAACTACCATTGTAGATAAATCCAAAAAATTAACAAGAGTATTATCATCAAGGAACACTAACAGTTAAACTGTACCAGTATAACAAAACATTCCAACCGTTATCAAACTTTATGGTGTTATCACAACCCTAACAAATTATCATCACCAAAAAAACTAATTCACATGTATTATTAAATATATTTTAATGATAAGGTTCCACTGTAAATGAACCCAAAAACAATAATTAGTCAATATATATAAATCAAACAAAAACTTAATTTAAAATTACATTCATCCATCATTATATCATTATTTTTCGTTTGTTTGTTTATAAAATTTTAATCATATTATACATTGAAACAAAAATATCAACCACATAAATTATATTTAGAACTATCTAGGAAATTATGAGGTAATATTAGTATGAAAAAAACTCACATCTGATCCCAATAACAAAATTATAATTCAACCACAATACTCTTATTGTCAAAATTTATGTTAATTCTTCCATTACCAAAGGATCAATGACATGATACATTCAAACTTTCACATAAATAAAAGTGGAAATAATGGTTACCATACCACTATTCAAAGAGTCATGTAAAAAACCCCTCACAAAAGAATAATAAATGAATCCATTACCACTAAAACCAAAGGAATCCTCAATAGAACATATCCACAACAATGTATCATCATATAATACATTTTTATCATAAAAATTGGATAAAACCTTGAAAAATAACTTATATAAATATGAAAAAGAAAAAGAACAAAAAATAAAATAGATTGTACATTGGTTTTTGTGACATTGATCGATATGAACCAAAAGGGTAGACTCTAATAATATTTTTCTAGAGAGGTTTTAATGGATGTGGGGACAAATTGGGTTTGAGAAATGAGGAAAAAATCAAACCATGGAGAACACAACCCTATATTTATAGAGGACTCTCTAATATCCTCTAATATGACATGGTAGATCATATCATGCCCATGATTCCCTTATCCAAAGAGGAGATACTAATGTCAATTGTTTCACTCCTAAATTTGATCATGTTTTAAAATTTACATCAAACACTATTATCCACCACCATTACCTAGAAAAAAACACGGTAGAATCCCTTAATATTCACCATCCTACCATGATGAAGACTACATCAAGTTGTCCCACTCTTATATATGTTATCATATTCCTATAACACAACTATATTATTCCTATAATGCATAAAAACATGACCATGGTCATAGGATATGCATAAATTTCCCATTGTTTTGCTTCTCATAGATAAAATACAAATGAACTACACCAAGTAAAATTGCATGGTGGTTCCTTGAATGTTTGTTTCCATATTCCTTTATGAGTTAACATGCCTTTCCAAGATATATACATTCACAAGAGGACACTGACACAAATATACTGATTTGAGAACACTAACATAAACTCTTGAAACCTTATACTCTTATACAGAGTCTCTAAACTATTTTTAATTATGAAACTAGTATTTCCTTCCAAAATTATTTCTCAAAATAAAACCTAGGTGGTACCATATTTATAGTTTCACAATGATGGAAAACCCAAGGTGAAATGATAACCACCATGAGCATATCACTACCTTTGGTGTACTCCATCTTTAAAAAAATGACCTCATTGATCAACTTCAAAATAGATAAGGCCAAAACAAATGTTACCATGATAATTCCACTAATAAACCATAGTTCTTGAACCTTTCCCATTTCTACAATCATATGCGCTATAATATGCCTAAAAAAACATTTATCTTCTCATAAAACCTCTATACATCCTCTTGGAACATCAAATACATGGTGAAACACCAAAGAATGGGTTCAAAATTATACATATTTTTTGATGTTTTTATTATTTTATATTGAAAATATAATTTCTCAGAAATGTATAATATTATTATAAAAAAAATTCATTTTTTAATGTAGTGTTTTGAAAACAAATGTGGTCATTCATTTGGAATTGTGATAATAATGTGTAATGTCTGGGGAATGAAAACAATTTTCATAATTTTTTAATTAAAATACAATTTTATTTAGTTTAAGGCATAAATTTAGTTAAAATAATTATCATTTTTTGGAATCAACACATCAAAATTAGCATTTTATTTAATTAGTAATTTTTTTATGAAAAGTTTACATTTTGGAAAATAATAAAAAATTCCAATTTTTACATACACCATATATTTTTAAATCATAATGATATATATATGACATACAATATTATAAATCCTTCTCAAAAAAAAAATTTTTTTAATATATATATAGTATATTTAATGATAATACAATTAACTTATAAATATATGAATCTTTTATAAAAAACAATGATATTTTTTTCAAATAAAACCCTATATTTGCTTCATTAAATTATAAAAATTATTTTGAAATTCATTTAGAATTAATAGGTTCTTAAATGTCTACTAAATATATATATTTTTATGTATGAACTAATAAAATTATTATTTCTATAATGTATTCATAGAGTCAAAATAGTAAAATAATAAATATATTAATAAAATATATCCCTACCTTATATAAAAAACACCCATAATCCACTCATTTATGCTCACATCCCATTCACCTAACATTAATAGTAATCTACCAAAACACCGATCAAAATTATATATCCACGACAATATCTTTTTGTTCTATCTAAAAACCTCATTTCTATTGTCTTAATTAATATCCACAAGTAAATACCTAAAGATAAAGAAAGGGTTACCAAGTATTTATTTCCATTCTTATTTTAAATTAATATATCATAATACTCCACTAGTCCTACATATATTTTAGTTAAATTATTATATCTCAATTTTACTATAATTCATTTTATACATTGAAAGTGATATATTCCCCATTTCCTATAATCAGTAAATTTGTAAAACACATGTATTCTCATTTTAATTATCCTCTTACTCCTTCAATAATATATTAAATCATTAAAATTATCCTTCTAAAATTTTAAATTATACTACACTAATTTTATGAAACAAAAATTTATATTCGCATTTATATTATTTAATACACTTTAAAATCCATTGTTCACTCATAGTTGGTATACACTACCTATGAGAATGATGATATGTTAAATTTAAATTATTAATGTTGTGGATATTCAGAAATACTAATTTTAATTTTGAGGAGGAAGAAACATGCAGCTCCGCTCACCATCCTTATTAAACCCTAGAGGCAGCGTCATCCACTTTGAGTGGTAGTGATGGATGATCTTCCAAACCCTTCTCTCCATTATTCCACAAAGTTTTATTTCTACCCAATCACAAATACATCCACCCTCCATGATTTCCCACAAATCCACCATTTCCTAAGAGTCTCGTATTTTCATCAACGAGCCCCATTGCTTCCTATTTCATTCTAGGAGTTCTCAAAGGTGTTGTCTCTTCATGGTATTTCCCGGGTAGATCTATTCAGTCAAAGAATTTCTTCACTCAATAGCTTCAATAGATTCATCAATGGGGAATGTCCCCTATAAGAATGAGTCTTGGTCGGACTTCTGGATCCTTAAAACTTCCTTTTGTGATTCACCTCTTATGATGATTTAACTATTGTATGGGACAATGGGATTTATTTCGGTAAGGGTTATCCGTTATTCCTTCTCAATTGGAGGAAATATTTACACTAGAAACATGATCACCACACTGCGGAAATTTGGGTATGTTTTTGTGGACTTCCCATTTCCTTCCAAAACCCTGTCATTATTTAAATAACAGGTAAAATTTTTGGGAGATTCAAGGCCTTTGAAAAATTCTTGATATCCTTGTATAGTTCTATTTTACCTCAAATATGTTTGGAATTTGACATCTCAAATCCCCTGGTTGATTCTGTTTGGATCGGGGTTGGTTAAGCACTGTATTTCCATCAACTAGTTTTTTTCAAGAACAGGTTCAAATTTTTCGTGTTGTGTTATCACCTAGATCACATAAAAAATCATTTCCCTTCTTATCGTAGCTCAGTACCAAATATAAGATACCCTATTGGTATTTCATATCATGATGGGGTTAATGATCCAATTTAGTTGGAGGTTAGGATTAATTTTTTGAATTCTAAGTGGTTGGATAATTCTTTTGTGTGTGATTGGTTCAGGCCGAGTAGATAATTTTGATGGTGTGGGATGATTAGATCAACTTCTCTACCAAATTTTCTATATTTATATATAATTTTGCCTACAGGGGGAGAGGAAAGAATAAAAATTCTCATTGGGTTCGTCCAAGATCACCAACCCCTGCACCAGTTGAACATGTGGTAGAACAAGTGGATAAAAGTTAGATTCTATTATAGGATCCAACAGACCATAGGGTCTTCCCAAGATTAGGACATATTTTTAATCAATCTTAGGTGTTGGACAAACTAGCGGTTGGGGACTCTCACCATGAAAGATGACAGATATTGATCACGTAGTGTAAAAGGAATCTCAATGGTTCCATGAATTGGGTTGATGAAGTGGAATGTGTCTATGAAACAAATTCTTTATCGGCCCTAAATGGTAAACAGGGAAGTCAAATGATCGGTGATGATATGTATTGTATTTTTTAATGGAAATTGTTGAGCATATATAAAGTGGAGTTCCTTATAGACAATGGATTATGATGGGGAGGAAAGTAACTCAGGGATCATAGGGATTATCATTGATCAAGGGGGAAAATAAAAAGGGAATAACGATGACTCTTACCTTCCTAAGACTATGGAGACACGATCCACTAAAAATGTGGGGACAACAAGGTTCACAAATTCAAATTCAATATGTGGGATCATACTCATGAGGAAAACATTAATCTCTAAGAGGTGAATCATCTGGCAGTTGGTGTGGCTTCTAAGGAGAAAGGGCATGGATTATTTCCCAACAACTTAGTGTCATAAGAAGTAGTACCCATCAAATACCAGAGGTGAAAGTCACAAATTTTGGAATCCAAAAATGAGAAATGCCTCAAGATTATTTTGCACATGAAATAAAAAATTACTAAAAGATCCTTCCACATAATATCTATAAGGGAGGATCCCAACACAATATATGAACTAATTATCCAAGTTTAAATTAACAAGAATTAATTTCTATGGATCAATAATAAAGATCACCTTTTGGAATGAGGATTCAATGTAAAGATTATCAATATATAGGTATATATTCAAACGTGGAATATATTGATCCCATTGTTGTCTGCAAGGTCAGTTGGTGTAGATATTCAGGAAAACTAAACATGGTGGGATGAATTTTCCTAATTCTGATAAATGGGGTGATATTTAGGTTGATGATATGTTTAGGAAGGTAAATATATCTGATGTTTCTACCATTGATCCTGAATTGGTAAAACTATCTAATATTGTTTCAACTACAAGTAATCTAGATCTGATATTAAAATCTGATATATTAATGTGGTTAGTATTGTTTCTTTATCTAATGAAGAATAACCTGATTTTTATGTCTCCCTAATGATCATTTATTGTTTTCTAAATCCACCCATAATTAGATTTTTTTGGGAGGGTTTGGTCAAATAGTGCTTTTCAATAGCTGGTCCATTGAGATATATATGTTTACTTTTTGAACCCTTACCTTCTGAAACCTCTACCTTGGTTGAGATGGGTAAGGATAATAAGACTCTAGGTACTTTCATAGGCATTAATAGATAACCTTTGATAAAGGTTAATGGGAGATGGTATGGGCATCACCTTTAACTATTTCTCACTCTCAATAAATCTTGAGAGTTTGTAAGGAAGTTGTTTTGCAGAATAAAGACCTTGATAAATCCCTGAAAAAGAGATAAGGGGTGTTAGTTGAGGTTGTTAATTTTTGGATTCTCTTTTCATGTCTACTCCATCCCTAGATTCTGTAGTGTTTACTAGGGTGAAACTTTGTTAGATTAAAGAGTATTTAGACTCCCATTCTAGTCCGACCAAGATTATTTGGGCCAAGTATTGTCCAATATTGTTCTAAGGATTATAATTATCATATGGAATGCTTTTGGTTTTGATCCATTAGTGAAGACCGGTTTTATAGACATAGAAATTAAGAAGAATAAGGTGTGTGTTGTTTATATTCTGGAGCACAAGAAGAACCTGAGTATGATAGACTATTTTTATCATAAAATGAGAATTCATGTAGGGTTTCATGCACATCCAGATAACCATCATTTATCATTTTTCTAAAAAAATTATGTTTTAGTGGACTTAGTAAAAGTTAGTGATCAATACATTGTGGGGAAAATTAACACATGTTCAGATCGCCTTTTTATATATTTTGTTTTTGGAATTTGTGAGACTCAACAGAGGGTGTTTCTGTGGAAGATCATGAATAGTTTAGATCTGGAGGATCTCCCCAGGATTGTTGGCGGAGACATTAAATTTATTTCCGATCCAGGTGAGAAGAAGGGGTGGAGTGAATTTCCTTGTGTGGATAGCATGAGTTTTTTTCAGTTCAGGGTAGGAAAATGTCTTCTTGGTATGGGATACTCTGGGGATTTTTTCACATAGTGAAATAACTGGAAAGGGAGTAATCATTTTTGGTGTCGTCTTGATCTGTGTCTGGAAAATGTTTATGATATTTCGAGGTTTTCTAATGAAAAATTGGATCATCTTGTTCATGGGATATCAGACCACTCTCCTCTCCTTGTATCCTTATCTCCCAGACAAGTAGGTAGAGATCATTTTCGATTCTGTGATCATTGGAATGATATTCTTTTTTATCACCATCCTGTCAAAGACTTCTATGAGGAAATGGTTCAAGTTTATCCTTGGGTAGATATCCATAATAAATTGATATATCTTAAGCAAAGGTTTCACACATGGGATAAAAATAATTCTCACATCGATGAAGACCTACATTCTAAAATATGAGGTTGAGAATATAGAAAGAACCCTTGAAGAAATCTAGGATGATGGGATATTCGAGGACCTTAAGGGTAAGAAAACTGATATGGAATAACTTATCCTAAAACATGAGCATATTAACCATGAAATAGAAAGAGTAAAATGTCTTCGTGAAGGTGATAAAAATTCTACTTATTTACAAGCATGTATAATATAATGAAAGAGGATGGCTAAGACAAATTTTCTTCTTGATGGTGGTTCTTTCTCAAGAGATAGAGATGTGGTTGGTTCCTTATATTTTTCCATCATGAAATATTTACTTTCTGATCCTAATAGGAATATAGTGAATGGTTATACTAGTGGGAATATATATGTTTTTAAGGAGATTCTGAGTATGATGTCTAACATTGATAATTATCTTCTAGAAACTATTCCTAATTAGAAGAGTATTCATAATGCTATGTTGAAACATAACCCAGAATGTGCTCTAGGTCCTGAGAGTTTTCCATGGATGTTTTATAGGGGGTCTTGGTAGGTGGTTTAAGATGAGATTATTTTTTCCATTCATGATATCTTTAAAGGTGGTTTTATTCCAAGGGTGGCTGATACTACTACCCTAGTTATTCTTCCCAAGGTTAAAAATACATACTTTATTCGTGACTATAGGATGGTGAGTATGTTCAATTTCCCTCACAAAATCATATCATGTGTCATCAATTCGTCCCAATCAATTTTCATTACAAGATGTGTTTCCTTAGAGAAAAATTATTTTGTTATAGGTCGTTCTATCCAGGGAGCGTTTTCCTTGGCTCATGAGATGATTTGTGACATCAACTTCAAATTCCAGGTTTCAAATATGGTGTTGAATCTTGATATGAATAAATATTATGATAGAATTGAATGGGGTTTTATCATTAGGGTGCTTAAAGGTATGATATTCTCTTCTTGGGATATTGATATTCTCTTTAGATGTTAATATCCTCCTGGATGATAGTTTCATACATGGGATAACTCATGGATTTTTCAAGGAAACTCGTGGTCTCAGATAAGGGGAACCTATCTCTCTAAACCTTTTTATTCTCATGAAATATAATCTTAGCCATCTTATTAATAAAAAATTATTCATTGGTGAACTTTTTCCTTATAAAATGAAAGTGAACCAAAAATCGATCTCTCAGTTGAAATTCTTGGGTGATACTCTGATTTTCATCAATGCTAGTGTTAGATCGACTAGTGGTATTATTGAAGTTTTGTATGAATCCAGTTTTTGGAGTATGAGAATTATCAACAGGTAAAAGGGAAGTTTTTATATCTATACAAAATATCATGAAAGACAGGTCTTATCCCTATCTAGATTGTTGAATATACAAAAAGGATTTTTCCCTTAGTCTACCCTGAATCTATTATCTTATATGGATGTATCTGAATCAGAGATTTTGATGGAATCATTAATAGAATCATGAGTTGTGGTCTTAGATGGAAAAATAATTTTCTATCATTTGGTGGTAGGATTACATTAATAAATAGTTTTTCATTGGCTATTACAATATATGTTCTCTCAACTACCAATTTGCCAAAGGGGGTTATTACTAATTCTGAAAAAACTCTTGTATGAAATTATTTGGGATTCTCATCTTAAGAGGCAATGTCATAGACTTCGTGGGATAGATTGGATAGATTGATTCTTGAGGGTGGAATTAATGTCAGAATTATAGGGGATACGGTGCAGTGCATGCATGCTAAACATGCTTGGGAGGTCGTGGAGGGGTGCATACTTTGGTCTAAAATTATGTCTTTATAAGGAGAAGACTGTGTGGAATATAGTAAAACATTCTCACCTTTCTGGTCTTTAATATGGAGTATTATACCTATCATCTGTCAATATTAATGATGGATAATAGGGAGGGGAGATATTTCTTTTGGGAACCATAATTGTGAAGGGTCAGTTATTGGTTTTCCATGTTGTCCAGTTCCCATTATTTCTTTTAGGAAGGCTAGTAGTTGTTTGGACTTTATCATCACTGTTCTAGATGAGGATAAAAGAATTAATTTTGAACAAATTTTTTGAATCTAGATATCGACAACTATCTATTCACTGATTTGAATTCCATTATTTTTTTCTTCTAAAGAGTTTCAAAAAATTGTATTCCTCAAGGAAAACATGATATGTAAGAATAATATGGTTTGCTGTAATAGTGTCCCCCACAAAATTAAATTTCCTTGTATTGAGACTTAAGAGCCACATTATTCTCATAGATGATAATGTGAAAAGAAGGGGCATTAACCTGGTTTCTAAATTCCATTATTTTTTTCTGAATAAAGAAGATAATTCCAATCATCTGTTCTTTGAGAGTGAATGGGACATGGTTATTCGGATGATTTTTGGAGAATTCACAAATTTCATAAGCACATATCCTGCTGAAACTATTTTTATGGACAAATGGTTTAGTGGTTTGAATGGTGCGGGCCTAGAAAAAATTTCCAGACCTATGATTCTTAGTGAATGGTGTTGGTGTATATGGTATATAAGAAACAAGTCTTGTTTTTAGGGTATTCATTCTAAAGATATTTTTGTTATTATGAATATAATATTTCTTCTGATTGACCCGGTTTAGTGGTCTAAAATTGTTAGTGAAACTCCCTCATTGAGGAACATGTAGTCATATGGTTCTTTATCACCTCCTTCAGATCATGTGATAAGAGTGAATTGGTTTTGTTGGTTACCTCTTAACATGGGACTAAAACTTAACTTTGATGGTTTATGCATTGGGGGAATCATTCGAGGTGGTGGTATTCTACAGGACGGTAGTGGAAGCATCCATCTTTCATTTACTGTATTTTATTTAAGGGGATGTTCTATTGAGGCAGTTTATGAGGCTATAAAAACGAGTTTCATGTGGTTTACTCACCATAATTTATATATTGGTCATATTGAAGCTGATTCCAGGATCATCCAAGAATTGATGATTGGCGAGATTTCACCTCCATGATCATTTGTATATATTATCATAAAGTGTATATTCATCCTCAATAGAAACAACCTATTGTTTATTCACACATGTCCTGAAGGTAATAATGTAAAAGATTATTTGGTGTCAATATCGGTGGCTGATCAATGTACCAAAAGTTTCTATTTCTCTAGTTCTCTTCAAATGAATCTGGAAGTGGTGAACTTGATTAGGGTAGACCAAATTTTCCTCCATTATTTTAGGCTACACTAAACATTTTTTGTGAGACCTACCCATAGTCCTATTTATTGTGGGATTTTTTCATTTTTAATAAAAAATACAATGTTGAGGTTGAGGGTGGGAGATGTTGGCCCATCATTTTTACGAATTCATCAAAGATAACCCTTCAAAAAAGGATACTACATAAATATGGGAATTATATAGAGTTATTGGTTCAAATAATCTCAACCTTATCATAAATGATTTTTTTAATTTTTTCGGTTTTATATGCTCTTATGTAATTCCCTTGTGAGGATTCAAACTTTTCCCCAAAAGTGTTTTGAAAATGAAAAATTAATTTTATATCATCTTCATAAATATTAATTTAATGTTTATATACTAAATTTATAATAATATAAAATATTATATATAATAATTTAACAATAATATGGTCATTATAATATTTATATCAAAAGTAAACTATCACAATTAATTTAGTTGTCCAAAATAATCTTACTGAAGAAGAGTTCATTAATTTTAACTATATATTAAATGGATCAAATACCTTAAATATATAATTAAAAATAAAAAAGTCCACAATACTCCATGATATTATGGAACTATTATATAAGTACCTTTACAGTTACACTTAAGTTGGAGCAGTTATGAAATTGTCAACTCAAAACCATCTAAGTGACCAATGTAAACAAAATTAGTGCAATAAATTAATAATAAATCATAATAAATGAATAACAAGTAATAATTATAATTAAATAAACTTAAAAATTACAATTAATAAATTAAATAATTAATTATATTTTATTAATCTATAAGATAGAGGACATACCATGTGAGCTAGGTCTTTTAGTAGCTGTTTTTTAAATTCTAAATATCAATTATTTTCATTTATTGTTCCTATATTTCATAATTTCACCTTTATTCCCCATTTATATAGTCTTAAATATATACCATACTATTTTATAATCATCTATATATTACATATTCTCTTCTTTTGTCCCTTAATAATTATTTGTCCGTACAATACATAATTCATAAATTACTCTCTCAAGCACATTCATTGTTTTTTATTATATAATCATTCAAAAAATATATATTTATATCATCATGTTTCTTTTATTATATTAGGCATAATTTTAATATGATAGGTTTCAATTTATTTTTTGAGGTATATAAAACACTTTATGGTTTGTTTCCCATTATCTCTTGAATTTAATCCCCTTGTTGTTTATAATGGAATTTTTCCCTTTACTATATTCCTCTCCAAGTTTTCAATAAATATAAAATAAAAATTTTCAAGGATATATTATTGTACAATAATAATTTTTAAAAACTATTTTAATGGTTTTTATCTATATTTGAACTTTTTTTGAAATTCACTTATTTTTTTGGCCTTTAGAATAATGTTAAAATTTTAAAAAAAACATTTCATGATTTCTCTTCCATTTTACTCACTATGATTAAAATATAATTTTAAAATTACTTTTTATATTATATGTTCTATCCATTATTCATTTAAAAAACATAATTTTTAATTAACCTTACATTTATGCACCTTCATAAAAATGACATTTTCATTTCCATAATTCAATGTTTGATAAAAAATAATAATTTTTTAATTACTGATTCTTTACTTTTTTGTAATCCTTTGATGAATTTTTCAAATATTTCATCAATCATATATATACAAGAATTTAACCATTTATTATATTATAGTCACTCAAACAATCACATTTAGAAAAATGAATACATTTTATCAATAATCTATTGATTCATTATCTATATTTATTTGTAATTATGGTGTGTTGGAAGATAAATGTCTATGATAAAGATGACCCATCACTACCATTTTTCTAATATTAACTTCAATAATTCATAATGATAATATTTCATTCCATATAATTTCATCAAGATACCTGCCACTTCCTTATTTTTAGTGTCCTATGTTCACTTATATATCCTTACCTTAATGAAATTTTTATTTTTATTAAATGGTAGAAAAATATGAAAGTAGATTTTATAGGGATGAAAATTATGGATATTAAGGGAATAATCATGTAGAATTTTCTTTCTGTCCTGAGATAATTTTTATTTATTATAAAATGATTATATATCATCAGTATTATACTCATTTTCGAAAATTAAGTCGGCTTCCCTATTTCATTCATGCCAAATGAGAAAAAACACTATCCTTTTAATGAGAATTTCTTTAAAATTGTAAATAATATATATGAATGGAAAATGAGTTGGTGATATACCATGAATGTAACATATGACTAATATCTAATTTCATTCTTCCACTAGTAAAGATATTTATATTCTTTTTTAGAGAAACAATCATATAATAGAAGACATTGCTTCCCCTCTAAGGGATAAACCCTATCCATAGTAGGCTCTATATAAAATTATAAAAAACAATAATCCATTTCCCATGAGGGACCAAACTATTATAATACTATCATAGAAATAAAAATAAGTGTTCAATTTGTATCTCTCCTCTTAGTGAACCATTTAACCCATTAGCTTAGTCCAATTTTTACATTAATTTAATGTTTTTTAATGGGATCAACCAATCTTATATGTAACAATGGTATGATGTTAATCCCAAGTAAAATATAATCCATGTCACTTGTAACAAAGAACATTATGATTATCAATTTTTGAAGGATTAAACAAGATATGAGAATCCTATAATTGTTCCAAACTTACAAAAATGATCATCCACTAACAAAATGATAAATTATTTATGTATGTCCAAATGATGAATGACTTTTTATCATCTTGTAATAAAAAAAATGAATCCTCATGAAAGATAATAGGTTTTTGAGGATATTGATATTAATTTCTAGGAAATTACAAATGAAGTAGTACTAATCACTATATAGGAATAAGTAATATTATACTTATAATTAATGGTTTCAACCAAATAGAAAACATGAGGATATATATGCACACATATGATGGACAACATTGTTAGTGGATATGGCCAATAATTAAGAACATTATTCCAAAAAATAAACTTTTTGGAGGAATTTTCTCAATGGGTGGTATCCCTAATCATCATTCTCTTCAGGTTTATGTAACTATGAATGTATTAGAATATTGTATCTTTTTAGATGAATAATTAATTATGATATATGTGAAAATTAATCATGTAGGTTCATTATATTCATTGGATAATGATAGAATCATAGAATATTTTATTAATTATGGTGTGGATTCCCTATAAATTATTATTCTAATATAGGTGTATTTTCAAATATAAAAATATTATTCCTTTAAATTCCTATATTATTCCTATGGATTAATCTTATTATATTTTATTTCAATTATTATTGATTTAATATTAATTTAGTGAAAATATATATTGATATATCATAATGATAATTACTGATATAAATGTTATACATTCCTTTATTGTATTGGGTAAGTATTTATATCTCATGTGATGTTATGTTATTAGAGTTTTCAAGTTATCATAATGTATTATATTATGGGATATGGGTGGTTATCATAGTCCATTGTGTTATAGGAGATGGTTGGTTATATTAGTCCACTAGACTATGAGACACAAGCAGATAATACAATACTTTATTTTATAATTTATAGGTTCTTATCCTATTAAAATATGATATGGATATATTTGTGGTGACGTTGAAAAATTATTATGACATCGTATGCTTATAGATTTTCCTATATTATAGGTCATCCCATATTCACATGTCATTCCATATTCATATCCCATTTTAGATTCCAATGGAATTCCCCATTCCTTTAAAATATTCACATGGTTTAGGATTATAGTATTATCATTTCACATCCTTAAACTATTTTTTATGTTATGTTTCCATTTTCATTCTGTTAAATATTTTATACCATGATATATGATTATGATATCATACATCTTGGACAGTTCATATGATTTTATAACAATAACAAATAAATATTTTCATTTAAATTATGATCATGTATATCACTTTTTATAGTATATTTATTACTATTTTATATATCCTTGATACTTTTATACCTCTTATTGGCTCGTTTTATAACTCATAGCTATAAAATTACCTATTTATAGTGGTTTTATTATGGTTTTATGTTGATTTTCCACTAATCATTCATTTTATACTTATTTTTTTAAATCAACACTAAATGACATGTCATAGTTAATTATTTTTTCATTATATTTTATTTTATATTAATTCATTCAAATGGGATAAAAAATTATCTTACGGAGGTTTTTTTAACTCAAGGTGGTTTTATAAACCATAGATAAAATATATTTTTATGTCAACATTTTCAATAAATACATGCCCCATTTATATTTTCTTCTTTGTATAATATTTTCTATCAGTTTTGGGGTAATTTATAAAACATAAACAAGTTATTTTAGCCGCAGTTATAGAAAAATAACTTTTAAAATATTTCATTGAGAATTGATTGTGGCATATATAATGGTGGTTAAAATTACAACTAGTGGTTAACACCACCTCTAAAAACATAAAGGAGTTTAATATGACCATTAACATTACTTGTTACGAAACCAAACATAACATATTTTATTCCAACCCAAAAAATTACAAAAAAAAATATAATTATTTATTATTCAAACAATAAAACATAAAAAATAAGTTCAATCCTTAAGATACATCGAAACACTTTATAAAAAATATTAGTAAACATTAAAATTTATAATATGTTAATTATTTAGTCTATTAATAATCAAACTATTCTCAAACTTTCCCATCCAACACATCACATCCTGCTCAGATTCATCTCCTTCACTCTCCACTGGTGCATCACTCTACTAATCATATCCTTGATTGCCCCCTGCCACTATTGAATGTATTTATATTAATTGAGGAAACATTAATAATGAAAATATTAAATAAATATTACATGAAATAAAATTTAAATACAAATTAATATGATCAAATTTCAATAAAATATTATATCTCATGTGGTATTAGATGTAGTATACTATTATATATTTTATAAATGTCATTGAGTGCATGTTTCATTTGATATATGTTTTAGAAAAAAAATTATCATTCTATTAATAAACAAAAATAGTTTAAGGGGGGACCCATATAGTAGTCCATATCTATTAATATGGGTATAATAATAAAAAAACATTAATGATATGGTTTTGTTATGTAATTATAAAAATTTGGGTGAAACATTCGGGGTTATATAGTGTTATCCCAAGTCCTAGAACAATTGTTATGGGAGTATATATGACTAAATCATATGTTATCTTATCCCCAAAAAAAGGAAAATTATCATATAATTTTGGTATTTTAATGTATCAAAGTATTCTATTGGTGGTTCAGTTTATTTTTCATGGAATATGTTTTCAAACTTATAATAATGGATCCAGAACAAGTTTGGTTCATGGTTGAGTAATCAATTCATCCCAATTATTAATTTCACCATATATAAATTTCTTATTAATCATAGTTTAACACCATTGCCACCAAACCATACACATAACTATGAATCCATGTGAACCATATTCTTTCCTTTTATTCAAAGTTGGATGACTTATGTTTGACATTAAGATATTTTTAATGTTCCCTTACCCAATAAATAAGTAATCTTACTCATCAATTTCCCATGTACATTCACATGTATTAATTATTCCCTTGAAAACATATATAAATTTAATAATAGTAAATATAATTTTCATGTAAATATACATGCATATATAGACATTTATCTATTGGAAAAAAATTTATCACAATAATAAATATATTTTTTCAGACTCTAACCAAAAAATCACTTTTATTTATTAATATGTATTTTATTCCAATTATATAGGTTTATTCACCCTTTCTAATCTTTCCATTTATATACATTAAATCTTGGATTTCATTTATCATGAGAAAAAAGTAATATAAGTATAAATGTAAAAATAATAAAAAAATAAAACATACCAATCCCAATTCACTTATGAGTTTCCTTAGATCATCTTGAATAATACCGGACATCCATTGAAACACTAAAGATAATGAAAAATATAAATATGTAAACCAATAATAATATATTTTAATATGTATTTATTGATCTATAATATTATTTTCTAGTGCATGATTTTAGTTTTATATTTCCATATGCCCAAAATCTATAATCCCCCCTCAACTGACATCATCGACGTAGACATATGTGACCTACCAAACACCCATAATGGTTATTGTCCAAAAGTACTCCACATCAAAGGACTATAATAATCCTTTCTTAAACCTCAATCTATAGATTCCTATGAGGGTACTGAAGGTGACATGGAATGATTAGAATCCCACTCTTCTCTGACAAATAAATTCAATTGAATAACAATAATTTATATAGTTACGTAGTAAAAAAACTTGTTAAGAAAATTAACACAATTTTTTAGCATCATAATTTATATAGGTAGAAAATTGTTTTTAGAAGTTAAACAACAAATATATTAATAAAATATACCAACCAACCACCTTTTACTCTATAAAAATGGTTTTAAATAATAATTAAAAAAATTAAATTATTTCAACTATAATAGATATGTCTTTAAACTAATTAAGGGGTGCCTTTTTAAATTATTACCTATCAAAAAATAACATATTTTAAGTGGGGTAAATTATAAAATTCAATTCATTAGAGGAATTTCTCCTTGAACACACTTGAATATATTATTTATAAATAAATATTGATATATTATTATGTTACTTGTATTAGTCTATTGACATTTAATAAAATAATTGATGTGATTCAATAAGATAATAGTAAAAAAATCAATTAAATGGTATCTTAGAACTCCTTTAAGGGTCTCCTCAAAACATATGGTACTAGTAATGATGAATCATTGAATTCATGCTACGACCTCAACATGTTATCTTCTCATTTATGACATATGTTTATTAAATTATATGGATGTGAAATTTCCTCATGAACATCTAAATGAAACAAAATATAAAATTAAATACACTATATTCTATATATTAATAATATATTATGTTATAATGCTTAATTTAATCATATATGAATACATTGTTATGATAACAACTTTATCTAGTATGAAACAACTCATTGTTCCCATAAAATTGAATGTGACTTCAATATTTATAATCAATTAGTATGAATTTTTTCACAAAATGAAAATTTTGAATGATACCCCATAAATTCATACTGAATCCTCAATGGGTTCACAATATTCATCAAACTAGACAACTATATTTATTCCATTGAAATTAAAGACAATTTTACTAATAATGTTTATCTCTATTATATTATTTTCGTATTATTTTAATAATAATATAAGGAAAATTATCAATAATATTTAAGAAATTAATATTATCACATGAAAATATATACTAATAAATGTGACACGCTAGTGAACTCTTAATAGGAACTGGACACTTGTATGACTATAGCGAGCCATAATTTATATTCATAAATATCACTTCATTTTATATGAATATTTAATACATAACATTTTGATCCATGAATGAATGTTATAATTTTAGATTATATGGATACATGACTATGTAAAAAGATTTATAATATATCTACATCATCTCTCGCTACTTTCTTCATAACCTACACCCTTCTAAGACACATAATACTTAAAACCATTCTTCATAAACTAAGTAAGGGAAAAAGAATAATGGATCGACTCAAATGCTCAGTAAGGGTTTATAATTGAGATATCAATTATCACATAAAAATAATGTAACACATTGATGTTTTAAAAACATTATTTATTTATAATGTATATAATATGTAACACCGAGCATATATGACAAAGGAAATATATTATTTAAATATGTCCATTATAAATATTAAATTTAATTGGTGGGTATGAATATGATTAATAAAATTAGGAAATATATATATATTTCCTAGTAAATATGTATTTATTGATAAATCATTTTAATAATCATGTATTTTTTAGTAAAATCATTTTATGCTGCAAATAAAATTTCATAAAAATGGTTTTATTTTTCAATTTTTGTTTAGGAATTATTAATAATTTTAGAAATAATTTGATAGTTTATTTTCAAAAAAAAATATTATTTTTGAAATTATCATGTAAAAACGTTTTTAGGGTGAAATATTTGGATTCTCTAGAAAGAATTATTTTTGAGTGAAAAGTGAAATATAACATTTTTGTAAAGGTGTCATTTAATTTCAAAAAATCTACTAACTTAAAAACATATTATGAAATAAATTTTATTTTAAATTTAAAAAATTATTATTTATTCATACTAAAAATAAATAATTTCATTTGAATCAAATTTTTATTGAATTTTTGTATAAGATTATTTCAAGTCTTAAAAACACATTTTTCTTTGAAAAATATTTTTAAATCAATAATGTTACACCAATTTAATTAATTAATATAACCAATAATATGAAAATATTTAAATTAAATTTATTGATTATATATATCAATATATGAATTTAAATCCATATAATGATTTTCTATAGTCATATATTTAATATAGGATTATCTTGTTCTTGAAAATGAAATTTTTAAAAATCTTTTTTCAATGTGATTTCTATGATTATTTTTTAATTAAATTATACCCCTCTTGATAATTGAATTTAATAAAATTTATTCCATATTTTTACTTATCATAATTAATATTATATAATAATTTAACTTCATTTCTTCTCATAATTATTAGTAAATATAGTAAAACATATTTAAATTCATTAAAGTTAATAGAGGGGTGTGTGCTTTATATACATTTGTGTTAAAATTAATATTACAAAGAAATTGAATATTAATATTATATATTGGATTTCATATTAATAATCACTATATAAAATTTATCTTATGATTATATGTTTTTTATCCTTGATGGATAAATTATACAGGTTAAGAAACTACTTACCATGGAAAAAAAATATAATTGTAAAAGTAACTAAAATTAGGTAATATGGAAAAAATTGTTAAAAACATGTTTATTTATTTGTGTTTAATGATTTTATAGACCATAAAATTTCTTAAATACATTATTTATCAATTTGGGGTGTAATTGTGGTGTGATTGACTTCCAATTATTGAGTATTTTTTCATATTCAGTGAAATGTCACTAATCATGAATTATAAAATGGAATTGAAACATATAAATTTTTCACACCAATAAAGAATTTGGATGAACCAAAACCTCAAAAAATTCTTATTAACGTTTTAGTGGTTATTTTCACCCCAAAATACCAACCCGTGTGTCCTTCGGAAGATACCTCAAGGAGGTTTCTTTGTGATTAGGTAATAGTCTTAAAACAATCTTTCTTTATCATTATTCATCTTTATCTTTTAATTTTCTATTAACAATCAAAATATAATATCTCTAGTATCTCTCATATAATGAGATTTTATTATGTTGATGAAACAATATTTATCCATCTCGTTACCCATAAAATGGGAAACAAATCCATTTCTTATACAAAGGAGAACTAGCACTGCACTAGTCAATGTAATTTGTTTTCCATCACCAACTCACTTATATTGTCATATTGATGGAAATAATTAATATACATGATACCAATGATATGGTGTAAATTTTTTAAAATTATTATATTATCAACTTCCTTAACATTTCACCCATTAATGGAATTATATCACCACTCGGTTTTACTTCAATCATACCATTTTTACAAAGTGATGCGATTAATTTTAAATGTGAAAATTTCATGAATGGTACTAAAATGGATTAAATGTTTAAATATGATATTTATAACATTAATATAGTTCAATATATTTATTTCACTATATATTACACACAGGTACCAGAACTTCCACAAAAAAAGAGGCACATGAAAACATGGTAATTAACAACCAAACGATAATAAAAATAATTAAATATTATTAATATTCAAGTGAGGTTATATTTTAATAAGATTGTAGATAATATTTTAAATTTGAATAGGGAATTTTTTTATATTAATAACATGTTATTCACCGTTATAAATGATGTTAAATCATTATAAAATAATGTGAAATGTGAGGTATGAGAGTTCATCTTAATTTCAATACCATTGAGGAAAATTTCTTAATACAATAAAATTCACATTTATGTAGTGTAAAAATTTCCACTCTGTTGAAATTAACCTAAATTAAAATTTATTATTCATTATTAAAATTTCAATTAAAGTATATTATTTCAATGGGTTAAAATTTAAATGTTTCCAAATAGGTAATAATATATTATACAATCTCATATTCATTTTGCATTACTTTTACTTTTTTGAAAGAATATTTTCATTAATTCTTCACTAGATCTAGTAAAGGTATTATCACATATAAATTTAAGAATTTTATAAATTTTAATCCATATTTTCCATACATTGGTAATTGGATCAAATAAATAATATTTTAAAAGAAAACCTGATCTTACCACCCTTTAAATTAGATATATGTTTTTTTCAAGTTGATGTTTTACAAAATTGTTTAAGAAGTTTCATTTTATATACTCAAATAATTTATTGATTATATTTTATGTTATAAAATACTATTAAGGAAGGTTTTAATGAATTTTTTTTAATATTTTTAAAAAGGTATGATTTTAAAAAAACTATAAGGAATGTTTTTTAACATATATGGATATAACATACATTCTTGTCATTATAATCATTTTATAAAATATAGCTTCTTAAATAAATTTCAATGGTTTATGGATAAAATATATTTTGAAAACACATTTTAATATTTATCTAATATAACCTTAATTAATCTGAATAGAATTATTTTTTAAAAAATATATTTTGGATAAACACATGATCACATCTCTTCTCTTGATTTAATTTGTGATTGTTAGCTTTCTATTGAGATAATCACTTTTATATGGTCATTTCCCTTGAAAAAATATTTTTTTTCTTAGATATTCATATTAATATTATCACGGATATTATAATTTAATATACTAAAAAAAAATTACATTTGTTGTTTTCTTTTAATTTTATTTTAATAACTAGTTAAATATAAATAAATAAATTTCTTTTACAGAATACCTATATTTATTATTTTAGAATATTGTTCAATAATTAAATCGTCAATTACTTATTAGTGGAATTATTTTTACATATACTGATTGGTGGGACCTATAATTATATATCCCCTGGAGTAATCGGTAAGTGTCATGATAGAAATTAGTTGGCTAAATATAATTGGTTTTCACTCGTATTTTAAACTGTCTTACAAATAGTATTAATAGTGAAGATATCCTGATGTAAATGATCATGCTAAACAATATTAATAATTTCATTCATTTAAAATTCAATAATTATTATCCATTATATTATTTTCACTAATATAATCCATGGATACATTTTTTTCTCAAGTTAACTCAAAATTTGAATGGGTCTTCAATTATTTACATTACAATATTGAATTTCCATTATATAATTATGAAAATCTGTATATTGATTAAATTGAATTTTAATTTAGTTATTTTTCTTACTATATTGATAGTTTCATATTTATGAAGGAAATATTACACTATATGTTACCCTTTCAGTTCATTTGAGCTCACTATTATTGTTTTTCCTTTCATAGGAATATAAATAATAGTTCAAGGAATGATTTCAGAGATTCTTAAATTTTTTAACTTATAATGTTTTACTTTTTATCCCTAATATAAAATGAGTTTTAGGTGTGTATATTTGTCTCTAAGATTAATAAACTAATATGTAATGTTTTATTTCACCCATTTTATCTATGGCAATGTAATAAAGTAGACACTAGATCTGATCTAGCATAGTCATAATTGATATAGTTGGTATCTAAGAATGTTTAGTGAAAACATTAGAAACTAGATTGTGTAAAATATAGATTGAGGAACATAAATCTATCGTATATTTTGGTGATACCTATAAAATAACATCATAAATTTTTGTTATGGTATAGATTAAGTGGGTTTTCAATGTAATGCATCTCTGTTTGTATACTAATAGTGGATGTGGTTATAGTAATATTGTACCTATGGGTAATAACTCCAAATTGGCGTATCATGATTTGATATGATTGATATAAGGTGGAAGAAAATGCGCATTACTAAATACATTGTGTGACACTTAATAGGGATATGATTAAGATAATTAAAATTTTCTTTAAGAACCATCAGGAATTATTTGAAAATAATTATATTAAAAAATAAAATAAGTTTAAGATTCTGATAAATATAGATTTAGATGTTTATTAAGTATGAATTGTTAATAAGTCTAACAATTATTATAATTTTAAAGGAATAGATACCTAGTAACATATTATGATTTTAAGAAATGTCTTCTTTCAGACTATTTTAAATTATTTTATATATTTTTACCTGAAATGCATTGTATAGAATGTGTTTTAGACAACACCAAAGAAAATAATGTGTTGTATGCAACATCGAGTTCCTTTGATGACTTCTCTTTCAAAAAATCCAAATTCTTACAAGACAAAAATATTATATTAAATTTTAATACGATAGTTATAACCTACCCATTAGAATGGCATGATTTAATTTGACTAAATAATTTATGAATATATATTTTTAAAATGATTATATATTGAATTATTTGGTGACCAATTTATTAGAAAAGAAAATAAAAAACAATTGAATATAACAGATTTTTTTTTATAAAAACTATTTTTATGAAAATAATGGACTTTTATATTAATAAATTAAATTAATCAATATAAATGAAATTTAACTTTGATATATTAAATCAAATATTTTTCAATTCATCTAGATTTTTTTAGGCTTATGATAATAATAAATCTAATTTTAAGCATAAAAAGTTATATATTTTTTAAAGGATTTTTTACAAACATTTAATGGAAGAATTATTTTGAAAATATATTTTCTCACATTAATAAATTTTATTTGAAAAAGTAAACCATTTTTTTGAAATAAAAATATCAAAATTTAATATTGGTTAATTTTTTGTATTTTTCTAAGAAACTTCATATTTTGGTAAATAGTGAATGACATATAATATTTATTTAAAACTGTTCTTCTATCTAAATAATTTATAGTGTTAAATTTTATTTTTACATTTTTTAAATACTAATTAAATAATTTTTCTATCAGTGAAACCAATTCAGGTCATTGGAACCCACTTCACAATGGAATTTGATATTAATACATTTCAATCTTTTGAACTTATCTCTTTAATAAACTTTTTGTCCCATCCCATATACAAGATTAATTTTAAATTAATTCCTTCCACATATGTGATTTAAATTTTAAAAATGGATTCTATATTTTGAGTCATAATAATGTATAATGTCTAGTACTGTCAAAATATATTTTAACAAAAAAAATATTTTTGAATGAATTTAAAATTAATTAGAGAGATTAAGCTTAAAATATGTTTACTTTGTTAAACATTAATCTTATATTTCTAAATGACCACGAAAAATGTCTAAAACTAATTTCCTAGAAATTATTATACCATATCTAAAATATTCTCAAATTTGGTTCCTTATTAGGGTCACACAATGTAAGGGATACCTCCAATTAGTGTTTAATTTTTTATATATACATGAATTTGATTCCCTCACCACTATAAAAAGGAACTCAGCCTATAAAATTCATTAAAAATATCAAGCCCATTGAATCGTCTAGAAACATCCCTAATAATATACCAAAGTACCTCCTCTTGGAATATAATCCTCAATTTTGTAGAAATAAATCCATGGATGTCCTTCGGTTAAAACCAAAATAAGTTTCTCAAAAGAGAGGTTAACTTCTTCAATGATCATTTTTATTTTATTTCACTACCAACCAACATAAAGTTTTATTATTCCATGATTATATAAAAAACTAAGTATCCTAAATATAATGATATTTTTTATGCTGATTTATTTACCTACACCTTCACGCACTTCCATTAAATGGGATAGAAAATCACCATTCGTGTGTATGGCATACTACCACCCTAAGAACTGATGACATTCATTCTTCCATTACCACCAATCAAGGTTGGGAATAATGATGGAAATAATATTTTTATAAGAGATATATTATATTTATTATGTTATTATTATTTAAAAAATTCTATATAACACATACCTTAATGATATCCATTTTTGGGAATAAGATAAAATCATTTGTGGATGTGTGGACTACCACCTCCTCAAAGCGATGGATTCATTTACTCTTTGCACAGAATGCATTAAAAATATATTTAATAACCATATGAGATTTAAATGAAATATTTATAATATTCATGACATAATTATCTATCTAAAAATATAAAATATCATATTTTTTCTTTCCATTTCACACACTGAAAAAGTGATAACATCATTCATGTATGTGTGGACTATCGCCTCCATGAAGTGGTGTGATTATTAATTTTTCATCACAAAATCACAGTAATTATATTTATAAGTAGATAAAATTAAATAAATTTTTTTTAATATAATGGTATTTTTGGAATATTAATCATTAATTAGCTTCTTTCGATAATGATTAGTCAAAATGATAATGTTACTCATGTGTACGTGTAACCTGCTGTCTCTATGATTGTAACATTTATTCATTTTTCATAACTATAATTAATATATTATATTAAAAGAAATATTTTTGTAAAAATGTGATAATTATTTAATTATTTATATTCTTTTTATTTTAAAATTATGACCTCACTGACCTTAGTCGACCGATCAATGTCTGTTTTGACACATAATTCCAATATAGTCAAAATATCTGACTAATAGGTTTTTTATCAAGTAATTATATATATAATTTTAATAAGTTAAATAAAATTAATAATAAACCTTGAAAATGTAATTAAGAGATTAAATAATTAACAATATATTACTATTTAAGAATATTGAGAATAATGAGGACAAATCGAACTTAAGGTAAGGGATTTTTTAAATCTATTTTCATTCATTGGGTTAAAATTATTTTTCATTGGTTATATTATACCAAAAAATATGTTTAACATGTCCTACGATTGTATTATTATCTATTTACACTATTTTTTCAATTTTACAATAGTCACAAATTTGTATTTCATTGATTTTTTCTCACACTAATGATATCATCTTTGTATGGATTTTTTATTCTCTATTTTATTTCTACGAGGAATATTACATATTCAATACTTACTTATTTTGGTTGGTGAATATAATTCCCATTTTGATATATTATATATCTAATTCATTTATCTTCTTGTTATGTAAATTTTTCATTAATTATTATTATTACTTTAGTTTTCAATTCCAATGTTACCATAATTTTAATGGGTTTTGTCTCAATTCAAATTCCATTGAGTCTTATTTTAAATTTTGAACCTAATTAATATTTTTTTATTCATATATTACTATATATAATTTAATAATATGATTTTCATTTATTTAGTAATATTCAAGGTTTTATCCAATTTTATTCTTTCACAGATCTTATAGTGAAAAAAGTTACTCAAGTAGTAAGGGATTGTCATCTAACATTTTACATATATGAGATAAATTAAATATTAATCACTTGTTTCATTTTTTTAGAGTATATACATCCCTATGACATGTTATATATTAAATTTAATTTATTAGAATCTTATTTAAGACTTTTTTTAAATGTTATTACTCCATGGGGTTTATGATTCAAATGTTTCTATGTGGAATGATACACATTAAATATTTAAAGATTATATTCCTCAGGAAGTTTTATAATGATATGTTAAGGGAATTTCCATTCATCAAAACCAAAAAACATTATTGTTACATATTATTCACTGGGGATATTTTTTATTTATTACTTTAATGATATTTTTAATGAACATGTTTCTTTTCCACAGGTTAATCTTGTTTACTATATATTGTTATGGAAATATTTTCTTTTTAATTAGGTACTCATGCTTAAATGATAGTTTTTATGGAACCCATTTAGTTTCCTTGGATTAATCATGTTTTAAAGAGTTTTTATGAAACTCATTTCTTTTCAACATGTTAATCATGTTTTATTGGGATTGAAATTACATCAATTTTTTAATGGGTTTATCATGTTATAAATGAATAATGATTGTTTATCTGAATTTTCTAATGAAATTGTTTTATTATTGATATGGTACATGATTATTACAAGAAACATGTGATCCTGATATAGCTTATATGAAGGGTTGTTACCCATTATAACTCATGGGTAAGCCTAATATAGCTTATATGATCAGTTTTTCCCCATTATTGCTCATTAAGAAAAGGTTATCCTGATATATGTTATATGAATTCTGATTCCCATTATGATATCTAATGAATTTTGAATTATAATTTCATAATTCTTCCATTTATTTATTCTAATAAAATTTATATTGAAAGGGTTTTGAAATGGTTTTATTAAATTGATTCACCATGTTACCAAAAATATTTTTAATTCTTCTTTATGAGTTTATATGGTTGATAATGATTGAGATTGACATCACATGGAATTTGGTTATTTATTTTAATTAATATTTTCTTCCCTATGTTTTCAAGATTGATAATCTATGTATTTAAGGTTATGAGTTCTTTTATGAATCTCTCATGAAATTTGATTATATCATCATACCCTTATGAATTCTTTTACTCATTAATGACATTAAAATTATATTAGATGTGTTTACCCTTATTGAGCATCTGAGCTCACACTTTTTATGCTTTCATTTCCCCAAGTTTCAAATAATTATGTTGAATAAGTTATGTATCGAATGTTTAGATGGATTGTGATGATGTAGTAATGTGAAAATTAAAATCAGCGTTAAGAAAGAGAAATTCTCAATAAAGGTGATGTGAATTGTCTATGTAGAGTGTTTCCCTAATTATCTAAAATTGTAAACCTAAATGCTCCTCTAGAATTTAATTTATCCATGTTTTCCTTTTTGTGTTGTAATGTTTCAATGAAAAATTTGGGGACAAAATTAATGTCATCAATGTAAGAAATGTTAATATATGGATCTCAGTACATGATTTGGTAGTATAGGTTTTGAGTAGTTATATATGGTATCAATGGTTAGTTAATATAACATTTGAGATTAGGATGAATTCATATGATGTTATAGTAAGAGTTTTCTATTGCTTTATAGGACTATTGGCTTATGGAAGATCATATATTCAATGTATTAGACATCCCACTAAGGATTTAATAGATAAGATCTTGAAGTGATTTTTGGAATTTGATTTTTTAGGATGAGGTATTTTTAACCTCTAAGATCATAATAATTTGTTTTTCAAAAGGAATTAGTTTTTGTGTTTATAAAATGGTAATACCATATTATCTGTGAAAGTCTATCACATTCTGAAAGATGGTAAGCATTGAAACCATAAAAAATGATGATAATAGATTTTCACACTAACATTGGCTTATACAATTCCCTTGTTAGTAATAATTTTTTATATAGAATGATTATGTTAGAATCATATAAGATATTATTTTTGTAATAATTTTTTATTTATCATGGCATAATATGTGATAAAATACTACTAATCTTTATGTTTATTACATATTTATAAAATGTTTGATGAATCTTAAGGATAGTGATTTATGGAATAATTTATTTTCAAATCTTGGTATTATAATTGAATTTTGATAATTAGTGTATAATTTTTTGGCTTAAAATATTTGAGAATTACCTTGCCATATGATAACAATATTTGTTTTGGTTAATGTACAATGATAGTGGAATATCATAACATTCACTTTTAAGGTTATCTGGTTCTTAAAAGTTTATTTTCATGCATCCAAATTTAAAAATTCATCTCGAAAACAAACACTTTTATGAAAAATATGATATTTTGGAGCACATTGATTAACGGATAATAGTATACTCATCAAGTAACTATATTTTTTAACTACTTGGTCTAGATGATAATAGAAATCTTTAACACTAGGAAAATGATCTTGAAAAAATTATTATCCTTATACCATCAATTTCGATGAACCGATGTTTTTTTCATAAAATATTTAGACTTTTGAGTCCCCTAAGTTTCCTTTAATAATTTACAACTATATAATCTATGACATCGATAACTCTCAATAGTTATTTGCACTTATCCACCATTCCTGCCTATGTTCCCCCTTGGTGGAATCAAATTCATACGTAACTTTTGGTGACCATTATGTTTACCACGTTCCATTTTTAAGAGTATGCTTTATTAACCTTTTATATGATGTGTGTTTCAATAAAAGAATTATAAAAATGATAATCATTTTATAAAAAAAGATAAATTTCTAAAGGTGAAATTAATTTTAAGGGGGTAATATGTAATGACCATATATTTTGAGAAATATATTTTTTCAAATTAATTTAAATTCATTGATAGATTGTGTAACATGAAATGAACAGTTTGTCTAGAGTTTGAAAAAACAACAATTTGAACATTCTTTTGAGATAACATCAAGTTCATTTAATGACTTCAGTTGTAAACAAGCCCAAGTCTCACCAAACAACAATATAATATTAATATTTGATTTGGTATTTATCACCTATTTTTTAGAATAAAATGATCGAATATGATTTACTAAATTATGAATATATGGTGTAAAAAAATTTATATAATTAATTATTTGTTGACCAATTAATTATAAATGAAAATAAATATCAATTGAATATAGAGGTTATGTTTTATAAAAACTATTTTTATGACTGTAAGAGAATTTAATAATAATAAATTAAACTATTCACTTTTCTTGAATGATATTGATGAAATTTTATGTTATATATCCAAAACAAATTACCAACAAATAAGAAATTTTTGATAGGATTGATATAGGAATGAATCTAATTTTATGTATAAAAAGTTGTATATTCATAAAAAGAATTTTTATCACCTTTTAATGGAAATATTGTTTTCAAAATAAATTTTTAAACACTTATATTTTTTTTCACAATAAACATCATTTTTGAAAATAGTCAAATGAATATTTTTTCCGTTTATTTGTTGGTATCATTCTGAGAACTTCCATATCTTCATGAATAGTTAATGACATTATATTTTAATTGAAACTTTTTTTTCATATAAATAAATTATATTGTTAATTTGTATTGTTAATTTTTTTAAGTATAATTAGATCAATTTTGTAACATTTAATCCAAATTAGGTAGTCACAATCAACTGAAAATTGCAATTTAATTTTAAAATTTTTTAATAATTTAATCTTTTTACATTACAAAACCCGATGTCTCAACCAATCTGCAGGATTAATTTTAAATTTATTTCTTCCAATTATATGTTTTAGATTTGGAAACTTGGATTACATATTATAAATAATTAAAATATATAATATCTATAAAGGTAAACATTGTTTTGACCAAAAAAAGTAGTGAAAAAAATTAAAATTAATTTTAGAGATTAAGCTAAAAAATATTTTTACCTATTTATATGTTTTTATGTAAAGGTATATACCTACACATTCACAAAGTTCTATCAAATGGGATAAAAAATCATTGTTCGTGTGTGTGGTGAACTATTCCATTACAAACTGATGTTCTTTTTTATTCCATTATAACCACTCATGGTTTGAAATAATAAATGAATTTATATTTTTATATGATAACTATTATTTTTAAGATATTATTATGATTTTTTAATTTTTATATAACACATAACTCAATTATTCTTTTTGGTAATATGATAACATCATTTGAACTACAGACTTATCAAAGTGATGTGATTCATTCACTCATTACACAGAGTGTATTAAAGATCGTCTTAATAAACGTATATGATAAAAATTAAATCATTATTATATTAACAGAAAAACTATCTATTTTTTAATATAATAGATCATACTTTTCATTCTATTTCACACATTGAAATACTGATAATATCTTTTGTGGATGTGTGTACTACCGCCTCCTCTAAGAAATGTTATTCATCTCTTGCAATCACAAAATCACAAGAATGATATATATAAGTATATATAATTAAATAATATGGTGATTGTGGTAAAATGATAAATCTATACAGATAAATTTTATTGAAATTATTTCTATAATGGTCATAGAGTAATGAAGATGGTACTAATGTGTACGTACAACCTACCATCTTCATGATCGCATCATTGGTTCATTTTTGATAACTTTGTTTCTTATTATATTTTAAAAATATAATTGATGTACGAATGTGAAAATTATGTCATGATTATTTTTTATAGAGATGTTAAAATATTGACCTCATTGACCTTAGTCTACCAATCGATGTTAGTTTTGACACTAAAGAAAAATATGTTCAAAACATAAGGGAAAACATTATTGATTAATTTATTATATATGTAATGCCCCAACCCAAGAAGCCTGAAGCTGGTGCATTATTTTAATACATTGGCATGATTACAAGGAATAATGTACTGACTTGCCGATTAGTTTAGCAGTATTGGAAAATATATTACATACATGAACATTACATTACACTTTCTATCATAAAAAACAACATAATAAATCCTTCGAGAACTCCATTATTCCCCTAGAATAACCCTATATAAAAATAATAATACACTTCTTCACATCTTGGGAAAATAAAACAAATTAAAAGGGTGATCTCATATGCTCAGTAAGGGTAAATAATTCATCAGAAGCTATAAACTTTTAATTAAATTTGTATAATAAAAACAATAGCCTTATAAAATATAAACATGAACATAATATAAAAAAAATGAATCATTACCATATATAAATTCACTTGGGTATTCTACTAGTTGAATAATCACATTTAATAACAAATTTCATAATGGGGTAATGCATAATGTTGGACATAATAACTGCTACATCAAGGCCTTGTGCCAAGACAATTCACAAATACTCTATCAAGGCCTTTTTCCAAAACATTAGTTTGTCTCTTGAGACCTACCGATCCATCGAGGGGATATAGTGGGACCCACCTATCACTTACTAAGTCTAATGCATTCCTCATATGAAAATGTTGAAAAATAACAAAAACATTTACATTAAAACGCACTTTGGAAGGACGAGAATGCCGCTCACGGGTGACCAGAGCAAAAACCCTAACATTGCAGATCCAGGGACCCTTGATGCTAGATCGTTCGAGGAAGTAGTCGTGGGTCGAGTTCCTCATGCTGAATCAAAGGCCACTGATAATATTTCTCCAAAAACATATAGACATAGAGGTCTATCGGCGATTGCATTCTAGAAAGATTAGGTACCCAAACTTTCTTCTGATCTTTGATTTGAGCTTGTTGGATGTTTTTTCAAGCATTAACCTTCGCTCATTTTTCTGCGCAAAACCCTGGAAAACATTGGATTCATAGATTTTAATATCGGTTTATTGAATGCACGGCATGTTTTGTTTCATTTTTCTTCAAAAAATGATTTTTATCAGTTCTGGACATGAGGTACTTGGTCCTTTGGAGGGTCCATTATAAAGGTTTTCAAGTGGACTCTAGAATTTTAAATTGGTGTTGAACCTCCCGTTGTGCCTATCTGAATTGGGTTCCCCGGATTACCTCTTCATCTATTCAAGAAAAGTGCTCTTTTTTCTATTGCTGGCCTCTTTGGACTTCCAATTAGGCTAGATTATGCTACCTTGAATCTCTCTAGACCTTTTGTTGCTAGGATTTTTACTGAAGTCGACATTTCGCATGAGTTTCCATCTCGTTTCTGGATTCAAAATGGAGAATATGGATTTATACAGGATTTTGTCTTTGAGAATGTTCCAGCATACTGTAAAAGATGCTCTAGAATTGGTCATATGATGACTGAATGTGAGGCTCAAAGGTTTGAACCTCCCCCAACTCATCCTAGGACACTTTGGGTGGAAAAAACTGCTCCAAAAAAGAGTATTGCTGCTCAAACATTAAGGTTTTCTGCTAACACTAAATCCACAAACCCCATTGATTTCCCTAGACATATAACTGAGACATCAATATCCAAATACATTAAGCACAACCATGAGGATAAGGATGACACCCCTATGGAAAAGGGTGAACCTTCTATATGCCACCCTATTGAAACTAAGGACATGTCAGGACTTTTTCATGCATCAAACACTGCCAATAACCCCAATATGGATCCTACACCCCTGATAGACGAACAGGAGAAGCACCTTGAAGTCTATGATAAACAAAATAACGATCGAAATGATTCTTCAGATTCTGAAGACTCCTTATGGGGGGCTGATGATCAGCCTAATTAGATTGAGGAAGCCTATTTAAGCTCAAAAGCAAAAAAGGCGGAAAAGCAATGGTTGATGTTGATGGATTCATTACCCCTAATCCAAGAAAAACTAGAAAATGCAGAGACTATTCCCAGATGGAAAGAACTATTGTTACAAGGGCTCTGGATCCCTCCAAAAAGGAAGATTTTGATCCTCCACTACCCCCGGCAATGGCTGATACCCCCCTAAAACCCATAACTGTAGAGCATTCATCTACCTCCTCAAATTCATCTGACTCAGATAGCTCTGAGAGTGATCCTGAAAATGACCTGGCTTATCGGGATGCATTCCAACTTGAAGAGAAAATGGATTTTTTTGAGGAACATGGATCTTGGATGGATGATAATGATACATGTGCATTCCAACAATACAAAAATGATGAAATGACGGCTGATAACTACCTACAACTCAGAAAGAGAATGTTCCTTAAAGTGGTGGAAGAGTTTAAAAATGATCCTCACTTTGACTTCAATGCTATCTCTTGGGAATAATTTTTATGGAATCAGTCCCTATCTGTTTTGTAGCTTTCTGGTTTTGATTTGCATCGCGCTTGCTTGTTTTCATCACACTTATCCTTCTATTAATGTTTCCTCCTGGGACCTTGCTGGTGCTTTGCAATTTTATTCCTCTTTAAGCAACCAACTTGGGATTTGCAATTCCCTTCAACTGAAATAGACTACTTGGATATTCTTTGGCTGATTTTTGGCTTGAAGATGAAATGTGGTTTCTTTCAAACTGGAGATTCATGTTTTGATCTTCTTGTGTGTTTTTTTCAGCACTACCTCTCTTCAGTCCCACTGCTTTATTAAAGAACATGGAGTACTTTTATGTTTCTTTTGTAGAGGAGGCATTCTCACAGGTTATATCGAGAAATTTTGTAGTGAGGAGATGCCTCATCTGATTATTTTCTTATCTTCTTTGTTGTTATTTGGTTCCTTTGATCTTGTACAACATTGAAGACTTTCGTTTTTCTATGTGAATCCTTGAGCTTTCTTTGGTCTATTTACCACATGATAGTAGGTACTTCTGGTTTGATTCGGACTGCAATGTTTAACTGCATGTCAAATTGATCTGTGAGTCCCTGGATACATTGCAAGCTCTCCTCTTTATCTGAAGAGCAAGGAAGATCTCTAGGAGTAGGTCTGGAAACTCCTTTTTTTATCTTTTTTCCTCAATGTTAAATCTAATTTTGTCTTTGTAACTTTGAGATGGTGTAAGCGTATTACACCTCGAATTTTCCTTGTAACCCTTTGATTTAATAAATTCCTTTGGCATGGATTGAATTTCCAGTTCATGTCACTCTCTTAAAAAAATTACATTAAAACTAGCTTAAAAATGTAAATACTTTAACCATAAACCATGAATGGTATAAAAATAGCACATCCATAGTCAAACATGTCATAACTTATTCAATACAATATGGAATATTTTATAATAATATATCAATCTCAGTCAAGAATAATATCTAATAAATGATGTTGACATAGTTGAAAATGATCTGTAAAACTCTTTGAGATAAAAATATCCCTTTTGTGAAATCATTTAAATGTCACACATTTTTAAAGTAATTCATTTAAAATATATTTTTGAATCAATTTTTCCCATAATAATTTGAAACTTTTTATAGTAATTAACATTTTAAAACAATCATGTCCATATAAATAAATCCTTAAAATCATTTTGAAAACATGGACATTAATTAACAAGATTTAGAAAAATAAATCATTAAAATATTTAAAATGATGATCTTCCTAAGATTACCTTAAAAAACCTTAAAATATTCCTTTTGAGAGCATTTTTATGAAACATGGACATGGTTGATAAATATTTCTCAGTCAATACTTAAACATAAACAATCATGGATAATAATGAGACTGAGAAATTAACCCTTACCTTAGATCTGATACTCTCCACACGTGTTTGAAACTCTTATATAATGTTTTTAATCATATTATTAACTTATTTAAGATTAATAATAATATTTCTAATATCATATATGTTTATTTTATGATTTTATATTACCCATGTATTAACAATTCCATGTTAATGCAACATTTTGGGTAATATCACTTTGTTTATCATACGTGTTTTGACTTGTTATTCATGATCATATTACTCATATCATGATTTACTTACTTCTATAATGTATAATATGATTTATATATCATATATATTCATAATATTAATATATATATATATATAATGTAATGTAATACACCATTCATGGAGATGGTTGGTTGTACGTATGCATGAACATTGTTTCCGTTTTCATATCATATTGAATGGAAGTAAGTGAATGAAATATATGTAAATAAATATATATACATTTCCAATAGAATTATAATTTCATATATTACATACATATTAATAATATATATTTTTATAATCATCCTTGAATGATGAACATGGAAATGAATCTCATCGCGTCATGGAGATGGTAAATCGTACGTACGCACGAGCGACGATATCATTTCCTTAATGATTAAAAAATGTGGAATTAGATGTTATATTAATTAAAATGAATCATTAACATGTTATATTTGTTATTTAAATCAATTATACTCATTATTATTCCCATACAAATAATGAAATGTTTAATAACAAACTACACCACGACATGGAGACGGTAAGCCATCGGTATGCACGTATGGTGACTTTGTCATTCATTGGATAGATAAAATAATTAATATAGTTGTTCTATATTTATAATAGCATATATTTATTTAGAATTTACTAGAGTTATTATTTTATTATGGAAACAACAATGAAATAGGAAGTGGAAGAAGAAATGAACTTTGAAATAGGTGATAAAATAATTACCTCTTCTTCGGGTTGTTCCTTTTGATTTAAAGAAAATGGATCCCTATATTAGAATTATGATCAAAGTAATACCTCTAGTTTTAAGTGAGGTTTTTTTGAGCATATATTATCATGGTTTTTATGAGACAAATGGCTTTTGATGTGTGAATTTAAAAGAATGATAAGTACCCATTTATAAGAGAGGTGAGGGAGCCTTTAGGAAAAGATTGAAATATTAATTTATTATCAAATTAATTTTCAGTTTATAATAGCTAAAAATGGAATTATTTAAAGGATAAGGTGGTAATGGGTCTAAATAATCTAAACCGATAGGTTTTTTACATGTTTAGGTCACCATAGTATACTTATCTTTTAGACTTAACCCTTAGTTAAATAGGATAAATTTTATGATGTCTTCTTGTATTATTATAATACATGGTTAATATTGTTACTATAAAACGACAAGAGAACCTCAAGTGGGTCATTAGTGTCATATATAAAATTATATAAGTAATTTGGATGAATATTAGATTTTTAGGAATATTATATGATTTAATAAAATAGTATTTTTTTTTAAATCATATATGTCAATTTTTATACTATTTAGTATTTTGTTTTTGTGAAAGTTATAAAAACTATATTACTTAGAAATAAAAACATTTAATCAACCCTAACATTTCATAATCACCTATAAAATTCTTGGATGGCATAAAAAGTTTCAATTTACATTTATTTTAATATTTATAATATCAATTATTTTAATCATTCATTAATATAGTAATTACTACATCATCATTGTGTCATAAATAAATTTAATTATTTAATATCTAAAAATTATAAATAAAATTCTAGGTTATAGGAAATAGTTTCAACTTTATAATGAATATTTATATTATAATATATCTTATTTATAACCCTATATTAAAATTTATTAGTTATTAAAATTTAAATTTTACACTTTTAACTCTTCTTTAAATAAAATATAATAACTATCCAAATCTAACCCAAATGGATCAAAAAGAATCTTATTTTTGTCATAAGGTTTATTTTGGTTGATAAGAACTTATCCAATAGAATTATGACATGTTTTGGGGAAATATTAAATCATTATAATATTATTTTTACCTTTAATTACCCTATTTATCTTTAACAGCAGAAAATAAAATTCAAAAATTACTATTCACCAAAAAAAATTCATCCTATTGAACCACACATTACTTACTGATGACAACCATGTGTATCAGATTTTATAAATTCAATTACCAAAACTGGTAAAATTACATTTTATGTAAATTTTCAAATGTACCTAGAAGGTGGGTAAAAGTTATTAAAAAGTTCAATAAAATTTTATATATCTAATCATATTTATAAAATGACTTCAATTACATACATTAGACTAATATATGTATTATGTATCTATTTTTACTTTAATATAAATAATTATTAAAAATAATTATTTAAATGAAAATTTTGTCTTCTATGTACTATGTAGTATTTTTTCACTATTCATCAAAAATTGAATTTTTTTAGAAAAATACCAAAAAGTGAACCTAAAAAAATTTTGATATTACAAATTCAAAAATGAAGTCTATTTTATCAAAATAAATTTTTAGGAATGTCTAAAATTAATTTTATTATTGTTCACAAAAGGATATAAAAATTAGTACTTTTAAGAGAATTGTTTTTCTAAATATATAACTATTTTAACAAAACATATACATTTCATTATAAATATGATATATTTGTCGGAAAATATTATAATAATATTCAAAAAAAATTAACTATTAAAATTACAATATTTAATTGATAAATAAATATATCATTGAAATAATTATAATACTAATGTATTGTTTTGCAGAAACTCAATCTTGCGTATAATGTAAGCCAAGCTAGTATTGCATGCAATATAAGCTATTAAATTACATTAAAGAGAAAATCTACTTTGAAATCTTGGGGTGTTAAATTCTCCTCCACTTAAATAATTTGAATCCTCACAATTTTGAAATTTATCTTCGAAAATAAAAGGTTTAAAGTAGAAAATACCTTTGTGGAAAACCCAAATCAGATATAGGGTTAATAAAATTTAGTCTTAATAAGAGGGAATGTGAAATGAAAAAGTATCCACCAAATTCGGTTTTCGAATAAGAGAACATTGGTGGAAATTATAGACACATAATTGGAGGCAAAACATAAATATTTATAGAGACTGATTGAGGTCATCAATCACAAACAACTGAAAAATTAATGGAAAAATTGAGGGCATCAAAGCCATAAATCTATGATGATTTAAAATATCATTAATTCAAAAAAAACATAGATTATTAGAATAAAAAATTTTATAGACACTTTTTTTGAATATGAGGGATTAACTTACTATCAAGATAAGAACTCAAGAAAACATACTTGATTTCATTAGCTTTCATAATCATAATATCATCATTTAGTTATTCTTCGATCAATATTAACTTCATCACTTACACTAGGAAATGAATGTTCAAAAATGATTTTTTTACACCTGAAGTGTATTTGATAAATCATAAGGTCCACAGGTATTCCCTTAATCCTCTAAATGTTTACTCAAAACCAAAAGGTTAGGTAAAAATATCCAATAAATCATACTTTAACCTGAAACAAAGTATAAAGTGTTCAACATACTCCATGACAACCATTAGAATTATCTAAAATACTTCTGTCTAAACACTCTATAAATGGAATCTAAATTTCAAAAATAATTTATAACATCATATTCCTCGAACAATGTAATGTTTCTCTTATTGTCACATACTAAAAATAATATTAGCTTCATCGTATTAAATCCTTAATTAAAAAAAGAATTGCAGTACAATCCTTATATATATCACATTCTTGTTATAAGAAAAATATAATTATTGAATCCAAAAACACAAATACATTCATTATTAAACATAGATTTTTGTAACAACATATTATTTACCTTAATCCATTTCCTTTTTATGAGCTATATTTCCTTGAGGCTTTGTAAAATCATTTTCATAATTTCCCATATCAGTACAATTATAACATTTCACAGCTTCTTTATTTCCCTTAAAATCATGAGTCTGGTGACCTTTTTCTCCACATTTGTATCAAACTCCCATTCCTTTTAGGCATGTACCAGGGTGTTTCTTCCCACAATTATCACATAAGGGATGATCTATATTTCCCTATTCCCCTTTATCTATCTCTTTCTCTACCTTTAACTTCTCCTATTGATTTAATTTAATGTAATAAGATTGAGTGAATTCATTTTCTGTCTTGATAGCACATGAGAATATATCTTCATAAGATGAGAAAGTTTATGAGACCAATAATTGTCATAGGAATGGTTTCAACCCATAAAATAATCGGTTACCTCTTATATATTGGGTTACGTATGTAGTCTCCAACATGCCTTGCTATCCTTCTGAAGTTATCCACATACTTTTCAACATTCTAATCATATTTTTGTCTCAGACTAAGAAATTTCCTTTCCATATTAGCTCAATTTTCACGAGGAAATTATTTCTCTAGGAAAAGTTCTTTAAACTACCTTCATTCCTAAATTCCCACTTCTTCATCCACTGTGTTTTGAATTAATTACCACCATTGATCCGCATCTCCTGAGAGATGATAAATTTCAGTGACAACCTTTTCCCCTTAGTTACTTCCCAAAGAAATAAATATTTTCTCTCAGGAACTTACCCACTTCTTAACTACAATAGGATTTATAGTCCCATTGAATTTTATAGAATTTTGTTTCACAAAGTGGTCTAACATTGATCCTCTGTATTGTGGATCAGGATGCTCCATATGGGTAATGTTATTATTCATAACTTATTTCAACTATCCTAGTATGGTTATAAGTTGTTCAGTACCAATTGTGTCGCTAGCTATATTATCATTATCTTTCATAGTGGGTCATCCCTGTATGGATTATGTTTATTGATACAATTTCCTTTTCTTCTACTAGGTTCTATTCCTAAACAATAAAATACACTATATTAGGTTATGAATCATAATTTATAATTCCAAACCAGAAAAATACTTAACATAAATTGAAATAATTATGAATATCTAATCCATAATCATAAATATGGTTCTTTTGAGGACATATTCCCTCATAAATCCTTTTTAATGGTTTGTAAATCAAATATGAATTATCCTAAGCATATCCCCCGGGAGTGTCAAACAAGGTGTGTAGTAATGCCTGTTGTAATGTACCATGTTACCCCAAGTCAAACTCAGAACACCTTGTTGGATTTTTAACACCAAGGATTAACTGTTCCAAAACCATGTCCACATGTAGTATCTAGGCATGGATGTACTGCTTCAAATATCCACGCAATCCCAACTTTACCATAATTCTTCGAGTTTCTTATATACTTATTCTCAAAGTATATCTTAGGGTTATGATCCCTAATCTTAGTTTTCAAAATATATTTCCAATGTTATTTCCAAACTCCCTCTGATACCAACTGTAATGCCCCGATGTCAGAAGCCCGGATCTGGTGCATTATTTTAATACACTAGCATGATTAAAATGAACAAAATCATGAAGGACCGACCAGTTTAGTAGTCTTGGACAATATATTACATACATAAACATTACATTAAACTTTCTAACATAAAACATAGAATAAATAATCCTTCAAAAACTTCATTATTCCCCTAGAATTACCCTGCATAAGAATCAAAATACACTTCTTGAAATCCTGTGAAAATAAAATATAAGAAAGGGGTGATCTCAGATGCTCAGTAAGGGTAAATAGTTCAGTAGAAGATATAATCTTTTAAGGAAATATGTACAATAAAAAATCTTTTTTTAAAAAAACTTGAACATAATATGAAAAAAAAAACATTACCATATAATCATTCACATGGATATTCTTCTAGTCAAATATTCACATGTAATAACTAATTTCATAATGATGGAATGCATAATGCAAAACATAATTACTACTATGTCAAGGCCTTGTACTAAGACAATTCACTAATATTCTATCAATACCTCGTACCAAGACAGAAGTTTTTCTAATGAGACCTACTGATGCATCGAGGGGCTATAGTGAGCCCCACCTGTCACTTACTAAGTCCAATTTATCCCTCATATGAAATGGTGAAACATAACATAAACATAGATATTAAAACTAGCATATTCAATGTAAATACTTTAACTATAAACCATGAATGGTATAAAAATAGCACATCTATAGTAAAACATATCATAACTCATTCAATAAAAATGGAATATTGTATAATAATAAATCACCCTCAATCAAAAATAAAATCTATTAAAGGATGTTGATGTATTTGAAAATGATTAGTAAAAAACTTTGAGAGAAATATTCATTTTTTAAATCATTTAAAATTCACACATTTATAAAGGAATTCATTTAAAATATATTTTTGAATCAAAGTGTCCCATACCACTTAGAAACTTTTGAGAGGAATTAATAGTTTAAAACAATCTTGTCCATATATATAAATCCTTAAAATTGTTTTGATAACATGGACATTAATTAAAAATATATAGAAAAATAAATCATTAAAACATTTAAAATGATGATATTTCTAAATGGACTCTTCCACAAAACCATAAAATATTCATTTTGAAATTTTTTTATGAAACATGGAAATGTATGATAAATATGACCCAGAAAATACTTACACATAAACAATCTCATATAATAATGAGATTGAGGAATTAACCCTTACCTTATATCTGATACTCTTCGTTCTAGTATGAAACTCTTATATAATGTTTTCAAAAATATTATTAACTTATTTAATAATCATAATAATATTTATTATATCATATATTATTCTTTTATGACTTTATATCACCCATTTATTAACAATTCCATGTTAATGCAACATTTCGGGTAATATCGCTTTGTTTATCGTACGTGTGTTGACTTGATATTCTTGATCATATTACTCAAATCATGATTTACTTACATAAAGAATGTATAATATGATTTATATATCACATATATTTATAATATAAAGATATATAATAGATAGATATATAAAATGGAATACATCGTTCATGGATACGGTAGGTTGTACGTACGCATGAACAATGTTTCCGTTTTCATATTGAATTGAATGTAAGTAAGTGAATGAAATATATGTAAATTTACAAATATATTTTTTCAGTAGAATTTTATTTCATTTAGTTTATACATATTAATATTATATATATTTTAATCATCCTTGAAAGGTGAATGTTGAAATGAATCTCATTGCATCATTGAGATGTTAAGTCGTACGTACGCACGAGCGACGATGTCATTTCCTTAATGATTAAAATGTGTTAAATTGGATGTTATATTAATTATACCAAAACACTAACATGTTATATTTATTATTTTCATCAATTATACTCAATATTATACCCATCCAAATAATGAATTGTTGAATAAAAAACTACACCATGACGTAGAGATGGTAAGCCGTACATACGCACATATGGTGACTTTTTCATTAATAGGATGTATAGAATAATGAATATGGTTGTACCATATTTATAATATCATATAATTATGTATAAGTTACTGGAGTTATTTTTTTAATATGGAAACAACAGTGAATGAGGAAGTGGAAAAGAAAAAAACTTCGAAAGAGGTGATAATATAATTATCTCTTCTTTCGGTGCTTCCTATTGATTTGAAAAAAAGGCCTCCTTAGGTTAGATTTATGATAAAATTAATTACTCTAGGTTGAATTGAGGGTATTTGGGAGGATATTTTAAGAGGTTTTGTATGGGACAAATGGATTTGGGGGAGTTAATTTAAGAGAAGGGGAAGTGCCCTTTTATAAGAGAGGTGAGGGGCACTTAAGGAACATTTTGAAATATTAGTTTATTATAAAATTAATTTTAGGTTTCTAATAGATACAAATGGATTTATTTCAATGATAAGGTGGTTATGGGTCGAAATACTCTCAACCAATATGTTTTAGACATGTTTATATCACCATATTAACCTTATCTTTTAGAATTAACCCTTAGTTAAATAGTTTAACTTTTACGATGTCTTCTTGTATTATTATAATACATGGTTAATATAGTTATTATAAAATTCCAAAAGATCCTAAAATGGTTCATTAATGAAATATATGACATTATATAAGTCATTTGGAAATATTTTATCTTTTTATGACTATTATATGGTTTAATAAAATAGTATTTTTTTTTAAACACCTTTTTGTAAATTTTGACACTATTTAGTATTTGGTTTTTTGGAAATTCATAAAAACTTGATTACTTCGAAACAAATACATTTAATAAGCCCTAACATGTCATATTCAACTAGAAAATTCTTGGATGACATCAAAAGCTAAAATTTACATATATTTTAATATTTATAATATCAATTATTTTAATCCTTCATTAATAATATAATTGTTGCATCATCATTCAGTCATAAATAAATTTAATTATTTAATGTATAAAAATTATAAATATTATACCATGAAGTAGGAAATTTTTTTATAATTATAATTAATATTTTTTGTCTAATTTATCTTATTTATAAACCTATATTAAAAATATTTTAGTAATTAAAATTTGAATGTAACACTTTTAACTCTTTTTTAAATAAAATATAATAAATGTCCTAATCTAACCCAAATAGATCAAAAAGGATATTATTTTTGTATTAAGGTTTATTTTTGTTGAAAAACACCTATTTAATATAATTATGACATGTTTTGGGGTAATTTTAAATTTTTATACTATTTGTTTTACCTTAAATTACACTATTTACCTTTAACTGCGGTAAACAAAATTCAAAAGTTATTATTCACAAAAAATTATTTTCATCATATTGAATAACATTTTACTTAATTATGGTGATTGTGTCTGTTCAATTTTTGAAATTCAATTCAAATAAGTGGTAATGTTATGTTTTATTCAAATTTTCAAATGTACCTAGAAGGTGGGTAAAAGACGTTAAAAGGTTCAATAAAATTTTACATATTTAATATTATTTATAAAATGACTCCAATGAAATAAATTGTAATAATATATTTATTATGTATCTATTTTGACTTTATGATAAATTATAATTAAAAATAATTATTTAAATGACAAATTCATTTTTTATTTACTATGTAGTATTTTTCACTTCTCATCAAAAATTGAATGTTTTAAGAAAAATATCAAAACTTCACCCTAAGATAATTTTAATATTCCGAAATAAAAAATTAAGTATATTTTACTAAAATAAATTTTTAGGAGTGTCTAGAATTAATATTATTATTGTTCATAAAAGGACATAAAAAAGTAGTTCTTTTAAGAAAATGGTTTTTCTAAATATATAACTATTTTATATAAACTTATACATTTTATTATAAATATGTTGTATTTATGTGAAAACATTATAATAAAATTTAAAATTTAATTTTTACTATTAATATTACAATATTTAATCTATAAATAAATATATCTTTTAAATAATTATAATACTAATATGTTGTTTCATAGAAACTGAATCTTGCGTATAACGCACCCTAAGTAAGTTTTGCATGCCATATAAGCTATTAAAAAACTTTAAAGAGACAATGTAATATGAAATAATGGGGTTTTATAGTATATAACTTGATTATAAGTAAAATATAAATAATAATAAAATTTTAAAATGTTAAAGTTATTTTAAATAATAGAAATAATTTTATTATTTAGGAATATTGATATCAATCATGAAAAATCAGAATCAAAATAATGATTTCGTAACTCCATTTACATTAATTGGGATAAACTTATATGTCATTGTTTATGTAAGTAAAATAATATGTTTGAAATGATCACTAATTAAATTTTTTCAAATTTATTTTTTGGTTTTAAATTTTCTAAACCTAATTATTTTATTGATTTATTCTGAATAAAATGAAATGATATTTATATGTTTTTTTATCATCTCTCTTTTATTTTTATGAGATATATTACATATTCATGACATTCTTCTTTTTTGTAGTGCATATAATAAACCATTTGATATATTATATCATATATTCTTTTAACTTAATAGATCTTAAATTTTTCATTTGATGATTATTAATTTTTGGGTTTCTAATTCATATATTACCACAATTATAAGGGGTTTTGTCTAAATTTACATTACATTGACAATTATTTGTTGTTATAAACCTACTTACTTTTTCATAGTGTATATACTGCTCTATGACATGTTATATAATGGATTTCATTTATTTAATGAAATTCAAGGTTTAATTAGATGTTATTCTTTCATAGATCTCATGGTTCCAAATTTACTCACATGGTAAGGGATTATCGTATCACTTTTTACATCTATGAGATAAATTTCGTACTCAAAACATTTTTTTGGTGAATATACTACCATATTACATGTTATATATTTAATTTCATATATTACTTGTGTTCAAAATGTTAATCCTTCATGGATTTAATTATTCAATCATTTTCAATTGGTATGGGACACATTAAATATTTATAAATTATTTTACTCCATATTTTTTTGATGATATTTAGAGGTAATTTACATTTATCAGTTCCAAAATCCCTTGATGTTACATAACCTACACTGGTGATATATTTTATTGATACAACCTTCATTATTTATTTCAATGGATTTTTATTTTTCCAAAGATATTGTTTTTGAACCCGTTTCTTTTCAATGGTTTAGTCTTATTACAAAGAGATTGTTATGTAACCTATTTTTTTATAAAGGTTAGTAATTTTTCGGTGAAATTTTTTATTAAATACATTTATTTTTCAGGGGTTAATCCTGTTTCAATAATATTTATCTAGAAATCAATTATTTTACATGGGTTAATCATGTTTCAAAAGGATAGACATTATCTATGTTTGTTTTCACTTGGTTTATCATTGTATAAATAAATAATGATTTTTTATATGAGTTTTATGATGAATTATTTTTATTCATGATATATCAAATGAGAATTATATGAAATGGGTGATCCTGATACATCTTATACAATGGTTTGAGACCCATTATAGCTCAAAAGTGAGCTTGATATAGATTATATGAAGGGTTGATACCCATTATAGCTCATAAAGAATGGGTGTTCCTGATATAGTTTATATGAATTTTAATCCCTAATATTTATCATGGATATATTGGTTTATGATAAAGTTGAATTTAGGTCATATGGTTATTCCAATTAAAAGTGGATTGAAAGTGTTTTCAAAGGGTTTTATGAGAGTGGTTTTCCAAGTTACCAAAATGAGTTTTAAATTGTTTTTTTGAGTTTATAATGTTACTAATGATTGAGATTGATATCATATGTGTCACATAAATGACTTATCTTAATGTTAAATTCTATTTAATTTCCTTTCATTCTTTTTTTTAGGGTTTCCCAAGCATTTATGGAGGAATGGGTGAGTTTTTATGAATTGGGCCAAACCGTGAGCCCAATTCCAGATTTAAAAATAAATTTTGATTCCTTAATAACTCCTTTATTTTTTAAAAAAATTTAATCCATTCCAATTCCTAATTTTCATCCCCGGACCTATTAACACCACCATATTAATTTGGACCATTTAAGAATCCATAATCATGGTGGTGATAGGTTTTTATTTAAGGGATTGGGCCTGCTCGAAAGCCCATTTTCTGGATTAAAAATAAATTTTAATTCTTTAATATCTCCTTTACTATTTAGGTTTTTTTGGTGATTCGAACTGTCACCCGAGTCCACTTACCTAAGACGCTCCCCCATTCCCTCCTCCCTAAATTTGGAGCTCGATAGTATCACGAAAGTGGTCGAAACTTCTCTAGATTTCATAAATCATCCAGATTTAAAGAGGTAAATTGATCCTTTCATAACTCATTCTATTTTTACTCTTTTTCCCCCATTCCAGTTCCTACAATATCTACTAATGTTTTTTAGAACCTCCCATGAATTTTGTGATGTTTTCAAATTCATATGTTGGTTTATTTTGGGTCGTTTTCTTCAAGATTATTTTGGGTAAGTGTTTCTCTCTTTAATTCCTTCCTTTTTTTAGGATTTCCTCCCACTTTCATGAATTTATAGAATGTCCAGAAGTTAGGGTTCGAACCTAGGGTTTGATTTGGTGTATTTTGGGTCAAATATTGTGTTCTAGGGATGGATTTATCTTCCTTGTGGTGTGGCAGTGGTGTGGTTGATGTTCCGCACCAAGTTTTGAGGGATTCGACACTTTCAGTAGGTGGTTCCATGTGTAAACAATTATTTATGAGTTAGCTTGCTGTATTTCTTAATTTTTTGTATTCATCATATGTTTGGTGTGGTGTGAAAACTATTTATTATTAATTTGGATAAGTGTTTTATTTTATAGTTGCATTTTAACTTGAAATTGGGTGTTTTCGTGTGTAACTCATGGGGTATTATTTGAGTGTATTTTATGACATATGTAATTGGTTTACTAAATATTTTTTGGACTGCCAATTCTGGTTTGGTAATTTATTAGTGTCATCTGGGCCTAAAAAGAGGGTTTTTGAATAGGTTTTATGTGTAAAATATTGTTATACTTCTTGAGAGTATTTTATGAAAATGTGTGTTTTCATTTGGATCATTTGTAGTATAATTCAAGGTGATTTTATAAAACATGAAAGTGATTTTATAAAGTTCTGTAGGGATTCAAATTATGTTTTGGATTGGAATTGGTATTGTTTTTGGTCTTAACTTGGGGTTTTGAAATGAGTTTTGTGTGCAAGACATATTTACAACACTTGGGTTCTTTTTATGAAAATTGTAAATGTATTAGTTGTTTAAACAAAGTGGGAAGAGGGTTCATATATACTGTTTGGTATGTGTGTTCACCTATTATGGTGTTTTGAAAGATGAAGTGATGTTTTAAGATGTCAAACATTTTTAGAATGTTTTGTAAATTTCTGAAATGTTTTATTAAATTGGGATATTGGTGCGAAACTTGTTTGTGGGCTGTTTCGTGTAAGTTTGATGATAAAATGATTTTGAAGGTCGAAAGGGTATTATGTAACAATTGAGTGGGCTGTTATGAGAGTTTTAAAATATTGTAATGTTTTTATAAGAAAATTTAATGGATTTTTGGATGTGTTAAAGAAATTTGAAAATTTTTGTGGGCTATTTTGGTGTGAGTCAGATATCAAAATCATTTTGAATGAAAGTGGAATTTTGTGAATTGTGTTGTATACATGTGGGATGTTTGGTAAATTTATGATATTGAAATGATATTTTCATGTGAAACTTATATTCATTGACTTTTTGAACTTGTTTGAGCACAAAGGGAAAACCTGGGTATCTAGGTGGGTGGACGTGTACTAGTATGCTAGTGAATCCGTGGGGTTTGGCCTCAGTTTCACATAGCAAGATTGACGCTTAAAACTCTAACTAAACTATGATGATGATGATGATTATTGGGGACCACTAGGTTATGGGTATGTTCCCTACTAGTGGCTCGTGCATGAGAACAGATATTTATGATGGTTACTCCCACCAAGATACGAGGTACTTGAGACCCACAACAAGCTAGTTCCTAGGGGTTATTTCCCATTGCTTGTGCTCACTCGATATTTTGTGCTTACCGTCGGAATACGGTATGAGTGGATGTAAAATTCAGTAGCTTTGGTATTAATTTTAAAAGTGTTTATTATTTAAATTGTCCCACCTGAAAACTATTTTTATTTAATGTTGCATCTTTTAGAAATTGTAACTAGCATTTCATGTTTTTGAAAACTTGCATGCTTTTCGTCTTTAAATGTTTATCACATGGAATCTCTTAGTAGTGGTATCCAACTGGGCATTGGCTCACACCCTACTTACACCCATAGATGTAAGTAGACTTGGTTATTTTTTGTTGTCTCAGGTTGGGTACAGTTTTTAGTGCCAGGGGTTCAAGTTTCTAGCTGTTCCTTAGTGGTGAAGTCTTGTGGGGATGGCTTAAGGGAGGTGCCTCTTGCCATGTGGAGGTTCTTGGGCTGTCTTTATTTGGTTTTGTAACTTTTTAATGGTCTTTAAACATAGTTTGAACTTATGTAATTTAGTTCTAAATTTTTTTAAAAGATGGTTTTAGTTGAAAAATCCAGATTTGTTTTATTGAGTTTGTTTGTTGTTTAATGTTTATAAAATCAAGTAAATCGTTCCCAATTCTCATTATATGATACCCGGGAACTTGTGCCAGCCCGTGGGGATCGGGAACGCCCTTCGGGCCTTGTCACGGGCTGGGTTTGTGTCTGGGTTTGGTGTCGACTAGATTCGGGTCATGACAAAATGGTATCAGAGGAGGTTCAGGTTAACTCTTTGGGTCATGTTATTTGAGGAAGTGTCAGGATAGTATGGAGCTAGGATTGTAGGGACTTGGTATTATAGTTATGGGTAGTGTTCCTGATCACCACACCTCATGATAGGATTCAAGTTTCCAGTGGAAGTCAGGATTTATCTAAGTCCTTTGGTTTTCTTGGTTTGATGATGGTTAGGGGAAATGAAAAGAGAGTTGGGTTAATGGTCTTAGTGATCTCACAGGGCCTAGAAAGCCATGTGGAGTCAGGGAAATTCCCCAGAACACTCTCGGTGATAGTGAAGTTATTGGAATATGGTTTCCAATCATATGCCCAATTCACCCACTGAAACTAGTTTCCTCTCGCATTGTCTTGTCTTCTTTAGTTTTAAAATCTTGGAACTTTTGTTTTAAAGAGACTTGGTTTTAAGAAGCATAAAGTTTTTTTTTTGAAATGATTTTAAAATAATGAGGGAATGGTTTCGTTAATGAAATGGTGGAACTGAATTTTCAGAATTTTTTTTGAAATGGAAAATGGTGTGCTTATACCTCTTTTGAAAGCATGAACTATATTGATGTTGGGTTTGGAAAGTGTTTCTAATAGAGTTTTCTAAACAATAAAAGGGTGTTTTAATGGGATGAGATGTTTTGAAATTGATGTGAATATCTTGAAATTTATTTCTTTTAAAAATGGTTGTGTCTTTCTGAAATGGTTTTTTTTGAGTTGGTATTTTGATCTCGTGGTAAGCGGTTTTGAGAAAAAGGATGTGTTGGTTTACCATTTTGGTTTTGAAATGTGGAAATATTTTTTTAACCTTTAGTATTTCTGTGAGCAACCACATGCATGTGGTTATATGGGATGATGGATGGTTGATGGCATGAATGAATGAGTGTTGGGATGGATATGAGGAGGGTGCCCAGTGTGGCACAGAAACATGCATGTGTAAGGCCCATGGGGTACCATTGGTGGATATGCTAACCACTGAACCGTTTGTTTTCAAGAAATGTTTTTAAATAAAAACATGATGTCTTGATGAATTATTTGGGCTGTCTTATATTATGTGTTTTTGTAAAATGTTGATGTTGTGGGATGTTTTGAGTTTAAGAACCCCTCTTGTTTGAACCATGTTTTGGGTTTGTTTTTGGATGGCAAGTTCGGTAGAAGGATCGGTTAGTAGTCTCTTCTGAGATATGTTTTGGGACACCTTTATGGTTATTACCTTAATGTGTTTGGATCTGGTTTATGGATTTTTTGACCAATATACCAGCTTGGTTGGGTCCTTGGGTTCTCTCATTGGATAAGGTATGGCCCCATTAAGGGTTAATGCATAACTGAATTGCAACCCGGATTGTTTCTCCGTTGGAAAATCCTCCAGTTGATTAAAATAAGGAATCTCTTATCAATATTTGTTGATTGTGTCTACACCCATTCCTGTCTTTGATTTTTACATCCTCTTGTAGTGGGAGAGTTCTCGTGGAATTTTGAAAGAGACCTTAGTTTCTTAAGTTTCCTAATTCGTTGAAGCTGGAAGTGGTCTAGGGTTGTTAGTAAGGATGAGTGTCTCAATGGTGTCTAAGCGGGCCTCTGGGTTCTTCATAGTTTCTTTGAAGCATGAGTTCATGTTAAACCACAAGTGTGGGAAATATGGTCATGATAGGATATTGTGGCCACTTTCTAGAATTTTGTGTTGTTTGGGGATGTTGTATAAGGCCTCTCTCTACGAATTGTTTATATCAGTCGCAATGGTCATGTTCGGTGATGCCTTATGATGTCTTGTGATCGATTGACTGTAAAGTTGAACGTTGGGCAATCATCTAAGATTCTCTATTATGTTGGGAGAATGTATCCCTTGGAAAAACATAAAAATATTCCATTTTAGAGGAAGGTTAGTATTGGTTTTCTTTACTTTTATTGTTTCTCACCTGAACAAACAAGGTATGATGTTTGTGCATCTTCTAAGCCCTTGTTTCAGTGAAATATCGAGTTAGGGTAAAGTGAGTTTGGAATTTGTTATGTCTTGTAAAATTTATCAGGGATTGTGTTGTACTAATTGATTGCACCGAAAGAAGAATTATCGTTCATGGGGTTTCTAAATCCCAACTGCGAGGTCGAAGATGCTTCAATCATTTGAGCTCCAGCCATAGGTCTCGGAGTGATGCTGGCTCGTAGTCAGGGGAAATCACATGGTTGTTTAAACCCTTGTACAAAGTCCTATCCTCAGTATGAAAGTTAGGAAAATTTTAAACCAATGGTGTCATCATCTTTCTTCTGTTTTTCATGTTCGGTGGAAATAGGTGTGGGCCCATGTACCCATGTCATCACCCAATGTTTTTCCCTCCGCCTTTGGTTTCTACTGAGTATTCGGAGAAAGGTTTGGAGTTTTTCTAAACTGGTTGAGAACACGGTTTTCACTTGGTTAATAGTGACCATGCCCAAAAAAAAACCATGTGGATAGAAGGATCCACACTATTAGCGCATGGTTTCGCAAATCATGAAGACTAACCATGTGACCTTCCCAACTCTCCAAATGTTGGGGTCTTTCTGTACTGGCCCATACTGGTCGGTTATGATGGTTAGTTCTTATGGTATGGATACCCACTATGAGTCTTATGTAATTTATTTAGTAAAGTTCCGATGGAATTATACCCATTATACTGGGGAGTCCGTTCAGGCCTCCCCCTATTAGTGTTTTGATTCTATCTCGGGAAAAATATAGGTTGTCTCTTATGGTGGGGAGCCTATTTTTGTTCCCCTGTACCAGTAACTCAGATTTATCCATGATCTTGGCTTGGTGGTAGGTAGTATCATTTGGAGATATCAATCTACCTATATCTTTCTTGGGTAAACATTGATATTGGAGAGTGCCCAATGGTATAGTTATATCAAGGTAAGTGTAACCTTGTTCGATGTTTTGGTTCGTTTGGGTGAATTGTTTGAGTCTTGTTCAGATAGTTCTTAAGGATTTTTATTTTGGGATAAAGGTTGAATGTGATTTATCATTTCAGGAAAGTGATTTAAGTTTTGGTTGTGAGAGTAATCCTTAATTAGTTGATCACTGGATGTATTTTGGCCTTTGGGGGTGAAACCTGACAAGGGAGTACCTCTTGGTTTCTCAGTTGGGATTGGTTGTTACTTTGGCCTTGATGTGACTTTCCGGGGAGAAAATTTTTCATGGTGGGGAGAATTGTCACATAAATGACTTATCTTAATGTTAAATTCCATTTAATCTCCATTCATTCTTTGTTTTGAGGGTTTCCCAAGCATTTATGGAGAAATGGGTGAGTTTTTATGAATTGGGCCAAACCGTGAGCCCAATTCCAGATTTAAAAATAAATTTTGATTCCTTTATAACTCCTTAATTTTTAAACATTTTTAATACATTCCAATTCCTAATTGTCATCCCATGGCCTATTAACACCACCATATGAATTTGGACCATTTAAGAATCCATAATCACAGTGGAGATGGGTTTTTATTTAGGGGATTGGGCCTGCCTGAAAGCCCATTTTCTGGATTAAAAATAAATTTTAATTCTTTTATATCTCCTTCACTATTTGGGTTTTTTTTGGTGATTCCAACTCTCACCTGATCCCACCTCCATAAGGCGCGCCCCCAGTCCCTCCTCCCCAAATTTGGAGCTCGATAGAAGTGCTAAAGTGGTAGAAAATAATCTGGATTTCAGAAATCGTCCAGATTTAGAGAGGTAAATTGATCCTTTCAGAACTCATTCTATTTTTACTCTTTTTCCCCATTCTAGTTCCTAAAATATCTCCTAATCTTTTTTCGAACCTTCCATGAATTGTTGGATGTTTTAAAATTCAGATGCTGCTGTATTTTTGGGTCGTTTTCTTCAAGATTATTTTGGGTAAGTGTTTCACTCTTCAATTCCTTCCTTCTCTTTAGGATTTCCTCCCACTTTCATGAATTTATAGAATGTCCAGAATTTAGGGTTATAACATAGGGTTTTATTTGGTGTATTTTTGGTCAAATATGGTGTTCTAGGGCTGGACTTATCTTCCTTGTGGTGCGGAAGTGGTGCAGTTGATGTTTCGCACCATGTTTTGAGGGATTCGACACTTTCGGTAGGTGGTTCCATGTGTAAAAAATTATTGATGAGATATATTGCTATATTTCTTAATTTTTCATATTCCTCATATGTTATTTGTGGTGCTAAAACTGTTTACGATTAATTTGGATAAGTGTTTTATATTATAGTTTCATTTTAACTTGAAATTGGGTGTTTTATGTGTAACTCATGGGGTATTATTTGAGTGTATTTTATGACCTATGGAATTGGTTTACTAAATATTGTTTGGACTGAAAATTCTGGTTTGGTAATGTATTAGTGTCATTTGGGCCTAAAAAGAGGGTTTTGGAATAGGTTTTATGTGTAAAACATTGTTATACTTCTTGAGAGTATTTTATGAAAATGTGTGTTTTCATTTGGATCATTTGTAGTATTATTCAAGGTGATTTTATAAAACTTGAAAATGGTTTTATAAAGTTCTATAGGGATTCCAATTATGTTTTGTATAGTAATTGGTATGGTTTTTGGTCTTAACTTGGGGTTTTTAAATGAGTTTTGTGTGCAAGACATATTTACAACACTTGGGTTCTTTTTATGAAAATTGTAAATGTTTTAGTTGGTTAAACAAAGTGGGAAGAGGGTGCATATGTACTTTTTGGTATGTCTGTTCACCTATTATTGTGTTTTGAAAGGTTAAGTGATGTTTTAAGATGTCAAACGTTTTTTTAATGTTTTGTAAATTTCTGAAATGTTTTATTAAATTGGGATGTTGGAGCGAAACTTGTTTGTGGGATGTTTCGTGTAAGTTTGATGATAAAATGATTTTGAAGGTCAAAATGGTATTATGTAACAAGTGAGTGGTCTGTTATGAGAGTTTTAATATATTTTAATTTTTTTATAAAAAAAATTAATGGATTTGTGGAAGTGTTAAAAAAATGTGAAAAGTGTTGTGGGCTATTTTTGTGTGAGTCATATTTCAAAATCATTTTGATTAAAAGTGGACTTTTGTGACTTGTGTTGTATACATCTGGGATGTTTGGTGAATTTATGATATGGAAATGATATTTTCATGTGAAAATTAAATTCATTGACTTGTTTAACGTGTTTGATCACAATGGGAAACCCCGGGTATCTAGGTGGGTGGACGTGTACTAGTATGCTAGTGAATCCGTGGGATTTGGACTCAGTTTCACTTAGCAATATTGATGCTTAAAACTCTAACTAAACTATAATGATGATGATGATTGGGGACCACTAGTTTATGGGTATGTTCCCTACTAGTGGCTCGTACATGAGAACAGATATTTTTGATGGTTACTCTCACCGAGATACGAGGTACTTGGGACCCACAACTAGCTTGTTCCTAGGGGTTATTTCCCATTGCTTGTGCTCACTATATATTTTGTACTAACCGTCTCCATATGGTATGAGTGGATGGAAAATTCAGTATCTTTGGTATTCATTTTAAAAGTTTTTATTCTTTAAATTGGCCCACCTGAAAACTGTTTTTATTTAATGTTGCATCTTTTAGAAATTGTAACTAGCATTTCATGTTTTTGAAAACTTGCATACTTTTCATATTTAAATGTTTATCACATGGAATATCTTAGTGGTAGTATCCTACTGGTAATTGTCTTACACCCTACATACACCCTTGGGTGTAAGTAGACTTGGTTATTTTTCGTTGTCGCGGGTTGGGTACAGTTTTTAGTGCCAGGTGTTCAGGTTTCTAGCAGGTCCTTGGTTGTGAAGTCTTGTGGGGATGGCTTGAGGGAGGTTCCTCTTTCCATGTGGAGGTTCTTGGGCTGTCTTTATTTGGTTTTGTAACTTTTTAATGGTCTTTAAACATATTTTGAACTTATTTAATTCAGTTCTGAAATTTTTTAAAATATGGTTTTAGTTGAAAAATTCAGATTTGTTTTATTGATTTTGTTTGTTGTTTAATGTTTATAAAATCTGGTAAGTCATTCCCAATTCCCATTATATGATACCCAGGCACTTGTGCCAGCCCGTGGGGATCGGGAACGCCCTTCGGGCCTTATCACGGGCTGGGTTTGGGGCCGGGTTTTGTGGCGACCAGATTCGGTTCGTGACAATATGTATTTTGATTATTAATTCTAATGAATCATTACTTAATCATTGTTTCACATTTTTGGAATCATTTATTGATTGTTATGAGTCCTTTTAGGAAATTTTATGGAACTTTGATTTTTTCATTATACACTTATACATTATTTTACCTATTAATTATATTCAATTGTTAATTCTTATGTTTATATATACTAATAATCTCATCTCACCCATATTATGTTTTCCTCCACACAAGTTTTAAATAATGGTGCTGAAAAAGTTATGTTTATAATAGATTTCATATGGATGATAATGTTGTATAAATGTTAAAAATAAAAGATGGTTTTAGTGAGTTAAATGTTCATTTTAAGTAATGTGAATTATTTAAGTAGGTTCATATCCCAATTCTCAAAAACACCAAATGTAGAAGGACCTCTATAATGGAAGCGATCCATGTTTTCTTTTTTGATTTTGAATTAATTAGATGAAAATTTTTGGTCACAATTAACATCATCAAAGACGAGAATGTATGGTTATAAATTTCATCACAAAATCTAGGAGTATGGGTACTAGGCTGTTATATATCCATTATGAGTCTTTATTTTATGTAAGTACCATAGAGACATTTATTATGATTTCATAGTGTTTGAGGTATATTTAACCATTATGTATAAAAAAATTATTGATAATGTCATTTTATAAATAATTATTTTATATTTTTTAGACATAACATTAAGGTTATTGATAAACTATTGAATTAATATGATAATTAATATTAAGGTAATATTAGTCATTGAATATTATTTGATTTCATGGAAAAAATATTTTTTATAGGAAACTATAGTTTCTAAAATGTGATTTGATGATTAATGTTATTTTTTAGAAAAAATCATAATATTAGTTGGAATGTTAAATGAGTTATATAAATGTATTATTTGAAAAAATAAAACCTATATTTTGGTATATAATCTATGTTATATGGTGAGTCCATGGTTCTTGAACCCACTACAAAATGGTGGAAATTGAAAAATAGATACCACTAGCCTACATGATGTTTTGGTTAATATTTCATTTTTTTTAAAAATGATTTCATAGATAAATATTATGTTTATAATTAGGTGTTACTATTGAGGTTTATATATTAATGTGTTACATTGGGTAACTTTTCCTAACCATTTTGATTTTGGTAAATATTTATAGTTATATAGAAAGAAATTTCACGCTTTTGGTGAGGATATAGTCCACTAAATGTTATTTTTAGTGCTCCATGCATAAAAAAAATCAAAATTGATATTTATTTCATAGAGTAAAAAATGAATTTGAAATTGACCAAATCACAACCAAATGATAAAAGAGTCCTTGTGGAATAAACCTGTAACAAGTAAGTATATTTTCTAGAATTATATATATTGAGATTAAAATAATCTCTCTAACTTATGAAATTTATCTTGATATAAAAATTTTATATATTTACCTACATTTAGGAGGAATCAATTGTCAATTTTGACTTAATATGTTTATGGTTTTGTGGTCATTGACATTATGTTAATCATTCACTATCCTCCAATCAATGATCTCAACCAATATCCATAATAATTTATTCTTTTATTATACAACCATATTTTAACTACCCATTGAAGATATCCTACTTGGAAACCCAATTATGTGTTATCCCATATGAACTTTGTACTCCCCTTTAATCTTTTATATTTATATTTTATCCCTTTTTTCAATGTCAGGATTTAGAAGGAAATTTAAAATATGAAAACCATTATTTTCAAGTGATAGTTAATATTTCAAATATGTTCGTTATAAAAATTTGGAAGAGTTTAATACCCCAAAATTTTAAAATAAGAAAACTGTGTTTGATAGTGTATAAGACACGAAACATCATGCATAAATGAAAAATGAAATATATTATTTAAATATGATTGTTATAATGAAGTCATTGAATTCAAGTGTATGAATAAGATTAGCTGAATTATAAAATAAATATATATTTATAACATACTCAATAAACATTTAATGAAAAATATTTTACAACTAATCAATAAAATATTTAGTAAAACCATTTTATTCTCTAAAGGACATTTTCCTCAAAAAAAATTCATTTTTTATTTTTTGATTTTGAATTACAATTAATATATACCAATTAATTAATTTTAGTTTTATGAAAATAAAATTAAATTATGAATCTTTATATATATATATATAATGAATTTTTTTTATTTCAAGCAATATTTATTTTTCAATAAATGATGAAATTTATAAAAAATTGTTAAACTGACATTTCACTTTAAAAAATTAATTAATAAAAACTTCCAATTATAACTTTATATGATTTAAAAGTTAAAAAATAATAAATTAGTTAAATTTAATATAATTAATTTCTATTGTATATAATTTTTACATGGTTTTGGTTTAAGATTATTTTTACCCAAAAAATTTACAATTTTTTGAAACTTTTTTTAGATGAACAATGTTCCTCCATATTAATTATTTAAAATAACCACTAATAATGGAATTTTTCAATGAAATTAATAGACTATATATCTATATATATGAATTTAAACTCATTTAATGATTTTCATTGGTCATATAATTAATGTAATATCATCTTATGCTTGAAAATTACTTTTCTTCGAAAATTATTTCTGAACACTATATATAGGTGTATATTCAAATTAAACACTATAACTACAATAAATTGAATTTAATAAAATGGATTCCATTTTTTATGATTATAATTAATTATATATAATAAGTTAATATTATATTTCATAGAATTGTTATTAAATATGGTAAAATATATTTAAAGCTACTCATATTAAAAGAGTTTTGTGCATTACATGCACTTCTGTTAAAATTATTTTTCCAAAGACAATGAATTTTTATCTCGTAAATTGGATTTAATGTTACGTTTAAGTTTTTTCAAATTATAAAATGATTCTAATTTTATTTTATGACTAATATATAAATTACCCAAGTTAAAATAACTAATTATCATGGTGAAAAATAAAAATATAAATGAATGTAAACATAGGTGATAAAGAATAAAACCATTAATTTTTTTGTGGTGGGGTTTTGGATCAATGTAAAATTTCCTCTAATCCATTAGTTATATGTTTTTGGGGTCACATGGGGTTAAAGGGACATCATATTGTTGAGTATAATGGGGTATTTATAAATAATCCACTCCTCTTTAATTATAAGGGGAACTCCCTTCCATCACTTATTTAAACCTATAAATCCATTTTTCTCAACCAAAGCATTAAAAACACTAACCAAAAAATATGTATATATATTATATAGGATTTTTTATTCCTAAAATAAAAACCCTATGGAAATTAGGAATAGATCCAAATGAGTATTCTCTATGAGAATATAGTCATCTTAACGAAGTTCTTTCATTTTTTGATTCTTATTTTAAACCATTCTATAATTTTTTAAAACATAAATTATAAAAAAAATATAATATATATTAAAATTTTCTTATGTTTATGAAAAAATATTTATCTATTTATTTTTCATTTAAATTATAATTTAATCCACTGGTCCTATTTATAGAGAACTACCGCCTCACGAATTGATGTGATTCTTTCCATCATAGACTCATATGGACAGTCATAATGATTAAAATATTAAATATATATTATACATATGACATGATATTAATTACGTAAAATTAATTCACTATAATATTCCTAAACCGTTCACCCACTAAGGTAATGATATCATTTCTCATACATATGTACAGTATATCATCTCCATGAAGTTTTATGATTCATTTTACCATTCCAACGTCCATGAATGTTTATAAAAATATATTTAATTATTAATTATTATATTAATAAAAATAATATAATTCTTTTTATTACTAAAATATAACATATACACATAAACTAGAAAATTCATGAGAAAACACACATGATAGAACAAGGAAATTGAGAATCGAAACAATAATAATAATAATAAAATGTTAGAAAAACATGGATAAGATGTTATAGTATGATCATATATTATGTTATAAATTTTATTATTTTCATTACATAAGTTAATTATATGTTCAAAAAAATTATAAATGTTAAAAACTCATCATCAATTGAAGGTAGATGTTAGGAAATAGAATTTGTCTCAATTTCAATTCCATTGAGATGTATTTATTAATAAACACTTATTCATGTTTACATGTTGTATATAATATGAAATTTTTAAATTTGGAATGAATAAATATATATTAATTATGGATAATGTTTCATTAAAAACATCTTCATTAAATGGGTTATAATTTAAATGTTACCAAATAGGTAAAAAACCCAATTTAAAGTGTCACTTTTTCTAGGATTGCGTTTAATTTTATAGAAGGAATCTTATAATTTATTCATTATAATATACAAATAATTTTATTGGACCATATATTTTTAATGTTTATCCATATTTTTTTATAATTTCTTCTCTTTGGTGTATAATTTACTAAAATATGATTTTATTTGAAAAATTAATTTTATTTCTCATTAAATCTAATGTACATGTTTTACAAATTATTTTACAAAAGTAATTTATTTAACAAAAATGATTTATTGGTGTTATTTTATGTTGTATTATAATTCTATAATGTTATTTAAGAGAATATTTGTTTTTTTTGAAAATTTATGTATTCCTCAAAAAGTCAAACGAAATGTTTTTTTAAGATAAATGGTGATAACAGACTTCCCCTCTACCATGACTATTTGACAATACTTAGCTTATTATACATGTGTTAAATAATTTTATAGTTAAAAATATTTTATAAAATATAATTTTAATATTTAAAATCCATTTCACATTATTCTTCCTATGGATATTATTTTTTTACAAAAAACTATATCTTGAATAAATTGATGGCCACCTCTTATCTCTTGATTAAAATTGTCATTTTCACCTTTATCTTAATACAATCACTTAATTATGATCATATTCCATTATAAGTAACATTTATATTAGATATAAATAGTATATACATCATATATATGATCATTTCGTAAAAGGTATAAAATTTTTCAAAACATGTTTACATTGAAAATTATTATATTAATTTAGGAAATATTGATATTTTTTTATCATTTACCCAATACAGATATTTGATGATATGGAATATTTACAAAATTAAATTGGCCATTCAATAAATAAATAATTCTTCATACATGCAGTGATGGGTTGGCCCCAAATTTATATAGATCATGAATCAGTAGGCCTCATGGGTCATATTAGTTATCCAAATTAAATATGGTTTTCCCATTTTTATAAACAATCAATTGAATGGTCTTGAAATTATAGATTTAGTGATTCCTAATATCATGATGTCTATATATTTCCCAAAATTATAGTCCATTTATAATTATCCATGTGATTATTTTCATTTTTATAATACAGAGATTCTTTTTGTGCTCATGTTATTGATTAAATAGAATGTTCATTCATATATTTACTTTTCTATATTGATTTCTCCTTATACAGTCATGAAATTCAATATATTTATTAAAAAGAATTCGTTTTCAGTTTTTTACCCTACCATATTGATAATTCCAAACTTATCCTTAATATCATCTATTATTCATAACCCTTAAAGATAATTTAATTACACCCATATTTTTTTCTGTCCTCCTATATAGGATTATACATTTTGGAATGAGTTCAAGGATTCCAAATGACTTATATTGATATGATTTCAATTTTACCCCTAATTTAAAATGAGTTTCATGTGTTTATCTATATCTGTAAGATGACTAAACTAATCAATATTATGGGATTTTACTCATTTTATCTATTCTAATATAATAAAGTTGATATCCGGTCTAGTTTATTTGGGTCTGTGTTGTTACACATTATATGAGAATAAGGGTATGCGAACATTAGATTAACATATCAAAACCATAACCTTAATATCAATGATCATAGTCCTAATTATTTTTGGAAAAAATAGAGTTTATAACAAATTAATCAAAAACGAATCAAATAACATGATATTTTTTAACATTACATTGGCATTAGACATAACTTTAAGGAATTCACAAAATTATAAAAACTTATTTCAATAGTTAGTGTTAATTTATATTAATATCATTCTGGTATGGTATAACTCCCCTTTCGATAATATCATCAGTTAACTTTCACTCTCACAACTACTATAGTGGATAATTTACCTTACTGGATTGTGTTTACTTCCCTTTGAAGTCCTTATTATCTCATTATATATCAAGAATTGCCAAATTTATTGATGGTTTATATAATTTTCGGGACCATTCATAACATAATCATAATCCATTCACACATTCTATGGGATCCAAAGTCATTTATTATATATCATAGCTCATGTAACAGAAATTGGTATCATAAACATTTCAACATTTCCTCGTATCATAACTACTGTAAAATAAACAGGGTTTATAAACATCTCGTCATCATAATCATAAACCATAAAGATAAATAATAAATATTATATTTTTGTATCATATCTGTAGTGAATCCTTATTAACATCATTTGATTTAATTAGAACTAAAAATTCTTTTAAAATATCACATGGAATAATATTATTGTAAAATACCCTTTTCATTTTAAAGTGACTTCATTAAAGTAAAAAAATATAATAAATATTAAAACATCATTTTCATTGAAAATAAAATGGGAAATTAGATATTGAATCTTCAAATAATTCAACATTCATTGTGGTGGTAAATTTCATTCCTATCTTTTACATAAGAATAATGATTTATTTGAAATTTTTGGTAAAAATTAAAAAAGTTCTGCATTCAAAAAACAACAACAAAATTCCATTTTAACCATTTTTGAAATATAATACATGGTTAAAAATTAATTTAAATGGTTATAGGAGGGTAGTAAGAAATAATTATTCAGAAACATTTTTATAAAACATTTATATATAATAAAAAAATTCTCAAAATAAGAGTATTATATAGTCATTTTTCCTTATAAATAATTTTGGTCTCCAAAAATGATAAGGGGATGAAAATGAAATGAATATATGCATTATCTATAGACAAAATTAAATAAAAAAATAATGGGATTATTTAGTTTTTGATAATTAACATTTCATTATTAGAAACTTAATCATAAGGAATATTTATATATAATGAAATTGTGACATAAATACATAACATTAAGATTGAATTTAACAAAAATTGATATAAATTTCCTTTCTAATAATGTTTAATTTTTTTTATTATATAAAATAATCATGTACATACTTATAAGATCATATATGATTCATTTGGATCATTTCAATCCCTATTTAATAGTAATTCCTTATTAAATTTACTATTTTCATGTCTTTATTTTGACGTTTTTCCTGAGAGTTTCATTCTATATATAATGTCCTGAAACATTAAACCTAGTTCCATCATATAAAAAATATTAATTAGGATATAACTGTAATATGTTTTCGTTATATATATTCTTATAGTCATGTATAAAAGGTAGATATATAAAAATTAAATATTACATTCCAAGAGGTGGTTGGTTATACGTACAAATGATCAATGCTATAACTTATTGATGTATGAAAAATAAGGTAAATAATAAATCGCCTATATAGAATCATTATTATATCATATATGTCATATATATTCATTAAATCTGCCCTTATTTCTATCTATTTACATTTTAAATGACAAATGAATGATATTGTTCCCTGGAGGTGGTCGTCTATATATACGCACAATAAACATTTTAATTTTATTACAAATTGAAAGGTAAGAAGATGTATGTGATAATATAATTAATGAATCATAATTAATTAATTAATATAAAATATTAACTTTATATATATACTAAAAAAAATCAATGAAATATGTTGATTGGCAATGAAATATATATCTACATGGAGGAATTAGTCTATATTTATGCATGAGTGATACATTCACAACCCATTTTATAGAATAGAGGGTGGATATTTGTGGTCATATAACAATGATAACATTTAATGAAATTTAGTATATTGAAATTAAAATTTAACAGTTAATACCATATATTTATCAGAGATAGAAAAATATATATATTGAAAGAGGTTGGGCAAGATGATTACCTCCTCATTGGTATGCCTCTTTTATATCCCATATTATGATCCACTGGAATACTCTTTTATGGAATCTATAACCTATATAACATGTTATGGAATATTTATAAGTTAATTGGTTAGGTTTTAGTTTGGATGTGGCTCTCATCATGGAATGAATATCAAAAAAGAAGGGTCTATATTTATAATTTATAGATTGGAAATACTTGAAATTTCATAGTTAAATAAAATATAATAAATATATAGATAGGTAAAATGATTCAAAATGGATAGATATTTGAAATTGGGATAGAACAATAAAACAATATGGCCATATAATATCATTTAAAATTTATTTTTTGAAATATTACTCAAATATCATGGTTTAACACGTAGTAAACCTATTTTAACCTAAATCATTGTAATGAATTTTTTCCTCGATTACTTTTAGTATTGACAAAATATTAAGTTTGACATATTGGATAATATTAATTATTTTGATTTGAAAAAATCAATCCATTTATCAAATTTATATCACAATATTAAAATAATTTAATTTAGATTTAGACCCACAAAATGTGATGAAAATATTTTCCCTAATGATTTGTTTTATGTATGAAAATTTCTAATGTTAGAATTAAATATATAATTGATTATAATAACCTAAAATGGATTATACATAATATAATTGTATAAATAGAATAAAATAATTTTGAAAATGAATTGGTCAATATAAATTCATTAAATAAAAATTTAATTTTTAAAATAAATTTAATTATTTTCTCAAAAAATTATATTACATCATTTTTTAAGTAAATTTTTTTTTGAAGGACATGAGGACATTACAAAAAACTTAGTACTTATTTTTCAATATATTTACTTTATTTTAAACAATTATAAATTTTTTTAAAATTTTGGTTATTCATATTCTTTACTACAATTATAGTGGCTTGTTTATAATGGCTATGTTTAAATAAAAATATTAATATCATGGTCAATTTAAACTTGGTTTTGTGAGTTTCTCAAGATATCAAAGAAAATTAATTTATTTGAAGAGAATTAGATCATAAATTTTCAAGTTACTACATTCTATCACTATGAAAATAATTTGTCCCTCAAAATTACATCACATCAATATAAATGATTAGGATATCTATTTTTCATCACATCCTCATATTTATATATAGATTCATTGAATTTTTTATCTTTCTTGATATCCTTAACCGGGTTAGTAATCATGTATCATAAAACATTATCTCTACATTCCTATACATCTAAAAAAATTTCTTAATAAAAAAGAAAACGCTCTGGAATTATGATATATGCATTTTTTATATGTGAAGAATCATGTATATACATTATTTGTAGAGATATATGGAAAAAATCATGAAATTGAGAGAGGTTTGGTGGATTCACCATGAAATAATCTACCTTCCCTACTCGATCAACAATATCTAAGGGGAAAATATAACTAGGGATAAAATTTACAATATTTATGAATCTCATAATCATATTCAATTCATAGGAATTCATTTGGATTATCATTGAGTTCTATAATTCACAAATCATTTTCAGAATAACTGTTACAGAAACCATGATCTTTTTTAATGTGTTACTGAATCACCTTGAATTTCTATTCATTTTTCTCATCTAACTCATTTCACAACATAATAATTTCTCTATCATTATCCTATAATATTGTAGTTATATACTTATCTCCATAAATTGATTCATAAATAGTCATCATAATGCCTGAATGAATGATATTCTTGTAAGAAAAATTAAAAAGTGGATGGTTTTCATGCCAACCCCCATAAAAATCCATATAAAAAGACCTGCATTTATCATAAAGGATTTGAATAATTCTCTTTCACTGATTAAATTTTTTAGGATGATAATAAGTACTGAAACACAACTCTGAATCAAAATCATACTAAATACTTCTCCAAATCATTGAGGTAATCATCAGATCCCAAACATATAAAATATATTATGGTAATCTGTGAAACATTAATTCCACTTCAATATATATTATGTAAATATGTTCAAGTGATATGTATTCTATGATAAATACGAAGACAAGTGAATTTATAATGGGATCATCTAAAAAAATTAGGATTATGTCTTTTAGACTTTTGGGGGATTCCAATGTCATAATTCATTGTGAAGTTTCCCATTTCCATTCTATTATGTAAAAAAGTTGTGACAACCCATTTTATTTATTTATGTCAGCCATAAATTTTGGATATACCAAGCACTAATATATGTTCACTTAAATATGTCTCTTCATGTAGCCCCAGAAGAAACGCTCTTTAATATCTTGATAATTATTGGTACTTCCTAGAGGAATAGAAAATAATGATATGTGACATTCATCCATTAGATAACTCTTCATGTTTGGTATGAATGTGACACATACACAGTTCCTAAACATTATCATTCTAAAATTATCAAGGTTGAACTCTATAACATTTCTCACATAATATTTTGGTTCTAAATCTTTGTTTTGTGATATTTTAAAAATTACATGGAGAAATGGATGAAATCTCTTTTTAGAAAGATAATATTTTTCCTTTCCTATACAAATTATGTATCCATAGTTTGACAATATAGAATTATTTTATTTTTTTATCCATATCATAGATAAGCTAGCATAATCCTTTCAAATCAAATCATTATCCTCCTTGTTCTCTTTTTGGAGGTGATAATTTATTAAGATTTCATAATCATTAATCAACTCCAACCATGTTCTATGGTTCATATTTATCTATTTATGACTGAATATACACATTTAAATTTTATTTCCAATTTATATTTCACTCCATTACATGTAAATATATCGCCTTAATATATTTAATTTAAAACATACTTCAGATAATGACAAATCATGATTTTGGAACTTTGTCTCATGCTCTTTTAATTTCCTAACACATATGATATCACTATATAATTCTTCCTATGTAAGAATCAAATTCCATCCATTGAGGAATATCTAAAGATTAAAAACCCTTATCCACTATGGGGCATGTTAAGCACATGTGACCTCACTAACCTTCCCTTCAATTCCTGAAAATTTTCATCACATTCATTATTCCAATGGAATTTGTCTCCCATCTATGTTATCTCTGGTGAGTGGATTAGATAAAAATAATAAATTATCTAAAAATCATCCATAATATCTAGATAAACCCAGAATACTAAAAATATCAGTCACATTGGTTGGTCTTTTTCAACATTAAATAATTTTATCTTTTTCAGATTCATATATATATATCAAAACATGGGATTACATAACCCAAATAAAAAATTATTTCCCACAAAAATATAAACATGGTAATTTTTACATATATATTTTCCTATAATAGGTTAATTAGTAAAATCCTCTATTGATCATTATTCTCTTCATTCCTCTTTGAATACATAAGAATAACATCTATATAGAATACAAAAAACTGATCAGGGTAATCTCAAAATAATCTATTCATTTTTTCCATGATGAGGGTTGGGAAATTTTTAACACCAAATAGATTTACAATAAATTATCATTATATAGACCCTAGAATATTACACATTTTAATTCATGATTTTGAACATAATTATCCAAGAAAGTACAAACCAAGGATTGAAATTTTTATTTTCTTTGGAAGACAAGTTACATAATTTAAAAACCTAATAATAGAATAAAACAACATTTTATTGATCTAGATAATTATCCCATAACTCTTTTTGAGATATTACAAAAAGTGATATCTAAGGGAATGAATTGAAGTAATGGTTGAGTTTAAAATCCTAGTAATAAAATAAACATGGGAATAAAGAATATCACATGAGATGGAAGGAATAACATGATTACATAAAAGGAATGGATCATGAATAAAAAAATAAACATAAAATACAGATCATGGATTCCTATGGTCATGGAAATGTTGGAATATTGTATTAAAATATAACATGAAAAAAAATTGTTATGGATAACTTCCAAAAACATATCATATGGTGGAAAAATTCCCATAATGGATTAGGTTTTCTCCTTATTCCTATACATAAAATCTCATGCGACTAAAGAATATCTAATGAATTGGTATGCTATCTAGGTTCACCCATCATAAAATTTACATGAATATGTGTCCCACATAAAGAAGTTAAGAATAAAAAATAATCATAAGGGTTTCCCATTGAAGGAAATAGGTATCTTAATCATGTCATTTTCCATAACAAAAGGGTGTACCAAAATGGTATCCATGAAATAAGTTATTAAATTATTTTTGGAGAATAATAAAATAGAACATAATAACATATCATTAATAATGATGTCAAAATGATGTGAATACACGAAAAAATGTTTTTAAGAAACATTATAAATGAGGCACTTTAATGCAGTTTAATAGAAAATATTAATAAGATTTTAAAAATGAAAAATAAAAAATTATATTTATAAAACTAAAAATGAACTAAAATAATTTTTCATGATAAAGTAAGAGATTATAAAAATAATATTGGAAGATGAAAATAGTTTGTGGAGTGTTCATGAAAATGGGAAAAAATGTAGAATTTCCCACTAATCAGGGTTGATTATTAAGAATAATTGAGAAGGGAACATTTAAAAACATGTATTTACCAAAAAGTAAGTATTAAATGAACTAAATAAATATGTGTGGGACAAATAAAGATAATATTAAAGAGTTTTATAATAATAATGATGAAATACATTGGGGTAAATAGAGATAATGTTTAACCAAAAGGAAAAAATGAATGTTCAAAGAGATTCCTTACCTAATGTTCGAATGTGTTCTATACTTTCACTTATTTTCATTGGTAATTAAATAATATTAATTTATTACAGAATTAAGAACCTATTATACATATATTTTATTTATCATTATTTTATTATGTTTATTTATATATATTTCAAAGAGTTATAATGTTCAATTTTTTCATTCTAAGAGCATTTGTTTTCATGGTTTCACGGTCATTTTATTTGTTTATAATTATAGAAGTTCTTATAAAATTGGAATAATTATACATAATTTAAATTAAATATTATTAATGAACATACATACGTTTAAATTATCACATATATCATTTTTTACTTGTATGATGTTGATTAATTCGATAAAATGTTAGTGATAAATGTTTAGTTTATTTGGGTGATGTTTCAATAATCACGATTTAGTTTCATTTTATATAATACTATTTATATATATCAATTTTAGAAAATGGAAAATGTAATATCATATATATTAAAATATTTCATAAATATACTAATGATTTTATTACCATCCTTGTAGGTAGTATTGGAAAACCAAAACTCACCATCCATAAAGTTGGTGAACCAACATATCACATATTATGATTTTATTTTTAGAATAAAAGAATTGAAGAGAGTTGATGATGGATATCCCATTAAAAAAATAAAATTATAATGTGGATATGACACAGGAGTGATCATGTATATTATGATTGGTGGGTTTTTAGAGTATATTCAATAAAAAGAAGTTAAAAGATATGGATTGAGGAATTACCTCTTGAATGTCATATCCATATGAACCTCATCAATGCACCTAGGTTTGGTATATTGTTGAGACTAGTAGATAATTTCCATGGGGAATAGGTTTGGTGAAGTAATTGGCTAGAATATTGACAAGCTATAAGTTTTAAATGGTGTTAGGGGAAAAAGAGGTAAGGGTGGTATTTATAGGGGACGATAACAATGTATTTTATTATTATATTTATCTATTTATTATTTTTGGATAAAACATATCAATAGTATTAACTCAAATGAATAAATTCAATAATTATTTCAAGATATGTCCACTCCAATTGGTTCATTACATAATTATGACATTATTCCTGATTCAAAATATCATGTATTTACAACATAATGTTAAATACTAAAAATTAACATACTATTCGCAAAAAATTAAACTATTTAAAAAATCAATCAACCTATCAATTTTTTATGTCTATATTTAAAAAATAGAATACACTTTATGAAACTAAATTTCTATATTTGAGAAATTTCATATTTAAATAAAATCATAATTTATTCAACAAATGTTAATTCAAATATTATAATCGATTTTATAACCCTTTGAATAATTAATTAAGGTCTCATAAAATTATATTATAATTTATTAAAATATAATAATAACTTATTAATGTACTTTTAATGTTATATTTTTTTAAATCATAACAATAATTATAAAATTGTGAATAATAATTTACATTTTACAAAAAAACTGGTACAAAATTTATCATTTTTAAATTCTATATTTACTTGTACCATGATATGAATTTATCATTTCTTATTTATATGATATATAAATTTTATTTTTTAATTTCATAAGTGAGGTTACAATTTTATGGTCCATATTAGTATTTCTAATGGTCAGATTACTATTCCAATAGTCTGGGTGTTATCCTAAAGTTATTGATTCCTTAATTTATATAAATACTTCTTATTCAATTAATTTTTAATTAACTTTTAATTTGTCTCAAATTTATACATATAAATTCATATTAAAAATGAATATAATATTATTATAATTATGTTTTATTTATACATATTATTTTATTAGTGTAGTCATTCTAGTGGATCGAGGAGATCAAAATTTTCTAATTCGTAGTATGTTATTTACTATTTATTTCCCCTATAATATTTGGCATTATTATAGGTTTATTTACTAACTAAATTATCATTCATGATTTTTTAGAATTACATTTTTATTGGGTTATCTGGGTGATGTATGTGTTTTACGACATAAGAATAGAAATTCCATTGATAAAATTCTTGGGTGTAACACATAGTTTCCATACCTAATATGTAATGGTGTGTTAGGTATGTACTCCTTAGTGATCATTAATTTATGTTATCCAAAATGAAGTTAAATAATGTAAATTTATTGTTATCCATGAAGATTATAAAAAATAAATAATTTTGGGGTATAAGATATTTTTTGTTGAAATTAATCTTATTATGTATACATTAATAAAAAAAATAGTCACTTTAATCTATCATTTATATTAACAAAAAGTATAAATGATTCCAAATGTGAATCACTTATCTGAATGAGTCCCTTTTAAAGAAACTCCAAGAGTTTCATTTTTAATTCTGAAAACTCAATCAATTCAATTCTCTCTGGAGTCTCTAAAATAATTATATCACTAAGTATTATTTCTATTAAAATCATAACTTCATTATTCAGTGGAAGACAAATAATATTTTTCTGAAAGACATCACCATCCTCCCACATAGTGTGCATCCCATCGATGTTGAGTTTCCACCCAAAAATAAAAGATAAAATACCCATTTTCATAGTAATAAAGACTGGTATAATGGATATAATTTCCATCATAAATTTGACATATCATCACATAGATAGATGATCATATGTTGGTTTTCCATATCAAATGTTTCATCCCTTCTGAATAATTTTTCATTGAATTTATGTAATAAAAGAAAAAAATATATAGGATTACTAAAAAATCAACTATAAAAAGAAAAAAAAAAGATTTGGTTGAAGCACATTGAAACAAAAATCAATTTGAGATGAATAATAGACATGAAATGTGATCATCATACCATTTGGGGTTCTCATAGATAATTCAAAATATAATCATCACGGTTGTATTTTGATCCCCAATAAAATGTTTTAGATATAAAAGAGTGGTTATATCCAAAATGAAAAAATATATTTGTATTTATAGAGTGGATGGTAAGTATAAATTTTACAATGATGTTACCATACCCCTCCTTTTCAATTGTAATTACATGATATTTCCTTTTCTTTCATGGGTATAACTTCTTTATGACATTGATTATCATCATTAATCTTTAAATTTTAGCAAAATTATTTATAATTCTCATACTACATTAATTTAAACCATTATATTTAGTTAGCGAATTCTATTATTTTTTCTATTGATTATTTCATATCTTATTCATCCAATCACTTTAAATTTTAATTTTCTGAGGACCATATTTTAAAAACATAAATGATTTACCATCCCATATATAAAATTTCCTCTTTTTTTCCTTCCAAAAATCTTGTATTAAGGGAATATAATCTTCTTTTTCTATGGTTTTTATAATTTCCATTGAATTGCAGCATTATTTTATTATCAAAACTAAGAAAATTATGAGTTCCTCCAATATATTTCTCGAACTTACTAAAAAAATGAATTCTTTCTTCACATATACTGAAGTCTCTTATATATAACACCATTTGGGATTTGGTTTTAATCCACTTAAGAATAAATAAATATAACTTTTAGGTTATATGATAATATCAATAGTGTTTCTTTGAATCTGTGTAATATTTTCATCATATGTACTAATAGATTCATCATCCTTCTACTTATAAAATACTTTTTGCATCCCTATATTAATAAATTGAATATAAGGATATTAAATATTTAAAAAATACTAAAATAATCTGGTATATGTAGTTGGTTGCATTACATTTCCTTATGTTCTTGATAAGAATCCTACCTTGATATGTATCTTCATACAAATAATAAACAACTAAAATAACATTTTCCTTATCCATACACCTGATAATTGAAATTATATTTTTAGTGGTAATGATCCATTTCACAACACTTATAGGATTATTAGATCTTCAGAAGGAAGTTTTATTTTTCAACATGAAAGACTAAAAAGAATAGTGTTTCCTCCTTTTCTCATTTGGAACCTGATCATGATTCATATCATGAGAAATTTTTTTAATCATATTAACATAATTTTATGATCTATATCCCATAACATTTTGTTTCATTGGAGAATATTCATTGAATTTTACATTAAATTCATCATTTTCAAGACTATTTTGGGTTCTATCTATTGACTAAAGCAAACATGAATAGTGTGAGAAACAATAATCATAGTGGAACACAACCTAATCATTGAAAATAATTTCTAGGATTTGTAAATATTAACATTATATTTTCTCTCTATTGAATATAATCTATTTAAATCCTTCATATTTTTTGGTTATGAACTTGTGAATTTAGCTGAGCAGATCCCCCTGGAATGTCAAACTAGGTGCATAGTAATGGGATACTCACCGTCAACTAGAATGGTGGATGTGATATACATTTTCAATATATTTTAGGGTTTTTACCCCTATATAAATTTATTCCAAAACCATGTCAACTTATATTATCATGAAAGGGATTTTCTTCTTTGAAAAATGCATTCCTTTAATTAAATTAACATATGATATTCTCCAACACATTGGATTATCCTAAGGATATTCACTAATGTTTTATCATCCCATTTTCTAAATATAAAAAAAACATATATTGATACCAACTATACCAACCCATACTTTTCAAACATAAATATATATTCTTATTAGATTAATATTCAATAAATAAAATTATAGTACACAATAGAATCATATAGTTCTAGTGACTTTGGAATAATTAAAAATAAAATACTAGTTCAAAATATATCTATATTATATCCCAATATGTTCTTCATAACTAGAATTATTCATATACATATAACACTAAAAAATTATTCACAACCTGAGGAAAGGAAATATTTTAAATGGTGATGTGATAATCCAAGTAAGATAAAATAATTAGGATATCAATGATCACATAATATTTACCTGATACTAAGGGTATGAAAACTTGAGCTTAAAATTAGAAGAAACAAATACTACTTATCAATGATCATAATATTCAGTCATGAAATAAATCTTTCTAGTTAATAATAAATGAAACGTATTGTAATTAAAGAAAATGATCAATGATATAATAACATTGTAATAAGTCATATGTTTTTGGAATACACATAATCATAGAAAATATTTTATTTAATTGAGAATTACTGATAAGACTATCATTATGGATTGGTTTTTCTACCCATTTCATTATATCCTTGTTCATGGTTCACACCCAAGACTATGATAGTGAAAAATGTTTCTTACGTAATTGGGTTCACTCTAATTGCAATCATTATTATATCATGATATATCCATAATTAGCGAATGTATTTTATGGTTATATTAATATTGTCCTAGCCATTACATAATCACAATCCATTCATTTTTGTTCAAAAATTTCATAAATCATTCATCTTATATAATAACCCATGGAATGGAAATAGTATTACTAAAATTTTCTTCATTTCCTTAATTAATAATAAATGTATAATATGTGGATTTTATAAACATCTCACCATCATAATAATAATCCATTAAGATAATGAATAAATATCATATTTATGGAATATAAACCCATTAAATGATTTTTAACAAAAATATTTAATCATAAATATAAATTCACTTAAAATATCACTTCAAAAATTTCTTAGGAGGTTTTAAATTTTCATGTAGTGGTCACTTATTAAAAATATAAAAAAACCTCCATACAATAGAATGCATTTTATTGGAAAATAACACTTCTAATTACTTTATTAAGAAATAAAATCATTGGGAAGTCATGATGATGGTAAATTTCATTCATGTCTTGTATCTAAAAACAAATATCCCTTTCATAGTTTTTGTTAAAATTTAAAATTTCCTCATTTGGAAAATTTCATGATGATGTAATATCAAAAAATTTATAAAAAACAATCATTCAAGAAAATTAATTTTAAAAATCATTTTATAATAGTAAAAAAATTATTCTGGTTATTTTTAGAAACCATAGATATGGATGAATAATAATTTTCTACTTAAGATTAGAGCACAATTAATTTTCCTAAAAATGATTCTTCAAGTCACAAGAGAAATTAAATTTAGAAAAAAGAATGAAAAATAAATATTCTCCAATAATAAAAATAAAAGACAAATATTTATGGAATTATAGATAGGTATATTAATAAATGTATTTATTATAAACACATTTATAAATAATCCCTACAAATTGTGATATTGAAACATAAATCCCCTAACTTAAGTTTGACATTCTTGGAATTAACTATACACTCATGTGTAAAGAAATTAAATTTATTATAAATATATACTCAAATAATGTACATACATTTAATATAATATATTAATGTATTATAATATTTTGGTGCACATTTATTAATAATCCCTATTTAAAATCATCATTTCTAGGTGTATACTATTACATTTATCATGATAATTTGTGTTCAGTAGTTCTAGCTATTTTATATTGATTAGGGATCCGTAATATCCATAATGTTAATAAGATATAAATAACATATATATTATTTATTTTTATATTTATATTCTTACCTAAAATATATAGATAGAAAAATTAATTACACTATTCATGGATTTGATATGCCATATATACACATGAACGTTATTTTCACTTTTCAAATGATGAAAATAAAAAATTAAATTATAAATAACCTGAAAATAATATTTATTATATCTTATTTGTCATATATATTCATTAAATATATACTTATTACTATCTTTTTAAATATCTTTTGTAAAATTTAATCCCATCATAAAAAAAATCCATGAATGATAGTAATGGAAACCGAATTTTATCGCTATGGTAGTCTACACATATACATGAGTGATATATTCATTTCCAAGTTTATTATGTAGAGGGTGGATATTAATGCTTCCAAAAATATAATAATTGTTATGAATATTTATTATAGTGAATAAAGTATTTCATGATGAATAAAAAACATTTATCTGAGTATTAAAAATCAATAAGCTGAAATATTTTGGGTTAGTTGAATATATATTCTTATGTATGGCCCAATTAGATCCCTTATTATGGATCCTTTTATGGGAAATTTCAGAAGTATAAAAACACTAATTACTATCCAATGAACATGATAATATAATTTTTATGGTTTTTTCAAGGTAAATGGCTCGAGGTGGTGCATTTAAGAGAAAAAATTAGTGTTCTATTATAAGTGGGGGAGATGATGCAGATGAAATTTCATTAAATAATAAAATATAATAAATAATTGTTCAAAACATTGAGTAAAAATGGAAAAACAATTGAATTTGGTATGGGATAAAGTGTAAATATTTTTAAAAAAATAGGATTTAAATATTTTTAATTGTAATTCATAAACATCTCTCATGGTTAAATATCACAGTAAACCAATTTTATCTTTAACCGTGGTAATTAATTTCTACCTCAGTTACTATTAATGATGAGTACAAATTATGATGATATTATTACATAATTTTTACTATTTTGAATCAAAATATGTAATAATATTTACCAAATTAAACTCCTAGTAGTTGTGAAATTTAATTTTAAATTAATCCCATAAAATTTGATGGAATGATTTTTTCTTAAGAACACTTTTTCATAATTTTAAAACGTTTTTACATGAAAATTTAACCTTAAATTAATTAAAATGTACAATATTAAATTATTAATAATATAATTTAACAATTATAATTTCGAAACCATTTTAGAACAGAATAAAACATTTTGAATTATATACAAGAAAAGAATGTATTCAATAAAAACAATTATTTTTTATTACTAATTTAAAAATCAACCTTTTCTAAAAAATATAAAAAATTCACCCTAATATAATTTTGAAATGTTAATTTGAATCATAAGTAATAGTTTTGGTTAATAATTTATGAAATTGGATGATGTTAGTTTTGTTATTTTCTATGAAAAATTTAAAAAAACACATTTTTGCAGAAAGTTATATTTTGAAGAATATATAGACATTAAGAAAAAATGATTAATTATTTATTAATATATTTTATTATATAATTTTATTATTCATGATTATATAAAGTTCATTGTTCATATTAATTTCATCAATGTTAATTTATAGGTTATAAGTATCACATTAAGATAATATTATTTATATTGTGGTTTATTTAAACTTGCATTTTTGTGCACGGAAATCTATCAAAGAAATTAAATTTATTTGAATAGAAATATATCAAGAATTATTAGGGTGTGACACTTACTACTAGATGTATTCATTATAGTTTATTTATATAACTATACAATATCTTTTATAGAAGGTATAACTTTGAATGAAAGTATAGTATCATAAAAAGAAATTTCACTAAAAGATGTATGTAAGGTTTGTGATGAAGTGTACCAGGTATATAAGTGCACAATTATTGAATAATAAATGTAATTAGTATTTCTTTAGGTTTGGAATTATTTTTCCTATAATCATTTGTGTTCCTCTATTTTTCTTACTTTAAATAAAAGATGTTATGCCTCCATGTTTCTCAAAAAAAATATAAAAAAAATCTAACTCAATTACATTTAAAGTTTATTTTCAAATCATAATGTTAAGGTATGTGATAAAGTTTAATAAATAAAGTATTCATGGAATTTGATGAATTTTACCCTATATAATAGGGGAATAATTGGAATCAAGTGATATAGAGTGGGTCATGTGTCTAAACCTGTTTGTGTTTGACATACCTACCAAAAATTAGAAAATAAATAAATAATCTCAATTAAATAGAAAAATTAATAAAATGGAATTAGATTTTTTTATTCAATACAACTATAAATAAAAAATAACTTTCTATTATTAATATTATAAAAAATAATCTTTTAAATATTATTATTATTATTTCATATTGTTATCATTGTCTATTATTAGCATTTCTTTCTATTCTTTTTATTACACTTATTTTTTTTAATCGTCTTTCACAGAATATATATATATTCCACGTCACTTTGGAAAAATAATTCAATATATAATATCCTAAGACCCGCACTTCTAAACCCCGTTCTAAAATCATTAAATTTACATTTCTAGCTATAATGCTGATAATTTTTACTGAAATTGTTTCCCCTCAAAACCATAAAACAAAAATAAAAAAAAATTGACTCACTTTAATTCTATAGGAACATTAATATATAGAGTTTTAGAAAATTAATACAAACTCTTTCATAAAAAATCACATGAAATTTTATGATCATTTATCTCACTTAACCTATCGTTTCTTATTTCACATTTGTTCATGAACATTGTCCCTGTGAAATTTTTTATATAAATAAATCAGTGAAAACCATTATTTAACAAATAGGTGAAATGGCACATATAAAGGGTGGTTATAGATTCTCTATAAGGTCTAAGATAATAATTAGCACTTGAGTGTCATCAATGAGTATAAGATTTCATACAGGTAAGATGACATAATCAAAGTGCATGAGGGAATCATAAAATAAATCATAAAAATGAATACATGGATCCTCAAATATTAAAACATGGAAAAGTAATGGGTTATCAAAATCAAAAATCAAGAGATATATGATATCAATCCTGATAATTATAAATATTTAAATACTCATAACAAAAAATTAAAACTCTTTTCAATAATATAGATCATCATTGTCATAAAACCCTTTCAAAACTTATTTAATAGGAATTAAAAATTAGATGAAATCTAACATTATCACTACCCAATTAATTAGACATATATAATTGATATTACCCTTTATATATGCAATATCAAGAACCCCCATTCTTCATGAGGTACAATGGCGCTCAACCCTTTGTATAAGATATATTGGGATCACTTGTTCTTCAGGATATTTAATGGGGTTCAACCCTTCTTATAATCATTATGAGGCTCACCTGTGAGCTATAATGGGGCTCAAAAAATAACATAATCTATATTGGAGTTACCCATTTCATAAAATAATCAACTGTCATATCAATAATAAATCTATTTTATCATAAAACTCGTAGAAACAATTATTAATCATTTATAACCTGATAAACATATGGAAACGAAATGGGTTTAATGTAAATCCCTTTGAAACATGATTATCCCTTGGAAATGAAATTGGTTCAGTAAAAATCTCATTGAAACATGATTAACACCTAGAAAAGAAATGGGTTTATTAAAAAATCTCCTAGAATCATGAGTAACCCATGGAAAAGAAATGGGTTCCATAACTATCTCTTTGTAACAAGATTAAGTCATGGAAAAGAAATGGGTTTCATAACAATATCATTGAAATAATCATAATGAATACAAATATTATAGGTATATAATAAAAAAACCCCAATATATGTTAATTAACAATAAGGTTTCTAGAAATTGATTAATAGAAATACAATTAAAAGATCATTAAAACATCCTTCGAATGTGTCCCATATAACATTAAAACATTTCAATTATATCCCCATTAAGTAATAACATTAATTGAAAAGTATAATATAAATAGAATAAATATATTCAGGATATAACATGTCAAAGGATAATCTTATACATCACTTATAAACAAAATATAGGTTTATAAAATATCAAATTATCACAGAAATAAAATTATGAGAACAATCCATTACCACTTTAGTAATATTGATACCATAACCCCCATTAAAGAGATGTCACAAAGTGGATATGTTAAAACACATAAATTTAATTATATAAATCATAAAATAAAATCATGTTTGTAATATATAAAACACAATAAAATTATATGATAAATATAACATTTATTATTAGTGTCACTTTACAGAAAAAAAGATGGACGGATTTCTATCCTTATAGAATTTACAAGTTTACCACACACCACCCTTATAAAATGACACCACATATTACTCTATCTTTACCCATTAAAAACCAATTTGATCACCCAATACCTATAAAAATAAATTATCCAATTCCCTTCTCTCATCATAGAATCATTAATCCGGGTATAAATCCAACCAGTTAAGTCCTTTAGTGCAAACCAAAATGAAATAATCAAATAAAGGGAAACGTTAATCAGAAAAAAAAATTGTTTTACACATTTATATAACCAAATTAATTATTTAAATAGATGGATAATATAATTAAATCAGTTTATTATATATAAATATTTTTTTATGTTGAGGTGACGACTTAAAACCGCATGCACATCCATAAAATGGGTTATGAATTCAAAATTCATGTGTACACTAGACTATCGCCTCACAAACCGATGTCATTAATTTTTTCATTACCACCTATTAAGGTTGGTAATAACTATGTATATACTATTTATATAATATTTATATTATTTTTTGATGTTATGAGGGCAGTGCGCCTGTTGGTTCTGGAGATGATCAGCAGAAGGAGGGAGAGTTGCTGCCAGGCCCAGACGGTGATGGGCCAGCGCAAGAAGAAGGAATCCTCTGTCTGGCTATTCAGAAGGAAGTGCAGCCGACATATGATGGTGTGTTGCAGGTCTCAATTGACACTTTCGATCAATTCCAGGGGCTGACCCATGTGGAAGAGGAAGGGAGCTCCTCAATGAGGAATAAATGTATGCAGGTTGCCTTGGAGGGTGGATTAGAGAAAGAAGTCGATGCTGGTGATGAATTTGTGGATCCTTCACAATGTGTGTCTTTGATTGACCGTAATGGACAATATGACCAGGGGAAGGATAGTTTCCAAATTGATCCTGTCATCGGAAAATGGGGGGATGTGTCAGACAGTGACAAAGAAAATCCGAATGGCTCTTTGAGGCCCTCTTATTGTGCTGCTGTCAAGGATGGAAAGAAGAATTCTGGAGTGGAGAAACCTCCTCCAATTAAGAGAATGCTGAGGAAGGATTACTCTACCTTGCCAAAGCCGGTGGCGACAAGGTCCTCCATCAATCAGTCCCATAAGGAATTGATATCTCTAGAGAAACTGAACCTCATAAGGAAGTACGCAAACATCCTTAAGCATTATGAGAGCTCGGAATGGGAATCAGTCATCGCAGAGGATCTCCATGGGTGCGGAGACGGGTATGAATTTTATGACATGTAACTGGTTTCCCCTGTCTGTTTGCCTGTTCGCTGGAATTTTCTTTTCTTAATAAATGGTCTGTGGCTTTTCCTCGGACTGCGCTTTCCTGGTATTTTTCTGATGTTATTATGATTCTTTAATTTTTATATCACATAATCTTTAATTATTTACAATTTTTGGGAATGTGATAACGTCTTTGTGTATACGACAAACTACCACCTCGTGAAGTGATTCGGTTTATTCATGACTCGCATGGGATGTATTCAAGATGGTTTAAATAAAAATATGGTATATAAGTGACATAAAATTATTCCATAATTATAATTTCTCATATAATTTTCATTCTTTCAATCTAAATTACAAATTGAAACTGTGTTCATGTGTACGGACGACCAACCGTCTCAATGAACGATATACTTCACATCATGTTTCTATATTTTATAGATTATGATAAATACATATATAATGAATATTAATGATATTTATACCAGGGTAATAATTTCGAAGATTATGAAATCCTTATTAAAAAAGTAGGACAAAATATATAACAAATCAAATCTTATACGAAAAATAAAGCATTTATTACACTAAATGTAACTGTAACATGGAATTCCTAATATATGTTTAATTAAAGGTCCTAATAAAATAATATATGTTATTATATAAACTAATATGTTTCTTTATTTGATTTATAATAAGCTTATAATTATTAAATTTGAAAATTTAATGAGTATAATTGAAGTTAAGTCTTAAGGTAAGTGATATTCCTCTCACTTTTATTTTTTGTGAGACACAAGACATGGTCACCACTTATTTATTATATGTGATGAATATATTCCCAAGTATTTATTTCATTATATTATATTGATTATTATTTTTATTTCTTTGTCCATTTTTTTAACACTCTTTCATTGGGGTTCGTGGGTAAAATGATACAAAAGTATTAAGATAGTTGTTTCTCAATTTTCCTTCTCTGAGACACTTGTTTTGTTATGAAATTATACACATTCAAGAGGGGTATATACGAACCCTTTTACATGTTATACCATGAATATAATTCTTTTAATTATATTTTATTCTTCGTTATATTTTATTAATTCATGTGGTTTATGATTCAAAGATGCCAATTTAGAATGATTTTATTGCTATAATCACTTGATTTATCAAGATTATTTAGGATTATGATTCCATTAATAAAATAAAATGACCATATGTCAATGATTATCATTAATTTTTTAGACATATAGTTATTCATAATATATTAATGTAATAGTACCATTATCCAATATTTGGTAATTAAAATTACTAAGAATATATTTTTCTGAAAATCTAACCTTATCACACTATTTGGTCTGAAATATATTTTCCTTTAAAACAATATTTTTTTAAATCTTTTATTAATCTATTATAATTTTACAGGAAAATTTTATCCATGTTTTACTTTTTAAAATACATTTTCAAAGGATTCATCATGTTTTTTCCCATAATAATAAAAATTGTCATTCTACCAAAAATATGAAATTATCCTTCATCTTTTACATTTATTTAATGAATTGAATAATTTAACATCATTAAAATTCATTACATAGAAGAATTATTAGTATGTTTCCAAAATTATTTTCATTGAAAATTATTTCAAAAGCTTTTATGTATTAGAATGTGTTTTTAATGAAGTAATGATATTTTCCACATGAAATGTTTTAAATGATATTTCAAAAATATTTTCCATCAAATACGTCATCTATGGGTGTTACTCATACCTTACAAGGGATATGATACAAGTTTAGAATTAAAATTGTTACTATGAATGGTATATGATTTTTTGGAATGAAATTTATGAAACTCATTTCGCTTCCATGGGTTATATGTTTGTGAAACTCGTTTCTCTTCTACAGGTTATATTCTTATGAAACTTGTTATCTAGGGGTTATATTCTTTTGAAATATGATTAATTTCACAAGTTATGCTATGATTAAATGATTATGAAACCAATATATTTTCTATAAGTTAATATATGAATAAATATTTGTGATAACCATTTCATTTCATGGGTCATGATATGATGAATATTTGTGATCTTGTGGAACACATAAATATGTATTTCATTATGTGATGGGTGGGATATATATCTCCCTCCAATTAATTATTTAAAAATATATATATTGAAAGAGATATAATTTAATTTAATTTTTATTGAAACTACTACATTAATATAGGGATAGAATTAGTATTGTATTAGGTAAAATAATACAAGGATGGATTGATGAGTGAACTCGAAATAGTATAGAAATTTTTCCACCATTACGACCATAGTTATGATCCTTAACTAGTTTGAAATTGATTTTATATACATTTTTATATTCCAAAAAATAATTTGAAATTACAATGTTATGATCACATATACCATGTTCTATGATTCTATTATGATTCATGTCTTATGAACTACCGATCATTATTCCATGCTCACGGTTATGATCTTTGACATGAAAGTTATGATTTCTAAATTTTACTCGCATATTCGCATACTCTTATTTCATATTATTCTTGCATATCTCCCTTGATTAGCCTTATTGGGCATCTAATATCACCAGTTCCTATGATTTCCTTCCCCATGTTATGAAGATATTTATAATTTTTGATGTTTCTAATAAGGGTTCTCGTAATGAAAAATGTGGTGGGAGATGATGTATTTCATTTATAGAAAATAGTTTATGTTTCCATGTTTATAAAGGTAATAAAAATATATGGTCATTAGGCATGTGTTTTTGTAATGTAATAAATATTCAATGAAAGTGATTTAGTTTCTATGTATGTTAATCTTGTGTCTCTATACTTCAGATAAACAATACGTATCCTTAATAGTTTTCCTTATTGTTTTCTCATAATCAGTTCTGACCTGATTCTACCTTTCCTCCTTTCCTATCTTTCTATTTTCATCCTTCGACTCTGGAAAATAAGTTCTAAGATGACTCATCTTCTACAGTCATTTTATTTTAATGTTATATATCCTCTTTAAAATTTCTTGAAGTCCTTCATGAGTTCACTCTTCTTCTTGTAAAATTTGATGAATCATTAGTGTAATTGATCCAGTTTCATTTCAAAAACTAAACACGTTGAATCATTTAATAATATAATATCTCATTTTTTTCTTTTCATACATATATGAAAAAACGTCATGGGTGATATTTTCTTATTTTAACATTTTATGATATCCAGTTTCATCTTTCATCTATCCTTCATAAATCATTAGAGTTCTAATAAATTTTTTCATGTTCATTTTTTTACTTATGATTATTTCTATATATGAAAACATGTTCCATTCCAATTAGAGGGTAAAACCATAACTAATTTTAACACCTTATATGATTGAGAAAGTTTTCTTCATATGGAAAGAGCACCATTGAAAATTTTATTCAATATTCCATTCATTTGGGTGATGCTATCAATGTCATCAATTCTGAAGGCATCAAATTTCATATTGGTAGTAGTAAACCTAAAATGTATGACATTTTCAGTTCCTTTATAGGAAATAATAAAAAAAATACATATCTCATATTCATTATAACAATGAGAGACTAAATTTAATTCATATGGACTAAGTCCTCATATAATAATATTACTTTCTCTTTAATTGACATCATACACAGCTTCGTTGGTGGGATCCCATGTTTCTAGTTTTTCAGTCATTTCATATGGATTGAAAATAATCATCTATAAATTGAATATATTATTTTTTGTATATATAATAATGAATGATTTCCACGATCCATAATTATCACCATAAAAGTTTGTAGCAAATATCATTTAAATTCCTTCCTTTGGTTCTAACATTGACAAATGTCTTTGTGTAGAAAATTAACATGAGATTGCTATAACATATCAATCTATTTGGATTGAAATCTATTGATACCAATTTTTAGGTTAGATCAATTCAATGACACTGAGTAGGGTTGGTGTTAATTTTATATTTTCAACCATATATACATATATAAACATTTTTCCCTATTATTGATTTATTTATATATAAAACCTTATATTCATTGTGTAATTTTGATAATGGAAAATAGTTAATAAGAATAAAATAAATATTACTGGTCATGGAATAAAAATATCATAGTCTACTCCACAAAAACTATCACATTGATCTTGATAGATTTCACTAGATAGGTCCTCTAATCACTATACATTAACAACTGAGTAAAGGCAGGTGGAACAATTAAGATAAGGCTTTAATGGGGACTTATGGTTATTTTTTTAGGGAATCGAAGATATCCAGTTCTAATTCAAAGAATTTTATACTCTACCATGATTAAGTCTATGAATCTGATAGCCCAATGAATCAATGGATATTTATTTTATTGACATCATTGATTCTGGTTCACTATTAGATCCACAACTAACAGAAAATGGATCTTCTGCTTTAAATAAAAAATTCCCCAATAATTAACATATTTGAAGAGATCTTAATTAAAGAAGATATTATATAAAGAACACAATTTTCATCTATAACATTTATTCAGTAGTTTTCATAGAATATTAATAAAACATGTATGTATTCAAAATGTAGTTCATTGATAATAATAGATATTATCAATAAATTTAATTCCGAAAAATTTATTTATTCAAAAAGAAATAAAATATATAAAATGAAATAAATCTTGGTATTTAACAATAGAATGATGGGTTAATTTCATTTGAATATATCAAAGAATATTTTTTTGAAGAATCGCGATAATTTAAATTTAAATTTATCAGCCGAATAAAAAAACATCCCTTAGAAATTGGTATAATTTATTCCATTGAATATGAGCCTTAAAATCAATCATAAACAAGATTAACTGGGATATTTAATTTTGGAGAAACTCTTATAACTAAATCAGAAAATATCATGATTCTAAAACCTCATTGTTGGCCATGTCAGATGTTGGCTTTCTTTTCGTAGTAATAAACTCTGAAAGTATAGTTGAAAAATGTATATTTTTTAAAAAACGTATGGTTATTGAACCATACATTTGTTTCATGAACATAGTTCTTCTTATAAATGTAGGGTTTTCAATCCACAAATTTCGAATAACATGGGTTTCATTATCCATATGTTTTACTACAAATATAGGGTACCCAAATCATATAATCCCCCTTTAAATGATTGGTTTGAACATTGTTTCTAGAATACATTAAAACTCGTCCAAAAACCCATAATCAAAAACTTTTTAACCAAAATAAGATAAATTTTAAAGAAATATATTCTTAAAAAATAATTAATGTGATTTCATTAGTAAATTGAATGAGGTTATTTGTGAGCTTAAAAATCATAAATATTTATTGAGTATTGTTAGATAATGCATTCATATCATGTTATGGTTCCATGGGATATTTTGTTTGATTCATTTATGATTTTATATTTATAAACCTCTAATATTTATTCCATGAATCATGTTAATGATCTATGATATGTTAGGTAGGGTTTTAAAATGTTATTATGTTCTCATACCATTACACAAATGTTATATTGATATCTCCCTTGTTTAAAATTAATGATAATTTGAGCCCGCCCTTTCTTATGTTTCCATAACCAAGTTTTTTCAATAAATGTACTATATATGGTATGTTTAAAAAGTGTTCTTGTTATAGTAAACATATTTTGAGATGGTTTAGTTCACATATAAACTAGTTTTTTTGTATCCCAATTTACAAAATACACTAAACCATTATGGTAATCGTATATGTCTTTGTATAATGAAATGAATATTCATCTTTTGTGATGTAATATCATTATGTGTAAGGCCCATGTAATTATTTTCGATATCATAGGAATGTTTTAGGTAAACATTAGAATCTTGGATGAGTAAACCTTAATGATATACATAGGTATTTATCTAAGTATATCTATTAGGATATGTATATGGTAAATTAAATGGTTAATTAAAACTATAGGAAATTGTCCTGAAATTTGGGCAAATAATATAGATAGCGGTTTCTATAAAATTACATCCCTTTATAGATACTAAATGTTTATGTGGATCTAGAATAGTTTTACCTATGATAAATAACTCAAATTCGGTGCACTAAGATTTGAATCAATCGTGAATTAGTTCCTGGAAACAATCCTTATTCCACACCTGGTTTAGCTATCCTATGTGATGTGGTTTGGAAATTCACAAAAACATTATGGAACATCATAAATGATTTAGAATAAATTATGAACAATAATGAACATGTTTAAAGGTATGGTTTCATAGAATGAAAATAAGGTTTCATGATTTAAGACGTATTATAAATGATTTTTCCTGATTATGTGGTTTCTCACTTTGATTATCATTTCTCACACTATGTTTTGTAGTTTTAGTAAATTACAGGAACTAGATAAAATCATTTTGACACTAATATTAATGGATAATTCTATGATTATGAGTAACAAAATTGGACAACGATTCTACAAAAAGTTAATATGATTATGTTTAATCATCTAACATGGTATATGAAAAACAAAATTCACCTTAGTGAGATTGATAACATGAAAAATAATTAGAATATGGACATTTATGAAATCTTATGTGACAATGAACATAAAAAAATATTTGACTTCATATTTGTTAAAAATGATGGAATGAGCACCTAAAATAATAACTCAAATATAGGGGAAGATGTTTCCTATGAGGAAATGATGGTCAGCGAAAAATAAATACACAATGAATTTTCTATCTTATATGTGGGTAACTTGGTCATTACCAAATTAAATTAACTAAACTATTAGTTATACTCTAGACCAATGAAGTAACCATGTTATAAATAATCCTTCATTTAAAATTGTTTATTTATTTAGGTATTAGTATTCAAGAATTATTTTATCGAAATATTTTTAGCAATTTAATTTTTGTTACAAGAATCAAGAAACATCTATGAATACTATTGGGATCATATTTGACATGATGTATGAATAAATTAAGAATTATGGGTACCAAAATTTTTCAATGATTTTAAGGTTGATATTAAGTTCATAGTATTAGACACTATTTTTAAGGTTTTATATGTTGTAAATTTATCATGATTAATGAAAATTCAGTAGATAATTTATTGGAACAGTGTATATGTAACTCGTACATTCAACGTGATGTTTTATTTATGGTTAAATAGACTTTTAATAATATTAATGGTATTGATAACCATCAAAGTTTTTATTAATTTTGATGATAAAGGATATTTATAAGGATTTTCAATTTAATTCTGATGAAACTATAAAAATTATATTAAAATAGTTTTAGTAAAAAGGACAACTACTCACATATGAAAAAAGGCCATAAGGATTGAACCCGCAACCGAAGGGAGATAAAGGTGAAATACCTACCATCGACCCATGTGTTGTCATGGTTAGTATTAAATTATCTATAAATAATTATATTGATAAATATTATATTTTTTGGCGAAATTTTATTTATGTTCAACATAACCGTTAGAATTAAAAATGACAAGGTGATAGCTTATGCCTAATAGAAGTTGGTGATTTATAAGTAAAATTAAGAAACTTGTGATTTAGAGTTTGGTGCTATAATTTTATTATTAAAAATATGTTAGAATTTTCATTATTTAAAAATGTTCAATAAATATATTGATAATAAGATTATAAATTATTTATTCATAAGTAAAAGGTTGAACATTCGATAAAGAAGATGGTTGGAGTTGATTAGATATTATAACTACTCATTACAATACCACCCTAGTAAAAAAACATGGTGGATAATGATTTTAGTCGAAAGGATCATGTTTGATCATGATGAGAATCATCAAATTTCCAATATTTATAGATTTGAAAATGGTGGATCTTGAAATCTTGATGGAAGTGGATAAATTTTAATTTTCTAAAATGGTGTCCAACCATCAATCCTTGTGATTATTAAAGTTGAACAAAAGTACGATATAGTGTTTTAAGAATATGTTTAAGAATTAAAAGTTTTACCATAATTATGATGGAAATATATAGTTCAAGAACCATATATGTGTTCATTCCATACCAAATTTTAAGAAGTGGAAGTTAGAGGAATCTCATAATCCTTTATTAAGTATTCATCTTCTATAGAAAATGATGTATAGATATTTGAAAGAATATTTATACTAGTATAAAATGAAGAATGATATTGAAAACCTTTAATCATGGTACATGGTATTTCTACAATTTATATATGATAGAAAATAATGTAAGGGTATGTTACAACCATCACCCATTCCAGAATGGAAATGGGAAAATATCAACATGTATTTCTTCATTCGACTCCCCAAAATGTCAAAAGGGAACAATTATATATGGTATTTTGATGATAATTTTATGAAGTCTTCACACATTATCGATATCATAAAATGTTTATATCTATATCAACATTCACAAAATCCATTTTTTTATTTTATTTAAAATCCACTTTTTGGGTAAGTGGGAACCATACAAAGAGAGCCACGCATATCATCCACTTAATCCACAACCCACAAACCACACATTCAAAATTAAAAAATTATACATTCGAATTTCAAAAGTTGAAATTCAAAAAACCCAAAAAATCCACCTCGAAACACAAGTTAACCCACTTTGAACCACGAACCATGAACTATCATCCATCACAAGGGAGCATGTCATGTTGCTGCCATCCGTTAGTGTCATCATCATCACCGACCTCACCGCCATAGAAGAAACGCACCACCATCGACGTCATCTAGACCACTTCCACCGTCACCTTCCCAACATCACACCGGTCACTGTAAAAAACCAATCCAACATCATCATCGATTTCCTCATCTGTTTCAACGGAGTCGTCATCGACTTCACAGAAATTCTCCACCAGATCCAAGGATTGCATTTAAATTATGGTGAAGTCCTCAACATGCCTTGGATATGCAATTAAGATTCAACATAAATTATCATCTATGAATACATAGATAGTATAAAACATAAATTGATTCTCAATATGATATTTTTTGATCTTTTTTATGCATTTTATAGAAATTTGAGATCTATAACTTCCTCATTCCATGTTTCATACAACAATAGATTTCACTTGATCATTCAAATCATTCCTTATAAACCCCCGTATATATAAAGGTTTAGAACTCCCAATGTGTTGGGATGGAGATCCAAAAATAAATATATTGGTATATAAATTATCTGAGTAAATACTAGATAATTTCAGATCCATTCAACCTCACATCAAGGCAGTACATATTTGAAAAAATAATTGTGATTACATTCATCGACGTGATCTGATATTTTTATGTTGGTGACAAGAATTTCCAATGAATTTATCCATTGAATAATTTTATGTGATTTTGGAAGAAAATAATGTTAATCCTGGATTATATTGGCGAATTTAGAATTTTTTTATGTATAAATGGATGGTTATCACATTGTTCATTTACGGATATTTTCTTGTGTCCATGACATGTTCCATGTATCCCCCTATAGAGGTACGTACCAAATCCATCACATGTTCTGAACTAAAATAATTCATAATGATAGATCGTGATCATTCTTACTAAGAACAAACAATGTTAATTTTAGATCTTAGAGACAATTTTCTACGAAACAAGACTACTCACCATGTCAATGGTTCACGACTAAACCACCAACTCAAGGAGATGACATGAGAACCTGAGGATATGATAAGGTAGAATAATCCTCAAATTTTTATGTCAAGTTTTTGGAATTTTGAGGAAGAAATTAATTTTAAGGGAGGTAGAATGTGTCACAAAAATATTTAATAAAATATTGTAATTATTTACAATAAAGTTAGTTTCTCCAATAGCTTGAATTACATGAAACATAATTTTTTAGTGAACCATGACATAATATTAATAATATTAAATAGAAATTTCATTATAACCGAGCTATTATTATTTTTATTAGGAACAGGAATAATCATATTTTAGAAATTATGTATAATGGTTTATTATAAATGAAACATATTGGTAAAATAGTACATAATTTAATGTTGTAATTTTACTTCAAATATATGTTTTCCTCAAAAAAAATATTTAGTTTATTTTTGTGAAAAAATAGTAATAGTAATTATTTCAACATACATAGATTTTATTTCAAAAAAATAATTTATTTTTTAAATATACATGTTAAAATTTTCTTTGAGTGATTTTTAATAAATATTATTTTTTCCAAGAATATTAAAAAATCCTTTATTTTTATTAAAAATAACCTTCTCATTTTTATATTTTACAAGCTACATAATATTTTAATATGTGTTTAAAATAATATTTAATTAAATTATAAATTTATTAATCGAATTTAGGTAATAGTAATTAATTTTATATAGACTATTAATATTATAATATTCAAAACTTATAAAAAAATTCTATTTGGATTTCTCTATTTCATCATGTCATCAGGATTAATTATAAATTAAATTCAACCACTCATATGATTTTAATTTTGAAAATTAAATTAAATATTTTTATTTTTAATAATAGAAATTATATAATAATATTATCTATATTTTGGGAAATAATGAATTTTAAAAAATAATAAATAATAATTACCACTATTAGAGTTAAAAAGCATTTTCTGGGGGGTCAATAAAAAAATAGATTTTTTTACAATAAAGAATACCAAAATCCTTTTTAATATCCATACTTTATCAATATCAAATCCAATGATATTATATATTTTAATTTGGTATAATTTTTTTAGTAATCACTTTATCATTTATCAATCATTTTGGAAATTTCTACGAAGTTTTTTTATGGGTTCCTTTACCCTAATATAAATAGAGTTCCCCTATCCACTTCTCTCTACATTCCAGGATCCTTATGGTTAAAAAAATAACCATGTTTCTTCAATATCTACCTCCCCATATCCTAGAGGCATAATCCTTATTAGTAAACCCTCTTAAGAAGGCTTTTTGTTCTAATCTAAGGAGGTTGTTGAAGAAGAAGAATCTTTCTTAATATAGTGTTTCTATTTTATATCTCCATCATCATAAAATTATTATTATAATTTTATGATATAATAACATTTGAATCCAAAATATACTGATATTTCATTATATTAGTGTAGTATCTTACATCTATGTCATGTTCCGTCAAATGGGAAATGAACCTGTTGATTGTGTGTGTGGTGGACTACGTCCTCACAAGCCAATGTGATCCATTCTCCAACATCAACTATCACGTCTAGAAATATTTATGGATTTAAGGTTTATATAAAATATTTATGACATATATATATGAATGGAACTATAATATCACATCCATATTATTACCATCCAATCATTTGAAAAATGATATCATCACTCGTTTGTATGTGTAGACTACCACCTCTATAAAGAGATGTGTTGTGTTTTTCATTTTAGAGTGTTATGGATGATAATAAGGATTGTTTTATTAACTATATATGATATATATGATATAAATAAGATTAAAGATATCATAATTAATATTTATATTTATTTTATTAAATCCTTTTTGGAAATGGACATATTATTCATGTGTACTTACAATCTACTATCTCCCTGAAATATATAATTCATTTTATATGTCTAACTATAATAGATTACTATAAATATATATATAATAAATAAGTTTGAGATTTATATAATTATATAAATTACATATATTATGGAACCATGACCAATGTAAATGGACTGAAAATACCAAACAAAAAAATACCTAAAAATGAATCATTTATTACTTGAAATGTGAAATTAACAAGGAATTTTTAATAAATGGGTAATAAAAGGTTGTATGTAAATCATAAATGGTAAGATATATAAAATATATTTTTTAAAAAATATTTATTGTAAAACTATATTTATTATATAGGTGGATTGAATTTTTAATAAAGGATCCAATGCTTATAGTAAAGTATTTCTAGTCTCCCTTTAATTTTTGGAATATACATACCTTATTCACCAATCCATTATTTTATGTGATGTATATACATCCCTTTTGAAATTTAATATCAAGAATATCATTATTTTAATTATATTTAGTTTTCCATTTGATTTTATTATTTAAATTTTATTATGATTCATAATTCATTAAAGTGGTATGATATTTTCATCACACTTTTATTTCAATAGGACACATTCCATATTTACCAATTATTCCTTTTATGTAGTTTATATTCTTCAAATAAATATTTTTACTATAATTATTATGAATATTATTTGGATTTACATGTAAATATAAGTATTTTTATTTAATTGGTCATATGATTAAAAAGTTACAAAAGATCTATAGTTTTTATGTCACAATATATTTATTTTTTGTAGTTATATATGATATTTCTTCAAATAATTAAATATTTTTGATCTATCTATCAAGAAACTCATTAATTTTATTATACTATTTTTATTCGTGAAAATTTATATGATTAAATTTAATTATATCCACTTTATGTACTCAATATATTAAAATAATATTTTTATGGAAAACCGATTTTATTTCTACCTTAATTAAAAATAAAATTTCTTTAATATACATATTTTTCTAAAAAAATTGAGGGAATTTTTTTAGTATTTTTAAATGTTTTTTTAATGAAATTCATTCCCAAGTTATCTCTTTACAAAATGGTTTAAAATTAATAGTAGTTTATTTTTAAGAAAATGTTTTATCTTGATTTTTTATGAAAATTTTGAAAGGAATATTCATTTTAACTAACATGGAGTAGATGGTATTTCCCTCCTTTATAACTACTCATTAATTTAAATTTTCATTTAAAATGTTCAAAATTATTTTTTAGTAAAAATTTATTCCTTATTAATTGGGATTTTTTTATATTTTAAATAAGTAATTTCAATTTGTAAATGATATTTTCATCATGAAATATTCCTTGTGATATTTTGAAGTCATTATCCATAAAAGATTAAATTATTTTATGTTATTTAATATGTATTAGGTATTCAATCTAATGATAACATCCTTATTATTTCTCTAAACGGTTTATGATTATACAGTCAAGATATTTTTAAAACTTGTACCTTTTTCATGTGTTACGCTATAATGGAATGATGAAAGGTTTATGAAACTTATTCTTTTTCCATTAGTTATTCTATTTTTAAATGATTAAATGTTTATAAAACCCATTTCATTTCCCTGGGTTATGATATGATGAAATGTTTATCAAAAAAAATTATTTTCATGGGTTGTAATATTCTTAATGTTTTATGATCTTATAGTAAAAATATATATGATTTTCATTATGTGATCAGTGCGACCTATATCTCCATCTAATATCTTAGGAAAATATTGATATCTTGAGAGATAAATAGGGTGATAATAGTGAGTGAAACTAGTCAAGAAAAATACTTTTTATACTATGATAGTTATAGGAAACAACTATGAATACTGTTGTGGTTTGAGGATTGATCCCAATCCACATTGATAGTCTTCAGAGTTAACCTGACTATTAAGATGGGTTGGAGAGTAAACCCAATCCACTATTACTATATCATTTATAATGCATGACAAATATGGAATTGATTTTCAATGCATATGTGTATTCCAAAATTCCCTTCCTTATGCCAAATTAATAATTACATGGATAATGTTCCTTGTTTTCAATATGATTCATGTCTTACTCACTGATATTATTTATCCTATTAATAATTTTTATGATCTTTGACAAAAAAGGTGTGGTTTTCAAATATTTTTATATTATTCTCATAACCTTTTTCTTATTTTATATTGATATGTCACTTATTTACCATTTATATTTATTAGAGCTCATCTTTTATAAGGTTTCCAATCTCCGTGTTTATATGAAAAGTATTATTTATTATATTTCCATGAATGGTGGTAGATATTATTAATGTAGTATAAAACTATATAGTTCACTTATAAATAAGTGGATTATGTTTCCTAGCTTCGAAAGTCACCAAAACATTATGGTAATATTGATTATTTTACATAAAAAAATTAATACTCACATATTAAGATGTAATATCTCTTTATGTAAATCCATGGGTCAATATAAAGCTTTTAAAATAGTAATTAATTAATTAGTAAGGTTTCAAAGAGTATCATAATTTATTATTTCTAATTGGGATTTTATTTTTACCATGATGTTCGGGATAACACTTCAATAGGATCTTAATACATAGTTGAGTTTGTGTACATTATATCATCCAATGATGAATGATCAATTTAAGATAAATCTTCAAAACTAATTGTCTATATTGAGATGTTCATCTATAAATTTTGACATTTTTTGAGATCAACACCATCCTCTAGTTGAGTTTTCTAACAATAATAACTTTCACTAAAGAAATTAGATGACTCTTTACGAATACCTCTATTGAAATAATTGTATAACTCCAACATGATGGGAAGAAGATAAGGAAATAAAGATATTGGTGCTTTAGAAATCTAAGGAACTAGAAGAGAAATCCATATTCATTCAATGGAATATCTAGATAGCTCAGAGTCTATAGAAAGATATACTGAAAATAATTGGTAAAATCTTGAATTTTATGTTGTTGATAATGTATTTTTTTGAATTTTTCATATTTGAAATTTTATTATATATGTAATTAATTTAAATATAAACCCTATATATGTTGTACAATTGAAATTATTGATTGATTAGGGATTATATCTTATCACTTGGTTCTTCCATCAAACCTTTATCAATTTCATGATGTGCACTATGTGCCTCTCTTGAAGAAGTACATTCATGATCCAAAAGATGTACTAAATTAGGAGGACATACTACTGGATCATCATATATACTATGAAGAACTAATATAAAAATTAGTGGATCCAGGATATAAGGTTTTATGGATCCAGACTAATCACTTTTTTAATGTTCTATGGAGGAGTCATAAATTTGAAGAAGCTACTTGGGAACCCTAGGATATGATGAAACCAATATATAATTATTTCTTGTATAAGAGTTATGGGATTTTGAGGGTGAAATCTATTTTGTGGGGAATATAATATATCCTTATTATATTCTAGTATATATTTCCCTATAAATATATTCTATTTCATTGATTTGTTTCATTACACATAACCTTAAGTGTAAATGAATAATTATAATCTAGAAGAATATTATAATTTGAAGTGGTAGTTATCATTTATCCATTGGAATAGAATGCATGAATAAGACTAACTAAATTATGATGCATTTATTTTTTACACATTTATAAAAATAATTCATTAGTTGTCAATTAATTATAAATTGAAATAAAAGTAGTTGAAAGTCAAAGATATTTTAAAAAAAGTATCTTTATGTATGTAATGTGTCTCTTTCATAATAAATTAATTTAACAAAAATTGGTGAATCGTTTTATATAAATTTATATTTTATTTATTTAATCAAAATTTTAGTCTTTCATCTAATGGTTTTGTTGGACTCACCTATCTTGATAATCTCATTTATGTTTAGATATGCTTTGATAATCCCAAATAATGTCTATATATATTTAAATTATACTTTCAAATTATTACATCATTCTACTGAGTTGATATGAATATCAAAATGATCATATCTTATCATTGGTATATGTTACTCAATGATTATTTATGATTAAAAATGATTAACAATGATTAATCTTGATACTAACTCAATCTGGAAATGATATGTACAGAACAAATACTTTATAAGTATTCAAGTTTTTGAGTCCCTGATACAGACAGAGCTACCAATAAACCAAGTTCACCGATATACTAAGCCTTCTCTTATATAAAAAGTCACCTATACATAGTCTACTAATACAAAGTCACTATAACAGCAGCTACCGATAGAAGGAGCTACCGCTACTCAAGCAGCTACCGATAGACGGAGCTACCGCTGTACAAGTAGCTACCACTACACAAGAAGCAACCGATAGAAAGAGCTACCACTACACAGAGTCACTGATACATAAAGATACCTTTATAGAGATTAACATCTACCGATACAAGTCCACCACTACAAGTTCACTAATAAAAAGAGCTACCATGGAAACTAGTCATTGTTTCTCTAAACTCTATTTCTATTTGTTTATTGAGAAATAGTCATATATGGTACTTTTAATGAAACTTATATTAATTAATGATGTTTGTTGAATGTCAAGGAACCATACCTCATACCTACAGAAGTAATAACACCTTATGTCGGATATTAACTAATGATGTTTCATATATGTCAGGAAACCGTACCTCGTACATGCAGAAGTAATCATGCCTTATGTCGAACCACCGCATGAGATATAAAAGGAAGATCAAAGATGTGCATGAAAGAAGAGAGGATATAAAATGAGACGTATATTTTAGAAGAATGAATATATACATGATATCTTCAAAGAATAAATTTACTGGGAGTTGAAGGACATTGTTATGCTACAAAGACTACTACAATCTCAAGAAAAACACCCATACTTTAAAGTCAAGAAACAGAACCACGATACTCTATTTTCCAGAAAAATTCCAGAGATGGACTCAAAACAACATCTGCTCAATCCAAAAGGAGTCCAGAGCTGCATTTCCATCACATAGATCTTTCCAAACGCATCTCAATCTTATTATCTCTATTATGATTTTTTTATTTACATTTCGAGTAGTGTGTGTGTTTCTATTTATCTTAAACACGCACTGTCTCCTAAGAATAACTGGAGGATGTCTAAAATCCTCACTCAAACTTTCTAAACCTTCTTTTATCCTACTATTAATTTTAGTAGAGTTCAAGTGTGACCTGGATATCATGTGTTCTATTGTTATAGTTTTTCCCATGTAGAACTGTGGTAGAGGTCTTAGTACCTGGACAATCTCATTACTATTGTTTACCCCGGTCCAGGGTGTGGATCAACGTTTTATATATTCTATTTGAGAGGACTATGTCTCATCTTTTGACTGAACCTCTTGGTTAAAACTGTTGTGAATCTTATTTAAGTTTAAACTATTTTCACTTTTTCACTGCTAATTACTTTGAAATTAAAATATGTTTTAGAGTAACTATGATAGTTGAACAAGAAAGTGTTTGAAATTATTTCTAGCTAGTAATTTAGTTTCAAAAGCTAACTTAATCTTCAGATTAAGTTAACTGAGAAATAATCAATCTTTGAGAAACTAATTGAACACTTATAATCTTTATATATTCACTATAGTTTAACTTTTTTGTTAAATTGGGGGTTCTTAATAGAAATATTTTAATCAGAAATTTTTAATAGGAACTAAATTCACCCCCCCCCCCCCCCTCTTGAGTATCCTTTGGGAAAACATTTGCTATCAGAGCTTCATTGATAAAATCATTAAAAACACTCTTCTTTTTAACTGTGATTCTAGTTGTATCTTAAGGATCTTAAATTTTTGTTATTTATAAATTTTTATCTCTTTAAATACATTTGCTAAAATATAATTATGGATAATATATTAGAAGGTTCATCTACTAACATTCCACCTTTCTTTAATGGTGTTAATTATGCCCAATGGAAAATTAAAATTAAAATTCATTTCGAAAGTATGGGATTTGAAATTTTCACTGCTATAGAGTCTGATTATGAGATTCTAACTGATAGAACTAATTGGGATGATTCTAAAAAATATTATTACAACAATAATTATAAATAAATGAATTATCTTTACTTCTCTCTAGGAGATAAAGAGTTTAATAGAATTTCTGGTTGTAAAACGGCACATGAAATCTGGGATACTTTGGCTATTTCTCATGAAGGAACAACCAATGTTAAAGAGATGATATTAAACACATACACTATTAAATATGATAATTTTAAAATGAGGCCTAATGAACCTATTTATGACATGTATCTCAGGTTCTATGAAATTTTTAACACTATGAGCTCGCTGGGAAAAGTTGTTCCATCAAAGGAGAAAATCATGAGAATGCTCAGATGTATGCCAGAAATATGGATAGGCACATAAGTTTCAATAAGAGAATAATGTTATATAAGTTCACTACCTATTAAGGAGATAATTGGTAATTTAATGATGTATTAAGAAGATCTGAAGTTAAACAAAGAGGAAGATGATGAACCTACGAAGAAGGTAGTGGAATTTAAGACTACTAACCCAAAGACCAAGGATAAGGAAAAAGCTCACATACTTGCCAAAAGCTCAAAAAGTAAAGGTTCATATTCTGATAGTGATGAAGAGGTGGCTCATATAGCCAGGAGATTCAAGAAATTCTATAGGAAGAATAAATTTTTCAAAAAATCAAATTATAATGGTAAGTATGACCAACGGGGAAATTGTAAGAGAGATTAGAAAAAAGCTGATAAAGATGACGAGATAGTTTGTTATGAATGTAAAAGTAAAGTACATGTTAAGGACGACTGTCCAAAATTGAATTTTAATAATAAATATGATTATAAGGAAAAAAATATAAGAAAGCTATGATGGGAACATGGAGTGCTTCAAAAGACAACAAAAGTGAGTCTGAGGCTTCTGATTTTGAAAAGAATCATACCAACATGTGTTGCAATGACTGAAACATCTGAGATAAATGTTTCCCCTATGTTGAATTATTACTATTCTGAGAATTAAAGTGATTCAAATAATGATGATAATATGTCTAAAGCTGAATTATTTGAATACTGTAATATGTTATAAGATACTTGTAATGAGCAGAGAGATAAGTACAAATCCTTAAAGAAATAGTATGACTTGACTAGTACTGTTAAATATGATCTTAGTATAGAAAAGGAAAATAATGCTCAACTGTTAAAGGAGAATACTGAACTTAAATTTTCCAATGAGAAACTTATAAAAGACTTAGAGAAGTTCACAAATAGAAAGAATACTCTAAATCAAATTCTTGGAAAACAAGTTGAACCCAAGTATACTACTGGATTAGGATACCAACCTGGATAGAGACAGTTTGTTAAAAATAAATTTATTCCAAAAACTGGATAGATTGCTTCTAGTTACAGTTTTGGAAATTCTGTAGCTTCATCTAGATATTCATATTCTACTAGACGAAACAGAATACATTATTCAAAATCTTTTGAACCTATTAACTATGGGAAACATTTTAGAAAAATTTGGGTGCCTAAAGTTTTACTTGCTAACCTGTCTGGGCCCAAGAAAATCTAGGTACCAAAATCATTATCTATTTACACCAGTTTTGTAGGAGACCTTCTTGAATATTTCACATAAGAAAATATGGTACTTGGATAGTGTATTTTCATGGCATATGACTGGAGACTACTCATGTTTTAAGAGTTTAATCATGGTTGATTGAGGGCTTGTCACCTTTGGTGATAATTCAAAAGGAAAGATCATCGTCTTAGGCCAGATTGGTAACAATGATTCAATTTTAATTTCTAAATTATTATTTGTTGATGGACTAAAATACAACCTGTTAAGAATTTCTCAGTTTTTTTATGATGGTTTCATTTTTAAATTTGAAAATAATGCCTCAAATTTATTTGATTCTAAAAATATTTTGGTATTTACTGCTTTAATAAATGAAAATATATAAGCTGTAGATTTAAATTCATTAGCCAAACAAAAGGTTTCTTGTTTAAATGCTTTTCATAAATAATCTTGGCTATGGAACAGAAGATTAGGACACTGCAATGTTCATTCACTTAGGAAACTGACTAAGAAAAAATTATTTCGAGACCTACCCAAACTAAAATTCCCAACAGACAAGGTTTCTAATCCCTATCAAAAGGGAAAGAAACATAAATTTTCGTTCAAATTAAAGAAAGAAGTTTAAACTTCTCAACCTCTTGAGTTGGTTCACATGGATTTCTTTGGACCATCTAGAATTTCTAGTTTAAATGGGAAGCACTATGTCTATGTTCTAGTAGATGACTTTTCTAGATACACTTGGGTATACTTTCTTTCTCACAAAAATAAATCTTGTTCCGATTTCATTAAATACTCCAAGTCTATAGAGAACATTACTGGACTTAAGATTAAGACCCTGAGAAGTGATCATGGTTGTGAGTTTGAAAATCGTGATTTTGAAACCTATTGCTCACACAATGGATACAATCAAAACTTTTCTACCCCTAGGACACCTCAACAGAATGGTGTAGTAGAAAAAAAGGAATAGAACCCTTCATATAATTGAAAGAACTATTCTTAATGAGTTTGATGTACCTATTTAATTCTGGGAAGAAGCTATAAATACATCTTGTTATATTATAAATAGAGACTTGATTAGAATTGTTCTTAAAAAGACCCCTTATGAACGGTGTAATAATAGGAAGCCTAAAGTTAGTTACTTTAGAGTTTTTGGTGGCATATTCATTATTCTCAATACTAAAGATAATCTTGACAAATTTTCTTCTAAAAGTGATGAGGGAATCTTTTTAGGTTACTCTATATCCAGTAAATAGTATATAGTATTTAACAAAAGAACCAAATGTGTGGAAGAATCAGTACATGTCACATTTTATGAAACTGATCTTCATGAACCTAAGTCTTCTCCTGAAAATCTTGAAGAAGACTAGTCTATTCTGGACCATTATGATAAAATTAGTGAACCTGCTATAAAGACAAGTAATTATGGAAACTTTCCAAAACCTGACTATGTTGGAACCGAACCTATAGAAGAACCTAAATTCTCTAGTCCCACCTTGACCAGACCAACTATGATTCTAGAGAACCATCCTTTAGATGTTGTTGTAAGAGATTAAAATAGAGGAACACAAACTAGAGCTTCTCTATGAAATCAGGTTGAACATCAAGCCTTTCTTTCACAGTTAGAACCTAAAAAGTATCAATGATGCTTTCAATTATGAATTTTGGGTAATGGCCATGCAATAAGAATTAAATCAATTTGAATTAAAAAAAAGTCTAGGAATTAGTTGAAAGACCTAAGGACACCTTGACCATAAGCACTAAATGCGTTTTTAGAAATAAAGTTGATGAATCTTGAAATATCATTAGAAACAAATCAAGACTAGTTGCACAAGGATATTGTCAAGAAGAAGGAATATACTATGTGGAAGCCTTTGCACCTATAGCTAGGTTAGAGGCTATTATGATTATACTTTCTTATGCTGCTCATTTGAATTTTAAGTTATATCAAATGGATGCTAAAAATTTTTTACTAAATGGTTTATAATTGAAGATGTTTTTGTTGAACAACCACCTGGATTTACTAATCCTCATTTTCCAAATTGAGTTTTCGAACTTTATAAAGCATTGTATGGTTTAAAACAAGCTCCACGAGCCTGGTATGATAGACTTAGTAACTTTCTTATTTCAAAAGGTTTTATTAAAGGGATTGCTGATCCAACTCTTTTTATCAAAAGGATTTCCAAAGATGTTTTGATAGTACAAATCTATGTTGATGATATTATTTTTAGATATTCCAAAATTGATTTATGTATTGATTTTTTAAAGAGTATGAAAAGTAAATTTGAAATGAGTTTAATGGGTTAACTCGAATACTTTCTTGGATTTCATGTTTTTAAAAATAAAAATGGTATTATTTTAAATCAAAGTAAATATACAAAGGATCTTTTAAAACGTTTTGGTTTGGATAGTATTAAGGAATGTGATACAAATATGAGTACCACTTATAAATTGGATACAGATGAAACTAGGAAACTAGTAGATCAAACCAATTATAGTTGTATGATTGGGAGTTTACTTTATCTTACTACTAGTTGACCAGATATTATGTTTTGTGTGTGTATGTTTGCAAGATTTCAAGCTAATCTAATAGAGTCACACTTGCTTGCTGTTAAAAGGATTTTCAAATATCTTAAACATACTACTAATTTAGGATTATTTTATCCAAAAGGACAATCATTTAATTTAATAATTTATTCAGATGCTGACTTTGCTAGTTGCAAGTTATATAGGAAGATCACTTCTAGAACTTTTCATATTCTAGGTAAGTCCTTAGTATCTTGGTGTAGTAAAAATCTGAATTTTGTTGCATTGTCTACTGCTGAAGCAGTATATATTGCTTCCGGTAGTTTTTGTGCACAAATTTAATGGATGAAACATACTTTATTGGACTATGGATATCAATTTAGGCATATATCTATAAACTGTGATAAAACTAGTGCGATCAATATCTCTAAGAATCCTATATCTCACTCTATGACTAAACACATTGATGTAAGGAATCACTTTTTGAGGGATAATTATCAAAAGGTTGATATTACTCTTGAATTTATAGTCACTGAACATCAATTAGCTGACGTATTCACCAAGCCTTTAAGTTCAGAATGGTTAAATTACATTATACATGAGTTAGAAATGATAAAGTTTCCATAAACCTCACTGTTAGATAAACCTCACTGATAGTGAAACCTCACCGTTAGTGAAAGCTCACCGTTAGAGAAACCTCACCATTAGAGAGACCTCACCGTTAGATAAACCTTATCGATAGTGAAACCTCACTATTAGAGAGACCTCACCGTTAAAGATACCTCACTATTAGGATTCTCACCGGTAGTTATCACCAATATGCTTTACGATGTCTGGATTTTGTGTTTTTAGCCAAAACCTTTATTGATTTTAATGTATTTATTTTTATTACATATCGATTCCTAAATGATAAAAATTAAGTCTAAGTCATGTTTCAATCCACCCCGAACTCTCTTCACTTAAATCTTTACTTCTCGAAACCCCACATTTCTTTTGAACCCTAAGTTCTTTGATTCAGAAATGGAAAGATTAAAAAAGGCTGGTAGTCAGAGATGATGCGCCAAGTGCAAAGAGGCAGAAAGAAGGATCTAAAGGAAGTGGAAGTGGAACAAGCCAGGAGAAGAGTGTAGTGAACTCGCACATACTGAATAGAAATATCGTAATCGAGAAAGAACTCTATGAAGAATGGATCATGCCTAGAATATCTTTGATTCTAAGGATATTGGAGAAGCAAGGGTGGCTTGAATGTTTTTCGAAAAACAATCGTCCTTATTATCTGAAACTGGTAAAGGATTTCTATGAGTTTGTTCATTTAGAGAAATCAGAAGGTGAAAATAGAATGATATCAGTAGTGAATGGAAAGATAATATCTTTTTCTTATATTGAATGGGATGAGTGCTTGAAAGTTACACATGAGGGTGAGTTTGTATATTCCTCAAAGTTAGTACCTCCTACTAGTGACATTTTTTAGTATAAAATTTCTTTGGAAGAGCTCACTAGAGATGGAACACCAAGAAAAGTAGTTGCTACAGAAATGGATAGAGAAACCCGGTTGTTGTTCAAATTTATCAAGCATGTGTTATGTCTAAGAAGAGGGGATTTTACAAACCTTAGATTCCAAGATATATTCTTCTTATATCTGCTAAGGAATAGTGTTAAAGTAAATCTGTATAGGCTTCTGATGATTCAAATTAAAGATATGACCAATCCAAAGTCAAAAAAATGCTCTATTATTTGCAAAGCTTATTTCTTTGATGATCAAGGTAAAAGGTGTGGCTGAGTCTCAAGATGAGATAGTGGTGTGAGAGACAACTTTTTTATTACAAAAATAGTTTGTAAGTACATGAATATTCGCTGGAACCCATAGAAAAGGTAATGGTTAAATGATTATGAGAAAGTTTATGATAAATCTAACCCTATTGAGAATCCAAATCGGCCAAGAGATAGGAGAGATCTAGGTATAGGACCTGATGAGGAGGAACCTCAATATATTGATGATGATGTTGAGGAGGATACCTATATAGAAGATGGAGGGGATCTTGATTTACCTCCAAGTACAGCTGCTAAAAAGGTATCATCTAGAAAGGCAAGTCCATCTATGACCCTACCTAGAAAGGAAGCAGTTCTGGGAGAGTGCATTGTTGAAGAAACCTATGTGGATGAGTAAGACCTGTCTAGACTAGATCATAAGAAGATTTCTCTAGATTCCAGAAGTAGTGATGATAAAAGGGACAAAGTATCTGAAAATGGAAGTACCTATTTCAGTCTTAGTCCTCTGATTGAGAGCTCTATTATGCCTGTTGAGGAGGTTCTTGAAGTAGATAGACCAGTACTTATTGCTAATATACCCCACCTTGTGCCACCTAGTTTGGATATAAATATGGTTGTAGATGACTCTTCTGAAGAGGATATGGCTGCAGTTGGTGCTGAAGAGGAGGAAGCTCCACTTGAGGGGGAGCAATCTGCTAAATATGGTTCTGTCTCAATTTTACATGATGTAGAAGATTGGTCAGAGGATCCAGGATTTGTGGTGCTTGGAATTGATTATTCAGGATCTGATGAAGACCAACCCAAAAGAAATTTTATAGCTTATATTGATGTTTTTCCTGAAAATATTGTAACTAAGGCTAATCGTGATTCTTTAAAGGCTGAGTTAAAAGAGACATTGGCTGAATCTGTTTCATAATTAAAAAGTTTCTTTGTTGATGAGCTAAGAAAAATGGAAAAATCGTTGGAATTCTCTCTTGAAAGAGATATGTCAAGTGTTGTGACAGAGATGATGAATGAAGTGACAGTGTGTCAAAATCAGATTAGAAGTTTGACAGAAGCTGTTGATTCTTTGAATCAATCTATTGCTTCATTTGATAACTTTTTTAGTTCCCAAGATCAAGTTGATGCTGACATCAATTACATAAAAAGTGTAGTGAAACAGTTTGTGGATGTTTTTTAGAGTTTTAAACAGACCATAATAGAGGATATCATTACTCAAGATTCAGTTGCAAAGAAACTAATAATTAATTTGACCCAATCTTTCAAATAAATAGTAGCCTTTACTGTAAAACCTCTTGGTACCTTCAGAGTTTCAGTTGATGTTGAACAGTTTAGATCTGTGTTGAAAGAAGAACTTGGTCAAGTTACTTCCAGTAGCTCATCTAATTCTCAGGTGATATCTACCACAAGGGATATCAGAAATATCTTTCAAGATTATATGAGAGATGCTACTACTGACCAAAAGGAAATCAAAGACAATATTGATCTTTATTTTCAGAAGGTGTATACCAAGCATCATCTGAACAATAATTTCAAGCTTCTGTTAGAAAACTTGAAACTTCCCCCAGTCACTCAAGATTTCCGAGATCAAATCAGTAAGCTCGGGGATTTGACTTCTTATTTGGAAAAGTTTATGGAGAACAAGGATGATTTTATCTCCACTAGGGATAGAGGAGGACGAATCATCATGGATTTTAGGAACCTGTTATTACCCTTTCTGTATGTGGACAGTACCCCTATTATTGTACCTCCATCCCAGCCTACCTCTGGTTAGTCTGCTTTCACACCTCCATTGACTTCATTTCAGGATATCGGGAGTCTTACTCCTATGATCACACAAAGGAGTACCCATTACAGGCATGGTAGTATAGCTCAACCACCTTTGATCATCATTGGTGTTCCCAAGCCTTCCCCTATGCCTACCAAGCCTGAATCCACTTCTGATCTCAAAGGCAAATCCAAATTACATATTGGGGAGGTGGATATGACACTTGATAGGGTTCACTTATATTATTTATGTATCATTTCTATATTTCTATGTATTTTTGAATGAAGTAATATCTACAAGGTCTCATTCTCTTTTACTCTTTGTTGTTTCTCTCATCCGTATTTTTTCATTAATTTTTCTTTTTGCTAATCACAAAGGGGGAGAAATCATGATATGGTGAAGTTTGGGGGGGAATAATATGTCTAATGATAGGGATAATGAGTCTCAGAGTCTATTTATATATATATATATATTTAATCAACCTCCGATACATTTTCCTTTAATACTATATTCTCTGTTTCATTTGAAATATTTCATTTATGGTTACAAGGAATGTTATTTTGACATCATTTGAAAATGTCAGTGAACACACTGATAAGTGAGAACAAATGTATTTTAGACTAATAAATTAATAATTATTATGGATTATAATTCCATAATTTGTGATTATCAAAAAGGGGGAGATTTTTTGACTCACCTGTTTTGATAATCTCAATTATATTTAGATATGCTTTGATAATCCCAAATAATGTCTATCTATATATTAATTATACATTCAAATTATGACATCATGCTACTGAGTTTATATGAATATAAAAATGATCATATCATATCATTGGAATATGTTACTCAATGTTCATTTATGATTATAAATGTTTAACAATGATTAATCTTTATACTAACTCAATCTAGAAATGATATTCATATAATAGATACTTTATAAGCATTCAAGTTTTTGATTCACTGATAGAGACAGAGCTATTGATAAACAAAGGTCACTGATAGACCAAGACTTATGTTATATAAAAATTCATCGATACATAGTCTACCGATACAAAGTCACTAGTACATCAGCTACCAATAGAAGGTGCTACCACTATTCAAGCAGCTACCGATAGAAGGAGCTACCGCTACACAATCAGCTACCGATATAAGGAGCTACTGCTACACAAGCAGCTACCGATATAAGGAGATACTGCTACATAGAGTCACTGATACATAAATCTACCGTTACAGAGAATAATAGATACCGATACAAGTCCACCGCTATAAGTTCAATGATACAAAGAGCTACTGATGGAAACCTATCACTTTTTCTCTAAACTCTATTTCTATTTTTTTTTATTTAGCAACGGACATATTTGGTGCTTTTAATGCAACTGATATTAATTAATGATTCTTGTTAGATGTTAGGGAACCGTACCTCGTACATTCAGAAGTTATCACGCCTTATGTTGGATATTAATTAATGATGTTTTTTGGATGTCAAGAAATCATACCTCGTACCTACAGAAGTAATCATGCCTTATGTTGAACCACCGCACGAGCTATAAAAGGAAGATCAAAGCTGCACATAAAAGAAGAGAGGATTCACAAAATAAATTATGTTGAAGAATAAGGAATAGATACATGAGAGCTTCGAAGAAGAACATTACTGAGATTTGAAGGACATTGATGTGCTAAAAAGACTACTGCAATCTCAAGAAAAACACCCATACTTGGAAGTCAAGAAATAGAACCACGATACTTTATTTTCTAGAAAAATTCTAGATAAGGAATCAAAACAAAATCTTCTCAATCCAAAAGGAGTACAGAGATGTATTTCCATCACATAGATCTTTCCAAACTCATCTCAATATTATTAGCTCTATTGTGATTTTTTTATTTACATTTCGAGCAGTGTGTATGTGTTTCTGTTTATCTTAAACACACACTGTCTCCTAAGAATAATTTGAGGATATCTAAAATCCTAACTCAAACCTTATAAACCTTCTTTTACCCCAGTATGAATTTTGGTAGAGGTAAAGTGTGACCTGGATAGCCTGTGTGCTATTGTTATAGTTTTTTCCACATAGAAATGTGGTAGAGGTCTTAGTACCTGGACATTCTTAGTACTATTGTTTACCCCGATCCAGCGTGTGGATCAAAGTTTTATATAAACTGTTTGAGAGGACTAATTCTTAGCTTGAGATTGAACCTATTGGTTAAAACTATTGTGCATCTTATTTAAGTTTGAACTATTTTCACTTTTTCATTGCTAATTACTTTGAAATTCAAATCTATTTTAAAGTATCTGTGATATTTGAACTAATAAGTTTTCGTAATTATTTCTAGCCAGTAATTTAGTTTCAAAAGCTAACTTAAAATTTAGATTAAGTTAACTAAGAAATAATCAATCTTTAAGAAACTAATTGAACACTTAAAATATTCATAAATTCACTACTGTTTAACAAGTTTGTTAAATTGTGGGTTTTTAATAGAAAACGTTTAATCATAAATTTTTAATAGGAACTCAATTCACCCCTCCCCCCTCTTGAGTATCCTCTGGGACAACAGGTTTTTTGGTATGTGAGAATTATTAATCCATTTTTATGTTTCAAAATTTATTTATCAAATAAATGGGTTTTATCAGGTCTTGTGTATTTATTTTACAATAAATTTCAATCAATTAAAGAAATTGATACATGAAGAATGAATCTTGTATTTTTAATAAAAAATTCATATTTGGTAAAAAAGACACTTTTAATTTTTTCCATTATGAATAGTAATCATTGTATGTTTTCGTCTCCTCGGTAAGTGTAAAACATGTAATATAGGGTTAACACATTCATTAAAGAATTTAAAAGTCCTCTAAAACTTTCTGTAATATAAGGGGATTATTAGAGATCAACCCTTATTATTATTGCAACTAAAATAGGTCTGTTTGGTTTCCTTTTCAATGATTATTTCCTTTATATTATTTTAATAAATTTATAAACCCAACATGGAACTGTCCTGATTTTTTCATAACTATAAATTTATAATATAAGTATAGAAATAGGATAATTTTTTTCTTAATGATTATTTTAAATACGAATTTATTTTTTAATTGTAATTTATTTATTATTATTAGTGATTTAATAACTACATTAAATGAATATGGAAGATCAAAAATGTATTTTCCATTAATATATAAATAATATAAATTTATTTATTATAGTAAAATTAATATAGGATGAAATATTTATTTATTTCCATGAAAATTATAGATAAAAAAATTAGATATATTTTAATGTATTTTATTCAAATTTCTATATAATCATGTTTTTTTTGAAATTCAAATTATGTGAATAGTTATTAAAATTAATTTGAAAACGTTGTATGATAAAAATATATTATTAAATTATTTAAAATCAAAACAAATCTGAAAAGGTAATATTAAGATTATAAAGGGTCAAAATTTGCATACAAATCTAATTTATGATCTATTTTTTAACTTATATGTTAAATTATAACCCTTTCATATAAAAAATTTATTACCACAGTTAATATTAAAATTGGTAAACCAGGGAGTTTAACTAAAAGTTTCTGTTAATATGACTTAAAAACCTATATAAATTTACCTATATGATAATATTTGGACCTTATTAAATTTATCTTATAATATCTATCAATTAGGAATAATTTTTTATCATAGTGAAATAATTTTATTTTAATCTTCTTTGAAATTTAATGTGTGTCCTTTCCCTCCCTTAAAAAAGACACTACTTATCTCAATTCATTACCAAACATTCATACATCTATATTAAAATTCTTTAAAAATATATTATAATTGATATCATACAAAAATTAGATCTTTAGGAAGTTGTAAATGAAAATTCCAATGGTCCTTCGGATGGTGGTCTCTCGAAAAAGATTCTGTCATCATAACCGATATATTTAAATTTATTTATCCTTATAACTCCTAAAAATATATTGTATTACACATTGTATATAATAAAATAAGTATCCAATATATTCTAAAATGTAATTATGATCATCAAATCATAATTACTCCCCAACTATACAATCAAATTTGATATTAATGTATCTCTAATTTGAACATGTGGACTACCACCTCTATGTAGTGATACAATACATTTTTTATCACCATCATTAATGGATTTGTATTATGATGGGTTTAATATTTATATATGGTAATTATTAAATTATTATTATTTTTGAAATTTATATTCATATATACCTTCTTACCATTATATATATTGAAAAAATATAATGTCAGGGGTATACACGAGGGGACAACCACCTCCATGAAGCGATGTGATATTTTTCAATTCATATATACATTGATGGTACAAATTAAATATTTAATGAATCTATATGATATTTATGATTTAATAATAATTCTATAAAGGTGAATTTTTATTTACCTTTATTTAATTCATTTTTTAGAAAATTTGAAAACATTATTCATGTATATGAATGCCCTACAGTTTCCATAAATAGTGTAATTAATTTTTCCATATATTCATTTTATGGATTTTAATAATTATATATATAGTGAATATATATGATATTTATTTCATAAATATAATTCACGTGGTGATGGTACTATGATCAATGTACATTTAGTGGAACTATCAAATAGAATTTTCCTTGAAAATTAAAATAGTTATTAAGAGGAAATAGTGATTTTAATAAGGATTTTCCAATAAATGTAGTTAAAAAATTATATGTATATCATATATCATATTATATTTATATAAATTATTATAGTATATAAGTATAATATATTAAATTTTATTATACTACAGGTTTGATTTCCTTCGATGAAAGTCCAACTTCAGGAAAAGGATTTATGTTTCATTCTCATTTTAATTATCATTGTTTTTCTACAATTTCAATCGATGGAAATTATATTTTCATATATTGATAAATAAATTTAATCATATTATACTATTATTATTTATTTACATTACATTTTTTCCTTTCATTTAAATCCCTTTTTATACTAAAGATATAAAAATCACATTGTTAAGAAACCCCAAATTTATTTATCTCTTCAGTAAAAAATCATTTTAATTCCATGACCTTGATTTCTGTAAATTATTTCATGATTATTTTTTTTACATTATCTTATGTTTTTTATATAATATTTACCCTTGTTTATCTTATTTATTAAATAGAAACTAATATTATTTTAATTTTATGAATGAGGTACTTTGAACTCTTTACAACAAAAAATTAAACTGAATCATTGTTTTAATGTAAAAAACATTAATGGAATTCCCCAACATCATGACCACAAATATATTTGAAGAGTAATTTGGAAGTGTTCATTTTTATTTTATTGAAAATTATTTCCTTACTATTCTGAATTTTTTATATTTTAAATAAATGACATTAAAACAAAAGGGGTATTTTCATCATGACATGTTCTAGTAATATTTAAAGGAATTTTTCATATATTATAACATATTTTGATTCTAATAATTATTTACATGGGATATAATCTAATGATACCATATTAATTCCTACTCTGAATGGTTTATGGTTATGATGATGACATATTTATAAAACCCATTTCTATTTATGTAGGTTATGTTATCATGAATGTTTTTATGATCTCATGGAATACTTTAGAATGGATTTATATTTACATGATAGTTGGTCATGGAATTATATATCCCTCCAATTCATTGGGTAATGATTAATGTTTTATGTGTTCAAAGAGAATAGAGGAGGTTATCAAAATCCCAAAAAAGAGGGTACTAATGAGGTTATCATGATCTTGAAAGAGAGTATATAGGAGGTTATCTAAAGCCCAAAGTCAGTACATGTCATGTTATCCACATAATAACATGTTAGGAATGTATTTATGACACCCTTGATATTGTAATAGAAGAAAATTATTTTTTATAGCATATATGACACACCATAATGAGTTTTAACTGATCAATGATATATAATTGAAACACTATTATTTTATTTAATTATTATAAACTACACGTTAAATTGAAAAGAAATTTTTTTTTAACAAAATTATGAAAATATTTCTAGAAGTTTTTTATATTTTATTTATAAATAAGTACATAATATCAATAAAATAATTGTATGATTCAATAATACATTTTCATAAAAAATGGAGTTATTTTCCAATTAATGTTTAGGAATTATTATAATTTTATCCCATTTTTAGAAATGGTATTCTTAAGAAAATAAAATTATTTTTTAAATAATCATATCAAAATTATCTTATGTTGTAATTTTGGTTTTTTTAAGAGTTATTTCTCAGTGAATAGTGAAAAATACTCATAAGTATATTTCATTCATACATTTTAGTGTGTTTTAATGTATTAATTTGGTATTTGAATGAATAATATTGACTATCTTAGAGAAAATCTACTTTTTTATGTTTTAGGGTAGGAAATAATTAATATTTGGAAAAGGAATGAGAAGTGGTAAAATTACGACCTTAAAGACACTTCTTGCCATGAGAGATACGGAGCAGTGCGATGCTGAATTTTTATGGAAGAAATAAGATGGAAAAAACTGAAACCGAATGATTGTAGGACTTGTAATTAAATTAAATTTTGTATCATTTTCAATAAGAATTATTCATGTATGATAATTTATGATTAGATTTCATGTTTTGAAGAGAAGTTTCAAATCATGAGTTCTTGTTACACGTTGTGAATGGAGTCAATGTTCGTATGAAATTCATGCAGATTCAAATATCGAGGAGCATACATGAATTGGTATTACATGACTTGAAAGTACATTACATGTTGTTTCAGTGATGATGTGCTGATAAAAATAAAGACACCATAATGGAGGATTTTGACAGTATTTTCTATAAAAGGAGCCCCTCGGCAGCCCTTCCAACATACTCTGTGATCAATGGAGGATATGCGACACCAACAGAATGATGTAAGATGAAGGAGTGATGATATAAAGTGTGGCTTCACTACATTTCATCACCACCTTTATTATTCAAGTACCCATGATACTTTTTCTCACCATTCCTATAATGAGAGAGTAGTTTAATTTTTTCTGGGTGATGTGATTGTAAGGGGATGTGATTCTTAAGGGTTAATTCTATTTTATTATTCATGTTTTGGATTGGTGTACCATAGTTTTTCAATTCCAAATATTATTCTATTGTAATTTCATGACCATTTATTCGGAATTGAGGATTTTAATATCATAGCAGCAAATAGTCACATTAGTTTGTGTATGACCATTATTCAATATAGGTCGATTATGTTTACAAATGGTTTTGGTTTACCTATTTCTATGATTTAAACTAGTATATGACCATTACAAAGGTAAAATTCTAAGATTAGGGTGGGACCACAAGACCAATGATCCTTGCTGACCCAATTCTAACACCAAAACAGAATAAATTCATTATCAATTAATTCCCTAGCACACAAACCTGAAAATAAATCAACATGGAATGCCTATCTCTTGATATTAAAACCTAATCATTACTATAATTTGTTGCATTCCTTCACATGATCAAAACATTTCCATTTTAGATTCCTTAATTAATTTAGAACATATGATCCTTCTCTGTGGGATTGAATCTTGGACTCTCCAAAAACAACATATATAGTTATGTTGTATGAATTTAATAAAATAATAACTTTTTTGGCCCTGTATGAATTAACAACACCCTATGGGCTGTCAAATACAAATTTTTCAAATACTTTTATTTCTATTCATTAAGTAATTTTAAAGCCCCATTATTATTTTAATTATATATCACATAATAATGTAATATGTAGTTATATTTAATATAATTAAATTAATTTAAATCGTCGTTATTCTATATTTTTGTATATTTTTATTTATAGGCTTAAAATTCATTTTTATAAAAAATATTGTTTCATGCATAATGTTTCTAAAATTTAATTAATTAAAAACCCATAAATATGAATGCTAGAACATTAATTTATAAATTATATCTCTATAAATTTTATTTTAAATATATATAATTATTATTACTAGTCATATAGTTGATGTAAAATCATTTTATGCTAAAAAAATCATTTCTTGAAAATCTATTTGGAAATGATTTGCAGCATTATTTATTTAAATTAAAATTACAACTTATGTGAATGGAATTTCATAAAATTTAATCCATATTTTTAATTAGAATAATTAAAATAATATATTAATTCCAAATTAAATTTTTTATAATTATTATTAAAGACAACAAAATTGTTTACCATGATTAAGGTTTAAATGAAGTTTCCCATGTTACATTTGTTTCTGTTATATTTAATTCACCAAACACATGGATCAACTTATTTTATAAATTTTATTTAATAGGTATCATTTTTAAAAAATTAGTCGATAATTATTTTTTTATTTTTCTCTTAATCGATTAATTACCATGGTTAAGAAACAAACTATCATGTTAAAAACTAAAATGGTAAAAGTACGTAAACATTTACTCTAAAGGAATAAAATCTCTAAAATATATTTAAGTTTTTATGTCGGAGGTGTGAATCGATAATAATTTCCATCCAATCCACTATTTATAAATTCTTTATGTACATGGGGTGTGAGTTACTTCTAATTATTTAATATTTTTGGGTATTTACAAACATTTATCTCCTCCTTAATTATAAAGGGGATCCCCCTCCACTCACTTATTCTCACCTCTATGATCATTTTATGCAATCAAAACTAGAAAAAATATTTCGTAAATACCCATAGAAACATTCTAAAGAAATTGGTCTTCCAAAAAGACAAAACATATGGTCCTTAAAAAGATATCCAAATGAGTATCTTCTAAGTGAAGGTAATTGTCTTCACTATGTACCTTTTTATTTATTTACTTTTTACACCAAAAAACATGTATTAAAAATTAAAATAAAAAATAAATAGTTTGGAACATATACTAAGATTTTATTATGTTTATGGAAAAATATTTATATTTATACTTATTAATCATGTGGGAACCAAATCCATCCCTTGTGTGTACGGTGAATTACTTCTTCGTGAAACGATAAAATTTATTTTCCAGCCCCAAATCACATGGATTGTTTTAATGATGTAAATAATTAATATGTATGATAAAAATGAAATGATATTGATTCTTTAAAATTTATCTACCATCCAATTTTTAACCCTCTCACCAATTAAGGGAATTATATTATCAGCCATGTGAAGGTACGACCTACCGTCTTCACGAAGTGATGTGATTAATTTTCCATGCCCAAAATAATGGAATGTTTCAAAAAAATTAGAAAATTAATAAATATCATATTTATTAAATTGAAATATTTTTTTATTTTATGGAATTATATTTTATGCACATTTACCAGGAATTTTCGGATAAAACATTATTGAGGAAATAACTTGGTAAACAGCCGAAATGTAACACCCAAGATATTACAATATTTTTATTTTCGAATAAATTTAATTTATTCATATATTTCATTATAGAAAACATAAATTAAATATTATTATACAAAAAACATAAATTTTATCTTTCTATACAAGGAACAATGAGGTTATCTTGTGTTACATGCAATAGTGACCTTCATCAATGCCTTGCGTAACACAGAAGGCCGAGTTCTATAACCCAATAATATATTATTAATAATAATATTATTTTATACAATAACATAAAATATATTCCTTAAATGGATGGTATTAATAATATTATCCAAATAATGAAAATATATTGTCTAATTCATTGGTTACAAGTTAATTATAAGTGAGTATAAGAACCAATTGAATATAAAGGGAATGTTTTCATAAAAAATATTTTTTTGTTGTAAAATACATTTTATCCAATTATATTAAATTAATTATAATTAATGAGTGATAATAATTTAATATATATATATATTATACAATTAAATATTTTTATTTTCATCCATTATATTTATATACATTAGATAATAATACGTCTTTTTTTAAACTTAAAAACTATATTTTCTAAAAAAGGCAATTTTACCGCCTTTTAATGGAGAACATAATTTGAATCCAACATTTGGAACTTTTATAATTTTAGTATGAAAAAAAATATTCATATTTTAAATAAAACATTAAAATTATTTTTCGTTTAATGTTTTTTATTCTTTTGTGAGGCTTAATTTTTTGTTGAATAGTGAAAAATAATAATTTTTAATTCCAAACTTCTTTTTTGTCTCATTTATTTATTTGGTAAAATTATGTTTTATTCGCTATAAAGACCAATTAGATGAATTATACATATATTTATCCAATTTATAAAATTTTAATTAAATTTACTTTGAATTTGTTTCTAAATACATAGAAATCTTTTGAGAGTTTTTACCTTAAAAACACACATTATCGTCCCATTTATAGGATTAATTTTAAATTAATTTATCGATTTTATATGATTAGAAGTTAAAAAACCCATATTTGGAATCATAATAATTTATAATTTCAAATAATTTTATCATGTTTTATTACAAAAATAATTAGTGATTTTGATTAAAATTAACTACAACGATTAAGAAAAAAATCAACTTAACGAGGGACTAAACATTAAACATAAGCACCAAATTGACCTAGAATGTTTTTGAAAGGCTATTGGATGTCAATAATTCCACAATATCCTAAAATATATCTAATTGGTATCATTTTTTTATCCATATTTCATAGGAAAAGCATTGGTGGAATTTCCTTTTAAAAAATTTACATGAATGTCACACCTCCTCCACTATAAAAGGCACTCACCCATCCCTCTATCACACCTCTCAAGCCAATTTAAATTAACCAATATCAACAAAAATATCTCCAAAAATACATCCTCTCATCTTATAATTCAAAATTTGGGCATAAATCCATCTAAGGATTCTCTTCGGGGAAAACCAAAATGAGTTATCCAAAGAAGATGTAATGTACTTCCTTAAGATCTTTAATTTTATTTTCATTCTCCGCCCCCTCTGTAATCATGTAATTACATGATTATATAATAGTAGAAGCATCATAAATATACTAATATGTTTTATTTTAAGTTATCTACCATCACATATACACAAAATATTCAATTTGTAATGAACTTACTGTTTATCTCTATATAAAACTACCTCTTTATAAAACAATGTCATTCATTTTTTCCTTTACCACCTCTCATAGTAGGGAATTTATATGGAAATGATATTTGTATATGATACATATGATACTTATAATTTATATATTCCTAATTAAATTTTTATATAAAACTTACCATTATGTTTTCCATTTTGTGTAAATATGGTAACATAGTATGTGGAAATGTAGACTACCACCCCCTTAAAGCGGTGTGATTCATTAGGACTATATGTGTAATATATAAAGGATAATTTCAGTAAAAAATGATTCATATATGAAATATCTATGATATTGGAGTCATAATATATATATATATATATATATATATATATCATTTACTTTTCATTGTTTTATTATGAAAAAGTAATGAAAGTTTTGTTCATGCATATGTACGACCTACCCTCTCCATGAATGATGAATTTTGTTTATAATCTAAAAACATAATATATTATTATAAATACATATATACTGAATTAATATGATAATTAAATCATGGTTTACATTATGTAGAAGATGAAACCATGATACTAACAACAATTAACTAGTCAAAACATACTCCAAAAACTAGAGAATTAACACCCGAATTATTAAAAATAGTGAAAAACTACTAGAAAATGGGTAATAAGATATTATTAGAGGAAAATAAATGATATCATAAATACTAATATGGTTATGTAATAATCAATTAAAATTACTAAAATAATTATATACGAGGTTGAATTATGTTCACACCAAAGTAAAAGCAAGGAAATGGTTTTTGTCTCAATTTACATTCTAATGGGACTTGTTTCTTATTATACACCAATTAACTTTTTATAGTGTATATACTGTAACTTTTTAATTTAATATCATGATCCACACATAATTCATTATGTTTTATGTTTTAATATGAGTTATCTCACTCAAGTGGTATAACATTAAAATTTCGATGTTGTAAAACATTCCTTTGCAATCATACTTTATTTTATGATTGTTAAATTTTTAATGAGAAAACAACCTTATTTTAATAATGTTATAATTATTATTTCCCAAAACTATTCATGTTACTTTTTTATGGATATTATTATTACCTAAACTAAATAACTTATTTTCATATTGTTTTCAATTTGAAAATTATTTTATTAACTATAGAATTGTTGACCAATATGTATATTCTATTCGACACATATACATTTTGATAAGGAATATTGTTTTTGAATTAAATAGATTATTCGATATATAAGGAATTATTTATACCTAAAAACACTAGTTGGGTACTGTTTAATGAATCTCTATGGGTTGGGGCTGGTTAATGTAATCCCCTCGATGCATTAGTAGTCTCATGAGATAAATTAGTTGGCCAAATCAGAGTAGTTGATAGAGTCTTATGGTGACGGTAAAACTATCATGTTCCTGGGAAACATGATATAATATAAATAAAAATTTATATCATTGAAAATTACTTTATATTTACTATCCTCTATAATATTTAATTGAAACATCTATAGCTACATTTCATTTTCAATTTATTGATTAAATGTAATTAATTTCAATTTCTCACCTTGCAATATTGATTATACTTCATATTGTAATTTGAATGGAATTTTATATAAGTTATTTACCTTTAGATGTTGATTTACTGTCCTAAATTCCTTATTTCTTCTAATTAACATAACCTTATTGATCATTTGAGTTTAAATTTAGTTTTTTCATTTCCACATGTTATTAAAAAGAAATATTTGAATAAGCTTTCAAGGATACTAATATTCTACTTATGTTATACTTTATTTTCTTTTACCAATGTGTTATGGGTATAAGTCATGTAATTTAGTTTTCGAAAACTTCTAAATTGTTATATCCCTTGGAATTTTATGCTCGTATCTATTCCAATGTAATAAATTCATGAAATTTATTTAGTCTTTCTAGTGTTGGGGCAATAAACATGGTATCCTGGAATTTTTGTAGCAACATTAGAAACTAGATTTGGAGAACATATATTAAGTAAGATAACCCCACGATATACTTTGAGGATATGTATAGAATAAAGTCCAATAATTTTGGTAAGATAGAGTTTCAGGGGTATTTCTATAAATACATCTCTTTCTAGATAGTACAAGTGGACATGGATATGGAACAAATATTCCTAGGGGTAAAAACTCTAAAACATTGAGTCAAGCCAAACTCAAAAAAACATGATACATGAAAACTCCCCTTACTATGCGCCTAGTTTGACACTCCTGGGGGATATTCTTATAATAATTCAAACCTTATTTAAAAAAATATGAATGATATAAAGGTAATGATGTCCCAAAACAATCCAATGTTTATGTTTCTATGATTTACAATGCCTACTTTTATGTTATGTGTTATACCATGTTTAAAATTATACATTATAATTTTCTAATCTAATCTAGTGTATTTTATTGTTTATAAATGGTTCATAGAAAGAAGAATGGTATATAAACAAGTGGAAAATTTATAGTTTTCCCAAATAAAAAAGTTGAAATGGATGGTATTGGAAATGAGAATGTAATAAATATATAAAGAAAAATCAATCTGGTAATGAAAGATAAACTTTATGGGATGGATAAAAACATATCGACAATGATATTCACCAATAGTGGATAAATTTATATCAAATATTTCCCCATAATTTAGTGTGACTAAAAAACCCAATATTTGTTTAGAAATGTATTAATTCTATGGAGAAGATATTTTCAGCCTTGGGATATACTGAAAATGAAACCATTACACTTATAGTCTATTTTCAAAATGGAGATGCAAATAAATAGTGTTCATTGATCCATAATAATAGAGATGAATAATAAATAAAACCCATGGAATGAATAAATTTTAAGGATACATTAATCAATAAATACTTCCCTTATTATCCACAAACTCAAATGAAGAGAATGTTCCATAGTTTAAAGAAAAAGGATGATGAAAGGATTGTAGATAATGAAGTTTTCGTTACTAAGTAGAAAGTTATGCTATAGATTTAATACCAAACATGGACTTTAATATTTATCATTTAATTTGAGGACATATTCAAACAATCTGAAGGGATATGGTGTCTCAAACCATTAATTCATATGACCAAGTAGTTTTATTTACTATCAGGATAGATAATGAAATATCTGATTCCCATGGATTTAGGGGGAACCAAGAGAATAAGTGAGCATTATAGAAAATAAAAGATAAAGGGATTAATAGAAAGAAGTAATTTACTAATGTGATAACTGTGGAAATAATCACCCAAGTATATTTTTGAAATCATTTAGTGTTTTTTATAACTACAGAAAATATGGTGATAAGGAAAAATAATGAAAAGGGAATAAGGAAAACATTATTATTCAGTTGTAATATTATATGGAGATGGGGCACTAAGAAAAAAACTCCACAAGAATCATGATATTATACCTTTGATGAAGCTAATGGTTCATTGTCAATAATTTTTTATTAACAAAATCAAATGTTTAATAATTACTATACTTCTATATTTGGTTATATAAATATATTGTATAAGTATTTTATTAATGTTGTTCTCTTTATATTCCTTATGAAATATATAAGGATTATACTGTAATAATTTTTTATGTCTTTGAGATCATATTTTGAATGGTACTAAGAAATGTTATTCAATAGACCGTAAATATTTTTGAAAAATACATCGTTGATGGAAAGATAATCCATAATATGTTCCTAATTTTAAGACAATAATGTTTGGATAAAGAAAGTATTGGGTTGGAAAATGTAAAATGGATAAGTTTTAACTACCTTGGAAGTGAGTGATGATTAATTGGAAAAGTGGTTATCCAATCTTTGATGGATTTTACAACATTATTTTATTTAATGAATATATCCAATAATGTTTGTCACACATAAAGAATATGGAAGAACGCATGGTAATCCAAGTTATTACCATATTTCCTCATAATACATGATGAAGGTATTCACATGTTTGGTATGTGATAAATAATGTGATTATTCATATTTATTAAAGTCTAATGCTATGTTTATTTCAGAAATTCAGTGACCTTCATTATAAGGTGTTGGATCATACTATTTTTTAAAATTTATCTTTTTAGGAAATGGTTTAATATGATATTTGGGTGTGGTTTTAAAGGATAATGTATAACATCACCAAAAGATACATCCTGTGATAATAAATTAATAAGAAAAATATTATATAACAATAAATGGATAAGATCTTGTTTATGAAATAAAAACCCATATTTACATATATGAAGTGAAATAAATTCCTCAACTATATAAAAAATTATCTTGAAATAATAATGTATCTCTGTTATTATCTTTTTTTATGATTTCAATTACCTATTTAATAATAGGGGTTTAGTGAATTAATTTTATAAAAAAATATAATCATGTTCTATATCACTCTCCATCATAACATGAATGTTGGGTTTTTCTTCCATATCTATGTTTCCATTTCCCACATCTTCGCTCCTACTAGGTAACCTAGTTACTTAAACATTGTACTTACCTTTATCACTTACTAAGAAGATGATTTGTAAACCCTATCCATTATGTGATTTTTTCATCTATATTTTATTTTCAATTAAAAATACCTTGATTATATAGATTATTTTTAAATTATAAGGACACCGTTTATTTACGGTGGGCAAAATCTAACACCCCAAAAAACTTTAGTATTTTCCTTTTAGAATAAATTTAATTTTCATCATAAATTAAATTATAAAAAACTCCAAGTTAACCTTATTATACACATGACATAAAATTTATCTTTTTATTTATAGAAAACCAAAGATATATTATGTTACACGTAATAATAAATTCCTATTATGGCTTACGTAACATGGAAGGATGAGTTTTACTGCACAATAATGTATTAATAAAAATATTATTATTTCATATAATAAGATAAAACCAAATTATTAAATTAATTTTATGAATAATATTAACAATATTATGAAAATATGTGGTTGAATTCCTTGGTAACAAATTTGGTTGAAATGAATATATAAACTTATGAATATAAAGGGAATATTTTTATAAAAACTACTTTTATGCTACAAAAGTCATTTTACCCTAATAAATTAATATAATTACAATTATTGATTGATATAAAAGTAATATATATTTTTATTACTCAATAGATTTTTTTACATTCTTCTAATAGATTTTATAGGCATAAGATAATAATAAATCTGATTGTATGCATAAAAATTATATTGTTTTAAAAGGGATTTTTACAACCTTTTAATTGAGAAGCTATTTTGAATTCAATATTTTTACACTTATAAATTTATTATGAAAAAATTATCTCCATTTTTAATATATAAACAAAAAATTAAATTTGGGTGAATTTTTTTATTTTCTATGAGGTTTTTTAAAATGAATAGTAAAAAATAATGAATTTTAATTCAAACTTATTTTTTGTATGAATTATATATAAGGTTAAATTATTTTTATTATTCGTTTTAATATAGATATAGATAAATATATGTAAATTAATCAAATTTAGTTCATTTTACTCAATTTAAATTTGATATTTTATATAAAAACACAGCAAATATTTGACTATTTTTATATTAAAAACGTGCATTGATGTCCCATCTACCTAATTAATTTTAAATTAATTTCTTCAAAATATATGGTAAAAGTTTGGGAAAATGGAATCCATATTTTTAATAAAAATAATTTTGAATTTCTAATAAGGTAATAAATTTTTTTGACCAAACATATTGGTGAATGTGATTTAAATTAATTACAACGATAAAGAAAAAAAGTAGCTTCATAATGGACTAAATATTAATATTAACAGCCAAGAAAACCTAAAAACCTTTCCCAAACATTTTTTATACACATATATGGATCCTAGACTCCCTTTAATCTAATTTGGCTAATTTTTTGAGCTACATGATATTGGAAAAACATGGGTTGAATTCCTTTTTTAGATTTTTTCAATAATGTCACCCCTCTCCACTATAAAAATACACCCACCCCTCCCTCTTCCTCTCACTTATCAAGACAGATTTTATCAACCAAGATCATAAAAATTATCTACTGGCCATAACTATATTCATTTTATAATCCTACATTTATTAATAAATCTATCCATGGAATCCCTTTGGTGCAAAGTAAAATGAGTTACACAATAAAGAGGTGGCATCCTTCTTCAAGCACATTTATTTTCTTTTTATTTTCTCCCCATAACACATTTTTTTACATTCATATATAATATCCTCAGAATAATTAATATTCTGATATTTTTTTATTCTATGATTTTTACCTTCACATAAACACACATATATCTTATGGGTATCAAACATACCATTTTTGTGCACAGTAAACTACCCCCCCTCACAAAACGATGTCATTCATTTTTTATTATACCACAAATCATGGATGGAAATTAGGATGGAAAATATTTATATATATATATATTATATTTATAATGTCTTTTTCCTTATTTAATTTTTATATTACACATAACTTTATTCTTTCCATTTTTTGTAAATATGATAACATTATTTTTGGAAGTGTGGACTACCGCCCTCTCAAAGCAATGTGATTCATTCACACTATGAATGGAACATATAAAGGATAGATTTATTATTACTATAAAACATATATTAAAAATATATGATAATTTAATTATATTATACCTATATATCATTTAATTTTAATTATTTTATATGACAACAAAATTATGGTAGCGTTTACGTGTACGTACAACCTACCATCTTCAGGGATGATGCATTTAATTTCTTATCTCTGAACATAAATTATAATTATAAATAAATAAATAATGAATTTATATTATAATTACATCATGTTCTAAATTCTGGAGATGATGAAACCATTATAGTAATAATAAGTAACAAGTCAAAACGTACTCAAAAATCTATAAAATTAATATCCTAAATAGTGATAATAATGAAATATTACTGACAAACAGGTAATATGATATTATAAAAGGATAGTATATGATATAATAAATATTAAAACGTTTCTTTAATAAGTTATTAAAATTATAAAAACCATTATATATTAAGTTAAATGATGTTCACACAAAATTAAATGCAAGGTATGAGTTTTCGTCTCAATTTACATTTCACTGAGACTTATTTGGATTTACATACCAATTCATTTTATTGTGGAGTATATAATACCTATTGGTCATTAAATGTATTTAAGGACTCTTAAATCATGTTATTTTATGTTTTATTTTTAGTTATCTCATCCAAGGGGTTTATCTTGAAAATTTCAAAGTGGTAAAAGTTACCTTTGCAATCTTAATTTCCATTGTGATTATTAACTTTCTCATGGGGAAATAAATTTATTGCAATCATTTATCAGTTTATATTTACTTAAATATCCACATTATTAGTGATAGATATTACTATTTCCAAAACTATATGCCATTTTTAAATGTGTTGTTCTCTTTGATAGTTATTTGATTAATTTCATAATTATTGATAAATCTATATATTCTATTCAATACAGATACATTTTGAAAAAGAACATGGTTTTTCAATTAAAATGGATATTTGATATATCAGGTATTATTTATAAATGAAAAAAATTGGTTTATAACCATTTAATACTATCTCTATGGTTTGGTGATCAGTTGATGCATGCCCCTCAATGCATCGACTGTCTCATAAGCCAAATTATACGGTCAATTTAAAGTAGTTTAAATTATCATCTCTTGATGGTAAATGTATCATGTACCTGATAAACATGAAATCCAATAAATAAGAATTTAATTTAGTGAGAATTGATCTATTATTATTATCCTTCATATTATTGCATCAGCATTTCTATGGATGTATTTCATTCTCAGTTTATTGATTAAATGTCATGTGTTTCTATTTCTATCCTTACCAAATTTATTATGACTTCTCTGGTTATTTTAATGGATTCTATTATTATTCATTTACCATTACATTTTTACATACTCTCATAAATTCACATTTTATTCTACTTTACCTTCTCTTAATGAGTATTTGAGACTACCCTTATTTTATTTTCATTCCCTGGGTTATGAAGAAGAAATATATGAAAAATATTTCAAGGATGATGATCTTTTATTTATGTTTTGATTTATTTTCATTTCCCAATGTATTATGGGTATCATGTATTTAATATTGTTTTCCAAAACTTCTAAATTATTTCTTCCCTTAGTATTTTAAGGTTTATCAATTCCAATTTAAAATATTAATATACCAGCTCCAATCTTTCTAGGGTCGGGGAATTACACAAAACAATGGTAACTCATTAATATTAATAATAGATAAGAGATAAGATGTTATAATTAATTAATATATGATATTATAAATATTAATATGGTTCTATTATAAATTAATGACTTTTTTAGAACCATTATTTAGGAGGTAAATGTCCATATAACTAAAGTTAAATGTGAGGTAAGGGTTAATGTCTCAAAACATACTTCTATGAGGAACATTTTATATTATGCACCTTATTTCATTAAAAGTTTGTATATAATTCCAATTTAAAATTAAAAAATATATATTATTATTACTCATGGTAATTTACCATAAACAGTAAGATCTAAGTTTTTAAAATTGTTTTTATTAATATTCTTCTTAAACTCACTGTGAGGTCATATAAATTTCCCTTCATTAAAGAGTATTGTAATGTAATGTTCATAATTTATTTTGTATCAAGTATATAATTCCCATTTTACATGTAATATCATGAATCCTTCATATTTCATGGCACTTTATGATTCAATTGGAATTATTTCATCCATTGGTATTTGACTTTCAACTTACCCATCCATAAGGTATTTCATAACTCAATTAATTTTCATTAGATTATATTATTTCATCATTTACATTGATATTATAATATTATGTGTGTAATTAACATTGATTATTTTATTCTAAATTTCAATATTGTTTATACAGAGTTACATTTGAGACACCTAATGAGTTATTTTAGTAATTCTCACTTTATCATTATAACCATTATAAGGGTTCACTTCACAATCTCATTTTAATTGATATTTATAAAAACTTAATTTTCATCAAATTAAATTATTTTATGGTTATCTAATAAATCCATTTAATTTTATTATCCTTTGGTTATTCAATAAATTTTAAATAATTAGTACTATTTTTTTTATTTGGTGACATTCATTATTGTCTAGTTTTTTTTCAAGAATATAAAATTTTATATCTATCTTTGGTAGAATATCCTTTTTCATATAAATCCTTGTTTTATAAAATAACTAAATAATATTTATAATATAATATTCGTCTTTTTTAAATTAAATTTCATCCATAGTTTTATTTTTAAATAAATCATTAAAATAAATCTTCTTAGCATTTTACAGAAGAGGCCCTTGTTGAATTTTCTTAAAAAGAGTAAATGAAATATTTATTTTATCATTCTCAGTATGAAAGAAACATTCATACCATCTTGATCACTCATTTATTTTGGTATTCCTTTAAAATATTCCATGAATATTTTTAAATAAAATTTTAATCCTAAATTTTGTTTCATTGTTTAGTTTTTTAAATTAATATTTGAATTTAAAAGAATATTTTCATCTAGAATGTTTTAAAATATATTCTTGTGGTATTTATATCCATAAACTAAAAAAACCCAATATTTTATTTTTAATACAATGGGGATATATTGTAATAATACCAACTATGTTCCACATTTGGATAGTTTATGATTTGTTTGACTATGGAAATTAATAATGTCCACATTGTTTATTAATTTATTAATCATTTTCATTCCATTCAAACATTCACATTCTTATGACCATTCGATAGTACATTTCCTATAAATATGTATATAATTTATCATAGATATTATTATTTAATAAACCCTATATCATTTATACAGTTGATTCTTTACTATGATTTTTTTTGAGTGAGGAAAATATTGATAAATCTTTATCCTTTACTCAATATATATATACACACATTGGTAAGAATTATTTTTTAAAAATTATTTTGATAGTTAAATATATAAGAAATTTAGTAAACATGAATTGATGGGTGATGCCCAGTTATTGATACATCCACGATACATTAGTAGTCTTATGAGAAGAATCAGTTGGATAACCTTATTTAAAGGGCTTTGGTGTATACCTACCCATAAATTAACCTCTCTTTGTTCAAGGTATTGATAGTATAGATATCATGATTTGTAATATCAGGATGTCTAATATAAATAATTTCCATAACTAATAATCTAATTGTTATTATTCATGGTATTATTTAATTGATATTATCTAACTATACATTTTGTGCTCAAATTATTGATTAAATGACTTGTGTTTTTAGTTATTTACCATAAAATATTTATTATTCCTTATATAATCATGGTAGTCAATTTATTGATAAAATATAATAATTTTTGATTTATTTACCTTTATATATTTATTATTCCATATCTAATCATGATAGTAATGTTACTGATTAAATGGAATGTGTTCTTACATATTTACATTGAAATACTGATTATTAATTATTTATTCATGATATTTTCCACTATACAAAACCCTTATTGAGAATTTTATCTCACATTTTTTTTTCATTCCCTAATATATGAAAACATAATTTTTAAATGAGTTCACATATATATAATTTTCAATTTCACTACACTACAGTTTATCTTGTTAAATTTAATTAAATACACAAGTATGCATCTTGTTTACCTATATTTATAAACTATTTGGTTCTTTAGGGTTTTATTTACTATATATAGAACCAATTTAATAAATTAAAATACTTATTTGGGATACTAGGGTTAGGTCATTATAGTATCAATATGATCAATTTGGGTAGAAACTATGAGAACTATATTTAGGGAGACATTTATTATAGAATAAAAACCTATGGAATGCTATAAGGATATGTTTATAATAACTTCCTAATGTTTTTGTAAGGGGGATATTATGTGGTTTCTGGATAAAGGAACCCCTATAAAAATACTATAAGTGGACTTATTTATTGAAACTTTTCTACATAGAGGTAATAACATCAAAAATTTATCACTGGGATTTGACTCCATCGTCACCGAGTGCATGAAAAAACCATACTTCTCATTTAATTTAAAATTTTAGGGTGATAATCTTTGGGTATTTCATATTTTATTTATAAAAAATTTATGATGAAAATGAATAGATGTTGTAAATGGAGGACTGATCTTAAACATACAGGTGTTAATATTTTAAATAATTTCATGATTTTTACATCCTAAAAATGATTAAATTTTTTTCTAGTATGATTATTGTTTCTTATAAAATATTTTTAACTTTTATTAAATGGATGAAAACTAAATTAATTGTATTAAAATTGAATATAATGGAAAATGTAGATATTATAATTTGAAAAATTAGATGGTATGTCATAGGATAATCATGTGTATAAAACCATAAATACTCTATTTGAGTTACTATGCGATTAAAGATTGGGGTGAATTGGGATGTTTTTTAAATATTTATGAGAAACAAATTGATTATTTTTGTATTTTTTTGGTCTAATATTTATTAATAGTATAATTCCTTTACACTTTGTGGAAATAAGATTTAAATTATTGGTATACTTTAAGGATTATCTTTTCATTTATGTAGTGATTAAGGGTAATTTAAATTTCATAAATTTATAGGAAATATATAAATATAGTTTCAGAAAAAGGAAAACACGCATGATGGGTGAGAACCTGTTTATTCTGGAAAGGCCTTATGACTTGAACCCACATTTGAAGTAAAATAATTGTGTTGTGCCTACAAATGGCATATGTGATGTACTAGTCTGTAAGAAATTATTTATATTTAAACATTTCAAAGACTAAATCTTATTTTGATTTTAGGAAGCATATTCTAGGATAAAATATTTTATATTTTCATTCAATTAATAATATTTCAAGATATATATTATTAGGTTGAGGTACATATAACCATTAGGTTTAATTTAATAGATTACTTAATAAGAATGTAATTCAATATTTAGTGATGTAAGTTAGAAGGGATGACATTTCATTTGAGGTGAAATCATTATCTATGCTAGATAATATCAAGGTTAATTGGTATTTAAAGAAGTTTATATGTGGAATAATATAAGATGGAACATATGATGTTATTTTAATTTAAAATTAATTATTTTCGTAGAGAATTTTATAATTTTTTTATTATTTTAACTTATAGTAACCAATTATGTTTTGGATATTATTTAAAGATAATATGAATATATTATTATTTTTCTGTGGATTATATAATCTATTAAACGTTAATTTTAATTTTTTAGACATAAAAAATTTATATTGGATATTTATTTCTTGGAGTGATATATGTAGTTGGAATTGATTGAAGAACAAACAAAGAATGAAATTTTTCCTATGAAATAGAAAGATTTCAAGTTTTTAGATTTACTAGTGTTCTAAATTATGATATTAAATGAATCCCTTAAGTCTTGGAAAAGGTCATTGAATCAAAAAAATTATCATATTACCCTTATATCTGATGAATCAATGATCTTTTAACTCATCATATATTTATGTTCTTTTAGTTGTTAACTTTATCTAAGGTATTCAATTTATTGTGATCAATGATAACTATCACTCTCCAAAATTGTTGAAACATTTCTTTCATGTACATATTTTCACATCCCACCAATTTTCCCCTCTTTTAAACCTAGTTATGTTTTATTCTAGATGACCTTTATATTTCTCATTCCATATTTTAGAAGGATTTTATTTTAACCCTTTTTATGATCAGGGTTTTAAAAAATTATCGTCAAATGTCAATAACATGATTCATGAGACAAAGTTAAAATTATAAGAAATTTTTTTTATTGAATATGGAGAGAATATAATCCCCTGATGATTTAAAATAATAATCTTATGTTTGATAGCGTATATGACACGAAACATTGAATTTTAAGGTAACAATAACATACTACTAAAATATTATTGTTTAATATAACAGTTATAACTTTGTTGTTAAGATATATTGAATGAAAATTGATAACACCATTATGATATTTATTTTAATTTTTTAAATATTTTATTTCTAAATCAGTACATAACTCTCAATAAAATCATTTTAAGATTAAAAAATATATCTTCTTTAAAAATTATTTTATGTTGAATTTTAATTTTTGGAATTATATGTGATTTATCCAAGTATTAGAAATTTTATTTTATAAAAATATTATCATTTTTGAAATTATTTTCTAGTAATTATCTTTGGTAATTATTTTGGGTTTTTTTCTTAATAGTGTCATTTTTTAGTAAACAATAAAAAATATAAATTTTCAAATACATTTATTTCTTTTCATAAAGTAATTTAAAAGTCCAATTATTTTTTGAATTTTATTTAAAATTACTATATATAAGATTTAGTAAGCTTTAATATAATAAATTTAATTTAAATCATATTTATACTAGATTTTGGTATAATTTTATTTATATACATAAAAATACATATATCTGAGATCAATTTTTAAGTGCATAATTTTTCTCCATTTTAATTAACTAAAATAACCCATATTTAGGAATAATTTAACTAAAATTCCTATAATATATATGTAAATTTATGAATTTAAATATATATAATTATTATTAATTTTCATATAGTTATTTTAAGATCATTTTATGATTGAAATGAATTTATTGAAACAACATTTTTTTACGCGATTTGGATGTTTATTTTTCTAAATTAACTTCTACAAACTCTATGAATTCAATTTCATAAAATTAATTTTATATTTTTAATCATAATAATTATTATTATATCATAAGGTAAACTTAATTTTCGGTCATAATGATTAGAATGGTGATTTCAATTTATTTACTATTATTACAATTAAAAGAGGTGTTTGTGCATTACATGTGCATGTGTTAGATTTAATTATCCACACACATGGTAATGTAATTTGAGAAAATATATTTAAAATTAATTATTTTTGGAAATAAATTATCTAAAATGTTTCTTTTTCTTTTAGTCTCAAAGTATAAATTACCTATCTTAAATAACTAATTACATTGGGGGGAAATGTAATCGTAAAAGTATGTAAACTTAGACGATGTTAGAATAAAAAGTTTAGAAAATATTATTTTGTTATTTTGTTGGTTTAGATCGACCATAAAATCCCAAAAATACATAATTTATCAATTTTTTAGTAACACTATGTGATATTGACTTCACATTATTGAATCGTTTTGGTTATTTACAAAAAATGCAACTCCTCAAATATAAACGGAAACCCCATACCCTCACATATTCACACCTCTAAAAAATTAGGCATGACCAAAACATGATGCAATATCTCACATACATCATTATACAAATTATATAAATTATGTTGTTCATAAAACACCAACCCTAATGTCCTTAATAATCTATCCAGTGTAGGTTCTTCTATATTATTATAATTGACTTCACTAGGTTTCTTCTATTTACTTCATATTTTTCAGACTTCTATTTTGTCTAAAAAAATAAAATATAATAAAAACATTATATAACATACGTTGGGATTGAATTATTCTTATTTGATAATATTTATCATGGTCCTTCTCTATTAAATGGGAAATAGATCCACCACTCGTGTGTACCAAAAACTACCACATCGTGAACCGATGTAATTAGTTTTCCATCCCTGAGTCACATAGATAGTCATAATGTTTAGAATAAATACTATATTTGATACATATGAAATGAAATTAATTTTATTAAGATAATATATCATACACTAACTTACCCTTACACCCATTTATGGAATCTTATAATTTTTCATGAGTACGTATATCCTACCACCTCCATGAAGTGATGAAACTAATATTCAATGTCCAGCATTCAAGAATTTTTATAAAATTGTATAAAAAAATTAATATTATGTTTAATGAATTAATATAATTATGAATATGTTGGATATATATCTTATTCATGATAACTATAACATCCATTAAAATAAATGCATGAGGATATAAAGTAGTCAAAACCTAAAACAATGGTGATAAAAAAATATTATTGAAAAACATGTGATATGACTTTATAAAAATAAAATATATGATATTATAAATATTAATATGGTTTTCTATTAAATTAATAACTTGGTTTAATCCATTATACCATATGATATTAAACATGTAACTAATATGAAACATGAGCTATGGGTTATCATCTCAAAACTTATTTCCTTGAGACACATGTTCTTTATTGCGCCAAATTTATTTTAAATCTTGTATATACCTCAAATTAAATATATAAAACCATATTATTTTCTTATTAATGGTATTTAAACTTTAAATTAATTTTTTATCTTCTTCAATTGGGTGAGTTTAAAATGTTTCTTAAGTAGTAATTGATTTAGTCTCAATTTCCTTTCACTATGTCATATTGTAATGTTATGTACCTAAATTTTATTATACCTTTTAAATAATTCCCCTTATACAACTGATACCATGAATACTTAATATTTCATGGTAATTTAATTTTAAATTTTAATTATTTAATACAAGAGTATTTTACTTGAATTTGACCAAGTTGTAAGGAATTTCATAACTCAATTTCTTTTTACTAGGTTACATTACTTCTTCATTATCATTCATACTCAATAATTATGTTTGTAATTATCATTAATATTTTTATATGTTATATTCACTTTTTTATGTGTATTTAAATTTTACACACATAATTACTTCTTTTATTAATTATTAGATAAATTTTATGTGCATTGTTAGGGTTTATTTTACAATCTAATTTTAATCAAGATTTGTCAGGATTGAATCTTCAATAAAGTAAATTATTTTATAATTTTATAGTAAACCCCATTAATTTTATTATCAAATTTTTATTCATGAAATTTTTTAGTAATACTATAAATCTATCCACATTGATACACAAAATTATTAAGAAAATGTTTTCAATAAAATATGACTTTATTTCTCTTTTTGGTAGAAAATAATTTTTCTTCCAAATCAATGTTTTCTAAAATAATCCATGAATATATTTAATATTATACACTAATTTTTTAATAATTTTTTAACCATTATTAGATTTTCAAGAAAATGTTTAACAATTATATTCTATTCATTTACTGAAAAAGGTACTTTTTATTTTATTATAAAATATTAAAGTAATCATCATTTTATCATTCTCAGAAGAACTAAAAAAGTTTATGTATGTCCCCATCCATAATAATTATATATTATTTTTATTCTAAAACTAATAATCACATTATTTACCCAATTATATTCTAGTTAATTATTTCTATATAATTAGGAAAAACTCTTACATTGTAAACTCATACACTACAAGTGTACATTTATATTTAGTATCTATTTTTTAACCAAGGTAAACCATTTAAAAATAAAACATGGTTTATATTCATGATAAATCTCTAAAATTTATCCCTTGACCTCGTACTTTTATTAATTCTTACATAAACCCTGTGACAAGAAATTTAAAACACTATGTGAGCAAAAAAGCTCAGTAAGGGATAATAAAAGAAAGGAAACTGTTAGTTTTTTGAAATCATGAAAACCCATATAACATTTTCCATTATCTTAAATGTTATTATAGAATATTAAATAAAGCATTTCCACATGAATAAAACTCACATTTTTCTTAATGAAAATAATTAAAACTCAAAGAATGTAATTGAAACTCTATATGTGACTTAGAGAATCATATATATAACCCTTTAAAAATCATTTCAAAGACCTTTAATTTATAATACAAATACTTCCAACTTACAATTATTATATTATAGGATTACCCGACACTATCTTATCCACCCCATGTAAAGCTATAATGGGAATACCTGACGCTATCTAAGCCACCCAATGTTAAGTTGTTACGGGCTTTCATGGTGTTATCTGGGACACACCAAGATAATATATAATGGGATTTATCAAATAAATATTGGAATTACAATATATAATATATATTAGGCTCACTAGTTTACTATAATTATCAATTACCATTCATTAATAAATCACTTCCATCATAAAAATATTTGAAAAAATCTTTTTATCCCATATGAAAAAGACATTAATATAAAAATAACCTTTTCTTTTAAAAATCCACTTTCAAAAAAAATCCAAAAAAATAAGGGTAGATAGATTTTCATTTAAAAAAATATGTATTATTGTAATGGGTTTTTGAAATTAAATAACATCCATAGTGGAGGAAAAGTCATTTTCGTTGTAAACATTAAGAATTAAAAATTCATTTATTCATTTTTCAAAATGTTCCATATAAAACACATAAAAATTTTCCTTTAGAAGACCATTTAATAAATTTTAAAAAACATAAAATATCCTTTATAATATTTTTATATCTATAGAATTATTATGTAAAATTACATCAAAAATATAAACATGGAGAAAAATATTTGGTAATCAAATATTTAAATATTCAAGGTGTATCATACCATTTTGAAAATTTTAATCATAATCCCCATGAAAGAATAAAATTTTAAAAAACATTAAATAACATGATAATAAATAAATTAATTATATGTTATATCCAAGGAGGCTATATATTAACCACAGAAATGAATGTGGGTGTACAACATCAAAATATGCCTCAATAAAAGGATATTGGGATGAAGTCCCATACATTGAGTATGTTTCATCATGTACGTTATTTATCATCATAGATAATAAATTAATTTTAGTTATTTTCATTCTTGATATCCATTTTCATTTTTATTATTCCTTTTATATAACATCTTACTATGTTTTATTGTTAGATTTTTTGATGAAATATGATACGTGAGTCCAAAATGACTTATGTTTTGAAGATTCAAAGTGGTCATTAGTTCATCATCTATAGAATAATATTCATGACATAATAATAAAAATTATCCATAAATTATAATTTTAAATCAATCTATTACATATGTATATAAAAATAACTACATTACAATCATATAGATGGTAATCCATTTTTACACTTGAGTAACGTTTCCATTTTTTATGATCATTACAGAAAGAATGTAAGTATTGTTTTATATTCCCATAATGAACATAATATCATTAATATCATATTAACTATTAAAATACACTTATATATATATCTCTATCATTAATATGATGTGGTGATGAAAAATGAATCACATCACTTCATGGAGGTGATAGTTCACAAGTATTCAATAACAACGATTTCATTTTTATGTGAATGGAAGGGTGAGAACATAAATGATAAATTATTATTTAATAATGATAAATATTTTATGATTTTCATATGTAAATATTAGTTGCATAATTATTACTAGTCATGAGATACGGTGATATAATGTGAATTATATCTTTTTGCGGTGTGGTAGTCTGCCATACACATGAATGATTAATTCATTTCCCATTCGATGTAAGTGGATATGAATTTAGATGGTAATATTACCATTATACCATAAATTTTTATTTAGGAAATAGGATTTACCATTTAATCATGGTTTAATAATACTTGAATGAACTTTAATAATAAATAAAACATAAATACTTGATTAAAACAATACCTCTTCTTTGGATGATCTCTTTTTCATATAACCTTATGACCACTAAAAGTGGTGTTCTGCCTAAATTATGTGATCTATAATTTGGTTTGTGATTATATTATGGGATGTGGGTAGATATTTTCTAAATCGTAATGGTTTTATGGTGTGATTAAAAGATAATAATGGGTTCCCTTTTATAGGAGAGGGGAGGGAAAATATTGGAATTCTTCAGACTATTAAATTAAGATAAATTAATTTTTTATTACAAATGGATCCAAACTGATTTATTTATAATATATGATTATTATTTTTATAAATACCTTCATAAAATGAAATCTAGATAAATATTGACAATTTTTTAGCCTTATCTTTTATCTTTAACCCTTATATAACCTTTTTAATTCTTATTGTGATTTCTTGTATTCTACACTTTAAGAGTTAATACAAATTTTCATGACATGTCCCCTGGGAGCCATGTTGTGACTACCCCAAGCCTACCACCCAAAGGCCAGGGGATGGCGAAAAACACCAAAGTAAATAACCTACAAGTGGGAGGCATTCGCTGAGGACCTGTACACATTCACTCTCACAACACCAACCCACAAAGTTGAAAGACAAAACATGCATGTCATTATAACAACCTCTGACAGTATAAAGTACAAGATGAATAAAAGGGTCCAGAATATAAAACCAATAAGACCAGACGAAAACTTGAACTTTCAAAGGCCTCTGAAATGTCTGTCCCTAAGAAACCCTACCCAAAGGGTATGTGTATAGTAGCTGCCAGAGCCATAGGAGTGTGCCTCTCCTATTTGATCTAACTTGGGGTCACCTGGTCTAGGACCAACGTGGCATCCATCAAAGAATCTACCATCTTCACAAGACACAACATGTGTGGGTGAAGCCCATATAGTGGTAAGTAAAAAAATACTATGTAAGGGTCCCAACCCACAAATAATGACCACAAAGGAAAGCTACACACAAAGTAATGGACAACTGACACATGTATAAAATAAATCATAGAAAGCATTATTATCAGTTTTAAAGCTAAAAAATTCATATTATGGAGGGACCCATCCCCGATGATTCACTGATGTCTATTGGGCTAATGAGGTATGCTTGCCTTCTAGGCCATTAAGGTCCGCTCAGCTACACATATGCTAGGCCACATAGGTCTGCATGGCTACTCATCTGTCGGCCCACACAGGTTCACACAGCTACTCATCTATCGGGCCACACAGGTTCGCACAGCTACTCATCTACCAGGACACACATATCAGCTTGGATCCATGCCTACTGGGCCAGAGAGGTCCACATGGCTACTCATCTGTGGGACCAATGAGTTCCACTCGATACTTTCTTCTCATCATAGACAGTCATAGGATTCCTACTCGTAGCATCCTTTATTCTGGTATAATCATCTCGTCAACCAATCAATTGTATCTTAGACTCAATAGAAACTCAATTAAATTATTTCTATAGGATTTCATCATTGAAGGATCCTAACATCGCAAAGGTTTATTTAATCGGACATACGGTTTACAGGTTATGACCTTTTTTCTGAGAATGGGCTGGTTGGGTCTAGGTCCTCTCCAACCCGATCAAACCAACCTGACCTAGCCCGACCCATATCAGGGTCCACCGACCTGAGATGGGTCTAAACCGAAATGAATTCAACTTGTTTTGGGTTCGGCCTAAACAGTCTGGGTCGCGGGTCCGGCCCACCTCCTGCCCTGTCTTCTCTTAGTGGCCCGACCTACCTGGCCGAGATGCACCCAGTGCGTTGCGTCCCCTCTCTACCATGCGGTTCATCATGGGGTTGCCATAGCTGCAGTCCTGAGGGATAGAGATATGGTCGTCGCGTCTGCATGGACCACCGCAGGCCAGCTACCAGTGGCCTGATCCACTGCCCACAGCTGATGCAACCGGCCCCCATCTCACAACTACAGCACACCACCCACACGCCACCTCTATAAACTAATGGCCCTCCTCCACTGGCACCATGATTCCACTACCCACGGGCTCCTCCTCTACATCACGCCACCTCCTGTATACGGCCTCTGCCGCATGCCACCTCCACTGTGATCCTTGTTTTGGGATCTTTGTGCTGAAAAACGGGCATACAACTATCCATTGCTCATAACCCCAAGAAGGATGTGAATAACATGGGGTAAAGGGAAGGATAAATCTTGGAACAAAGTTGAGGAATGAACCTCTGTTGTTGTTCATTACGACATTGATCCAATCCCGTTAGAAGGATCAAACAAAACAAATTAAAAACTTGAATTAATCCCCCAGAATCAAACCTGATAATTACCCTCCCAAAAGAATGGAGATTTGCAGGTCAACCTATTTTTGGGTTGACTTGTGTTCATCATTTGGTTAATGAAATGGGATGAGATAATTAAATAACAACCCATACCTTACTTGTTGATCATTGTTGGTGATGATCAGCATCATTGTGTCTGTCACACCTCAATCCATCATTGGCATTCATTCTTCATTCGACGTTTTCTAACACCAAAATTCTAACGGTTTAGATCATTTCTCCAATGTGCCAACGATTTATCTAATTCAATCTATTAAAGATAGAAAACATGTTTTGTTTCATTGTTTTGTAGCATCGTTACAATGTTTCATTTCTGAAACACTTTTTTGGTTTTGTTGTGTTGCAATGTCGTTATGCTGTAATGAATTTAAAATTCAAAATAAAATAAGATTTTTGTTAATTTTATTTTCCCTTAAAATTATTTTAATAAAATTTCATAAAAATTCAAAAATATAACTTTTTCCCTCAACCTACGACGGTAAATGTTAAGTCCATTTTCAGGTATAATCTTCATTCTAAATGCAACAGTTCCTTTTTATTTTTAATCCAAACACCCGTTTAGAGGTTTCCAAAACCTCTCACATGGGATATTTTAAATAAACTAAAAAAATTAGAATAAATTATTTTGGCCCACCGAGCCACGGAATCAAGTGTTGTATGAGCATCTGGTTATGAAATAATACCATATAATTTAAAATAAATTTACATGTAATTATAGGGTAATACATTCCCCCCAGTAGGTATTTACATCCTTGAAATCCGAAACAAATGATAAACAAAAACATGGGGCTACTATGCACGGATTTGAGCCTCCCTCTCCCAAGTGCTCTCTTGAGATTTTCATGATGCCATCTAAGGTGCACCGGATGAATCGATTATCCATGAATGACCCACTCAATTCAATCCTCAATCTCTACCGAAACTCCACAAATATCGTTGCATAGTCGATGTCATACTCTTTCCAATCAATGATGTGTAATGGATCATGCACATAAATCATCAACTGTGATATGTGGAAGAAATTATGCACCTGTTGAATCTATGGGGGGGAGATCTAGGTGTTACACAACCTTGAAAACTCTGATCAGAATCTGAAAATGACCGATGAAACTCATAGAAAACTTGTCATCTTCACCAAATCTCTATAATCATCATCGAGGCGAGACCTATAGGAACACATGGTCTCCCTCCTCAAACTCCAAAAACCTCTATCTCCTATTATCATAAGATTCCTACCAGATCTGTGTAGTCCTCATCCGTTCCTAGATAACCTACACCTTCTCGGTGGTATATCGTACTAAATATGGAACCATGAGTCCTGACTCTCCTGGGTCTATCCATCATAACATAGATCTGCATGGTCACCCTTAAAGCACTTAGAATGGTCCCATACTAATGGTGGAGTGGTGGTTGTTGTTTTACCCAAACTCCACAAGTGGCAGGTGATCCTCCCAACTGCAACTGAAGTCTATGATACAAGCATGAAGCATGTCCTCTAAAACCTAGATAGTCCTCTTTGTTTGACCATCCATCTAAGGGTGGAAATCTATTATCAAGAAAAGCTAATTCTCGAATGCCTCAAACAATCCATTTCACATTTTTTGTGTAGAATGTGTCATTCTTCAGGACTATCATTGATGGGACACCATGGAGTCAAACTATATCCTATGTGTAGAGGCGTCCCAAGCTCTCTACTGAACCCTTCTCCCAGATGGGTATGAAGTGGGCTGACTTGGTGAGTCAGTAAACAATCACCCAAATGGTATTGTGCCCCCTAGTTGTCTGGGTTAAACCCATAACGATGTATATTGAGATACCATACCACTCCCACTATAGCACCTTAAGTGGAGGAGTCAAACTTGCAGAAACTTGATGCCCCGCCTTCACTTGATGACAAGTGAGGCACTGATAAATGAACTCATCCACTTACATCATTATCCTCGACCACCAATATTGATGTTTGAGGTCCAGGTACATCTTCAATACTCTTGGATGTACCTCTAAAGTGGAGGTGTGGAACTCCCTCAGAACCTCCTCACATGATGCCATTGGAACAATGGTGCATCCTCTGAAAAGGATGGTGTTCTCCCTGCCTATCGAATATCCATCTGGAGATTTTCTTAAGAATGATCAATCATGTCGGGACTTATAGTAAAAATCCAAAATTTTTGCCTCCCTAACTCTCCCTAAGAATGTGGGAGTGATAGTCATCGACTGATGATAAGATGCACCATCGTCATCCATGAATGATATCTAGATCACTGTTAATTTCTCTGATATCATACTGAGAAACTAAAAATCAGATCTCCTACTGAGCATGTCTACTACCATGTTTTCCTTCCCAAGAGTACAGACTATATCAAAGTCATAGTACCAGAGGAACTCTTGCCATTATCACTTCCTCATGTTCAGGTCCTTATGGGAGAAAATATACCTGAGAATTTTTTGGTCTGAGTAGATGGTAAACCACTCACCAATCATGTAGTGTTTCCACACCTTAAAGGAAAATACAATTATTGATAGATCCATGTCGTGGGTCACGTATTTCTACTTGTACTACTTCAACTGAAGTGAACCACAGGCGATCACTACTTTCCTCGGTATTAGGAAACAACCCAGTCTGGTCCCTAATGTGTCCAAGAAAACTACATACCCAATTCCCTACTCTAGTAGTCTCAATATGGGGGCACTCATCTGTCTCTGAATCAGCTCCTGAAAACTCTATTGGAATATCTATGACCACAAAAAGGGATTTACCTTCAGTTTCAAAGCAGATAAGGGTGCTTCTACCCTGTAAAATTCATGCACGAACCTTCTGTAGTATCCATCCAAACCCAAGAAAATATGTACCTCGATAATTCTCCAGGGTATCTCCTAAGAAAGTACCACTTCTATCTTTTCTGGACACACTACAACTCTAGCCTCTAAAATGAATTTATTATAAAGTGGACCTCCCAAATTTAGAGAAGACACTTCAAGATCTTCCCATAAATCTGGTGCTCTTATAGTGTATCTAGGACTATCTGCAGGTGTGTAGTGTGCTCCTCCTCGGATACTGAGTACACTAGGATGTCATCAATGAAGACCATGAAAAAATTCCCAAGTTGAGGCTGAAAGATCTTGTTCATTAGTCTCATGAACACTTCTGTTGAATTGGCTACACCGATAGGCATCACCAAGAACTCATAGTGGTCATACCGACATCTAAAAGATGTATTTCGTACATTCTCATCTCGTACATGATGATGATGATAGCCTGATCTGAGGTCTATCTTCAAGAACCATATTTCACACTTCATATGATTAAATAGGTCATCAATCCTCGGTAGTGGACACTTGGTTTTCACTATCTCCTAGTTCAGGTTCCTAAAGTCCACGCACAACCTCAAACTCTTTCTTTACTTATTGCAAAACAATACCGGGGATACCCATGTTGAAACATTGGGCCTCATGAATCCCTTATCCTAAAATTCCTTGATCTTCACCCTCAACTCATGAATCTTCACGAGAGCTATATGATATGCTAGTGTGGTTGTCGGTGTCACCTTGGGGTACAGATCAATGCAGATGTATACCTATCTACGAGGAGGTAATCCTTGAAAATATTCTAGAAAGATGTATTTGTACTCGTTCACCACTATAGGAATGTGAGTACACTTCTCATCCACTACACCAAGGGTGAGTCCTTCCAACTGGTGAGTTATTTGTTTCACCCTCCTCTGAGAATGTTTGTATCATGCTACAAGATCACCTTTATCGCTGATGAAGGAAACCCTAGTCCCATCCTCACAGACACAACACACTCTATTCCATAGACATTTGATCTGAACATGAACTGTGGAAAACCATTCCATACACAAGATGACATCGTAAGGCATAAAAACTGTTACTAGGAGATATCAGCCAAAGATATCACCTCCTAGAGTAAGATCACATTGTTGGCACCAGTGTGTAATCGTAAAATCCCCTCCCTTAGGAGTCTCTAACAGTAAGGATTGAGACAATGTTTCTACTAGAATATTTGATATCTGAATAAGGTACATGGAAAAGAAAGATTGGTTGGAACCTGTGTCTATAAGAACTTCATCTATGGTGTAGAATACATATATCGTACCTCTAATCATATTTGGAGTTATGTGGTTGTAGGCCTCCATCGTGTGTATCTAGCCTCACCCCTATCCACAAGCTCTCGGAGCTCGTGGTGGACTACCTGGTGGTGGTGGTGGTAGTAGTAGCACATCGAACGTCTTCCCACCACATGTTTCTCTTCTATCCCCCCTTCCACGTCTACCTCCATATGGATTGCCTCTCTTGAATTTATGCCTTTGTCTCGGCGGTCCCTTGACTATCTGTCGGTCGTCTGTATGGAAATTCAGGAAATCATGATCCATGTGCCCCTATCCGCTGCATGAATAGCATGTCCTACCCCTCCAAAGAATCCCTCAGTCCTAGGGGTCTTTTAACACCGATTATACATCTCAGGGACACCCCACCCCTCCCCCCATGCCTAGCCCACTTAGGCCCCTGTGTCTGCTACTTGCTACCCACAGCTGAAGACTCTGCCACCTGGGGTCTTCTGGTAGCTCCTTATACTATGCATGCTCTACCAGGAAGTTCTCCATGTGTAGGGATCTCTCTAACACCCCATCCTGAGTAGGGATGTTATGTAATACAATGGATTCCATAATCTACCAGTGTATTCCACGCTTAAAATCTTGAGCCCTAAAGAATGGGTCTCACACCATGCCCGGGGAGTAGCCTTAACACTCACTGAATCTTTTTGAGTACTCCACCACTATCATGACATCCTACTGTAGGTGAAGCATCTCATATATGCTTACTGAGCACAACATATCTTGGAAGAACACCTCTTTGAAGAGGCTCTCAATGTCTGTCTAGGTGAGGGTTTCCTCATCATGCGTTTGGATCATCAAACTCAACAATCTTCTCATTGATCCCTGAATGATGCATGTGGCTAAGATAGTCTTCTGGTCTAGAGGTTTTTTCACTAGTCGAAATACTCCCATAACTACCTTGAGACAATACTATACCACATAGGGCTCGGTATAACCCTTGAGCCTAGGATTTATTTTCTTATGGAACGTGTGTAAGGCACTGAGCCTATGTGCATCTTATACTAGTATCACCGATATAAATTATTGACCAACAGGTGGTGGAAAAGATGGGGCACCTCTTGGTGGGTCCATCTCTAATACTGGTCCTTGTACTGATGCCTACTCACTAGAAGTACCATCCTTGTGGCCACGCACTAGAATCCTCAATGACTGTTTACATGGAGACTTCCTAAAACATATCATGATGAACCATGGTTAATAAGTTTTACCTCATGAGCTAACTCAAGGTTATGAGGAAAACTCTAAAAATCCTATATGATGCTTTCAACTGGTGGTTTCGTGTACCGAGTTGAAAAGAAGAACTCATGGTATTGGTGTGTCCATACATCGACCATCGGACCGACACTGGACTCCCTGAGCATGAAAGTAAAAATTAAATCATTTAACATTGTAGCTCAAAAACCAAACCACATAATCTTGGTCTTTAACGAAGGACTGACCACATATGATAAAAATTGTTCATGACCCATCCCCCAAGACCCATGTCATGACTACCCCAAGACTGCCTCCCAAAGGGGAGGGGCTAGAAACCAGCGCCAAAGTCAATAACTTGAGAGTGTGAGGCATCTATCAAGTACATGTACACATCCACACTCACAACCCCAACCCACAAATCTAAAAGGGAAAACATGCATTCCACTAAGAAAACCATTGCGAGTATAAAGTACAAGATTAAAAAATGGGTCCATAATAAATTCCCATAAAGAAATGTTGAAAATTTTAAAGTAAAAAAAGGTCTATTAAAATTATATCTACAGAAAACCCTACCTGAAGGGTAGGTGTATAGTAACTGTCGAATCCATAGGAGTACGCCTCGCCTGTATGATCTCACCAGGTGCCACTTAGTCCTCGACCACTCAGGTCTCTATCAATGCGTCACTCGTCTGCAAAAGAAAAGACATGTGTGGGAAAATCCCATGTATGTTTGAGTAACACAATACATAATAAGGACCAGAAAATACAATGAAAGACCCCAAAGGAAAGGTGTGCACGAAGCAATGGATAGCTCACATAGGTATAACCTAAAGCATAGAAAGCATGATTATCATTCATAATGTCGAAAATTATTTAATGATAAGTTAATTATCCTCGATGAGTTTTTGAAGACTATTAGGCTACTGAGATTCTCTAATTTGTCTGACCACTGAGGTCTGCTTTGCTATGCTTCTTCTAGGCCACATAGGTCTCCATGACTACTCGTCTGTCGGGCTAGATAGGTCCACACGACTACTCATCATCCAGGAAACACAGTTCTTCCCAACTACTCATCTACCGGTCCACACAGGTCCACACATATACTCATATTTCGGACCACACTGGTCTATAAGGATACTCGTTTTCTAGGCTACTGAGGTCCAGTCATTACTTTTTTCTTATCACAACTAGTCACAGTATTCCTTCTCGTAGCGCAATTGATTCTGAGTGAATCTACTTCTCAGGCCATCAGTCATATCTCAGCCTCCACAAAAACTAACTTAGAGTATTTAAAAATTTCATCCTCATCTCATAGGTCCCAACTCCACAAATTTCTTGTCAATTGGATGTAAGGTTTGCATGTTATGACTATTTTACTGAGGAGGGGTCAGTCGGGTCCGGGTATGGTCTGACCTGGTCGGACCGACCTGATCTGGGTCTGACCGAAACCCAAATCTGACATGGTTTGGGTTTGGCCCAGACCAGCTATCCTGCATTTCTAGCCCTCTAGGGTGGCTCGGCCTGCTGGGGCATCCCACGTCCTACCCAGTCTGATGTGAGCTGGTCGGCCTGCCTGGCAGAGACATGGACAGTGTGTCACGTCGCCCCTCCACCCCACAGGTCGCCGTAGTCCTAATGGAAAACAGCCTTTCAGCTGCGTGTGGCATTACAGTTACCTCATCTACATGCACCAATAGTATCCTACTCCTCAACATGTGGCTGATGTCATGGCCCCCCTTCTCACATCTTCACCGCCATGGTTGGCTGTATGTGGCCCTCCTCTACCTGACACAGCACCACACCGGTGTCGTGATCCCTAAATGTCATAGCCCACTAGAAAAGGCCTCCTCTTCTGTGGAATTCCACCTCCAGCATGCAGCCACTTCCAAATGTCTTCGCCGCCGTAATCCAAATTTTGGGATCATTGTTCCGAGAAACGGGCGCACAATGATCTGTTTCTCATAATCTTGTGAAGAACGTGAAGAACTCAGGGTAAAGGGAAGGGGAAATCAGAAAACAAAGTTTTGGAATGAACCTCCTCCATTGTTCATTACCGCATTGATCCACTCCTGTTAGAAGAATCAAACATAGTAAATAAAAAACAATAATTAATCGCCTAGAATCAAACCCGATAAAGACCCCCTATAAGAAAGTAGATCAGTGGGTCAACTTGTTCATGGGTTGACCCATGTTCAACATATAGTCAATGAACAGTGAAGAAAAAATAAATAAAACCCCCAACATGATTGTTTTATCATTTTTTGGTGATTATCGATGTCATTATGTTTATTACTCCTCCATCCATCATTGGAAGTCATTCATCCATTATCGTTCGGCAATGCTAAATCTATATGGATTCAGGTAATTTCTCCAACATGCAAATGATTGATCTCGCTCAATCCATTAAAGAAAGAAAACTTGTTCTGTTTCATTACATTGTAGAGTCATTACACATTTTCATTTATAAAACACCGTTTCAATTATGTTATGTTGAAATTCCATTCTTTTGCAATCAATTTAAAATTAAAAATAAAATAAACATGAAATTTTTTTCATCTTCCCTTAAGATATTATTTTAATAAAAAAAATTAAAAAGTATGAAAAATAACTTTTTCCATCAACTCACACCGGTCGAGGTTAACTCCACTCTTAGTTAAATTCATCATTCTATACACAACGGTGCCCTCAAATTTTAAAATTGGGAACCCGTTTAAAAGTTTCCCAAACCACTCACATGCACAATTTTAAATAAACAAATTTTTTTTAACAATTGTTCTAGGATCACTGGGCCACGGAATCAAATGTCATCTAAGCACATAGTCTTGAAATAAACCCATATAATTTTAAAAAAAAATACATGGAATTCCACAACATTACAAAATACTATAAAATAAAAAATATACAACAGTTGAGTAATTGATGAAATTTTTAGACTTTTACCAATTATTTTATGAATTATGGATTTTAATGAATTTTATGACATTTAATAAAATATTATTTATTTTAGAATATCATTAATTTCAATTTTGACACTATTCATTATATGGCTTTTTAGAAATTTCATAAAACATGATATCTTAGAAAAAATATATTTTAACTCATCACTAACATGTCAAATTAATCTAAAATATATTTTATGAGATTAGTTATATCATATAATGTTTACATTGGAAATTTTCATATCATTTATTTTATATTTCCATTAATTAAACAATTACTACATCATCATTGTGTATGCCTTTAATTTAATTATTTCATCCCTAAAAATTAAAAACAAATTATAATGATTAAGTTAAACATTTTAACCTTACAAAAAATATTTTTAATAGAACATATCCCTTGTAAGACCCCATATTAAAAAAATCAATTGTAAGAAATAAAAGTATGAAAAAATTGACTTTTCATGGAATTAAATACTATATATGGCATAAATTCATCCATGTAGCTTCAAGAGATCATTAAATCGACCTAAATATTACTTTACTAAAATTGGGATATGTTTTATGGTAATTGTTTTTATTATTTATAATAATATTTTTCCCTTGATTGCTTGATTTACCCTAAATAATAATAATAAATATTACTAAAGTTACTAATCATATTTTTTTCAAAAATAAAAAGGAACAATTTACGAAATTTATACCATATGATTCCAAATATTGAATCCATTTTTGAAAATTTAAAACACATAATTTGCTAAACTTAATTTAAAATTAACCTCATTGATGGAAGTGGAAAATAAGTTTTAAATGTAAAAACCTTCAAAATATTGAAATGTTTTTACATCCAAATTCTATGAGAAATTGATTAAAATTAACTAAATTTGATTAAATGATAATAAATAGTTCTAATTTTACCATAAATCCATTCAAAAATATAATTTAACACTATAAATAAGCTTTATGAATAAGATATTTTGAATGAATATGTAATCTTTTTCACTATTCATGAAAACATGAATGATGCCAAAAAAAATACAAAAATTAAAACAATGTAAATATTTATATTGATATTTTAAATAATAATATCATTAAATCAAATTTAATTTATAAAAGTTTCAAAACTGACATTTAAAATAATTGTTCCATCAAAATGTGACAAAAATGCATTTTTTTGAAAAATAATTCTTTTATTCAAAAAAATTGAATTCCTTATTATGTCATCTCTAGGAAAAAAATAAGATGAATTTCAAAAAAAAAATTAGTTTTTTTATTTTTTTTATTTTTTTATTATAATACAAATAGGTTAATCTTTTTATATATTAGTATAAAACTCACTTGTGAAAATTTTAATAGTTTTTCAGAAAAACAATTACTTTAAATTTTAAAAAGGGGTTTACATTTATTTTTAATTAATTTGTAAAATATTTAATTATATATACATTTTTAAACCATATTTTCATAATTCATTTAATATTTTTCATTCCCACCACTCTGATAGATTGGTTATAATGGTAACATTTAAATATTAATATTTAAGAGTTCATTTAAGCTCGATGTGTTGCATCGTGTACGCTATAGAACATAGTATTTATTTTTTTAAAACTCACCATGTTACATTCCCCCTCCCCCCTTTCGAAAATTTCAACCTCACAATTTTGAATTTGAACTCAGTAACTGTTGGTTGACTTTTCAAAATATCATTAATAAAATCCCACATCAGATCAAGGGTCGATAAAACTTTTATGTCAAAATAATGAAAGGGATGTATGGAGGCCTCATGAGATAACACATGTTGTGGTTTCATTTAGTAAAACATAGACATGAAATAGAAAACAAAATATCTTGATATGGTGGATATTGATAGTCAATATGGTCATGGTAAAGTTAAGAATCACAAAACCATAAATCATTAAGGGGTTAAAAGGAAAATGATTTTATAGTATGAAAAGTAAATAGATAACGTTTTTTTAAGATCATTTTCATAGAGTTTGTGGAATTATTTCACTACATTGTATAAGAACTTAAAGAAATATAATTAATTGATATGTAGAGTGTCATCATTTAATCAATTTACACCAAAATATTTTTCAATAAATAATGAGTATTCAAGATAATTTTTTCATTCCCGAAAGCACTAAAACCAACTTCTAGAGAATAATATAATCCAAAAAAGTCTAACAATATATTTATTCTCCCATTAGACATCAACCAAAAATAATGTTTTTTAAAATAAAATAATTTTTCAAAAATAATAAGCTTTAAATGATGAAAAACTAAATCAATATCTAAAAATCAATAGTAATACCCAAAGTTCAATATACACTATTCAGCACATAACTATCGTTAAAATTCCTCAAAAAATATAGATTAATATTGAAACCCAAAAATCAAATGTATTTGATAAAATCATCTTATAGGATAAATTCGAATATTTATCTAAAAATAAAATCAATCCCACATAATGTCATAACAAAAAAGTAATTGCTTACATCACATAATTTCCAACATATGCTAATTATTTCCATAAATAAATAAATCCCCATAAATCCAAAATAAAATAATATTTTCTTCCATAATATATTTTAAATTTTATTCCTCTATTAAAATCCCATATAATCGCATTTTCCTTAATCTTATAGGATTCTAAAAATAGTAAATATATTCCTAAATAACATTAATAACATAGTTACCAAATCATTTTCCAATCCTAAAGTTATTTATTCAATAAAATATATTTTATAAAATTGAACTTATTCTTTATCCATAAATTCATTTAAAAATAGAGAAAATTCATTCGAATCAGGATATCACATAGGCCATTGGAAAGTGATGAACCCTTTTCATCTTGAATGCCCCAAAGACCTTCTTTTTATTTATTTTGGATAATACCACTTTTAAGGGTTGAAGGGGAACCCTTAATAAAAAATCATAATCTATACTATTTTCTAAACATTTCTATGATACTAATTGTATGGAATCGACCATAAAAATTACATTTTCTAGATACTTTAAAACTAAAAATCTTATTATTTAACCAAAATTTTTCTTGGATTAGTTTTGTTGGGGAATTAAGAAAAAACAATAACATAGAAAACTCATACATTAAAAGTTTACATTTATACTCAAACTCCATTTTTTCAACCACAAGAACCCCTTTTAAAATAAAACATTGTTTTTTATCATGATCAATATCCAAAAATTTCTTTTCATCTAAACCTTTTCTATATTCTACCTTAAAACCTATGAAATAGTTTTTAAATCATGGGGGGAGAACAAATTCTCAGTAAGGGATATAAAAAACAAAGGAATCAGTTAGATTCATAAAACATGAGAACATATATAATGTTTAAATTTATCATTAAAGTTTATCGATAATATGAAATAAAACATTTTCACAAGGAAAAAAACAAAAAAAATTTCTCAAAGAAAAACATTAAAACACATGGAAATAAATTAAAACTTTTTTATGTGACTTAGAGAATTATATACATAAAACCATTTAAAAATAATTTATATTGGAATACCCTTATGTTTAATTTCCAATTAATCTATTATGGGGATACCTAGTGCTATCTAGGATACCACATGATAAGCTGTAATGGGCTTGCCTGGTACCATCTAGGCCACCCCATGATAAGATATAAAAGAATTTTTCGGTGCTATTTGGAATACCCCATGGTAATATATATCAATATTTCCTAGTTTGATCTAGTCCAACCAAGATATAAGCTATATCTTGCTCTACCATTTCATATAATTCATAAGTAACATCTCATTAATAAAACACCTTCATAATAAGACCCTTTGAAAAATATTTAATCCCATGTGAGAATAATTTTGTATATAAATAAAATTTGATTTTAAAAAAAATATTCAATACCAAAAAACCAAAAAAGATGAAAAGGGTTTCCCATTTAAGAAAATATATAATCATATAAAGAGATATAGAAATTAAATAATTTTAACGATGATGTTAATGTCATTGTTTTCATATATGTTAAGAATAGAATATTCCATTTTTCACTTTTCAAAACCTTAAATATAAAACAAGTAAAAATATTCATTTTTAAAAAATTACAACGAAATTAAAAATAGACCTAAAATTTAAATTATAATCCTTTTCTATTAATATAAATAAATATGTAAAATAATATTAAGAATAATTTCATTGATAAAAATATTTGGAAATTAAATCTTTAAACATTCAAGGTGTCCCATACCAATTTGAATATTAAAATAATAATCCCCATGAAAAAAATAAAAAAACATTAAATAAAATTATAATAAATAAATTAATGATATGATAAGTAAATTGGGGATTTATATAAACCACATAAAATAATGTGGGTGAATAACATCAAAATATTCTTCAATGAAATGACATTGAGATGAAGTCCCTTACCATGCGTCTAATTCATCATGTATGTTCTTTATCTTCATGAATAATGAAATTATATTTTTTATTTAAAATATTGAGAAAAATGTTCAGGTCTATTTTTCCTTTTATTTCACTTATTAAAATGTTTTAAAAATTACATAAATTTTTATGATCACATTAGGCATTTTGATGATATTTAGTGCATGAGTCCAAAATGACTCTATAAGTATTCAATAGTCATAGTGGTCATTAGTGCATCATCCCCTGAATAAAATTACTAACATAATAATCAATTTTATACATAAATAATACTTTTAAATATATCCATTACACATGGATGTGAAAAATGAACGATGTTACAACTATGGATACGTTAATCCATACATACGCATGAGCAACGTTCCGTTATTGAATGATCATTATGGAAAAAATGGAATTATTATTTTATCTTTCCATAATTACCATAATAACATTAATATCATATCAATAATTTAAATACACTTATATATATATTCTATGTGATTTGGTGATGAAAAATGAATCACACAGCTTCTTAGAGGTGATAGTCTACACATACACACAAATGTTGTATTAATTTTTATGTGTATGGAATATTAGGAACATAAATGCTATATTTTTCATTAATAAGTGAAAATGTTTCATTAACATAATATATAAAAATTAATTATTTAATTATTACCAGTCTTGGTAAATGATGATGTAAAATTAATTATATCGGTTTGAGAGGTGGTAGTCTACCGTACACAGAAAAAATTAATTATTTTCCCATTTGATGGAATTAAATATGAATTTAGGTGATAATTTAAACATAAGAAAAATTATTTATATTAAGTATTATGGATTTATTATTTTATTATATTTAAATAATATTTAAAGGAAGTATAAGAAGAAATAAAAAAGAAATACTTGATAAAAACAATACCTCTTATTTCGACGATCTCCTTTTCTTAACACCTTAAGACCATTAAGGGTGACGTTATTCCTAAAATAAGAGCACTAGAATATGGGTAGGGATAATAGGAAGGTATTGTTATAGATAATTACCAAACTAAATTGGATTTTAGGTGTGAATAAAAGAGAATAATGGGTGACCTTTTATAGGAGAGGGGATGGGTACTCATAGAATTCTTCAAATTATTAAACAAATATAAAATTAATTTTTTATAAAAAATGGATCAGAATGATTTATTTATAAAATATTTTGATTATGGGTATTAATAAATTCATGAAATAAAAATTTTATTTCTTTTTTCTTTTTTCCTATATCATTTAGCTTTAACCATTATTTAACACTTTTAATTATTTTCATTACACCGTGTATTTTACAATTTGAGTGTTAATATAATTATAATAAAATTTCAAGAAACCAATAATGGATTAATTTATGAGATTTTTAGTCTTATCCCAATCAACTTTCAGAAATTTAATTTTCTATGAATTTTATATCAATTAATAATACATTATTAATTTTTAAAAGTAATTATTGTTAATTGTGACATATTTCATTAAATGACTTTTTAACATTATCATATCAACATGATATCTTTGAACCCACACTTTTAACTCTAAAAAATTTCAAATTCGTATAGAAGTTTTTTTTTACACTAATTAGGTCATATTATATTTAATTTTAAATTTTTTATGTCATTTGTTTGATATTTAATTTAACTAGACAATTAGTGCATCATCATTATATAAACAATTAATTAAACTATTTATTACCTAAAAATTTTAAATAAATTATAATTATTAAGAAAAATACTTTATATTTCCAAGTACTATTTATAGTCGAATGTATCATGTATATAACCCCATATTAATAATATCTCACTTGTTACAAACAAAAGTTTGACAAAATTGACTTTTCATTGAATTAAATACTATAAATGGATTAAATATTTCCATGTGGCTCAAGTGCTCCTAAAATTGACCAAAGGAATGTTTTGGTCGAAAATAACTCATCAAATAATATTATAATAAGTATTTTGGTTTAATTTTATATTATTTATAATATTATTTTTACCCATGAATATATGATTTACCCTAAACCGTGGTAATAAAAATATACAAATTTACTATTCATATTTTGCCTAAAAATAAAAGGGAAAATTTATTAAATTATGAACTTATTATAAGAAATATGGAATCGATTTTTTAATCTTCAAAATGAATAAATTTTTAAAATTAATTTAACATTAATCTCATTGATAGAACGACAGAATGAGTATTAAAATTAAAAACATTCAAAATATTAACATGTTTTTATATCCAAATTCCATGTGAAATTTATTCCAATGATCTAAATTGGATTAAATTATAATAAAAAAATTATTTAATTATATATTAAAACAATTAAAATTATAAATTAACAATACAAATAAATTTTATGAAAAAGCTGTTTAAATTAAAATGTTGTATTTTACACTATTCCTCAAAACATGAAACATATAAAAAAATTGAACCAAAGAAAATTTTGATATTGAAATTTCAAATAAGATGTCTATTCTATAAAATATAATGTATTAACATGTCAAAACTAGATTTATAACAATTTCTCCATCAAAAGGCGGCAAAACTGCCTTTTTTTCCAAAATAATTCTTTTATGCATAAAATTGAATTTTTTGTTATATCGTGTCTAAAAGAAACATAATAATAATTATATCATTATATTTTATAAGGTATACTTATATTTCATTAATATAATACAACATGTGTGAATTTTTATTTATTATTATAAAACACGCATGTGCACATTTAAATAGTTTTCCTGAAAAATAGTTCCTTCTTATTTTAAAAAATTATTTCACATTAATTTATAATTAATTGTTCAAAAAAATTAGTTTTATATAAATTTTTAATCCATATTATCATAATTTAGCTAATATTATTAATTCACACCATTTTAATGGCTATATTATACCAACAATATTTAAATAATAAAAACTAGTTGTTTGTTTAACCTCGATGTGGCCTATAATGAATGCTATCAAACATAGCAGTTGTTTTTAAAAAAACTAAGGATTTTACATTATACCCATTATAAAAACTCATTCCTTTGATACAATAATCTCATGTTTTCATGATTGTTATAAAAAAAATAATATTCTAAAAAAACTAGTTTTTAATAGTGATTTTCAAATTAAAAGGAATATTTTACTGTAGAATTGTTTAATGATTTTCAAATTATTATCTTATAAATTAATGATAAAACCCATTATTTTACCTATACTCTAATGGGGATATTTTTTAATAATACCACTTTTATTTTTCCTTTGATGGTTTTTTATTTGTTTGAGTAGGGAAACTATTGACATTATATTTCAAGATGGATTTTGTAATCATTAAAATTCCCATGAAATATGCACTTTATTTTCATTATTGAACACTACATTTCCCCTAAATATCCATATAATTTATCATTGATAAAATTACTTATTAAACCATATATCATTTTTATATATCGGTTTTTACTATGAATTTTATTTTATTGACTAAGGAATGTATTTATAAATCAATATCCTTTACCAAATACAGAAATTTATTGATAAGAATTATTATTTATGTATTGAATTGATCATTTAATATATGAGTAATGCACTAGAAATGAAGTGATGGGTGGTTAATTATTATAAATATTCCTTCAAATGCATCATTATTATCATGAGACGAATCAGTCGGTTAACCTTATTTAAATTGGTTTTGTGTATACATACCCATCGATGAAGCTATCTTGGGGCCAGGTTGTGACTATAAATATATCATGATGTCTGAGATCATTACATATAATATTATGAATTTTAGGCATTGGGATATTAGTTATTGTTATGAATGAGATTAGTACATTGATATTATCTATGGATATACTTTTTTCTTAATTTATTGATTAAATAACACACATTTTAAGTTATTTTCCTTTCCATATTGATTATTATATATCTAATCATGATATTAAATTAATTAAATAATCGGACTTTTTTCAGTATTTTACCTATCGATATTGATTATTCCTTATATAATCATTACACCCATGTTATTGATTAAATGGAATTTGTGTTCGTTAATTTACCATACTATATTGATTGTGCCTTATTAATTCATGATGGCTTCTACTATATGTAACACTTACAGATAATTTTGACTCACCCTTATTTTTTTTCTTTCACAAGGATATAAATAAAGAATTTTTAAATGAGATCAATGATGTAAATTGTTTTACTTTTAATTTTTTTTATATTGTTTAAAGTAATGAATGACTCATATATGTATTTGGTTTACAAATACCATTAAACTATTCGATGTGTTGGTATTTGATCACTTGTATCCTCAAATAATGTAAAAAATTAACCTCTAAATCAAGGCTTCTGGGGTTGATTTTTTTTCAATCTTACTGGGTTTCCATGACATAATATTTTTGTGATTATGATTATTCAACACAAACTACAAAAACATATGGCATGATATTTTTTCATTATTATGTTCTCAAAGATCACGTTTTTTTATTACATTAGGATTCATGATTTATGATTCACCATGATTTATTTTATTACTCATTTTTATTATCTAAGAATTAATGGGTTAGATTTTCATAGTTTAACATCATGTTATCATAATCCTCATTAATATATTGCGTTCAAATTATCATTGATGCATCCCTTATTTACCCTTAATGAGAATATATTCTCATCATCTATTATGTTTTCCTTTCTGTAGGAAATGATGAAATGTTTTAAGAATTATTTTTATAATAATGATGACAAATCAGAATAACTATATAGGAGATGATGTAGATAATTTATGAACCAGTTTTTTATATATACATTTTTCCACATACACTGTACTATTATTATTCCTGAGTGGATCCTAATGTCTTTTTTTGAATAATCATCTAGTAAAATTTGGTGTTTATGTTAGAAAATTAATTTTCATTGTATCTTTGACACCACCTTTTGTTACATGATTCACCCTCAGAGTTAGGAGTGATTTAGTGTGTTCCTAATTAATCCTTTCCAGATAATAGCCCAATCATATAATAAATCTATATTAAATCTTTTTAGAAGAATAAAAACATAATCAAATATTGAACCATTATATTTTTTTCATCTTTGATGACTAAAACGGAAATCTTATTAATTTAGGAATGATATTCATCACCTCCAAGAAATATCTTCCATCATCGTACTGTTCTTAGGAATACCCTACCTAAACATTTCTTCGTCACTTGGGGTAGGAAACATATGAAAGTGTGATCTCAAATACTCATTAATTTAAAAACATAGTAGATATTATTCCATGATAATAAGAAATCATTTTATTTGAATAAGGTTATGATATCTTTAACATAACATATAAAGTTCATATCTAATGTATTATTGATGACAATCAGGATTCATGGCATAAAAATTACCACTTTTTAAATTATAAACCATAATACTAAAAAATCGTCATAAATCAATCATGAACTATAATATCATGGAATAAAAGTGTGTACACATCATTAAAATATAAAATAGTTTAATATTTAAAGGTTTAATACAAAGGAAATCAATATAGTGGATAAGTACACACCTTTTTTCCAAAGTATATAAGGACACACCTATTTACCATTTTGGATAATTCATATTGACTTTTATTCCATTTTTATCTCATGAGATATTAATATTTACCAAATTCATTGAAGGGAGATAGAGTTTACAACTATCTCATAATGGATACCATATTTATGTGTTCAACTTGAACATAATTCATTCATAATATCATAAACCAGGAAAATAATTAGGGTTCATAATCATTTCATCAAATCATATCCCATGGAAATGAAATGGGTTTCATAAATTTCACTCCATCATAATCGTAAACAAACCATACAAACTATAAGAGTATTATCCTCAAATAATAATCCTATTAAATAATATGTAACACCAATAAATGTTATCTTAGATGGAAATTTTTCTCAAATACGACTTTCAAAAATTCTTGTGGATGATATCATTTCTATTTTTAAAAATTATTTATTTTAAAAAGACACAAAATTATGAATGAAAACATTTTATTTGAGAATAACATTGTAAAGTTGTAATGGTTTTCTCAATCCAGTAAGGTGTCATGAAATTGATAATATCCACTCATTTTGTATAATGAAAAAAACATTCCATCATTATTTTTTGTTAGAAAATTCACAATGATCCTTGTTTGGAAAATGAAAATATATATTATTTTCAAAATAATCTTAGAAAATTTAAAACATGGGTAATATGAGTTTTAAAATTCATAAGAGAATAATAAAAAAAATTGAAAATATTTTTACATAACATGTACATTGAATAGAATTATTTTCTAGTGGAGACATAAAAATAAACAATCTAAAATAAAAATGATATTTTGACATAATACCTTATAATTATCATATCATTGAAGTGATAATTAATCAAATTAATTGATTGTGTTTATTTTATGTAAATCCATATAAATTTTTTTAAATTATGTAAAATATAATCAAATTTAATTTCAAACATAATCATCAAATTACATAATAAATGAAATAGTAGTTCAACCAAATGAAGGTATATTTAGTTTAAAATTACCTTACCCCAAGTATTGAATCTCATTTTTCATGTTGAGACATCTATCATAATAAATATGAGAGTAATATTAATTTATTATGTTACCATATATTCATCAAATCATGTATTATTTTCCAATAAAATCTTATCACCTATTTGTTAATATATTTTTTTTAAATCACAGTTATGAGGGATTACTTCTTCATTTTCCAAGAACATTTTTTTACGGTGTCCAAGTTCTTCTAAATTGATCATGGTCCCATAATTTCTAGAATTTTAGTTATGGTTTAAAAAATATATATATTCACTATATATGTATTTATTATTATTAATAAAAAATTAGATATAGTAATATGAATTTCACCACTTATTAAGACGCTAAGTCGTATATACACATCAATGTTATTTCAATATTTCATCTGGTTAAATAAAATAAAGGAAAATAATAATACACCATTACAGAATCATGATTATTATTATTCTACCATAAATGTTAAAAAAATTATCCGTATTTCCATCCTTGTGAAATATAATTGATAAAAAATATCACGTCTCATTGTGGATATTGTAGTCTATATGTATGCACGAGCGACATTATTGTTTCTCAAAATATTTGTACTATCCATCCAATTGGGGCTCACACTACGACTCCCCAAGCCTGCCACCAATAGGCTAGGGGCTGGTGACTAGCATCGAGTAGGAATATCACTAACATGGGAGGCATTTCCTAAGTACATGTACACATTCACAGATCACCAAGCCCACAAATGATGAAATGTAAAATCCCATTAAGGAAAAAAATGCATGCTTACAACTAAACCCAACCAAAAAAGTATAACAGAATGTAAAGTGTGGAATGTGAACTGGTCTAAATACAAGCCCACCAAAAGAAAGAGTTTGAAACCTAAAAATTCCAACCTATAAGAAATAAATAGGTATTGGGACTATTGCTCATAGTCATTGGAACACATCGGCTTATAAGGAAGCTCATAAATCTCGGCTCGGTCTTAGTCTACCCTAGACTCCATCAAGAGGCTTCTCATCAACACAAGACACAACACATGTGGGCGAATCCTGTATAGGGGTGAGTATAAAAAAACTAAATATATGACCCCAAAATAACAAAGCAATACCCAAAGTAACGGTGCAGTCAGGTCTATACAGTATATGTCTACATAACATATAACAAGAGAAACATCCATACATACTAAAAACCCAAAATTATAGTCTAGAGGTAAGTCACAATGACCACTTACCCATGCTAGGTATTTAGTTCAATGATTCCTTGAAGAACATATCCAGTAGAACTCACTCCATGAGTCTGATAGCACTAATGATGTTCGTTTGAGAAGTATGTTCATCAGGAAGTGTCATGAGAGGGATAGATGTAGTGATAGATCTGAAGAGAGAACATATACAATCATTTCATGAGAACATACTCTTGATTGGGGAAATATCATGATATAAATATCAGGATCACTGCTATGGCCTAGGCGTATACCAAGATTCATCTAGATTCACCTTCTATAGAGAGGATCAACATTATGTAGGATTGGTCACGCTGATACCTGACTCTACATACGACCATGAATTGGTAGAGGATCTTTCTTCGGGCCTCTCAGAGGGACTCTGACTCTATCCAGAATTTCCTACTGAATGGATCATACTCTTGTGCATGGAAATGATACATGACCTTCAGGGGAACAAGAAAAGTGGCACTAAACCAAACGAAACGTGTCCAAGATATGTTTCACAAGGAGATCAAGAAATGTACAAGAACGTACATGGAATGTAGAGAAGACACACACTGTGTCCTCTGACCTCTAGTACTGCCCACATACAACGACCCATGTCAAAAAGAGCATGTCGTGTATAAATTTATATACCCAGTGTGTAGATGAGTAACATGTTGTTTCTTACTGTTCAGTGGCTTTTCTATGTATGCTAGGAATGTTCTCGTACATGGATTCAACCCAAGTCTTCCAAAATGTGTACCAGTACACGAGGTAACCCATGTAACCAGACTAGTTTGGTTATGTAGTGAAGTAAATGCCTTGTACTCCACCTCGTGTCCATGTAATGTTTGAGGTAGCCGTTGATTCTCGTGTAAGGACCCACATGTCATGTGACACCTATCGCATGTCGTGTCATCACATTCTATCATGTGGAACCCTATTCTTGGTTGAGCCGACCTCACACATCATGTTCTTATGAGAACATGTTGTGTTCATTTCATTTTATCATAAAACATTATTCTTCATCCAGCGCTTCATGTGAAGATATGATTCTCTATCTGACAATCTGATCACCATGATTCTAGGTTGTTTTCCATCACAAGGTTGATTATGTTGGTTTCAATCCACTGATCAGTCCCAGAAACATGTTTCAATCCATCTTCATGAAGAATAGTTAAATAAACCTTTCTTCTGAACCGATTTGATTCATATTATTCCATCACCATCATACCTCTACAAGTTTTTCATGATGTCAGATCTACAATTTTGGATCATTTCATTGTGAGATAGATGCATAGTGATCCATTGTTCATAACCCCATGAAGAACACGTGGGTCAAAAGGGAGAAGAAATCCAAATAGAAAATTGATAACCGAACATCCGTGGTCATTCATCATGGAATTGATTTTCTCTCATTATAAGGATTCAATAGAGACATTCAAAATACGAATCAAATAAGATATTCATCATTTCTCCAATATAAACCTAATAAAATACCCTCTCACAAGAATAAATGATATGTGGGTCATGTTGTTCGTGGGTTGACCCATGTTCATCATTTGAATCCAAGAATGAGGAAGGAATAATTTAAATAACAACCCCTACCTTGATTTCCAATAATGTATGGAAACATGGGCATTCTCGATTGAGGACCGATCTCACTGCACAACGATCCATGTGTCATCGTTCATCATCATTCATCAGGAATTATCCAGGGTGACTCATCCACAAAGTTGTAGTGGATTCCATTGATTTTTTTCAGGTTTATGACCCTAACCCTGGGCTCTTGGTTATTTAAATCCACAAAATGCATCACTACATAATGGAAAAGTTAAAAGAAAATAAATTATTAAATTATCTTTCTTCCATAAAAACATCCAAAAATTAATTTTTGTTGTCAACCCGCACCAACCGATGTTATCCCTCACCTAAGGTAAATCTAATGATCTGAATATAGCGATGCACTTGGATTCTTGATCCAATAACCCATTTAAAATTTATTCCACTTTTTCAATAAAACTACTCGTGCAGGCTACATAAATGTTCAATTTACTTACAACATTTTTTCAGGCACTCAGGGCCTCCGAATCGCACAATTTTTCAAATCCTGGTCTCAAAATAATTCCATGTAATATTTAAAAATAATTCATAGAAAATCTGACACATTACATTTTCCCCACCATAGGTCTTTACATCCCCAAAAATACAAAACAAAAGGATACTCAAACATATGTGGGTACTTCACATGAATCTGACCCTCTAACTCCCACTTTTTCTCTAGAAGATTCTATTAATGCCACCATGCATGCATCAGGGGAATCACTCACCCATGAAGGATCCTCTCCTACCAATCCACAATATCCATTGGGTACTCTACAAATTCCTCTCCATCCGTGATGTCCAACTCACCTCAGTTGATGACGTGTGACAGATCATTCATGAACCTCCTTAACTACGAAACCTGGAAGAAGTTGTGTACTCGGTGCAACTATGGTGGTAGAGATAGGTGGTACACCACCTCTCTAAATTTTTACAGTATCCGAAAATGGACGATGAACCTCATAGACAAATTTCCACCCCTTCCAAATCACTACAACCATGTTTGAGTTGAAACCCAAAGGAAGACATGGTCTCCAACCTCAAACTCCATGGGTCTCTGTCTTTTGTTATCCTAAGACACTTGTTGGCTCTATGTAGTCTTAAACTGCTCTTGGATGATCCTCACATTCTTGGTGACAGATCATACCAACTCTGGACTAATTAGTGCTAACTCTATAGGGTTGGTCTAGAAAAGTGGTGACTGGTAAGGTTACTCATATAAAGCATCAAATGGTGCCTTAATAATTGTAGATTGGTAGTATTTCTTGTACGCAATGTCCACCAGTGGTATGTTGTCCTCTCAACTATGACCAAAGTACAAGATAATGGCCAATAACATATCCTCTTGTACATGAATGGTTCTCTCCATCTGACCATCTTTCTGGGGATGGAACGTTGTGCTCAAGCATAGATGAGTCCCAAATTCCTCCTGCAATCCCCTCCAAAATCGGGACGCGAAACATGAATCATGATCTAAGACTATCATTGAAGGGACACCATGAAGCTGAACTATCTCATACATGTAGAGGTGTCCCAATCTCTCTACAAAACTCTGCTCCCTGATAGCTAGGCAGTGGGTTGACTTGGTGAGTTGGTCATTGATCGCACAGATGGAATTAAGTCCCATGGATGTTTTTGGTATGATTGTCATGAAGTACACTGATATTACATCCCATTTCCAATTCGGAACTTCCAGGGGTGAACTAATAACATTGGAACTTGGTGCTCAGCCTTCACTTGCTGGCATGTAAGGCATTGAGAAACAAACTATGCTACTACCTTCTTCATCCATGTCCACCAAAATTGATGTTGGAAGTCCGGGTACATTTTTACCACTATGGGATGTACATCCAAAGGGAACGTATGAAGCTCCCTCATAACCTCCTCCTCTGATTTCATTGGTAGACCTATTCATCCTCTGAAAAGAACAATTTTCTCCTCACCATATGATTATCTATCAGGAGAATATTCTTTGGACAACAGAGCACATAAAGTCTCACAGTCAACATCCCCTAGTTCTACCACCGCTAGTCTCTGTATGAGTGGATCGGTGACAACCATTTACTATAGATATGCTTCATAATCTTCATCCAATAAGGATAAATATATTGAGGCCAACTGCTTTGATGCCTCACTCAGCAGCTGTGAACTCGATCTCAAGATGTGGGTATCTTCCATAATGTTCCCCTTACCATGATTATAGATGATCTCAAAGTTATAATCCTAGAGGAACAATACCCACCACCTCTACCTCAGATTCAAATCCTTCTATGAGAAGATTTAATTGAGGATCTTGTGGTCAGAGTAGATGATAAATCTCTCACCCATCAGGTAGTGCCGCCACATATTCAATGTGAAGACTACCATGGCCAACTCAATATCATGTGTTTCATAGTTCTTATAATGTGTCCTTATCTGGTATGACCCATATGAAATCATTTCATGTCTCTGCATCAGACCACAGTGAATCCTGGTCCCTGATACATCACAAAAAACTACATACTTCACACCATTCTCTGGTAACCTCGAGATTGGGGTGCTCATCAAACTCTAGATCAACTGTGGTAAAGCCTACTGAAACTTCTTATTCCAAAAAAAAGTTATCCCTTTCAGGTTAAATATGTAATCGGTGCTGATATCCCAGATAAATCAGGAATGATTCTCAGGTAATATCATTCCTAGTCAAGGAAGCTCCACAACTCTTTCACGCTCCGACGTGGATCACATGCTAACATTTCCTCGACCGTGGATGACTCCACTACTACCCCATCGGATGAGATAACATGTCCCATAAATTGGACCTCCTATATCAAGAACAAGAACTTTGAGAGCTTCCCATTTTACTAGTTCTCACAGAGTATGTCTAGAACCATTGGCAGGTGTCCCGCATGCAACTCTTCTGACACTTAGTACATAAGGATGACGTCGATGAAGACTACTAAAAACCTATCTATGTATGACTAGAAGATCCGGTTAATGAGTCCCTTGAACACTGAAGGGGTGTTTTTCACATCGAAAGGCATCACAAATTACTCTTTGTGACCATATCATCATCTGAAATCCATATTCAGTATATCATCATCTCATAATCGTAACTGATGATAACCCGATCAATGGTCAACTTTCAAGAACCATTGTTCCCCTATTAAATGATCGAGGAGGTCATCGATCCTTGGAAGGTGATAATTTCTCTTCATTGTTACATGGTTCAGGTGCCCGTAATCCACACACAACCTCAAACACTCATCTGCCTTCTTGTAAAATAAAACTATAGACACCCAGGGTGAAACAATGGGTCTGAAAAATCCCTTTCTCTATAAATCCTCCTACTACACCCTCAGGTCACAAATCTCTATATGAGTCATCTGATATTCCTGTCAGTATATCGGTTCCATTTGGGGGTGTAATTTGAAGAAAAATTCAATCTCTCAGAGGGGAGGTAGTCCTGGAACAACTTTTGGAAATACATCCTTGTACTCTACCACTACTGTTGGGAACTTAAAGCTCACAACATCTTCTTCTCTGATGGTAATACTAGATAACACATGAGTGATCGGATGCACAATCTTGTGCATGATTTCATTCTCTATTTCCTAGGTTTTCTTTTCACTAACAATGGAAAACTTCATTCCATCATTCTGGACACACCGCACTCTTCGCCTAAAGCATTCAATCTGGGCATGGACCGTAGATAACCAATCCATACCAAGAATGACATCGTATGTCCTCGAAACTACCACCAATAGGTTCCAACCAAAACCCTCACTTACAAGGGTAATATCACACTATAGGAAATGATGTGTGATCATCGAGTATCCTCATAAATGTGTCTCTAAGCATAAGGGTCAATTCAATGGATCTACCAGAATCTCATGGTATCACATAAGACATGTGGAGAGGAAACAATGACTAGAACCTTTTTCTATAAGAACAGAAGTTAAGGTATAAAAGGCCAAGATCATACTTCGAATAATCCTTGGAGTTCTTGAGTTATACACCTCGACCAAATGTAGTTACCCATACTCTTTTCCCCCCACCTCCCTGAGCCTAGTGCAGATATCTTGTGGGTGGTGGTGGAAGTAGGTCAAAATGTAATCCACCTCCTACATCTCTCCCTACTCCTTAACCACATTCACCACCTGGCGGGTCTGCATAATCCACTCTCTAACTCTGCCTCATTGGTCCATCCACTGCCTCCCCATCATGATCACAACTAGTTGGACAGTCTTTAGTGAGATGTCCTCTGTCGTCGCATGAGTAGCATCACCTCTCCCTAGGATGACTTGATCCATCCTGGCCCTATGTACTACATGTGTACAACAGATCATGTCAAAAAGAGAATGTCATATGGAAATTAATATACACACTTTGTAGAAGAGTAATGTGATGTATCCAACTATTCAGGGGCCACTTCATCTACGTTGTTCATGTGCCCTTTCACAGCTTTAGCTTCTATCTTCCAACCCATGTAGAGGTACACGAGGTACCCCGTTTAACCGGCCTGGTCAGTCCATGTAGTAAAGTACATGCCCTATCCTCCACCATGTATCGGTGTATCATCAGAGATACACAATGAGTACCATGTAAGTACCCACACGTCGAGTGACACCTATCACACACCATGTCATCTCTTTCCATCGCATGGAACCCAATCTGATGTAGAGCTGGCATCACACATTGTGTTCTTGGGAGAACATGATGTTTTCATCCCTTTTTTTTTAAACATTGTTCATTATCTATTGATTAAGGTGAAGATATTATTCTGGATCCAGCAGTCCGATCAATATGATACACAAGATTATGGGTGATTTCATCACTACAATGTTGATTCCATTGGTTTCTGGCATTCGATCGGCCCTAAAAACATGTTTTGATCCATCCTCATGAAGAACCGTTGAAGAATTATTTCTCTTAAATTGTTAGGTCCACTAGGCTAGATACCCTGAGAGGGGGTTAATAAAGGTATGAAAGATTAGAACAACTGCACCTTTTAATCTTTTTTCACTATTAGACAAAACCCTCATCTCCTTGTCATTGCAGAGTATGAATAAACCTTAAAGCATGCACAAGACACATCAATTTATACTTGGTTCACCCTCACTGGGCTACATCCAAGAAGCATACACCAGTAGTATGCCGATGTACCAATTCCACTATAAGCACACTGTTATTTACAAGTTCGAAGCGGACTCACTATCCCTCCTGGTTTACAACCACTCACAATTTGAGAACTCACTGCTCTCTCAAATGAACTGAGCTCACTTCTTTTTCAGATGATCCACTCGTAGTTTATAGACCTGTAGGTCTCTTCATTATCACTAATGAATGCATCCTTCACTGTATGTAGATGCTCTATTGAAGTCCAAATTTCATCCACTGATTAATATCCCTTTTCCACTGAATACTAGGGAACAAACACCTTTGCAAAGCACCCTACTTCACGAGGCTCTCAATTTCGTAAAGCTCAATCAAGCCTTCACGAAGCTCCTACCCTTTCACAAAACTCAAGCCTTTGCAAAGCTTAGGCCATCGCGGAGCTCAAGTCATTGCAGAGCGACTTCCCTCACGAATCTCACTGAGCCAATGCGATGCTATATTAGCCGCCGTAAATCTCTTCTTTCACGAAGCACACTGCCTTCGCGAACCACCTTCACGAGCTGAGAGCAAAATATTTTCTTCAAAAACTCTCTACTTCTCTCGAGGGGGTCAAGGCCTATTTATAGGCAATTCCACCAACCCTCGAACCTTCTGCACGATGTAATTCCACGTCATCACAAATCATGAAGCTCCAAAATTCCCGCCGAAATTCTCTCAACATCGTGAAGCACCACGGAAATTTTCTGATCGCATAACTCATCATAATCGTGAAGCGTTCCGTCAATTACTTCACATCATTGCCATGAAGCTTCCTCATATTTCTCTTTAACACTGCCATTCATGAAGCTCATTGTAATCATGAAGAACACCATCAACTTTCTTCTTGTCTTTGCGAAATCCAATCCATGAAGCCTATATTCGAAAAACTCATGTATTTTCCATATTTTGATGAGATCTTCAAGGAAATCCATATTTCACGATGCTCACCAAACTCTAAATTTTGGACCCCAAAAATTTGGCAAACACTGGAAAATGGTGCCACCTTGTATCTATTCTTTTATGCCACCTCCAGACCGTCCATTCATTTTTCATGGTTCTTTTTCAACATTGATTGCCAAAAATATCTCTGGAACTTGACAATTCACCATGGAAACTTGCTTTGTCAACAAACACAATCAACCCAAGAATATTGAAATGTTACCTTGATGGATTTTTTACCAACATGAACCGAGTCGATTCATCCACCACCATTATCATTGAACCACCTCAAGGCCTTAACGAAGTCGGATCTATGATTTTGGATCATTTCATTGTGAGACGTATGCGTAATGATCTGTTGTTCATAACCCTGAGAAGAACGTGAAGAATGTGTGGGTCAGAAGGGAGAAGAGTTACAATTATAAAATTGGGGAACTAACCTCCTTCGTTGTTCATCATGACATTGACCCACCCATGTTATAAAGATAAAACCAAGAAAATAAAAATATGAATCAAATCAAATGTGGATCAATTCTCCAAAATAAACTGGGTAAAATACCCTTCTGCAAGAATGAATGTTCCACTGGTCAGCCTGTTCATGGGTTGATATGTGTTCATCATTAAATCCAGTAATGGGGAAGGAAGAATTGAAATAAAAACCCCTGCCTCAATCTTCAATGAAGGATGGAAAATGTTCATCATCGATTGAGGTCTGATATAACTGCACAACGACCCACATGTAATAGTTCATCATTGTTTGTAAGGAATTTTCCATGGTGTCTCCTCTCTAAAGTCCCAGTGGATTCCAGGGATTTCTTCCATTGTTATGAGCCTAAACCTGGGATCCTGGTTATTTAAAACCAAAAATCATATCATTTATTCAAGTAAATGTTAAAATTAGATTAATTATTAATTTATTTTATTTCAATTAAAACATCCAAAAATTAATTATTTCAGCTAACCTGTGCCGACCATTTTTGGGCCTATCTTAAGATAATGTCGCAACTCTGAACGCAATGGTGCTCTCTAATTTCTGATCCAAATGCTCTTTTAAATTTTATTCCATTTTTTTCAAGATAACTACTCATGAACGCTACCTAAAAGATTAATTTTTTTAAAACATTAATTCCTGGCACTTCAGACCTTAGAATCACACGTCGTCTCAATTCTTGGTCTCAAAATAATTTTAAATAAATTTAAAAAAATACTCAGAAAATCTGATACATTAAAATATTGGATGATGATAAGGTATACATATTATTATTATTATTGAGGTATAATTATATAATAAATATCATGTATAATGTTTAATCCAATCATAATATGAGTCTGTATAATATGGTGGTGAAAAATGCATTGTATTCTAACATAAAGACAGTAAGACGTATATACGCACGAGAAATACTACCAATTATTGTTTGATGGGAAAGTGGTTGTATAATAGTATTTTCATAATCATAATATCATTTAATAATATTTAGTATATATAACATATTATATTATGAGAAAATTTATTATTTTAGAAGAAATAATTAATAGTGTAAAAATAAAGTGATCGGTTAGAGAAATTACCTATTCTTCAAATCCCATCCTTTAAATCTCTTCCAAAGGGATCTAGGAATAGTATTTTGAGAAGACCAGAACCTATTGAATGTGGATAGAGAATTTTAGAAGAGGAATTTGATTGATATGGTTTACATATAAGGCATAAAGTGATGTGATGAAATGTGGGGGGTGAGGAGAAGATGTCCTTTTATAATTACGTTGAGAGGCATTTTTTGGAATTTCTTAAAAGATTAAATTATAATAAATTAACCTTCATTAAAAATTTCATCAAATGGTCATTGTTTGGAATATAATTTAACCTATGGTTTTAATATAATCAAATAATATAATTTTTACAGGTTTTTGTGTCACATTAAACATAATCATTTTGATTAAACCCTTAATTAATAAATTTTTACCACTATTGTTGTAACCATTATTATAATTATGAATGGTTAAAAATTTTAATATAAACATAAAAATGTATAATAAATGGACCATTAAATATTTTTTAAACTATGTTACATTAAAATAGATGAAGATAAGTTTTTTTATGAATTTTAAATAAATTAATAAAATATATTTTTTGAAAATTATCATTAATATCATTTCTAACATTATTAATTTAATTTGACTCAGATACATCTAGGAAAAGGAAGAATTAAAATATAATATTTTCACACCCCTATAATTTATCATATAGATATATAAATTTCATTTCACCCATTAAATAATTAAAATTATATAAAAAATAATATTTCTAAATCATTTATTTTATTTTTCTACTAACTATGTAAATAGTATATTATCATCGCGCAAGAATTTAAGGTAATTATATGATTTCAAAAAAATAAAAATAAATTTTTAAAATGAATTTATTTTTAATAATAAAAAAATATAAATTTATTTTTTAAAATCTATTAATTTTGTCTCTATGTGGACACATAAAAGTTAGTAAATACAAAGAGAGTGACATTTTGTAACTATCTTTTATTTAAATAATATATAAGTCATTTTCAAATACATGAATTCATTAAAACACTAAAATTGGATATTATGGTGATAAGTGTCAAACCATATTCATACAATAATTTTTTTTTTAATTTTTTTCATAGCTATACCCTTGTAATATATTTTTAACCCGTATATAACCTATATAACTCTTACCATTAAAACATGAATTTTTACTATTTTATGGTTAATATAGTTAAAATAAAATTTTTAAAGGCCTATAAATAGACCAAGGATGAAATTTTGAAAAGAAACCCAATTTATGAATTGATTTTAATATTTTTAGGAATTTTATACCATTTAATAAAATATTATATACTATTAAATTTTCATAATATCAATTCCAATGCCTCTTTATTAAAATGAATTTAATAAAAACAATAAAATAAGATGATTTGATATTAAATATTTTAATAAAACCATAATATTTCAATGTTATCTACAAAATTCAGGAATGAAATAAATTATCTAAAATTGCATTTATTTTAATATTATTAATATCAATTATTTGAAATTTCTAAAACCAAAATAATGTGTGCATCATCATTGTGTAATTATTTAACATGGTTATTGGTTCATCGTAAAAAATTTATAAAATATCATGATTTAGAAAAAACTTTTAGAATTCAGATTATAATTTATAGTTAAATATATATTCTAAATATCCATATATTAGAAATGTTATATTTTTTAAAATCATGATAATGACATATTTGAATTTCCATTAAATAACTTATCATAAAAATCATAATCACATTAAAATGGATACCAAATGGAATATATTTGAATCACTATTTTTTATGGTAATATATTAATCATCCAATAATAATTGGGTAGGTTTTGGGGTCCTTTTCTATTCCTCATTTTATTTTTACCGTTTTCTACTTGAGTTACCCTTTATCGTTGAAATAGAAATTAATTAAGTTATTATTCATATTGGAAAAAAATAAAAGGGATCTATTTATATAATTTATATGTCTAGAATAAAAACATGGAATCCGTTTTTCAAAATTCGAAACACAAAATTTTGTAAATTTAGTTTAACAATAAACTGGAAAGTTTTAATGAAAAACATTTTATCAAAAAAAATCAATTATAAATTTAAAATGATATTATAGTAAATTTAAGAATAAATACACTCAAAAAATAATAATTGTATTAATTTAAATAAATATTAAGTACTTTAAATTTAAAACTAATAAAATTCATAATTTTAACTTGAAAATACTAGTGAAATATAATTTCCAATAAAAATCGTTATTTTTTTACTATTCATTGAAACATCCTAATTTTCATAAAATTATCAAAATCTAAACATAGGAGAATATTGATATTATAACTTTAAAAATTGTGTTCATTTTATAAAATGAACATTAAAACACATCCAAAGTTTTATGATAACTTTCATTCAAAAAAATTAATAAAAATAATTGTCAAGGAAAAATAATTTTATAAATATTAGAATGACTTTACTAAAAAAAATATGTGATAATTTAATAAAAAGTAAACTATATATTAATTTTGAGTTTTAAATTAATATTTTTTTCAAAAATTAGTTATTCATATTTATTCCCACCAATTAAACATCTAGGTTATGACAGAGAATTAATATTTTCATAATGTTGTGTGGTTTGTTTAAACATTGTATTTCATGAATCACAAGATATAAAAAAATAATTAAAAACATATTTCATAAAATTATCAAGGTGTTACACTATACCCCCTTAAAATTAATTGATCCCTCTAAATTCATTTCATTCATTAAATCTTTAACATTCGATAATTTATTTATAGAAACTCACACTGTAAAACTGAATAATAAAACATCCCTTAAAATGGAAATTTGTAATCAAAAAAGGATACCTAAAGTATTTAATAAAGATGTTTAATAATAGGAAAAATATTAAAAGATTTATTTATAATTAAAAAATAATCCCCATGAACTAATAAAAAATTGATACTGAACATTTTAAAGATATGGTTAATGACCCCAAAACCATAGACCATATAGGTCTAAAAAGAGAAATTGATATCATAAAAAAACATGATGACATGATCAAATTTTGTTTAAAAATACTTTGAGAATGTATACATATGTTATTTATTTTTATAAGTTCAATATTACACATTGGTTCAACCTTGATTGATTTTATCTTCATCACTTACCACAAGATAGGATATTGAAATTGTAATGCCTAAAGAACTAGTGGATCATAAGATCCATAATGGGATGATAATTTATTCTTTATGTCTCTAGTTATCATTATAGAAATTTCCTTATCACGTGTTATGAAATATGAATAAATAATCATATGGTGAAGTCATATTTTAATCTCTAAAACCTCATCCAATATTCATCTTAATCAATTTCATAAATGTTTACCCCTAATAACATTCCAAAATATTAAAATATAAAACATTTGATGGAAGGTAACTAAATTCCAAAAATAACCATATCATTTATCTCCCAAACAAATTGAAGTATCTCTGAATCATTACATTCAAAACATGTCAATTCCATTATCATTTGTCCTCTTAAAACATGGAAACAACACGAATTACTATAGAACCTTAGTGAAAAAATGCATTCTTTCAAAAATTAAATCTTTCTTCACACTATAAATCAAAATATCATATAAACTCAATCCATAAAAAACATTTTAATCTTATTAGTAAATATTTCAAAGCTCATTAGTACTATCTCACAAACAAACATGTATTTATCTTATTATTATCCCAATACATTGCACGTATTAAGGGTTATATTTTCTTTAGTCATGTTTTATTCAAAAATATCACCTTACCATTAAATAAAAATTCTAGTACATCTTCTTAATTCAACATATGAAAAACTTATACTGATCAATACTTATATATTTTATGATTTTTATAATATAATATATGAATTCTAGTAAATAAATACTCCATCCATCATACTTCATTCTCAAAAAGTTAACTAAGTTCATCGTATTTTTCTTAACACTTCTTTCCTTTAAAATTTCATTTATAGTATCTTCAGAATTAGCAATATAACCATTAAAAAACACATTTCATATAATTGTTTCAGATATTTCCCCTTATGACATCAATTTTCATAATTCCCATACATTCCAAAATTAATGCACTCAACATTTTATGACACCATAAGGAGACCAATACTCTCATCAATTTCATTAATTGGAATTTTCATTTTCCCTTTGCAGTTACTTGCTTTATGTACTTCTTTTCCACTATGAAAACTTATTCTTGTCCTTACAACACATTCACTTGTTTATTTCTTCCCACATCCTCGACACGTAGGAAACATAATCTATATTCCTCTATGGTCTCCACTACCTGAAATTTCATCATACTATTTCCTTATTTTGTTTTATAATTCTAAGAGTTGATTAATGTACACATTGATAATCATGTTCTGTGAAACTTTATTAGGAATAATCATAATTTCTTTTAATCCAGTTATCATACCATTTTAATTATTATAAAACATTATTCTATAAAATTCAATATTAACTTAGTTCCTTCTAGTTATCACTATTTTATGAAACAAAACATTATAGTGTGAGAAATCCAATTCATAGTGGGTAAACCACATTATCATGAGAGATGATATCTTAATTGTGAAACCTTGTTTTATATAAATTTTATATTAGTTTTAACCTAAGACATTAATGATCATTATCAAAAAATTGGTATTTTATTCCATACTAAATCTTATCCCTTAGGTTATCCTATAATTTTTCTGACCCTAATATCTAACAATTTTCTAAACCCTTCTTTGATACCAACTATAACCACCTAATCCCTTAATAAAAGGATGTCACATATATTTAAGTGAATTAAAATATAATAAATGTAATAACTATAAAGGATTAGAGTCATTGGATACTAGAAATACAATCTTCTTAATTTAGGAATGATCATTAACATATCTTATAAATACCATCCAATATATTACTCCTATTAAGAATACCCTACCTAAACCTTTATTCATCACATGGGGAAGGAAACATAAGAAAGGGTGAGCCAAAATTCTCAGTAAGGGTAAACATAATAGATATTAATCTATGAACATATGAATGATTATGATAATAATAAGTTTATATCATCTTGAACATAACTTTTGAAGTCCATAACTTACTTTTCATAGGTCATAATGATGATTCATGTCATAGACATTATCACCATAGAAAACATTAACCATAAGAGTGAAAACTCATTATAAATCAAGCATAAACCACAATATCATGTAAAAATTGTGGAACCATAATAAATATATAAAACCATTTCATATTCCAATGTTAACTACCATGACCATAAACATAGAGGATTATGACACACTTGTCTCCTATAATGGATCATGATACATCTATTTCCCTATGTGGATAATACACATCAACTTGTTTCCCATTGCAATCTCATGAGATATTAAGCTTTACCCAATGCATTCGAGGGATATATATTAATCCCTTAAATATCATAATGGAAACCATATTTGTTTATTCCACATGTACATAAATTATTCATCATATTCTAACCCATGAAAAGAAATGGGTTTCATAAGCATTTCATCATAACATAACCCATGGAAAAGAAAATGGTTTTATAAATATCATTCAATAATAAACCTAAACCAAAAATAGAAAGAACAAGAGTAGTATCGTTTAATCATAGACCTAGTAAAAAATTACTAACATGAAATAATTTTATCTTATATGGAAAATGGTTTTGAATGATCACATCAAATAATTCTTAAGAAAATTATCCTTTCAATTTTTTAATCACTGTTTATTTTAAAAAGACATATAATTATAAATTAAAACATTTTATTTGAAAAAAAACATTGTAAACATGTAATGTATTTCTTAATAAATTGATAAATAAAGAAAGTGATAAAATATTCTCATTCCACAAATGTAAAAAAAATCTTATGTATATTTATATCGAAAAGTCACAAGGAACCTTGTTTAGAAAATGATAATAATATTCTTTCCAAAACAATTTTTTAGAAAGTAAAACATTCGTAAAAATGACTCTAAACATTAATTGGGTAATAATAAAACCCATTTTAAAAAAAATTAACATGGTCATAGAAGGTAAATGTTTCCCAATGGAGACTTCGACATTAATAATCTTGAATAAAAATGAGATTATAACATGAATTCTTAAAAATATCTTATCATTAAAGTTAGATTTAATAAAATTAATTGATTATGTTTATTTTACATGAATCTAAATAAAAACTTTTAAATACGTCATAATATATTCAAAATTTATTTCACACATAATCGTAGAATTATATAATCAATAAAATAACAGTTTATCCCAATGGGGGGAAACTGAGTGAAAATTTCCCTTTCCTCAAGTATTGAATTTAATTTTTCATGTTAAAACTTCCTATATAATAAATATAAATTTATTATAAATTTATTACAAAACCATATATCCATATTATCATGTATTATTTTTTTATAACATCTTATCACACTTTTATTAATAATTATTTATAAAAATCACTATTCTGAGTGATTACTACTTCGTTTTCCAAGTATGTTTTGGTTTAAAAGTCCCAGTAGATATAAATTTATCAGGGTCCCATAATTTCATGAATGATCATATTTTTTTGAAGATAATATATATTAATTATATACATATTTATAATTATTCATAATATATATATATATAAAAATTAATTACACCATTCATTGAGTTGGAAGGTCGTACATATACATGAACACTATTTCCTTTTTTCATCTAATGGAATGAAAAAAAGGTAAATAATAATACACCATTAAATAATCATTAATATGTTTGAAATATCATATATATTCATAAATAAATTCCTCTTTACCATCCATGGAGAATATAAGTGGAAACAAATAACATCACATCTTTGAGATGGTAATCCATATGTATTCCCAAACGATGTTATCATTTCTCAAAATATTGGATGATGATAAGGTCGAAATAATATTATCATTAAAAATGTTTCATTATATAATAAATATCATATATAATCACTAATATCATCATAATAACCTTCAATATAAGAAGGTGATGAAAATTGAATAGAATCACCTTGTGGAGATAGTAATTCATATGCACGCACGATCGATACTTTCATTTATTTTTTTAATGTGAAGAGGGTATATAATGATGTTTTCATAATAATAAAAAAAATTAATAATATTAAGGATGCATAATTTATTATTTTATGATAAAAAATCTATATTTAGGGGTGTAAGGATGAGTAGAAAAAGAAATTGAGCATTTAGAGGGATTATATATTCTTCAAAATCACTCCATTTCATCTCCCCTAAAGGGTTAAAATGTTTTTATTATCATAATATAGAATCCTATAAAATTTTTATGAGGAATTTTATAAGATAAATTGTGAGTTATTTTTGATATATAAGTTTCACAATGATGTGATGAACTGTGGGAGGAGGTTTCTTTTTATAATTGATGTGAGGGGAACTTTGGGAATTTTTCACAATATTAAATTATAATAAATTAATTTCATTTTTAAATTCAACAAAATGGACATGGATTAGAAGATATGATAATATAAGTTAGTAATACCATAAATAATTCTATTTTAAACATGTTTAGGTGTCATTTTAAGCCTCATAGTTTTGATTAATCCCTTGGTTAATTGTTTTTTTACCATAATCATGGAAAATATTATTATAATTATAATGGTTTAATAATGTTACTATAAATTAATTAATTAATTATAAATGGATCATTAATGATGTGTTAAACATTTTTCATTTCACAATGATGATGATATTTTTTTTATGATCTTTAAATAATTAAACAAAATAATATTTTTGATAAATATTATTTAATGTCAATTCAAATGCTATTAATTTAATTTGACTTCAAATACATCATGAAAGAGGATTAATTAGATGGTAACTCTTTAAAACCACTATAATATATCATGTAAATAGATAAAATTAATTTCACATATTAAATCATTCAAATTTTATCAAAGAAAATATTTTGAAAATAATTTATATATTTTTATATTAATTAAATAAATATTGTATTAGCATGTCACAAAAATATTTTGTAAATTATATAATTTTTAAAAATTATAAATAAATTTATATAATTAAAATAATTTAATTATGATAATAATATAAATTTACATTTATTCAAATCTTTATTTTTCACTAATGTGGACGCATAAAAGTAAGTAAATATAGGGATAGTGACATTCTATAACTATCCTTGATTAAAAGAATATAAATGTAATTTTTTAGGGAAAGTGTCCATTAAACCACTAAAATTCGTGAATAAGGTTTTATGGGTCGAATATTATTCAACAAATAATTTTTTTGACAAGTATGGAAATATTTGTAACTTTATATTTTGGTATTAACCGTCATTTAACCCCATTAACTCTTAGCAAGACAACATGAATCTTTACTATTTCTGGGTTAATATAGTTATAATAAAATGTAAAAAGACCCATAAATGGATCATAGATGAGATTTTTAATCTTATCCCAATAATATTTTAAAATTTATTAATTTTAGAATTTTTTATCATTTATTAGTATATTATTTACCATAAAATGTTCATAATGTCATTTTTAAGGACTATTTATACATTGACTATAGGAAAATTAATTCAACAAGATAATTTTGTAAAAATAATTTAATAAACTCCATTATGCCAAAAAAAATATAATCATTTTATGGAAATAGTTATCTCAAATTTTATTTGTTTTACTATTTTTAATAGCATTTATTTGATATTTCAGTTAATAAAAAAATTATCCTATCATCGCTATGTAATTATTTAAGGTAATAATTTCTTCACCAAAAATTAAAAATAAAATTCACTGATGTAGATAAATATTTTATATTTCATATTAAAATTTATGGTCTAATAAATCATTTAAATACCCATATGTTATAAATGTTATAGTTATTAAAAACATGCATATGACATCTTTCACTTTTCATTAAATAAAATATTATAAACATTATAATCACATAAAAATGGAATCAAAAGGGAATATATTAGAATAATTATTTATTATGGATGGAAATTAATCATATGAAAATTTTTGCATGTTTTAGGGTCATTTTCTAGTCCTTATAATTTTATATTTACCTTTAATTACTAAATTTAACCTTTACTATGGCAACATAAAATATTAAACTTAATTTTAATATTGGAAAAAAATAAAAGTAATCAATTAAATTAATTTATAAATCTAGAATAAATATATTTAATCAATTTATTTTAATTAAAAAACATAAGTTATATAATTTATTTTAAATTTAAACTCAAAAAACATAACAAAATAATGTTTTTTTAGAGAAATACCATTTTGATTTTAAAATTTTGTTATAAGAAATTATAGTATAAAATAAATTGAAATAAAATAATTGGATTAATTGAATTAAATGTTATATAATTAAAATTTGTTATTAATAAAAAATATAATTTTACCCTCTAAATACATGAAAAATATAATATCTATATAAATAAGTATTTTTCATTATTCATTGAAACATCAAACTTAAAATTAAAAAAAATGTAGGATAATTTTGATATTCTAATTTCAAAAATTAGTTTAAATTTATCAAATATATTTTCATAAACTAAAATAAATTAATTATATTATTCATTAATAAAATAAAGAAAGAATATTTTCGTATAAAACTTTTTTCTAAATATTTGAATGACAACTACAAACAAGGTGTCCTCATTTTATAAGAAATTACCAATACATCAATATTGTGTTTGAAATGTTTATTTATTTCATAAATTAGTTATTAATATTCATTCATACCAATTTAACATCAATGTTATAATATAAATATAAAATTTTAATAATTCTATGGAGATCGTTTGTACATGATACTATGTGCAATGTAATCCATCAAATAAATAAAATTCTTAAAAAATCCATTTCATAAAAATCTCAGGGTGTTATAGTTCCCTTACTCAATTGTATCTAGCTATGGACATATTTCATGTATTAATAGTAAAAGTGTTCAATATATAAGTTAATTAAATTATTTATCTCTCCATATTTTAATGTCAAAAATTTATAAGTTTAAGAAATATATATGACATAAGTATTTTACTTAGGTAAACATATAGGTATTACACAAGGTGAATTAGAGATGAGTGTAATTATTTTTCAGAGGGTAATACTAATCAATATATTAATTATAAAATACTTCAGAAAGATGAAATTTTTATCTGGGGGGGGGGGGATTTTCTACATCAATCTCTGCACTACCTTAGTGAAGGTATATATAATTTATAGAATATAGGGTCTTATGAATGGTTTACAGACCTATGGGTATCATTATAATTAGAATATGTTGATAAGAAATCTATAATATTTAGTGTTATTATATATACACTAACTGGATCCTAATTTTCAATAATCAAATTCTTCTATAGGTGGGAGGATCCATTTAATTTTAGGATCACTCTTTATCTTCCAAAGTTACAAAACATTATCACCATAATATTAGTGATGAGGATAATTCCATGTTGGGATTAATCTATTATCTTCTATTTTATAAATGTGGATGTAGTTGTATTGTACATTAATCTTCTTGAAATCTCAAAAATAGTAATATGGGTAGGTTGTCTCTTATTTTTCTTCCTTGATATAATATTAAATTTCCTCCCCATTTTCTTTTTTCGAACTATTATAAGATATTTTATAGATTCCTATGGAACAAGACCATTTATTCATGGGATGAGATCACACAAATATATCCTGATTATTTAGAGTAATTACATATATTCCACATCACTTTGATGTGGTTATTAATTTCTTATTAATCCAAAAAAACCTAAAAAATTGAGTCATTATGTCATCATATAAACTCCAGGATCATTTAAAAGGTAATTTTGATACCACTTGTTCGTGGTTCGGTATCTATTTTCCTTGTGTGATGATATCATTATTTAAAATTAATGAATATTTAAATTTTCCATCTCTATCTTCATGTTCTTCAGGTTTACTTGTTTTAGTTATAGTATAATATTTTACATGTAATTAAAATATATAATATTTCTATATAACCTATTTAAACCTCGTGCTAATATTCTAATTTTTGTAGCTTGTAAATTCCAAATATATTTTGAATTATAAACCAGTGTCATATCTATTTTTACTAAAATTATTCAATCAGGAAAATTTCTTTAATAACCTAATGAATCCATGCAAAATAACTAATTTTCCATGTCATAATAACCTCCATGGGATCAAAAACCCCAAAACTCATAAAGACATTATTTTGTGTTACTTATTTCCTTATAGTGAAAACCATTGTTTCAATATAGAACATCATTGATTTGAAATTCTCACATATACATTATGGGTTATATCATTCCTTGTTCTCAATAAGTTGGAGAATAGTAATTTATATACATTTTAGAGGTCCTAAAATTTTTTGGTTTCATTTTTCTTCACCAAAAAACTAATCAAAATTATATATTTATTCCATGTTGTAACATCCTCCAAAATTATATAAATAAAAAATCATATAAAACCCTTTCATTATATTGAACATAAATTCACAAAATAACTTCCATCATCTTCATATTACTCTGATAAGAATTACCTTCAGTGTTGTCATAAATATATTGTTTGAAATTATAGTTGGGACTCCATTATAGAATACTTAGTTGGAGTTAGAAAAAGTTTTGGATGAAATAATCTCATTTTTTACTAAATTTGTAATTAAATAATGAAAAATTATTACTAGTTTCCCATCCCACTTAAACCATTCTTCCAAGAGGGAAATTATTTATCATCCAATACCCTACATAGTAGGTTTTCCCCCATTGTAGCTCTAGGTTCCACAATTGCATTCCCCTTCCATTAGTGATGTTCAACAACATCCCTTCTTTATGTTCCCCATGTTCTGACCAACACAAGACTTATATTCCACTACCACATCCTTATGATACATATTTCAATCTAGTATTGAGCTTGGATACTACCCTATGGGTGGATTTATACATTAGTGTTCTACCTCTGGTTGTTCTTTTTTGTAAATAACATTTTCATGAATCCCCCAAAACATCAATATTAATGTATATATTTTTATTTGTCCACCATATTGATACCAATACTCATCTCAGAACTTCCATTTTTATTTAAATTAATTTTTAACATTTTTAAAAAATATCCACCCAACTTATCATGAATTATCCTCTATTAAATTCAACTTAAATGAATTATCTTTTCATAATTTTAATAATTCTTCTTCCTATTACATCTCCATGTATTATTTCATTATTAATCCTTGAAAATAATATTTATTTAATGATTCTATTAAATTTTTCTGGTGTTATTTTCATCAAATATAGCATTCATAACATATATTATCAATAAATCCAATATAAATATTTATGATTTTAACAAAACATTATAAAATATGATTAAGGGAAGACTCAAAAAACTCCACATCATTGTCTATTTCTATACAAGATACCAAAATAGTATCTCCAATATCCATTATAATATCTTAAAAATAATTAGAAAATTGTAGAGGGGTGATAAATAGGGAATAATAAATTGGATAATCTTTCAAAATAATTTATCTTCTGGGATCAATAGATATAAAAGAATAAAAAGCTACACTAACATCCATGAAATAATTAATCTCAAATAAAAATAGATTGTAAAAAATAAATATTAATAATTAAACCTATATTCCACTTAATTTATCACAATTCTTCAAATTCAAATGATATCCTTATCTATTTAGTAAACCATGAAAAAATAATAATTCTTATTCCATACAAGGAAATCAATACCTCACGAAAAAACAACCAAAGAGAATTTACCTCATTCACTACAAACATAATCAGCACAACTATATAAAATTACCTAAAATTCACCACCACCACCATTTTTCACCATATAGACTTATCAAACTCATACTGATATAAAATGAGTTTGGAAACCCATCACTAACTGACTAGGGCCATAATAATGAATCAACAACAATAACATATATTAGTTGTCACACAATTTCATAACTAAACATACGACACATATCTTCATACCCCAAAAACTCAACTATATCCACCATTCCACCACCACATAAAAAACCCAAAATATACACCACCACATCACCAGGTTTCTATATTCCAAACCAAATATCCATATGATAATGTTAGTATTTAGGGAATAAACAAAATATACACTCACATCCATATTAATCCACCAATAATAACTATATATCTATATCCATATCATCCAAGATAGGTGTCATGAAAACGTAGGATATTAACATTGTTCCATCCCCGAATAATGAATTACACCCACTATATATCAATATCAAATTGACATTACCAAATCAAAAATTGTATCATTCTAATAACATAAAGTAATTACAGGTCACGTGCACATTCCTAATTTGATCCATTTCAACCCATAAATGTAAATCTACTTATATCCATTACAAAACATAAATATTATATAACACCCCAAAATAATAAAATAATAACATTGTATTTGATAGAGTTTTCAACACACAAAACTGAGAGTAAAGAACCCATGAAATACACTTCTTTAAATTTAATATCTATGATTGCATGTTGAACACACAACCCTGAGTCTAAACAAGATATAATAGAATATTAAATTATAAATAACTATTAAATTAGAGTTTATTTATATTATTAACTAAATTAAGAAAATTATGGTTATATATTGTTTATAAATAAAATAAGATTCATTTAAAATAAAAAAATTCTAGAAAACTGTATTTTTTATAAAATGTGGTTTAGTCTCCCTTTGAATAGATAATTTAAAATTAATTTCTAACCCTCTTAGAAAATTTATTTTATAAAATTATCTTAATTATTGAAATCAACATATCAAAATTATTATATTTTTATTTCTTGAGATTTTTCTAAAATGTTCCTTTTTCTGATGAATAGTTAAAATATGTAATTTTAATTGAAAAATCTATTTTTTTAATTATTTATAATTATAAATAATATTTCATATTTGTATTAATGTAAAATTAGTGGTAATTCCTTGAAATTATAGAGTATTAAAATTGTATTTAGTAGCATCTATCACATGTATCACTAAGCGCTATAAGGTATATAATACTTAGACACATTATAATATATTTACTATTTTAAATAAATTAAAAATAAGATATATCTTTTAATAAACGTGACACTAGGTTACCACACATCACATGAAACAATGAGTTTCTTTAAATGGATTTTGTTACACACAAGATTGAGTTTTACCGAATATACGATATATTATTAACATATTATTTAATATAACATAGCCTTTAAATTAATAGTTACAAAAAGGGTTAACAAACGTTTGAAAATACATGGATTAAAAAATATAAAATTAATTTATTTGTTACAAATTAATTATAAATGTATATGAAAACCAATTGAATATAGAAGAAAATATTATTATTTTTATGCTCATAGAGCTGTTTTTCCATAATAAATTAAATTAATTTTTATATGATATTAATGAGATATATATATTATATATTAAATAAATATTTTTTATACACATCCAATATATTTTATAGTATGATGATAAAAAAAAACCTAATATTATGCATAAAAATACTTTATTTTTATTAAGGTATTTTTTCCACTGTTTAATGGGGAGCCAATATTAAATCTCTTTTTTGGAAATTTTATAGATTATATATATAATAATAGACTTTTTATATTAAAAAATAACATAAATATTTTATTATGATAATCTTTTAGTGTTTTTCTATATTGTATCATTTTTTAATGAATAGTGAAAAATACTGCATTTTAATTCAAAATTGATTTTTTGTCAAAGATATTTATAGTGTTAAATTATATTTATAATTGGTTTTAAAGTAACTTTATATCAAAATTTATAAATTAATCTAATTTTTTAATTGTAATAAATTACATTTTGAAATTGGTTATAAAAGAACTTAGCAAACATTCTGACGTTTTTTCTTTAAAAACCAACATTGTCGACCCATTTATGGGATTTAATTTAATTTAATTTCTGCCACTTCTTTGATTGGAATTTTTAAAATGGATTAAATATTTGGAATCATAATAATTTCTAATTTCTAAAATTATCAAATTATTTTTTGACCAAAAATATTAGTGAATACAATTAAAATTAATTACAACAAATAAGGTAAAATTAAGCTTAACAAGGGACTAAACCTTAATCTTAAGGCACAAATGACCTATAAACTTATCCAAGACCCATTTTATTGACATATATAAACCCCCTAATTTATTTTCACTACTTTTTTCTATTATTGTATCCACATTCAACTGGAAAAAGGGGATGGAATTCCCTTTCCAAAAATTTACAATAGTGCAACTCCTCCTCTACTATAAAAAGGACTTCTCTCCTTCTACTTCCTCACACATCTCAAGGAACTTTTTCTCAACCAAGATCTAGCAAAATAGGTCCCAAAAATCCCTTAAAACTATATTAGAAGCCTCACCTTGGGTATAAATCCATCTATGTAATCCCTTTTGTGAAAACAAATACGACTTACTGTAAAACACGTTACCAACTTTCCTCAAGCTCTTTAGTTTTATTACCATTCTCCACCACCTCATCTTATCTTATTCATTACTTATATAATACTAAAATTATCATAAATATTCTAGGATGTTGTTATGATATGTTTCAGACCTACACTTACACACAATCACATCTATTGGGTAACAAACTTGCTATTAATGCAAACGGAGAACTATCACCTCATGAAATGATTATTGTTCGTTCACCATTTAATGCCTATCATGGTGATCATTATGATTTTAAATATATTTTATTATGATATATATGATATTTATAATATAATTATGCTTATTAAATTATTTTATAACACATACCTTTATACGTTCCATTTTTTGTAAATACGATAACATCGTTTGTGAAAGTGTGGACTACCACCTCCTTCAAGCGATGTGATTCATTCACCCTATACATAGAACATATTAAATATGAATATTATAATAATATGTTAAATATATGAAATAAATATTATAATATATTTATAATATACATAGTTTTCATTTAATTTTCATTCGTTTAATATGATAATGAAATGATAGTAGAGTTCATGCATACATATGTCCAACCATCTCCATGAACGGAGTAATTCATTTCTTATCATAAAACATCATTGATTATTCAAAAAATATATTTAATGAATATATATATATATGATAATTAATTCATGGTTTAAATTCTGGAGATGAGTAAATCATGATCTGATTAATGGGAATAAAAAATGACCAGTCAAAACATACTTGAGAAAATAATGCTTTAAATACCACAAATATTTAAAATAATGAATGAATGTTTAAAAAGGGGTATTAAAATATTATAGGAAGATAATATATGATTTTTTAAACATGATTATTATTATGTTATATGTTAGTAACATATTTTAAACCACTATACAAGAGGATAAATACCATAAAACAAAATATAAGGTTAAATTAAATTATTTTTTCACAATTTATATTCCACTCAGACTTATTTGTTGTTATAAACCAATTCACATTTATGTAATGTATATACTAAAATTTTATAGTTAATATTCTAAATATCATTTTTATCGTTGTATTGTAAGTTTCATTTAATGTTATTCTTCATTGGTATTATGATTTAAATGTTCTTAAAAGGTATGAGACACTTGGAAATGTTTAATGATTATTCTCCTCATGAATGTTCTTAATTATTATCTTCGTAATATAACTTCCTTTTTTGTGATTATATAATTTTTTCTTGAAACAATAACTCCACTATAATAATTTATCACTGGAAATTTACTTTAATATCTATATTCTCATACAATAGATATTATTATTTCATAAACTATATGTCATTTTTATATATGTTTTCCACTTTGACAGTAATTTTATTAACTAGGAAAATATTAATAAAAACCTTATTATTTTTTGATATTTTTAAAGGAATATTATTTATTTTGATTATTAAATACGAGGAATTATTTATAAGTCAATGAAGTTTGGGTCCTAGAATTTATATATCCCTTTAATTTATCAATAGGTTCTCATGAGACAAATAAGTATGCCATATTAATTGGGTTTTTATCCATAGTTTTAAAATTTCATTTGAAAGGTATTAATGATATAGTTTTTCATTTGATTTAGAAATTACTTGTATTAATTTATCATTTAATTCATAGATATTTCAGTTATAATTATTATTTATATATGAGATTTTTCATCAACATATTTATAGATGCATTCAATTCTCATTTTATTGATTAACTGGCATGTGTTTCACTTTCTTGACTTGGAATATTGATTTTTTCTTATATTTTTATTTAAATTTCATGTGTTATTAGTTATTTAACATTACATGTTGATTCATTCTTATTTATTAATTATTTATTCCTCTTTACTAAACCATAATAATAACCCTTATTATGTTTACTTTCCCCGGTCTATGAAGAAGAATTAATTGAATAAGCATTCAATGATGTAGTTTATTTCATTCTATTATGTATATTTTTTGTAATTTAGATTTTCCAATGTATCATAGGTATTATATATTTAATATGGATTTCAAATATAGCTAAACCTATTGTTTATTTAGTTTTGTATTCTTAGTAATCATGCCAATGTAAAAATAATAATGCACGGATCTGGCCAACTGGGGTCAGGACATTACAATTGGTATTAAAGGATGTTTTTCAGCAACCTTGGAAACTATATTTTTACAACATAGATTAAGGAACATAATCCTAGGATTTATATTTAGTTTATTTATATAAAAATAACCAATAATTTTGTTTAGGTGGAGATTTTGTAGGTATTCCTAGAAATACATCTTTGTCTTGTTACTAAAAGTGAATGTTGTTGTAGAATAGATCTACCTATGAGTAATAAATATGATAAGATGTTCTAGGACTGACATGGTGTTACCTGGTACATGACAACAAGCCTTACTATAAACCTGGTATATTACTCCCAGCGGATACACATAGGATGGTTCAAATTTTCTTTACATACCATTATGAAGGAATTGAAAATAAATATTTCCCCAAAGTAACGAAAGTTTATGATTATAAGATTTAAGATTCATAAATTTATGATATTTTCCATACCATATGTAGAGTTATATAATGTTTATAACATTAAGAGCTAATCAAATATATGCCATTTTTTATAAATGGTGCATGGATGGAGGAATTGTATCAATACTCATTACTATTGTAGAGGTTTCCCTACTGAGAATGTTAATGTAGATTTTATTAGAACTAAAAATATTTTGGATATATTATGTAGTCTTAGTCAAGTTATGACAAATAAACTTTACTAAATAAGGAAACCCATTAAGCAAAGAGAATATATTATGTTGTATTTCTTTATATGATAGAGACCCCCATCATTTAGTGGGAATACTAATCCAATGGTAGCTGAGAAAAGGATTAATTCTCTGGATAAGATATTATGGCCTTGGAATACAATGAAACCGAAAAGGTTACACTTGTGGTCTATTATATCCAAGTTGATACTGATAAGTGGTGGTATCTGATCTAGAACACAATAGAGGAACAAGAAATTAAACTCATAGAATGGATGACTTTTTAAGAGACACTTTTTGATAATTACTTCCCACATGATCAATAAATTGAGATAAAGAGGATGTTAGAGAGATTAAAGAAAAGAAGAATAATCTGTCGCAGATTATGAAGATACCTTTATATGTTATCCATGTATACTATATATTATTTATGAAAAACAGAGTGCCTCATTAACCACTTATTTTAAGGTATTAAGCCATGTCTCTAAAGGTCCCTATTCTCCCAAAAAATTATCATATGAAGAGATAATTTTATGTGTTATCAAGATAGAGAAAGAATTTTCCAAGTCCTATGCATTCTAAGGGAAGAAATATAAGATGTGAATTGATAAGGAAATGAAAGATAAAGACAAGAAAGGAAAGAAGGATTTTCCCAAATGTAATAAAAATGAAAATAACCACCCTGGTAAATGCTTGAAAAGACAAGGAGTATGTTATATTGTGGAGAGAAAGGTCACCATGAAAAATAATGAAAATGAAATAAGGAAAACAATAATATTCACTACTATAACTACAATGTGATAGGGCACTATGAAAATGAATTCCCCATGAATTAAGAGAATATTCATCATATGATGCTAAGGGGTCAGGGTCAAGCATATGTTATTGATAGAACTAAAGTGGAATCATCAATGTGATTAATTATTTGTATCTATGAAATATTTTTTCATAGTATTTTATTTATAATTTTCCAATTATATGATTTATTAGATATGTAAATATTTTTCTATAGTACTTTTTCATTCATTATTTGAGATCATAAGTTAAATGATACCTAGAAAAGTTATTTACTTAAAATCGATATTATTGGAAATCATATGATTAAGGGAAAGAATAACCTATTAATGTAAGTGATAATGAGATAATAATGAAAAATGGATGATTTGGATAAGTTCTGACTACCTTCAAAATTATTAATGTTTTTTAGAATTTTTTTTATACTATCATTGATGCAATTTACAATAATTTTAGATTTATGGAATATATAAGATAACATGTATTTTACTTAAATAATAAGGAATAATTAATGATCCAAATAATATATTATGTTAAGTCAATATATTACCATATTCCAAGAGAATTCATAATGAAGGTGTTCACATATTCATTGTGTGATGATAAGAGATATAATTTATAAACATTGAAGTATAATTATATGCTCATTTAAGAAATTTAGTGACCTTTATTATAAAGTTTTGGATCAAAATCTTTTTTGGAAAAGTTACCTATTTATAAAATGGTAGATAATTAATGAGATATTAGAGGTTAATGTATTACTTCACAATATGAGGAATCATTTTCTAAGAGATAAAGCAGAAATAGTTCAAGGTGTAATCAAAGGAAAATATTTTATTTATAGAAATTTATAATTACATATATTATAAGAGAGTGAAAATAATTCCACAACTCTAAGAAAAATGATCTTAAAACAAACAATTTTGTCTTAGTACCTTAATTTTTGATACATTAAATAGACCCTTGGATCATCATGGATGTATAGCCTTGTAATTTTTAACTTTATCATAACCATGTTCTCTATATCTCTCTATAATAACATGATTGTTTCATTTTCTTCCCATTTACTTGTTTCTATTTCCCACCTATGTTCTTCTATTAGGGAACCTACTCACACAATCATTGTACATTATTTTCTCCATTATTAAGAAGATTTCTTATTAACCCAATTTATGATGTGGGTTTTTTAAACAATAGTTAATTTTAAATATCGATCCCACAATAACTGAGATCATGTTTAAATTATGAGGACTCGATTTAATTAATGTGGGGAGAATGTAAAACCACAAAATATTAATCTAACAATGCTACTTTTAATAACGTGTATCACACAAATCACTAAGAGCATAAAGAAATATAATACCCTGAGACATTATAATATATCTAATATTTTAAATAAATTAAATCTATGATATATATTCTAATTAAAATGATACTGAGTTAGCATATATCACACGTATCAATGAGTTTATTCAAATGGCTTGAATTACCCTCAAGGTCAAGTTTTAAAGAAAAAATAATATACTTGTAAATTATTTTTTTACCTAAAATATACATTAGAAGAGTAGTTATGAAAAGGGTTAAATACCTTATAAAAATATATGGTTTACACATATATAAAATTAATTTATAAATTATAAATTACTCAAAAATGAATATGAAAACCAATTGAATATAAAGGGAAATTTTATTATTTTTATGTTCACAAATTCATTTTACCTAGATAAATTAAATTAATTTATAACTAGTATTAATATGATATATATATATATATATATATATTATTTATTAACAAAAATTATATTCATCTAACAAAATTTATAGGATTAAGATAAAAAACAAACCCAATTTTACGCATAAAATAATATATTTTTATAAAGGCATTTTCTCCTCCTTTTAATGATGGGCCTATATGAAATCCAATCATGGGAAATTTTATAGATAATATATGTCACAATAAAAATTATATTTTAAATATAAACAAAAAATTGTGTTTAGGGTAGTTTTTTCGTTTTTTTTTATGCTTCATTTTTAAAATGAATAATGATTAATACTGCATTTTAATTAAAATATTTTTTTCATATAAATTACATATAGTGATAAATTATATTTTAAATTGGTTATAAATTAAAATTATATTAATTATTTATCATTTAATGCAATTTAGTTAAAATTAATCCATTCCAATTTTAAATTGGGAATAAAAACTGGGTGAATTTTTGGGTGTTTTAACTTTAAAAATATGTATTTTCGACCCCTCTATAAGATTGAATTTAAATTACTTTATTCCAATTATATGATTGTAATTTTGAAAAAAGGATTCCATATTTTGAATAAGTATAATTTATTATTTATAAAATTTTCATCTTAGTTTTTTACCAAAAATATTAGTGAACTTAATATAAATTAATCACAATGATAAAGGTAAAATTGACCTTAATAAGGGACTAAACCTTAATCATAAGTACCCAATTGACCTATACACATGAACAAGAGACATTTTATTTCCATAATTATGCCCAATCATATACTTTATAGACTTTTTTCCATTATTGGATCCACTTTCAATGAGAAAAACATGGTTATAATTCGCATTTCCAAATTTTTCATGAGTGGCACTCCTCCTCCACTATATAAAGGGCCTCCTCTACTACCACTTCCACAAAACTATCAAGAAATTTTTACTCATAAAATATTTTCCCAAATATCTCACCAAAATACCTACCCTCATCCTAAATGCCCCTAACTATATGAAATCCATCAAAGGATGCAATTTTGTTATAAACCAAACAGGGTTACCTGAAAGAGAGGCAACATACTTCCTCAAGATTTTTAGTTTTATTTCTCTTATCCATCCACTCAATAATTATTATTCCGTAATTATATACAAATACTAGAATAATGAATATTATTGGATTTTTTATTATAATTTTTCACCTACACATACATACACTTCCATTTAAATGGAAAATGAACGTACTGTCATGTGAATGGTGAACTATTGCCTCACAAAACGATGATTGTTCAGTTTCCTCCATTGACTCAAATGGTGGTCATTATTATGGTCCCTATATTTTTATTTTATCTATGTGATATTTATAATTTCTTTATTCTTATTTAAATTTTATATAAGACATACCTCTATGCATTCTATATTGAGTAAATATGATAACATCGTTTTGTGGAAGTGTGGACTACGACCACTTTAAGGTGATTTGATTTGTTTACACCATACATGAACCATATTATGTATTATTATAATAAAATTATGTATCATATATGACATATATATGATATTGTAATTATAATATACATACTTATCATTTATGTTTCATTCATTTAATATGACAAAGAAATGAGAGTAGCATTAATGCGTACATGCAACCTACCATCCCAAGGAACGACGCATTTCATTTCTTATCTACAAACTTTATACATTATTTTAATTAAATATGTAACAAATATATTTTATAATTAAGTCATGGTTTACATGTTTAGATGATTAAATCAAGATCTAATTAATAGTAATATCAAATGACATGTGGAAACATACTTGAGAAAACTATGAAATTTACACCCAAAATTGTAAAAATAATGAATGAATGTTGAAAAATAGGTAATTGAATATTATATGATGTTAATATATGATATTATAAACATGATTATGGTTCTGGTATCAGTTATTAACATATATTAAGAAAATAAATATGAGTATTAATACCACACAACAAAAATTAAGGTAGGGTAAGGGATTTTGTTTGAACTTACATTCCATTGAGACTTATTTATTATTATGAAAAAATTCACCCTTATGTGTTTTATATAATAAAAATTGACATTTATTACCTTGAATATCATTATTATCATGATATTATAGGATTTATTTAATGTCATTACTTCATTTGGAATATGATTTAAATGTTTCAAAGTGGTATGGGACACATTTAAATGTTTAAAGATAATTTTCCTCAAGAATGTTCTTAATCATTATCTTTATAATAACACATACTTTTTGTTATTGTAAAAAAATTCTTGAAAAAAATCAATTTATTTTAATAAATTTTTATTTTATATTTACTTGGATATGCATATTCTATTAAAATGGATATTAGTATTGCCTAAATTGTATACCATTTTTACATACTGTGTTAAATTTGATAATTATATTATTATCTGGGTAAATATTGATAAATACCATATTAATTATTGATATTTGTTAAGGAATATTATTTATATTTATTATTTTATATATGTAATTCATTGGAATGTAAATTAAAGGTGGGTCCCGAAAATTAAATATCCCCATGATGCGTCAATAGGGTCTCACTAGTGCAAAAAACGTTTTTTACAGCAGTTATTTTTTATTTTTTACAATGGATTTTGGCCGACGTTATTATAGGAGACATTATAAACATTGTTTTTTATGTCAGTTATTTTACAACCGATGTAAAAAACACAAATCTGAAGCATTTTTCATGTCGGTTGATAAAAACCCGACGTGGAAAATGCTTCGGAGTCATGGTTTATTACATCGTTTATTTAATAAATGACGTGGTATATACCCTTTCACGTCGATTATTATATAACGGACGTCATAAATCACTCCTCTGAAGCATTTATCACATCGGTTATTTTTATAACCAATGTGATAAACCTGTCTGCCAAGCAGTTTACAATGTTGGTTATATAATAACTGATGTGAAAACATTTCTATGACATGGTTATTTTATAACCGACGTAAAAACTATCCATTTCCATTTTATTACATTGATTATGAAATAACCGACGTAAAAACCATTTCCCATGCATTTATTATGTTGATTTCTAAATAATTGACGTTAACTATAATCCCAAGTCATTTTTTACGTCGGTTATGAAATAACCAACGTAAAAAAATTTAAATAAAACTGATCAACCACTCCTATTCCCAGCCAAAATACCTAAAACAAACCAAAAAGTTACCAAAAACAAACCAAAACAGACCAGAACCCCCCCCCCCCCCACCCCACTGGACAACCCCCACTACCGATTAACCAGTGCCATGCCCTACCAAAATACCTACAACATACCAAAAACAGACCAAAACCCGACCAAAAATAGACCAGAACCCCCCCCCCCCACCCCACTGTACAGCCCCCACCACACCCTTGGAAAACCACCCAACTGGACACCCCCAGACCAAAAACAGACCAAAACCCAACCAGAACCCCCCCCCCCACCCCACTGGATAGCCCCCACCACACCCCTAGACACCCCCCCCCCCCCCACAAACACACACACCTGGACTTCCCCCACCCCCTAGACATCCCCCCACACCCCTGGACAACCCCCACCCTCCTATACACCCCCCCCCCCACACACACACACACACCTAGACCCCCCCCCCCCACCCACCCCTGGAATGCCCCCCACACCCCTGGACAACCCCCCACCCTCTTGGACACCCCCCACCCCCTGGACAGCACTCCCACACCCCTAGAAAGTCCTCCCACACCCCTAGAACCCCCACCCCCCACCCCACCCCACTGGATATCCCCCACCACACCCATAGACACCCCCCCCACACACACACACCCTTGGACTGCCCCCCCCCCCACCCTCCTAGACACCCCCGACCCCCTGGACAGCACCCAACACACCCCTGGACACCCCCCCCCCCCACACACACCTCTGGACTACCACCCCCCCCCCCCCACATCCAGGACATCCCCCCACACCCTTGTACAACTCCCCACCCTCCTGGACACCCCCCTGGACAGCACTCTCACACCCCTGGATATCCCTCCCACACCCCTAGAAACCCCCCTCCACCCTCTTGGACACCGCCCACCCCACTGGACAGCACTCCCTATGACAGCCCTCCCACATCCCTAGAACCCCCACCTCCCCCTATCCCCAGCCCCATTGGACTGTCCCCCCCCCACACAGACACACACACCCCTGGACATCCCCCCACTCACCTGGACATCCCTCCCACCCTCCCACCACACCCCTGGACACCCCCCCCCCCCACCTCACTGAACACCCCCAGACCAAAAACAAACCAAAACCAGACCAGAACCGCCCACCCCACCCCACCCCACCCCACTAGACAACCCCCACCACACCCCTGGACACCCCCCCCCCCCCCACACACACACCTTTAGACTACCCCCCCAACCCCTGGACACCCCCCCCCCCTCACACCCCTGGACAACCCCCCTCCCCACCCCACCCTCCTGGACACCCCCACCCCATCCCCTGGACAACACTCCCACACCCCTGGACATCCCTCCCACGCCCCTAGAACCCCCCCCCCCCCCCCCGACCCCCACACAACTTGAAAACACTCCCCTATACATCCCTCCCACACCCCAAGAACCCCCCCCCCCCCCACTAGACTGCTCCCCGCCCCCCACACCCTTGGACATCCCCCCACTCGCTTGTACATCCCTCCCACCCTCCCACCCCACTGTACATCCCCCACCACACCCCTTGACACCCCCCCCCACCTCACTGAACACCCCCATACCAAAAACAGACCAAAACATAACCTAAACAAAACCAGAACCCCCCCCCCCCCCCCACACACACACACACCCTTGGACATCCCCCACCCCCGAGACAGCCCCCCACACCCCTGGACACCCCCCCCCCCACCACCACCACCACCCTCCTGAACACCATCCCACCCCACTAGACAGCACTCTCCTAGACATCCCTCCCACAACCCTAGAACCCCCCCCCCCCCACACACACACACACACACACACTAGATTACCCCCCACACCCCTAGACACCCCCTGGACATCCCCCGCTCACCTGGAAATCTCTCCCACCCCACTAGACAGCCCCCACCACACCCCTGGACACCCCCCCCCCCCCCCACACCTCATTGGACTCCCCCAGACCAAAACTCAACCAAAACCAAACCAGAACCCCCCCCCCCCCCACCCCACTAGACATCCCCCATCACACCCCTGCACCCCCCCCCCCCCACACACACACACACACTCCTAGACTACCCCCCACCCCCTGGAAAGCTGTTGTTGGGATAGGAGGTGCCTCCATCCCTCGGGGGGATGAACTCTGCAGGAAGGTACTCATCACTCTCACATGTGAAGATTGATCTCTCAAAATGTTTCACCGATGATTTATTCCCCTATAAACATCATTCATTCTATCACTTTGATGCCAGTATAACCAGGGGAAACACCATCATGTGTGACTAAAATACCTGTATCTTGGCAGTGGAAATATCTCGGATCTTGCAGGACTGGAAATGATGCTCCCAAGGCTTCCCATGAGACACCTAAAATGATGTTAACAAAAATCCCATGGGTGGGAAGAGGGTGTCGATTCAATTGGTGGAGAGGGACGCGGATAAGATGACTGCGATGATCCGAAATATACCCAAAAATTACATTTAAGTGACTTTTTAGTTTCCCAAATTAGATGATTGAACAAAGATAGGGCTATTTGTGTGTTTTTTGGTGACATATGGGATATGCTGATAATGTTCCTGGACCAACATTGCATGGAGGAGACCAAAAAAACACACAAAAAACCCTATATTTGTTCAAGCATCTAATTTTGGAAACTAAATAGTCACTTATGTGTACTTGTTGGGTATATTTTGGATCATCACCGCCGTCTTCTCTGTGTCCCTCTCCACCAACTGAACTGGCGCCCTCTTCCCACCACCAGGCTTTTTGTTAGCGTTGATTCAGGCATCTCATGGGCAGCCTTGGGAGCATCATTTCGAGTCCCACAAGATCCAGGAGATTGCCACCTCCAAGATCTAGGTATTTTAGTCACACATGACAGCGTTTCTCCCATGGTTATACTGGAATCAAAGTGATAGAATGAATGATTATTATAGGGGAATAAATCATTGGTGAAAAATTTTGAGAGATCAATCTTCACATGTGAGAGTGATGAGTACCTTCCTGCAGCATTCATCCCCCCGAGGTATGGCGGCGCCTCCTCTCCCACCCCCTCGAATCCCCCCCCCCATCCCCATGGACACCCTGGACACCCCCACCCCACTGGACAGCTCTCCTACACCCCTGGAAACCCCCCTCACCCCATAGGACACCCCCACACCCCTGGACACCCCCTGGACTGCCCCCACTCCCCTGAACAGCCCTCCCACCCTCCTAGAAATGCTCACACCCCCTGGAATCCCCCCCCACTCTCATGGACACCCAGGACACCCCCCCCCCCCCCGCCCCACCGGATAGCCATCACACACCCCTGCATACCCCCCACCCAACTAAACACCCCCCCCCCCCCACCCCACTGGATATCCATCCCACACCCCTGGATACCCCCCCCCCCCCCATACCCTTGGAACCCCTTCCCCCAAACCAGAATCCATACCAGAAAAACCATCATAAGTAGACCAAAACAAGAAGTATAGAAAAATTAAACATTCACATATATAACATTCAAAACATACAATGTCAACTTAAAAAAACAAAATCCAACCAAAATGACTACCAAATACACAATTACAATGACAATATTCAAAATTACATTTTACACTACAAACAACTAAAATTAAATCAAACTTGTAAAATAATTTGACCATTCCACTTATAGGTGTTTGACGTCTTGAGCACTTTAGGGTTGAGGGTCATCAAATATCTACAAATTAAAAGGATAGTAGTTAACGTGTATAATGAATAAATCAAATGAAATATTATGGAAAAGTTTAAAAGGAAATCTTACTAGGTCAAAGTTCACAACTATTCCAGTTTTTATTATTTCATACATAAATCTTAAAATATAATATCTGGATTAGATGATGCCTTGTTTTTCATGACAATTCTGTTTGAATGAGTGTAAATTCAATATATTGTTTTTATGTAATAAATCAAAAAGTACAAATTATAAATGGATATTTACCTTTACATTTACATATTTGATATTCACACTCCTTTTCTTTTTTTTTTTCAAAAGTTGACCCATTCCCTATTAGAAAATAATATGAATGGGATAAATTTAAAATTAATTATAATATATAAAACTATTGATAAATTGAAACTTAATTTTATAAAATTTTCTTAAAACATTCTCATACATCACCATGGACAGAGCATATCCAATAAAGTGTTTTCACCCTTGGGAAAAAAACCCCTAACATCCAATGATCACTGATAAAAGAAAATTTAAGGTTAGTAGTTTTTTATGTTAAAAGATAATGAACTCTTTGAGATAGATGTATTTCATAACTATCACAAAAAGGCATCATCAAACATTCTGTGACTATATTCTGTTTAAGTCTTTCAGCAATATAAATCATTATTTTTCCTCATCCAATGCACATGCTTCAGGGGAAATCAAATACGGGTCCATGAATCCATATATGTCTATTTTCTCATTCTTCTCAAAAATTTTATAAATATACCTAATACAAAACAGACATAATTATACATTTTTAATAAATATAATGCCGGTAAAAGGTGTTAAGACTTACATGGAAACAATTTTCACCACGTTGATACCCAACTTATCTCCAGTAACAAGCTCTATGGTATCAGTTTTCACAATCCCCATAGTTATTGCACATACAAAAACATGAGATTCCATTGGAAACTCATAATGATCAGCCAAAAAAATTGAATATCTTGAAAATCTGTCAAGACTACTAGAATTTGTATCTTATTTCATAGCCATTTGTATTTGTTATTGTCTATACAGTATTTATTTACCTTTGAAGTAATCCTGTAAAAATAAATAGAGAAATATATTATTTTTCAAATGATAAAACAACTTTAATAAAAAAAATAGAAGATATAACATACATACCTCTATGTTAATGAGTCTCAGAAGTCTAGATAGCCAAATTAAAAAATTGCTGATACTATGTCCAATTATCGTCACCTCATCTGTAGGTAATGGTACTCGAGCTGATCTATCTATAATATCTTGTACAGTGACTTTGTGATTCTCTACCTCTAATTGTTGATGATGAACTGTATCTCCTATACAATATACCAACCCATATGAAACTATATGATGTTGAGGATCATCAATATACAACTCGCAATAAGTAGGAAGCTGTGGCGGAGGATTAGGATAAAAAATGGGGTCTACAGGCTGAGGTGGGGGAGTGGGAGCTACTGGCGGAGGTGAAGGATAAATAATGGAGTCTGCAGGGGGAGGTGGAGGAGTGGGAGTTGTAGTCTAAAATTGACTTTGCATGTCTGCAAACATAGACTGTACTTATTCTCTAATAATTTCCTCCATCGTCGCATTAATATTATAAACTTTAGACTCTAAGGATTCTATTTTTTTTATAAACTCCCTCAACATAAGAAGATGAAGAACATGGAAATAATTTTCTTACCGATACACCTGCCGAATATCCTCATACACGACCAGGATGTTCAAGATTTCCCAATACTGTAGATAAAATATCTTTCCTCCCAGTAGGTATAAATACCCCCTATGATCTCTGCTCTTCAAGATAATCCTATATTAATTAATTTAACATTTCTGTAATGATTGAAATTATATGAAGAAAATAGTTAACTTAAATAAATAAAATAGATATCTTATAATCCTCTCATCTATGATTCTCGAATATTCCAAAATATATTGCCCTTTTTTCCTATCTGAGCTCTCTTCAATTTTTCATGTCTAGATGGAGGGGATGGAGGGGCCACCTCTCTAAATCTTGAAGACTCAACTCTTATTTTTTGTAATTTTTCTGCCATCATTTGTTATTCCAATAATGTATACCCTCCCCGAGATAAACTATGAGGGTATAAATTTTTAGATTGGATCTTCGGATGAGATTTCCTTGTTTGTTGTAAATTAAGAATAAGAAATCTTTAACAAAACATTAATACGATCATTTATATAAGAAAGCTTATAAAATTTTACATTTCCCTTACCAAAAATGAATCATTTCTTCTACTTTCAAGAAATAGTCTCCATGTGTCTTCATCTATGAAAGTATATATACGACATGGATTTTCATGACTCCGATGACCAAAAATGAAATCAGATGAGAGGGTTGATTTGAAATCCCTCCATCTCCTAGAAGCCGTCGATAAGCATTTCTTCCTGACTCCTACAGTGTCTAGAATATCATATTTCATATGATAAAGAATAGGTTAAACATATTATATATACTAGAAATATTTAAAGAATATGGAAACAATAGCAAAAGATCTTACCAAAATCATCTCCCAAAACTGAGAGATTATCGCTTTGTCCACACTTCTCCAGCCATCATACAAAATGCTTACTTTTCTTTTACCCTGATTTGATACAAAACTCTTAAAATATTGTGCATTTGGACCTCTAGGAATATCATCCTCATCAAACTCAATGAGTATCCTCTGATCCTGTGTACAGTCAAGTGATAATTTTGGTAAACGTGTGCACCCATGTTTACTAACTCTTGAACACTTTTTCGTAATGGGAGAACATGTGAAAGATTGGGGAACATCAAGAGGATCATGTGAATGTTCCTCCCTAGAGGTATGACCAATATGCTCATCTCCAGAATCATGTGGTTGATCAACTGATTGATCTGTCATTATCCTTCAAATCAAAAAAAACAAACATTAGTTCACAAATATAAAAATTAAAATATTACAATACTAATGTAAACAGAAAATAGAAAATTTTACTAAGTTACGTAAAAGTAAACATGGTTAATATGGTAAGCATGTTAAATAATGGTAATTATGGTAAAGATAGTAAATATGGTAAAGAAGGTAAACATGGTAAAGTAATTTTCATTGAACAAATATAATAGATATATAATTTATGTAATGGTAAACATGATAAAGTAAACTAAACAAAATTAAAACAAACAAAAACTTATACTTATTTGTTTTAATACTTGTTTTAATAAATAAAAAACTTACAATATCTAACATTTTATGAAAATAATAAATGTAAACAAGAAATAAAAAAATGTTACCTATAATTTTAGGAATGTAAAAATGGATTTTTTTTCCCAAATTCCTTCTTCGTGATTGTTCTTTATGGCACAAATCATGTCTTCAACATGATCATCATTATGTTCTATTAATATTTACAAAGAAGTAGGGATCTTACATAAACCAGTATCTTCATCAAGTTCATCCTCACCAACATATTGTTTTTTCCCTTATAAAACAATAGCCCACTGCTTATCTGATTGATCTGCTACATGGAAAATTTGTTTTGCATGTGTTTCCATTATAAAAGAATCAGTGGTCTCTTCCAATCTATTCAGATTAACAACTGTCATTCCCAATTCATCATGTCTGACATTGTTGTTACCAATAAACCACTATAGTTAAAAATATGAACTTTAATTTTAATGTAATCAGCCTCCCATATTTCTTCAATCACTCCATAATATTCACTTGATGTAGAAATTGGGTTTTTGTCTTTAGCACTCGAAAAATGCATTGCTTCTGTAAACACCAATACACCACTATTTTGAACTACACTTCTGTTGTCCTGAGCTTTTGTATGAAATTTATATCTATTAATGTCATAATTGGGCCATGTTATTACATTTAAACATGGACAAACCACTACCCATTTTAATGTCTCTGATACATCTGATCTACCAAGAAAGGTCTTTCTAAACCATGACAAAAATATTTTGTTGTTCTCATTCAAAATCCACATTTCTTTCTTCTTTGGATGAAATTGTTTCAACTCATTAATATTCAATGTGATATACAGTTGAGCATCAGCTATGTTATTCAAGATGTATAATTATAACTTCTTCATTTGTTCAGCTGGCAATGATTTGATTTTTAATCCACGAATCCATTTTCCCTCATTATTAACTCATTCATGGAGAGATAGAGGAAAACCTATGTGCTACGTCGTAGCCAAGTAGCTCGTACAAAACTCTGTAACCTCCTCAGAAATATACTTTTCAATAATGGAGGCTTCAGGTCGATATGGACTCTTAATATACCCCTTAAATATTTTTATATACCTTTAAAAAGGATACATCCCATGAATATATATAGGTCCATAAAGCTTTATTTCTCAAACCAGATGAATCATTAAATGCACCATTATATCAAAAAAAATTGGAGGAAAAAACATTTCCAATTGACAAAGTATAAAAATTGCATCCTTTTCCAAAATGTTCAAAGCATTCACATCAATCACCTTATTAAAAATTGAATTGAAAAAATAACTCAACTTCATTATAGTCTTTCTGACATAGATGGGAAATATTCTACGCAATGTAACTGGTAGAAGTTGTTGCATCATTACGTGACAATCATGAGATTTCATACCTATCAACTTCAAGTCCTTCAATGAGACAAAAAAATTTACATTTGAAGAATAACCTTGAGGCACTTTGATATCATGAAGACACTGAAAAAAGCTAATTTAATCCCTCTTGGATAATTTATGACAAGTTAGGGGAAGAAATTTTCGTCTTCCATTAGGAGTGGGAGCTAACTCAAAACGTATTCCCATTGATAGTAAGTCTAATAGTGCATTCAACCCATCTTTTTTATTTCCTTCAATATATAACAATGTCTCAATCAAACTATCATAGATATTATTCTCCATGTTCATAACTTAAATATTATGTTTAACTTCATGATATCTCCAATATGGTAGCTCAAAAAATATTGACCTTTTCTTCCAAATATGTCTATCATTACCAAATTTCTGTGTCTTTCCTAATGTCACATCAAGGTTTTCCACCCTATAAAAATATAGATCTGGGGATAAAGGTTTTGGAGCAATATAAAATTCTTGTGATCCATTGAATGCCTTTTTTATTCTTCTATAAGAGTGATCTATAGGCAAAAACTTTCGATGACCCATGTACACTGTTTTCCTCCCATGATGCAATTGACAATATGAAGTCAGTTGTTCGCAAATTAGACATGATTTATGCCCTTTAACACTATATCCAGACAAATATTCATATTCTGGGAAGTTATTTATAGTGAACATAATCACGGAATTTAGTTGAAAATATTCAATTTTATAATAATCATACACCCTAATACCATCCTACCATAAAAGTTTGAAATCATCAATCAATGGTGACAAGAAAACATCAATATCATTGTTGGGTTGCTTCGGACCAGAGATCGTTATACTCAACATGACATATTTGTGCTTCATAGAAACTTCAAGAGAGAGGTTGTAAATTACTAATAAAACAGGCCATGAACTATGTGTGCTACTTAGGGTTCGGTATGGATTCATTCCATCTGTGCACAACCCTAGTCTGAGATTTCTAATTTCATTTCCAAATATAGGATAATGCTCATCAATTTTCTTCCATTATAGAAAATCAGTTGGATGATGTATTTTTCCATCATATATCCACTCATCAGCATTTCATATTAACCTTTTTGCATCATGTCAATTAGCAAATAAACGTTTGAAACAATGAATTATAGGAAGATACCAAAATACCTTTGAAGGGATCTTTGTAATCTCCCCATCAACCTGTGATTTTTCTTTCACCTTATACCATGATGTCCCACATTTAGGACAATCTGAAAAAAAATTCATATTCATTCCTATATATCATACAGTCATTCAGACAGTTGCATGGAGGAGATTATCTATGGATGCATTCTGTTCTAAGATTATAACTGACGTAACAAAGATAATCTCTATATATTTTTCATCGGTTATTTTATAACCGATGTAGAAAATGGATCCTAGTCAATATATCATGTCGGTTATAAAATAACTGACATGATATATTGATCATTGTAGCTTTTCTTGTCGTTTATATAGAACCGACATGAAAAATGCCAATGTGTTAAACGTTTTTTTCCACTACTGGATCATGAGATGAAAAAGATGGAAAAATTAAACGGGGTTTCATCCATAGTATTAAACTATAATGTGAAAGGAATTTATGTTATATGTTTAATGTTCCATATATATTATTTCAAATAATTAATATTTTCATTAATATATATTTAAATTATAATTATTATTCATCCATGAGATTTTGAATCGATAAATCTATGGATGCATTCTGTTCTAAGATTATTGAATAAGTGGAATGTGTTTCAGTTTATTACCATGACATATTTATTTTTCCTTATCTATAAATTTAAAATAACATTTGTTATTAGTTTATTACCTTAACATGTTGATTTATTCTCATTGATTCAGTACTGGTTCTTCTTTACATGCCATTATTGAGCATTTTATCTCACCCTTATTATGATTTTCTTCCCCGGGTTATGAAGAAAACAATTTGAATAAAAATTAAAGGATAAAATTTATTTAATTTAATTATGTATGCTGTTTTTAATTTATATTTTCCAATATATTATGGGTATCATGTATGCAATCTGTCTTTCCAAGACTGCTAACTGATCGGTCCTTCTGGATTTGATTCCTCACAATCATGACTATTTTATAAAATAATACACCGACTCTGGGATTCTGGGGTTAGGGCATTAAATTCATCTAATTATATATAATTTAATAAAATTTAAGTTCTTTTAGTCATTTTAATATTAAATTTTGAGATAAAAACATTGTTATCTTTTGAAAATTCTCCATTGAAAAAACTGATTTCTCATCACGTCAGCATGATTAATTTGAAGTTAAAATTTTCTACTTATGTTAATTGAATTGTAAAAATTGGATTCCATATTTGGAATTAGAATAAAATATACTATCTAATAAGGTGAAATTATTTTTTTACCAAAATTAATAGTGAAAACAATATAAATTACTTAATGTGGCTAAGGTAAAAATGTGTTTACTAGAGGGTTAAACTAAAATATAGAGATATATTGACTGAAAAATTGTCTACAATAAGTTTTCATCCAATATTTAAACCCTTCATTTTCAATGTATTGTTTATAATATATTTTGGACTATTTAAAATGTGAGAAACTTTGGTAGTCTCTTTTCTTTAAAAAAAATCAGATCCACTCAACTCACTTATAAAAGGCCACCCCTCTCATATCTTCTTCATAGCTTCATAACACTTTTTATTCATCATTTGTAGACAAAATAACCTCCAAAATTCCTTAATATAATTCTATAAGAATTATATTGTTCATATGTCAAACTTTGGAAGGCTTTTGGTGAAAACCTAATTAGGTTACCTAAGGGAGATTTGTCATTTTTATCAATCATTTTTTATTTTATTTATTCCTACACCTCTATAAATTCATATTAAACTGTACTTATAAAATAACCTATCTATCTTACATATAATTAGAAGATTTTATTCTTGGGTAATGACCAAAACTGATCACCAATTACATCAATTGGGTTACAAAAACATCATTCATTTTCATGAAGGACTACCACCTCACGAAATGATGTTATTAATATTTCCATTACAACCTCACAGGGTTTGGTATTATGATGGTTATAAGGTGTATATATATATGTGATATTTATAACATATTTACACATATTAAGTCATTATTTAATATATATCTTTATTAATTTCCATCCTGTATAGGATAATATTATGTTGCTTGTGTGTATGATGTATTACTGCATCTTTATGCTATGTGGTTCACTTTTTACTAACTCTTTAAATGGAAGATAATAAGCATACATTTAATGAATTTGTGTGATATATATGGCATAATTATAATATTAATAACCAATTTACCATTTTTAAAAGTGAAAATCTCATTTTATTTATTACATTTTCACTCATTGAATGATTGTAACATTTTTCGTGTACGTGTGGAATATCGACTTCAGAAAGTGATTTGACTATTTATTCATCACCACATAAAAAGGATGATATATATTAGTATATTTAATGAAATAATATTTCATTTATTGTATCATTATCATTATGTAATTTTAATATATTATTTTTCATCACTACATAATGATCATTGAAAAATAGAAATGTTATTCATGCATACGTACGACCTACAGTCTCCATAATGATAACATACTTCATTTATCAAAACCACATTTATTGATTCCTTAGAAAAGTATAACTGATTTAAAAAAAATATTGATTATTTATTGATTATTTTTCTTTATATTATAGAAGTATATTATATGTATAGGAACCATATCATTCATGCTGAAATGTGCATGAGAAAACAATGAAATTAACTCCCAAAATGATGAAAATAATAAAATATAATTGACTAAAAGGTGGTATAATTTTAAAAAAAATTATAATATGTGATATTATAAATAATAATATGGTTTTATATAAATTAATAAAATTAAAAAGAACCATTATACAGGATTTAAAACATTTTTAACCAAAAGGAAGTGTGAGGTAAGGTATTGCTTAAATCAATTTCCATTCATTATGTTAAACATATACATCATTGGTTATGTCATGCTATGATTATGTGTGTGTTTTGGCCTCCAAGGAAGCACATTTATGGGTTTTGGGAAAATACCAAAAATATTCTGACGGGTGACAAGCATTCTTTCGTTATTATAGAAACTTTCCCATCACCACATTTATTTCGACCCAATCTACATTGTTATCTTTTAGGGGGAACTGGATTGACCCAATGTGTACTGGGAAGATTATAACATCCACATTATAAAGTAGGTTCCATAGTCTAATTGTCCCAGTGGGTAATTTTATGGGGTCAAGTATTTTTGCAATTGATCATCTTATGATATAACTTACTCGAATGGTCTCTAGTGGGTTTATTTGTGGATCCAAAAACACCCAATGACCCTAGTATCCATGATTCATGGACCTGCATTTCAAAGGCAAGTGGTCGTTGGATGAATATTTGGCCAATGACACATGTTGACACCATTGGTTGAGAAGATGGGACATCAGGCTCCTCACACCCTTTTGGGGGGAATTATTGACTATTTGGGGACTCTCATATAGATTTATGTAATTTTAATATGTTCTTGAATCCTTGTTTCATTCTCTAAGAGTGTATCCATGAGCTACCCCTAGATTGCAGGATCTTTATAAAAATACATGGATTTGATGCTATGGAGGAAATGTTGATTTAAGCCATGCAATAAGGTGCTCTGGAGTTTAATTTCATCCATGGGGGATGTAAGGTGATTTAATTTTGGGATCAGTCCCATAAGTTGGGCTTCCTATGTATCCTCAGGAGAGGAATTAGATCCCATGTCGTTCGGTTATCTTGGCGCTTAGACCAAAGAGGAGGTCCATTTGATGGGGGAATAATTGGGGATGACCCTTTTGGAAGGGTATCCCTTTTGATCTCGGGCATTCAGTTAGGCATCCTACATATCCTGGTTTGACTAGGAATCAATTTTATCATAGTTTAGGATGGGTTGGTTATGTGGATTTTGTGATCATCACAAATATCTAAGCTCACGTGAGTTATACATGGTGTGAGAAAAAAGAGGATGTGAGAGATCCAACCAACCACAAACCTCCTCTCCCATTGATGGGAGAGGGCAGGCCTATGGAAAAGGAAGCTGAGGTGATGGTGTGAGAGGGTGTAGAGTGATGAACCCTTCAATGTGGGATGACATTGGGAGTAATTAAGCTCATCTCCAAAAATGATAGGGACTTAAGTCAGTGGGAGTGCCCCAAAATGCACTCTGGGAAAGGGGAGAAATGTCGCCTCTCATCAAAAGGAGGAGTGAACATGATTCCTTCAACTAATCACTATTCTTCATTGAATGGAAAAGAAAGTGATCAACCTTAATCCCTAGAATGGGTAGGTTCACATCAGCATCCATGGTTGGACTCTGGGTTACCATGGGAATGTAAAATTACACACATCCTAGGAGTCTGATCTATTGAGGGAAGAGCCTTAGTTACTCCGCTTACCATGGGTTTGTAGACTCAAAGGGACATGCAAATTCATCCTATTATCTTATCATATAGGTCTTGTGGATTTGGAGGAGGCTTTGGCCTAATGTTGGGGGATGGGTTTGTATAGGAGCTATGAAGGACTGGATGGTAGTGGAGGGGTGAGATTGGATTTGGAGGTAAGGACATTTGAAGACTCCCCATTCTGCATACCATTTTTCTTATGCTGGATAGGGGAGCTCCACATACCATAGTGGTATATGGGTAGAGGGGTCATCCATGTACTGAAGAAATATGCGAGCTTGGGCATAGAAAATTGTGCACCACTATGGTACATGGTCCTGGATGCGGTCTTCTATGCCACTTCGGGGTCCATCTGCATACTGATGTAGTATGTGGCAGGGGGTTCAATATGCATAGAGATACACTATGAAGAATTCCATTTTAAAGGAGGTTCCTCCATCCTATCGTTCATGGGAAATTCATCCACAAGGAAATTGTGGTTCTTGATGCCACAAATTAGGTTTGTGGTTTTCCAATTATAATTAAGTTACTTCTTTTTAGGGTTCATGGATAGTTATACCTATGGAAACGTGGTTCATGATTTGAACTTCATCAATGATTCAAAACTGAAGTAGGAATCCTCTCTGAATTATTTCTTCCAAAATCAAGGGCCTCCTCCATACATTCTTCATTCATACCCTCTTCTTCCAACATGAGATATTTTTACAAAGAACTTGGACAATAATATCTATGGGCATGTGGCCCCATTTGCAGAACCCCATGAAGAGATATCTCGATCAGTGGATGACTCGGTTAATTGAGGCTTGTGTAGGCTGCGGTTGATGAGCCACGGTTCTCACAACCCTATTGATTTGCTTCATCTGTGAACTACTGGGTTTTCAATATGGTATGAAGATGTCATTTTTATGCTTGATTCCTCTAATGATGCGGTTCGCGGATTCCTGGGTTCGCAGGCCATCGCTCCATGGGCCCACGCCTCCCAGGTCCTTACCTGAACCGGTGGATCATGGTTTATGCATTTCATGAACCATTCCTAGTGATGGTATGTGGGTCACATAAAACTCATTGAGAAATTCAATTTCTTCATGTTTCTTACGAAGATTGAAACTCAATTTGAATCCATTCTCTTTACTGGACCAATAGGAATTATTTATTCCTTCTTCAAAGTGATTTTGGGAGTTTTTCTTCCCTTTGTGAAGTTTTCAGGACCCTGAAAATTTCCCCCATCAGAATGAGGTCTGTTCGGAATGAAGAGGAGACAATTTTGAAGTAGAAGCAGTCCTGAACTGAACTGGATTGCGGTAGAATAGATAGGCCTATTATGAGGGGACCACACCTATTTATAGAGGCCCAAGTCATTTTTCCTTTACTATTTTTTGTGGAAAAAACTACTATCGACTCTCCCTCATATTTCTATTCACCCACGTACCACTCCCTTTGTGAAATATGTCTTCACAATCCACTTTGAACGTTCCACGAAGTGAACTCTTCACAATTGCTTCTGACCTCGAACCAAATTTTGGGTTTCGCAAACTGTGTTGTGGAATTTAAATATGAAATCTAGAACTCCGTGTAGGAGAATTCTATGTGATTTTCAAATCCGGCATACCGACCATAAACCAAAAAACTGAACTTTAATCCTTACTAATATGAAATTATACATTTAAAGAGAAATTTTTAATATCAGCATGGGAAGTCCATGGTTCACGGTTGCTTCATTCAGGGAACCCTTCTATTTTTTGGTCATTGCTCTGTGGGCCAGCGCCTCATGGTACTCTTGCGTATCACGGCGATACGTGGTTTAGCTTCTACGTACCATAGTAATACTTAGGTATTACTTCAACATACTGCATATTACATGAGAAATGATTTCCACATACCATTTCTAGGTGCAGTACGCAAAGTCCCATGCAGACCCTCTTTTATGTCCTTCGACCATTTTTTGTGGCCTTTATCCAACCATCTTCAAATTAGACTAACTTTATGTGGTATTTTGGATGTTTCTGTGCAGGCTTCAATGTCTCTTCCACAGAATTTGATGAAATTTATCAAGATGACAGTAACCATGGTTGCGGATAGTGAGTACAATGTTCAATCCTACATTGTTCCTCTTGACAGCTTTATAAATGATCTCCTTACTCCAGAGCTCCTAGCTTACCCATTATCTCTGTAGTTTCTACTTTATGGATTTGGTCTTCCGAATGAAGTTCATTTTCCATTGGCTGACCCCAATACTCCTTTTATATTCCTAGAATAACTACAAGGTCATGATCGGGCCAATATTTCCTCAATAGAAGAGGTTGTAGCTACTCTAATTCTAGAATAAAATTTCGTATTAGAAGGCTCGATGTGGACTTAGGGCATTTTCGGGTGTCTCAACACTAACTTGAGACTATTCTCCCAGGAGTACACGTCCATTATCAACCTTTCTTGAGAAAACCCTAATGTTGGGTGGAGCACCAAATGAGACCTGAGAGCCATAGGATGCTTCTTAGATTAATGGGACTAGGAATTCTGGGTACACAAAACCTATTTAGAGTTCCCTAACCATTTTTAGGTGGTGAACCTATATCAAACAGCTTGGGTTTCCTAGTACACAGCTTTCTCTTCTGGTGAAATATTTCTTGAGTGGGTGATCCACTAGTGTTCAAGCACTGACACCTTCTATTTTCCACATGAGGAGGCGATAATCATCTTATGGGACATCCACCATATCATAGGGCTCCCCATCCTTGGAAATATGTATGATGAATTTCTTCTACCATCTACTACATGGGATGATACCGACTATGTGTCTCCATTGACATAGAGCCTACTCGTTATGGTAGAGGGATTACTTGATCACCCCTCTAGGATTTCTCTCTTATCCCATTTGAGGCTTGGATAGGTTCATTTCTTCACGTGAATGGGCTTATACCGAGAACTCTCTATAGTCGAACTCACCCAGCTCATCAGTCATGAAAAATTCCAGGGTCATATTGGGAAACCCTCAAAGTGGGGTGATATACTACCTTGGGATATGAGCTTCAATCATACATGCCACCAGTACATAGATTAGCAGGTTTCCTTGCCATTTTTTTAGTGGATGGATCTTCCCATCTCGTGATGTGTATACTGAGGTTAGGGCTTTCACTCTAATGATGGCATATGTGTTGGTAGAGGTTCAACCAATTAATCTGGCCATTTTGACTCTTTTCCCACTTTATGAGTTTTTGGGGAAGATACAAGAAGGTAAACCTCTACATCATCTTATCGGACCATTTCAATTCCTATATGGGTGGATAGAAGAAAAATTTCCTTGCTATGAATATTAAAACACTGTAAAGGTTCCTCTCTATGACATTCAACCGGACCTTCTCAACATTACTGTTGTTTTTCCCATGACTTTAAGCATTAGCGATGATATTGGGCTATTAAATGATTCTTATTGGTTCTCATTCTCACCACACCCTTCCCTTCATGGGTTATTATGGGGTGACAGGGTCGATTCTTCATACTCCAGGATAGGATTCTCACTACTCTCATAGATCGAGTGGTCATTTGTGATTCAAACCTCTCTTATCGGTTCACCAAGAAATTTGGGTACCTTTAACAAATTACACTTCTTCATTTTATTCCATTAAGAGGATACTCTCATCCCTTAATTATTCGCCAGTTATGGCATATTATGATTTGATAAGGTGCTGCTATGGAGTTTTTCATCCCTAATATGATGGGATACACTTTTTCTATTGTTTTAATATGCCCAACTATGGGTGGGTTGTTACCCTAATGGGGTGTTGAAAAGACCAGTTTGATGGGTCCAGAAGCCTCTAATCATCGTTTTCCCCGTATTTACTATGATGGTCATTCCATATATTACTTATTATGTGGTGTGTGTGATGGATAACTCTTCTATTCCTGTCGATGCGGTGACCACAATGGTTAGTCCATCTGTTCATGCCCCTGTGGTGAGAAGATTCTTGGTCCGCCATCAGATGCGTCTGGAAGGGGCTTCATCTATGCAGTCTATCTTGGTGGAGAGTGATTCAAACTACACCTCTCTTATGGATACTTCCCATGAAACTAATCAGGTTGTCCCCCGTAGAGTGTCCCTGGATACCCTGTAAGTTGCTGCTAGTCCTCCATATCTGATACCAACGTTCGAACCATCGGAGCGTAAGGAGAGCCCCCTATCCAGGGTCACCTATCTTAGGTCCCTGCCACCTCCCGTAATGAATCTTCCTGACTATATAGACATTACGGAGGGATAGGAATAAGGACCTAGTGTTGCGGGGAGACATCAGGTAGTGCAAAAATAGGAATGGCATCAGTTATGTTCCCTTCCATAGAAACACATTTTTCTTACTTTACTTATGAGACTGAAAAATTTCAGCAGTTATTTACCAATTTGGGTTCATGTGTCATTGATTACCAGCATCTACACCTTCTAATATACTATATTTTCATAGCCCAGAAAGACATCGCTTATTTTGAATAAAAACATTCTGAATTCAATTCTTCTCACATCAGGTAACGACCTTATGAAATTTTTTCGAGGAACTCGGTCACCTAATGGATGAAGAGTCAAAGCCTCATGATATAGTGATCACACAAAATTAAGAGTTGTGACAATTTGAGGCTCAAATAACAAGGTTTAAGGATCATATATCCTCTTTAGGTACCAATTACGAAGCTATCTAGAAGAAAGGGAGGGACCTTATAGTCATTATGGAATGTGTGCGCCTGATGGTAATGGCTGAAGTGGATGGGAGAGAATATTTAGAGAAAACTCTTGATGGTCTGTAGTAGTAACATTCCAATTTTCTATAAAGGGTGAGATGAGCCTTACTTTAACTTTCCCAAATCATGATTTACCGTTTTTCTTTTGATACTATGGAGAGACTCCAAACTGGGGATGTTCCTCAATTTATTGAACTTAATTGAAATAATTTTCCTCCCAATACTTCTTATATTCCTTTTCCTATAATGTCAATTATTCACAATCAATCATATAAACTTCATTTCAATCAGGTATTAATTTTAAACCATGATTCAAAACTAGTAAATTTTAATAATAGAATCTGGCTCTAATTTTTTCCTGAGTTGTGGGACTCAGTGAGCATAGTCCGACTATTGTTGGGGTTTTATGGAAAACCTTACAAAATTTTGTGTAATTTTCATTATCACCCTAATTTTTTCCTAATCCTATTTGATATAGATTAGTAGGTAAAACATAACATTTTCTTAGGCCTCTCTTTGTGGGTTTTTGACCTAACAATATTGATGTCTCTTTTGAGTATTTGATAGATCAACTTTTTTCAGGGGTACCTTTGTGGGTTTTCCCTCTGGTGAGTATTGAATCTTTTCTACTGGCAGTTTATAGTCCTTCCAATCAGACTTATTACTGTTGTTTTAGGTCTAACATCTTTGACCAAACATGATGAGGTAGGAGCCCCAATTTGGGATTCATCAGCAGAGAATTTTCTAATAAGTTTTAAACATTAATGATGGATTTTTCATGACACTAAATTTTTAGGGTTTGGATATGTATGAGGCTTGAGATCCATTTTAGGATATAGAGGTATGAGAGGACTCTCCTAAGGAAAAATTTCCCTTTGGTTGATGGTTGTTTTGTAGGTTACATATGTAGAGACACTAGGGCATGATGTGCATTGACAAACAAAGGTTTTGACAGGACATTGGCCACCCATCTCTGATGGGTTGGGAGGATTTATAACACTTTGTATTTTTTGGGGTTTGGTGCCACAATTAGTGTCATGTCTAAAGAACGATTCCCAAAATCATTAGGGGAATTTTTATCATCTTTGGATGGGAAACCGCTCCCACACGGATATTACTTGCATAAGGAAGAGAAAGTGAATCATCAATTCAATTAGAAATACTTTTCATTTCTAGGAATTTGAAAAGGTAAAGTTATGTATTCCATAATATAGGGGTTTCCCAAGTTTAGGGAGTGAGACGGGACATAAATTTCAAACGGGCGTACATAAACGGGAAATGACTCTCCCAAGGATGAATATGTCTTTGATTGATGACTAATTAATAGGCCACATATGCAGATCCCCTGGGGCATGATTTTCATAGTTAGAAAAAGGTTTCTGCATGAAATTGGGCTTCTATCTCCAATGAACATGAAGGATTATGGAGATTGGTCTCATTCTAAACCCGGCATATGGCCACTAAAATGGGTGCACCTAATCATTAAAGGGGGATTTTCATTGGATAAAATCTACTGGGAAACCCAGAGATAAGTGGGGGTATTTTTTTCATATGTAGATAAACTTCATGTATATGGATGGGGTATCCTTATTTTATAGAAGGCTCAAGAGAGACTAGAGGTGAATTGATTCAGAATGTTCTAATATATCTAGGATCTGTGTAGGAAGGAGAATTTAAACCATGAATATGAGGGCTCTTGAATCAGGAGTCATTCCACAAGTCTTGGAAGCTATCATGCATACTAATGTAGAAGAGGACTCTCCTTAGGAAAAATATTCATTTTCTTGATGGCTATTTTGTAGGAGACATATGTAGATCCATCGGGACATGATGTGCAGAGTCAAAAAAAGGTGTTTGTATGACACTGGCCTTCTATATCAGATGACCATGTAAGAATATGGAGATTCAATATTACTCAAGTCACAGAGTTTGATGAATGGTAGGAACATATCTGAATACATTAGAAACATTTGGTCCATGATTCTATCGTGGTATCGGGTAATCCCCTACATAGATCTGACTCACATGTAGGGTGAGGCATTCATCCCATATTTAGAGTACCCTATAATTTAACATTATACAGACAAGACCTTGGGTACCTTATGGGGAAGAGAACCATAACATTACTTTTAGGGTCATGCTTCTTGGACCAAAACTCCTAGACTGATTCTCCGTGATTTCATGTTGGATCCCCTATTGATGTCCTTAAGATCACATGATCTATGCTCGTTGTGAGATACAAGGGATTGTGAGGATTCTATATCACCACTTAATAATCACAAAATCAATGGTAGGAATCATTTTGCACTTAAATCAATGCTATGTACTTTAATGTAATGAATCCAGGACACTTTTGGCCTTGTTATTTAGCGCCATGCAGTAAAGACGTTATGCAGTGCAGTTTAGAGTCATACTATGAGGAAATTAAGCTATGTAGTTTTGATTCATACATTTGGGACACTTATATCCTTTCTTTCTATCATCATGTATTGAGTACATTATGTTGTGCATTTTATAATTGTGAAACGAGGACATTAGGATATCACAAAGACCATAAAAATCTTTTAGTTAATTGTGGTTTGGATATTATAGCATTCCACATACGTGAGTGATGATAGAAGGTGTAAGACATAGTCCTGGGAAGTCATTAGATCAGGAGGAATTACATGGGTCTTGGAAGCCATTGGACGTACTGAGGTAGGAGAAGACTCTCCTGAGGATGAATCTGGGCTATCCTTTGGTTGAGAAAGGATATCACTCATCATATAAAGAGTGTCTGATATGTCTGAATCCATCATTTTGAGTTCCCCAGCATAGGTGGGATTTCTCACATTTATCCCAGTAAGTGGATGGCCTTCTTTCTAGTATGAATTTTCATTATGGAGTGGACCTTCTCAATTGGTGCTAAAATGGAGTGGTCTACCATTTCATCCTGATTCCTAACTATGAGGATTTTTTCTACAGCATATACCCTAGGTAGAACCCTCATGGTGGGCTACAGTGAGGGGAGGACCTTCTTGCTGCTTGATGTCACTGAGGGGAGGACCTTCTCGGTGACTGCTATGATGGTAGAGACTACTATCATAGCTTGATATCTATATACTGGGATAATTTCTACAGTGTACATCCTTGGTAGTGCCTTCATGGCGTACTCTAATGAGGGAGGATCTTATCATTGCTTTATTTTACTATGGGTAGGGCCTTCACAGCAACTTCCACTATTGGGAGGTCCTTCACAATGGCGATCATCATGGTGAGGAATACCATCATGACTTGACATCTAACTATAGGGAGAAGCATATATGCAACGTATACCCTAGGGAGGACCATTAGGGGGGAAGATAACAAGGGGAGGACTTTATTTTTGTCTGAACTTCAGGTTAATGGGACAGCTACCCTGACATGCATCAAAAGATAGGCTCTTGTGAACAATCATTCCTGAACAATGTAGTAAGCCCCTATGGGTTCTCTGAGGAGGACCTTTAGAGCTTCTTGTAGTAAAATTATGGGGAGGGCCTTCACAACTGTTACTAAAACATCTATAATTTGGTAATGGAATGACAGATTCTTGATCCATTATTGATATAATTTTAAGGGAGTTATGAACTCCATCTTCCAGCAAAGCAGGATCATGTATGTGCTCTTTATTTTCTAGTTCCCTTTGGTGCATTTCATTATTGGGATATCTCTTGTAGGTATCTGGGGTTGTCTTCTGTTTCTAATGAACTTCATATACGGGTCCTTGTCTTAATGGTTTTCTTGATTTAATAGGGATATGCTGACGAGAATCATGTGTTTTAGTAGGGATATATGCCTTCCCTAGAGTAGCCAACACATTGAACCAGTATCCTATATTTGGAAAGGGTAATTGTACCTGATCCTTTTTTCTGTGTATCACCTGATATTTTTTTTGACCATCCAGGACTAGAGTATAGATGCATAATGGCTCTGGAGTGACTAACCCATTTTGCGAGTAAGTTACTCCATTCGAGGAAACTAGGTCGTGGGCCCGGTTCCTCACCTTTACTATCGATGAAATTGTATCTTGGCATGTTTCGAGGATATGGTTTGGAATTGAAATTTGATATTCAATTATTTATAGGATTTTTTGTGATATATATTTTTCTGGAATGGGTATGAAGCATAATTCTAATGTCGGAGTAAGAGTTTGTGCCTGCTTCAGTCCTCTGTAAGTTGCTAGTATATTCTGGTTGTTCTCCTATGTCAGGACCGAGGAATGAGTCTACTGTCACTTGGATTCTCTGGTTGCCACCATATTTGGCTTGTGGGATTCATATTCATGAGTGTGAATTTTATCATACACACATTTCACTGTATTTTTCTCATGGTCTTTATTGGCATCTGTAGGAATTTGACTCTGTTCATATTTTCTTACTATCCTATTTAAATGGTGGGATTGATAAGAATTAGTAGGTGTTTGTTACATTATGTAGCTAGTTTCCATACTATTTGGATGATAGGCTTCTTTTGAATCAGCAGATATCTACATCTGCCTGTAATTTTCCACTCTGTCTATATGGAGACACTGGAAACGACTAGTTGGAACATGCATGTTCTCGTATTGTACCACCCTATTTTTGTGGTTGGAAAGATTAGAGGGGTTAGATTTGTATCCATGCCCTTTTAATGTTGCCACATTTGTATATAGGAGTTTCTCCTCATGAACTTGGGTGATAGAATGTTCTTGATTATATATTTTCTTCCCTCGGTGGGTAACCTAAGGGGCCCGAGTCTTCTAGAATTTAGAAGGTTCCCTAGTATAATATCCTCCTCAGAGTGAGGAGAATTGGTCACCCGGTGTTGGATGTGATGCTCTTTAGTAGGGGCCCGTGTGTAAGACCCATGTATAGTTATGATTAAGTCTTCATCATCGACTTTATCTTCCTCCCTGAGATAAGGGAGGTACTCATTATTACACTCTAGGGACAGGCTCCCGGGCCGCCTTGTGTGGGGGTTCTATCCATGGCTGAGGAGGTGGCCGGTGAGCTTTTACAGACTGTAGGGCTTGTCTTTTGTCCTCCACTATGTTTATAGTACCATTTCGGTGGTACTCTTTGGTCAGTGTTTTGTATACCCAACGTTGGATATGTTGTGTTGTTGAGGGGGGGCCTACTCTTCATAGGGGCCTTGGCCGCCTGCAGAATCGCTAAGGCGCGTGTCAGAACTAGTTTTTAGGATTTCATTGGGATCAAAGGTTTCTTTGTAGAAACCTAAAATATATATATATATATATATATTACATATACATACAACAAAACCCTTTCAAAGTATCATCTCTTGATCATTTTCATATTTGACCATTCATCTTGGTCACCATCCTTATTTTGTTTTATTATGAGGTCAAGGGGCTTGAGTGGGGTAAACCCACCACCTTGGTTAAGAATTCATGGGGGGTTTCACCATTTTTTATGGCCTATAAGTTAGTGAGCTTATGGGTTTCAGGAAATAACAAAAAATAGTAGGACAGATGATGAGAATTCATCCATTATCATAGAAACATTCCAGTCACTACTTTTGTTTTGACTCTATCTGCATCCTTATCCTTTAGGTGGAACTGGATTGAACCTTAGGAATTGGGAAACTTATCCAATCTACATTATGAAGGAGGTTTCACAATCAAATGGTCCCATAGGGTGACTTCATGGGGCTAACTATTTTTAAAATCAGTCATCTTAGGATATAAATTCCTTGGATGGCCTTCAGCAGGTTTATTCGTGAAGGCAAAAAAACCCAACGGCTTGAGTATCCATGATTCATGGACCTTCTCTCCAAAGGTAGGCACTCGTTGGATGAAAATTTTAAAAACAAAACTTACGGGCTCCATTGGTTGAGAGGATGGGAGGTCGGGCCCATCACACCCTTTTGGGGGGAATTATTGCCTATTACAAGAATGTCTTATTGATTTCATTCACGTTTAGATGTTCGTTAATCCTTGGTTCATTCCTAAATAGTGTATCCATGGGATACCTATGGTTTGTAGGAATTTCATAAGCATACATGGATGTGATGCTGCGGAGGCAATGGTGACTTAATCCATGAAATAAGGTGCTTTGGAGTTTAATGTCATCCAAGTGGGTCGGAAGGTGATTTAATGTAGGGATCGATCCCATAAGGTGGGATTCATACGTATCCTCGGGAGAGGAATCAGATCCCATATAGTTTGGTTATCTTGGGGCTTATACCTGGTAGGAGATCCATTTCCTAGGGTAATAATTGAGGATGGACCTTTTAGAAACATACCACTTTTGAGCTTGGGCCTTCAACCAGGCATCCTACGTATCCTGGTTTGACCAGTATTTAGTGTTCTTATAGTTTAGGATGGGTTGGTTATGTGGATATTATGATCATCAAAAATCTCTATATTTAAGTGAGTCATTCTTAGTGTGAGAAACAATAGGATGTGAGAGATCCAACCAACCACACACCTCATCTCCGACTAATGGGAGAGGGTGGGCCTATTGCGGAAGAAGCTGTGGAGATGGTGGGAGAGGGAGTTGAGAGATAAACCCTTCAATGTGGGATGATAATGGGGGTCATGTAGCTCGAATCCTGGAAAGTTAGGGACTTAAATTAATGGAATATCCCCAAAATGTGCTTTGGGAAAGGGGAGGAATGTCACCTTTTTTAAAAAGGAGGAGAGAACATTATTCCTTCAACTGATCACCATTCCTCATTGAATGAAAAAAAAAGTGATCACCCTTAATCCCTAGAATAGGGGTGTTCATGTCAGATTCCCAAATATGGACACCGCTTACCATGGGTATGTAGACTCGAAGGGTCACGCTGATTCACCTGATGATCTGATCATATGGGTCTGGTGGATTTGGATGATGCTTTGGTCTGATGTCGGGGGACTAGTTCACGAAAGATCTATGGAGGACTGGACATTAGTGGAGGAGAGAGATTGGAGTTGGAGGTAAGGACACCCAAAGACTCCCAATTTGGCTTACCATATTTCTTATGTGGGATGGGGGAGCTCCACATACCATAGTGGTATGCGGGTAGATGGTTCATCTGTGTAACAAGGTAGTACATCATCTTGGGCATGGACCATTGTGCACTATAGTGGTATGTGGTCCTAGTTTCGATCTACTATTCCACATTGGGTTCCATCTACATATTGATGTAGTATGTGGCATAGGGTTCAATCTGCATAGCCATACACTATGTAGAAAATTATTTTGAAGGGGGTCCTAGAATCGTTTGTGTGGAATTCATATGTGAGTAATTTTTCATTCGCGATGACACTAATTAGGTTTTCGGTTTACTATTTGTTATTAATATCTCTATTTTTATGATTCACGACTGGTTATAACTGCATAAATTTCATTCATAATTTGAACTTCCTTGATGATTTGAAACCAAAGTGATAATCCTCTATGAATTCTTTCTTCCAACCTCTAGGGTCTCCTCTGTGCTTTCTTCTTCTATCCCAAATTCATCCCTCTTATGATCCTTTTATAGAGCACTGGGAAAATCATATCTATGGGCATGATGCACTATTTGAAGAAGCCCATGAAGTGATATCTTGATCCGTGGAAGACTCAGTCAACAGGGGTTTGCAGAGGTTATGTTTCATGAGTCATAGTTCACGGAACCCTGCCAATTTGCTTCGTCCGAAAAATAATGAGTTTGCGAGACAATATGTGGATGGCCTTTTCATGCATGATTCTACTAACGTTGTGGTTCATGTCTTCCTGGGTTATCATCCCATCACCCCGAAGGCTATCACCTCACGGGTCCTTCCACGTACCGGTGGCTGGTGGTTCATGTGTTCTGTGAACCCTTACCAGTGATGGTATGCGGGTCACTTAAAACTCTTTGAGAAATTAATTTTCTTCAAGTTTTTTCCAAAAACTTTCAACTCAATTTGAAACCATTCACTTTACTGGATCTGTAGGAATGATGTATTCCATCTGTAAATTGATTTTGGGAGTATTTTCTTCCCTTTGAGAAGTTTTTAGGACCCTACAGTGTGTAATTAAAAAAATTAATATTTTTTTTGTATTAAAATTTAGTTAATGTGGATATAAATGTTTTAAAAATAGTCAATTCATTAATTAATCCAGAATTCAAATATATTATCTTTGTAAGGGACTTCATCTCAATTTACCTTCATTAAGGAATATTGTAATTTTATAGAACAAATATATTCTAAATACTTTAAATAATTTCCCTTTGATCTGTAATATCATAATTAAATAATAATTCAATGTATGTTTTATTTAAATTTGAATTATTTCATCTAAGTTTATTTGAATTAAAATCTATCGAGGGGTATAGAATTTCATAACTCAATTTCATTTAATTAGGTTAAATTTTTTCTTAATTATCTTTGGTTTTATAATGATTATGTGTGTAATAAATTCATATTATCTAATTTTTATTTTAAATTTTTTTATGTGGATATAAATTTGATACATATAATCAATTCACTGATTAATTCTCACATCAACAATATTATTTTTTCATGGGTTTATTTTATAATCCCATCTTCATCATGATTGGTTATAATTGAATATCAATTAAAGGAAATTATTTGACCATTGCTTAATAAACCTTTTATTTTTCTTATGTTATTATTATTCATGAACATTTACATGTAATAGAACCATTTTATAATTTATTGGTAGTTATAATTATAGACAAAATGTTTTAATAAAATATTTACTCATTTCAATCTTTGGATAAAAATAATTTTTCTTCCAAAATCATGCTTTATATAAATGGTTTTAGAAATGTTTTTAACCCTACTCCATATGATTTATTAAATATATTTATAACCATTTTTAAATTTTTCATAATATTATTAATGGATTTTTAATTTCATTTTCAAAACATGTTTTGTTTATATATTTTTGAAAAAGTGTACTGAATATTTTTTTATCATACTCAGAATGTATATAATTTCCTACATTCATGAACACTCAATGTTTTAAATATTCCTATATAAGTATTCAATATTTTTTTCAAAATGAGTATTTTAAATTTTTTATAAACCTTTCATATTAAATTTTATTTTCAAAATGAACATGGTATTTTTTTTCAATAATATTTTTAAATATATTTCAATGATATTTATAATCATAAATTAAAACACCCCTTTCTTCCAATTCTAATCGTTATATTTTGTATTGATACTAACATTATTATTTATATGGATGGTTTATAATATTTTACTAAGGAAACAATTTATATTCACTTTATTGATTAATGTTTTGTAGTCATTAATTATTCCTTGAAATATTCAGTTTTCTATGATAATTAGACTTTAAAATTACCCAATATATCCATATTACTTATTAAGTATATTCTTAAATCATAAAATATATCTCATTTATATATATAGGGTCTTAATTTGAAACTTATTTGAATGACTATAGAAATATTTGTAATCCTTATTCTTTCTTCAATATAGATACATAATGGTAGGCCTTATTATAAATAAATTAAATCGATTATTCGATATGTGATGAATATTTTGGAAATACAGATATGGGAGGGGCCCAATTAAATATATCCCCATGATGCATTGGTAGTATCATGGGATGAATTAGTTGTATAGACTTAGTTAAATGGTTTTATCATGTATACCAATATGAAATACTTAAACCTCATTGGGAAAAGATATTAATGGTTTTGATATCATGATTCTGGAGATCATAAAATCCAATAATTAAGAATTTACTTCATTGAAAATTTAGTTATTTTTATCCCAAATAATTTCATAATGATATTATCTCTAGATGAATTTCATTCTTGGTTTATGGATTAAATGACATGTTTTCATGTTTTTTACCATATTGATTGTTCCTTATCTTATCATTATATTCATTTTTTTAAATGGAATGTGTCTTCTATTATAAACCCTAAAACTTTTATTATTATTTTTTATTCAAGATAGTGTATTCTCCCTTACTGGGGATTTGAGCTTACCAATATTTTATTTTTTCTTCAGTCATCAAGAAATTGTAAGATGAATGGTATACAATGATATTATAGAGGTAATAATGATATTCTCAAAAAAATATGTCATAATTTATTATTGAAAATGTAATTTGGTAATCTAGTATTTTTAGAGTTTTCCAAGAATACTGAACTATTTTTTCCTTTGGTATGGGATTCCGAGTATCTTATGCTAATGTAAAAAAGAGTACACTAGATCTAGGATACTGGGTTCGGGGACACTATATTAATATAATTCAATTTCCATATCTAGATAAGGGATTAATCCCAACCAATGGCACAGATGATGTCTTATTTAATATATAATTTTATTAGTTAAAATATTTTCTAAATAAATGTTAATGTTGATCCAATGGTTTTATTTTTTTAGGTATAATAAGAATGTATTATATTAGAGTTAAGAAATAGTTACAAACTTATAGAAACATTTTTCCCTCTTTTATGAATCTTTCAATCTATTAAAATTGTTTTTTGATACTTCATGAATAAAAAATAATTTTTTGATATTCATTTCTTGGGGTATGAAATGAATTGGAAGTTGATCGGAGTACGACCAATGGATGAAATTGTTTTTTTGAATTAATAAGGTTTCAAGTAATTATATTTTCTTATATTGTTAAATAGTAAAATAATTCATTGACATTAGAAAAAGGATCTTGAAAAAAAAATGTTATCCAATTACATTCATATATTATTAATCATATGATGTTTTAAATGATTACAGATTTATGTTTTTGATGTCCTTAAATATAAATTGATCATTCACTTTATTGTGATTAATGACCAATGTTGTTCTTGATAATTATTTTTTATTTTCTTCAATGTCCATATCTTTAATTGGAACCATTATTCTATGAAATAAAAACCTAGATATGTGGCCATTTTACTTAACTCTATCTCATATTAAGATAATGTTTAACTAACTCTTTTTATGATGTGGGTTTTGAACAAAATAGTTTTAAAGTATCAAACCCTTGATTACTAAGTTATAGATTAAATTTTGAGGATGAAATTTATCTTTGGTGGGAAAAACATAACACCATTAAATTATAAAATAATTAAATTTTATTCAATTTTACAAGCACCATGTGACACCGAACATAAAAAACCCATAAAATACATTTCATTAAATTTAATCTCTTTGATGGCATGTGGAAAATGAAATCCTTAGTCTAAATGAACTGTAATTTAATATACCATGTCAACATAACCATTAAATTTGTTGGTATGTATATATATATCTATATTATTAAAATTATGTTTATCTATTTATTAGAAATAAAATAAGAATCATTTAAAAATATTCATAAAACAATATTTTTTTGTAAAAGGCGGTTTAGTAGCTCTATGTTAACTAAATTTGAAGTTAATTTTTACATATTATAGAAAATTTAATTAATAATAAATAACATCATTTTTATAATAAGGATACCAAAATTATCATAGTATTATTTTTTGGGATTTTTTTTGAAATGCTTCATTATTTTAGGAATAGTGAAAATAATAAATTGTAATTTTAAACACCCTTTTCATTTAAATTATTTATAATGTTAAATAATACTATAAATTGGTTTTAAAGACTAATAAGGTAAATTAAATATTTTAGATAATTTGAATCCTTTATATATATATATATATATATAATTTGTATTCTTTTTATCATTTTCACTATTAAAACCACATTTCTCATCTCGTTTATTGGATTAATTTTAAATTAAAGTTTTTCATTTATATGGGATAAATTTTTAATAATGGATAAAATTTCTTGAATTATAATAATTTATATAATATAATAATTAACAATTTATTTTTTACCCAAATCAATCATAAAATCAATAAAACTTATTTACCACAGTTAAGGTGTAAATAGGTTTAGTGAGGGGTTAATATAAAATGAAAATGGTTAAATTGAACTAAAAAAATTCTAAAATATATTTTATGGACATATTTAGACAATAACATGTATAATTATCAAGAAAAACCCATTTAGAAACCTTTTTCATTTGTAAAACAAGGGTACATTTTTTAAAAAAATTATAGGTGTTCCACTCACCTCACTTATAAAATGCCACCCCTCTCCTAAATTATTCACACATTTAAAATAATTTTGGATAAAAATTTCCCGAAATAATAAATTATAAAATTTGGTTTCCTCATCCATAAATCCTTATTTTGGTCAAAAATCCAACCATGGAAGGATTTTGGTGCAAACCTAATGAGGGTACCTGTGGAGGATGTGATGTTCTTAATAGAAATATTTTTTTATTTCTTAATCCACATTATTAAATTATCATTAAACAATTAAAATATAATAAAATAAGTATGCTAAATATACTAATATGTTTTTATTTTAAATTCATTACCTACAACCATACCCACTTCTATTAAATGGTTATGAAATTATCATTCATGTGTAAGATGCACTAACTCCTCGTGAACTGATGTCATACATTTTCCCAATACAACTTGTCATGGTTTGGTATGATTATGGATATTGATTTTATATAAAGTATATAGAATATATTCATACATATTTAGAAAATATTTCATATTTTACATTTTTATATTCCATTCCATACAAGATATGATACTTTTGATCCTATGTATGAAGGGCTACTTTCTCGAAAAGCGATGTGATTTCTTTTTCATTAACAATTTACATCTAAGATAATAAGGATAAAATTAATGAGTATATGTGATATAAATGACATAATAATTATATCAATGAATTATTTATCATTATTAATTGAAAAAGTAACATTTTATTTATTACCTTCTCACCCACTAAAAGATGACAACCTAGTCTGTCTACGTGTGTACTACTACCTTCATGAAGTGATTGACTCTATTTTCATCACCAAAGCACATAGAATCTATATATAATAATATTTGAAGAAATAATATGTTACTTATGGTAACATGATCATTATTTAAAGATAAAGTATTACATTCCAGTTTTTATAATGATCATTAAAAATGGGAACATTACTCATGCACAAGTATGGACTACCGTCTCCATCATCATAACATACATCATTTAAAAAAAATCATGATTAATCATAAAAGTATAATTCATTTATATATATAAAAATTATTTCATTATTAGTATTATTGAAATTATGCAACTATATAAAATTTTCAAGAACCGCATCTTTTATGATGAAACATAATGAAAAAACAACACAATCAAAACCCAAAACAATGAAAATAATGAATTATAATTAATGAAAAGGTGATAAGATGTTATAAAATGATCATATATGATATTATTAATATTAATATGGTTCTGGTATAAAATAATGAAATTCTTAAAACCATTATACATGTTTTTAAATCATGTTCATCAAAAAGGAAGTGTGATGTAAGGGATTTCATAACTCAATTTTCCATTCATTCAGTTAAAATTCTTCTTAATTAATTATTTCATTATTATATTATGTGTGTAATGAAATATTATTATTTTATGATTTATATACTATTATTTAATTCTTATTTACATTTTATGCACATAATTAATTCATTTATAAATCCCTATATCATTGATATGATCTTTGTAAGGGACTTTGTCTCAATTTCCATTCACTGAGACAAATTATAATGTTACACACCCAATTTTATTTATATTGTTTATATAATTACGTTATCACATGTTAAACCATTATTCCTTAATAATTCATGGTATTTTAAGTTTCAATTTTATTTATATCATCCATGAAAATTTGAATTAAATTTTACAAAGTGTTAATGAATTTCATAACATAATTTCTTTCCATTTTGTTATATTACTTCTTCCTTGTATTTAGTATTCAATGATTATGTTTTTAATCACATATGATTAAATTATATATTATTTCCAATTGATACATGTGGATTTAAATTTGATACAAAAAAATTGACTTATTTATTAATTCACACTTCAACATTATGATCTTTACATGGTTTTATTTCACAATCACTTTTTAACATAGATTGGTTGTACTTGAATTTAGATTGAAAGAGATTATTTGATCATTATTTAATGAAGTATTTATTTTTTTATCCTATAATTATTTAGTATTTTTTCATGTAATATTTACTTTTCCCCACTCTTTGGTACATAAAATTATTTAGAAAAAGTTTAAATAAAATATGACTTTATTTCCCTCTTCTATCAAAAACCTTTTTTTCTTAATAAATGAATGTTTTATAAAAAATAAATTTTTTTAACCCTTATATAAATTATTAAATTAAAATAGTTTTTCCCATTTTGACTTATTGTAAAAAAATTTGAATTAAATAATCATGTATTTTTGAAAATAATTCCTTTTTTAATTTTACTAATAATCAGAAAGGAATATTTGTTTCTCATAATCATAATTTAAGGAATTATCCTTCAATTAAGATCACCCAATGTTTTATATATTCCTTTATATGTTTATAATATTATTATCAAATAATATTTTTCCCAAATTTTTTCTATACTTTTAGATTTAAAAAGTAATTTCTAGTATTATAAAGATATTTTATATAAGAATGTTTGTAAAGATATTTTTACTGTAGTTCTATTCCTCAATAATAATGGCCATTTATTCTTAATTAAATTAGTATATATTGTATTGATAACATAATTAATTTTATATGGATGGTTTATGATCATTTTATTTGAGTAAATTTATGAAATTCACTTTCTTGATTCATTTTTTATTGTCATTTACATTCTCATGAAATATTTGTGTTCCAGTCATCATGGAACATTGAATTTTACCAAAATTTACATAATATTTTTCATGGATATTCTTATTTCTTAAATTTTATCTCATTTATGTATATGGTTTTTTACTTTTATACTTATTTCATTGACTAAGAAATATTGATAACTGATATTATTTCCTCTATATAGATTATTAATGGTAAGAAATATTGTTCATGAATAAAAATATGTTATTCGATATATTAATAATGACTCAGAAACAAATATATGGGTGGGACCTTATTATATATATCTCCTAAATGAATCTATAGTCTCATGAGAATAAAAAAATTCTATTATAGGGATCCTCACTTTTTCATATATAATCATTATATAGTTTTTTTGGAATTCTTAGAACAATACAAAAAAAGACACCCAAAGACAATGTTATTTTGGTGACATTGGAATCCTGGAACAAAAAACTTCTAAATTATAGAAATATATGTCATGACCCATCCCCTGGGGCCCATTCCATGACTACCCTAAGCCCGCCTTCCATAGGCCAGGGGCTAGCGACTAGCACCAAAGGCGTAAATCCCTAAAACTAGGAAGGCATTAACTTTATATATTATAACACACACAATAGAGTATAAGCTGGAAGAAAAAAACTATGTAAGACAGTATAAAAAAGGAGTGCTGAAAAGTAAAGGGGCCATAAATACAAGCCCAACTGTAAAGTACAAGGAAAATGAAGTACAACAGAAGAAAGGTGAAACAACTACTGAATCATCCTCTGGGAAATCCTACCTGAAGGGTAGGTATATATAGCCTCCACAGAAATCCACGTCTATTCGTCTCCTCGTGTGATCCACCTCTGGCTACCATCCAGTCCTGGTTCACTCATCCTTGGTCAGCGCTTCCCATCATCTCCAACCAACACAACGAAGTGCGTGCATAGCCCGTACAGGGGTGAGTATAATGATACTCAGTAGGTACCCCGAGACCCTCAAGGTCTCACAAAAACCAACAAGGAAAACCAAAAATTATGAATTCAATAGATAACCTCACTTAGATATATGCCTATACATATACCTAAGTTATCAAGTAATCCATCTCAATCATGAGGAAAACACAAAGTTACTGACTCAGCTCAATCAGGATTTTAATCACATTGTCGAAACCATGGATGCTGGATAACTCCTCCTCTTTCAAGTATAGTGGGCCTACCACTAACTTCCAGGAACTTCCCACTAACCATGGACTATGGAGGTACTCCTCGTGTTGAGTATCGTGGGTCTGTCGTGCTCACACAGAGACGCTCCCCACTGTGGGTCTACCGCCAACTACCTAGAGCTCCCCCTAATATCCTGCAGAGGTACTCGCCCTATCGAGTACCGCGGGTCTACCACTAACTACCAGGAGTTCCACCATCATGGGTCTGCCACCAACTACCAGGCAATCCCCACTTGGCTAGTCGAATCACTCCGAGTCTAATCGGTCAAGCAGTCGTCAGGTCTCAGCCAGCTACTAGGTCTTCATACTCTGCTCACACATCTCTAAGAGGGTCCGCTCCACGAGCTACAGTTCGATACTCAAACTGTCACTAAGTCCCATGTAGAAGTAACTTAAAGGTCTGCCTCTTCATAGGGGTCTCAAAGCAACAGACGGCGCGTCAATCGGATGCCCGGTCTGTGAGTTATAAGCTTTTTAGTTCTGGGGGCCTAGTTGGAATCATGTACGATCCAACTTGATTGTATCTCAACATTACCTTTAACTCTAGTGGGGTATACTCAAAGGGGCCTTCATGCTCCAAGAAAACCAGCGCCGCTGACGGTTCGTCAAACAGTCATCTGGTGCCAAAGATATGGCCAAAGAAAGTAACAGTTAGTAATGGGCCTGGGCCTGGTCCAACCTGGTTGGACCAACTCGGCCTAACCCAGACTGGGCTGACCCGGTCTAGGTTGACTTGGTTAAACCCGTTGGGTCTTACCCAGCCCGTTGGGCGGGTCGTCAGTGGTCATCTGTTGCCATAGATATGGCCAAAAGAAGTAACAGTCAGTAATGGGACTGGGCCCGGTCCGACCCAGTCAGACCGACTCGGCCCAACCCAGACTTTCCTGACCCGGTCAGACCTACTGGGTCTGACATGGCCCGCTGGGTTCAGCCTAGTCTGCTGGGCCCGACCCAGTGGCTTATGGGGGCAGTTCGGCCCAAAGGTCTCCACGTAGGCGGCTCGGCCTGGAGGTCAGGGCTGGTTCATCCAGCGACACCACGAGGGACGCCGCGGGCTGGCTCGGGAGGCTGGGAGGATGGATGAAGTCTGGCAAGGCACGCGGAATTCCACGGGCAGGCTGAGCAGAGTGCAGCAGGTCGGCGGGGTGCTGGCAGGCCGCGGGGGGCGCAGGCAGGCTGTGGGGGGCGCGGACAGGTCGTACGGGGAGTGGGTAGGTCATGCGGGGTGCGGGCAGGCCGCGTGGGAGGCAGCGGGCAGGCGGACTGGCTGCCGGGTAGGCCGGTTCGGCATGGCTCAGGCTGGCGTAGGCCGAAGGTGTTCGTCCAGCACCCCGCCGGCCGGGTAGCGCGGCCTTTGTCATTGTCATCACCGTTGCCTCATTGCCGTTTCAAAGAACACCACAAGAAAGAAAAAATGACGGAGGATGTCGGACCATGTTAGGTTGGCCCGCATCCTCCACGTTTAAGGTGGTATCGATTGGTTCATCAAGAAAAGAATATGAAAACAATTAATTACATCACTTTGCATTGATTCCTTTCATTCGATGATGAGAAAAAGAAAAGAAAAACATCAACATGCAATAACCCTGTACCTTTGTCGGTCGTTCATAGTTCATTGACGGAGTTGTGGGAAGAAGACGAAGAGGATGTTCGTTTGACATGTCCTCCAAGAACTTCCAAACCTGAGTTGTGCTGGCTCGTGGAAGACGCTCCACGTCAGTAGGTGTTCGGGGAAGAAGTCAAAGTGGATCGGCGTTCTTCGTCGGTGGAGAATTTTTCATTCTTCGTTGGGAGCTTTTTTCCCTAGCTCTCCCCTTCCAAAGTTACACCAAATGAAAGATCCCAACCCAAAAGAAATAATAGATTTTCTATTATTTTAGGTGTTGGCATGAATAAAATGGAGAATTAATTAATTAGATAGGCTCCACTTAATTAATTGATGAGAGTTTTCACAAATTTAATAAAGGGGAGTTGAAGAGGCTCCCCCGTATTAATTAGATCTTGTGGGTTTCTCCACTTTAATGGGGAGTTTAAGGGGTTAAGAGCCCGGGTGGTCCCCACCACATTAATCCTCTCATGGGAGGTTGAGTTTGGGTGGGCCCCAACACCATAACCTCTCATGGGAGGTTAAGGTGCAGTGGTCCCACCACCAACCTCCATGAAAAGGTTTTAACCAACACACACCAAACGGCGGCTTAAATAAAATAAAGTGTAGGGCACTTTATTTTATTATTTGTTTTAAGAAAACCCCAAAACTAACTTCTATCCTTGACTCACTGTTGTCAAAGTGAAAGTCTTATTAAGAGAATACCAGTGCTACAAGTTCAACGGTGCCCTCAAATTTCAATTCCAAGCACCTGTTCAAAAGTTATAAAAACCCGCTCGTACGTTTACTGAACGTACCCAAACAAAAACTTCAGAAATTGATTCTGGGCACACCGGGCCTCAGAATCAAGCACCGTAAATTTTTTGCAGACTCGTAAAATTCTCATGTATTTAAGAAAAAAAATTCCATGGAAATTTCGGGTCTTTACATTCTTTCCACCTTAGGGATTTACATCCCCAAAAGCTACAACTCGAACTATGGGAACAAATGGGGGTACTGAGCACGCATTTGAGCCTCCTGCTCTCATGTGCTCTCTTGGAGGTTCTCGTGCTACCAATTAACGTGCACCAGAGTTATCAACCATCCACATTGGAAATTCTCCTGTCGATCCTCAATCTCCACTGGAACCTCTGTAAAAGTAGCCCCATCGTCGATGTCCAACTCTCCATGGTCGATGATGTGTGAAGGGTCGTCCACATATCTCCTCAGCTGAGATACGTGGAAGACGTCGTGCACCTGGTGCAACTGAGGTGGAAGATCTAGTGGTATGACACCTCACCAACTCTATAGAGGACCTATAAATTTCTGATGAATCTCAGAGATAACTTCCCACCTCGGACAAATCTCCGTAAACGTCCTCAAGGTGAGATCCATAGAAAGATGTGGTCGCCATCCTCAAACTTCAGAGGTCTCCATCTCCTGTCAGTATATGACTTCTACCTGCTCTATGAAGTCTTCATCCGCTCCTGGATGATCTTCACCTTCTTTGTGATTGCTCGTACTATCTCTGGTCCCACCAGTGCTGACTCCCTAGGGTCAGTCCAGCACAAGGATGATCTACAAGGTCTCCCGTACAACGCCCCGAAAGGTGTCATCCCAATGGTGGAGTGGTAGATATTATTGTATGAAAACTCCACCAAAGGTAAGTGATCCTCCCAGCTGTGACTGAAGTCTAGGACACAGGCACATAACATGTCCTCAAGGATATGGATGGTCTGCTCAGTCTGACCATCCGTCTGAGGATTGAAGGCGGTGCTCAAACGAAGCTGGATCTCGAAAGCCTCCTTCAACCTCTTCCATAAACTGGAAGTAAATTGTGCATCACAATCAGAGAAAATATATGAAGGTACTCCATGTATCCACACAATCTCTTGCACATAAAGGCGTCTCAAGCTCTCTACTGAACCCTACTCTCTCATCAGTAGAAGGTGGGACAACTTGGTGATTAGGTCAACGATCACCCAAATCGAGTCGTGACCCATGGATATACGTGGAAGTCCTATCACGAAGTCCATGGATATCCCATCCCACTTTCACTCTAGGACCTCTAAAGGTAGAACTAAGCCTGCTGGTACCTAGTTCTTCACCTTCAGTTACTTAAAAGTGATGCATCAAATAAGGGATTAGGATTTATACTAATTCAAAATGATAATGTGATATCCTATTCATCAAGGAAGCTGAAAATCCATTTGAAAAACTATCCTATTCATGATCTAGAGTCGGTGGCTGTTATATTTGCGTTAAAAATCTGGCAGCGTTATCTCTATGGGGAGAAGTGTGAGATATATACTAATCGCAAGAGTCTCAAATATATATTCACATAAAAATAGTATAATATGTGCTAGTGAAGATGGATAGAGATCATCAAAAAATATTACTTCTCCATCCACTAACATCCCGGTAAGTCAAACAAGGTGGATGATGCTCTAAGAAGAAAGGATCATGTATCTTTATCAATGATTATAATTGAAAAGGATCCAATCTTCTTATATTTTAAATGGATAAAATGGAAATAATTAAGGTAGGAACATCATCAATACTTTCTCAAATGATTGCTCAACCATCCCTCATAGAGAAAATAAAGGATGCTCAAAGAAAAGATGTGGAAATTCTGAAATGGGTGGACGCTATAAGAAATGGGAAATCCTCTGAGTTCATGATTGATGAGGAACGAGTTGTAAGATTTGGGTCACAATTATGTATACCATCCGATCAAAAGATAAAGAAGGATATTTTTAATGATTCACATAGCTCAACCTTCTCTATCTACCTAGGAAGCACAAAGATGTATTAAGATCTCTAAGAGAACATTTGGTGGGATAATATGAAGGAGATTGATGAATATACATCAAAGTTCCTGGTATGTCAACAAGTGAAGTCTGAAAGATAGAAGTCTAAGGGGATGAAGAAAACATTACTCATACCAACATGGAATTGGGAGAACATCACTTTGGGCTTTGTCTCTGGAATTCCAAGTACATCCATAGGAAACAATGCTATATTGGTCATTATGGATCATCTTACAAAAACAGCTCACTTTATCGCAATTAAATATGACTTCTCATTAGATCTAAATTCATGGATATATATCAAGGAGGTGGTAGGGATTCATGGATTACCACTTTCTACTATATCCAATATAGATACAAGATTCACCTTGATGATCTGGAAATATCTCCAACATTCTCTAAGCACTGATATGAACATCAGTACGGCCTATCATCCTCAAACTGATGTCCAATATGACTGAACTATTCATACACTAAAAGATATGTTTAGAGAATGTTCTATGGACTTAAAATGAGTATCGGACCAACATCTTCCACTGGTTGAATTCTCTTATAATATCAGTTTCCATTCAAGCATCCAAATGGAACTATATAAAGCACTTGATGGGAAAAGGTGCAAAATACTAGCGTGTTTGGATGAAGTCAGCGAGTGTAAACTGCTAGGACCAGAAATGGTAGATGTAATGGTAGAGAAGGTTAAAACCATTCAGTAGAACATCAAGGTATCCCAAAGTCAATAGAATATTTATGCTGACAATCCTCGTTGATACCTTGAGATCAAAGTTGGAGACATGGTATTTCTCCGCATATCTCCATAAAAGAATGTCAGGAGATTTTGAAAGAAAGGAAAGATATATCCTAGGTACATCGGCTGGTTAGAGATCCTTGATCAGGTCAGAGCAGTTGCCTATTGACTAGCCCTTCCACCTACCATGTCCAAAGTACATGATTTCTATCATGTATCCCTTTTAAGGAAGTACATACCATGCCCTTCACATGTGCTCTCTTTAGAGGTTGTACAGTTGGAGAATCATATTTCCTACAAGGATCAGCCAGTGAAGATCTTAGATCCTAGATATAAAGTTCTACGTAACAAGACTACCTACCTGGTCAAAGTACTATGGCGGAACCATAAGTATGAAGAGGCAACATGGAAACTGGAAGAGTAAATGAAGGAAAAGTACCCACACCTATTAATGGATTAGAATGTAACAAATAGAAAAAATGATTTCAAGGGGGGAAATTTCATAAGGGGGAATAATAAAATGACTCAATGTTTTATCAATGGATATTTTCCTCTTATAATTATGTCATGTACTCACATGAAATTACAAAAAAATGAACTACTATGTACTATGGGACCTTTAAACATAATATTATCACTTCTGTGTTTTTTATTTTGAAAAACTACCATGCATGGTTACGTCTGGTAAGATATTTCGAGTCTGATAAGACAAAATTAATATTTTATGAATAGTAACATACCCCTATGAATAGTAACATACCTTTATGAATAGTAATGAATAGTGATTAATAGATAATCAGCCAAAAAAAATAGAAAATTCACCTATGAATGTATAAATAAAATTTAGACATCTTAAAAGTGACAAAACGATCATAGTATAAGTATTAGTATTCGTGTATGTCATAAATATTTTATTTACCACTTTATGATTAATTTAATAATTTAAAATGGAAATTTATTTTCATAAAATGTAATAATAGATTTTTTCTTTATTTTCTTATGGTTAAAAGATAATTTTATGGGACTTTGATTAAATTTTCAAGGTGTTATAAAATGTGTTATATTTGTAATGTTTTTTCAAATAAATTATGATTTTATTTAAAAATTAAATTGTAAATATTTAGAAAATTATTTTGAAAAAATATATTTCCTTTTTGAATTCTACAAGTTAAAAAAGGTCAAGGTAAATTTTTTTGATTTCTCTAAAATACATGAATTTTTCATGAATGGTAAAAATACAGTTTTGAGATTTTAGTATATTTAATGACATCATACTGATATAATAATTAATATAAAATTCTGGTCGACATTTTTACAGTAAAATATGATATGAGGTGTCTCATGTGGCTAATACCATGGGAAAATACAATGGGATAGCCCATGGTATTTTCAAAAAACCACAAATGAGGTGTCCTTTGAAATCAATAAAAAACACTCACTTTTACTATAAATACACACTCATTACTTTGTTTCCTTTCATTAAAAAAACATTTTACTCAAATATATGGTACTTTAACCTCCCTAGGAGTCCTCCCATGGTGTCCTTAAGATCCCAAGGTCCTAACATCATGTTTTAGGAGTTACTCTACAAGGTAAGGGAATCTACCTCCTTTCTCTTTTTCAAAATTTCATTTTATGTTATTCTTTTTAATTTAATTTTGATTATGTTTGGATATATCATTTCATATCCCCAATATTGTACATATTATGTAATAATTATTAGAGACCCCTATTTTCTATAATCAATATATTTTATGAAATTTTATGTGACATGTTAGGCTACCGAATTTTCGTAATGGATTTATCAACTTCTCTTTTATTTCTAGATTCCAATATTTTATTTTTATTTCCTAAAATACTTCCATAAAAATGTTGTGATTAATCCAATACCATACATGTAATAGAATATTTTCATGATAAATTAATAATTATTCATCATCTCTCATTTACCTTTCTTTTATACTAAAAATGGTAACACCATTTGAGATGTGCTAATTTACCACATTCTAGGACAATGGGTTTTTCAACATCTATTACCATATTCAATTATTGTCATGAAACCATTAATATGGTTAAAAAATAAATTAATATATGTATTATGTATCATCTATGGTTCTGGAATCTTTTTTTACACATTTTTTTTATTTATAAATAATAATGAGTTTGTTGTGTTCAAAAACTGCCAATTAACACAAAAAGCTATCATTAAATAATTTATATAATGATTTATCTTCACACCAGGTAACCAAATGGAATTTACAACCATGTAACCTTTTAGATTTTACTAATAAAATATAACTCATACTCTAGAAAACCATCCCCATTTTTCATGATTAGTTGAACATGAATATACGTGAACCGATCATTAAAACCAAGGAAACAAACAGACCTGATCAATGAAATTGTACCTCATAACCAATAAAAAAGGTTATGAATGAACTCAAAAAGGTTTTACTAAATTATTTAAATATCTAATAGGTTATGGAATTATTAATTAATGAACCTAATTTGATTTTTCAGGTCATTAATATCAATTGAAGAACACCATATGGATTAAGGTAAGGGATCCTCTCTATTTTTCTTTTATTCAAGAATATCCTCTATGTTATTCCCTTTCATGTATAATTTCTATTGTTGGGTATGATTTTAAACCTTCCTCATACATCCCTCATTATGTATAAAATATGATAAATCCCTTTATCTCTCTTTAAGACCTCTTATGTACACCCGATACCATGATGATATTCTGTAAGGGATTCTACCTAAACGGCCTTTATTCCATTAGGTTTTTCTGTATTTCTTTTTACCCAAATGAATTTGTCTATTATTTTTATGTAAAAATTCTGAATACTATTTATATTCTCCAGACACATGTTTCTTTATCCATCCCACATTTTCTTTCAGGGATATACATGCTTTTAAGATATTCCCTCCTCGATACTTCCCAATAAGCAAACTCGTTTTAAGGGAACTTCCCAAGTTTTTACATGATTTCAAGTGCACTCTACCATTTATTTTAAGCCATAATTGTTTTTATAAAGTTAGTATTTTTAGTAATAAAACCTTATTGTTTCAGTTCTATTTTTATATAAAATATTATTCCCTTTTCTATTTTGATTTCTATTTAATATTTTCCATAAAACCGCACTAACATATTTTAATGCTAAGAATTTTCTAAATACTCTTTTTACATGTTGTAACATCTATTAAACATCACATACCATGATACATTCCTATTTTTACTTGTTAATTTCTATGTATTTTTTAATTCTTTTCTCTTGTGAACACTTTTATGACACGCCCATTCATTATGCTTTATGACTTGGATTGATACTCATTTCCCTCCATGGGTTCCATTATGTTTATGTATGATTAATTAAGTATTATTATTTCTGTGGAAATCATGTTCATGAACATATTAATATGGGTTCACCTAGATATTACTCCAATTAATTGGGTAAATTTTAGTCTTATGAGATGTTATGTGCAATGGTCTTGGCGGTTAGCCTTGACTCCTGCTACCATGTGCAATGGTATTGGTGGTTAACCTTGACTTGTGATCATCTATGTGAAACGGGCCTTGAATCATGCTAAATTCATGATCTATGTTTCTTCAACATTACTATAAATTATTTTTTATATGATCCTATATTTATATGTTATGATTCTATATTCCATTTTATATCATTATGTCATTATCTCTAACTCTTTCACTAAATCCTTATTCTTATGTCTATTTCCTTAATGTGATTTTAGCTCATCCCATCACTCATGTGATCCTCAGGTAACCCTATGAAGATTTAAGGTCTCATATGAAGTTTGGAGAACTTAATTAAGATTAAATAAAGAAGTGTTTTTTCAAGTTCCATGTTTTCAGTTTTATGTACCTAGTCTTCCAAGACACTAGACTATACGATCCATGGATTGTAATATAATGTATAATTATGATTAAAATCATATAATGTTATATGTAAAATTTTAGTGTCACTATATTATGTATGATGAATTCTTCCCTACAGATAATACATGTGAGGATCCGAAGAAGATTCCATGACTGGTGAAGATGTTGATGGACATCGTGCCAGAAGATGATAAGCAGTTGGTCAGGGATGTCCACTTCAAAAAATGGTTTGGATGTTTCCTAAACATCACACCAAGATGTTATTTTAAGGGAGAGGAGGAACCTAGTAAACTACTTTAATGGTCCCCACATATCCAATGTGGGATCAACACTACAAGAAAGGTTACTACTAGATAATTCTAAAGGACATCCAATGGTAGTTGTGGTGGTTCAGTGTTAACACTGAGCTGCAACCGGTGGTTAGGTTGGATGGGTTCATTTTTTAACTCAATTGTGGATGGATGTTTCTAGCCATGGATGCTCACATGGGTTCACGACTAAGTAAATTTATCACAGATTCCATTATGGTGATGGGGTAATGTGTCAACCATGGGGTCCTAGTGTTGGAAAAGTTGTACAAGTTGTTAGGTCACATAATTGAGGGGAAGGAGGCACCATGTGTATGTAGACTGTTTCACTTTATATATGGTTGGATAGTGTCACACATGAGGTTTTACAAATATTTAATCCCTATTTCCACTCCTTGGTCAGACATTCAAATTTCTATTATGAACGTAGTGGGGAGTTTCCCAATCAATTTGGATTTGTCGGTGATGCTAAACAAGGTATTAAAGGTGAAAAAATTTGATTTAATTCCATTCTTTCTACCAACAAGAGTATTCACCAATTATGGTTAGGGAGCTAATGAACATTGATCATATATCCTAACCTTTTGATGTGAGGTTTTGGTGGTGTGGGTAGATCGTGAGCCTATCTGCAATCCATATACCCTACATTGCTTTGAGAGGAAGTTTTGGTGCATGCAGAGGTTAACCCCAAATGTCTACTTGAGTTATTCCATGAGGATCATCCATGTGTGATGAGGAAAATCTGTCTCATATTCACACGGGAATATGGGAAGATGTATAATGAGATGCCTCTGCATACTGAAACTTATGGGTTAATTGATGAGTACACAAAAACCTCAGAGATGACCTACCGAGGGGAGATTCTAAAGCAATGGATAATCCATGATGTCGATGGGGTTCCACCTCAACCCCGGGGTCAATGTAAAAAAACTTAAAGAACACATCATGGAGGTATAATTGTTTCACATCTTGGTGGTGGAGTTGTGTTAGTGTAAAGGTATGTGATTATAGGTCCCACTCTGGGTGGGTGTGGAAGTGGAACAACATTAACAGATCTAGTTTCTCTAAAATAGAAGATCTAGGAGGAAGGAATGCAAAAAATATGGTTCTATAGAATACATACCCAAGCTACTAGGAAGTGGCTATGCTATGTGGACATACATTAGGATATTGTTTAACCAAATTGCTAGGAAACCTAGGATGTTAACAAGAAATTCCTTAGCACTTCCAAGATGTGGGATCACCTAAATCGGCTCAGAAAGAATATTCAAAATATTTTCCACATCAGGGCATTTTTTTTGGTATCTCAAGCATAGGGGGAGAAATCCGTAGTTAAGATGGAATACTTTGTGCATTCATGGGGCACCTCGCGTCCAATTATGGATTGGGTGAATGTAATTATTTAACAAAAATATCTACAAAAAATATCTACTACTGAGTTGAGGGAGAGATTCCATATTCATAAAGAATCATAGGGGTCATGGGGAGAAGATACTAACCGGGGGAGCCCTTAAGAGGAAGGTGAGTGTGTGGCCTCAAAGCTGTGAGAATTCACTGAAACTCTTGAGGTAAGATCTAAACAATTCCTTTTTGCTACTTAGTTTATATGGGTTTCTCAACTGAATTTTTTTATATGTAGGAGAGCCTCATATAAAGAACCCCTTCTAAAATGGAAATGAACGTAAATGGAAACACATCGGGTCCTATGATGGGAGCAATGACAAGCACATGATCTATCAGGGTTATGGGTACCAGGTATTCCATTCCAAAATCTTTGGAGTTCCAAACCATATACATAGGGACACATCCTTTGTCTCCAATAGTAAAAACATGGACAAAAAATCAAATATTCGACATTTTTAAGTCTTATTCCTTACAAAAATATTACTACCATCATCCTAATCAAGCCCACTGACATGATTTCTGTGTGAATAGTTCTTCAAGCAGTGGGTATAATGATAATGAGGATGATCGAGGTTCTTGGAGCTCACTTCATGAGGGGAACACATATCAAAATGGAATTGAATACCTGAGCTGACTATACCATGACAATCATGGCTTTGGGGAAAACTACTAGTGGGGCCAAACCTAAACCTATAAAGGTAGAATCCAAAAATGAAGATCAACCACATGATATATAACCCATTTCATATGAGGAAATACCATAGGAGGATCCTATTGCTAAACATCTAGAGGAATTCCTGGAATATGAACCTACTGACCTAGAAGAGCTGGGTGAGGTGGACTCTGATGTGAAGGACCATCGAGTTGTCCACCACCGATCATGGAAATTGATCAATAACTTTATTGATGACACCCCACAAGCATATTGAATAAGATATATGGGAAAAATTCACTCTTTGATGCATGACTATTAACGCTCCTTTCTGTCAAAGAGTCTAACGAATTGAAAAGGGAAATACCTTGAACCCAAAGTGATTCATCCTTTGAAGACACATCAAAAATTGACAAATGCATGAACAAAGATTCAAATTCACTTGGGTCACGCAAGTTCCACCAAGGTCGCACAGGTATACGTGTGTGTCGCCCAATGGTTGCGCTGGTGACTTGCGCGCCCTCTTTGAATTTCGCCCAGGGTCTTCTCCAGCCTATAAATACCCCCTATGGGCCCCCCATTTCAGAGACGGAAAAATTCTAGAAACTCAGATTTGAGCTCTTAGCGCCCTAGTCTCTTCTCAAAGCTTACGAACACTTCTAAGGTAATTTCTTACCTATAATGGAAGAGCTAAAGAGGGGGAGTAAGGCCTAAGTGTTGAAACTCATCAACACTTGCGCGCCTAAGTGGCCATCCCTTAAGGGAAATGGACACACTTGCACGCCGCCTTATCCCTCCAATAGAACTTGTGCACCCCTCTTCTGGAAGCCTCTAGGGATAGTACTCAGGGATTGAGCCAAGTCTCTCCCAAGTATTACCCTAAGGTTTGACTGTCACGCAAGTACCCCTATGCGCGCAAGTATACTTGTGTGACCAGGACTTGTGTGCCCACTCAATACTTGTGCAAGACCTTCTTTTTGGGTGCCCCTCCTTCCTATTTAACCTCTCTTATGCCTATCCACTCATCCTCTTCAAGATTAATCCTTCATAACTCTATCCAAAGTCATTCATGACATGATTTCCTTGTTGGATTCCTTATCTGAAAGGAATTCTGTGGAACATCTCTTAAAACCTAGTGATTTACATATCTTCATGTCACTAAGGTCAAATATTTCATTCATTCAACCTCATCCTTTACGATGAGAATCCTTAACCTGGGCCCCCTTTACAGGAGTAAGCCCCTGTCCAAGTTATCTTAATTTGGGCATCCTCCTTAGGAGTAAGCCCCAATCATAATTTCCTAATTTGGGCATCCTCCTTAGGAGTAAGCCCAGTCATAATTTCCAAATCTGGGTATCCTCCTTAGGAGTAATCCCAAGTCTAAAAGTCTACATTTATGGGCATCCTCCTTAGGAGTAATCCCCAAGTCCCTTAACCTGGGCCTCCTCCTTAGGAGTAAGTCCCAGTCTTAATTTCTCTTAACCAGTCTTAATTTACTTTTGATTTGGACTTACTTCTCAGGAGTAAAACCCAATCATTATTCCCCTCCTAATTTGAGCATATTCCTCAGGAGTAAGCCCCAAGTTAGAGTATCCAAATCTCCATGAAGTGCATATAACTTTATGGACCTTCTTCCCATATTTTTCCCAGAAGTAAATCCTAATCTTCATCTATTTGGGTAGTCATACATACATAATCCCCACATCATTTCTCATGATGGCACAATTGTCTGGTTTTACCAATGCCTCTTGTTTCCCACACCGAGAATGACTCACGTGAGCTTAGAGTGTAAAATTAATTATGACATCTTTCTTTGAGCCATAAATCATATATAGACATCATAATCCCTTACTCGAACTACGTGGGTTCTGATCCCTTTTCCAAAACAAAGGATACATAGGTATCCCATCTGTGGGTACAATCCCAACTCTGAAATAATCCATGTCCTTTCGAATGATAATAAACTTCAAGTGCCCCACTGGGTGGATTTAAAACCAGTATGGTCATCATAATGACCAAGAGACTTTTATGTATTGAAGGATACCATTGACTAAGAATCTCTAATAAATACAGATTATTCTCTATCAATGAAGAACCTCAAATACATATAAAAGATTCTCTAAATTTCCTACATATCAGTCATTGATTTTTAGATCTAAAGGAAATCTCATTTTATACTTGGTAATGTAATAAGGATTCATGAACATAACTTAAATCTATAAAGAGAGTCCCGAAGTAGACAATAATTCCCCTCAAAAAGGTGTGATGAGTCCGACCTCCCATTCTCTCGACCAATGAAAATTCTTAAGCCTCATCGTTTCACAACTAATGAGAACCTACCTTTGGAAAGTAGGTCCAAATGGATATGGAATCATTGGATGTTTCCGGTTCTACGAACAAACCCGTTAGAAAATGCTTGGAATGTTTGAACCTTAAATCAATAAGTTCATCCCCAATTCCATAGGAAACAAAAAATGGTGAACCCGACGTGAATCCTTAACCAAGTTAAAATGATGTTTTACTTATTTTTTAGGCCCCTATTTAAACTCAATGAGAGGGCCAATAAAACAATCAATAACATATGTGCTCATCCAAAAGATGTAGCAGCCTAACTTATCTTGATTATGTTTGTTATATCAAACAGGCACTCTTTTCCAAAATCTTCTGCATTACAAGAATGGCTTCTCTTAAATTCACACCTGTGAATACCTCTGCTGTGAATGCCTCTGCTGTGAAGGAATCTTCTGCTACTCCTGCTGGATCGTCGTCCACTCTGAGGGCGACATCACCTACTCAGTGTCTTCAACGCTGGGTATCGAATGCACTAGTTAAGGAGTACCATCAACATGGTACTATTCCAACTTTGGAGGCTGCTGTACAAGCCCTCCAAGGGAACAACTCACCCTATTCTTCCGGACAGTGATGACCAGTGATCAATAAGTAGGCAGTGCTAACCACCATCTCTAACCGTTTCGGGTCGTTATCCCCGGAACGCAACAACCATTCCCTCCCATATTCCGAGGAGGTGAATGAGAAGGCCACTTAGGGCCTTAATTCAAGGAAACAGGAGTCCTTCCCGAGGGCTCCCACCAACAATCGCCGCCAGACTACTGTAGCAGTGCGCCCTCAACATGATGAGGGTGTCGTCTCCAGGAGTTCGTCTCAGGTTCCTTGAACCCGAGTAGGCAAGACAAACCACCAGAGGTGACAAATGGTTAACAGTGAGAATGTTCTTATCTCTGTCATTTCTGGATAAGTCCACCAACCTAACTTGGTGGAAAGCAATGAGCGAGAACACACACTCATCCGTTTTAATCCCGCTGTCCAGCAGACTCGTCTGGTAGTAGCACGCCAATCCCACCAGGAAATCCTGGCGGAGTACTATAGACAGGAACATACATCTGTTTATAAATCATTGGCTAGTCAACAGGCTCTTCTGACTACATGTGATGGAGCCCGCCAACCCAATGTGTTGACAACTGGTAAACAGGTACATACACCTACTTACACTCATCAATCCTTCCAGCAACCTCATCTGTCAGTATTTAAGGAAGATCGTAAACCACATTCGGAGGAGTGCAATCAGCAGACTCATAAACCTTCTAGTATTGATCAAGACTACCAATAGTCTCATTTGGTAGCATTCAGAGAAGTCAGTTGGAAAGATCTGGTGACAAACAGGAGGCAGACTCAACTCTCTGCCCCTACACATGAGTTATGTCAGAATTCACTAACAGGAAAAGGAGGAGATAAGCATTCACATACACCTACTCCAAGCATGGAATGGACGTATATCCTCGTTCCGGCCACTGAAATCACCAAGCACATTCTATCAATGGTGAAAGAGCAGAAGAAAATCTCTTCTCATATTTTGGATGCCTTCCAGGATATTATAACAGCTTCAGTATCATCTCAGGGAAAGACACAAAAATCTATCCCTGTCAGTGGAGTGACACATCAACAGTTCACTTCGGAACAGACACACACATCTGTTCCCATCCAAGAGGGTTGTGGTGCGTACTCCCCTATATCATACGGATAGCCAAGTTAGGCACATACACCTGATTTGAGTGGAGATAATCAGCCTAACCTGATCATTTCTCCTGAGCATGCACATACACCTACCTGTAATGACCACTTTCTTCAATGACTGGTTCCCAAAGTGAGTAAGAAGGCATCTAAGAAGAAGACCCTCCCAATAAAGTCAAGAAATCAAGGGCCAATCTGTAATAAGGCCTTACTCGATGCTGGAGTTCTTGATGCACTCAGACAATTATCTGTTGCAACTCAAAATTCTACTCTTTCGGTTCCCAATAGTGGGAACACTAATTCTGAAGGTCTGCATCAGATACTTCCTCATAAAGGCTTGCTTCATGACGATTCGGTCGATCTTGAAGTTTCATCTTCAGATGAGAACCACAAAAACCCTCTGTGTGGCCATAAGACCAAGGAGAAAAATGTTTCATATTTTTCTGTAACCCACCATGGTGGTCCTCCCCATGATGATGAATTTAGCTGCAAAAGTCCTCTCCACAGTAGTGATTCACATTGCTTGGAAAATTCTCCAACAGATAATGTAGTGATGAGAAAGCCCTATTATCTTGAGGCACTTGAAAATGTGAATCCATCCATGTTTGATTCTTTACCACTATCAAGTGAAACACTTTCTCAATCATAAGATAGCCTGGGGTGTAGGTCATTCTCCGAACCACCCCTGGGTTGTTCATCTTCTAGTTTAATCAGTGAATTCTCTACTAATCTTGTTGAATCTGATGAAGCAGTAAGGAAGCACCAGCTCTCGTCTAATCAAGTAGAATAATCTTCATTTAATGATAAAGAGGAAGTACTGAATATGAGAAAACAAATGGCGAAAGGTGAAGTGCCAGTTATGTTTTGGCCTTTGGCTGATTCTCAGTATGGCATTCCAGAAATGTTAACGGAAGTTGGAATTCATGATATTCGTCTCAACATATGGAAAAATCTTTGTCAGTTGAAAAAGAAAATATTATCTTATGATGAATATGAAAATCATGTCAAGATAATAGAAGGGTTATAATGCCAAATTGATTTGGCATCTCTCTCATTTTCTCGATATCCGAAGGCTGAAAAATAGCAGAGAGCCCTTTAGCGTTCATGCCTTGGCGTACTAAGAAGATTGCGCCATTTAATTATCAATGCCCCATCTGGTATTCATATTAGGGGATGGGGTGTTCATGGAGTGCTACATTTCACTATACTCTCTAGTCAGCAAAGCCTGCCGAAAATGGTCTCATGCAATATTATTGCCCATGGCCGGCCACAGTCAATGGGTTTTTTTGTAATCAAAAGTTTTCCCAAGAACAGGCCTCAACTAGTTCCTCTCAAAATAAAGAATACAGAGAACAAGTTGTTTAATTACTCCTGCATCAAGCAAATGAGAATATTGAAAAGGCCTCTCGTTTGGAGAAAGCATGTCATCAAGTGACAGAAGTGTTAGAAATCATCCAACGGTCTTTTGAGTCGGGTGATAAAAGTGGATGCAGGTTGATGCATCTAGCTAATTTCTGGACTAAAGTCCGCAAGATCATGAGAGATTTCAAGAAAGTCTCAGATATAGCATGTCAAGAACCACCCCAGCTTGCCATACTGGGGATTCTTTTAACCCAACCCTCAGAATCAACAAATAGGATTCGAGGAGTTGAGAAGGAACAACCCCAGTCCACCGGACTGGGGACTTTTTCAAATCCTCAATCCCTCCCTCAGAAAAAGTCAGTCTTATCTCAATTGGGTAAAAATCCTCAAGAGGAACGAAGATCCAAATTATCAGGATATTCCCTCCAAATTACGGTTCGTCAAGAAGTTCCTAAGGGATTGAATCAACAAAAGGAAATGTCTCATCAAGGATATGGAAGAAGACAATATCTCAGAAATGCCGATAGAAGGGATGCAATACATTATGCATCAATCAATGTCTTCAATTCCGTAGTTGCTGATCCACCAGATGAGGCTCACTCAGAGGGATCAGATGAAGAGGTTCATGCTCAAGAAGTTGTACGCATAGACACAAATGAAGAAGGTGTGCATAAATGAAATCAAAGGGGATTACTCATAACCTAGGTAATCCTTCAAGTAACCCACTTCCCAGATGAGGCTCACTTAGAGGGATTAGATGAAGAGGTTCCTGCTCAAGAAGTTGTATGCACAGACACAAATGAAGAAGGTGTGTGTACACGAAATCAAAAGATTACTCAGAACATAGGTAATCCTTAAAGTAACCCACTTCCCCCTCTCCTAAAGGTGTCCAATAAGGGTAAAGTAAAGAATCAGGTTACGTACCCTTCCTTTGGAGAAGTCCAATCGCTCTCACTAGAGAAAATATTTGCACAAAAATAGGAAGAAATGAAGGAATTGAGGTGGTTGAACGTAGAACTACTTCAAGGAAGTCTTCCTCCTATGTGTGCTGGATTTAGTCGGCCAAGGTAATTTGTTGCGGCTACTGAGATGGATCAATAATATCCTCCTCTACCAGTAAACCCTCATAGGTATAATCCTATGGGTCAAGTGAAACAACAATCGGTAGTACTACCATCAGTTACAGTACCAGCCACCACATTTGTACCAGCTCTAGTCATTGCACCTATTCAGGTCCAAGCTCAACTGAATGTTTCTCAAAATTTAATAACTACTATTGAGTCATTAACAACTCGGTTGGAAGCTATGGAGGGAAAGCGTGCTCAAATTCAACCAGAAAAGAGAGTTTACCCTGAGTGGGTTGATGCAATTCCTCCCCCATCAAAATTTGCAAGTACCACATTCCCAATCTTTAATGGTTCGGGAGACCCAGAGAAATACTTAACACATTTTGTTTCTCATTGAGATCCTATGATTGGAACCCCTCAGCAACAGGAAGTAGTTAAGTTCAAGTGTTTTGTACAGTCATTACAAGGGCCTGCTTTTGTCTGGTACACAAGCTTGCAATCCCGGTCAATTACCATATGGGAGGATCTCTGCTAAATATTTCTTCTTCAATTCAGCTCAACTTTTCCAAAGACAACAGTTTTTGATCTTACAAATTGTAAGAAAATGGAGAATGAAAGGGTTTCATATTTCATTGCTCACTGGAATGGATTAACTTATTACCTGAGCATAGCACTCCCTCAAGAGGAATTATTTCCAATCTGTGTGGAAAATTTACGTGATGATCTACGCACACCATGGATCCCTATGAAATACAAAAGAGGGTTTCAAGACCTTACTTCAATTTCTCAACAGATTGAAGATTCTCTTATGAAGACTAAGGATAAATCTCATATAATTCCATCAGCTCCAGGAAGGATAATGGGTAATGAAGAGACTACTACAGTTATGCTTAAACATTCACCAGTACCTGATTCTACTTCAAAACCTTCATCTTCTCGAAGGGCTCCACCTCCTAAGCACCAACAACAGAGGACGTTTCTTCAAGATGATCAACGAGATCAAAGACGAAAACAATTTGAGGATTTAAAGAGCAAAGTTTACTCTTTCCGAAATGAACAAGTTCCTGGTTAATTCATTTCAACTCTGGAAAATAATTTGGTTCAATTTCCAAGGCCCAAGAGGCCAAACAAGGAAGGAGATGAAGATCGTCCCAAATATTTCTTATTTCATTGGATGTTGGGGCATCCCATTCAGGAGTGTTTTGTCTTCAAGGACCTCCTACAAAAAATGGTCGACTTGGGACAAGTCAAAATGAAAGGTTCTTTAGCTCAGGTAGCATGTGTTACTGTTACAGATCCAGAGGAAGAAGACAAGTGGCAAGAAGTCAAGAACAAAAATGTTCAAAAATATGATGATTGGATGGTCAGAAAAATGATCAACCAAACTCATTCCATTTTGAGAATGCAATTGAAGAAGCCAATTGTGTCTTCTTCCATGAATGCCACAGCAAAACCCTCTTCATCAGAGGGAAAATACTCAAAAGGAAGGCATAATTCCAAGAAAGAGGAGCAATCAGAAGAAGATGAAATCGTGTCAAAGCCCAAGTTGTCTTTGGCTCTTCCAGATTTTATGCCATCTACTTCGAAGCACCGGGCACTGCCCCACCAAATGGAACAGCCTAAACAGGTTAATCAAGAAGAGTCTTCATCGGATGAAGATTTGATCTTCGGTTCTGTTAATATGATTCAATTAATAGATCCATATGCCAGTCACAGTTTCAATTTTGATGATCCCGAGTTCCCTGTATCAAATAGAGGAATCAGAGGAAGTTCCAGAGGCTCAGGATACAGGGGAATATGTGGATCTTTCAGAGGCCACTATTCCAATTCTACCCTTGCTAGAATTGTGTATGTGGTAGAAACTCGTGGCAGAGCCCTTCAACGAGCTCATCAAGAACAAGCAAGTTCTTCTACATAAGGCAGATTCTGTCCTGCCACAGTTATTCTGGAAGATCGATTGGAGGTTCCACCTTCTTCCTCTCAGCAATTAAATAGACCTAATTGGTCTAATCTTACAAATCTAGGAGTATTACCAACTCTTATCCTGGTATAAGATGCATCAAATTCCAAAGCATCAACTTCTAAGGCACCTGTGAAACCACATGTTTCTGTTGTGAAACACAGTCCTTTGGATCAAAAGTATGATTTATTGAAACACTTGGCCCAAATACTGACCAAGTTATCAATTATTTATGCTTTTAATTTATCAAAGGATCTTCGGGAGGCACTCATCGAGGCTTTGTTGAGTCCTCAGGAGTTTGAAACTGAAATTGCTGCAGCTGAAGTCTGCCATGTAGAGAATAATCCTGCAGAATTCCATGCAGTGATATATTTTACTAATGAAGATGAATATGATGTCGTGCATGGCCATATTAGACCTTTGTACTTATTTGGCAAGGTCAATAGTGTATATGTCCGAAGAGTTTTCATTGATAATGGTTCAGGAGTCAACCTCATCCCCATTCGCACACTTCGTCGATTGGGCCTCATAGAATCTGATTTATCTCCTTCTACTTTGATGTTACAAGGATATGATAAAAATGAACAAGAACCACTGGGCGAGATTACACTCAGAACTCAGTTTGGATATCTTTTATCCAATTAATATTTCATGCTTGTTGATCAAGACTCAGCCTTCAACATCTTTCTTGGTAGACCATGGCTACATCAACATGCAGTTATCCCTTCATCATACCATCAATGTCTCAAATATTGTTTCGATGGTCAAATTGGGACATTGTATGGTGATATATCCTCATTCAAGACATGTGAATATCAATAAATTGAGGTGGAATTTTATCACATGAAGGGAAGGAGAAATCCACAATAAGGGAGATTACCAAAGTTAATGCTCCATATGGTTTGGAAAAGATTCCAGTAAACCCATTTACACATGTGAGTATAGATTATGTGTTGCCAATCAGTCAAATTGATAGGATAAAACCAAATCAAAATACTCTTATAGAAACTTCCATAATGTCAATTATGGCAATCAATCCAGAAAACATGGGAGAAAGTGGTGATCCACCAAACAATGATGAAAGCCCAAATGGAGATGTCTTCATTTCATCCGCTGAAATCCAGCAAGTCTATACTTCGCCAATCAGGCCAGATCAAGTTAAAGCAATGTCAGAGCTAAATGATGATGTCAATTATCAATCCATAATCTCCTCTTTATTGCCCCAAGAAGACCCTTCATCATCAATAGGTTCGGAAATGGAAGCTTCTTCTTCAAGATGTGAAAATTTTAACGTATCTTCTGATAATGAAAATTCTGCTTCATCATCTACTATGAAAGTAGAAATAGAAGAAATAACACATGTTAAAGAAGAAGAGGAAGATCTCAGGGATGCTCCTCCATCATTTGAAGAGGGTATCTCTACCACCATGGATGAACTCAAAGAAATAAATCTGGGTACAAAAGAAGATCCACACCCCACTTTAATTAGTGCGGCTATGACTCTTGAAGAGAAAGAGATGTATATTTCCTTTCTAAAGAAAAATCGAGATATATTTTCTTGGAACTATATAGAGATTCCAGGTCTTGATCCTGATGTTTCCACTCATCATTTGGGTTTTCCAGAAGAACATCAAGGATTCAAACAAGCTGCTAGAAGAACACACCCAACCTATGCTTCCAAAATTGAGGCTAAAGTGGATAAGCTTATCAAAGCTAACTTCATCAGAGAAGTTCAATATCCCAAATGGTTGGCTAGTATTGTCCCAGTGAAAAAGAATAATGTGCAAATTTGAGTTTTCATTGATTTCAGATATCTTAATCGACATTGTCCTAAGGATGATTTCCCAGTACCGATTACAGAACTCTTAATTGATTCAACAGCTAGATATGAAGCACTTTCCTTCATGGATGGATATTCTAGATATAATCAAATCTGAATGGCTCTAGAAGATAAAGAATATACATCCTTCATAGCCCCTTAGGGTGTGTTTTTCTATTGGTAATTCCCTTTGGCCTAAAGAATACAGGCGCAACATATTAGCGTGCCATGCATCCTATCTTCAAACCCTTTTTAGGGAAGTTTGTTGAATGTTATGTGAACGATTTGGTGGTTAAATCCAAACAAAGTTCTAATCACTTGGCTGATTTGGAAATCATATTCCACAAACTTCGGCAATATAATTTGAAGATGAACCCCTTAAAATGTGATTTTGGGGTAACCTCAGGGAAATTTCTCGGATTTGTTGTACGCCATCATGGTATTGAAGTCGATCCTGAGAAGAAAAAGTCAATCCTTGGTATGTCACCTCCTCAAAATTTAAAGGAATTGAGAGAACTCCAAGGAAACTTGTCTTATATTCGGCGTTTCATCGCCAATTTAGTAGGAAAAAGTTTACCTTTCACCAAATTGATGAAGAAGGGAGTCACTTACCAGTGGACTGAAGAATGTAAAGAAGCATTCAATATTCTCAAGAAGTATCTCTTAAGTCCACCAGTGTTAATGCCACTTATTGAATGAAGACCACTTATCCTCTATGTGATAGCTCTAGAGTGATCATTGGGTGCCTTTCTTGCTCATAAGAATGATACTGGGAATGAAAACAACCTCTACTATCTCAGTCGGACTATGCTTGAAGCAGAAACCCGATAATAAAATATTGAGAAGTGCTGCCTAGCATTAGTCTTTGCAGTTCAAAAATTGAGACACAACCTGAAACATCACGAGGTCTAATTGGTATCTCTCAATAACCCGCTCAAATTCATCCTTAGTCGTCCAATGCTTACTGGACATCTGGAAAGGTGGGCAGTTATTTTGCAGCAATTTGATATTCAATATGTGTCTCTAAAGGAAATAAAGGGACAAGATTTGGCTGATTTCCTTACTGAACACCCTTCAGTAGAAGACACATCTTCAGATATTGAACTCCCTGATGAGGAAGTCTTATCTATTCAAGAAAGTATTCAAACATGGGAAATGTACTTTGATGGTGCTTCCAGAAGTCCAACAGGGAGGAAAATGGAAAATCCTAAATTCAACAAAGTTGGGTTAGGAATTGTACTCATTTCCCCAGAAAAGGCAGTGCTACCTTATTCTTTCTCATTGTTGGGAGGTGGTACAAATAATGAAGCGGAATACCAAGATCTTATTGCAGTATTGGAGTTGGCGCTTCAAGCACAAGTTAATCACTTAAAGGTGAAAGGTGATTCAGACATGGTAATCAAACAACTCAATGGGGATTATGCAATCAGAAAAGAAGAACTAATCCCTTTGTATGATTACATCAGAGAGTTAATGGTGGAGTTTCCTTCAGAACTGACATTTTCTTATGTCCCAAGATCACAAAATTCCCAAGCTGATGCACTGGCTAATATAGCTACAGCTCTGGAAGATCCAAATCGGGACGAGACAACCATCAGTATTGCCCACTGTTGTACAATTTCACCTTATGTTCAAATTAGAACAGAGTAAATCAATTAAATTAGTCCCATATCTAAACCATATGGTCATACTACAGGATGGATGACACCTATTAGGGAATACCTTCAAAATGGAACACTTCCGCCTGATAGAGTTGGGAAAGAACAAGTCTAGAGACATGTGGTCAATTTCACTCTTTTTGATAGCCCAGATCACCTAGAGAAAATTCTCTACAAGCGTGGTTTTGATGGATTTCTCTTCAGATTTATTGATGGTGAAGAGACAATGGATATCATGAAAGAAGTATATACAGGAGTCTGTGGTGCCCATTAGTCTGGACGTAGACTATCTAATCAAATTCGAAGGCTTGGATATTTTTGGCCTTCAATGATACAAGATTGTGTTGATTTCACAAAGAAGTGTCATTCTTTCCAAGTACATGCCAACTTCATTCATCAACCCCAAGAGTTTCTTCATACAGCTAAATACTCGTGGCCATTTTCCACATGGGGAATGGATGTAGTGGGGCCTTATCCTTTGGCTACATCCAAGCAATTTAAGTACATTCTTACTATTACTGACTTCTTTTCCAATCATTCCTCTCGGTATCATGCAGCGGCCAATGGCCAGATAGAAGCTTTCAACAAGACTCTTTCAAACATACTACAAAAGATGGTGGATAAAGATAAGAAATCATGTCCTGAAAAACTCTCTCATGCTTTATGGTCTTATCGAACCACCACCCGCACTGTAACGTAGTCAACTCCATATTCATTGGTATATGGAACGGAAGTAGTCTTTCCAATTGAGGTTCAACTACCCTCACTCAGAGTATCCTTTTATGATCAGTCATCTACAGATGAAAAACCTCAAAAGTGATTGGATGAATTGGAACGGTTAGATGAGAAAACATTGTGCACCCTGCACCACTTGGAAGTCTATCAGAATCGAATAGCACAAGATTTCAACAAAAAAGTTCTTCTTCGTGCATTAGTTCTGAGAGAATTGGTATTAGTTCTTAGAACTCCAATGATATCAGGAAAGAAACCCACCAAGATTTATCCAAAATGGTAAGGACCTTATTCAATACATAAGGTCTACTCCAATGGAGCTTATTCTTTAATCTCAATGGATGGAGAACTCATCACTACTTCAACCAATGCCATATTTCTAAAGAAGTATTTTGTATAAACACAAAATACATCAACGGTTGTATGCATATGACCTTAAACTATTGGAATTTCATATTGTCTAGTAAGACGTTAAACTACATCATTAGTTACGGTACATGCATACGACCTTAAACTATTGGAATTTCATATTGTCCAGTAAGACGTTAAACTGCATCATTAGTTATGGTCTATGCATACAACCTTAAACTATTGTCATTTCATATTGTCTAGTAAGATGTTAAACTGCATCATTAGTTACGGTCCATGCATACGACCTTAAATTATTGGCATTTCATATTTTCCATCAAGACGTTAAACTGCATCATTAGTTACGGTTCATGCATATGACCTTAAACTATTGGCACTTACGTCCAACATGACGTTAAACTGTGACGTCCTAACTACATGATGTTAAACTGTACAGAAGTCCCTTACGTCTAGCAAGACGTTAAACTGCATCATCATCCACGGTCCATGCATATGACCTTAAACTATTAGCACCATTTTCCAGCAAGAGGTTAAACTGCACCATTATGGTCCATGCATATGACCTTAAACTATTTTCACCATTGTCTAACATGACGTTAAACTATGAAAAAGTCCCTAATACATCCAACATGACATTAAACGGTGTCCTCTTTTGTCCTTACTTCATGACATTAAACTGCACAGTCCCCCTTTCGTCCAACATGACGTTAAACTGTATTGTCCTTGCTACATGACATTAAACTGTGCAGCACCAATAGTTCTCACTGCAAGTCTTTAAACCGCATAGTCCCTTCATATTTCCTACATGAATTTAAATTGTGCATCATTAAGGTTGTTGTTATCTCTTATTTCTCACACCGAGTATGACTCACATGAGCTTAGAGTAAACTTCAACCATAACACCATCTTTGGGCCGCTAACCATGTGTAAGTCCCAACACCATTTTTAGGTCGTTGTTCTCAAAAACAACTTGATTACTAATTTATTCTTTAATTGAACTACACGGAATTTGATCCTTGCCTCCTAGGCTGGGTATGTAGGAAACCTCCCAAGGTTCAAGCCCAAAATCAATATCTTCACATCAGTTCACCTCCATATCATACGATGTTGATTCGTGAAGCCACTTTCAGAATCAATATCTTTAAATTGGTTCACCTTTGTCCTTGATATACAATGTTAAACTGTACAACACCTTTGTCCTGTATAAAAATAAACTACAACATTCTTTGATACCTTCACCTGAGAGGGAATAATTATTTACATTGATTTCCAATCATGTTATATTATAAAGACTACGTGCATACATGGCAATTCCTGAACCTTTTATCTTGGGTCAAATCATCATTGCACTAAAGTCCCCTTTCACCCTTCACTTATACAAACTAAATTTGTACAAAGGGTATTTATAGAACTATGTGAGCTTGATTCCCATCCTTATGAGATACGTAGGAATGTCTGAGTGTCCCTTGAATCCAGCCCCAAGTCTTTTGGGCCAAACCCCAAATTCCACTTTCAGTCCCCTGCTTGAAAAGTCCCTGTGAAGACACACACTGTGTATTTCTTATAATGGTCTGAGTTATATGACCCTAAACTAATATCTCTTACACTTTCATCCCACATGAAGTTAAACTATATTTTAATAACTATGCACGGCTTGATTCCCATCCTTATGGGATACATAGTGAAGTCCAACATTTCAATTCGGGACCCAGCCACCACATGATTATGGTTAGCATTGATCTGTGTATCTCTACATACATTGGAAAATACCCATTTTTATGTGTCATAATCCTAACCTTAAATATTTTCAGATCTTCATAACCCTTTTCTCGACTTCTAGTCAAAAAATATCCAATTTTTTAGAGTTCTTTTGCCTGAATATACAGCACGTGCCCTTAGGAGGCCTTGCATAAACAGTCTACATAACAGACTTGTCAGCTAAAAGATACTATTATTTGACTATACAGCTAATTCCCTTAGGTGGTCCTATATAATTAAACCCCCTAACGGGTTTGTTAAATAATGGTAACTTCATTCTTGGGAAGAATACCTCTATTGTCCTTATTGGTCTTATCAACAATATGTAAGGATCCCCAGAAAATAGTCATCCTTGACATATTTGTCCCATGTTCTTTTTTATGATCTGAAAGTATTCAAGTCTATGGTTTATATTTCCCATCCCTACATTTGGGTTAGACCTTCGTAGGAGTGACATTCATTCAGTTCTTAGACAATCTTGTTTGGAAATATCTTTTCTATATTGAAGTACCTCTCTCCATACAGAAAACTATATGCTTTGGAAAATTTTAATCCCCATAAACTTTCACTGGCTTTTTAGCAGCAGAAAAGTAAATTTCTGAGAGTTCTTTTTTCCTGACTATGCAGCATGTTATTTTAGGCGGCCTTGCATAAACAGTCTACATAACAGACTTGTCAGCTAAAAGATACTATTATTTGACTATGCAACCAATGCCCTTAGGAGGCCCTACATAATTCAACCCCCTAACGGGTTTGTTAAATAGTGGTAACTTCATTCTTGGGAACTACTTCTTTTAATGCCTTTTATCCCTTTTTCATGTCATCCCTCATATTCAAAACTTCTTAAGTCATAGTTTACAAATTTTCCCTCATACTTGAGTGTAGTAATATGTTTTCAAATAAATTGTCAAGGAATTGAGTCAATTTTAATCCATTCGGTCAAGGATGTTTCGACCTTAAACATTAGCCTTTTTTATGTCTGACGTGCATGACTTTAAACTGCCCACAAAAGAGAAGGGAACTCTGAACAAAAGTCAAGTTCCAGCTCAATAAACATACATTTTTCATGATTTAGGTAATATTGAGAAATTAAAAGATTCAAAGTTTATAGGGTTATTTATAATAATCCTAGTAAAAATCAAACAATGCTTACTAAGACCATTAGATTAAGTAAAATTTAAAGCATTTATTAAAGAATACAAGCACAAATGATTGAAGATGAAAGTATTCTTCATTGATGAACAATAATTAGAAGGACATCCACAGATTAGAGTCTCTTCTATTTTCTAAGAATTACAAAAGGATTTCAACATAACTCTCCATTTGATTTACAACATCCCAAGCTTCATTAGCAGCCTCCTAGAATTCATTCATTTAACTAGATATAATAAGAGATGTAGTGATACCATCTCTTCTTGGAATAATTGTAAAAGAATGTTCTTGAGTGCGGTTTGAGAAAATTTTTTGTTGATCAAACAGTGACTCTGTTTTTGTACAAGAGACTTGGAAGATGGATACATGGATTTGAGAATGGAGCATTGGAAGTAAAGAGCCATTTGGAGAGAGTACTCTTTTCAGATATTGTTTCTAATGTCATGATAGTCTTCTCTACATCAACCAGCAGTGGAAAACATATCATCCCAAGGTTTTCCATTTTCATATCTGCAAGGAAATAGCATGAAGAAAAAATTTGAAAGTTCACACCATTTTTGTTGTTCTTAATGCACAGCATAACCAAAATAGAGGAGTATCAGTGCAGCTGCATCTCAAGTATATAATTGTTTTCATCTGAAATGTTGACTTCTCACAGATGACCATAGCCATACAAGGGTAGATAAATGCTCTGTGGGAAGTCAAGATGATACTTCTTCAAATACTTTTCCAAACCTGGAAGAGTGTTGTCGCAGACAGTATAATAATCATGGTCAATGATGCTCATCATATCATCAACTCGCTTTCTAGCTAGTTCATCAGCTGTTTCGATTCTCTTGGGAGCTATTTTATCTGCAAAAAAGTAGAATAATTAACTCTTAAGCAAGTTTATCTTTCATAAATTTTGTGAAGAAAATTGAAAAAATGGATAAGGCATTAAGGTGCGTAAGTCCCAAATCTGGCATGCAAGTATCAGTGTGTTGTGCAAGTTTTTGGCACACAAGTATCACCACGCAAGTCCAAATACCTCTAAAGCAGCGCGACACAAAAGAAAGCAGTGGAAAACAGAGAACTTGCACGACACAGGAAACTTGCGCGGTGAGAGCTCGAAAATTTGAAATTTGGTGCTATGCATGAGGAATGACCTCCTATATATAGGCAAGGCCGCACCCCTGTGCGCCGACACCTGCACGCCGATGCATGCGCGATCAACACCTACGTGACGCCATCTACGCACTCAACACTTGTGCACTGAATTTTCCTTGGTTTTCTTCTTTCCTCAGAGTTACATCCTCATTTCTTTCAGATCCAACTCTGAGGGGGGGCTTTTGTTGACACTCTTTTCCGTCACAGAGTCTAACGAATTGAAAAGGGAAATACCTTGAAACCAAAGTGATTCATCCTTTGAAGAAACATCAAAAATTGATAAAGGCATGAACAAAGATTCAAATGCACTTGGGTCACGCAAGTTCCACCAAGGTCGTGCAAGTATACTTGTGTGCCGCCCAATGGTCACGTAGGTGACTTGCACGCCCTCTTTGAATTTCGCCCACGGTCTTCTCCAGCCTATAAATACCCCTTGTGGGCCCCCCATTTCAGAGACGAAAAAATTCCATAAACTCATATTTGAGATCCCAACACCCTAGTCTCTTCTCAAAGATTATGAACACTTCTACGGTAATTTCTTACCAAGAAGGGAAGAGCTAAAGAGGGGGAGTAAGGCCTAAGCATTGAAACTCTTCGACACTTGCACGCCTAAGTGTCCAGCCCTTAAAAGAAATGGCCACATTTGCGCACCTTCTTATCCCTCCAATAGAACTTGCGCGCCCCTCTTCTGAAATCCTCTAGGGATAGTAGTGAGGGCTTGATCCAAGTCTCGCCCAAGTGTTACCCTAAGGGTTGACTATCGCTCAAGTACCCCTGTGTTGTGAAAGTATACTTGCGCGGCTAGGACTTGCGCGCCCACGCAGGACTTGTGCACCACCTTCTTTTTGGGTGCCCCTCCTGCCTATTTCACCTCTCTTATTCCTATCCACTCATCCTCTCCAAGATTAAGCCTTGATAACTCTCTCCAAAGTCATTCATGACATGATTTCCCTGTTGTCTTCCTTATCTGAAAGGAATTCTATGGAACATCTCTTAAAACCTAGTGATTTACATATCTTCATGTCACTAAGGTTAGATATTTCATTCATTCAACCTCATCCTTTACGATGAGAATCCTTAACCTGGGACACCTTTTTAGGAGTAAGCCCCAATCCAAGTTCTCTTAATTTGGGCATCCTTCTTAGGAGTAAGCCCCAATCATAATTTACTAATCTGGGCATCCTCCTTAGGAGTAAGCCCCAGTCATAATTTCTAAATATGGGCATCCTCTTTAGGAGTAATCCCCAGTCTCAAAGTCTAAAAATATGGGAATCCTCCTTAGGAGTAAGCCCCAAGTCCCTTAACTTGGGCCTCCTCCTTAGGAGTAAGTCCCAGTCTTAATTTCTCTTAACCAGTCTTAATTTAATTTTGATTTGGACGTCCTTATCAGGAGTAAAACCCAATCATAAGTCCCCTCCTATTTTGAGCATCTTCCTTAGGAGTAAGCCCCAGGTTATAGTATCCAAATATCCATGAAGTACATATACCTTTATGGACCTTGTTCCTGGGTTTCTTCCCTGAAGTAAATCCTAATCTTCATCTATTTGGGTAGTCATACATACATAAGCCCCACATCATTTCTCATGATGGCATAATTGTTTGGTTTTACCAATACCTCTTGTTTCTCACACTGAGCATGAATCATGTGAGCTTAGAGTGTAAAAGTAATTATGACATCTTTCTTTGAGCCATAAATCAAACATAAGCATCATACTCCCTTACTCGAACTACGTGGGTTCTGATTCCTTTTCCAAAACAAAGGATACGTAGGTAGCCTATCTGCGGATTCGATCCCAACGCTGAAATAATCCATGTCCTTCTGAATGACAATAAACTTCAAGTTCCCCACTGAGTGGCTTTAAAACCAGTATGGTCATCATAATGACCAATATACTTTTATGTATTGAAGGATACCATTGACTAAGAATCTCTAATAAATACAGATGACTCTCTATTAATGAAGAACCTCAAATACATATAAAAGATTCTCTAAATTTCCTACATTTCAATCATTGATTGTTATATCTAAAGGAAAGCTCATTTTATACTTGGTAATGTAATAAAGATTCAAAAACATAACTTAAATCTATAAAGAGAATCCTAGAGTAGACAATAATTCCCCTCAAAAAGGTGTGATGAGTCTGACCTCCCATCCTCTCAACCAATGCAAATTCTTAATCCTCGTCAGTTCACAACTAATGAGCACCTAGCTTTAGAAAGTAGGTCCAAATGGATATTGAATCATTGTATGTTTCCAGTTCTATGAAAAAACCCATTAGAAACCGCTTGGAATTTTTGAACCTTAAATCAATAAGTTCATCCCCAATTCTAGAGGAAACAATGACTTATACACTGGAGTGGTGGATTCATGAAGTCTACAAACACTCATTCAGGATTACCATGTTGTAAAGGTATTATAGAGCGACTGTGAATTCACTGTCACCTAGCAGTGGAGGAAGTTTAATAGTATTAAAAATCTTTAGGAGATCAAATAGGAGATCAAATTCTAATAAATTTGGAGGAACAATCACTATTCATTAATCAACGCCTAATAAAAACTCAATTCATGACTACAAGTGCAGTTGGAAGTAGCTGAAGAGAAGTTGAGGTGAGAATCCAGTGAGTTGGCTGATATATGGGATGAGCGGGATCGAGTACATATTAGGGATAATGAACTATTCCCCATGGCCAATAAAGAAGGAAGGGATATCAAAAGACGGAAATAAATCATGTCTACCACCAACGAAAGGGTTGTGGAGTTGAGATGCTCCATCGAAGGGGTCAATCCCTTGGGACTTTTCTTTTTCAAATTGACAAACATGTTTTTATTCATGATTTCTCACTTAAGCTATGTGTATGGAAATATTTTTTTCTTTATTTGGTTATTACACCTTGATGATTTCTTTTAAACAACTAAGGATCAATCCCTATGCTCACGGGGGAAATGCACAGTGTAAAAAACAAAGGAACACCATGTAATTTCTCACTTAAGATATGAGAGAACCATCCAACCATCAAAAACTTGGGGTCTGATTGACCACCTGGAGTTCTCTAAAATAGAGAGGGGGCTATGACCAAATAATAGGGTTCTCATAGAAACCAACTTCCCCTTCCCAATTTTCTCTAATACATGAGTGGGGCAATGTCAAGGGTGTTAGAATCAATCTGAACAAAGGGGGATGAAAAGTGTGAATCACGATACCCAAAATTCATAACATAGTGAGGGAAGAATGAAAATAGAGGATAACTATTGACCATGTTCAATACATAGTATCCATATCACATTACCCTAAAATGGGAACAAAAAAATAGGGTCTAACCAGTGACCATGTAAAAAAAAGGGGTCCTGAATCGAAATGTAGTTCAATATCTTTTGGAACATTTTCTCGAAGCTGTAGGAAATCCATGAGTCCTTGCATCCATAACTTCATGGGGTAACTTAGGACATTACAGGTTATGGGGATACAAATAAAGGGAACACGAAGCATGGAGGTGGAGTGATGGAATGTTCAAAATTATTCCAACACTATTGATATTACTCCACCATGAAGAAGGCACATTGGTTTGAGAGTATTGGTCTGAAGAAAGATCCAAAATATCTTCCAGGAAGAACCTCATTCATGAGGAAATAAAATTCCTTGCAATTCTCTATCATTAAAGGTTCGATGATGGAATGTATTTTAACATCATACGGTGAGGAATATCCATGGTAGAGTTTAACATCATGTGAGTAGGACATGTCCCACAATTTAACGTTATGTGACTGGGATGTTGCACAGAGTTTAAAGTCACACTACATGGTCCTTGTCTAATGTTTTAAAGTCATGTTACATGGAATGCACGCTCCTAGTATAAGGTCATTTAATTTGGACCATAATTAGGTCCAAAAGACCATAATTGGGGCCAAAGGACAAGGAGATTTGGTAAACCTATGTCAAGGCCCAAGGAAAATGCTCGGGCGTCATAACATATCCTAGAAGGATGGTAATCAAGCTGCATGTATTTATTCAAACATGGTGTGGTGAAAGACCAATACTGCTTATGGAAATCCTCTCTAGTGAGGAAGACGTAGCATCCCAAAATTATCATGGGCAGTCTCAAACTATTTCAGGGTAAGGCTGGAGTTTAATGTCATACATTGAGGATATGTAAACACCAATGGATAAATGTGCAGTGTGGTATATAATACAATGTGAATGAGGACCAATATGGTTCACACAACACCTTGCATCCTCAAAAGGAGAGCTGAGGCCGAAAAAGGATAAATTGGGGAGTTTTTTATTCTATGGTTGGACCTAAGGATGAGACATCTAGATGTTTCTACGTATCTTACAATGGAAGGAATAAAGCCATGTTTAGTTCCTAAATAATTTTTCCGTGAAGGTCTGACCCGTGCATAGATAGAAGGAGGCATTTGATATATCTTGTTTGTTCTTTCTTCTGTTGGTGTTTATTGATTTTCTTTATTGGAGTGACCATCCCAAGATGAAAAGTGTGGATGTCACTATGGGAATCAACCCATAAGTCGGTCTGGACATGTGGCATGGTGGTGACCAATGCCAAGGGTGATGCCCTCTCGATTGAGAACACCATAATGTCATGCCATTTTTCGTCATGAAACTAGGATGATGATGTTTTATTTTAAGTTCATATGACAGGATTGTTCAATAAACATTAACACCTTTTTATAAGGATGCAACAATTTAATGTCATGTGGTATGGGAGAGATCCGAGTTTATAGTCATGGAACTTGAACCATGAGTTTGAACAGTCTTATGTGATGGTATTACCTTACAAAAACTATTTATCCTACATGACATATGCTTGGTGTAGGATACAAGGTGTGGTATTAGGATTTCCCCATCACATGAGAGTGAAGAACAATGAAAGAAAAATTTTAGGTGAGAAAATCTCAACAAGAATGATATTCATACTCGATATGTGTGAATGTATGGAGGAGTATAAGGGCAGGAAAATATGAATCACTACACACGATACTAGGGACACAAAATTAGTGGAATAAATACATAAGAAAATGTATTACCATGTTTTAGGCATGGTATCCATATCGTGTAGCTTCGGATGGGAACAAACAAGTGTGGGATGACAGCTGACCATATTCAAAATGAGAAACCCTGATCAAATTTCTATTCAACATCCTTTAGGATGTCGGCCCAAAATGTCAAGAGAGACTAATGGATGATCATATGTATCATTTGGGGGGTCCATTTAGATGAGAAATATGATGAAAACCTAATAAATTGGATGTGTAAATCATGCACATACTCTTACAGTTTAACATCATAAGCTAAAGATAGATGAGAGTAAGTGTTCTCTCAAGGGAGGTACATGGTTTGGATTATTATAATCCCAACATGAATGAGGACCAAGGAGGTTCCATACCACAACAGATACTTTCAGGAGAAACCTAATCCAATAAAAGGGGGTGCAAAGGTTCATAACTCTATTACTAGACCTAGGGACAACATGTTCAGGCGTCACTGCATATCCCACTAAGGTGACAATCAAGCCACATTTAGTTATTTAAGATGGCATGGTAGATGGAAAATTATAAATGGGTGGTGGTTCTCAGATGAATACATCATAGTGACGAGTATTTTATCATCAAAAATCCTGAATAAAAAAGGCATAGTTTTTCATCGTATGATAAGGAAACTGGGGATCTTAGTTTATGGTCATAGATCTTGGACCCAAACGATGAGGATTTCAAGGCATAAATTTGAAGCGTGGTGCCATATAGTAATATGATGTGAGTGAGGACCAGAAATATACACACCGCAACACACATTTTTGAGGAAACACGCATATAGATTGAGGATATGATGCTTGGACCATGAAACATGAACTCCTTGTTTATAATCATAGGGTTCAGATTGTATGGTGGTACAATTATTCCATGTGGGTAAAAATCTTACCAGGACCCCTAAGCTTTCATGATCCATACTCAGTGTGGGAAATAATAGCAATCAAATATCATGAGGCACATGAAAGAACATGATGGGGGGAATGAAGATGCGGAGTCAATAACGACCCCACAACATTGATCCACCCACTCAACATGCAAAGTTTCATGGAGGGATAAAACTTAGAGTGTTGAAATTCCATCCAGACATGTGGATGTAAAGACAATTTTGAATCAAAAGATCTGATATTTAGGAGACAATTAGGGTGGAATAATAGTGAATGATAACTGTTGACCATGTTCGAGACACAAAATCTATATCTTGTATGATGGGATAGGAACAAACACCTAAGGGTCGGCCACTGATCATATTTTAAATGTGGAACCTGTCATAAAATTTCATTCAAGATCCTCTAGGATTTTGGGAAAAAATGGAATGCAAGCCTAAAGTTCGATCATCCATACCAATTGGGGGTCCTTTGTAATTTGAGAGATTATGAGGCCCAAATAAAGGGACACACAAAGCATAGAAATGGTAGGAAATCATGTCCATGGTGAATCTGACACTGTAATACCTACACCACAGTGTATATGATCATGTCTATAAGGAATAAAATAGGTAAAGGGACTCAATCAAGGAAAAATTACTCAAAATGACAAGTGGAGGAAAGAGTCAATGTGGGCTGATAAACATGGGTTTGGACCCGAAGACAAATGTCCAAAAGTTCCTACATATCCTGTGAGGGAAGTAATCAAGCCATACATAGTACTAGAATGTCGTATAGTTTAACATCAAGGAAAAAGGAAAAATTGGGGAAAGGTATCTGAAAGGTGGAAATGTATATGGCGTGGTGAAGTAACCCAATGTGAATGAAAACAATAGAATTATACACCACACCATTCACAATCCCAGAAGAAAATTTGGGCGATGGTGTTAGAAGAGAAATTGGAGAACCTAGGGAAGGGCCCAAGGTGAAAATGTTTGGGTGTCACTGTGTATCATGTAAGGGAAGGAATCAAGCCAAATGCAGTTCTTGATGGTTTTGAGTAGTTTAACATCATGTGGTAATGATGATGGAAAGGGGTTATCTTAGGGGAGGTACATGGAATGACTATTGCAAACCCAACCTGAATGAGGACTAATGAGGTATCATAACACACCATGCGATCACATGAAATGTCTAGGACAAGAGGCTGAAAATATGAAAGAAATATGTGACTTGCTGCTAGAAATGAGAAAAAAATGCCCAGGTGTCACTATGTATCTTCTAAGGGAAATAATAAAGCCACACATAGTTCTAAAGATGTCGTACAATTTAACATCTTTCTGTAAGGATGAAGGAGAAATTTAACATCATTTAGGATGTTTCGTGTAGTTTAGCATCACATGGAATGATGAAGTTTTTCATTTATACGTCCTGAGGCCCCGACACAGAAGAGGGGGAGGTCCCTAAAGAAGTAGTACATGATGAAGCTATTGTAAACCCAACATGAATAAGGACTAAGGATGCTTCACACCACAACACAAAATCCTGGGACACTCATTCTGTGGGGCCGAATCAATGAAAATATTCAGGGTACCTAGGGTTGGACCTGAAGAAATAATTTATGGTAATTATTTAATATCCTATAATGATGGGAATAAAGCCATTCATATTTCTGGAATGTCGTGTAGTTTGACATCATGAGGTAAGGATGATGGGTAAAGGGGAAATTCCTAAATGGGGATATGTGATGTGGTAATTGTAAAACCAGTGTGAATGAGGACAACATAAGTCTACACCACACCATGTGATCCAAGGAATCTCAAATAGAGAGGCCAAAATGATGACAGGATTTGAGGTACATAGGGCTGAACCCAGGGAAACAATGTTTGGGTGTTCCTATGTAGGAATTTCGTTCAGTTTAACATCATGTGGTAAAGATGAAGGTGGAAGAAGAAGTATTCATAAGGGAGACGCATAGTGCAGCTATTTAAAAACTGACCTGAATGAGTACCAAAGAGGTCTCACACCTAATGAAACTGTAGGTTGTGAGGCTAAAAAGGGAGAAAAATTGAGATAGACCAGTAGACAAAATTTATGGGCATTCATACATATACTGTGAGGGAAGGAATCAAGAATACATATTTTTGGAATATCATGTAGTTTAACTTCATGAGGTAAGGAAAAATGGTGACAATTTAATATCATGTAGGATGAGATAATAAAAAATTGGGATTTTAGTTTAATGTCATGCTAGATATCCAATGCAGTTTATCATAATTTGGGATGATGATGTTGGGCAGCTTTATGTCATGCATCCTGGATGGAGAAGCATAATGTCATGTTGTAAGGGAGATATCCTCATGAGATGTAATACTTGAGGAATTTAGATTTGGTTGGATGAATTATATTCTTTCCATCCATGGTGATCAAAGAGTATGCACTGTTGGGGTAAACCTTGTGAATGATATAAGTTTCCACCCACTTAGGATCCAACCTGGGTGGTTTCTTGACAAGTATCATTGGCGTTCTGAGAGCTAATATCATATCACCATGAAGAAAGGGGATAATATGAACATTATGGCTGAAATACATGCCTATGTTGTTTGGGTGCCACTCCAAATTGTGTAGGTCTTGAAATATATTCTCATCAAGGGATTCTAGCTTAGCCAAATATACTTCCTCTATCATTCCTAATTCCTGTTGACCATAGAGAGATGTGTGAAGTGATGGTAACTAGATATCGATGGGTAGGACTTCCATTTCTCCATACACGAGGGAATATTTGGCCACCAAGGTATAATTATGTGTTTTCTTATAATAAAAAGATATAGGATTGGGGATATTTTATGGAAAAATCATCTTATATTGACCAAACATATTTTGAAAAATGTTAGAGAGGGTCTTTTTGAACACCTCTATATTTCCATTTCCTTATGCATGATATTCATAAGGGTGATTGGACTGGATGTTATACTTAGCATAAAATTTATTCATTTTAGAGACTTGAATGTTGGTTATGTTATCGGTAAGGACGACATGAGGGACTATGAATTGGTGGAATACGTTGGATCTCATGATATTTATGATAGAATGGTTCATGACTTACTTGAGTAGAATCACTTTTTCCACTAGGATAAGTAATCTGTAGTGGTCAGAATGAACCTGCACTGGGGAACTGTTGTTGGTGGATATGGTCCCATGACATACAGCCCCCATAAATCAAATGGATAAGAGTACATAGTAGTATGGAGAGGCTTTGGAGGATGATGCACAAAATTTTAATGGATCTGACACATGTGACAACTATTGGAGGAATTGATATAATCGTGGACCATGGTAGGCCAGTAGTATCCCAACCATCAAATATGGTGGGAAATTTTCGACCCATCCTAATAATCTCCGTAGGAACTGGCTTGGACTTCCTGTATAAAATGGGAGATCTCACCTCCTGGGATGATGCGGAGGATAAATCCATCAAACACACATTTTTAGAGGATCTATTCAAGTATGGGACTGCTATTAAGGGTGAATTGCACTACACACCGAAGAATTTGATCACATTTAGCTCTAACTATCATGATATTGTCTTGTGGGAGGTATTTTACAATGGTATTCATCTAACTATGTGTTTAATCTATTATATATGGGAGATCTAGAGGTCCCAATGTGGAGAATTCAATGGTATGATGGCATACCTTATGACTGTTAGCATTGTCCGAAGTGACAGGAGCAATGATTCATTGATGCGCCACATGGATAAAGAGATCATTCTGGTCAAGTTCAGCAAGAGATGTGGAAAGGTGGGATAAGGCAACAACTTGACCATTTTTGTGACTTTGTTATGTAACTGAACTTAGTAAAATATGGGATTCAGGCGATCAAAAGGTGGTCATGCTCTAATAAGGGTACGATCTTTGGATTTTAGATGATGTAGTCACCATTGATTTTTAGGATGGCTAGCTCAGACTCCCTATTCAAATGTAGGTGGTGAACATCAATATTCAAGGCCAACATGAGACCAGTGATAAGAGCCTAATACTCTACTTCATTGTCAGTGATGCCTTCTAAAAACAAGAATGAATAGGGAAATACTGTCAATGTAGTCGTAATAAAGATGATACTCAGGCCTACTCTGTTGAGACTGGGATCAGTGATCCTTTTTCCATTGGGGCTCTATGAAGCTCCATCAAAGTGCATGTATCAACATAGAACAACCTGATCTACTGAGATGATGGCCTCATCTAGGAATTCAAGATCCAAAGACTACTCTGTAGGGGCTGGATGGGCATCCAAGAAATATGTTAATGACTGACCCTTGAAATATTTCAATAGAATGAACCTGATTTCAAAAAACTGATGGATCACGGACTGTTGATTTAAAATATCTATCAGTATAGGGTGGTTCAAAATATTCTTTAGAGGATCCACATGAGACACTAGTTTTATCTCATGATACTCTAGATAATGATGCAACTTTTGTACTATAAAAACTAGCACGAGGAATCTCTTCTCGATAGAGGAATATCTTGTGTCGGCATTAAGGACCATGTGACTGATATAGTATAAACAATTATATATACCTTCATTATTCATATGGGAGAGAAGGGAGATGAGGGATCATTCCATGATAGTTACATAAAGGACAAGTGTCTTACCGGTGATGGGTGGAATTAAAACTGGATAATGGAGCATTTACTTCATGATCTCCTGAAAGGAGGTTTTCCATTCTTCATCCCACTTGTATACAACACCTTTCATCATGATACAGAAAAATGGATAACACATTCGATTCAGGTTCACAATGAATCGAAGTTTGTAGGCTAAGTGTCCTTGTAATCCTTAGAGCTCATTAATGTTTCTCTAAGGAGGAATCTGACTAATGAACATGATCCAATATGGATTGATCTCTATACCTCCATATCTAATGAAAACTCCAAAAATAATTCCATAGGTAACCCCGACGGAACACTTCAAGGGTATTATCTTTATATGGATGGAGCATAGGAAGCCAAACACCTTCTCAAGATCTATGAGATGGTCCTGACTCTGGTGGGATCTGACCTGCAGATCTCCCTTGTAGCATTCCACTAATTTCTAGAAAATCGGTTTGAATATGTGGTGCATAGCATGATGGTAGGTGGCTCTTGAATTCTTCATATCAAAAGGCACTACCTGGTAGAAAAAGGTACCTTGTGGTGCTCTGAAGGAAGTGGAGTATTTGTCCTTAGGATCCATTCAGATTTGATTATACCCAGAATACTGATGCATGAAGGAGAGAGCCTGGAATACAACAAGGGTGTAGCCAAAAAATCCATCATAGGAAGGGGAAAATAATCCTTAAAATAGTCATGGTTAAGATCTTGGAATTATATGTAGTCCATGATCTATCCATTATTCTTCCAGACAGGAATGATATTTTCCAACCATCTAGGGTATTGGACTTCCATGATGAAGTTGGCTTTAATGAGCTTATCAACTTTGGCTTTGACCATGGAACCGTGAGAAGGGTGCATATTTATAGGAGGTTTTTTGAACCTGTAAAGACCTAACAGTTGACCAAGTTAGTGGATTAAGACCTGGGGATCTATTCATGGTATCTCATCATAGATCCGAGAAAATACATCCCAACACTGCTTCAATAAATCCACATACTGGTGCTGCACTTCGGTAGGAATAGATGCACTGATCAGGGTCAACCTTGGGTCCACTTTGGTACCAATATTCACATGTACTAACTCATTTATAGTGGAATATATTCCTTATTTGAATGTGGTATAAGATTCCTCCTAATCCAATTCATCACCCACAATAATAGGATCATCATTAAGGGGATATTCTTAATGGTTAACTGACCCTAATGGAATGTTGGTGCAAGACAGAGCGGTGGTGAAATATTCATTAGGAAACCCCTTCACTACTAAAACAAGTATATAAAATATTTTGATCAAATCCCATTGGGACTTTTCCTAATGGTTCTATGCATGATGATATCTAATCAATAATGGCGTGTTGGTTTGAGTCAGTTCAACCCAGCTCTGTCAAACATGTAGGTATGGCATATATATGTTTCTATGGGGTGGACATCCCAATACCATATGGGGGTAGGTGGTTCTGGTATCCCCAATCCTGGTTTATATAGGAATACAATGTGATCCTTCGGTGTGCCTTATATCTAGTATTGTGTCTTTACCTTGTATTATAAATGAAAAATTAGTGTTCCATGTCTTGGGTAGTGGCTTCCAACTGGTGAATCGAGAGGATGAATGCATCATCCAATCTATTCATCAGTCGGTTGAAGGAGTAGTGAACTCAACCTCATTGGTTTGAACCCACTTTTCCTTTCTCTTGTAATATTCAGTGTCTAAATAGAGGGATTTTCAAGAGGTAAATGGAGGTTAATCACCCTAAATTATTCCCACTCGACCATTTAGGGAGTACTTGAGTAAATTTTGATAGATGAGGGAACTGCCGCATATAGATAGAGTCGGGGTCTACCCATCATTGCATTGTAGGTGGTGTCCTGTAAGATTATCATGAATTCAGTGCAAGAAACCAGGCCATCGAACTAGGTATACAGACAAATCTTTCCACATAACCCCTATTTGGTCCAATCATAACCCTAAATATTCAGGTTAGAGGGATCCATATTTTCTTCAGACAACCCTAGCTTGTAGAGTGTTCAGGTCCGAATGAGATTGATCCTAGAACCTATGTCAACAAGGAATAAACAAACTTCCACACCATTATGCTAGCCTATGAAGTGAAAATGGTGGATTTGTCTATGTACAGGGGAGCCTTCATCTTCTCTTAATAATGAGATGATGGATTAACATTCTATATGCTCGGCTTCCTCATCATAGAAGACATCTCCAGCCTCTACCTTTGCTTCGAACTAGAGGGTTATTCTTAAATCCTCTATGAGGGATTCAAGCATATCTTCTAACATGAGAAGATCCTCTAGGATCAAGATATTTTTAGGAATACTGTCAAGGTGATTAATCAAATCATACTTACATGCTCGATGCACATTTCTTCCTATAGGGAGTTTCTCTACAGTAGGAGGTGTGACATGAACTATTAACTGAACCAATAGATTCTTGATGTTATTGGGAATACCTCTTTGTTCACTATTTGAATCACAAAAATGTGACTACCATCTGATCAGATGACTAAGGTACATCCATAGCTGAACTTAGAATATATTGATGTATCCATGGCTATTTTACCTAATCAAGGAGCACAAATAACAAGGGCTGTAAATCTGATCATACAAGATGAGTGGAATCTGTATACTAAGGTATGCACTAGACCTTCTGTCTAGTCTCAGTAGCATGCATAACTTTTCTAGAGGAACTATCCTGAGCATTTTGACGATTCGTGTATCCATGGTTATGCCGATGAAGGCATTGAGCGATAAAATTAGGTGGATCTACCTAGCTCTCCTCATCACTGGGAACCATGTATGCGTCCACTAGATCAGTAGTATATACCAAGGAATACTCCTCATCATAACTTGAGGAAACATCCATTGCTGGGAAAATTCTCAGGGAAATCCCCATTTCTGAGGGCATGAAGTTTCCAAGTGTACAAGATGGCTTCAGCATCGACAGGGGGATTTTTGTTCCCTTTTTTCATTGACATATTCTCATCAAAGAGGAATAAGTCTAATATGATAGTGTTTTAGTGGTATCTAGGGAAGGTGTAGTGGATTCGAGAGGCTTGGATTGATTCAAGTGGGCATAGATGATGATGTGTGCATGGGCGACTACTTTACAAGCCATGCAGTTGTCATATTTATAAGACCCATGGCCAGATACCTATTTCTATTCATCCTCACTGTCTAAATATATCATTGTGGATACTCACTCCACCAGAGCCAAGGCCAGACCCAACCTGACCACATTTGTTTTTGACCTGGTCCTCAAGATAGTACATGAACACATAACACTTCTTGAGGGTATGTCTATGTAATTTTTGATAGGGGAAATAGTTGGGGAATTAATGAGATAATCCTCTTGGGTTATTCTACATTCTAGAAATACTAGGAGTCCATGATCCACTATACTCTAGAAATAGACAGTGACCAAATATTTTTTGAACGAGTAGGTCAAGTTTCTGTTTTCCAGGAAAGGGACTCTAGGAGACTGGTATTAATGGGGGGTTGGAGGCTGGAAAAATGGTGGAACCTGATTGCCTCACATAAGAGTTAGTGGTGCATTATGTAGCAGTTCCTATTGATTATAAGGTAGGAGATGATGAACCTGAGGCTGATATTGAGACCGGGGCCCTCGATGAGGCTATGGAGGAGGTTCTTCTGGAAGAAACACTAGTGTCCTAGAGGCCTTTACCTATATAATGGCAGTGATCTCAAAAATGGATTCTATTCTTGTAGGGGTTGTGGGAAGAAACGAGCATTCCTATTTTTCCTACTCTAAGGTTTCCTCTAGGAACTGGGCCTTATTAGGGAAATCATGGAATCTAACTAGTAATTTATGAGTGATAAGAGAAGAAACTAGTGCATTATTTTCATTTCCCACACACTTCATTAACAGCTAGTCTTGAGTCAGTGACATATATAGTGAATACATGAGGCCCTTTTACTTGGAGAAAAAGTTTGTGATGCACTCATCTGGCCTTTTATTGCAACTGGATAGGTTATAAATACTGGTCTTGTGAGTGGTGGAGATAAAATGATAACGAAACTACCTGAAAATATCTTCTTAACTAGCTACAAACCCAATGGGTAGTTGGATATACTAGAGAAACATGGGCCCTTATAGTGTTTGTATGAAACATTGGATCTTGGAGGCCTCTTGTTTCACTGGAGTTCCCTACATGGGTCCACACCATGAGAGACAGTAATTCAGATGCTGCAGGAGGTTTCCCGTACAATTTAAGGGGGAGAATATAGGATTCCCAAAGCCTGGGGGTGCTAAAATATCATCTGCCCATTCCAGATATGGATTTTCATCTGGTGGGAACCCTACATGATGGGTTTCAAGGGCCTCAATGTGAGCGATGAGACGGGCCATTGGATCATCCTAGAAAGTGTCCCTATCCTGGAGAGGATCCCTGGCCACTAGTGCATTGGCGGGTTATCCAACATGATAGGTAGGACCAACGACTCATGGAGCAGCTGGTGGAATGATCTGAGGAGCTGCTAGATGGATAACCTACAGAAAAGCTGGGGGAACAAACTGAATATCAACCTAAGGGGATACTGGTGTAACAGCATGTGGATTAATAGGGGGAAGTTTCTCGCATAGCTCTGGTGGATTTGTTGATGCACACTATGGTCGCTTTCCATAAGATCCAGCCTCTATCCTATCTAGATATACAGGGTTTTCAAGATCATATGAGGCAACTCACCTGGGGGAGCCTGTATGTTCCCCTATTTCCCCATTAGAGGATGATTGAGATCATATTAGGGATCACCAAAGTCTAGCCATCACACTGCTACACGCTCAGCAAAGAGCTCATCAATGAATTTTATCTTTTTTGTGAACCTTTGGAGCAACAAGGCCTTCTCGGGATCATCCTATATTTTCTACACTAAACTAGACTGGTCGAAGGGCTTAGCAGTCCCAGAGTGCCCTTTTCCTATGTCGGGGCCCTGACTGAGGGGAAATCCCTCTATATGGTTTTAAAAGCTAAGTAAGTTTCTTTCATGGTGATTGATAATTCATGTAAGATACAATAGAAATGGTAGTATCCCCTAAGGTATGTTTTATTTTATGAGTCCAACCTCGATTTCCTACTCTTTGAGAGCAGCCATTTTTATGGTGACAACTCTTAATGGCATATCCTTGATATTTCCAAGCAGGTCTGATTGTCACAGGATTAGGCTGAACTGAAGGCCAGTATATTGTCCCCATCCATGGATAAAGTAATGTGGATATTCCTCCTAAATAACTCAATGGGACACAATGAAGATTTAAATGTGTCATTACTAAGGATCCCTTTGATGATTGGGAGATGTAGGTTTCTAATCCATTGGAAGTGCTTCTAAATCAACCAAGTGGCATTACTGGATGATATCATTGTAATGCTTCAAGCTTTTTGGGTAAACTAGTTGATGATGATTGATATGGAAATGCATCTTCCCCATATTTCTATGTAAACAAATGACTTCATCCTAGGTATGCCACCCCGGAATGATGAAGTATGAAGTATCAATTGGCCAAAAAACCTATGGAAGATGGATCACTGTGAGAATTTCACACAAACTACTTCACTCAGAATCAGTGTTTATCCATTGGTTTCCCCATTATTGAACTGTGGGTGGTTGAGGAACTTTTAATGGTACTGATATAGACCACTTTGGGGGTGGGATGGTTGATGGAGAGTACGGTGTGCAGGCTGACAAACCGCTTCTTACTAGGATGTCACCTGAGGACTGTACTGACTGCATCAACACATCCCTATGGAATGGTGTATCAACCATAGATTCATGTGTGAAGGTGGATATCACTAGTGATGAATCTAGGTAGTTATCATCATCCATCGGTCCCTAAAATAAATCTCCCTAATCTCTGGTCGAGGTTGAGAATGATCCTGGTGATGACAGATTGAACTACATGGCCAGACCCTGAAAGGGAGCCAAATCTTCCTCCTCCTATATATATATATATGCAAAGGGATTTGGGGATCTTGTGCATTACACTTTTGATAAGGATTAAGAATACATTCCTAGTTCTATCCCTAGACTCTGATATAGAGGATCAGGGTGAAGGATACATCATCAAATCACACTCTGCTTAAGAGTCTAGAAAGAGGATTGGATTGATAGTGATCTGGTGTTGCACAAAATTATTCCTTTGGTGGAGACGGTTCACCATTATTCCCTTATATGGTTCCTCAGGGAATCATAAATCATCAACATGAGTAGGATATCCATGTAGGATGGTACTGGAGTGGGGAGGGTCTCTATTAGAGCTAGTTGGAACATGGGGAAAACCTCCATTCTTGATGTTGTCAGAAGGGGGAAGACCAATTCCCTGGGTGCTAATATAGACATGGAGAGGGCCTCCATGTTGGATAAGAGAGCAGGGAGAACCTACACCTTGGTGTTTTGGGGTGTGAGTGGCACCCCGGTAGATGTCGAAGAGAAAAATGGGAGGACCCCCATGTTGAGTGTGGAAAACGCAGGGAGGACCTCTACAATTAGTAGTGATGGTGCAGGGATAGACTCTATTGGAGCTAGTAAAGACATAGGGATGGCCTCCATTCCAGCCACCAGCGACACAGGAAGGTCCTCCACACCGGTTGTCAGTTGTGGTGTGAGGAGGGCATTTTTAATGATCAAACTAGACATGGGTGGACCTTTATTCTGATGTGTTACGATGTGAGGAGGACATTCTCTTTGATGACCTGAAATATCATTACTACAAAAATGGGCAAGGGAAGCGCTACCCTTTTATCAGCGCTAAAAAAGCACTGATAAAGGGGGACTTTATCAGCGCTAAAAAAAGTGCTGATAAAGGGGGGCCATTAACAACGCTAAAAAAATTGTTGTTAAAAGTGACCCTTTATTAGTACTTTTTTAGCACTGACGAAGGCCCCCCTTTATCAGTGCTTTTTTTAGCGCTGTTAAAGGGGACCCCTTTATCAGTGCTTTTTTTAATAGTGTTGATAAAGGGGGGATTTATCAGTGATTTTTCTTAGAACTGATAAATTTTATGTTTCAAAAAAATAATTTTTCATGAAAAATAATATATTGTTATATAAGTATATTTATATTGATATAAATATAATACATATTTTTTAAATATACGTATAAATAGAGTATTAAATTTAATATATAATAAATTTAGTGAAAATGGATTCAAAATATTTTAAAAAATATAATTAATTAATAATTTTCTAATTATTATCGATTAAAAATTATTTAATAACAATTTGAGGACACAAAAAATCAAAACAATTAATAAAAGATCTAAAATAAGTTGAAAATGTAACTCAAACTTTAAATGGACATAACTTTTGATCCGGGTGTTCGTTTGAGCTCTACAGCATATAAAATCGAATCCTGTGATGATCTCTATGCGCTTGTGACCCAAGAAAATCATTTTTCACATTTTTCAAGGCCAAAAAAGGCTCATAAGGCCTCCAAAACTGAGTTTTTAGTCAGGATACCCCGATTTTTTAACATTAAAACAAGTAAAACTTCTGATCCGGATGTCCATTAGGCCTATACCACATTTCATATCGAATATTGTTTCATTTTCTTCGATTTGACTGGTTGTGGAGTTGAAACAGGCTTCTATATTAGAAGTTATGGTCGTTTTAACATAATATGGCTTTTGAAATACACACATATATATATATATATGTATTTATTCGTAAATATTTGTGTGTGTGTGTGTGTCTTTGTGTGTGTGTTGTATATATGTATATATGTATTTATTTATTTATTTATAAAAACACATAAAAAACATATTTTATAGATATATTTAAAACTAATATTATAAATATATATTAATATAAAAATAAATATACAGATAAAAAATTGTAACTATAAATATATATATAAATAGATATAAATATATATTAATATATGAATGAATATATATATACTAATATATTAATAAACATATATGTATTAATATAAATAAATATAATTATATTAATATGAATCTATATTAATATACAAATAAACATAACTATATATATATATAAATAAATAGATGTATCATTTAATAGAAAAAAATGAAATATATTAGTGGTAAAGGTGCAGGTGCGCAAGGGGGGGGGGTCTTGGGTTTGAGTTCGGGTGGAAGCAAGGAAGTGCGCATGCATGCGTGGGACGCGCAGGCAAGGGCATCACGTGGGAGTGGGAGGGGCCGCCTAGTGCTGATAAAGGGGGGGGTCAAGCACTATTAAAAGCCCCCCCCCCCCCGAATATAAATTATTTTTTATTTTTTTTTATTTTTTTTTAACTTTTATCAGTGATTTTTTTAGCGCTGATAAAAGGGGTCATTATCAGCACTTTTCTGAGCACTGATAAAAGTACCCCCCCCCCCCTTTATCTTCACCTCGATTAATAGTGCTTTTTTAGCATTGTTAATGCACTTTTCTAGCACTGATAAAATCCATATTTTAGTAGTGTATGGAGAAAGACTTCATACCTAGGATTATGGGCATGGGGAGGTCCTCCTAGACGAAGATCAATAAGATGGGGAGGTCCTCCTAGATGAACATCAACAAGATGGGGAGGACCTCTGATTGGTCAGCAGACGGCTGAAAATGGTTAGCCCCCATGCTAGGTGCGGGAGTGGGGATAACCTCCACCCTAGTTGATGATGGTATGAGGACCTCTGTACTAGATTTTGACATCATGTGTTGGCATGCGATGACTGCTGCCCAAGCCAATAACCTGAAGAGTCATCCCAGCCTGCCCAATGGGTTGTAGGGGTCTCAATCCAGATCGGTCATAAAAGTTCCCTGATCTGTAATAATACAGTGGTGATAGTATGCATCGATAGTGTCATGGGAAACTGAAGTTTTAGTAGATGATGTTGCATGGAAGTTGTCTTCCTGAGTTTTCTCCCGACGTAAGCATTGAGTTAGCTGATTCGTGGATGATTATGCAGGGATAGAGACCATATGTTCCCCGGGCTCAGAGACCAGCTGTCAACATTGGTTCAGCCTAGTGGGATACCTCATTAAAAGATCTTGGTCAATGGTTAATGATGGGATGACTCAAGTGTCCCTAACCCCATCGGTGTAGGGGAACAAGTTATAGTAACATTCTGGGGAGGGCCTCATGAAATGGTTGGAAATCGGAGTGGGGAGTGGTGGCTCCCTGCATGGCCTATGGGGGTAGCATTGATGGTGAGGACCAAAAGCCTCCAAATCTAGGTGGGTCATGTCCCTGGTTTGTATGACCCCCTCTTGTTCATACCTTCGGATAAGTGTATCAATCACCCTCCAACAGAAAAACTCTGAGTTTTAGATGGTGTGTGGGTGCCTGATAGTCTTGGTTGTGGTTGAATTTGTGGTGGAGGTGGAGCTATGAGGGATTGTTGCATAGGAATTTCATGATACCCTACATTTATGGGTGAGAGGTAGATGGGTTTATGTATCTCAGGTCCAAAAAAGCAGGAAAATTAAGCAATTATCATTGATGTAGGAAAGAAGTTCCAGTGCCCCAGCTCCATTTAGTCTTCCATGGATGGATAGAAAGTTCCATGTTAATGATGTTGCAGACTGGAATGCCCAATTATTAAATTCTCCAAATTTTGGTTAGTTCCACACCATACCCACTATTTTCTTGGCAGGACCTCGCATCAGATGACTGGATATGGTCACACACTTGCCTAATGATGTCTCAAACGCTACTAGTCTGCATGGTAGAAGGAGAAAAGATTCATTTCATGTTCACTATTTATGTTTTCGACTCTTCCTATAAGGCATTCCACCTCGTGTCATTGTCGATAGTGATGGTCACAGTTGTTTCCCTGCATTCCCGCATTCCAATGGAGGGCAACATTCATCACTTTTATATGGATGTTTACTCCATGACAGAAATGGGATGATGGAATGTTTGTCTCTCCTTCCATGGATCCCTCCTCAGAATTCATTGCCTAATCTGGATCTCTGTTATAGATTAAGAAGTTGTTTGTGAATCTCATTCCCAATGTCATATATTTGTGGACACCAGTTAATTACGTTGCTTCCTCCGGAACATTCCAAAGTGTTATGTTGGGGTAGCAACCTTTGGTCATGGAAGTAGTCATGTTGGGAATCGTTGGCATGTCTGGACACTAGAACCATGGTACAGCTGTATTTTCTCTTATGAGAGAGATTCTTGATGGCAAAGAAACCCAAGGCAACCCATGTCAAGTGAGGGAATATTATGGAGGAGGCATGTCTCTGAGGTTTTTGTCGGCTTCACATGTTTAACAAGGAGAAATCCACAAGATTAACTTCTATTAAAGATATAACAGACTGATCAAAACACTTATAAGAGTGGATCAGAAGGCTACCTCCATATAAGGGAGCATTGGGATGGTTTTCTGGATGGGTGGATAAGAATGCCCAATGGGGATGGACCCAAGATGACGTGTCCCAAAAATTAAATGATTCACACCAAGGCTAATCAGAAAATTGAAAAGGGATGATCAGATAAGGTAGGTCCCAAAAAAGTGGGTGCTGAGGATTACTGTTGGTTGGGATTGAACCTGATAGTGGCTTCCTACATACCATGTGTAGACAACATGGTTCAAACCCCATGTAGTTCGAAGGGGTGATTTAGGGTTTACATGTGGTTAGCTTTCCTAGTTCCCCAAAAACCAAAAATTGGATGGATGACCTTACCATTATAATGGAAGGGTTATGGAGTAGATGGATGGGGATTGTGCTTAGTATGTTGCCTATATGAATGGTGTGAGTTTACAGGGATGTGGCATCCTGGGTAAAATTAGAGTGGATATAGAGGAATTATTTAAGGGTGAGTAAGGGTGAGATGGAACCGATGTGGAGATGATGGTGTTGGTATTGAACCTCAGGTAGGTTTCCTATGTATCATAGTGGTAGGGAATTATAGTTCATTTAGTTCTGAAGTGGGGAAATTAGACGCCTAAGGAGGCGTCTCGTGAGAATGGACACATAGATTGGGACCTAAAGGAAGTGGGACCTCCGGGTTGGGCCGTGATCTTACTGAAACACAAATATCAAGGGAGAGACCATGATGGGAAATGGATGATGGGAATGAACCTTAGGGTGGAATCCTACACACCCTGTCTTGGATATAAGGATCAAATTTCACATAGTTCAGGATGGGGCATAGAATCAAGGTGTACAAAAAGGGCAGTTATTCGAAGACATGTAGGGGCTTAGGCATGGTTTGAGGCCCATCACAAGAGGGAAAATCTGGGTTGGAGGAGTATGGTGATGTGTAGGGCTTATGCATGGTTAGAAACCCATGTGGATCAAAACACATCAGGCAGGTAGATTTGGGATATATATCCCAAAAAGGGTAAGTGTCACATCAGGAAGGTACATCCCTGAGGAGGGAGTACAATAGCTTACCATAGGTTGGGGTTGGACCTCAGAGAGGATTACTACATACCCTGTGAAACATACTGGGATCAAAACACATCTATTTTGAATGGTGATATATTTTACCATCATTCAGAATAAAGGTGAACTAGTGTGATGTGCATGGAACAGATGGATTGAGTGTAATGAAGTGTTGGAACCTCGTAGAGGTTTCCTACATACATTGTCTCTAAGAAAAATATTAAGTCCATGTAGTTCATATGGTTGTTGTTTAATGTTATATAGGACAAGGGGCATGGGTCTTACACATGGTAAGTAACCCAGGTGGATGTCATCGTCACTGCTAAACTCTAATCCCACATGAGTCATTCTCGGTGTGGGAAACAAGAGGTAGATTTGGACTTGATGATCATGTCATGAAAGGTACGACCAAGAAGGATGGTGTGGTACTTATCCATGGCTAGTAGCCCAAGGTGATAGAGATTGGGACTTTCTCTAGGAGGGAATACCGAGGATGGGGATCTGATGTATGAGGAAGATATGGCCATCTTATAGGGGCCACCCTATCAGATTGTGTCAGAGATTACATGAAGTCTACCCAAGGTGCACATAGAGAAAAAACCCAAAGTGATAGAGGATTGGGAGATCACTAATTATAATTCTCCTTCAATTATCCCACAACTTTCCACACATGCATAAACTCACATTTTAGCATCATGTGTTGGGGTTGTGGGTGATTCAAAGTTTAACACCCCGCTTCTTGGATGAGGAGGACTCAATCCTCACCAATGGGACTTATATAACTTATACCAACCCGCAATTAGGGGAAAGAAAGAATATGAAATTCTAGTAAACAATAAGGTGGAGTAATGTTCACTCAAGGGGTTTATGTTAGCATCGTTATGTGATGAATACGTACCAATTAGTGTACCTATGATAAGGAGCATAAGGTAGGGAATTTCAATATGAAACACAATTCAAGGAACATTAAAATCACTTAGTACAATCCTGGAGGGCCGAATGAGAGAAGGTTTTATGAAGTATAAGGCCTCACAGAGATGGGATTCAAAAATCTCTCATTATTTGTGAAGAGAAGGGGGTTCAAAAAGTAATGTGATTCACAAAGAATGGATAAAAGGATATCCGCGAAGGGAGGAGATTCATGAATTGTGATGACCCAACCGAGGCATGGAGTCAACATATGCTTAGATGGTGATTCATGAAGGATGAATGATCCATGAAGGCATGAGTGTCCAAAAGGTACTCCTACCATAATGATGGATGGAGGGAATCATGAAATGAATCCCCACTTGAAGTGGATGAAAATTGTAGCACAGGGAAAGCTGGTTCATAGTGATCATGTACCTTGGGTGATGCATTTTATTGTCAGTTTGTAGGGGAAAGGGTGCTTTAGGAATGAAGAGAATAGAATACAAAAAGGAATTTTATCAATCCATTGAGGGGGGAGTTACATATTTATAGAGAATGGGTTTCACGATGCTATGGTTGAACACCACGAAAGAAATGGAACTTCACGATAAGAGGCTGCTCCATCAAACTCACAGAGGCTTTCTTCATTTCTCTACGGTGGTCACATATGTATCTGTCAGGATCACAGAGGCTTCCATTATTTCATTTCAGTGGTCATATAGTAGTTTTTTATGACGTATTTTCACCATTTTTAATACTGAAGAACTTAGCGATGAAGCTTCGTGAGGCGTTCTCTTTGGTGATTTATATATCTTTTCCATTTAGGTATGGATTTTGGTGCCAACATTCCCAAAGTCAAACAGTGGATCATTATAGAACCTTATAGGTGTATTGTCCAAAATATTTCCATCCAATAGGTGTTGAATAAATTTATAGGTCATTTATGTTTATGGTTTAGTCCCTTGTTAGTCGTATTTTCACCATAATCGTTGTAATTATTTTTCATTCCTTTCACTAATAATTTTGATAAAAAAACTAGGTTGGCCTTATTTGATATTATAAATTATTCTGATTTCAAATATTTTATCTTTTTTTTTCAAATTCTAATCACAAAAGTGGTAGAAATTAATTTGAATTCAATCCTATAGATGGGATGAAAATGTAGATTTTTAAAGTAAAAACTTTCAAAACATTTCTTTATTTGTATAGTTAATTTAAAGGTGAAATTGATTCAAATGAACTAAATTGGATTAATTGGTAAAAATTATCTAATTAAATATTAAAACCTATTTAAAATAAAAAATTTCCTTATAATTATATTATATGAAAAAGAATTTTTGAATTACAATTCAATATTTTTAACTATTCATCAAAAACTAAAATGTCGTGGAAAAAATACCAAAAATTCACCCTAACATAATTTTTATGTTTTCCTTTCAAATATGTTTTTTATTTTTTTACAAATTAAATCTATAAGAGTTCCAAAAATTGTATTTAAAATTGGTTCTCCAATAAAAGGATGTAAAATGGCCTTTAGAAAAATATTGATTTTTATGCAAATTATTTGGGTTGTTCTTAACATATGCTAATAAAATCAATTGGGTGAACATGAAAATTATGGGATTGAATATACAATATATATATTAAATTAGTATCACTTCCTAATTGTAATTATTATAATTTATTAGTATAAAATATCTTTGTGATCACAAAAATAAAAATATTTCCTTTATATTCTATTGGTTTATGTTTTCGTGTTTAATTATTTAGTAACCAATGAATTTAAATTATATTTTTATAAACCATATATATCCATAATTTATTTAATACTATTAATAACCTATAATTTATTTCTTTGTTTATATGTTATTATATTAAATAATATTTTTTTACTAATATTTTTTTGATTGGTATAACTCGGTAATACGTATAACACGAGTAATCAAAGAAAATTTTTTGTCACATTAGACACACCCTAACTTGATATCACATGAATTTAAAATAGTAAAAAAAATAATGTATTGGTGTACTATATTCTGTTATGTGTTTGTTGTTGCATGTAGTGCATTCTGAACTTGGTGTTGTGTATAGCACAATCCAAAAATAGTGCATTCATATAACAAAATTTAGATTCAATGTTGCATAAAATGAAAAATATATACAATAGATTAAATTAGTTCAAAAAATAATTTTAAAAAATCTCCATGTGTTACTTTCTACCCCCTTACAATGAATTTCTCCCATGGAATTTGTCTAGGTAATTAACGAATTAGTTCATGAAATTTCCTTTCATAAAACCCACATCATAAAAACTTTTTTTAAAATTTCACTTAAAAAGAAACATAGAACCATAAATTTCACCCATTTTAAATCATAACTAGCTTCCCACATAAGAGAACATATTTGAGATGTGAAAACATGGAAATGGAAGAGAAATATAAGCCTCAAGTGATTATGGAAAGTGATAGAGAACAAGTACATGATAAAGTTAACAATCACAAGACCATTTAATCTATGATTACCTAAGGGAACGTCTGATTAATTGGTAACAAAGGCACTAGGATAAAAAATTTCTTTCCAAAACAATTTCCCTACATTTTATTAATTTTCATGAAATTACATACTTATATGACTTCAAGAAAATCTTACCCATTTTTGTGCCTTGATCAACTTCTTCTTCAGCTCTTATTCTAATAAATGAATGAGAATTTGGAATTCTGAAGCAATAAAAAATCATGACATCCACAAATAGAATGATAGGTCATTCCACCAGTCTTTAGCACAACAAAAAGGTTTTCACAAGTTATCAAATATGGATAAATATTTATATGTAGAGATTATACATTACCAAAAACTATTAAATAAATGGTTGTCCTTATAACCCTTCTGAAATATAGAAGTAAAAAATTTTAAAAATAAGATCACTAAATTTACCAAAAACATCTTACCATTGATCCCCCATATATCATTAAGTAGCACTTGGTCGTCTCATACCAAATATGTGAATACATTCATCATGTATTTAATTCAAATGTGGTAATGACCTGAATTACTGCAAATCCTTATTGAAAACATTCATGTTTCCTTATTCCAATTTTTATTGTATATATTTATTAAATATATAAATGATGTAAACATTATCAATGATAACATAATATACTTGTCAATAAGTCCTTAATTAGTTCCAAGTTATTCAGTGCCCTCTAATTTACATATTCATATCCAACATATCTTTATTTAAACAAAATTATCTTAAGATAATAAACATATTGAGGATTATATTTCCCTTAATAATGTGTTTTACATTAATGTCACCTTTCCATTAAATCACTTTTTTGTCCCATTAAAACCATTCAATTTGTTATTGAAAATACCTTGTAAAAAAACATAAATTGAAAAATCATTATATATTTCACAATTCATATAACCTAATTATTGTATCCAAATACATAAAAACATAAATTATTAATCTTTATCTAGAATCCATTAATAGGGTTACCTCATCCTATTCCATAATACCACTTTCCATTCACATTTCACTTATAGTTACATCATTAATATCTATACAACCATTATGTAAGATCTCGGCCTTTTTGAGAGTCATCTCAGGAATGTTTTAATTTAATTTTTGAAGAATTTATGTACCATTGTTTTGGATTAGTGTCTAGGGGTGAATTTGGGTGAACTTTTAAGGAAAAATAAAGGATGGAGGGTTGTGAGCGGTTTGCGCATGGTTTCACAAACAGTGCAACCAAACTGTGCCAAGTGTGAAAAAATGGACATAGAGGTCCACACGGTTTGTGTACAGTTTGAAAAACCATGTGACCAAACAATTACAACCATTAAAACCTAGACATAGTGGTCTTTATGGTTGGATCACGTTTTTCTATAACCATGCGCCCCTGCACAGGAAACTGTGTGCATGGGATTTTCTATTCTGAAAGTCTATTTTAAAACCATCCGAACACCCTGATACTCCCATATTTCAAACTTGGATCAGTATTGAAAAATTATAGGTTATCCCTAAGCCTTATGAAGGTATTCCAAGGTTATCCAAACATAATTCTTCAAGATCAAAAGCTCGGGTTAAATATCTTCCCTCTTCCTGGTAAGTGGATTTCATACTGTTTCTTATCCCGTTCTTTCCTCTATCATTCCTTGATCTTTTCATGGAATATTTTTCACCATTTTCTTAGATATAAACCTATGATTTGAGATGTAGATATACTATTATTGATCTAGATCTATATTCACAAGATCTTGATGCCTTTGATCTTAATTTTGGTTTAGGGGTTTAGATCCAAATCTTGATCGATGACGTTGTGCTGCTCTGATTTTGGGGATTACCGTTGGGCTAACTTCTTTCAATAAACCAAGGTAGGTGGTATACATTGAACTCCCATAGTCATGAATTTGATATGTGAGTGTGAGTTTATGAATTTTCTAGATTATCTTGATTATTCATTTCCTATATTGGAGTAATTAGGAATGCAAAATTGACTTGTGATTTCCTTGGTGATTAATTAATAATTGAATCACAAAACAAAGGAAGGGGGTTGACCAAATAGATATTTTGGAGATTTATTGTGGGTTGAGATATTGTAATTGATATATTAAATTAATTGTGTTGAGATAATTAATTGGGGGAAATTAATTACGAAATGATTTTTGGCTGTGTAAGATAATTAATTGTGAGAATTAATTATGTGCCAGGATGTTGATCAAAGATATTTAATTGTAAGAATTAATTATGATAAGTTGAGATTTTCTATGGATAATTAATTTTGAATAATTAATTATGGAATGATAATTGTTTTGATTGATTAATTAATTGATTAATTAATTAATGGTTTATGTGCCTAGTTAATTGTTGAGTTAACTAAGGGCCATTGAAATGTTTAACTAATCGTTGTATTAGTAAAGGAATGATGTGGCTAATTCTTTTGAATTAAGAAATGATTAAATGGTTGTTATTTTTGTGGTGCTATACATGGCATTATAGACTGTTTAAAATTTAGGACTTGGACATGGAATTCCTCCCCAATAGTTATCCAGGCTTGAGATTATGGGGTGTTTGGCATGAAGACCTACACCGATTGAGATATAGAGTGATAGGAATAGAGACATGCACTTAATGAGATTTGGGGTTCTAGGCATTGAATACTTACACCAAATGAATGACAGTAATTAATGATGATTCAAATGGGAAACACGAATTGAAAATGGACCTAATGTGATGATTAAAGATTAAATTACAATGTAATAACCATTTAATTCTACATTGTATTTATTACTTCATAAAACTGAATGCACTATCTTTTCACTGGAATTGTTTTTGACACCATTTGTGGTGGCCTACTGATTCATACTCACACCCTATTCAGGCATCCTAATCAGCTTCCATGTAGACTTTGTTGTTGTATAATATGATAAGGGAAAGGCCCCGGGATAGGTTTCTATTTGGGATTGGAGCATGGGAGAGGGATCCAGGCATGGTTCGGTACCCTCTTGAGAGTTATTGCGTCATTACATTTAGTTTTAATATAGAAACTTGACACTTTCATTGTAATAGCATGTTTTACCTTCTAGTTGAGTATTGTATTCTCTTGTTGAATATCATATGAAGTGGTATTATTCTGGTTATTTATACACTTCCCCAATCGGTTGTTGTTGTTTTCCTCAATTGGTGTTTTGATTCTGATAAAAGAGGGTATAGTCTCCCCAAGACTGACATACCATACCCTGGCTACTATTTGGCACCCTCTGGCATATAGGGAGGTGTGATTGAGGTCATGTGGCCAACCGGCTCGGGGCACTTTTTAGTGGCACCCAGGTCGGGATGTCACAAAGTGGTATCAGAGAAGTTTTCTTTTATTTCTTCTTATTTTGTATTACTATTTTGGAAAAGGTATCTAGTAGAATAGGAAGAGTTGAGGCTTGGTAATAAGCTCATGCATGGGAGTTGTAAACCCATGTATGGGGGAAAATACAAGTACTTAGGTTGGGATTGTTGTGATTGTTTTTTGTTTGTTAGAGTTGGATATTATTTCACCTTTGGTGATGCACTTGTGTTGTGATGTGATTTTTTTTACAGTTATTGAATTTTGATTTGTGTCCTAAAGAGGCATGATACATGAGTCTGAATGCATCATTATGGGCACACATGGTTGTTGTGACATGCATCATTATAGGCACTCATGGGGAAATTGGTTATGGGGAAGTTGTTGAACTTGAAATATTTTTCCTGGTTGTGAGATTGAAATAATGATGCAAACTGAGAATAAATAGGTGTATTTTGAGAACATTGATCAATAAAATGAGAATGATTAATTAATTAATTTCTAAATTAATTAATTAGATATAATGTGATTAATTAATGGTTTAATTAATTAATGGGAGTGTATGTACCCTTGTTAACCAAGACCTAGGAGTAGGGTGGTTAAGGGTGGTGATAAGGGATTGGTGTTGACCATGTGGTGAGGAAAAGGTGTAAAGGACACATTGAAACTTGTTATGTTAGTTTCTACTCTTACTTAAATGTTATAAGGTTTCATTATGAGGCATAATACGTGTGTTTTTATTTGTATAGATGTGCCTCCACGATGCTTGTTAAGGGAGAGATAAAGGGGTATGGCCTAGAACAAACTTCCAAATAGGGATCTTGAGGCACCATTTGTGCAAGCTAAAAAGGAATGAGAACAGTTCCAAGAAAAGTTTTCTTGATTCATGCTTTTCATGGAGATAGACCTAGGACGGGTTCAGAAAAACATATCAGGGTTGATAAGGGAGTTTCAGCTGCATCACCCTCCTAATTTTACTAAAGAGGGTGGACATGAGGGAGATGAATTTTGGATTGAATCCACAGAGACTATACTTGACCATTTAGAGACTTTTTATGGTAGAAGGGTAAATTTTTCTGCTTATATGCTATGGTGGTTAGGGAATCACTGGTGGGACATTAAGGTATGATCTAGACAGACTGGTGATATTTTATGGAAGGAAATTTTGGAGAAGTTCTTGGAGCACTTCTATATAGAGACACTAAGACAAGAGAAGGCTTCAGATTTTATGCATCTAACTCAAGGAAGCATTTCCATAATGTATTACGCTAAACATTTCACATATTTATAGCATTTTTCTCCATCTTTGGTGGCAGACGAGGATTCTTCAGAAAAATGATTTCAGGAAGGACATAGGTGTGAAATTAAGTTCCTAGTTAAATTTATTTTGGCTGAAGAAATTCTCAGAACATGTTAATCAGGATCTCATTTTAGAGGGGAACCTAAAGGAGGCTTCCATTACTGTACAAGTAGCTATCACTGGATGATCAGGGAGTGTGACTTCTAGGAGCAGTAAATGCCATTACGAGAACCTTAGTTAGGATAATTGAAAGAAATATTGACAAATAGGGGGGAAAGTTTCAATGGATCTTACTCATGTGATTTTCCACCAGTGCGGTAGGTAGGGACACTATCGTATGCACTATCCTTGACCACCAGTGGAGTGATGGTTTTGTGGAAATATGGGTAACCTGTAGAATTTCTACAAGAAGCAGCAGATGGGTGGTGCTGAGGGAGTAGCTTCTCATAGTCAGAGTGTGGGAAGGGGGTCTTCTACACCATATAAGTTTGAAAGATGGAGTTCTACTAGTAGATGTGGTAGAGGTAGTGGATGTGGTGCTTCAGGGTATGAGCGCCCGTATCACTAGAGTGGTTCTACTCAACGAAGTCAGACGACACCACAGCAAAGAGGGGCAGGACAATTACATTAAGTGCAGCCTTCACTTGTAGAGTGAGGTTGTCCATCGATAGTGAGAGGTAATATTCTAGATACTTATTTGATATTAGTGCCTCTCATTCCATTATATATGTAAATCCTGTTAATGTTTTGATCTTGGAGGTTGAGTCTTTATGTTGGGTAATGAATATTGATACACCATTTTGAACACGATCTGGGGATATCTGTTTATACAAGGGATGTTCGCTAGAGATCGTATAGTTTCATTTTCTTTGGGATATTTATGTCCTTGATATAACAAGAATCGACCTGATTATGGGTATGGACTGGGTAGTCGCATACGAGCCCACATAGATTATTACCATAGGTGACTGACCTTTTTATCTCATAAGGGTGACTAGTATTTTCATCTTGTAGAATTGGAAATCCATATTGGAAAAGCGGGAAAAATTACTCAACAACTGGGAGAGCTCACAGCTCAAGTTAGTAGTCTTTTGTTGGATGATGGTAGTGGTAGGAAAGACTTCCTTCCCCTAGTAGTAAAACTATTTTAGTATGTCTTTTTTGAAGACTTTTCTTGTTTTCAACCTAAGAGAGATGTGAAATTCACTATTGTTCTCATGCTGGGGGTAGATCTGATATCTATTCCACCTTACAGAATAGCACTGACTGAGCTTCATGAGCATAAAATGTTGTTCGAGGAGTTGGAGGATAAATGGTTTGTCCTTCCAATTATTTCTCATTGGGGATCACATGTCATGTTTACAAAGAATGCCAATGGGAGTTTACGCTTGTGTTTTAATTATCAGATGTTTAATTAAAAGAACGTAAATAATTGATATCTTCCTCCGTGTATCGATGATCTATTTGACCAGCTTAAGGGGGATTGTGTGTTCTCAAAGATCGATCTGATATCATGCAATCATCGGGTGAGATTTTAGACTTATGATATACCAATAAGTTCATTCAAGAGCAGCTATAGACTTTATGAGTTTTTCATAATTCAGTTTGGGTTGAAAAATTCTTTAGTAGTGTTTATGGCTTTGATGAACATGATCTTTCATCCGTACATAGATCAGTTTGAGGTTGTGTTTTTAGATGGAATCTTGGTGAACTCTAAGACTCGGGATGATCATGCCCAACATCTTGAAATCGTCTTGGGTACATTGAGAGAGCATCATCTATATTCCAAGCTATCTAAATGTCAGTTTTGGATTTACAAGGTGACCTTTTTGGGGAATATCATCGTGGAAGAAGGTTTGGTAGTGGACCTAGAAAATGTGAAGTCAATGTTTTCTTAGGATCAAAACAAGAATGTTTTTGATATCCAAGGATTTTTGGGATTAGATGGTTATTACAGGAGGTTCATCAAGGACTTTTCTGAACTGGAAGCACCACTTTTAGGTTTGAAAAACAAAGGGGTAAAGTTTGATTGGACAGAAGCATGCGAGAATTATTTCTAGGATTTGAAAAAGTGATTGACATAATAACCAATTTTGATCATGTTGGATTTAGGTGAAGAGTACATGGTGTATTGTGATACTTTTGGGATCATACTCAGAGTTTTGTTGATTCAAGTGGGTCGATTCATTGCTTACAGGTCTCAACAGTTGAGGCCACATGAACGGATTTACCCTACATTTGACCTTGATTTAGAAACATTGGTGTATGCTTTTAAGTATTGGAGACACTGTCTTTTGGGTGAAAAGTTTACAGTTTTTACAGATTTAAAAAGCTTGAAGTATATCTTTTCATAATGTGAATTGAATATTCAGTAGTGGATATGGGAAGAGTATATGAAGTCCTTTGATTTTGAACTAGAAAATACACCCAGAAAAGGGAATAGTATAGATTATTCCTTGAGCATGAAAACTAAGACTATGTTGGTATAGGAGTTGAGTGGAGAGTGGAAGATGATGACATTGATGGCGGAAATGCATGTGCTAGTTCATGAGAGTCAGGAGAGGATGACTCTGGTTTCTATAGAAGTGGAGTCTACACTCTTGAGAAGGAATAGGGATCGACAATATAAAGATCTAGAGTTGTTAGCCATAAGGTAAAGTCTTGAAGGTTGGGAGACACCTGAGTACTAGATCATAGATGAGGATGAAATCATCTATGTGAGAAATTGGTTTTTTGTGCCTATGAGTATGCGAGAGGAAGTCATACGAGAATATCATCCCTCAAAATGGGTGGTACATCCAAGGGTGAAAAAAATGTACCATGACCTATGACGATGGTTTTGGTGTCCAAGTATAAAAAATGAGATATTAGGGTTCATAACAAGATGTTTCACCTGTAAGAAGGTGAAGGTAGAGCATTAATGACATGGTGGCCTATTGTAGCCATTTTATATTCTGAAATGTATGTGGGATGACATGACTATGGATTTAGTGGCAGTTTATCCAAATACACTTAGGAAGAATGATTCTATTTGGTTCATTGTGGATCGACTAAAGAAGTTAGCATATTACATGCCTAGTAGTGAAAACTTTACATTAGAATAGTTTTGACAATTGTATGTTCGAGAGATATTTGGTTTACATGGGGTTCCATGGACTATAGTTTTAGATAATCATTTGCACTTTACTTAACACTTCTGGTAGGTCTTATAGAAGGTTCTTAGTACAGGTGTTAGAGGATATGTTGCAAGCATGTGTTCATGACTTTGGTGGTTCTTCGGAGAATTACTTGGATTTATTGGAGTTCGACTATAACAACAGTTATCAAGAAACTATATATATGGAACCATATGGGGAACATTATGGAAGACCTTGTAGATCACCACTATGTTGGTTAGAGGTAGGTAAGTCAGAGCTGTTAGGACCGAGTATTGTTTAGGAGACATCAGAGAAGGTGCAGTTGATTCAGAAATGTATGGATACAAATCAGAGTAGGTATAAGTTGTATGGTGATAGACATATATGACCCCTATAATTTACAGAGGGTGATTGTGTATTCCTTCAGGTGTCATCTGATTGGGTTACCACAGGATACAGGGGCAGGGCAAGTTGGCACCCAGGTTTGTAGGACCGTTTGAGGTGCTGGAGAGAATCAAACTAGTGGAGTACTGATTAGACCTTCCACATAAATTCAGTTTTATACATGATGTTTTCCATATGTCACGACTACAATAGTATCAACCTGACCCTTATCATGTGATTTATGTGGAAGAGGTTAATCTCAAGATATATGTGTCATTTTAGGAGCATCTAGTATGTGTGTTGGGTCGCAGTGAAAAAAGTGTTATGGGGAATGATCGAGACATTAGTTCACATGTTATAGAAACATGGAGGTTTTCAAGATGAAACTTGGGAATGGGAAGTATACATGAAGGCTTAGTGGACCAATATTTTTGGCTCAGAATCTTAGAGAAGTTTGAGAGTACAGCATGAGGATGAGCTCTTCTAAGGTGGGGAGATTGTAAGATCCCAGCTTTTTCAATAGTCATCTCAGGAAAGTTTTCAGGTAATTTTTCAAGCTTTTAATTAACTTTGTTTTGGATTAGTGGATTGGGGTTCAATTGGGTGAACTTTAAAATAAAAATAAAGGAAAATGGGTTGTGCAAAGTTTTCACATGGTTTGAAAAACTGGGTGGGAAAACCATGCCAAACGTGCCAAACTAGACAAAGAGGTTCTCATAGTTTCTTCATAGTTTGAAAAACTGTGTGACCAAACTATACTAACCATACAAACCTGGATAGAGAGGTCCACAAGGTTGGTGCACAGTTTTCCTTAACCGTGCGCCACTACACAGGAAACTGTGTGTATGGGATTTTTTATTCTAATAATTTATTTTAAACCCACATGAACCCCCTGAGACTCCCATATTTTGACCTTATCTCAGTCTTGACAAATTATAGTTGATACTAGAGCCTTCTGAAGGAATTACAAGGTGATCTGAACATCATTCTTTGATATCAAATGCCCTGATTGAAGATCTGATCTCTTCCCAGTAAGTGGATTTCATCTCGTTACTTCTCTTATTCTTTCCTCTATCATTACTTGATCTTTTCATGGAATATATCCACTGTTTTCTTGGATCTAAACCTATGAGTTGAGATCTAGATCTCGGATTATAGATCTAGATCTAGGTTTTCAAGATCTTGATGCCTTTGATCTAAATTTTGGTTTAGGGATTAAGATTTGAAGCTTGATCGATGACTTTGTGATACTCGAATTTTGGGGATTTCTGTTGGGCTAACATCCATCGATAAACCTAGGTAGGTGGTTTAATTTAACTTCCATAGTCATGAATTTTATATGTGAATGTGAGTTTATGGATTTTCTAGATTTTCTTGATGATTTATTTACTAAATTTGCGTAATTAGGAATGCGGAATTGACTTTTGATTTCCTTGGTGATTAATTGATAATTTAATCACAAAAAAAATAAAGGGGGTTTCCCAAATAGATATTTTAGAGATTTTTTATGGGTTGAGATAATGTAATTGAGATATTGAATTAATTTTGTTAAGATAATTAATTGGGGGAAATTAATTATGGAATGACGTTTGGCTATGTAAGATAATTAATTGTGATAATTAATTATGTGCCATGATGTTGATCAAATATAATTAATTGAAATATTTAATTATGATAAGTTTAGATTGGATCTGGATAATTAATTTGGAATAATTAATTATGGAATGAGAATTGTGCTGTTTGATTAATTAATTGATGAATTAATTAATCGGTTATGTGCTTAGTGAACTGTTGATTTATCTAATGGCCTTTCAAATATTTAACTAATCATTGGATTTGTAATGGAATGATGTGACTAATTCTTGTGAATTAAAGAATGATTAAATGGATATGATTTTTGTGGTGCTAGACACGGCGTTCTAGACCAATTAAAAGTTGGGCATGGACATGGCGTTCCTCCACAATTTTTTTCCAAGCTTGAGATTAGGGGTTCTAGGTATGAAGACCTAAACCAAATGAGATATAGATTGATAGGCATGGAGACTTAAATTTAATGATATTTGGGGTGATAGGCATGCCAACCTACACCAAATGAATGATAATAATGAATGATGATTCAAATGGGAAACATGAATTTAAATTGTAACAAATGTGATGATTAAATATTAAATGACAATGTGATAACTGTTTAATTATGCATTGTATTTATTACTTCATAAAATTGCATGCACTATCTTTTGACTGTACTTTTTTTAGACACCTTCGATGGTGGCTTACTAAGTTTTACTCACACCCTATTCAGGCCGCCAGATTAGTACCCGAGTAGACTATGTTGTTTCAGGAAAAGATCATGGCAAGACCCTAGGATAGGTTTCTATATGGTATTAAAGAATAGGATAGGTAACCAGACGTGGTTCAGGACCTACTTGGGAGTCCTTGTGCCTTTACATTTAGTTTCATTGTAGACACTTGATACTTGAAATGTCATGAAATGTTTTACCTTCCAGTTGAGTATTGTATTCTCTTGTCTGACTATCATATGACATGGTATTATTCGGGTTATTTATACGATTATGAACTTGTTTATTGTTTTTTTCATCCGATGGTGTTTTTATTCTGATAAAAGAGGGTATAGTCTCTCCAAGACTTACTTATCAGACTATCACTGCTATTCGGCACCCTTTGGCATACAAAGAGGCGTACTTGAGGGCATGTGGGCAACTAGATCAGGGAACCATTTAGTGGAACCCAGTTCAGGACGTCACACATTACATATACCACCTTGTTGATTCTATTTGTGATCATTCCACTTGGGACGTTTATTTTCAAAATGATCATTCATTCCGTAATTAATGAATTTTACCTTCGATAAAGTATTATGGAGGCCAATATTCTTATCCATTTCATCTATAAAAATCTTTCTTTTTACATTTCAATCACTTGATTTGTGTTATTATTTTCTAAAGTTAATACTTATTCTAATTTTTCTCATACATTCACTTAGGAGATTCTCTCTATACTCTCAACATGTAAATACTTGAGTCTTCTTTCCTATGTGGTCTCTATTACCAAAACTCTTAGTGAACTCATTCCTACTCTTCTCTAGTGAGTCCAATATTTTTTAAGGTACACGTTGTTAATCACTTTCTATAAAAATAGATAATTCATGATCATAACATCCATTACTCATATAATCTTCCCATTTGACTGCTCATCCGCAAATTTTCTAACATGATTAATTTTAACCTAGTTCCTTATTGTTTCCGCCTTTGACTAAAACCAGAAATGATAGTGTGGGAAACACTTATCATATTAGATAACCACATAATCATGAAAAATAATTACCTATAGGATGTATAAAAAATGACACAATCTTTAATCAATGACACCGTAGTTTTATCCTATGTCATTAATAGAAAACATGTTTTTAAATCCTTCTTATGGTTCATGATGAGTTTTTTCATTCCCAAAGGATATCCCAAGGGAGTGTCAAACCATGTGTGCATCAAAGCCCATTTTCATGTATCAGGTTACACTGAGTTAAGCCTAGAACATCTTTTTAGATTTTTTACCCCTTGGTATATCTATGTTAGATCCACATACACTTGTAATATCTAGATAGGGATGTATTTCTAGGAAACCACTCACTCTATCCTTTACCAAAATTCCAGGACATTTTCCTAAAAGTTTAATAATCCTTAAACTTATCCTTAGATATATCCCTAGACATATCCTTAGAAATATTCCTAGGGGTTTCAATAAATTTTTCTCATACTAGTTTCAAAATGTTGACTAATGCTTCACTCTGATACAAACTATAGAGACCCTCAATTTTCAAACATTAAAATTACACCATTTTTTTAGTAATACTTAAAACATTACAGAAATAGATGCCCAAAGACCATGTTAGTTTAGGGCCATTGGAAACATAGAACAAAAATATTCTAACCTAATGAATATCCTTAATTTTTCCCACAAAGATCATCCCACATAGTAATTCTTATTAAACACTATTCTTTATAACTTGGTGATAGGAAACATAAGAAAAGGGTGATCTTGAATTCTTGGTAAGGTTAAATAAATGAAATACATAAGAATAATAAGAACATAAAGGTACTATAACATGTTAATAACATTTTAAGATCATGCCTTGCATATAAAAGATCATAAAAATGAATCATGGAATAAATATTGGTAGTTTATAAAACATGAATCATAATGGAAACAAGAGCTTAAGCCATGAAATCATAACACAGGAATATGTCATGGATATGTAGCAAAAAAATTGGCATATAAAATGATTTCCATAGTATTCAATAATCTCTTCCAAGGCCATCTTAGTTTTATGGGTTTGCTACCCATACCATCTTGGTCATCATGGTTCACCCCCATGACCATATTATTAGTGTGATCTCACTCCCCATGCCATCATGGTAGTCATGGTTCCCTTGCATAGCCATCTTAGTAGTCAGGGTTCACTCACAATACCATATTAGTCTATCTCATGAGATATAAATTTTTTCCTAATGAATTTGGGGGAGATATTGGTCCCACTAATCTCATAATAAAATAATTCACACATGTTCCATAAGAAAATAAAATCTTCATGATTTCATTACTCATAAAAAGAGATGGGTTTCATAAACATCCTATTATAACCTATTGTTTTGAACTGAGGTGAAGCTTGTATGTGTTTGGGGGAATGACCAAATGGTCCAATGAGAATCATCACTCATCTATTATTGTAGAGAGTTTCACATCACCATTTTTGTTTCGACCTGATCATCAATGTTATCCATTAGGTAGAATTGGATTGACCCCGTGGGGATTGGGAAGCTTATTAATTTTTCATTATGAAGGATGTTACATAGTCAAATGGTCCCAATGGGTGATTTTATAGGGTTATGTATATGTGCTATCAGTCCTCTTAGGCTATGATTTCCTCATATGGTCTCTAATGGGTTTATTTTTTTGATCCAGAAACACCCGACGACCCTGGTATCCATGATTAATGGACCTTATTTCTAAAATAATATTCTCGTTGGATGAATATTTGGCCAACAACACTTAAGGACTCCATTGGTTGAGAGGATGGGAGGTCAGGCTCATCAGACTCCGAGGGGGTATTTCTTATCTCAGGACTCTCTTATAGATTTATGTTGTGTCCATATGTTCGTGAATCCTTGGTTCATTATCAAAGAGTGTATCCATGGGATACCCATGGGTTTTAGGATTATCATGGATATAAAAATATTTGATGCTATGGAGGAAATGATGACTTAAGCCATGGAACGAGGTACTCTGAATTTTATCATCATTTATGAGAGACTGAATGTGGTTTGATATTGGGTTTTGACCCATAAGATGGGCTTCTTACTTATCCTTGGTAGAGGAATTATCTCCCATGTAGTTTGATTATCGGGACCTATAACTAGGAGGATTCCCTTTTGAATTTGAGGAAACATTTTTTCAGTACTGACTTCGAAAGAGAATTTCCCTTGAGCTTGGGCCTTCAAATAGGCATGCTAAATATCCTAGTTAGAATAGGTATTAGATTTCTCATAATTCATTTAGGTTTGGGATTATGCATGATTCCTCCCACTTGAAGGGGGAATAATCTCTCATTTCATGGATGAGATGATATACAGCTCAGGCCTAGATAAAGGCATCCTACGTAACCCCATTGTGTTGGGAATCAATGTTATTGTAGTTCATTTATCTTGAAGATTATAACTAGAAGGATGCCCATTTTCATGGAACCACGAGGGGATCTTTACTCAAGTTTATTTGAATGTTTTCTTGGGGATTACACCTAGGAGGATTCCCACGTTTTGGGACTATGCATATGTCATGATCACCACAAACCTCTAAGCCCATGTGAGTCATGCTCGGGGTGGGAAATAAGAGGAGGTAGTAGATCTGGAGATCGCAGGTCCTACATCATCTGCTAGTAGATGGTACTAGGGCCAGGAGAGGGGGGATTTGAACATAAAACCCTCATCTGTATTGATATCTAGGATAGTAAAATCTATGTGATCTATCCAGACACATCTCGGACTAAGGCGAAGAGGGTGAAGAGTAATACCCCTCACAAAAGACTAGTAGCTTACCTCAAGGGGAGTGCCCCTATCCTTTTTCTGGGAAAGGGGAGGATCATCATCCATGGTAAAAGGGGAAGGAAAGAGTGACCTATTTTCTTTCCATTGGCACTGATTTAAAGGAAAGGCTAGTGGCTACCCCTAAACCCGAGGATGGGGAGGTTCACATTGTCATCCCAAAATCAGACCTCAGGTCACCTTGGGAATGTAGACTTAGAGATATTCTGGGGGTCTGAATAGTTGTGGGATTGTCTTCATAATTCTTCTTACCTTGGTTATATAGACTTAGAAAGGCATATTGATGCACCCAATGGTCTGATCATACGGGTCTCATGGATTTAGAGGAGTATTTGGCCTGATATCAATGGATAGATTAGTGGAGGTGATATTAAGGGATGGATAGTGATGGAGGGGTATGATTGGAGACATAAGGAAGGACACTCGATGAAACCCCATTCCATGTACCATTCTCTCATGCGGGATTGAGGCAGCCCCACAAAGCATAAAGCTATGTGGGTAGAGGGGTCTTCTGCATACCAAAGACATACACAAATGTGGTTATGGACCACCACATACCAAAGTGGTATGCAGTCCTATATGTGGTTCTCCACACTGCTTCAGGTTCCATCTTCATATTGATGTAGTATCTGGCATGGGGTTCGATCCACATAGTGATGCACTATGTGGATAACTAGATTGAAGAAGGGTCACATAGCCTATAGTTTTTGGGGGATTCATCTATAAGGTATTTACAGTTCACGATGGAATCAATTAGCTACATGGGACATCAATTATTACTATATTCCTTCATTTTATGGTTCATAGCTTCTTATACCTATGGAAAATTCATTCACAGTTTACACTTCATCGATGATTCGAAACCGAAGTCAGAATCTTCTCTGTATCCAAATTCTTCCTTCTAGCCTCATAGTCTACTTCATGTTGTCTTCCACTTTTATAACTCCTTTTCCTCATGTGCTCTTTTTATAGACTATTGGGGAAATCATATCTATTGTCATGTGACACTATTTTTTGAATCCCATGAAGATATATCTCAACCCACGAAAGACTCGGTCAACCTGGGTTTGCAGAGACTATGGTTCACAAGTCGTGGTTCACGGTACCCTACCAGCTTTCTTCATCCGAAAACTATTTAATTCATGGGAAGGTATATAGATGGAATTTATGCACTCTATTTCACAGATGTCATGGTTTGCGGTGTCTTGGGATTTGTTGGACATCATCCCATGGGCTAGCGCCTTGTGGGTCATTCCATGTAATGATGGTCCATGGTTCATGCACCTTGTGAACCATTCCTATTGATGGTACATAGTACACTAAAAACCTTTTCAAAATTTGATTTCATCAAGTTTCATCTCAAATTTTCAATACAATTTTCACCCATTTTCCTTGCTGGACCTATAGGAATGTTTTTATTCCTATGAAAAATACTTGTGGGATTATTTAATTATCTTTGTGAAGTTTTCATGACACTACAAATTCCCCCCATCAGAATGTGGTCCGATCAAAATTAAGTGGAGGATATTATGATGTTAAATCAGCCCTAAATTGAAGTTATTTGTAATATAATAGGTAGATTACATAGTGGGGACCATGCCTATTTATAGGGACCTAGTTTATTTGTCTTTTACTATTTCTCATGATGAAAATCACTCTCAAACTCTCCTCGGATTCCTCTATGTCTACATACCAACTCCTTTCTAAAATACATATTTTCAAACCACTTTATAGGTTCTACGAACCAAACCCTTTATAATTGATTCTGCCCATGAACTGAATTCTGTCCCCACAAATTGCACTTTAGAATTTATAACTTATGTCAGGTCTTCCACAGAGGAGAACGCTACACAATTTTCATGTTCTGCACACTGAACTTTAGACCTACAAATTGATCTTTAAACTTTGTTAAACTGAACATAAAATTTTATTTGTAAAAATATGAATATCAGTATGGTGAGGCCTCTATTTTTGGTTTATTCCATCTGTGAACCACTAAGTTTGTTAGCCAGTGCTCCACGGGCTAGCACCTCATGGGCCTTCTATATACCGAGGTCTTATGAGGGATATATATTCTTTATACTGATGTAGTACATGGAGAATGGATTCACCATATCTTTAACGGTTTTAATACATATATCCCCATGTATACCTTCATTTTAAGACTTGTGGCCTTTTTTTTAGCTCTTATCAATCAATTCTCTCATTGGACTGACTTTTTGTGGCCTTTTGGATCTTTTTGTGCAGACTAAAATGGATCTTCAACAGACCACTGCTAAATCAACTAGGATGAGAGTATCCATGATTGAGGACACTGGGGACCATCTTTAATCTTACATTATTCCTTGGGATAGTTCCATAAAAGACCTTTTTACACTATATCATCTAGTCTACCCATTATATATGCAGCTGCTGCTATATGGCTTTGGTCTCTCTAATGATGTCCCTTTTCCATTATCTGACCATAATACTCCATTCATTCTTCTGGAATCACCCCAAGGTCATACTCGAGCCAATATTTCTTCAACATTAGAAATAATAACTACTCCCATCCAAGATGACATGTTCACACTAAGAGGCTCAATGTGGACTCAGATCAATCGCATTTTTCACAACACTTCCTTGAGACTAGTCACCCAAGAGTACCCATCTATTTTCAACCTTTCCCAAGAAACCCCAATGGTGGGTGGATAACCAAATGGGAACTACGAGTCAAGGGATTATTTTATGATGAATGGGCCTAGGAATTTTGGGTACATCAAATCTGTTTGGTGTCCCCTAATTAGTTTGGAGTGGTGGACTTATACCAGGTAGCTTAGGTCTCCCAATTTTCAGTTTTCTCTCCAAGAAAAATCCTACCAGAACAGCTGAGCTGCTGGTTCCCAATTACCAGTACATTCTATTTATTTCATGGAGAGGTGGGGATTATCTTAGGGGACATCTTTCAACTTAGAGGGCTCCACATTGATGGAAATATATGTGATGAATTCCATACAGTAGCCACTACTTGGGATAATGCCAATCAAATGACCCTATTAGCCAGGAGCCTACTGGTCGTAGTACAAGGACTGCTTGGTCAAAACCTTCAAGCTCACTCCCTCATCTTGTTCGAGGATTTGATAGGGTCATTTTTGCAGGTCAATGGGCCTACGTCGAGGGCCCGCCATAGTCAGACTCATCCAACCCGACAGTCCCAAAAAATCCATGTGTCATATTGTTCCACCTTTGAAATAAGATGATACACTACCTAGGTATACAAGATTTAATCATACATGCCACATCTGCTTAGTTTATCATGTTTCTTCACCATGATTTTGATCGGATGGCTATTTACCTCCCGATACATATACATCGGGGTCGTAGTTTGTTCTCTGATGATGGCAGAAATGTTGGAAGAGGTTCAATCAATCAATCTAGCCATTCCTACTCTTTCCCAAAATTATGAGCTATTTGGGTAGATGCAGGAAGGTAAACCTCCACATCATCTTAGTGGACCATTTCAATTTTTATATGGGTGGACAACAGAACATTTACACTGCTATGAATATTGATATACTGTGAGGGTTCCTCATTCTGACTTTCACCCTTCCCTTCTTAACATTTTTGTCATTTTTTCTATGACCACAAGAATTATTGAAGTGGTTGATCAACTAAATGATACTTATCACTTATCTTTTGAACTTTACCCTACCACTCTTGGGTTGGTATGGGGTGATAGTGGAAGTTCTTTAGAGGAGATATCATATATCATCGCTCTTCAAGATGGGATTCTAACTACTCATATAATTTAAGTGGCTATTTGTGATCCATGCATCCACTACCGGTTTTCTAGGAAATTCAGATGCTTTCAACAGACTATTCTTCTTCCCGTTGTTCTGTTGAGGGGATAATCTCATCCTATAATTCATTGCAAGTTATGGCTAATAATGATGTGGGAAGGTGATACCATGGATATCATCATACCTAATATGACAGGATCCACCTTTCTATTATTAGAGTATGCTCAACTGTGGGTGTATTGTTACCCTAACAAGGTGCTGGGGTGACCCATTCTACTGGTCCAAAATACATTAACTATCATTCATCATATCTTGACTATGACGGCCATGCCATATATTCCTCTCCTTGTAGTAACTATTGTGGCCACACCTTCTATTCCTCTACCAGTGGTAAGAAGACACTCAATCCTCTATCAAATGCATCTGGATGGGGCTTCATCTGTGCATCCCATCTTGGTAGGGAGTGATTCAGACTACTCTCCTCATATGGATACCATTCATGACCCTAATAAGGTTGTCCCCAGTAGAGTGTCACTGGATATCTAGATTTAATGGTCAGTCCCCCGTGTCTGGCTGCAGGGGCTGAACTATATGTGGGGAGGGATATCCCCCTACCTAGGTAACATATCTTAGGTCCCTTTCTACTTTCATAATGAAATTTCTCACCGATAGACCCATTATAGTGATGGAGGACCAAGGCCCTAGTGACGTGAGGTGGCATCAAGCAATGTGAAAATAGGTGTGGCTTCAGTTATGCACCATTGATATGGAACCCCCTCTAGATAACATCAACGATGAAACAAACAAATTATGGTGATTATTTTCTAAATTGGGTCCAGGTGGCTTCGACTAACGGTATCGACACATTCTTATTTACTAGATTTTTATAGCCTTGTAAGACCTTGATTCTTGTGAAGAAAACCACGTCAGATTCAATTATTTTCATCCTCAGGTAATGACCTTCAGAGATGTTTTTGAGTAACTTGATCATCTGACAGCTGTGGAGGTGAAGGATCATGACTTGGTGGTCACCCAAATAGAAGATCTATGAGAATATGATGCTCGCATGGAAATGTTGAAGGATCAAATGGTCTCCTAGGGGGGTGAAAACATGAATTTATCAAGCATAAATGGATGTACCTCAAAGTTGTTATAGAATACGTACACCTAATGGTTGAAGTTAAGGTGGAAGGTAGAGCTACTCTAGTGATAACCCTTGAAGGCCCATGATAGTCGCTTGTCATTTTTCTAAAAATACTGTGTTGAGCCTCACTGTAATTTCCCAAATTATGATGTAATCACTTCATTTTGATATCATGGAGAGACTCCAAAATGGGGATGTTCCTCCATGTTTTTTTCTTTAGAATCAATGGAACTATTTTTTCCTATAATGATTCTCCTTTTTTTGCAATATCAATCAATAAAAATTGACCATAAAAACATTATTTCGACCAGTTATTAATTTATACCATAATTCGAAAATAGAAAATTCAAATAATCGAATCAGTATTTAATTTTTTTCAAAGTCACAGGGTAGAGTTAGCATAGTTCAACTATTACTAGTGTTACATGGAAAACAATGTAAAATTTTGTGTCTTTTTTTCATTATTTCCCTCATTTTTTTCAAATCCTATTTGGTATGATATTAGTAGGTATAACTTGACTTTTTTCATAGGCCGCCCTTTATGCATTTTTGACCTAACAAGATTTATGTATTTTTTGAATATTTGATTGCACACCATTTTTTTCCTAAACCATACATAGTAATGGTTTAGTGAGATGGTACTCAACATTTTTCCAGGGATTCCCTTTGTGGGTTTTCACTCTGGAGAGTATTACGTCTTTTACGCTGGTGATTTTTAGTCTTTTAAATCAGACTTATTACTGACATTTTAGTTCAAACATCTTTAACCAAAATTGACAGGGTAGGGTTCCAAATTTGGGATTCGTCAGTTGGGAATGTCCTATTATCTCTCATAAATTAATGAGGGATTATTCTTGACCTTGACCTTGCGAGTTTTCGGTGTATATGGGGATTGAAATACATTTTAGGCATAAAGAGGTAGGAAAGGACTCTCATGAGGATGAATCTACCTTTGGTTGATGACCTTTTTGTTGGAGTCATATGCAGAGCCACCGGGGCATGATTTTCAAAGTTAGAAAAAGATATCCACATGAAACTAGACATCCATTTCTAATGGTCTAGGATATCTATGAAACTTGGGATTTGTTTTGGGGTTAGGGACCATAGTGGGTAGCCTACCAGAGGGATGGTGTCCTAAAGTGTAGGACACATTTTTATCTTCTTTGAATGAGAAACTACTCCCACAAGAATTTTTTTGTGTAAGGGAGAGCTATTGAATGGTATTGTTTAACATCACACAAATAGGACACTTGAAAATTATTATGGGGGATCATTTTTTTAACCAAGAGGGAGTAAATGATTCATTAGTTCAACTATAAATTCATTCCATATTTGGCCATTTGAAAGGGGGAAAAATATTTAAACCTTAATCTTGGGGATTTCCAAATCTAGGGATTGAGGTGGGACAAAAATTTCTTTCAGGCATACAGAAACTGGAAAGGACTCTCCTGGGAATGACTTTGTCTTTGGATGATGGTTTTTTTGTAGAAGACATATGCAGAGCCACTGGGGCATGAAATGAATAGTCAAAAAAAGGTGTATGCGTGACACTAGCCCTCCATCTTCGATGGCCATGAATGATTATGGGGATTGGGACCTTTATCTACACACCTTATGGATTATGAGAGGGGGTGTGCCTCATCATGAAAGGGGGAATTTATTTGGATGAACATTACTAGGAAAAATAGAAATAGGTGGGGGAATTTTTTTCATACGCTGATCATCTTCATGCATGGGGATGGGGCATCTTTATTTTTGGGAAGCCTTGAGAGACTAGAGGTTAATCGAGTCAGTTTGTTCGGATATATCCAAGATGTTGGAAGGAATGAGTATGTAAACCAGGACATTAAAGGTTCTTGAATCGGGAGGGATGTCATGGGGCTTAGGAGCTATTAAGAATACAGAGGTAGGAGGGGACTCTCCTGAGGATGAATTTGACTTTGATTGATGGCCTTTTTCTAGGTGACATATGCAGAGCCACCAAGGCAAGATGTGTATGGTCAAACAAAGGTGCTCGCAGGACACTGGCTTTCCTCTCTGATGGCCATGGTGGGTTATGGGGATCTGAGATTACTCAAATCACGGAGTTTGATGTGTGGAAGGAGTGTATCTGAATACATTATAAATGTTCGGTATGTGATTTTACCATGGTATCAATTACTACCATACATACATCTTGATCATATGTAGGGTAACACATCCATCCCATATTTTGAGTACCCTGCAGTTTTAACATCATACAACCTATACCTTGGGTTCTTTATAGGGAAGGGAACCATAACATGCCTTTTAGGATCAAGTTTCTTTGACCAAGATCCAAGACTAGTTTTCAATGAAATCATGGTGGATCTCCTATTGAGGTTCCTAAGCTCAAGTGAGATATGCTCGGTGCAAGAAACAAGGGATTACAAGGATTTCAGGTCACCACTCAAGAATGCAATAATCAATGGCATGGAGAATTGTTTTATTAGAATAACGATATACAATTTAACGTTATGTAGAAAGGATGAATTTCACACAATTTATCATCATGTAGGTTAATCCCAACCTAAAACAAGGGAAATATTATTACCATTAAGTAGACCTATTAATAGGACTTTTCTGAGGATTCTCTTCTTCGACTCAACTCATTCACATATAAGGGGACCCTTCAATAATTTTTTTGGATGAGTCTGGATCATAGGATTTGGGACTACCACACATCCTATTAGGGGTAAAATTAGTCACATAGGTTTCATAATGAACATTCCTCATGGATATATAGGCCATACATAGGAAGGAAATTCATTTTTTTTAGAAGTCTAAGCCTAAATAAGAATATAAGCATTTACATTGTGCGGTTCATTTTATTGTCATGCAGATGGGACACTTTTTCCCTTGTATTTTAGCATCTTTTGGTTTGGATGTTGGCATCAAAGTTTACCATCAGGCTATAGAGACACCTTGTCATAACGACCATAAATAACTTTGAGTTAATCATGGTTGGGATATTCTGGTATTCCTCAGACATGAGTCATGATAGATGGTGTAAACCATAGTCTCAGGGGTCACATTGATTAGGAGGAATGAAATGGGGATTGGAATCCATTGGGCATATGGAAATAGGAAAATACTCTCCTAAGCACTAATTTTCCTTTGGTTTATGGTTGTTTTGTAGGTGACATATGCAGAGCCACCAAGACAAGATGTGCATAGTCAAACAAAGGTGTCTGCAGGACACTGGCCTCCCATATCCAATGGCCATGAAGGATTATGGGGACCCAATCTTTCATGGAGTATGTAGTTTGAAAAATGGTAATGACATTTCTAGGAATTTAAGAAATATCCATACTGTGATTATCCATGAACTACGGAAGCTTCCACATTGTTCTAACTCATATGTAGGGAAAATCATGATCTTTCGACTCCTTCTTGGTGTCAAAATTCAAACATGGAATTTCAATTCTATCTTTTCACTTTGTTGTGTAGGACACTGGGGGTATAATTGGGATCTCATAACACCGAGAATCAGGCCCCACATGATTCTTATGGAACCATTCAGTTTAATTTCATGTGGTTAGGACCTTTCATGGATTCCTCTATGCATGTATGACTTATATAGAGGAAGGTGAATTTTCCCTTTTTTTAAAAAAAATGGAAACTGGACCAAGATGGAGGATTCAGGCATCACTATGTATCCTTCAAGGTATGTAATCAAGCCACATGTAGTTTTGGGAAGGAATTTCATATATGGGTCTGGACCACACGTAGGGAAAAGAGGCATTTTTATATCATGGTGGCTAGACCAAGATTTGGGGTCATGGTGTCACTAGATATCCTACAAGGGAAAGAATCAAGACATAATTTTTTTATTGACATATCCTCCCTATAAATGATTGGTCCACACACAGGATGGGGAAGGAATTGTAAATGATTGATGAATTGGGATATGAGATTTGGGCATCACTATGTATCCCACTGAGATATGAATCAATCCATATGTAGTTTTGGAAGCTTTCATGTCGTTTAACATCATACAATATTAATGAAGGTAAACCAATGTGAATTATAACCATATTGTGACTGAACCTAAGACTTGGGATCTGGGCATCATTACATATCCTACTGAGATAGGGATCAAGACATATGTAGTTCTTCAAATTCCCTCCCTGTATATGTCCAGTCCATACATAGGGAGGGGAATTTTTATCTAGTGCTATAGGATAGGCTGGGAATGATGATCCCTATATCACTACATATCTTTCAAGGGCGTGAATTAATCCATATGTAGTTCTAAAAGTTCCCTATAGAGGTATGGTCAATGTATAGGTAAATGAGAGAGAATTTTTTTCTTTGATTGGTGGCTAGGATAGGGTGTTAAATCCTGGTGCCACTATGTATCCTACAGGGGTAGGAATCAATCCATACATAGTTCTTCACACAACATGCTCCTTGTAATGATCTGACTCGGACATAGGGGTAGGATAATTTCAGTTTTTCCTCTATGGGTGTATGGTCTATCATATTTCACTACGATTTTTTACGCAAAGGAACCCCTACCATTGATCCTAATCACACATGAGTCACATTCGATGTCAAAAACAAGGATTGAAAAGGATTCCCCTTATAGTATGGGGTGATCGAATATATAATATGGGAATTCTTTTTCTTGTGATGGTTGGGCCAATATCGAGGGTCGAGGCATTGTTAGGTATCCCACTACTGAATAGGAATAAAGACACAGGTAGTTATAGAATTCCATTCCTGTGATTTCATGGCCTATGTACAGAAATGGGGAGGGTGTTTCTATATTTTCCTCACATGAATTTGACTTATTATTGACAGACTGTTATCTAGAACACAATACCTACCATGAATTTTAGCATCATGTGGTAAGGAAGAAGATGTTATGCATTTTAGAATCATGCAACATGGATGTTTTTATGTCTCTATATAGTTTAACATCTTGCATCCAAGACGGTTGTGTCATTATTATGCGATTTATTCCTTCAGAAACCTTGCATTGGTGGGAGTTGTGATGAGCTATACATCTATTCATATTAGGGAATATGCTCCACTAAATTAGACCTTATGTATGACATATTGCCCCTCCCATTTTGACTCATGCTTTAGTGGTTTCATCCAGAGTATCACCGGGGTTCTGAGTACCAACATCATCTCTCCTTTGAGGAAATACCAAAGGTGTAACGATATGTTGAATGCTCCTACAATCTGATTTTTCTAAATTTCTAAATGGTGCAATGTGTGCAATCTCTTCTCATCCAGTTTCTCCAACTCATCAAACTATTTCTAGGATTGCTCATCCATGGAAATTTGATCAAAATTTTATGTTCTAAGTGATGGAACATTAACTTCAATGGGATAAACCAAATATGTCCCATAAACCAGTGAGTATGGGGTTTCCTAGGTGATAGTGTGATTCATGGTCTAGTAAGCCCATAAATTATTGAGGGGATTTTTTGGCCATGATTTCTTCTCCTTATCTATAATATTATAGTGTTTTTTGGAAAAAGTCTTGTTAAAAGACTCTATCTTCTCGTTGGTTGTTTCATGATAGTGGGGTGAATAGTTGGCTTTGATTCCATACTCCTAGTATAACTTTTCAAACTCAATAGAGTTGATGTTTGTGCCATTGTCCATAAGTATTGTATGAGGGACACCAAATTTGGTGATGATGTTAGATTTCAAAAATCTAATAATACTTATTTCCCCAACCTCATTATGGGGAATAACATCAGCCCATTTAGAGAAGAAGTCGTTTTCTGTGAGAATGACCATAAATTTTATAACTATGGTGGGAGGGTATGGTCTCATGACATTCATCCCCCATACGACAAATGGAAAGGAGTACTTGGCTGCTTGAAGTAGTTATGGGGTTTAGTGAATGAAATTGCCATGAACATGGTAGGGATGGAACTTCATAGAAAATGTGGCACAATCCTATATCATAGTGGTCCAATAGTATCCAAGCCTTTTTATTTGATGGGAGATCTTGGTTACTGATTGTTGTTCTCCACATATTTTGTTCGGTACTTATTTCATGACGGCAATAGTCCCTTATTCATCAATGCACCTAAGAAGGACCACATCATGGCCTTGTTTGTAGAGAATATTTTCTTGGTTTGGAGCATTATACATAAAAAAATTGATTTCCCTCCCCTAGATCTATTCTATTTTATCCCTATCTGATGGGATTTCCCCTCTCCTGAGGTAATTTTCAATGGGATTCATCCAGCCAATGGTGTTACCGTAAGGCTCAAGAATGTGGCTAATCTTGTCGATTTCTTCCATATTGTTCTGAATGAATGGAAATACCATCTGAAAGTTGGAAATGATAATGAATATTTCATCCTAGTATAGATAATCCATGGTTGTGGCTGCATTTTCTAGTACATCATCTTGAGAAATTTTTGACTGGGGGAAATAATTCAATATTGGTTTTTATGGGAATTATTCCATCATCACTCAAACAAGGTTTATCAAGGGTACCAATTCTTATTTGTTAATGGAATATTCACCATTGAAATACTTTATGAAGAGCTCTAAATCTGCTATTATCTTCAGAAATTTGTCTCGTGTAATAAGTTCCAGCTCCAAGCATGCAATGAGTGCCTGGTATTCTACATCATTATTCGTGGACCACTCTGAAAGCAGTAAAGAGTAAGGAAAGATGACCTTTTTGGAGATATGAGTATAAATCCTAGAACTACTTTGTTTATCTTGGTATCCTCCATAATTTTCCCCTTCAGGCATTTGGAGTCATCATTGAAGTACATTTCCCATGCCTGGGGGCCTTCTTGGGTAGATAATACTTTTCATTAGGAAGTTCAGTATCAAATGGGGTCATTTATTCTAAGGGGTCTTCAGCCAAGAAATTTGATAAAGAATATCATTTGATGGATTTCTAAGGAATGTATCATATTTAAAACTGTTGTAGGATGACCATCCACTATGATAGGCATCCTGTTAGAATAGAATGGTTGAGGATATATGTTAGTGAGTTGCAGCGGGAGACCAGATGGACCTCGTGGTGATGCAGGTAATACCTGAGTTTCAAAATTGTAAAGACTAGGGATAGGATATTTTTTTAGATTCTTGAATAATGATTCTTAGCATTAATCATTGTTTATACGAGATAATAGAGACTATTATCACCACCTTCATCATTCTTCTATGCGAGGAAAGTGCCTAACGACCGTTCCAAGGGAGTTACATACAAAATGAGTGGTCTTCCCTTATATTTCAACCTCAGAACTGGTGGGATTAGGATATATCTTTTATGATTGTTTAATGCTACTTGATAATAATTATCCCACTAGTATGAGACCCTTTTCTTAATCAACCAGGTTAAAGACAAAGACTTACCTGCAAGGTTGGCTATGAAGCATTGAATGCAGGCCAGATTCCCTTGGAGACCCCTCATCCCAGTAAGGTTGTGAGGTAGTGACATGAAAAATATGGTTTTTGTATTTTTGGGTTTGAATTTGATGAAACTACGGCGTATTATAAAGCTGATGAATTTCTTAGAGGTAAAACTGAAATAACAACTCAGGGGATTCATCTTTAGACTATGTTTTCGTTGTTTGTTGAAGATAGTTTCATGAAATGTCATGTGGTTTGACCACTGTCATGATTTAACCACCAGGTCATTTATATATCACTCCATTAATTTTCTAGGAAAGGGATTGAAAATATGATTCATGTAACGCTGATATGTAGCACTGACATTTTTCTAACCAAAGGGCATCACCATATAGCAGAATACTCCCTAGGAGCCCTGAAAGCTGTGCATTCTTTATCTTCATGGGAAATTAGAATATATTTGTATCTAGAATAACTATCCATGAAATAGAGGAACTAATATCCAAAATTCTAATTGATCATCAATTATGTGATCGGGACTGGGAAAACATCTTTCAGGCAGTGCTGATTGATGTCCCTAATGTCAATGCAGACTCTGATCTTTCCATTATTATTTTTGATAGGGACTATGTTTTATAGCCATATCGGATGTTGGGCATTCTGAATGAAGCTATCATTTATTAGTTTTTCAACATCATCCCTTATTTTGGAAGAATGTGTCGGGTGGGTCCTTCTAGTAGCCTTCTTGTAACCATGATGGTCTTCCAGAAAACCAATTTATGAATGGTGACCCTATGATAAAGGCTTGACATTTCTGTGTAGATCTAGGAAAAAACATCTTGATTATTCTTTAGGAAGGAGGTATATTCCTTTTAAATCTCAAAAGGCATATACACAATAATTATAGTTGGTTGTGGGTCGTCTTCGGTGCCCAGTTTTATCTCCCAATTTTCATAGATCATGGTGGAGACACCTTCTTCGAATGAGGGAGGGGAATCTTTGAGGTCTTATTGTTATTATTCTTATGTATCCTCTTAATCATCTTCTTCATATTCTTCTATGGAGAGGAATCTTGAGTTTAACTACCCGTTTTGGGGAGAGGAATCACAATAATGATTTATAGAAACTAAAATAGCTCATTTTGCCTAGGATGACTATGGGGAATTTTCTTAAGGGAATTTAATGGGGGTGGAGAATTTTTATAAATTTATTTTAGTGAAAGGAAATCTAATTATACCTTAGTGAGTAGAGAAGGAACTATCTGGGGCCCCAAGGATGGTCTAAGTACATTTTTGTTTGAGCCCTCACTGTTATCATGGGTTTAGTGTGCTTTTCAGCACCCTTGGACTTAGCGGCCACAACCAAAATCATGAAGACGGTTGATTACATGTCTTATATTTAACTTATTCACTCAACCTGGTTGATAAGTAATACGTACTCTTAATCAAGCTATTTTAGGGGGTCGGGTGATCCATTTTCAATCCATTTGGGGCAATGATCCAATCAACGTCGTCGGCTAGAAACTACTCCTCTTTCAGTTCATAGAAGCCTAAATCAATGTAATGTGATTCAAAAGATTACAATGGGGATTTATTAGAATAAAATTTTATATTTTTCCCATTAGCACAATATTTAAAACACTGATGGTATGATTAAGTAATTTCAATGTGCTGATGCAGACAGGGTCTCCCTAACAGGATGTTGATGGTCGTACTTTTTCACACTACCAAAAACTCAAAATCATACACGATTTCACTGAACTATGCTTTAAGATTGATTCGAACCAATGACTTCTGCTCATTTTTTTCATATCCTAGGAGATTCATGGGGTAGGGTGTCAAACTATCCTCATTATAGACCAACTGACAAAGTGTTCGTAGCAGGAGTAGGTTAACTTCAGATCAATTGTCGATGAAAATTTTCTATAAATCAATGAATTTTTTTTCATATAGATATAAGGGTTTGATGTGTCCCTACATGATGGAATCTTCATCTTGATCTATGAAGGAGATGTCAGTGTGGAATTCTTCAGGATTGGTCTCTATCTTATAGACTTTGGAAGCTTCTAATTTGGCCTCGAATTCTTTGTGACTTAGTAAGGCTTCGATGAGCACATCCCTAAGGTCTGATGACATACTCAAGGCATCCAGGATCGATAGCTTTGCTGGTATTGAAGAAAGATACTTCATAATATCATATTTTTTCTCAAAATTACAGTACTTCCTAGCTTGGGGATTCTCTTTATGGGTGCTTTAGGGGCTTGATCTTTGGATATAGATGGTTTGGCCTCTATGGCTGGAGCTGATGGTGTTGTTGTTCTTTTTGGGTTTGGCTGAATTTGTCTACCTTTACGCCTTGGGTGATTATACATCTTCTCTTCCTCTGATAGATATTTCAAGATTATTGGGCTTGGATTTCTTTCGAAAGGGGTAGAGAAATAATTTTCTTCCTTTTATGTCTGTTATAGGGTCCTTCTGTGAGTTTCTACAACATTAACTGTTTGAGTTAAGGTGTGGCCTGTAATTTCACTCTTTCCATGATCACAACATCCTAGAAACCCTCATCCTTTGTGGCCTCTTCCTCTCGCTCTTTGGTTGGATGGGGGAATTCAATCTCATATCCATAGTTTCCATTAGATAAGGGATACATCAAGTGAATGATATTAATGGAGACGAAGATCAATTTTTGATCCATCAATTATTTTGTCTGCATGTTTTCATCTGATGGAGCCGTTTGGCAGAGTGGTTCCTTATTGTCCTATTTGGAAGGGCAGTGCTTGTGCAATCATGTCTGTTGTCATGATGTCCAAAAGTTTCAAGACCAGTTTTGGCTGTGGTGCTGGCTCATCTTCTTACTTATACATTCCCCCTTTTTGACCCTCATAATATTGTGGGTCTGAGGATGATGGTTGTGTTGCATCAGGAGCTATTGGGGGCATGGTTGTTTGCTTCAACTATTCTTTGAGGATACCATGAGCTCAGTTGACTGTTTTCCAAGTCATCCAACTGTTAAATTTTTTATTTTATTTTCTGGTGACTATTTTCCATTCCTCTTCCTCTCTTGGGTCTAAGGTGGAGACATAGTCCACTTGTGATCACGGAAAACCAAAATTGACTTGTACAGAATCCACCATCTTTTAAAGGATATACTTGAAAACAAAGAACTCCTGGTTGTTGTGTCCTAGTATCTAGTGATAGATACAATAATCCGTATGGTCATCTATACCCACTTCATTGGATTACTTTGTCTCTAGTATCTGGAGAAAGTTTCAATTCATGGTGGATAAGATGTAGTCATACACATGGTCATCTCAGAATGAGTAGAATTTGTTTCTTCGTTCCTCAAATTAATTTATTTTGGCACCCCTTCTCTCTTCTTGTTAAGGTGGAGGTGGATGTTGGTGTCTGGGGGGTCCTACATGATTTTGTGGATGCCTCGTAACTAGAGCTGGTGTCAGGGGTGGCTTAAGCATGATAGAATCCACTTCATCCTTTTCGTTTCTTTTTCCTGGGACCAATGGGGCCACCCAGGTCTTGATATTGCTTCGTTCCAAGGAGTATTATATCCTTTGGGCAATGACATAGAAATCTCAGAACCCACTTATGTACTTTACTAGGATGAGTGGTGTCTTCAATTAATTACACATATTATCGATGCACATAGTGATAATTTCATGTTGGGGAGTGACAAGTTAAAGGAGTATGTAAGGACTTTCCATTTGGAGATGAAGTATTAAACTCTTTCATTCTTTTGATACTTGAAATTCATGAGATCACTAACTATTTTATTAGGAAATATCAAACTGAACTGGAAGGGAAACTGCCATTGGAGGTCCCCCTACCAATGATTGAGTTAGTTGGAAAACTAGTATACCACACGAAGGCTGAACCCTTCAGAGTTTTCATGAAGAACCTGAGTTTTACTACTTCTTATTACTCTAGGGTTCCCATCAAGAGGTCCTAGTAAGATTCATATTGCATTAGATATTTTTTTGGGGTCTCTTAAAGCATTGAACACCCGAATACGGGGTTCCCATAGTTTGACAGTGGAAGAAAATTGATCTCCCAATCGGGGTAAGGATTTCATTCTAGTTATATTAGAGCACACCACCCTTCCATGGATTCATGTTCGGTTGTAAATTTTCTGAAGGTGCTCAAGATCCCTTGATAGATATCCAGCATGACTTGAGCTTGGGCGGGTGCAGACGGGTCAAAATAGGACGTGCAGACACTGCTGGAATTTGGGGAGGATACCCAACCAGGGGCATCCATTGTGGGTTCACCTGAATCTATTCTAGATTATTCCAAAGTGGAGGGAATTTTGTATTTCCTTTTGGGTCCAAGTTCAATTAGACTGATGGTCCTGGTGCTGGATTGGATGGGCATCCGAGCTTAGTTTCATTTACTAGGATGAGTTCATGTAGTAGAGGCACCTCTTATGGGAACACATGTGGATCTTTCACTTGATGAGCACATCGGAAAGATGTATTCCTTGATGCACCTCATCATTGATTCACTTGATCTCTTTCATTTCATCCTCCTACTTATCGAATATTTCCTCGAGCGTGAGAGACATTCTCAGGGGGAGGGGAGGTGGGATATAGATGACTTGGGATTTATTCTTCTCCTAGTTGGGGATTCTCAAGGGAGGTAGTAATGGGTTTACTGAGGGTGTTCCAATGTTTAGGGATGCTCTCAGATTTTGGGTATACACAACATTAGTCTTAGGGTGGGATACGTCTGGGAGGGAACCATCTTCTCTTGAATATGCTCCATAGGTATCATTTCTTGTGAGATCCTTAAGACCAAATTTAACTACATTCAATGATGCATACCACATTGGTGTTTGTGTACCCGATGCTAAATGGTAGGATACATTTTTTCATCCTTTGTTGGACTTTTTATTTCCATTATATGGTATTCTTCATATTTCTTGGTGAAGATCAACCTGAATGGATCCCTGATTCGACCTCCCAATATGCCTTTGTCCCGGGGGGTATGAACCACGACACAAGACTGAACGGGTGACCTCTCTGCTCATCATTATTCCCAAATTCTAGAATAAGGATGCCCGCTGTGTGGGAATTTGAGGTAAAAATACCCCCAGCCTCTACATAGCATACACTAGGTGAGTTTATGAATCGAAATTCATAATTCCAAACATATAAAATACCTAATGTAAATTGAATAGTTTATGGATATAATCCATAATCACAAAAATGTTTTCTTCTAGGAGTTATATACTCACAAACCCTTTATAGTGGTGTGTAAATAAAACGAGAATTATCCTAAGCATATCCCCCAGGAGTGTCGTAACCAGGAGTGTAGCAAGGCCCGTTGTCGTGCACCAGTTCCCGTTTGAGTCTATCTCAAAGAGGTGTTTTCAGGTTTTACCCCTAGGTACATCTGTGCTAGAGCCACCTCTACCTACTCATATCCAGACAGGGATGTATTTCTCAGAAAACTCACAAAATCTCTACAGTACCAAAATTCTCAGAAGTTCTTCTATACTAATCCTCAAAGTCTATCTTAGGGTAATGTTCTCTAATTAGAGTTTATCTAAATCTAGTTTCCAAGGTTATTTCTAAACTTCCTCTAATACCAAATGTAATGCCCCAACCCCAATTATCCAGAGTCGGTGCATTATTACATAACATTGGCATGATTATAAGGAATCAAGTCCTGAAAGACCAATCAGTTTAGCAGTCTTGGAAAATAGATTACATACATGAACGTTACATTACACATTAGAAAATAAAAAACAACATAAATGATCCTTTTATAATGCCATTAATCCCATAGATTAACCCTACATATCAATCATAATACAATTCTTGTAATCCTGAGAAAATTAAAACATAGAAAGGGGTGAGCTCAGATTCTCGGTAAGGATAAAAATATAAAGGAAACATTCATAAATAAGCATAAACATCTAAGACAATGTATAAGACTAAAACAAAAGCCTTTTAAACTTAAACTTTATCATAATATGGAAAAGATAAAATAAAATAATGTCATTTACTTATTCACATATATATTCTACTAGTCGAATAATCACATGCAATATCAATATCCACTTTTATAATGATGGAATGCATAATGCCAACCTTCATAACCACATATTCAGGGCCTTATTCCAAGACTAAAAATAAGATTATGTCAAGGCCTTGTTCCAAGACACTAGTTTGTCTCATGAGACCTACCGATGCATCGAGGAGCTATAGCGGTCTCCACCTATCACTTACTAATTCCAATGCATTCCTCATATGAAAAGGTTTAAACATAACATAAACATTTGTATTAAAACTGGCATATGAAATGTAAATACTTTATACATAAACCATGAATGCTATAAAAATAACACATCCACAGTCAAACATATCACAAAACCTTCAATAAAATATGGAATATTTGTATCATAATAAATCAAGTTCAAACAAGTTTAAAATCCATCAAAGTATGTTGACATAGATGAAAATGATTTGTGAAACTCTTTGAGAGAAATATCTATTTTTCATGAAAACATTTAAAAGTCACACAATTTAAAAAGGAATACATTTAAATGCATTTTTGAATCAAAGTTTCTCATACCACTTTGAAACTTTTCAAAGGAATTAACATTTTAAAAACATTCATGTCCATATAAATAAATCCTTAAAAACCATTTTGAAAATATGGACATTAATGAGAACAATTTAGAAGAATAAATATTTAAAACATTTAAAATGATGTTTTAGTAAAAATTAACATAAAAATAATCCCTTTGAAAACTATTTTATGAAACATTTACATGGACAATAAATATTTCCCAGTAGATACTTACGTAAAAACAACCTCAGATAATAAAGAGATTATGAAATTAACCCTTACCTTGCACTTTCCTTTAGTCGAGGGTACGTTTAACCTCCTGTATGAAGTTCGCAGTATGTTATTAAATTATAACAGAACTATATTAATATTTATGATATCATATATTATTCATTTATGACTTTATATTACCCATTTAATAATAATTTCCATGTTAAATTAACATTTCGGGTAATAATCGCCTTCTTTGTCATACGTGTTTTAACTTGTTACTCTTGATTTTATCACTTAGATCAAGATATAAATACTTCCAGAATATGAAACATGATTTATATATCATATATATTTATAATATAAATATTTATAATAGACATATATATGAAATGGAAAACACCGTTTATGGAGATGGTAGTCCGTACGTACGCATAAACACTGTTTTCGTTTTCATATCGTATTGAACGGAACTAAGTGAATAAGATATATGTAAGTATATATAAATATATATATATATATTAGAATTATTATGTCATTTATTAAATACTTATTAATGATATATATTTTATAATCATTGTTGAATGGTGAACGTCGAAATGATTCTCATCAAGTCGTGGAGACGGTAATCCGTACGTACGCACGAGCAACAATATCATTATATTGATGGAGAAATAGTATTTAATTGGATTTTATATCATATATAAAGAATACTTAACATGTTATATTTATATTTTATATCAGTTATACTCATTATAATACCCATCCAAATAATGAAGTGTTTGAATAACAAACTACACCACGACGTGGAAACGGTAATCTGTACGTACGCACGTATGGTGAATTTTCCATTTATAGGATGGATTGAATAATGAATATGGTTGTACCATTTCTATAATAACATCACAGTATATAGAAGATAATAGAGTCATTATTTTATAATGGAAAAAACAAAGAAATAGGAATTGGAAGAAGAAAAAAACTTGAAAGATGTGATGAAATATTTACCTCTTTTTCAGGTTCTTCCTTTTGATTTGATCAAAAGAGATTCTTAGGTTGTCTTTATGAAAAAATTAAGTCCTATAGGATGAAGTTATGAATGTTGGGAGGATATTTGAGTAGGTTTTGTCCGAGCCAAATGGATTTGGAGGTGTTAAATTAAGAGAAGGGGAAGTGCCCTATTATAAGAAAGGTGAGGGTCACTTTAGAAAAAGTTTGAAATATTATTTTAAAATAAAATCATTTTCGATTTCTAATGGCTAAAAATTGAATTATTTAAAGGATAAGGTTGGTATGGGTCTAGAACCTCTCAACCAATAGGTTTTAGATAAGTTTAGGTTACCATTTTAACCATATCGTTTAGATTTAACTCTTAGTTAAATAGTTTAACTTTTACCATGCCTTCTTATATTCTTACACTATATGGTTAATAAACTTAATCTAAACTTCCAATAGAACCTCAAGTTGTTCGTTAATTAAATATATAATATTATTTAAGCCTTTTGGAAAAACCTTATATTTTTAGGAATATTATATCAACCAATAATATAGTATTTCTTTTAAAAACTATTTTATGTCAATTTTGACATTATTTGCTATTTGTTTTTTGTAAAAATAATAACAGCATGATTACTTCAAAAAAATTGATTGAATCAACCATAAAATTTAATATTAACCTATAAAATTAGTGTAATTAATCAAAAGTCTCAAATTACATTTATTTGGGTATTTATAATATCAATTATTTTAATCTTTCATTAATATGGTAATTACTACATCATCATTGTGTCATCAATAAATTTAATTATTTAATGTATAAAAATTAAAAATAAAATACCATTATGTAGTAATCTCTTTATATTTCTAATTAATATTTATAGTCTAATTTATATTATTTGTAACCCTATATTAAAAATGGTTTAGTTATTAAACTTTGAATTTAACTCTTTTAACTCTTCTTTAAATAAAATAATAATAAATGTCCTAATCTAATCCAAGTGGACCAAAGAGGTTCATATTTTATTCCTAATTTTGTTTTTGGTTGAATTATACTTATCCAATAGAATTAGGACATGATTTAGGGTAATAATAATATCATTTTTACCCTTAATTACCCTATTTACTTTTAACCGTGGTAAATAAAAGTAAAAAGTTACTATTCACCAAAAATTATTTTCATCTTATTGAACCACATTTTACTTATTAATATTAACTTTGTATCTCATCTTTTTGAAATTCAACTCACAGAAGCGGTAAAATTAAGTTTTATGCAAATTTGCAAATGCTCCTAGGAGGTGGGTAAAAGACGGTAAAAAGTTCAATAAAATTTGTATATATCTAAACTTATTATACAATGACTCCAATGAATTATATTGAAATTATATAGATATTATGTATCTATTTTGACCTAAAATAAATTTAAATAAAATAAATAATTATTTAAATAAAAATTTGGTTTTAACCAATAACTCAGTGTTTTTCACTATTCATCAAAAAATGAAAGTTTTCAGAAAAATACCAAAATTCCACCCTAAGATAATATTGATATTATAAATTCAAAAATTAATACTATTTTACCAAATTCAAAATATAGAATTTGTATTTATTAATTTAAAATTAATTCCTGTTGTCAAAACCAAAATGCGTGTTTTTAAGAAATAATAACTAATAAAAGATTGATACTTGTATATGTTCAATTTCAAATTGAAATTATTTAAAATGAATAAAATTGGATTAAATGGTAAAAATATAATATATTTATACTTAAAAACCATTAAAATTTATATTTTAACACTACAAATTATTTTGATTAAAAAAGATGTTTTCAGTTAAAATATAGTATTTTTCATTATTCACCCAAATATGAAAGTTATCCGAAAAACACCAAAAATTTATAGAAACTAAATTCTTATGTCCTGATTATAAAGAAGAAGTTTATTTTGTCAAATTGAATATATAATATTTTCAAATATTGGATTTAAAAAGGGTTCACCATTAAAAGGCGGTAAAATTGCATTTTTTTAAAAATAATTCTCTTATCTGAAAAAAAATGAATTTGTTTTTTCATTATGTCTAAGAAACTCCTAATATGGATTCTAAAATTAGAAGTATTATATAAAGTTTAAAATTTAGTTAATACTATTCATAACCTCTTTTGAACAGCTAGTTTGGTAAGTCGTGGTGCGCTTGAACTCAATGTTGCATGTAGTACAAGTTATTAAATTACTTTGAAGAAATAACATACTATGAAATCTTGGGGTGTTACAGGGGACCTTATCATTACATTATGTTCCTAATGGGAGGGCTTTCACTACAACTGGTATTACAGGGAGGGCCTTCACAATGGATTTCATTATGGAGAGGACTACAATCATGACTTGACTCCTGACTATAGGGTGAAGCATATCTATAGATTATACCTTGGGGAGGACCATCAGGGTAGACGATAGAAAATGGAGGGCCTTTTTTATTTCTAATCATTTGGTATAGGGGAGTTATACCCTAATACACATTCATAGATAGGCTACTATGATCGATCATTCCTGGCCCATAGAGTAAGCCCCCGTGGGTGATATGGGGAGGATCTTTAGAGATATTAGTAGCGACATTGTAGGGAGGGCCTTCACAACTTGTACTATCACTTCCATAATTTGGTAATGGACTTATAGTATCTTGTGCCTCTATTTATATATGTTTGAGGGTGTCTAGAAATCTATCTTCCAGCAGAGCTAGGTCAGTTTATGTTTTTCATTTCACGGTTTCCTTTGGGGCATTTCATTTTTGGGGCTCTCTTGTGGGTAACATGGGATGTCTGCTGTTGGTAACAGTCTTAATATATGAGTCCTGGTTTTCTTGGTTCCCATGATTCCGTCAGGATACGCCAAAATACATCTTGAGTTTTGGAAGTGATATATGCCTTACCTACAGTGGACACCACATTGGACCAACATCCCCCAGTTAGAACATGTATTTGATTCGGATCTTGTTGTCTGTGTATCACTGGATATTGTCGTCGACCCTCCTAGGCTGGAGCAGGGATGAATAACTACTTCGTATTGACAAACCCATTTTCTGTGTAAGTCATTCTGTTCAAGGGAATTGGTTCATTAGCCTAGTTCCTCACCATTTTCACTTATACAATGATATATTGACATGCCTGGAGGATATGATCTAGAATTGACATCTGATATTCCATCATTACCAGGATGTGTTGAGATAAATATTTGGATGGAATGGGTATGAATTCCCATTCCGATGTCGAAGTAGGATATTGTGCCTACTCCAGTACTCCATATGTTCCTAGTGGATACTAGCAGTTCTCCTATGCCGGGAGAGAGGAACGTATCTATCATGGGTTGTATTCTCTAGTTGCCACCGTATTTTACTAGTGGGATTCATATTTACGAGTAGGAATTTGTATATACTATCTTGCAATTTTATTTTTATCACGGGATTTGTATGCATACACAATAATTATACTCTACTCATATTTTTTCACCACCCTATTTGGATGGAGGGCTTGATACACATCAGTATGTATTTATGCCTTCATGTTTCTGGTTTCTGTCCTATTTGGATGATAGTCTTCTCATGCGTCATAAAATATTCTCTTCTGCCTATAATTTACTACTTTTTCTGCATGGTGGGACTGGTGAGCATTGGATGGAATGTGAAAATTCTTGTATTGTGATGCACTATTTCCATGGTAAGCTTGAATGGAGGGGGAATAGTTGTATGTATGCCCATTGAATGCTATCATGTTTGTTCGGCATAGTTCTTTCTCATGAATCAGGTTGATTACCTACTTCTGGTTGTATGTTTTCCACCCATGGAGGGAGGATCGAGGGGACCATGTCCTTTGGACTTCAGCAGGTATCATCACCATAATATCCTCTTTAGAGAGAGGATACTTGGTCTCCCAGTGTTGGTGGCGATGCTCTCCTGTAGGGTAACTTGAGTAAGACCCATGTACAACTGGGATGAAGTCATCAACATCGACATCATCTTCCTCATTGAGATAAGGGAGTTACTTTTTGTCACACTCCAATGATAGGATCTCGAAACAGTTTGAGATGACCACCGGGGCCGCCTTATGTTTTGGTGCCTATCACGGCTGAGGAGGTGGCTGGTGAGCTTTTGGAGATTAGAGGGATTTTCATGCGGCCTCCACTATGGGGAGAGTACCGTTTTGGTGGTACTTTCTAATCAGCATGTTGGATACCCAACTTTGAAGATGTTGTGTATGCGAGGGGGTCCTCCTCATTATCAGGACCCCGACCGCCTATAGGATCACTAAGGTGCATGTCTGCATTAGTTTTTTGGACTCCATTTGGATCGATGGTTTCTTTGGAGACCTGCAATATGTATATATATATATATATATATATTAAATATAAAGACAAAAAACCCCATCAATGTATCATCTCTTGATCATATTCACATTTTACGATTCGTCTTAACCCCTACCTTTTTATGAGGTAAAGGGGATTGAGTGGGGAAAACCTACCACCTGGGTTGAGGATTCATATAGAGTTCACCATTTTTGTTTCGGCCTGAGGTGAAGCATGTATGAAATTTGGGAAAATGAAGAAATTTTCCAATTAGAATCATAACTCATCTATTATTGTAGATATTTTCACATCACCATTTTTGTTTTGATCAGATCCACATCACTATACTTTAGAGTGAATTGCACTGGCCCCATGGGGACTGGGCAGTTTATCCCTTTTTCATCATGAAGGAGGTTCTAAAGTCAAATTTTCCAAATGGGTGATTGTAGGGGGTTATGTATTTATGTAATGGGTCCTTCTAGGATATTATTTCCTCATATGGTCTCCAATGGGTTTATTTATAGATCCAGAAACACCCAATAGCCCTGTTATCCATGATTCATGGACCTTATTTCCAAAGTCATATGCTCGTTGGATGAAGATTTGGCCAACCACACTTAAGGACTCCATAAGTAAAGATGATAGGAGGTTGGGCTCATCACACCCCTTTTTGGGGGAATTATTTCCTATTCTATGACTCTCTTATAGATTTAAGTCGTGTTCATATGTTCATGAATCCTTGGTTCATTCCCAAAGAGTGTATCTATGAGCTACCCTGGGTTGCATTATCATTATAGATATACATGAATTTGATGCTATGGAGGAAATGCTGACTTAATCAATGCAATGAGGTGCTTTGAAGTTTATTGTCATCCAAGAGAGATAGATGGTGGTTTTCTGTTGGGGTCAGACCCATAATATAGGATTCTTATGTATCCTTGGGAGGGGAATCAGAGCCCACGTAGTTAGGTTATTGGGACATACAACATGGATGAATCCCTTTATAATTTGGGGAAACATTTTTTCTAGACTCTCTTCTAAGTAGAACATCCCTTGAGCTCATACCATCAAGTAGGCGTCCTACGTATCCTTGTTAGAACAGGAATCGGAGTTCTTGTAGTTCATTTAGGGTGGGGCTTATGCATTACGGCTTCCCACTTTAAGGGGGAATGATCTTTCATTTCATGGACGAGATGATATGGAGCTTGTTTCTAGATAAAGGCTTCCAAAGTATCCCAGTTGTGTTAGGAATCAGAGTTCTTTTAGTTCATTTAGCTTGGGGATTACACCTGGGAGGAGGCCCATTTGTTTGGAACAATGTGGGGGATTTCAACTAATGATGATTTGATGGTTTTCATGGGGATTACACCAAGAATGATGCCCATGTTTTGGCACTATGGGGACATCATGATCACTATCAACCTCTAAGCCTATATGAGTGATGCTCGGTGTGGGAAATAAGAGGAGGAAGTGGATTTGGAGATCGCATGTCCTACATCATCTACTGGTATATGGTACTGGATCCAGTAGAGAGGGGGGATTTTAACATGAAAACCTTTCCTGGGTTGATATCCAGGATAGTCAAATATCAGTGATCTATCCAGACACATCTTGGGATGAGGCAAAGCGGGTGAGGAGTAATACATATCACAAAAGACTAGGGGAATACCTTTGGTGAAGTTCCCTTTTCCAGGTTCAGGGAAAGGGGAGGAGCATCATACTTAGTCAAAGGGGGAAGGAAAGAGTGACCTCTTTCCTCACCACTGGTACTAATTTAAAGGAAAGTTTACTGGTTACCCGTAAAACTGAGAACGAGGAGGTTCACATTGGCATGACAAAATTGAACCTCGAGCCACCTTGGGAATGTCAACGTAGATATATTCTGAGGGTCCAAACTATTGTGGGACAGCCTTTGTGATTACGCTTACCTTTTTTATGTACACTCAGAATGTCGTGCTAATGCACCCGATGGTATGATGATATGGGTTCAGTGGATTTGGAAGAGGCTTTGGCCTGATGTTGGTGAACTGGTTCATGGAGGATATATTAAGGGTTGAATGGTGGCAAAGGGGTATGATTAGAGCCGAAGAAAATTATACTAAATTACACCCAATTCCACATATTGTTTTCTCATGAGGGATGGGGGTAGCCCCATATAGCGTAATGCTATGCGGGTAGAAGGGTCGTCTGCATACCAAAGTGATATGCAGATGTCGGTATGGAACAACACGTACCAATGTGGTATGCAGTCCTGGATGTGGTTCTCCATTCCACTTTGGGTTTCATCTATGCATTCATGCAATACGTGTCATAGGGTTCGATCCACATAATGATGCACTATGCGGAACACTAGATTGAATAAGGATCCCGGAGGCTAGGGTTCATAGGGAATTCATCCTTGAGAGATTTATAGTTTTTGATGGAATAAATTAGGTTCCGGGTTCACCAATTATTATTACGTTCCATCGTTTTATGGTTTGTGGTTGGTTGTACCTACAGAAAATTGATTCATGGTTCACACTTTTTCGATGATTTGAAACTCATGTCAGAATCCGCTTAGTATCTGAATTCTCTCTTCTAACCTCTAGAGTCTTGTTTGTTCTCTTTTCCACTAGTCCCATCCCTTTCCTCTTGTGATCCTTCTATATATCACCGAGGAAATCTTATCTATTTGAATGTGGAACCATTTGAGTAAGCCCATGAATATATATCTCAACCCATGGAAGACTCATTCAACTGGGGTTTGCAGAGACTGTGCTTCGCGAGTCGTGGTTTGTGGAACCATGCCAGCTTGCTTTGTTCATGAACTGTTTAGTTTGCTAGACAGCATGGGAATGGAATTTCTACGCTTTATTTCACCAATGACATGGTTCACAGTGTCTTGGGTTTTGTTGTCCATCGCCCCATGGGAAATCACCTCACAGGTCATTCTGTATATCTATGGTCCACGGTTCATGAGCCCCACCAAAGTTTCTCAGTTACGGTACATGATACACTAAAACCCTTGAAAATTTTGATTTCATAATTTTTCTTCACAAATTTGAAATCTATTTTGCATCCATTTTCCTATATGAACCTATAGGAATGTTTTCTTCCCTCTACAATGTGCTTGTGGGAGAATTTACTTCCCTTTGAAAAGTTTTAAGGACCCTACACCCGTGAAATTAAATGGGCGTCATGAACATGTAATAATATATTAAATAATGGAAAAAATATTGGTTTTATAATCATTCCATAAAATAATAACCCATGAAAATAAGTTAGTTTCATAAGCATAAAACCATAGGAAGAGTAATGGGTTTCATAAACTTATAACTCACGAAAGAGAAACCGGACTCATAAACATCATTTCATCAAAACAATAACCATTTTGAGAAAAAATATGAATGGGTCCTTTGGATCATTTCCCTTAAAGGAATGAGTAACACTAATGGATGTAATATTAGATGGAAAATAATTTTTAAATATCATTTTAAAAACTTTTCTTGAGGAAAATATCCATTCTTCTTTAAAAAAATATTTTAAAACATAAATCCTTTTTGAAATAAATTTTCCTTGAAAATACATTAAAAAAATATAAATAGGTCTTGGAAACATTTTGAAAATATTTTCCCTTTATAACTTATAAAATACTCTTGAAAGCATTTGGAAAAAAATTATTTTAAAATACATTTAAAACATAGAAATCAGGTTTGAAATAATTTTGAAATCCTTTTCCATTGAAAATTTTTAAAAGAAGCGTGAAAACATTTTTAAAAACATTTTCTTTGAAAATACTTTGAAAAAATATAAATAAGGCTAGAAATAATTTTGAAAACCATTTCCCTTGAAAACTAAATAAGGCTGAAAACATTTTTAAATATTTTCTCTTATAAAATATGTAGAAAATATAGCAATAAAGCTTGGAATCATTTTGAAAACCCTTTCCCTTGAAAACATCTAAAATAAGATTGAAAAAATTTTGAATGAGGTATTTATGGAAAATACTATTAAAACATATAAAATAAAGTTTTAAAACATTTTGAAACCCATTTATTTAAAAAATAGTGAATAATTATATATAATTTTTTTATAAAATTGGAAAAACATTTTTGAAATCATGGTTTTGAAAGAACATCTATTTTTTACCTAAGAGAGAGGTAAAGTCGGACTTTCCAAAAATCACATTCCTAATAATATTTATTACCAAAGAGTGGAAAAATGGTAAAAATACTTGAAGATATCCTGAATATACATATAATAATAAAATTCATGAGTTCTCTTGAGATATAGATCATAATATTTCATCTATGGAAGCATAATCATAAATAGTCTTGATAAATGATGAGATTGTTTCAATAAACTCTTACCAATTGGTAAAATTGTATTATACTATCCATGTAAAAAAATAAAATTAAATGAAGCTAAAAATATCATGAAAATAAGTATATTCATGATTAAAAATTTAAAATGTAGTATATACAGTTCATATAAAAATATAGGTGGATAACGTGACATGTGTCTCAAAGACAGCAAATTGAGACAAAATTACTTACCAATTTGGTGACTTTTGAAGCATAAAAACCAAGTAATAAATATAAGAAAATGGATATGTAAATACCACTAAATTTTAGAATAATAATCATATAATAAATTTATGGTAATTTTATATAAAGAAGATAATAATGATGAGGTGAACTAGATTTGTGTGTCTCAGAAAATAAGCGTAAGATGAGAAAACACTTACTACTTTAGTAAAATTAGAATTGTGACAATAATGAAACAATAAAATCAATTAAAAACATTAAATATATTTAAATAAGTGAAATTAATTATATCACATGTTATAGGGAAGTATAAATACCACACAAATTAAATAATTAGTAAATAAATCATGTATCTCATGAAAATAAAAAGTGATATGAAATTCCCTTACCTTAAGTATTGAATTTCTTTGTACATGTTAAAACCTCTGGTATAATAAATATATGTTTATAATAAATCTAACATAGAATCATATTATTATATATAATTCCATATATGATTCACATATTACATTATATTACATTTTTATTAACAATTCCATGTTTAAGTAATGTTTCAGTTAATAACTGCTTTATTTTTCGCATGTGTGTTAATTTGTTATATATTTGGTCCTTATAATTATATCATAATTTCTATAATTTATACCATGATATAAATATTATTTATATTTATTAAATTTTTATTACAATAATCAATATAATATATAATTATGAGAGTGAATGCACTGTTCATGGAGACGGTAGGTCGTACATATGCATGACTGTTATTTCTGTTTTGTTTTCATATTTAATGAATGAATTTAAATTACATATATGTATATATATATAATTATTAAATTAGAATTATTATATCATATATATCATATAATTTCATTAAACCCATCATTAATACATTCCATGTAGAGTGTGAACGAATCACGTCATTATGAAGAGGAAGTAGTCCACATGTCCACAAACCATATTATCATATTTACACAAGATGAAAAGTATAAAGGTATGCATAAGTAAATAATTAAATTAGACTAAACATATAATAAATATAATATATATAAAATATAAACATATTTTCTTTCAAAATTAACAACCATTAAAGGTGGTAAAGGTTTAAGGAACATCATCGTTTCATGAGGCCGTAGTTCACCATACACAAGAACGATATGTTCGTTACCCATTAGAAGATGGTGTGTATAATTGAAGGTCAAAACCATGATATAAAAACATCTCAGTATATTAAGGATACTTTTTTCACTATATAATCAGGTAATAATGTGAGTTTAGGGTACGGAGAATGAAGGAAACAAAAGATCATGAGGAATGGTGTTACCTCATATCCAAGTATCAACTTTTGTTTTGCCCTAAAGGGACACTTTGGAGGGATATTTTCCAAATATGGTGGCCTAAATGAGTAATTTAGGGATTTTGGGAAGTTTATTTGACATATAGTGGATGATCCTATGTGTTTTTTGAGGAATGAATAATGAGGAGACTTGGTGGCCTTTTATATGTTAGGGAAAGGACATAATTGGTTCTTTTGAAATGAATTTGGTGTTACCCTGGTATTACATATTAAAATAGTTTCCAAGTGGATTACTATTGTATAATAGAGAATTAATGGTATAAATATGACCATAGAACATTTTTTGGACATTTTTATAGGTCATTTAGGTCCTTAAGTTTAAGGTTCAGTCCCTTGTAAAGCTTAATTTCACCTTAATTGTTGTAATTAATTTATTTACTTTTATTAGTCAATTTTATAAAAAAAATTATTCAAACTTATTAAAAACTATATATTATGATGTTAAATATTATAGAATCCATTTTTATAAATTAAAATCACAAAAGTGGGAGAAATTTATTTTAATTTAATCCCTCAAACAGGACGACAATACAAGTTTTTAAAGTAAAAACGTTCAAAATATTTCTTTGATTTTATAGTAAATTTTAGAATGAAATTGATTACAACTACCTAAATTAGAATAATTGGTAAAAAAAATTATCTAATTTAAATTTGAACTAATTTATTACTTAATTTAACCTTTGAAATAAATTAGATAAAAAATAAGTTTTGAGTTAAAATTTTTTATTTTTCATTATTAATCAACAAATTAAACTTCACAGATAATACAAAAAATTCACCATAATTTACTTTTTATTTTTTACCTCTGATATAAAGATTATTTTGTCATATGAGATTTATAAAAGTTCCAAAAAATAGATATAAAATATGTTCTATGGTGATAAAACTTATTTTATAAAAATATTTGTTTTTTATGAGAAATATTGGGTTGGTTATTATGTTATGATTATTGAATAATTTATATATTAATGAAAAATAATTTATTGAATAAATAATATTTATAACAAATTGATTTTACTCTCTAATATTAATCAGTTGAATTTATTAGGATAAAATAGATTTTTTATCATAAAAAAATCCCTTTATATTCAATTGGTTTATAATTTATTTTCTAATTAATTAGTAACCAATGAATTCATATTATATTTTTATAAACAACATATTTTCATAAGTTAGTTAATACTAATCATAACTACTAATTTAACAGCTAGGTTATATTTAAGAACCCTATTTTTCACTCAGGTATGGATCCTTTAAATCTCGGTCTAATTCTTTATTTTGGGACTAATATGGATGTCCAATGGGTTAGTGAAGGTCCCAAGGGTGTCTCAGGCTTGTTAAAATCTTAGATCCCATATTTTGGGGAAAACGTTCCATAAACATGTTTTAGAGTAAACCGTTGTCGAATGCCCTATAGTTAGGAAAAACCATGTGGATGGTGTCTTTTTGGACAGAGCCTTACCGCACAGTTGGAACATGGTTTCCCTAATCGTGCGGCCTAACCATGAATGTGCCCTTTATTTTCTAGATACATGTTCATGGTTGTCACGATGATTGGAAAACTGTGTGGCTAAACCATTCATAGGATAATTTTATGGTAATTTTACTTTTTTCCCCTAATGATCTAATTATGTTTCCTCTTTCCTCCTAATCTGACTTTATGTGGGATTGCCCTATTTTAATTCCCATTATGATCTCTTTGAAGGCCTAAGATGGGGATTGGAATATCTCATTTTTCTGGGATCCGATCGAGATTTTTTTCATCACATTGGATGTGAAACAGTAAGTACTATAGTCCTTTTTAGTTGTTCTTATAATCTCTTGCTCTAGACCTATTTATCTAGGTGTAAGAATTTTAATAGTTTTCTCAGATTTAATATATTATAAGATGAATTATAGGACAATATCGGATAATAAGGATCGTAAAACCAGGATTTGGGTGGTCTATAACTCATCCCTCAAGTTTGTAGATTTTGGAATTGTTTTGGGGGGGCCACTGATTTCATCGTGTTCCATTTATTGAATTTATATTCCATGCATATAATAATTTGAACCATATGGTTATTATATATACATATATGTGATTATTTTTTTTTGGTTACACCCACAACTCCATCCATCCCATGTATGATGTTATTTCATAGTTCACTTTTTAGAGTTTTGACACTTTTGAGCCATTGTTCAGTTGTGCTCAATCCTGACCACACTAATGGTAGGCTTCCTTATAATAAATACTTATTGTATAATGTAATAGTGAATTTAATGTACCATGTCACTTCCACATAACCCACCTAAGGTAAGTGCTTCAAATTGATAATTAAATTTTGATGGGAAATTTGGAAGTATACTAAGTATATGACTTGACCGAATTAAATTTATGATCAATAAGTTTCATGTCTGTAGAAAACCATACCATGTTAATGTTAGGTATAGGAATGAACCTTGATAATTTAATATGCTTAAATGGATTAAAGGAATGGTTTCATGCTACTTGGCCTTGTCAAAATAATGAAAGGAAAGGCTTGAACCAAATGAACTTATTGATTAATTATGACTTGATTAAAAGGTTGCATGATACTTGAACTTATCACAATAATGAAAGGAAAGTATTGAAAAAAATTAATTATTACATGACTTCATAATTAAATAGAAGTGTCCTGACTTGATCTCACCTTGGATTCTAAATAGGTAAATCCTTGAGCATGCATAACCACATTCTGATTCAAGGATACAACATTCTTAGGTTAAGACCCACCTAGATCATGATCCTTGTCTATTATTGGATTCTCAGTATGACACTGTAGGATCCATCACATAGTATTAATGGTTACCTTGGATACACTCCTTGGAGACATCATTGACGTGTAGGTTCCTTGGTTAAATCCCATAGGGCTAATTCACTTCTTAGTCTCATTTTACTTTGATGATCACCTTGGATTCGGAAGGAATATTATTTTGGAGTGACTAGGAATATGATCCTTGGATTAAACTCTTACCCTTAGCCAGGATACAATTATCACTCAGTTAGTGACCCTTGAGGTCTACGTTTCCTTGGTTATTACCTTGGATCTTCATTGTTAAATTTAATTATAGGTTTCATTGTCATAACTTGGAACCATCACTATTGTTAACATGTGACTTATTTATAAAATTGTAGTAATAAATTAATGGACCAGTTATGTTCATACTCTAACCAAGGGCAGAAGTAGTTACTTGGGTATTTAGTTACATCGTGCTGCTTTACTATATATATTCATGCTTTCACACTATTTCAATACCATTACATGGGCTAGAATATTATAGACCTTGTTGGTGGTGTCCCACTAAGATTTATCTCACACCCTCTTAGGGAGCCTTTTAGTACCTAGGGAATATTACATGAAATATGGTTTTGATAAAGGGAAGCATACGACTTCATACACATGATGTCTTTCTATTTAGAATGAAACATGATAGTAGATGACTGAGTCGGTGATTAGGATGTTTTCGATAGTCTTTTGATTTCTTTTATTCTTTTTTGGAACAAGTTTTACATGTTTCCTTGTATCCACTTTTTCCAGTTTTTCTCGATACATGAAATATCATCATTAGTTGTTGAATGTTATTCCAGTTATTTAAGTTATTGTCATTGTTGTCTCTATTTTCTATTATGCCTTCTGTTTACATGTATTTCTTATTCTATTTACCTCATTTTATACTTAACTGGTACACTAAACTTTTCTAATTAGTGCATAGTCTCTTGATGTACACATCTTAGTCCATTGATGCTAGTCGGCAGCCTCTGGCATTTGGGGAGATGCACTTGAGGCCATGTGGCCTACTGGGCTCAGGGCACCTTTTAAGTGGAATTTGCGTCCGGGTCATCACAATGTGGTATAAAAGGAGGTTCATTTCATTCTTTACTATTTGGAGAATATATACTGGAGATCAGGAATGCGTTGGACTTGGTCAAAACCGTGCTTGGGCGTCGCAAACCCAAGTTTGGGGTAAAATCCATGTTACCAAAAATATAATTTTTATTCTATTTTACTTATTACTATTAACATTATTTCCCAGTTGGGTGACGCAAATGATGTATTTTTTTGTTTATTATTATTCTGATTGAGATTCTATCTTATCCTTGGCTTGAAGATATGAGGTAAAGGAGCATTGTAAAATGAATCAAATTAGGAACCTCTAATTCACATGTCATGTATATTACTAGGCCATATAGGTTAATTTCACTACTTTGTATTTATTGATATGCTTTTGATTATTCGGTGATACTGTGGTTGTTATCTTATGATTTTATTATTGTTGGTTTCAATTAAGTGATTTCATGTCTCAATTAATGTGGTGGATGGGGTATAATTGATTTGGACAAATAATTTACAGAGTCAAGCCATTGTGCTAAAAATAAATGGTTGTTGTTTCTAGTGATAAGGTGTATAGACATTGATTCACCATGAATTTATATACATTTTAAAGTGAATCATGAAATCCAAAATGAATTGGTTTCACATACTTTTTCCACCTTTCTAAAGTTTATGAAAGGTAAAGCAGTGAACCTGGAAATTAAATATAAAATGAAATGAAACATACACTTGAGAACATACATGTACCTAGCCGTCTAAGTGGGTAGTTGGGGAAGTATATCTTGGGTAGTGGTCCTTCCTTGTTTAGCCTCTATAAGTGATTATATATAGTTTCTTAAATCCTATTCTGGTTCATGTTCTTTGCAATTGTAAACCAATACCACCACGACATCCTCATATCGTATGTCGGGCTGGTAGTGATGAACACGCTCTAGACGTGGTGGGCCCTGAGACACCACTCTTACCTCTAGGAGTGTCACTCGAGGCACTACCTGTTGTACTTGATCTAGGAGCTTATTCCCTTGTTTGTGATAGTTTATTATTCCAGATGTAGTCCATGCATGGTGCTCCACATCTTGTACCTATGATGGCTAATCTGACTCATGAGTTCCAGAAGTAGCGTCCTCCTACTTTCTTAGGGGATGACAGTCTACATGCTACTGATCCTTGGATAGAGGCATGCATATATATCTTCGAGCATCTGAAGATAGCTCTAGAGAGAAGTTTCAATCTTTCCACAAAAATTCTTTGGGCTTTGGCCAAGATCTTGTGGGATGTGATTACCTAGGATGGTCATCATTAGGGAATATTATTGGTTGATTTCTATAATTCCGTCTATGATTAGTTCATTACTTAAATTCTGAGATCTGATTAATCTAGAGAGTCCATCCATTTTGATAAAAGTTTCTATATTATTCATGGTGTATTAATCACATTTCATGGAGTTGCAACACTTTGCACAGCTTCTATCCAGTGATGAGATTTTTTGTGCTAGACATTTCGAGGATGGGATTTAGTATGCCATTTGTATGCTGGTGAATGTCTTTTTCATTCCTACCTTTTCTAAAATAGTCAATTAGGCTCTTAACACCGATCATAACCTAAAGGATAGAAATAGTACCGGGCATAGAAGACCAGTGTCGTGTTCGGCTAGAAGTTCTTCCAGTGAAAGGAAGTGTTCTCATGAGGTTTCTCATCATGGAGGTGACAACCATATTTCTCATTCCAATATCTCTAATGTGTGTTATTAGGGTGGAGGACAGGGCACCTAAAGCCTCATTATGATAGAGACCCAATGGAGTGACGTGCTTGTGGTTGTATGGGGAAAAATTAGAGGATCTGAAGGACCTTTCCACTGGATTTGAGTTGAAAAGGATCTACATTAGCTCCACATTCAGGAAAAAGTTCTTTTATTGTACGTCAAGGGGGGAGTTGGAATAGTAGTGGAAGGACTAGATGAAGAGGAGGTTGTAGCCATGGAATCCAGAACCCTAATCATCAGTATATCCAATAGAGCAGTTATGATCATGGTAGTCCATTTGTTTCACAGGGCCATATATAAGGTCAATTTCATGTACTACATCCCATACCAGAGGATCGAGATGCAGGACCATCTGCATTACAAGGTACTATTCTTTTGGCATCTACTATAGTATATGATTTATTTGATATAGGTGATTAGAACTCTTTTATCTCTATATCTATCATGGAAAGTCTCAGACTGAAGATACAATATTACTGTGGTGTAATGACCCTAAATATTATCATAGGGGTATGAACCAAGGGTATACGCCAGTGTATGGACTTTCCCCTTGAGGTAGGATGTTTCTCTTTCTTATGGAACCTCTCCATTCTCAAGAATACAAGTTTCTATGTCATTATTGGGATGGAATGTTGGTTTAGTATCACGGTTTTGTAGACTTCTATCACCACAGGGTATTTTTACATCACCAAAGGGTATCAGTCATCTACATAAGGGTGAGTGGGATTTTTAGGCTGGTAGATCTTGACCAGAGAATCTTGGGATATGTGTACTGACCAACTAGATTGAAAATATCTTCATAGAGTATTAGGGTTTACGACAAGATAATTTTTTTCCAATAGTGGAATGTTTCGGGGATTCCTTTATTGATGTTTTTTATGGCGTACCTTTCGAGATAGAGGTAGAGTTGATGATTGATCTTGTTCCATGATAAGATCTAGTGTCCATTTCTCTATACAATATAGAAGCTACAAATCTTAAATAGGTCAAGTGATAGTTAGAGGATGTAGAGGCTAATGGTTTTATATGGCCCAGTACATCCACTTGGGGTTTGTCCGTTCTTTTTTCCATGAAATAGGATGTAACCTTATGTCTAAGCATGGATTATATAATTTTGAACCAGCTTATGGTCAACAACTGGTATCCATTTCCTCTAATAGAGTATCTCTTTAACTATATCTAAGGAGCTAGGGTCTTCTCTAATATTTAAATGAGATTAGGTTATCATCAGGTTGAGTAAGGGAAACATACATACATCGTATAACTTTTCGTAGCTTTTATGGTCTGTATGAGTACCTAGTTATATTGTTTGGTCTTATTAATTCACCATCATTTTTCATTGATATGATGAATATGGTTTCACACCCCTGTTTTTATTATTTTTTCATGGTCTTTGTGGATGAAAACATGGTTTATTCTCACACTTATAGCTACCATTCCATTCATCTTGAGATTGTTCTGAGTACACTAAGAGAGAATCATCTATATTCCAAGATTTATAAGTGCCAATTCTGGATTGACAATTTTCACTTCATGGGTCATATTATATTATAATCAGACATATCTATTGACACAAAAAAGTTTAGTGCTATATTTTCCTAGGAGAATCCCAGGAACGTGTTTGATATATATAGTTTCTTAGGTCTTGTTTGATATTACAGGAATTTAATACAAGAAATATCACGTCTTGCTTCAAATTTTACTAGCCTTACAAAGAAGGGTTTCAGGTTCCTTTGGTTAGAAGCGTGCAAGAAATAATTTCAGGAGCTAAAAGGGAGTCTTGTCCCAACACCTATTCTAATTATTCTCGAGCCAGGTGTAGGTTATGCCATTTTATATGATGCATCAAGAATCATCCTAGGAGAAGTAATAATGAAGGAAGATAGATTAATTGTATATAGATCTCACCAGTTGAGGCCTCATTGGGGAAATTATCTGATTCACGGCCTTGAGCTATCAGCAGTTGTCCATGTCTTACGTTTCTAGAGATACAATCTATTAGGTGATCACATTGTGGTGTACACAGACCACAAGACCCTAAATTTTATCTTTAATCAGTGTGATGTGAACCTCAAACAATTTATATGGGTCAAATATCTACAATCCTTTTATTTTGAGCATGTTTATATTCCTAGATAAATCAATGTGGTTTCAGATCCATTGAGTCAAAAAATTCATGCACAACCAATACGAGAATCCAGTGATGAATGTAAGTTAATGGCCCTCTTCTATAAGTTGCACCTAGAGTTTCATGATAGTAATGAGAAGGATTATCTCACATATTTGGAAGTTAACTATTCACTCCTAGATAAGGTGAAGGTTATAACATTTTTATATCCTAAAGGCTTGATACTATGTGACAGTATATCAAGAGATAAACCGCCTTCGTATTGGACTATAGACAAATACGACATCCTACGCATCCATGGATGTGTCTCAGTCCCAATAGATATGAGAGAGAAGTTGATGATAGAGTCCCACACCTTTTAGTGGGAAGTTCATCAAGGCATATTAATGATGTATGGAGAAATGTGACACCAGTATTGGTGGCCTGGTATGAAACATCAGATAGCATGTGTTATCACTAGGTGTTCCACCTGTCTACATGTGAAGGTGGAGCACCAGCGACCTACAGGCTTGTTATAGCAGCTTGTAGTCCTGGAATGGAAATGGAAAGATGTTTATATGGATTTTATTTTCAGTTTACCTAGGTCTTCTATAGGTAGATACACTTTATGGGTTTTTATTGACAAACTGATGAAAGTATCCCACTTCATTCCTATTCAGGATACTTTCTCAGTTGACGAGTTGGGAAAACTATATGTTGTTGAAATCATAAAACTCCAAGGGGCCCCTTGTACTATCAGTTTAGATAGGGATTATCATTTCACAACATTTTTCTAGTAGGGATTACATAATGATATGGGAACACATGTGCTTCAAATCATAGCTGTTCACCCTCAGACTGATGAACAATCGTAATGAACAATACATGTTTTATAGGATATGCTTCAAGCATGTGTCCTGGATTTCAACGGTTCGTGTGAAAAGAATACCCCTCTTATTTAGTTCACCTATAATAATAGATTCAATGAAATTATTCTTATGGATCATTTTGAGACCTTATATGGTAGGTCATATCATTCACCTCTATCCTAGATGGAGGTAGGTGAGGCAGTCCTACTAGGTCCTCGTCTCGTTCAACTGACTTTAAAGAAGGATCAGCTAATCAGAAAGAGTTTTTATACTACCCAGACTAGAAAAAAATATTAGGATGATCTCCATTTATGACCTCTATAGTGTGAGGTTAGGGTTCATTTTTTCCATTGGGTATCACCCACGCTAGGGAATAGATGGTTATAAATGCTAAGTAAGTTGTCACCTCATTACGTAGGTCTGTTTGAGATCTTATAAAGATTTGGGTTAGTATCCTATCGGTTGATACAACTTTATAGGTATCATGTCATGCATGATTTATTTCATGTTTCATAGCTTCACCAGTATCATCCAACATGTCTCATACATTTTATCAGGAGGATGTTGAGTTAGATGCTTATTCTACCTTTGAGGAGTATCCAGTATGCATCGTTCATCGGAGTACGAAGGTTCTCGAAGGTCGGTTTGTCCCTATATTATGGGTACTATGGAAGTATGGATTCATGAAGGATGGGACTTGGGAGTGGGAGGATAAAATACATTCTCATGATAGAATTTTTATCATATAGAGTTTCTACACCCCTAGAAGGTGAACTCAAGGATGAGTTCTTTTACAGGAGAATATTGTAAGATTCTAGTTTTTCACTTAGGTATGGATCCATTAATTTTCTATCTAATTAAATATTTTGGACCTAATTTGAATTCTTAATGGGTTAGTGATGGTCCCAAGGGTATATAGGGCTTGTTCAGATCTTGGAACCCAACTTTTTTGGAAAATAGTTCTAGCACCTAGTTTAGAGTAAACTTCGTGGGAAGGCAGCATGGTTATGAAAAAACATACATATCGCGACTTTTCAAAAAGATCCTTACTGCACAGTTTCCCTAACAGTGTGGTCTAACCATGTAAGTGGATTTTTTTCCCTAGGTTCCCATGCATTTTTGTCTCATGATTTGGAAAAACGTGCGACCAAACTGTGCACATGCTAATATTAGGTTAATTTTACATTTTTTCCTTAATGATCTAATTAAGACTCATCCTTAATTCTAGTCAGAGTTTATGGGGGATTGACCTATTTTTTATCCCTTTAGGAGCTCTATGTAGTCATAATCTTGGGATTTGAAGAAATCCTTCGTCTAGGATCTGATCGATCTTCCGTCCATCAGGTTAGATGTGCAATAGTAAGTACTCGAGTCCTTTTTAGTCGTTCTTCTCCTCTCTCACTCTCGATCTGGATATATAGGTGTGATAATTTTCTCCTATTTCTCAGATACACTCTATTATAATCTAAATTATAGTTCTATATCATAGGATAAGGATCATAAAATCCTATGGTGGGTGGTTTATAACTCATCACTCAAATTCGTAGATTTTAGATTTGTCATGTGGGGCCCACTGATTTCATCTGGTGTCATTTATAGAATTTATATTCCATGATTATAATCATTAGAACAATATGGATATGATATTTCCATATATGTGATTAATTATTGGTGGTTATGACCACAACTCCATCCATCCAATGTATGATGATATTCCATAGTTGAGTTTTTAGTGTTTTGACACTTTTGAGCCATTGTTTGGATGTTCTCGAGATTGAAAACACTAATGGTAGGCCTCCATATCATAAGTGAATAATTTATCATGTAATATTGAATTTAGAGTACCATGTCACATCCACTTGACCCAACTAAGGTAAGTGCTTCAAATTGATAGTTAAATGTAAATGGGAAATTGGTAAGTGCACTAATTATATGACTTGACCGGATTAAATGAAAATTGTTAATAGGTTGAATACATGTAGTACCCCTTACCATGTTAATAGAAGGTAGAAGAATGATCCTTGATTATTTAATATGCTCAAATGGATTAATGGAATAGTTTCATACTACTTTGCCTCATCACACTAATGAAAGGAAAGGCTTCATCCCATTGGACTTCTTGATTAATTATATCTTTATTAAATGGATTCATGATACATGAAAAAATAACACTAATGAAAGGCAAGACTTGAACCAAATTAAATATTACATGACTTCATAATTAAATAGGTGTTTCCTAACTCGATCTCACGTTGCATTCTTATCAGGGAATCCCATGAGCACTCTAGAACCCCATTTTGATTTAAGGATGCAACTTGCTTAGATTGAGACCCATGTAGACCCCAATCATTTTATATTCATGGATACCTGGTATGAAACTATAGGATCCCTCAAATAGTATTAAAGGATTCCATGGATACACTACTTGGATCTAGCATTAAAAGGTAGGGGACATGGTAAAAGCCCATAAGGTCTAGTCACTGATTAACCCCGTATTAACATGGATGATAACCTTGGATTCAATAGACATTATATTGTGGAATTTCTGAGAATATGATCATTTTATTTCACTCTTACAGTTATCCAGGCTACAATTATCACATATTTTTTGACCCTTGAGGTCTATGTAGCCTTTGTTATTAAATTGGAACATCATTATTTAAGTTCATTGTAGGTTTTCTTATCATAACTTGGAACCTTCACTATTGTTAACATGTTACTTATTTATAAACTGGTAATAATCAACTAATGTACTAGTTATTTTCAAATTCCAGTTGAAGGTTAGAGAAGGTACTTGGGTATTTATTTAAATTGTGATTCATTACTTTATATATCCATAATTTCACACTATTACATTTCCATTACACCAGCCGAATGTTAAAGACACCATAGGTGGTGGTCCACTGAGATTTATCTCATACCCTCTCTGAGAACTGTTTAGTACTCAGGGCAGATTACATGAATAAATTTGTTGATAAATGGAAGCATACAAATTCAAAAAACATGATTGATTTTTTTTTAAGATGGAGATCGATAGAGGATGATCAATCTAGAGCTCAGGATTCTTGGAATAGTCTATTGATTTCCTTTATACTTTCATGTAACATGTTATTCTTGATGTCTTGTCTCCATGTTTTCTAGTTTTTCTTGATACATGACATATCATCCTATATTATTGGATACTATTCCATTTATTTTAGTTTTTTTTACTATTGTCTCTATATTATTTTGTTCCTCTACATACTTGTATTACTTCCACTATTTACCTAAATTTTTACTTTACTATTTCGCTACTCATTTCTAATGAGGGAATAGTATCCATAAAGACACAACCTAGGCCTTCACTTCCAGTCGGCAGCCTCTTTAATTTAGGGAGATGCACTAGAGGCCATGTGGCCCATTGGGATTGGTAAACCTACTAAGTGGAATTCCGGTCTGGGAAATCATAATGTGATTATAAAAATACCACATTGAAGGAGGAGGACCATGAATAACCCCTTTATAAGGTTGTATGGATACCTCTACCATCAAGAGGCATTTTCCTAGGGGATGTCAGAGGAACAGAACCCATGAAATAAAAAACTGTGCGGGATAGGCCTGAAGAATACAATATCAGGATTGTGGGCCAAACTAGACCATTACAAATGGTTTCTGAGCAAGTGTCCATTTAATGTTCCACTGAGGATGATGGGACATTCTTGGGGCGTTGAATTATCGTAATCCCACATAGAAGTAGGAGGATCATGAAACACCACCTTATCAGGTGGTTTGGATACCTCTCCCATCATGATGCCTTTTCCTGGGGGATGTACGAGGACTAGAGCTTAGGGAAAGAAAAACCATGCAGGCTAGGCCCAAAGCAAACAATATCATGATCATGGTATAGATTGGGCCATTACATTATATCTTATTATAATAAATAATAATATTTTAATAATATTTTTTTTCGGTAAAACTTTTTAATGTGTTTAATGATGGTCATCGAAGAAACTCATTACTGCATGAAATGCATGCTAACTCATTGTCTCATTTTGTATAACGCAATCCAAACCTAGTTCATTAATATAAAAAAGTTTATATTCAATGTCGCATGAAATTGAAAATATTGACTAAAGTTAAATTAAATTTTAAAAAATCACAAAACCACTGGGTGTTATAGTTATCCTTGACGATGTGATTCCTTGTATATTATACCAATTTAATAAAGTACACAATGGATCCAAACTACTGGTGTTGGGGTTTCAATATATTCACCTTATTTCAACATTCACACACTACATTATAAGAACCACTTAAAACATATCTAAATAACTGTGATTTATATTTTAAAATAATGTCATATTTTATGAATAATTGCTACTACATCATCTTTGAATAATCCAATTTACTAATTATATTATTACTTGAAGACATGGGGTGGTTTGATTCCAAAAAAATATATAGTTGATTCTATGTCTTAGAATTGTGAATTTGGGAATATTTACTAAATCAAAATAAATTTTATAGTGGTTCTAAAATAGGTGTGAAATTGGTTATCCATAGGAAATGTGGGTCATTTTGGAATAAAATAATGATATTAATATAATATTATATCAATGAATTACAATATTGATTTAATCTATGATAAATAATATAATTGTATCCCATATGGGTTCATTTAATTTTTTATATATAAGGTAGTGTTTTGATATAATTATTTCATCACTACTTAATTTTCAGATAATATATTACCTACTTGTTTAATTTTTATAAATATTTACATAAATTATCCTTTCCCTACGATAAATGTTACAAAAATAAATATATAAATATTATTAATTTATTTTTTAAAAAATAATCTTTATATGTTACAAGTCAATTTTTTTGAATGGATACATTTAATATACTATTAAAAAAATTATTTATTATTTCATAAGTTTTCATTGTTATTTAATAAACAATAAAAACTTTTTATATAAATTTAGTTTATTATTTGTAGTTATTAATAAGTATTTTTATCATGTACATAATTTTTATGCTTATCAACCATATAACCTTAATATTATTATCCATATTCCTAGTGATCATTATTCCAAATTAATATATTTGGAATGGATATATACCATTTTTTCATCCTATATATATTCTATTAATTATAATAAATAAATCATTCTTGTCATTTAGTATGTGATCCCTCAATATTATATTGTTTCCAATAAAAAATCCAATGCACTTCCCAGTATTAATGTTTTGAGTTCATACAGACCTTCTTTTAAAAGGTAAGGATTTGATGTGACATTACAAGAAAATATAGGGAATAAATGATAGTTGTGAGGATATAATTTTTGGATAATACACACCTTTTATAGAGGATTATTTCCCGTTTTTATACCCCCTTATAGATTTAATTCCTATTCATGAACCCTTCAAAAATTCAATTGTGGGATAGGTTACCACTATGCCAACGATCTGATTAGGCTCATTTATGAATATACCCATATATAAAAATTAAAAAAATTTAACCAATAAGAAAATCTATATGCATTAAAGGTTATTAATTTCTATTTTATTAATTTATTGAGTTATGGTTTAAATCCACATAGGTGGTAATCTGTAGATTATTTTTGTCCAGGTATATGATGGGTGTTATGATGCTAGGAATAGCTCCGTAAGAAGGATCTTCCATATGTCCTAATGAATGGAATCTGATCCCACATATTTTTATGTAACATAATAGGATACATCATAGATTTTATTTTTTTTTTAACAAGGACTTATATGATGCCTTTTATGGTCAAGTCGTATAGAGTGTACCATTTTTTGAAAGGTACCTAGAAATGGTTGGGATCAGAATTATACATGATGGGTCTTCTCTAGTTGATATCAAATAGAAGATATACCATTGATAATGGGTTTTTAATGGGGATATTAAACTATGAGAAACATGGATGGTGATTTCTCTAGTCAAGATATATCCCACTAAGAAAGATATGGAATCATAAGGAATATGGACTAATGAAGATTGTTTTAGATGGAATATAGCCATCATTAAAAGACATATGGGTTCATAGAGAATATAGACAAATGATGAATGAAATTCATAGTAATAATATTTTATTTTAACCTTAATGAGGAATCCTAAATATCTTGTTTAATAGTAGTAAAAACCTCAAAGTTCATGGTGTACGGTTTATGGTCATTTTATGAGACTCTTACATTATGTTTAATATCATTTATAAAAGAGATTTTCATGTGGCTTTACATCATATAACTATGAATTTTATATCAAAAAATATTTTAAAATTGAGTATTTAGTTTGTATCTCTCATGGTATATACATTTATGTGGCTATTAAATCCTTGTTTATTTATAATATAGTAAGTAAAAATACTCTCATATAGAATATGGCCTCATTATATAAGTGGTTGGTCCTTACACATGGTCTGACCATTCTGGTGAGAATAGATTTTTGAATTGAAAAAATGGATTAACCTGTCAATTGGAAGAATGTTGGGGATTATACTTACAGTAAGACCATGATGCTGATACATAAATAGAATATAATAAGAAGGGATTACATGTGTCTATTTACTAGCTTTATATGAGTGTTCATGTATTATAAATGATTTTAAGTGTTGAAATTATCAATGGGAACATGGTTCTTGATTATAACTAGGATGAAATCATGTTTCCACGTAGCTCATTGATTATAAAATGAGGCTAGGATGGTAATTTTGAGTTTAGAGAGACCACCATAATTTCCTTATGATAGAGACCCTAATTATCATAGGGATAAAATATTATGATCATTCTAGGAATTCTATCATTCTAGGATGAAAATTCTTATGCATCCTTTTGTCAAGGTAATACATATTTTATGTGGTAAAAAAATCTATTCATGAACCAATCATGTGGATCTAGTGGTTTTAGAATAGGTGTAGAATTTTTTATTCCTAGGTATGTTACCTAGACAAAAACGGGTCATACTATGATGGATCACCATACTTGAGGTGGTTGATAAGTTTCTCCCTAATTTATAGGCCATGTAAAAGGGGAAACCTATATTATAATTTAGGGAAAATTTGTGACCCAATTAAAGGATAGGGTGAAGTGTCACCTTCGTTGGGTACATGGGAGATGTGGAACACTAGTATAAGGGTAGGGATAATTGTTTCACTAATTTAAGGGGTTGAGTGGTTAATTCACTATTTAATTTCCATGGATAAGTGTTTTCCCAAATCAATGATTAATAAAAATGGTTTCTCCCTATTATCGGGGTTTATGAAGTGGTGTGGGAGAACTACACCAAAGTGAAGTGCTCCTCAATGTGTATGGGTGAAGGTTCCTTATGTAATAGTAATCTTAGGGTTCTGTAGAACCTATTATTAGAAATCATGGGTAATGTAATCTACTTTAGTGGATTTTCCTTTTGATGAATTTTTTACCCCTCCCCTTGGTAAATTAATTTGGTTTTCTGGTTTATAAAACATTTGATGTAGAGAGTGGGACCTAGGTGATGGGATCTATAAGAACCTCCTTATCTTTAAGATGATTTCAATGGTAGAGCCCGGATGGTGTATTTATAGAAGAAATTCAAGACTACGAGGCATGGATTATATGTGTTTTAACTAGTATACATATATGTACATAATCATTATAATCTAATAACATGACTATAAATAATTAGGCTACTTGTAGGGACATGAGCACAAAGACAAGGGCTCTTGAGGTATGAGTTCCATAGTTTGGGGACTAAGGTTAATTCTCCAAGACAGGGGAATGATATTTGTAAATATTTCTATATATTACATTTTTCCATCATTATCTTTGTTTGATTGAGTTCCAAAAATTAACTCCCCTCATAATTTGATCTAGTCGGCATAAATAGGGACTAAATTTTGAGGTAAACCTGATATTGTAACATTCATTGTATCTTTAAGGAAATAAATGTGTAGAAAAATGTAAAAAATCATTCTTTTTATGAATATATCAATATGAATGATGGTTTTTACATTTTTATGAGGTGCATTATTCTGTAAAGGAGATTAATGAATGATAACCTATGTACTAGACACTAATATATATATATATATATATATTATCTCCCTATCATTCAGAAAACATTTCTAACCAACTTTATTGAACCATATTGGTTTGCACTCTCTATTATTTTATTTCACCCACACTATTAATGGAATATGAAATCTATATTTTATATACCCTAACTGTATCACATTATGGCATGATAGGTTAGTTGATACATAATTTTTTGGATTAAACTATCCCTAGGATAAGGTGTAACATCACACAATTTTATGGTGTATCTTTTTTTAGAGATATTAAATCATATGGATAGCTTACATTTCTCAGAACAACAAACTTAATTGAATTCCAAAATATTATTATTTTAACATGACCTTTATACCATAGTCATTAAATTGGAGGGAATTTATATTATACACCACATTATGATATATATAATTTTCCAACTCATTTTTAGTTTATTAACATATTCTTAGTAAATAAACACATATTTTTTTAAATCATTTTTTATTATTCAAATATAAGTTTTCTTCAAAAAAAATTTATTTATCCCAATGAGAAAATATATATAATTAATTTTTGAAACTTTTAGAAAAATAATTTGATAAGATTATTTTTTTGGATTCATCATGTAAAAATTAAATTAGTATGAATTTTTCAGAATCTTATGAAAATATTACTTTTTTAGTGAAGAATGAAAAATACTCATTTTTTAAAAATTTCATTTATTTCAAATAAATTATTAAATTTTAACATGAAATTATTTTTTGAATATGATTTCAGGTATGATAATAATATTTATTCAATATTTCATACAATTAAACTAGTTTTAATCATGTTTATTTTCTATTTTAGAATAAGTTTATTTTTTGATTTGAAATTGGAATTTTTTGAATACTTTTTAAATTTCATAATTTTTCTCCTTTGAAATGAATTATAATAATCCATAATGGGGAATTTTTTAAGTGAAATTTATATGTTTTATATTATTAAATATTAATTTACCTTTATATAATTATAATTATTAACCATTGAGTTAATATAAAATCATATTTTTCTTAAAAAATGCACTTATTGAAAACCTTTTTTCATTACCTCGGTTGTTTTTGTTTTAAATATACTTTTAAAAATACATTTAATTTTATTGGGAAATTGATTTAATGTTTGGAATAATAAGTTCAAAATTAGGTTGTATGTTCACTTTCATTCTTAGGCATAAAAATTTTATCATCATAAATAAATGATTTACCGAAATATAGGTGAAATAATGAAATGGGATAATGTTAAAAGGTAAAAGCTTAAAGTAACTAAAAAATAAAATTTTAAGTGGTTTTTTAATGTGCTTCTCTACCATTAACATCCTTTAATATCATTATTTTAAGTCTAATTCATTATCAGTAATTCCACCCAAAAATTGTTTGGCATTAAATATAAAATATTCACTATTTAATCACTTAAACACACCCCTCCTCAAGTATAAATACCACTCCTCACCTCCCCCTATATCCAAAATAGATTTTGAGCTCATAAAATCTTTACCAAACCACACATGAAAAAATATAAAATCTCCCAAGTGCTTATGTTCTCACCTAATTTTCAATTCATAGGTCATTAAGGGATCCATCAAGGAAGTGATATTCATGAGGTAATTTTCTCAAACTACCCCTCTTATTTTATTTTATTCTTCTACTTTCTCATCACATACTTTATAAATAATGTAATAGTAACACCAAAATATTTTAAATAATATAATTTTATGATTCTATTGGAATATCTTATACACATTTCCTTCATTACCTCATCTTATTCAAAGAAGCGAAAACATTGTCCAAATTATGGTGGTTAACTCTCTCGGTGGATAATGATTTTTTATTTTCCATTACCACCTTAAAGGATGGTAATAAAATTATTATCATGTTTAATAAGATTTTATAAGGTATAATAACCTATTTTACATTATATAACTAATATATATACAAAATATTAAACACGACAAAACTAGTTTTTGATGGTCGGAAAAATTGCCAAGATAAATTTAACATTTTATCAAATTAATAATCCTCATTTCATAAATAAAAATAATGTATTATAACATTTAAAAATATTGAATTTCATGGGTATCATTTCATTTCACTTCAAGATTTTTATTTCTATTTTACAATAAAATCCATAATTATACAAAAATGAACAGTTCGTGAAACCATGAAACAAACACACATGAAATAATGAAAATAATGAAATATTATTAATAAATAAGTGGTAATATGTTATAAAAGGATCACAAAAGTTATTATAAATATGATTATAGTTCTATAATTAATTAATAGTGTTATTTATACGTTTATATGGGAGGTTAATGAATGAAAAACTAAAGAGAACTATGTAGTAAGGATTTCTCATTTCATTTGTACTTCTATATGATATGTGTCTTTTTCAACAATTATTTCATTTTTTTAGTGTATATACTGACATATGACATATAATATCATTAATATAATTATTTAAATGTATTTTTAATGTTTCGTTTAAAAATTACAACATTTATGGTGAATATGATTCAACTGATTACAAAGTGGTTAGGGAATTCTTAACCCAACTTCCATTATTTTGGTAGGCCTTATACTTAATTGATTATGTCATAAAATGATTATGTGTGAGATTAATTTATATTTTATTATGTTTTATTTCGAATTTTTTATGTGGAAAGGCAATGAATACACATAATTTATTAACATTATTAATTCTCACTTCCATGATATGATATTTATAAGGGATTTTATTTTAAAAAATATCCTTCTAATGTTTCTATTAAAAATATCTTTCCCTCATTCTCCATGTTTTCTAAATTTTATTCCAAAATTGTATATAATATTATATTAATATTTAATAAATCCATTTTTAATCATGTTTTACATTTTAAAAAAATTGTATTAAGGGATTCATTTTGTCATTTTCTAAATGTGGCTATTCATGAAATTTCCAAAAAAAATACATATGAAATGTTTTTTAACTCATATTGATTTAGAATATTTTCCTTCCATATTGAAAGCTTATTGAATTGAAACTTCCTTTAAAACATACAAGCTAATTTTCAAGGAAACGTTTTTTCCTTTTTAACTGCAAGACATTTTATAATTTTTTTTCAAAACATAAATGATATTTTCCCTAAGAATTAATTCAAGTGATTTTTCAAAAGAATAAATTTTCCATCAAATATAAAATTAATTTATGTTACTTCTCATTTAATAGGGTTATTATTTAAGGATACTATTCTAATACTTTTTATTTTTGGATTTTTTTTCGGATGGAATGATGTTTATGAATCCATTTTATTTTTTATGAGTTATGTTATGATAAAATGTTTATGAAATGAATTTATTTAAATTTGTTTGAATATGAATAATAACTTGTGTTCTTATAGAAAAATGTGTATAATGTTAATTATGTGATGGGTGGTACATATATCTCCCTCTAATATGTTGGGTAATTATGGATAACTCTTGAGGTAAATATGTTATGAATGAACATGAATTCATGATCATAATTCCATGTGTGGACCTTATTTTCATGTCCTTTTGTTTATATGCGGACCTAGATTTCATGTTTATAAGATTATGCATATACCAAGTTTGATGTGCATGTAATTGAGCAAGGATTGTGTTTCTATTCCTTAACAAAATCAGTGAACATGTTTTTATCCATATATGTTCACAATATTATCTGTTTTTGTGTATTCCACCATTTCATGTTTTATGTTAATGTTATGATCTTAGGGGTTCTATTATTTGATTATATTGTGATTTATTTCTTATAAACTTCTATGATTTATGCCATGAATTAGGATTACGATCTTTATTATGAAGGGTATATGTTTCAAATGTTATGTTCTCATTCCCTTATTTTTTTGTTGTATATATTCCTTGTATAATATTAAATATGATCTGATCTCACCATTTTCTTATGTTTATTTTCCCTAGGATATTAATGGAGGTATTAAATATGAAAATACAAAAGATTTTTAGTTGTGAATGAATAGATTGGATATGATGTACATGATTTATGAAAAATATGTTTTTGTTTCATGTTTTCCAAAGAAAATAAACCCATATGATTCAGGTGTTGTTTTGTAATGTTTTTTGATGAATATTCATCTATTTAGATATAATATCTATTTATGAAAATAATGGTTCATTATTATTGGTATCATTTCACTTTATGGTTTTCAATTGGAAACTTGGAAGAGGAAAAATTATTAAGAACCCTAAGGTACATCTAGGATAAAATCATAGAGTCTTGGAAATGATCATTAATATCCTAAGTTAAACCTAAGGTTTCATAGATTGAAATTTTATAATAAATTTCCCTTGAATTTGTGGGTTTCCTTGTATGATTAGTGTTTCTCACACAATTATTTTTGTTCTTAATCAATGGATAGAACTCGAAGGAACCTTGTTAATGCTGAGTGTGATGGGTAATACAACCATGATCATCCTAATAAACCAAATGTTATAGGAACTGGAATGAAAAATATTTTTGGTATAATAAAAAAATCTACGGATCATACAAGACTTCCAAATGAACAATGATGGGAAAAAAATTATTTCATCATGAGGAAACATCCACCTACATTCAATGGGTCTTCTACTCCCCTAGTATCTGAGGAATGGATCAGTAGTATTGAAAAAATAGATTTTGTTAATAAATTCAAAGGAAAACAAATATTTACCCTAGATTTTTATCCTCTATATTGAGAAGTAGATCAATGGTGGAATTGTATCAAGAATATGAGGAAAGAATAATAAAATGAATCAATGTAATTAGATGAGTTTTAGGGGATATTCCCCAGTAAGTAATTCACTCATATTCTAAATACAATGATAGAGACATAATTCCTTAAGTTAACGAAAAATGATGAAGAATCATTTGGTACATATGAGCTAAATTTTACAAGGCATTCAAGGTATGCTTGTGGTTTAATTATCAATACGAAAATTAAAACTGAATGATTATTTAGTGGATGGAAACCAAGTATTCGAAGGTAATTATCTATAAGGGACTTTAGTACATATGAGTAAAATTTTACATTATCTCTCAAGGTGGATATCAACATAAGAGTTACCCATTAATCTTATAGTTTTGATAAGAAACGAAAAATGAAATTTAATAGAAATTATAAAAACCACAAAGAAAAGAATATGAAATTTACTTTTTTCCCAAAAATTTTGGAAGTAATAATGAGGGAAATTGTCATATGGGGACTGGTAAAAGTCTTAGTTAGAGAATGTAATGTCACATAGAAAATGAATGTTGAAGTAAAGGAAAAAATTTATCTAATGATGTAGAAATAGTTAAATCTCCATAGAATACACTACCCATACTCCAATGTTATAAATTAAAGGATTGTGGTAATTATTCCAATAATTTCCTGAATCTAATGGTTTTCAATGATTAGTTTCACAAACCACTTACGACTAAATAAAATGGGAAATATCAGGTTATCATGACTACTAATGTGGGTTATGAAAGTGTTTTGTTCAATGGCACACTAATCATCCACTCTAGAATAGCTAATGTCTTATTTGATTCTAGATCCACCAATTATTTTATTTCGAAATAATTTTCAATGGGTTTCACCCTTCCACCTCAATAATTATATGTATAGTTATTTATGAAAACTTCTAATGTAACAATGGTTACATATCATGTTTATTTCTATTATCTTATTGAATTTTTTGGGAATGTTCTTCCTTCAAATCTAGTGATTCTTTCCTTAGTTGAATTTTATGTGACTTTTTCCATGGATTTGACTTCTCTATGTTGGGATCATATAAATTTACATGGATAGAAAGTCACATTTCATAGTTTTAATGAACCCACAATCATATATCAATTCAAGGATAAATCTAAACTATCAATAGAAAAAAAAATATTGTGGGTCTTGATTCAAATAAATTAGGTTTATCTATCTCAAATGGTTAGGGAGAAACATAAAATTATGGATACACCTATTGTACTAGAATTTTATTATGTCTTTCCTGAAGAATTTCATGTTCTTCCATTGAATCATGAAGTTTCTTTTTTAATATAAATCATTCCTGGTAATATGCCAATTTTGAAGACTCCTTATAGAATGTACCCAATTGAGTTATAGTAATTGAATAAAGAAATACAATATAATATTGATACGGTTTTAATACACCCTTTTTATCACCATGGGAACTCCTCTTCTATTTTCTATAAAGAAATATTGATCAATGGGACTATTAATTGATTTTAAATAACATAAAAAGATCACTATCAATAATAAGTCTCCCCTTACTTGATTTAGGAATTATTTGATAAACTATGTAGAGATAAATAATTTTACATGATTGAAATTCATTCTAGATATCATAAACTGAGATTAAAGAAGGAGGATACACCCAATACAACATTCTGTACATGGTATGTACACTATGAATTTATAGTTATTCCTTCTAGTATTCCTAATTCCCACACTATATTCATGGATTTAATTGATAGAGTCTTTAAAACTATATTGATTAGTTTTTGTTAGTAATTTTAGATTTTATTCTTGTATATTAAAAAATTAAAGAAGTACATGAAGATTACATGAGGATTGTAATGAAGACCCTAATAAAGGATGTGCTTTATGAAAAAAAAAATCAAGTGTGAATTTTGTCTTATAAAGTTTTCTTTTCTAGGTTATATATTCTAAAATAAGGGTATAGTAATTGATACTTCAAAGAATGAATCTATTGAGAAATGGGCTAGACCTACCATGGTGACTGAAATCTATATTTTTCTTGTAGTGGATGGATATTATCAAACTTTTTTGAATGGGTTATCAAGATTATCTAATCCTCTCACCAAGTTGACTTGGAAATGTGTTAAGTTCATATGGATGGATGAATGTGATGATAATTTCCAAGACATGGATAGAATAATGCACAATGCACTTATTCTCACACTAACCTATAGTGGAGAAAAGATTGTGATCCATATTGATGCATCAATGAAGGGTTTGTGATGTGTTCTCAAGAAAAAATATATAGTTATTTCTTATGCCTCAAAAAAATTAAATGTCCATTAGAAAATTTATTCAATTCATGATTTACTCTTACCTATAGTAATTTAATCATTAAAAATAGGAAGGTATTATCATTATGGAGAAAGGTGTGACATATATACTGATCACAAATTTTTAAAGTATATTTTCACTCCAAAATTATTGATCATGTGCCAAAGAAAATATTTGGATATCATTAATGATTATGACTAATATATAAATTAAAAACCTAGGAAAGTGAAAAATGTGGAAGATTCATTGAGCCGAAAGGATCATGATAGATTTTCCATACTGCGGATCAAAAAAGATCCAATATTTAGGTATATAAAATTGTTGGACTAGAAAATATTATTGGAAGGGGAGAACTAGTTTCTGGCTCAAATGAATACTCAAACATCTTTCCATGTGAAGATTAATGTGTCACAGAAGTATGATGTATAACAGCAAAAAAATGTATGAAATGTTCATGAGTTCAACCTTGATTTTTATTGAATAATATGGTTTGGTAAACATGTATGTGTTCCACCCATACAATATTTTAAGGAAATGTTGGATGTTGCTCATAGTTCATCGTTATCTATTCATCCTAGAGGTACAATTATCTATAGAGTCCAAAAAGAATATTTCTGGTGGGATGTCATCAAGAGAGATATTGAAGAGTACGTTTCTCAGTGCTTAATTTTTCAACATGTTAAGGATGAGAGAAATAGTTATAAGTGTTGTTACAACCATTTACCATACCAGAATGGAAATGGGAAAACATCACCATGGAATTAGTCATCGAAATCCCCAAAACTTCTAATGTCCATAATTCTATATCGGTAATAGTCAATCGACTTATGATGTGACCACACATAATTTCTATTAGAGAATATTTAACTCTTGGGTAGGTTTACATAATACATATTATAGATGTTTTAATATTTAGTGGATTACCACATTCCATTTTCTCTAATATTGATCTGAGGTTTACATCATTGTTCTAGAAAAAAATTAATATGATTAGGATACAAAGTTAATTTTCATTACTTCTTATCATCCTCATACTGATGGTAAGTCTGAGAGTACCATTCCATATATATAAGACAATTTTATATCTTTCTTTTTTAATTTCAAAGGTAGTTGGGATCAACAACATATATTGGTATAATTTTCACACAAAAATATATTTCATTATAGCATTCAGATGGATCCTTATGAAGATATTTATGGTAATAAGTTAATAGAACCAATATCCTAGAATTAATCTGGGGAAAATTTATTAGGACCTAATCTAATTGAGGAGATGGAATAGTATGATATACCCATTCACCAACAGATAAGATTATCTCAAAGTTGAAAAAAAAGGTTATTCTGAGAATCGTCGGAGGGATATAGTATTTGAAGTGTGTGAAAAGGTATTTCAGTTAATATCTCCATGGAAGAGGGTGATGGGATTTGGAAACCAGGTCAAAATAATCCCTAGTAATATCAGTCCTTTTGAAAAAAATTATTGTATTGGTCTGGTAGCTTATTGATTGGTGATTATATCAAATCTCTCTCAAGTTCATGATTTGTTCCATGTACCTATATTGATAAATTACATACCTTATCCTTAACATTTCCTAAAATTAGATGTTGTACTACTGGGGAAATAGATTTCTTATTAAGAACAATTAGTATAGATTTTGAATCATAAATATAATTTTTTTGTGAAACAATACCACTAACCTAGTTAATGTTTTGTGGTGACACCACTATTTTGAGTAATTTACGTGGGGACCAAAGAATGTAATGAGAAAGTGGTATACTTATATGTTTATAACCAAGAAATGAATTTAGAGGGATAAATTAATTTTTAGGGGGGGTATAATGTAATTCCCCAATATTTTACAGCTTGTCTTTTTTTTATTATTATTTTTTGATATCTTACGTTCCATATTACACCAAGCTTAAGAGAAAACAAAAATATTATTATTTTAAAATGACCATTATAATTTTTGGATTCATTGTTAAAAATTTATCTTACAATTAAATTTTGAGAATGTTATGAAAATATTAATTTTTTAGTAAATAGTGAAAAAACCCAATTGTTTTTAAAATGTAAAATATTTTCAATAAATTAAGAAATCTAAAAGTCACATTATCTTATAGATATGTTTCCAAGTAAAATAAGTATTATTTTTTTCTATTTCATTAAATTATATTATTTTTTATCAACATTAAATTGTATATTTGAAGAAGATTATTTTAGGATTAAAAACAAGTTTTTTTATGAAAATAGTTTTAAAGTACATAATGTTTATCCTTTTAATTAATTTAAATATTTCATAATGGGGAATGTTTTAAATGAAATTAATATGTTTTATAATATAAAATATTAATTCAGTTTAATTTGATAAAAATACAATTATAACATGCATATACATTATGTCATATTTGTGTAATACTTAAAACATTACACAAATAGATGGCCAATAGTGATATTTGTTTATTTACATTGGAAAAATGAAAATTTAAAAACCTGTACATAAGTGTGATATATTATCCCCAACTAAGTTATTCATGACTATCACCCTTCTTAGTCACATCATATAAATTACATATCTTCATAACCGAGGAAAGGATACATAAAAATGGGAGATCTTAGATGATCAGTATGGGTAAACAAGGGAGATATATAAGTATAATAAAGAACATAAGTGTATCATAACATGATCATGAAAAATGAAGATCATACCCTTCATAAGAAAGATCTTAAACAAAAATAACAGAATAAAAATTGGTAGTTTATAAGACATGAATCATAAAGGCAGTCCTTATGACTTTGTTTTTTACATTTTAAGCCAACTCGTGCATGACTCTTCATGGTTTTCATCAACATGATTGGTCTTTTGTGATTTTGTGATTTTTATATGTGAAATATTCTTGAAAATCTAAAAGGATATTCTCCAAATGAGGTTATAGAGAAATAATCATTCACCAGAGTTTGGCCATCTGAATTTGGAAGAATGAGAGGGCATGGCTTTTTCCATTGGCACCAGGATCATGAAACCCTGCACGAGATAGCTAGCCAAGCGACCATGTGATGGTGGAGGTTTCACATAATGGTTTAATCACTAGTAAAGGTCATTTTTTGTAGTCTTTATCTAGGTTTTCTTTCATTTTAGTGGGTTTCATTGGGTGATTTTTTTTAGGGTTCACACTTAGCCTTTAAAAGTGTCATTTGAAAATACAAAAACAATGGATTATAGAAGAGCATAATCCATGAAATCATAACATAGGAATAAGACATGGGATTGTGATAGACATATAATAATATAAATTCATTTCTATATTATTCATGAAATTGCATCCAATTCCATATTAGTAGTATCATTTCACTCTCTATACCATCGAGATAGTCAAGGTTCACTCCGATGACAATCTTAGTAGTCAAGGTTCACACCCAATACCAACATAGTGGACATAATCCTTTATTAAACCATGTTCATTCTAGTTTATAGCCTTATCCATATCATGAGACATAAATCATTACATAATGTATTTGAGGAAGATATAGGTTCAAAAATATTATAATGAAATCATACATACATGTTCCATAATATCATAAACAATCATAGTATAACCCATGAAATGAAATGGGCCTCATAAACTAGTAATCATACCATAAACTATGAAAAATAGATAGGTTTCATAATAATTTCATCAAATCATAACCCATAAAATGATTCTGTATTAATAATAATATAATCCATGAAATATATTAAGGATTCATACACATCATTCCATCAAAACATAAACCATTTAATGAAATAATATGAATGAAACCATTAAATCATTTCCATAGAAAGGCATGAGAAACAAAAAAAGATTTTATCTTATATGGAATGCAGTTTTTTTAGAAATATTTTAAAATAATTTCTCAAGAAAAATATCATTTATTATTGGGAAAAAATATTTTTTAAAAAATAATAATTGTTAAAATAATTATCTTTGAAAATAACCTTGAAAACATTCAAAGAAAGATTGAAAAAATTTTGAAAAAAAAAATTCCTTGAAAACATATAAATGAATGTTGAAAATATTTTGAAAAACATATTCCTTGAAAAAATATAAAAAAATATTGATAAAATTTTGAAAATTTCTTACTTGAAAACATATAAATGATGATTTAAAACATTTTCAAAACTATTTCAATCAAAAGGAATCTTGAAAACATTTTTGAAAACAATTTCTTTGAAAAGAAATCTTGAAAATATTTTGGAAAACCATTTCATTGAAAATGAATCTTGAAAAAAAATTCATAAAAAAAATTCAAAAATAATTTTTAAACATATAAAATAATCTTTATAATCATTTAAATCCATTTTTGAAAAAATAAACATTTTGAAAACATATAAAGGAGGTTCTAAAAATCACTTAAAACACTTTTTAGACATAAATTTTTTTTAAAACATTTTTATTTGGAAATAACTTTAGATACAATGAATTTATTTAATATTAGAAAAACAATATTCTTAAAAAGATCTTGTAAACATGCAATTGAATATTCAGAGGAAGGATGGCCACATTGGCAGATAAATATGTTCATGTCGAACATTATTTTTTTAGCTTAAAAAGTTTATAAAAGTTACTTTATTGGAAAAAAAAAAGAAGATTACATTTTAAAAACCTTTTTTTAAATGTAAAACAAGGTTAATTTTTTTAAATTAACATAAGATAATATTTAAAAAAATTGAAAATATTTTTAGAAAACATGGTTTTGGAAGAACATAGATTTGTGATTAAAAAGGGAAATAAATTCAGACTTTCATAAAAATGTTTTCTAAATTATCTTAAGTACCAAAAAGTGAAAAAATCATACCACTACATGTGGATATCATGAATATAAATAGTATAATAAAATATAATAATTTTATTGAGGTATGGACCATAAGGATTAATCAATGTAAAAATAATCATAAACAATCCTGATAAACTATGAGATTGTTGCAATAAAAAGTTACTGATTGGGTGAATTTGAATAATAATACAATAGAAATAATAAAATTAATTGAAAATTAAAATATTATCAATGGTATAATATTCATGATATAAAATTTCAAAGGTAGTATATACACCTCATAGAAAAATATACGTGCAAAACATGACATGTGTCTCAAAGAATGAAAATTGGGATAAAATTACTTTTCTGAATTGGTATCTTTTTCACTATAAAAAACAATGAAGTGAAAATCATAAAATGGGTATGGAAATAAATATAAATTAAATAATTATAATAATAAAATATATTCATGGGTAGTATATACGCCACAAAAAAATAATTTTTAAATAAACCATAAGTCTCACTGAAATTAAAGTGACACCAGAAAACCCTTACCTTATGTCTTGAATTTTCTCAAACATGATCAAACCTACTGAATAATAAATATATTTTTATTATACATATACCAAAAAACCATATTATTATATCAACTACCATATTTTTTTGTGACTTTATATTTCCCATTTCTGAACCACTCTATTTTAATTTTACTTTTCAGGTAACATCCTCATTGTTTTTCTAAAATATTTTCACTTGTTATTCTTCATCCTATTACATAGATATTGTTTTAATTATATCTAGAATATATAACATGATATATATATATATATATATCATATATATTCATTATATATTAATTACTAATAATCTATTGAATATATAAATATGAAATAGAATACATCATTCATGGAGATGGTAGGTCATATAGACGCATTAATGTTGTTTCTATTATATTTTCATATTGAAAGAAATAAATTAAATGACATATATTTATATATATTATATCATTAGAGTAGAATTTTTATTTAATATATATCATATAATTTAACTTAACCCATCCTTAATACCTTATATGTAATGTGTGAATGATTCACATCATTTTGAGGATGCAGTAATCACAACGTCCACAAACGATGTTATCATATTTACACAATAAAGAAAGAATGAAGGTATGTTTTATATAATAATTAATAAAGTATAAATAAATCATATATATCATATATAACATATAAAAATAAATTTCCATCATAATTCGTATCCCTAAGATATGGTAAATGAAAAATGAACAAGATCGTTTTATAAGGTGATTCTTTAACATACAAAAAAATGGTAAGTTCATTACCCATTAGATAGATGTGTGTGTATGTGTAGGTATAACCATTAGAATTAAAACATATCATTATATATGGGATAATGAAATTATTATATAATCATTTAATAATAATATTTTAGGTGATGGAAAATAAAAATAATATGAAGGAGATTGAAGGAGGACGTTACCTCTTCATTGTGGAACTCCTTTTAGTTTTCACCAATGGTATTCCTTAGTTGGATTTATGCCTAAAGAATTAGATATTGGAAATATTTAGGTATGTTTTGAGGATATTTTGGAATATTTTTTAAGTTCCAAATTATGTTGAGAGGTGTAAGGAAGTGAGGGTGTTATCGCAAACTAAGTTCGGCCACCATTTGACTTGTCGCCCGACTCGGTCTGCGGCAAGGCCTGAAGGGCGTTCCTGATCCCCATAATATGGATCAAGTTCCCATTTATAATATTAAATAAGAGGTAATAATTTAGAAAAAATCAATATATTAAAATGACCAACAAAAACTAAAAATCAAAATCTAAAAAATTCATCAAAATGTGCCTTTAATAACTTTCATAGTTAATGATTTAAAAATTTGGACAAAACCATAAAAGTAATACAATATAAGGGAAAAAAGATATATACCAATCCTCTATGTAACTAGAGGATCCTCATCCTCAATCCTCTACCATAGTGATCCACACTGAATGCCACAAGGAAGTCAAACTGCCAACACTAACGCCTTGATTTAACCTAAAACCAAGGACAACAGGGCCAACATACACCCACAAGTTTATGGAGGGTGTGATCCAAAGCCTAATATTATGCCACCCAAATAAATGATTCCATGAAAAAACATTTTAATACAATATAACATTCTCATTTAAAATTAAATCTTTTAAAACATTTCTATGAAAACATTTGCTAGTAAACATTTTAATAAAAAGAAACCACTTCAAGGAAAACCAAAACAACCATTTATATAAAAAATAAAGGGGATTCTAGAAGAACACACACACACACACACAAGAGGTCCACCATATTCTGAAGGAAGTTACCTCATCATATAAGATAAAGAATCATAGGTGAATCCCTAGGGTCAAACTACCTCAAGTGGGACTCTAGGAACCTCGTGTCTTAGTTAAAATATAGTATAGAAACCAAAATGTGGTATATAAACCACAACCATCAACATTCTCATGAACACTACACTAGGGTGAATCACATTCCAAGGTCTAGTGGTCTAGAATCATCATCCAAAAATTTAGTAAGTGTTGTAGTCATCAATACTTTAAGTGAAATCAGGTTGTATCCACCTCTAAATCACTAGCTGGCTTGTCCTAGTCCATCAATGTAGTTTCCTAGGATCCCCTTTTTATAATCAATCATGTTTCACATTCACAAATAACACAAACCACCACCTTCATAATCCAATGTCAATAATTTCATTGAAATCACCAAATTTTCATAAAACAGTCCACTTTCAATTTTTCCCACACCCAAACCTCTTTTCACTGCATTAATCATCACTTACACACTTTATAGATTCCCATTTTTTAAAACACAATAAAACACCATTTTCAACTGATGTTATAGGCCAATCCCCTTAGAAAAATCATAATCAAACCAAGAAAATTTTTAAAACTTTATTTTAATTACTTAAACTATATACAATTTAAATTCAATGGTGTGAAACAAGTTTAACATGAAAAAATAATACATTTTTCCTTCAAATCACATCTTAATCACACTCAAACCTATGTGCCTTAGAAAACATGGCTCACACCTCCTACACAAGTTAATAAATATATTTCACAATTTACAAAAACACTCCAAAAATTCACAACACATATTTTCACTTGGAAAACACCAATATCATTTAGAAAACCATATTTTTATACCATATGTACGTAAAAATTATTTCAAAATAGTTTTCACACCTTCTATAAATTTTATCAAACACTTTCAAGGCAGGGAAAATAAGGCACATGTGTAACACACATGGGACATAGCCCATGATCATTAGAAATTCATTTTTTAAAACCAGTGAACTTTGGACCTTTTTGAAAAACCCAATATACACCTTCCAAACAAAGCATAAACATGTTTTTAAAAAAATAAAACACAATATTACACACACAAAAATGTAACCATTTCCTTTAATAAATTCTATTCCAACCACATAGGCATGATAACAATTCAGAAACACAATTCACACCAGAAAATTAATAAAATAAATCATTTTCACAATTTATAAAACATCCTAAAAAGGAAAAAAATATTTTACACAATTAGTACACCCAAATTAATATCGATAAGAAAATTACAAACCAAATACATATCAATTTATTTTATAACGACATTCATGCTACACAAACAAAGCATAGAATATGTAAGAATTAATTTAGCAACAAATTAAATTATCAATAAATGATAAGGCATGGAATCACCTACCTAAATGTCAAAATACCAAAAATTGGTGCGATTTATTTGATTTCCCACCAATCACACCAAAATAAAACTGAATTGAACACTAATCCACAAGATTGAACATAAATACCCAAGTTTAAGACCCTAATTTGGCATCCAAACTACTAGAAATATGAAACCCCCAAAGAACAAGGGCCAAAATCCAAGTAAAGTGGAGAAAGGGTATACCAAAGGGAGAGGGTTTTTTGTTGCTATAGGGTCTCGGAAAAGGGGGGTTTGGTCACTAGAGAAGGGAGGTCAGCTATCACAGTTCTAGAGGAGGGAGGCTGGTGGGTCACAACTCCAAAGGAGGGCTGGCCCGGAGGAGAGGCAGTGGTTATCCTGGAGGGAGAGGGAGGCACGGATGGGGTGCCATCTCAAAGGCCGTCGGAGGGTGATGAATAGTGACATCCATGAGATAAGTGGTGGGGGAGGTACTACTCGGGAGGGCCACATAGTAACTTTGGAGAAGCCGTGTGGTTTCCCAAATCGTGCTCTCCCCGTATGCCTAATGTGGTCATACCCAAAATTGTGTTTTTCGATAAAAAACAAAAAACTTTAAACCGAGATTCGACTCAAACTACCTGATTTGAGGAAAATTAATAAAATAAAATAAATTCAAAGTTTTCGATGTGAAAATTTCCCCTACCATAATTATTTTCCCCTAAAAAATCGATGATAAGGTCTAAACCAAAAACAAAAATGAGGTTCCTTCGTAGTTCAAGGATATCCCCAACACAAGATGAGCGAGATGAGACAAGAATACAATGAATAATGGAAGATAATTACAAACCAAACTTTGGAGACTCATAAAGGAATCCCCGCCAAGTGTCACCACCCCAAATCTAAGACACCTCTAATTGATAATCTAATTATAAAAACTTGAACAACACATCATTTCAACATCCTGAGACAAAACACATTAAACATGCCCAAAGAGGCTCACACATTACAAAAATAAGCTATTGATTTAAATGAGGATACCACAACCTTGATTCACAACACTGTTGGGTGCTCTTCGACTTTGAAGTTTTACACAAGATAGGGGATTGGGGTTAGATAGCTCTGAACAAGACCACCTATCTCCCCAATGACACCAAAAAAATGACTAAATTACTGACACATGGATGTCCAAGTGGACTCCCCACCATAAGAAACAACTTAATCCCAAATATAGAACCATGACAATAACATGGGGAGGCCCTCACAGACTCCCCACCATAAGGAATCGGTTAACATCAATTCATTCTAGATGAATTTTAGTGAGGCCCACGGTGTGTCTCCCCACCAAAAGGACCAACTATCATAACTGACCATCACATACCGATATAGGATACCCGACATGGGATAAATTAAGATCTTCCCACACACCCAAACCTACCGCCATAATGAACCTGATTGACACAACTCTAAACCAAACAGAATACAATACACAGTTCACCACACCATAGGCATTACAATTTCAGATGAGCACAAATTAATACTAAAATCAAAATGTACTTACAAGGTTGATCATACATGAACAACCACACAAGGGTCACACCCACAAGGGGACAAGAACAAAGGTTTAGGTTAAAAAAATAACCTCAACTCCTTATAAAAAAGGAGGAAATATCTTTCCCATGCAAATAACAACATTGAGTAACAAGGTCCCCATGTATCTTCCACCACATGAGACCACTTGAATTGAAACTACCACAAAAAAAGATTAATTTTACCAATTTTCCCACACTAATGATAGGAATTAGACTTGGATCCCTTACACTCTTGTGGGTTCCTGGATACATGCTAGATTTATTCCAGGACCTATGGTTGGAGTTCTGGTGATTGAAGCATCTCCTGACTCTTATTTAGGCTTCAAACCCTATGAACAAAACTCCTTCTACTAGTTCCACAAGAAACCATATATCGAGGCTTTGTGGAAGTAGTAGTTACATTTATATCCTCTTTTTGTTTATAGTAATGAGGTCAATCTATGAGCTTATGATAAGGTGACTAAGAGTGGGAACTCTAACCTTTGGATTCACTTGACCATGTAGATTCATGACTTTCTATCGATAGAGCTAGTGAGTGCTTATTATATGGTTGATCTTTTTCTTCTGGTAGTCCTGGACAACTTAGCTAATTGAACCGATTGTTGGTGCCTTTGGGCGAATCCCTGTCCTAACAAAAAAGGGAGTTTGACAAGTAATGTACCCATTCTCAGATGGTTAGTGGACCACCAATGCTACTACTAGGCAAATGGTTCCTTATGCACTGCATGGTCCTGGTCTTGATTCAGGCAACACCACTCTCAAAGGCAACTTCAACCACAAAAATGTCGAAGGTTGTCTTTGGATCGATATATGCGACCCATCTTGGAACATGAAAAGGACCCATCTCATAGCCACTCGATAAACCTAGTTGTCTATCATTTCAACATTGCCCGCCGTAGTCGTTCGAGCTCCTCGTGCTCTACTATCCTCATATACCAGTCACGAATGATCGTTATCGCCCAACTCGTTTTGAACTGACTTTTCTGCTATTTTCTATTTTGTTCCATGACCAGACTCATTTCCACTACTCCCATGCTAGGTTTCACACTGCTCATCATATGCGCACTCAAGAGGATGACGCAATCATCTACTGGTGTGGGTCGAATCGAGAATCCAACACTGCACCTATTGGCTTAGTGGGTGATAGCTACCAATATCATCCCAACCTGCCCAAACACGCTATGGTGCTTGAACGCAGCTCAAGGTGATCCCATATCAACCCATACCGCCATTCCCACTACCCGGTATGCTAACCCAACTAGTGTTTCTAGTATACCGGCTTGAACGATACCACTCATCGCACCCCAAACCCCAACAAAAACCCGGTAGGTGTTGAAATAGTGGGTGCCCTAGACCCAACTATGTATTAATTTTGATTACCGTATCATGTGTATAGTTAGATATGCATGATGATATATTACCATTATAGTGCAAACTTTTCTACATCCACTATAATAATGGTAATTTCCAAAGGTTAATTGTCATGTCGAGAGGTTATAGTAGATCCCAGCCTATAATGAGAACCTCGAGATACAATGACATTAATATTAAATATATGTTCTATATTCTAGATACATATTACTAACTGGACACAGTAGATGTATGACTATTAGGTGATAGAGGCTCATAATATTTGAGACTTCTTCTCATGAAGTTCGTACTTGGTGATATCTAGTAGTGAGATCATGAGGATAGGCTCATCAATAGGAACACCACATATTTTGGGTGTCATTGGTTGTTCCTATCTATGGACATGTGTATTGGTCTCCTGACTTGAGACCATTACTAATGTATATCATTTGATTACGTACTTTGAAGCAAGACAAAAACCATGGCAGTGATGCTGTGGTGAGGTAGTTTGGGTTGGGTGTGTAGTTGGTGGTATGACATTGGCTGAATGGTCAAGAAAGGATTTGTCGCTTCCAAGTTCAGGAAGTTTTATATCTCAGGACTGGTTGATCAGGATGGTGTCGCCTTCATAATTATTTTTCCAAAGTAGTGGAAAGGAAAATCCATCTGGATAGATCAACAAATAATAAATCAAGATAAGGACGATGACACAAGAGTGCATCCTGCTTTATGAGATATTTAATGACAAAGAGATTATAGTACACGGTCAATGTTCATAGGATGGTACTCGTTGCTATGACTATCCTTATCTCTTTAGGGGCCATGATGAGTTTCTAGACTCTGCTCTTGGTCTGTGTATTTTATTCACTGCTATTGAGATGAGGGACTAGAGGGTCACACACAATAGCATATTCAATAATCTGCCCTATTCAATTGAATAGGTATATGGACATAGTGGGCCCCGCCATGGGGTCTGAGCATTTTCCAAGTTATCAATAACCAATAAATTAAATAAATTCATTAATATTAATGTTACAAATATTTGGGATTTAATTTATTTAATGTATTTATGAGTTTAGTAAATACGAGAAAAATATTAACTGAACGAATATTATTTAATATACAAGGTTTGTTTAGAATTAATCAGGATAGTGAGTCGAGTTAAATGGCTTGGATTTTATCACGTAATATATTTTATATATATTACAAGTATGTGATAAAAATAATAAATAATATAGGTGCAGTTAATTTCGTCAAAATTATTTATTTAGTGAACGTTGAAATAAACAGGGGCCAGGGAACCCTACTAGGTATTTATCAACATCTCTATAAATAAGAGAGGAGGTTATCTCTCTCTTTGGTGTGAAAATCCCTATTCATTCATTTTATGGAATGAAATTTCAGAACCTCTCTCTCCTCCCGCTCTCTAGAGAGAGAAGCTCTCGATCCAAGAAGCTCGGATCAAGATCTCTCTCATGCATCGAAGGCTTCTCGATTTGATGATCATTGGGAGGTCGAAAGCATCGTTGGATTTTCGCTCTAGAACCCAGAGTTTGACGATCGACGTTCCAGCTGATTTTTGTAGTGCGTGTGGACGATCTAGAGGGATCCTGTTTTAGATCCTTCAAGCAACGATCGCTATCGAATAGTTGCAGTCGACCGCACCTTCGAATTTGAAACGGGTACGTTTTTATTATAATTCTATACTCCTTATAATTTACATGATATCCTAGGACCTCTTCGGGGCTCGGATCGTCGGTGACTACAAATTTCGTCATCCCGCCGATAAAACTTTTAAAATCCCTAGCCCACCGGCTTCCGCTGCAGGCCCCTAAAACCTAAAAGTAGTATCAGAGGGATTGTGTAAATTTTCTCAGCCTAAAAAATTATATTTTCATTAAAATTAAGTATAGGGTTTAAATAAGGTTCCAATGGTTCAAACCGCACGTCGATCTGATGCCGAATGACCGAGTTATGGTCAGTTTAGTTTTTCAGATTGGATATAATATGTGATTTGATCTCGAGTATTAATTTTTCCATCTTGAAGAACTAATCAAGTTTCATTTGAAATTGATTTAGTTCATCCTAAAAAAATTTATGTGCAAATTATAATTTTATTTTATGATTTGCATAATAATTTTATTATTATAATAATAGTGTAATAATAATAATATATTATTTTTATGTTAATAATTTTATTATTATAATAATAAAATAATAATAAATTTATTATTATTAAATCCAAAGGCTAATGAGTAGCCTTTATAAAATTGGAAGGGTGGAAGAAGACTTCAAAAAAAAGAGGGAAAAGAAAGACTTAAAAAGAAGTCTTGTTTTTTTAAAGGTATGGAGGCCGGCTGTGCAAGTCAAGCAAATAAAAACCAAAAAAAAATTAAAAAAAAGGAAAACAAGGGGTCCGGCGGACCCCTGTCTCTCGCGCGGTGCATGGCTAGCCACCACGGCCGCACCCCGCACCCTGCCCAGGCTGGAACCAGCAAAGCAGCCCGCTGGACTCTAGTTGCAGGAGCACGCCGCAACAGAGCCGCCGCCACCCACATTCCGTTCTCGGCCGGACTCCTCCCACGTGACGCACAGCAGGCACCGCCTGCTTTTCCCCGCACACCATGGAGTCCGCCGGCGCTGCGCTGAATGGCGCCAGCGTCCCGTCACCAGGCTTCACTTCCCCAGCCACCGCCCCACGGCCCGCCGTCCTGACTCCCCTCCTGAGGTCGCCGCCCAGCGTGCCAGTGCCTGGTCGTCACGCAAGCACGTTACACCAGGACCTGGCCCCGATGCACGCCGCATCGCAGAAGCAGACCACCCCGGTCGCAGTCCTCCCTCAGACGCCCTCTCCAGGATCGGCCTCATCCGCATCAACCTAGCACCTGTCCACCGCCCCGGTGCAGTGGGCCTCACTTCCTACCCTGCATGCAAGCCCAGCACTCCAAGTCGTTGCCTCTAGAGCCCAGGGCCCCCATGCATTGTTGGCAAAACCCTTCTTCGGGTAGTCACTGGCCTCCTCTCATTTCGCACGGCACAAGGCTGAGGCGCTGCACCCCACAATGTCTATCTTGCGCCCACGTGACTTCTATGTTGTTTCCCGGCCTTGCTACCATGTAGCACGCTTTAACATAACAGTCGTGGCCTTTCCACAGCGCTTGATGCCTCCACCGCTGCCTCTGGATCAGGAGTAGATGCACCGCTCGTCGTCGCGGCATCGGTCAAGGTCTGGGAGGTACTTCTATTTTGTCTACAAGTCTTTCCGCAGGACAAAAATTGGTCCCGAAGTGGTCCGAGCGGACCTTCCCAACCCGAAACGGGTTTGGGTAGATCAGTTCGGCCCAGTGTGGCCCTGTGCAGGTTAGGCCCAACCCACACAGGCCATGCAATGGTGTTTTCAGGGATCGACCACTTTAAAATTAATCAAAAGTAATTAAATTAATTAATTTAATTTTAGTTTATAAATTAAATTAATTAAAATTAATTTTGGTTAAAAATTTTAATACCTGGATAAAATTAATTCAATTTAGTTATTAAATTGAATTAAGTTCAATTAATTTAATTTTTCATTAAAATTAAATTAAATAGAGGACCGATGATTAATTAAATTATTTGAATTTATTAATTCATTTAATTTAATTAAATAAACCCTCGTACTTAATTAATTCATTTTAATTTTTATCACACTTTATTTTACCCGTCGTCTAGTCTTGATCATCAACCCTTGTATGTCTGCATTTAATTATTTATTTAATTAATTATTTAAATGCATGTGATGCTTGTAAATTAATTAAATAGACAGTCTGCATATCGTCTTTCATTTTTGGTTAAAATGTATAAGGACTTGCGTGTCCAATTCATATGATGTACATTTATACCCGAGTTCCCCTCACCTGTGCGCGAGTACCTTTTTACTTCAGATGAAGACGGCGAGCGACGTGGACCCCTCCAAGATGAGGCGGTGCACAACGGTGAAAGACGACATGTGGATTCCACCAAGACGAGGTAGTACTCCAAGATGTGATGTCGACCCCGCCAAGACATGGCGATACTACAGAAGACCAGCAGACATACATGACAGGGAAAGATGTATCAAGAGTCAAGCATACAACTCAGGTACGATGCGCTTAGGTTGGTTAGATGCTCAAGGACAGTCAGGTAGTATTTTACCTTTATGCACTTATTTATTATTTTATGCATTTTAGAACAGTATGAAAATACATAAAACAATAGATAATAAAATGCATAAAGAAGAGGCGTATGTTTTTCTATTAAAGCTCAGTTTTGAGTGCGACAAAATAGATGAACAAGTTTAATATAAATGTATCACATTCTTCGAGAGAAAAACCAATAAAACCCTCAAAGAAAATATTAAGTCACAAAATAGCCTTCCATCATTCAAGTTTAAAAAAAATCGGGTGTTCGAGGTGTCGGTCATGCCTCAGCTGAGGGTGCATCTTACTACCAGGGAGTTCTTATTCATGTGGTGGGTTGACATAACTAAAATTGCAGCAATAAAATAGCCTTATCTAGCTTGTTTTAATTTTAGAGGCAAGCGTTGAGTAAATCAGTAAATGATTTTTGAAGCTGGGACTTCACTCAACAGATCAAGGAACCGCGAGTTAATGTGGTTGGCCATCCAAAAGCCTACCTTGGACCCTCCGAGTAGTGGCATAGCCATAGCTTGTAGACTATGAGGGAGGTTCAGGGATCGTTTCTGCTATAATACTCAAGAGTATTCTGATTCTAGCACAGAGGGTTCCTAGAATTTTAAAAAATAGTGGGAAATATTTAATGATTAAATAATCAGTAATTTCACATTAGGTAATCACATAAAAGTAAAATCTGCTAAATTATATTTGTAGATAATGGTAAAAAATACCACAATAAAACTGCAATAAATATTATACAAAGTTAATGTATAAATTAAGCACGAATTTCCAAAGATTATTATATCTACTCGCGCATATTACTAATATAATGTAAATTCAAAGGTGCTTGTGTCCCAACCTGTTAAGCCACCTTAGCAAGTGAGGGTGTAAAACTGCTTATAGGAGACTCATGAATCAAGCATATGATGGAACTTTAAAAATGATATCATCAATGTTTGATTTTAGTTGCGGTCGCTACATCAATACATGGATGATATTACATGTAGTCTCATCTCCAAGAAGTTTCCAAGGAGAAAGTGAAGCAAGATTTGAATGTAATGGTTGCACTCGGTTTGTGTAAAGTGAAAGACGGTTCACAATATTTCATGACATCCCATTCTTATAACTTTTTCACCCAATTACTCTAGTTTCATTTAAAGGTACAAATGAATGGTATAGATTAAGTGCTTCATTACCTTTAAGGTAACATTCGCCAAGTAATAAGAATATTAAAGATAACGCCATCTTTTATTCTTATGGAGAATACATTGAATGACAAGGTGAAAAGGCTTATGGAAAGTTATGCCAAAGGCACCTTTGTCATGTACTTTAATGAAAAGTGGTTGGTTATTTAACAGGACGTTATTTGCATCCCATAATGAAATGAATTCATGGAAGTTTAAAAACTGAAATATAAGAAACAAGTACGTGCTTCTCGTTCAGTTTATATTCATCAAGTATATTAATGTTTCTAACAGACTTCTTGGTTATTGAATATAATATTCCAATAACATATGTATTTAAATACAGTAACCAAGAAAATATAGAAGCATTACTAGAAGTAAAGTGTCTTCTCCAAGCAGCTGAGAAAGGGTGATTCCTAAGTCAGCAGTGAGAAACACATAACTTCTAATTGTCAAGTGATTGATTCAAATTGAACAAGTTGTGGAGTATAACCAAAAACATTTATCTCATGTGCCCATTTGGACATGATGAGACATTATTCCATGTTTTCTAATGAATGTTTTTTGTGGTAACATACTCAACAAATAGTTCACTGCTACTTGAATCAATGGAAATACATGATGAATGTAAAATATAAGACCTACCCAGTTGTGGAAATATGATTCTTTGTCAAGTAAAACTAGAAGTGGACATCAACAATATACCTAGTATGGTATTTAGGCTTGGCACAGTTAAATACATTAGGTATTATTGACATCCTTAGTTTAGACAAATAAACCTTTAGAAATAAAGGTATGTCGCAATGCTTTCCGAGGTTAGTTCAACAAGACAGTGTGAACTATTCCAAAGAAAGCAAGAGGTAAAGATACTTCATAAGTTTTCTTTAATTCATTAAAGAATAGTGAATTATATGATTAGTAAGAAGATATGAGTTTCTTCGGATTTTCATTCCGAATAATATCTTGACCAAACTATCATCGATCATGATAATGTATCGTGGAGTAATTTCTAAACCCATGTTACCTTATCTACATCAACGTATTGATGTTTATAAAGAGGATTGATGACGAGTCTTACATATTAACATTGATCAACAAAATTTATCATGGAGCATTTCCTAAATGCAAATTTTATACATAAAAGTTATGATGTAAGTTGTATCAATGTTACAACCTGTAGAAACTTTCATTTCATGATGTGCTATGCAAATAACGGCTTAAACCCATAACCAATATGCCAACTAAAATGACAAATGGATATCATACGAGTCATAGTATGATGCAAAATCCATTATGTCATAGGAGGTGTTTAAATGAAAAGAGTGTTTTAGGATTTAAACAAAAATGAATCAAGTTAAACACGTTGTGCATTTGAGGTAATTATCCTAACAGTTGCTTAAGATATTACCTAAATCCCTAAGGTAGAAAAGATGTAGTTAAGTATTAGACTGCATTTCTATACAAGGGTGCACATGTCTATTAGAGATAGTGGGAGCTGAATTGACTTGGACTTAGTCAATGATCGAGATGAAAAAATGGTTGGCATAGGGAACAAGTTCCACAAGTATATGTGGAATAGGCATATTCCAGAGACACATACTGTGTAGGAATAATGAAACCATGGTGATGGTTTTATATTCACCGTGGCCGGTGATAAATTATTCATTAAGAATAATAAATCCTACAAGTAAGCAGTATATGGAAATGAGCTAAGATTGAAAAGATCAACTAAAATTAAATAATGGATTCCATGTATCAAATTGTAAAGGGGCTTATAAATTGAATACTATGGTGGGTATTCAAATGAAATAATACATGGATGGTACAAGTATGGTACCAATAAGGCTCGATTAGTTATACCAAGTCGGTATGACTAAATCTATTAGAATTTTACTTGTCATAGTTGAAATTCTATGATCATTTTATTGGTCATTGGATGTCAAGATCATATTTCATAGAAGGTGTCTATACGACACAACCAGAAAGAGATGATGACATCAAATGATTCCAATAAGGGTTGAAAGTTACTGAAATCCAATTATGGATTAAAGTAAGAAAAAAGATCTTAGATCATTCATTATAAATGAATATTTGCCTTGTGTCTACCAAAGTTTAGTGGGAACGCTAATGTTTTCCAAATGAAATATGTTCGGCAACATATGGAAAATAGATTTTAATCTTACAGCTAGATAAGTTCAGGTTAAAATCAATTCTCTAATGATTGACTTCAAGTAGCAACCTAAGTTCTAGGGAACGAGATCCACTGAGGTAGATTCAAAGGTTGCTTGGTCCTATTAAATCATACATATAGTGACATTGTATTGAAAAATACAAGTTGGAACAATTCAAGTTCATAATTGTTGCCTATGTCACATGGCTTAATCTCTTCAAGTTAATATGTTCGAAACATAGGAAGAGATTAAAGTTGTGAATTGATACCATATGATTTAGCAATGGATCAATCACATATTCCATGATATGTAAAATAATTGATACTACCATGATATAATTTTTATAGGCAAATATCAATTATATCTAGGAGCACTGCAAGTGATGCAGTTATAACTATCATCTTGAACTTCGGCAAGTACAAATGATATGTACCTGGAATATGGAGAAGAAGGTATACTAGTTATGGTGGGACACAAACTAGTAATCCTTAGATCAATTTGATGTAGTGTCACAGTTAGGCAAAGGAGATGAGAAAGTCAAGCTCATAAAAGCTTGTGGTAGCCATACCTACAAATACCGAGTACGTTACAGCTTCAAAGGCATCTAAGAAGTAGTTATAAATTGCAACAATTTGTTCCAATTCTTGGATTCGCACCTAGTGAGAAAATTATTATCATAATGAGAATTATGATATTATTACTATCCAAGTTGTCAATTTATGACAATGAAAAAAAGTAATATACTCGGAGATACATTATCTAGAGAAGTTTTACTCAAGTAGATGAGGTCGCATATAGCAGATATGCCACATGGTGAAAATGTGGCAGGCCCAGCAGTTAAATCCATTACTCAGCAAAATTATGATATTTATCATGTGAGTAGCTAACAAGTTTAGTTAGCAAGTTGGCTCTAGTGCAAGTGGGAGTGTTGAAATAGTGGGTGCCCTAGACCCAACTATGTAGTACTTTTGATAACCATATCATGTGTATAGTTAGATATGCATGATGATATCTTACCATTATAGTGCATACTTTTCTGCTTCCACTGTAATAATGGTAATGTACAAAGGTTAATTGTCGTGTTGAGAGGTTATAGTAGATCCCAGGCTATAATGAGAACCTCGAGATATAATGACATTGATCTTAAACATATGTTTTATAATCTAGATACATCTTACTGACTGTACATAGTAGATATTTGACTATCAGGTGTTGGGGGATCATTAGCATTGAAACTTCTTCTCATGAAGTTCTCACTTGGTGATCTCTAGTAGTGAGATCATGAGGACAGACCTGTCAATAAGAACACCACATGTTTTGGCTGTCATTGGTTGTTCATATCTACAGACATGTGTATTGGTCTCCTGAATTGATACCATTGCCAATGTATATCATTTGATTATGCACTTTTATGCAAGACAAAAACCATGGAAATGATGTCGTGGCGAGGTAGTTTGTGTTGGGTGCGTCGTTGGTGGTATGACATTGGCTGAATGATCAAGAAAGGATTTGTTGCTTCCAAGTTCAGGAAGTTGTATATCTCAAGACTGGTTGATCAGGATGGTGTTGCCTTCATAAGTCATTGGCCAAAGTAGTAGAAAGGAAAATCCATCCGGATAGATCAACAAATAATAAAGCAAGATAAGGACGATGACACAAGAGTGCATCCTGCTTTATGATATATTTAATGACAAAGAGGTTATAGTACACAGTCAGTGTTTGTAGGATGGTAGTCATTTCTATGACTATCCTTATCTCTTTAGGGGCCATGATGAGTTGTTAGAATCCATTCTTGGTCTGTGGATTTTATTCACTGGTATCGAGATGAGGGCCTAGAGGGTCACACACAATAGTGTATTCAAGAATCCGCCCTATTTAGTTGAATAGGTATATGGACATAGTGGGTCCCACCACGGGGTCCGAGCATTTTCCAAGTTATCGATCACTGATAAATTAAATAAATTCATTCATATTCAAGATACGAATATTTGGGATTGAATTTATTTAATGTATTTACAAGTTTAGTAAATACGAGAAAAATATTAACCAAACGAATATTATTTAATATTCAAGGTTCATTTAATATTAAGCGGGATAGTGAGTCGAGTTAAATGGATCGAATTTTATCACGTAATATATTTCATATATATTACAATTATGTCATAAAAATAATAAATAATATTGGTGCAGTTAAGTTCATAAAAATTATTTATTTAGTGAACGTTGAAATAAACGGGGGTCGGGGAACCCTACCAGGTATTTATCAACGTCTCTATAAATAATATGGGTGGTTCTCTCTCTTTAGTGTGCAAATAACTATTCATTCATTTTATGGAACGAAAGCTGAGAGCCTCTCTCTACTCCCACTCTCTAGAGAGAGAGGCTCTTGATCCAAGAATGTCGAATCAAGATCTCTCCCATGCATTGAAGGCTTCTTGATTCGGTGATCTTCGAGATGTCAAAAACATCGTCGGATCGCCGCACGAGCACCGGGAGTTTGACGATCGTCGTTCCAGCAGATTTTTGGAGCATTTGAGGAAGATCTAGAGGGTTTCATCTTTGGATCCTTCAAGTGATGATCACCATCTACTAGTTGCAGTCGACCACGCCTTCGGATTTGAAACAGGTACATTTTAATTTTAATTTTGTGCTCATTATAATTTACACGATATCTTCAGACCTCTCTAGGGCTTGGATCGTTGGCGACGACAAGTTCCATCATCCCGCCAACAAAAATTTTAAAATCCCTGGACCACTGGCTTCCGCTGCGGGCCCCAGAAACCTAATAATAGGCTCATGGGGCAGATGGTGTAGCTAGTCATTTCCATCGCACTACCTCCACACATTGACCATCACATTGCCAGTGTTGAGTTCCTACTACTAATGGGCTCACTGAACTACTATTAGCTGAGCATCCTAGGACTACCCCTCTCTGACACTGGTACTGATATATATTGATAGACTGACTTGCTTTCGTGCTTCTAGTTGTCTGTCTATCTATGCCCTTCATGTCCCCATTGAAAAAGTGAAAGTTTAAATGAGCCCCGACATAGCCGCAAGTACTCACATGTCTACTACCTATATTATACACTCATAAGGATAAATAACTGGGTTGATTTGAATGTCCTTGATTCTATATTGACTCATCGGGTCTCTCTCCACTTTTCATAGCATAGGCCTTTCTTATCACCCCTCTCACACAAAGTATGCAACGCGTTTCCCTCAATGTATATAACTAGTAGCGCTCAATTTCATTGATCCTTCCTTCTTAGTAGAGAACCTTATGGGACCCTCAACTTGACAGTCAAAGATCCTTATATATCAGTCGTTCCATAGGTTGAAAAACTCTCCACCTATGACTGAGACTCGATCTTCCCTTGTCACTGTCTATCCTAAAAGCCTTGCTTTACCCTTTCCTTTCTATATGGCTAAACGATCTTTTCTTATCATACGAGAAAACATCAATCGGTGTAAGAGTCGTCCCCTATCTGAAAACCATCACTTTTTACTAGTTAATCACTATTTTATGTTTTTATGTCCCCAATATATATCAGTACCAGTACGAAAAAATTATTCAGTTATGAGTGATTCTAAAGAAGACATGGTCAAAGATCGAGGCTTCATCCTACCTTTGAATGAATCCCTGTACTTTTAATGAATCAGGCTCGTCTGATACAAGTCACATGCTTCAAACAGTTCTGATTTTCAAATCCATCATTTTTAGGACACCCTTCTCATCTCAAGTTCATCTGTCAGTATAATTTAGATAGTAGAATCTGGGACTAGTCCAAGGATGGATGGCAGTCATATATAGACTAGGAAGACAAATGAACAAAACCGGACAATTTTCTGAAACCTTAAATCCTATGATGACAACCCACTTTCATGAACGGTAGCATTATAAGATTCTAAAATAGCTGCTACTTCTCGAAGAGCATATCTATACTACCTATATTATACCGATGAACGCCAAAAAAAGAAAGAATCATTCTGGGTTGGAAACAGACCAGACTGAGAGACCCCTGATCCTCCGCATAATCTAGATAGTAGCCTGGTCTGACTTGTCCTGGTCCTCCCAGGTCTTCACTGGGATACCTGATTCTGGTATCCTAGGTATACTACCTATATTATACCGAATATGTTCTGGTATAGAAGGAAGAAGGAAAGAGACACCAGTTAAATCAACCATATCCTAGATACATTTCATTCTCTTTGACCAAAATCGACCTCATATGAGAGATTTCTTTCAGGAGATACTGACACAGGACTATTAGAGTAGAGTAATAAACTCATCACTGGAAATATAATGAACCTATCACCTATCACATCCTATGAATGGAATGAAACTACAACTTGAACTCCAAACCCTATATAGTTACTTTGTCTATATAGTGGGGAAGAACACATAAGTGTTTTTCCACCCATTAGGGGGAAAAAGAAAATATCTGTCAAGTACCCTAATAATAAAAAAACCATATAAAATGATCATGAAAATAAATAAAGGGAATGTCTTACCCTTAAAAAGGCAAGGTTCTTGTATGTATAATATATTTATTCTATATATAGGGACTAGCGCATATGTTCATGTAGGAAATATATGATATGAGTCTGAAGATAGGGGATGAGAGGACAACCTCGTCCAAGCCACAATTCTAGGTTTGGCCCGAATAGAGGCTTATTGACAATGAGATAGACCCGGTGAGCAAGGAATATGTTCTAAACCCTTGATATATCAGTAGAACCTTTCTCAACCTGAAGTAGTTGAGTTATAAACTCTTGATATATTAGTAGAACCATTAGTCAGAAAGTTTTAGGAGAGAGATTACTTTTTAGTGGGATCCAATACTTCAAAGAAATCTCACTCCTCACTATTAGGGATAAGGAACAGGCAGTAGGGATAGGTTCCTCTATTTCCGCTCCTGGGGCCTTTGGATCCCACTTGTGCCTTATTAGATGAATACAAAGATATATATTTGTCCAATTGATCTAATGCATCCTCTTAGAAGCAATTCCTCTCTTTTGATTCTGATCCAATGCCTGAACCTCCGGAGTAACTATTCATTATGCCTCAAGCCCATCTAAGCGATTCTCCTTATGGACCCTGCTAAGACAAAAAGGGAAGAACCTCACTCTGGTCTCTCTAATCCATATCCAAGTCCATCATTAGAAACTCCATATCCTAATCTTGGGGTGACTATATAGACAGAGTACCTAACTCTACTCTAATAGTCCTAAAGGAACTATCAATATATATAAGTACCAGTGTTCCAACCTGATGCAATGAAAAACTATGGAATGGGATAAAATGACCTTCGTCGAAGGAGTTTCTATTGGGTTAGGTGTTCTAGGTAGATTCCTTGGAGGGAGGAGATAAAGACATTGGATCGAGATTACGGTCATCTCCTGCTCCGGAGTCATCTGGTTGTTCTGAGCTTGGTTTAGAATCAACATCAGTATAATATAGGTAGTAGCCTTGCAATCACCATGATTTGGCTGATTCAGCTCCCACTGGTTCGGCTAGAGGGTTTGAAATCTTTGAACATGCTTAGAAGAAGTTTATCAGTTTGATTCAGCATTGGCTGAAGGCACAGGGTCCGAAGGAGAGCCAGTACTCTACTCTACGATACTCTTATATATAGTTATAGACAGAATACCTGACCTAAGATTGTTGGTTCTTAGCCACTAGGTTCGTAATAAAAATATTTAAATGGGGATGGAGGGAGGCCAGGTACTCTATCTATATAGTCATTAGTCGGGTAGTTGCTGCCGGAGAAGGTAGGTTACTTGGGACTAGAATTGAAGCCATTGGCTAGGTATTTACAGGCCTCTTGGGTACTGGTTGAAGGAAAGATGATAGTTCTGCACCAACATTCGTGGGTTCAGACTATCTATTAGATACGTCATAACAAGTGGGTATCCCAGCTTTCAAATGATAGATTTGGATAGTTACTTTGTCTATATAGTCATTGGTAATTGTGATGCAGATATATATGGACTTGGAAAAGTGGGATCACCAGCAGAGGATAGCTTTTCTGGTTGAGTCGATCTGATTAGTTGAGAGCTCATATGGTGTCGGGTGCTATTGGGTCAATTGTTTCCACACAAGAAGTCTCGTTACTTTAAGAAGGCCAGCTATGTTGGTGAAACCAAAAGGACTCATAGTTCTACTTTCGAGCCTTGAAGGTCTTTTAGTCAGATGTAGATCGCCCCTATTATATTTTAATAGTCGATGATACTAGTGGTTCGGGATGAAGGCTTTAGATTGATTGGCTTACTCTCCTCTCATCTGGGAGATGGAATGGGATTGATAGCTGTGCCTGGGAAGGTTCATAGTTATGTTTCTCCATCCCCAGATCTCCACCTAGAATGGGATTATTTGGTCTCTCTATGACTGATAATGGATATGGAGCAAAGTTCTAGAAGCTCTGGGGGTTGGGTTCCGAACCGCAGTTATTTACCCATAGTAGTCCCTAAGTAAGGGTTTCCGCATAATCTAGATAGACGTTGTTAGCTGATTTCTAGAAGAATTGGAATCAAAATGATCAAAAGTCATTGTTTGAGGTCTAGATTTCATCCTAACACCCACTTGTGATAGAACATATGAGATTGGTTTCTAGAATCATAGAATGTGCGTGAACAGATAAAAAAAGATAGCCAGGGAATGGACGTTCTCAGCTTCCAGAAGTGCTCTGGTAACCAATCTCATAGGGGTGATCCCTATCTGTGATTCAGTCCACCCTAGGTTGATAGATTTATTGGGTTCAATCCCACTCAGTTATGTGGCTTCCTTTTTCCAATCTGTTCATTTAGCTTGATTGAACAACACAAGCTTGAGAGTAAAGGAGTTCGAGCTCAGTTCCGTGTTCCGTTCAGTACTCTTCATAGTAATAATAGTAGTTCTAGTGTTTTCATTAAAAAGATGAATATTAAAATAATCATTACAAGTGGACTTCAAAAATTGAATTATTTAGGGTCGTACTTATATATATTAAGTCAAACACTATCGGGAGTTCATTTCAACTCCGTGAACAGAAGTTGTGGAAGATAATTCTTCAACAACCTTCGAGTTTTTTCTCATAAGAACCTTCTGCTGATCAACACTTATGGAATCTTAAAGAATTAAATTAAATAAATCGAAGAATTACATAAAAAATTATAATTTGTTTTTTGACCCCAGCCACCAATTTTATGCTGATTCGGAGAGATGGAGCAGGGGAAGCGAAGTTTGCTTCTCAGCAATCAACTTGTGTGATAGAATTCAAGAATTCGCGATGGGTAAATCCACCAATCGCCGAATCTGGGGCCAGTAAATAGAAAGAGGTATAAAAGGGTTAGTTTAAAATATTGGGAAAGGTACCTAAATAAAATTAATAAGGATGGACTTCTTGCGATACATTATTCAGAAACTGTTGCCACATCTAGCTCTAAAATAGGTGATTTCTCATTCCAAAATCTCGTCACCACTCAATGAAACAAAAGTGACTTCCAATCATCATTAATATGGTAAAAGATAGCCAGGAAAGCAATATTCTATGAGAGGTATCCTCCATCAAGAATGTGCGTCTGTTATTTATGTTCGTTCTTTACCTGTTATAGGCTCAGTACTCTATTAATAGTTGTGTTTTTTGAGAACCCAAAAATAGAAGAAATCGGGCATGAAGGATGCAAAAGCATCTCCCTTATTGAGAGAGAAGTTAAGGGCATATTTCTCACTTGGGTAAGGAATCCAATATAGGAGGGATTGGATTGGATCAAAAACCCTTCTTTATATGATATGATTTCTTGGTTTTCAGATTATACTTTGAACTATATTTCTCTAATTTCTTGTTTTCAGATGATGATGAGAAGAACCATTATCACACTGAAATTCTTTAAATATGAACATCGTGAACTTATTCGAATCATGGAATTCACACTAGGTTTGACTTTTTCCATGGGATTGATTTTGATGGATAACCTGGAGGGTTGAACTCCAACAAGGTCATGCTATAAGTTCATTGCTTGGTGTATTTCCCAATTTCTCTTAGTTTGCATCTTGAACACCTTTCAAGTCAACCAATTCATAATAGAATAGGCAAGGCACACTAAATCAAGAAAGTCCATGAATTTTATTGTCTTCCTTTGAGCCGTTTGGGAGTCAATCAAAAGAAGAAAAAGAAGATTTCAGAGAGGAAGTATGAGCAGAAATCAGTAGTCACTCTGCTAATTTTAAATATATTTTGTAAGTAAATAGAAAGAGAGTCAGTCTCTTGGAATTTTATGTCAGACAACGAATCCTATTTGTTTTTATATCTTCAAATATATATAAGTATCAACTCAAATATTTATATTTCTTCTTTGAATTCCTCATAATAATCAAATCACTTAAATTAAATGCTACTATATGTACAATTCCCTTTATTTAAATTTTGTTTTATAGGTATTTCTGTATTTTTAATTTGACATCAAAAATTTTGAAAACCAAGCGGAAACCCTCCCCCTCCCTATCACGAGATCCAGTGGTACTAATACTAGTGATAATGGTAAAAATTGATGATGATACTATTATCTGTGATGTGATCAAATGATCTCTTATAAAGATAATAATGGACCTTGTGGATGTGGTTCTTTACCTATAGTGGTCCTCTATGCCCTATGAAAGTCCACAGCAGGTGGTACGGGATGTGTCTCAGAATGATGGTCAGAATTTGCAACAACTTTTTAACTTATATAATAAAATACTTAGCGATGGTAGAGAGAGTCGGTTCTTCAAATATGTGATTGAAGTAATAATAGAGATCTAGATATGGGGGAAGGGGAATCATCCTACCTTATCGAGCGTAATCTACTCTAATAGTCTTCATGGATCACCCTTGTTTGTTAACAAAAAATAAAGAAAGTATCTCCAGCTAAACCTTGTATTCAGAGAAGAGTACCTGGCTATATTATACTGATAACATAGATTGATATAAATTTATTTTCCCTTGCACTGATATGATATAGAGTCAGCAACTTGACTTGCAAGGGCTTCTTGGTATTCCATCAATCTAATCTAATATTGAATATGAGAGAACTACCACTTTATTTTCTCCTTCTTTCATCTACTGAGGTTTTTCTGAACGTGAGCCATGAATGAGAATTCTTGAAAGTGATTTCTAACTCCAAGTATACCTTCCATTCAGAAGAGGGGTTTGCTTCCTACTCCGGTAGTAGGACCTTGGATCATTCTTTTAGTACGGGTAGTGGTTTCAATATCATTTGTGATGCAGTCCTCCATGGTAGTCACCAGGCATTGAGAGGAATGACATCATTGCTAGTTAGTGTTCCTGATCTGATCTATGGTAGTGAGGAGGGCTCATGGAAGTTGAGTATCAAACTATCAAGAAAGCTTATACTTATATATCAGGTACTCTTCTATAACTATATATAAGAGTATCATAGAGTATAGTACTGAGATACCTGATATGTTGGCCCCCCATATCTCTCTATACTATCTTAAATAGGATATAGGAGGGACAGACGATTCTTTAGTTGTGGGATATCTAGTATAGGATAGGTATTATGTCTATATATTTATTGAAGAAACCTTTCTTCAAAAGAGGTTGATAGTTGACCGAGAATGAATCCCCAGAGGGGGAGGCTAGCCATGTATGCTATTCTTCCAAAGCTGACATGTCAATAGTACTCTACTCTAATAGTGGTGACTATAGACTATTAGAGTAGAGTACTGAGTGTGACCAGTATGGGCAGAGTATGGGCCTGGTACTTATATATATTGAGAGTTTCAAGCAGGCATGACATCTCCAAATCACATAGATAGGAACAGAGTGACAACAAAAAGATATGAGGTTTCTGTCAAGTCTCACCATTGACTGAGCTATACTAGGAACATCAATGAGAGATCTTTTTTCCCTCTCCAACTACTTCATCAAGATCCCTCGTGGAAGAGTCGAGACCTTTCTGCTTCCTAGTAGCGAGATGATTTTATTTTCCTCGCTATCCGCCTCATCCACCCTGCCTCCCTTCACAATACTCTACTCTAATAGTCTTCTAACATTTCTCAATTTGTGAACCTAGTGAGTGATATATGACATTGCATAGATCAAGTCATGTATTTTATCTGACGATCGGAAGGCATGTAATCTAGCCCATACCATTATATGGAATATTGAGGTTCGAATCCTGCCCCCACCTCATCACTTGAGATGCAGGGATCACTCACTCCTTTGAGTCCTTTTTTTATAGAATAACTCAACATTTGAGAGATACACCATTCAGTATACAATCATACTGCATAGCACCCACCTTCGATGGCCTAGTCCCTGGGTGGAAATAACTTTTGAGTTGTACGAGTGGTGTACGGTTTATATGGGCACCTACTGGCAATAAATAATATCGCATGTATTGGAATGGCATTGCAGTGGGGTCAGACAAAATCAATTTTCAGTACTCTTTTAATAATTGATAGAGATAAGGAACTAAAGAGTACTGATAGTTAGAGAGCATCTAGGAAGCATTGCATTGGAATATGAGTTTGATCATGGGGGGAACGCCATTCTGATGTCATTGATGGTGTCATGACTCGACTACGGTTTTCCTTGGATGACAGAATCAATTGAGTAGCGGGAGAGTTGGTGGGATCTCTCTAGTTTGGTAGTTTATGGCCCAACACGACTATTAGAGTAGAGTAATGACAATATATATAATTACCAGAGTGTATGGTATGCATTCCACTGGTGCCCCTTTGGAATTGGAGGGGTTAACTATTAGAATATATTGGTCTCATTCATATGACTCGACTGATTTGGCCATCCGTCAATATATATTAGTACCATCCCCTACCACTACTCAAGGAAAAAACTCATGTCTAGTTGTGGTCAATAGATGACATCCATATCCACTAGCATCATATTTGAATCGGAGCTAGGCATGGGAATGGAAGGGGCAGGAAAACGGGGGAATGGATGTGAGTGGTTCAGCAATAGTGAGATCGATCATAGTCAACGGACTGCACGACTGTCATGGGGGAACCGTTTGAGACTATTAGAATAAAGTACTAAGGGGAAAGGAAAATATATATAAGTATCTTTTGGTTGGACGGTTCCATTCAACTACCCTTCGGTGAACAATCCCGTATGCGTTGATGGTGCTGCAATGATGGAACGGTTTCATTATTCTCTTTTCCCGGTTTCATTCCTAACTACTCTAAGTGATGCATTTGGAAACACATATGCTTTTGGGATCCTTCTTCTTGTCTATCTGGGTTATTCATTCCATCAGTCACTGAATCACTTGACCAGTAAATTCCACTTATCAGCTAATTCACTGATGATCTTTCATCTCTCAGGTACTTGGGCGACTCATGATGGTAGTATACTATATGGGTTTCTGGTCCTACAGTCAATTGGATTCCTTTCTTGTTTTTCCAATGTCTTCATAAATGTCAGAATGCCAACATCTATCTTACATATTGGGGAACAAGGTGGTCGAACTGTACCAGTAGTTGGACCGAGCTGCATCACTTCATTTCCCACCGTTTAGTACATTTCCCTTTTCTACCCTTAGGGTCTAGGAAAGCGAGTTTGGGATTTCTTGTTTTGCAATGTCCATATGGTATTGGAGTGTATGGAAAAAAGAATTCCATTTGTTCCTTGTTTCTCACTATTCAGGGTTCTGTAATTGGATTGTCTTACTCGGTTCTTGGGCATTTGGAACTATCGTCTCACTATACCTACATATCGAAAGTGGGGTTGGGTAATGGATTGGTTGGTGTTCACTTCCATGTTGACTGGAATGGAGGATCCATTTGTAGCTGGAGTCTGTGGTGTTCGTACTGAGCCGCTAGCAGCATCAAATTCTGTGCAACTTGATCTGGTATCTACAATTCATATGCCCAGTATCTATTGGGGTGCCCTCGCTATTTGTTTCGTGGCTGGCATCATGAGATCCAACCTATGGGAATGGAATGATCGTCTTGGTATTTTCAATAGAAACGATAGAGTGGAATTGAACCGGTGCTATTGTTACTCATTCGGTATGGTCAGAGGTAGCTCGGAATTGAATTGTATGCCTTGGGAACATCCATCCAATACACCAATGCAGATGAAAAAGAATCTTGATTCCTCAATAGAAAGGCTTTGTCATTTCAAGTCCAGGTTTTCACTAACCAGGTCCCCCAAAGACTAGGATGTCCCTGGCTAGAAGACTCACCAGGTCATTACCAAGTGTGACCTGGGATACGTGAAGTATCCCAGTGAGCGTCTAGGATACGTGAAGTATCCTAGTGACTGCCTAGGATACATGAAGTATCCCAGTGAGGGTCTGGGATACGTGTAGTATCCCAGTGAGTACCTCAGATACGTGAAGTATCCCAGTGAGTACTTGGGATATGTGAAGTATCCCAGTGAGCTCCTCGGAAAACCTGGTCATGACATCAAGGAAGGTGCCCCATTGGAGTGTGGTCAGACCTAGGAATGTGACCAGGGAAAACCTGGGCCCATATCTCACCTCATCATCCTCAAACCACCAACTCCATTCCAAGAGACATCAAATCAAAGAGACCAACTCAATGGCAATAGTAGGTGTGTTGCAGGTGCAAGGGAATGGGTGGAGTGCTTAGAAGTGGGTTCAGACCAGTCGATGTTGGAATTGGCTATTTAGACATGTTGATCATTTCACATTGTGGTAATCATGCCAAGAAGTTGGTGGGCTCATCATGAATTAGTTCGGGGTGGCTGGTGGTTTTGGGATCCCGTCGAAAATGCATCCTCTAGTTCTCGGCTTATTGATACCTCTTCTCTTTAAGCAGTGAATCGTCCCTTTCTTGCTTGGTGGTCCTCGCTGCTCAGCATATGGCAATGGGTGGTCTGTCTCTCCGGTTTGTTATCTATTCGGTCTGGCATGATTTCAACTGTTCATAGTTTTGCGGTGGATTGAGGGTTCATGAGAGGCATTCAGGTCAGATCACAATAGGTACCACTATAGGTTGTTGTTTACCTATAGTGGTGCCTATAGTGGTACCTATAGTGGTCTGATTGGTATGATGGAAATAGAGTGGAGAAGGTCGGATGAGAGATGGAAAAACACGAGATGGGAAAGGTGATAGCAATGTTTCCATTAGCCTTTCGGAACTCTAACTCACTCACCCTTCATCGCCACTCGAATGATAGGCCCAAAGGGTTGGCCATTCAACGATGTTCAATTGCACGACTTTGGGGGTTTCCGAAGGCCATGTGACAAGAAATAGTTGCATGAATGGTCTCAAATGTATTGGCCATTCAACAAGATTTCCAACACCATTCCCTTGGTATGTCCACCCGGGCACCTGAACCAATGGGTGAAAAGAAGAGGAGTGAAACCATCGGTATAATATAGGTAGTAGACCCTGGTCGTTATATCTCGGTATAATATAGTTGGACCACTATAGGCACCAAAAAAGGTGCCTATAGTGGTGCCTATAGTGGTCCTCCTATAGACTATATAGAAGAGTACCTGGCTAGATTATACCGACGTATAATGATAGTATCCTAGAGCACCAGGAAATCAAAGTCCCCTTATCCAATTCGGGTGGCTTGGGTGAGGATAAAACCAGTGATATTAGCGAACGAAACCCCCAAAAGGGTCCCTCCTAGTGATACTGACCGGGACTGACTCTACCGACATGGAAATCCCCCGAGTTTCCTATTATGATGATGGTTCTAGTGGATGTGTTCCACAGGGGTATTGAGTGTATTGATGTTTCATAGAATCCATGGGTTTTGGGGTCTATGGATATGGATATAGCCAATTCAAGGCAAGGAAATGCATGGTCAAGTGGCTCGGTGGTCGATGAAAATTCTAGCATCAAGTTCTAAGCAGATATTAATTGTCAATGAGGAAATCATAGTCTATCCAGTAGCATCTTGCATCTATTTGTTCCTAAGATGGAATGGTCAGTTCTTCACTCGGTTAATGGAGGTTAAAATCCAACAATAAAGTGATTCCATTTTTCAATTCATAAACCAATGCATCAACAACTATATGAAACAAGAAATTGGACAACGACTCTCTTCTTCTGATAGTTTAGGGTTAGATCAGGTGGTTGATGTATTTCCAATAGAAACGATGCCAATTCGAAACGACGGTGGTGTGGGTGGTGTTCCTTTTGCTGTGGTCCGATGTCGCTGTATCCAGCAAGAACAGTTATTGAGTTAGTGTTCCGATAGTGCTGTTATTTGACGCAAAAATGCCTTTCAACTAATGACAATATATATCAGTACCAGGAGGTTGGGGTTACTCTCTTTTCAGTGAGCTATGGTAATGGGTGGATGCGAGTGTCTAGGAAAAGACCTTCAGCCATGGTTCCCAGTTGGCCACTATGATGCCTTCCCCACCATTATATTCTAATAGGCGAGCTAGCCAATTGAGTTCAAGCGATGAAGCTGGGGTCAAACCATCAACTTAATTGTGATAATAGCACCACTCCAACAACATCGATTGTTCTAGAACCCTCAACACCACAGCGTCAAGCAATTAGAGCTTTCTAAATTGCCTTCCCTTTGCACCGCCTATGGGACATAGATTCCTAGTTCATGAATAGATATGGACAAACCCCCATGGTACACGAGGTGCAAGATCCCGATTCAAATACAGTGAGACATTAAACTTGGTATTGTGCATATATGGAATTGAGGGTTAAATATGGGTGACTCAGACCCACCAACCACTCCATTGATGAGGGTCACTTGACTTGTTCTACCACCCCCTTTACGATAGAATGAAAGGTTCCTTTGAACTTGATCACTAGTCGCTATGTCCAGGTAGTCATATGGTTACCGATAGTACTACAAGGTCAACTCAATCGTTGCCATAGAAGCTCGATCCCAGTGGTGCGAGTAGAGTAGCAATAGTCGACCAATCACATAAGCAGCAAGTCGTGGTGCCACTGGTACTGATATATATTGTCAGCAGGTGCTGGAGCTATCACACTAGTATTATATAGTTGTACACGATAAAGGGGTATACTTGACTTCATTTCTCATCTGATTAGTCCAGTTTTGATGCCAGTGTTCAGTACTCTACTCTAATAGTCCCTATTCCACCAGGCTCAATCTCGTTCACTAGTCCCATGAATATACCTCATGGATCATTTCATTCACCATCCAATAATCCATTCCAGCACTATCCACACCAGTGGCTCGTTTAGTGTAGATGTCATTTTGAATCCCCCAAAAAATGAGTATAGTACGATCGGTAGTCTAGTAGCCATGTTAGGTGCTCTGCCAATCACATGACCACTACCCATACTACCGCTTTTCGAGTTGCAAGTATACGAATAACAATATACATATATAGTATCAGACGATTAGTGGACGACCAACGCTGCTACTAGGAAAATGGTTCCTTATGCACTGCATGGGCCTGGGCTTGATTCGGAAACACCACTCTCAAAGGAAACTTCAACCACGGCAATGTCGAAAGTCGTCTTTGGCTTGATATATGTGACCCAACTCAGAACATGAATAGGACCCATCTCATAGCCACTTGATAAACTTGGCTGCCTAGCATTTTAACATTTCCTGCCATAGTCGTTCGAGCTCCTCGTGCTCCACTATCCCCATATACCAGTCACAAATGATCGCTATCGCCCAACTCATTTTGCACTGCCTTTTCTTCTATTTTCTGTTCCGTTCCATGACCAGTCTCATTTCTAATGCTCTCATGCTAAGTTTCACACTGCTCATCGTATGCGCACTCAAGCGGATGACGCAAGTAGCTACTAGTGTGGGTCAAATTGAGAATCCAACATTGCACATATCGGCCTAGTGGGTGACATATACTGATATCATCCCAACCTGCCCAAACATGTTATGGTGCGTGAACGCACCTCGAGGTGATCCCAGGTCTACCCATCCCACCATTCCCACTACCCAGTACACTAACCCGACTAGTGTTTCTAGTATACCGGCTTGAAAAATACCACTCATCACATCCCAAACCCCACCAACCAACCTGATAGGCTCATGGGGAAGATGGTGTAGCCAGTCATTTCCTTCTCACTACCGCCACCCATTAACCATCACATTACCAGTGCTGAGTTCCTACTACTAATGAGCTCACCAAAATGTTAGTAGCTAACCATCCCAGGACTACCCTCTCTGATACTGGTGCTGATATATATTGATAGACTGACTTTCTTTCGTACTTCTAGCTATTTGTCCATTTATTCCCTCCCTATCCCCATTGAAAAAGTGAAAGTTTCCATGAGCCCCCACATAGCCACAAGCACTGACATGTCTACTACTTATATTATACACTGATAAGGATAAAGAACTGGGTTGAGTCAAATTCCCTTGCTTCAATATTGACTCATCGGGTCTCTCACCACTTTTCATAGCGTAGTCCTTTCTTCTCACCCCTCTCACACAAAGTACGCAGCTCAGTGCTCTCAATATATATAAGTAGAAGTTCTCAATTTAATAAATCCTTCCTTCTTGGTAGAGAACCTTATGGGACCCTCAACTTGACAGTCAAAGCTCCTTATATATCAGTCGTACCCTAGGTTGAGAAACTCCCTACCTAGGAATGAGACTCGATCTCCCCTTTTCACTGTCTATCCAAAAATCCATTCTTTCCCATTTCCTTTCTATCTAGATAAAAGATCTTTTGTTATCATACGAGAAAACCTCAACCGGTGTAAGAGTCACCCCCTATATGAAAAACATCACTTTTCACCAGCTACTCACCATTGTATGTTTTTATGTCCTCAATATATATTAGTACCAGTCTAACGAAATTGTTCAGTCATGAGTGATTCTAAAGAAGGTATGGTCAAATATCAGGGATTCATCCTACCTTTTAATGAATCCCCATACTTTGAATAAATTAGGCTCGTCTGATACAAGTTACATGCTTCAAATAGTGTCGGTTTTCAAATACCTCATTTTTAGGACACCCTTCTCTTCTCGAGTTCATGTGTCAGTATAATATAGATAGTAGAGTCTGAGACTAGTCCAAGGATGGATATTGGTCAGAGATAGACTGGGAAGACAAATGAACCAAACCATACAATTTTATAAACCCTTCAATCCTATGATGACAACCCGCTTGCATGAACGGTAGCATTCTAAGCTTCTGAAATATCCACTACTTCTCGAAGAGAATATCTCTACTACCTATATTATATCGATGAACACCAAAAAATATAGAATCATTCCAGGTTGGAAACAGACCAGACTGAGAGACCCCTAATCCTCAGTATAGTCTAGATAGTAGTCTGGTCTGACCTGTCCTGGTCCTCCCAGGTCTTCACTGGGATACCTGATTCAGGTATCCCAAGTCTACTACCTATATTATACTAAATATGGTTTGGTATAGAATGAAGAAGGAAAGAAACTACAGTCCGATAAACCCTATCCAAGATACATTCCATTATATTTGACCAAAATTGACCTCATACGAGAGATTTCTTTCAGGAGATGCTGACACCGAACTATTAGAGTAGAGTACTCAACTCATCAATGGAAAGATATTGAACCTATCACCTATCACATACTATGCATGGAACGCAACTACAACTTGAACTCTAACCCCTAGCCAGGTACTCTCTCTATATAGTGGGGAAGAACACATAGGTGTTCTTCCACCCTTTAGGGAAAAAATCCATATAGTTGTTAAGTACACTAATAATAAAAAAAACATATAAAATGATCATGAAAATAAATAAAGGGAATTTATTAACCTTAATAAGGAAATGTTCTTGTACATATAATATATTTATTATATATAGAGGGTCTGGTGCATCTATTCACATAGGAAATAGATGATATGAGTCTGGAGATAGGGGTTGACAGGACAACCTCGTCCAAGACACCATTCCAGGTTCATCCCAAACAGAGTTTTATTGACTATGAGATAGACCCAGCGAGCATGGAATAGTTTCTAAACCCTTGATATATCAGTAGAACCTTTCTCAACCTGAAGTATCTGATTTATGAACCCTTGATATATCAGTATCACCTTTAGTTAGAAAGGGTTAGGAGAGAGATTTCTTTTTAGTGGGATCCAATGCTTCAAAAAAATCTCACTCCTCACTGATAGGGATAAGGAACTGGCGGTAGGGATAGGTTCCTCTATTTTCACTCCTGGGGCCTTAGGATCCCACTTGTACCTTATTAGATGAATATGAAGATATATATTAGGACAATTGATCTAATGACTCTGATTAGAAGCAATTCCTTTCTTCCGAATCTGATTCAATGCTTGAACCTCCAGAGCAACTAGTCATTATGCCTCAAGCCCATCAAATTGATTCTCCTTACAGACCCTGCTAATCCAAAAAGGGAAGAACCTCACTCTAGTCTCTATACTCTATATCCAAGTCCATCATTCAAATACCCATCTCTAGATCATGGGGTGACTATATAGGCAGAGTAACTGACTCTACTCTAATATTCATGAAGGCACTCTCAATATATATAAGTACCAGTGTTCCAACCCGATGCAATGCAATCTCTGTAATGGGAGAAAATTACATTCCTTGAAGGAGTTTCTATTGGTTCAAGTGTTCCAAGTATATGCCTTGGAGGGAGGAGAGAAAGACATTGGATCGAGAGTACGGTCATCTCCCACTCCGAAGTTATCTGGTTGTTCTGATCTTGGTTTAGAATCAACGTCGGTATAATATAGGTAGTATCCTTGTGATCCCAGTGAGTTGGTTGAGTCAGATCCCACTGGTTCAAATATAGGGTTTGAAATATTTGAATGGGCTCAGCATAAGCTTATCAGTTTGATTTAGCATTGGCTGAAGGCAGAGGGTCTGAAGGAGAGCCAGTACTCTAATCTACGGTATCTTATATATAGTTATAGAAAGAATACCTAACCTGAGATAATTGGTTCTTATACACTAGGTTCGTAATCAAAATATTGAAATAGAGATGGAGGGAGGCTAGGTACTCTGTTTATATAGTCATTAGTCGGGTAGTTGCTACCGGAGAAAGGAGGTTACCTGGGACTGGAAGTGAAGAAATTGCCCAGGTATTTATGGGCCTCTTAGGTACAGGTTGAAGGAAATCTAATGGTTTTGCACCTACATTCATGGGTTTAGGATTCCTATTAGATACTTCATAACAAGTGGGTCTCCAAGCATTCAAAGGATAGATTTGGATAGGTACTCTATCAATATAGTCATTGGGAATGGTGATGCCGGAAGATATGGACTTGGAAAAGTGGTATCACCAGTAGAGGAAAGGTTATTTGGTTGAGTTGATCCGATTATTTGAGAGATTAGATGGTGTCAGCCTCTATTGGGTAAATTGTTTCCACACGAAATGGTTCATTGCTATCAGAATGCCGGCTGGGTTGGTGGCACTGAAAGGACTCATAGTTATTGTTTCGAGCTTCAAAGGGCTTTTAGTCAGCTGGAGATGGACCCTATTATATTCTAATAGTCGACGATACTAATGGTTTGGGATTAAGGATTTAGATTGATTGGCTTACTTGCCTCTCATCTGGGAGATGGAATGGGATTGATAGTTGTGCCTGGGAAGGTTCATAGTTATGCTTCTCCAGCCCCTAATCACAACCTAGAATAGGATTAGTTGGCCTCTCTCATTCCAAGAATGGATATGGAGAAAAGGTCTCAAAGATCTGGTGGTTGGGTTTCGAATTGCAGTTCTTTACCTATAGTAGTCCCCAAGTAAGGGTGTCCATATAATCTATATAGATGCTGTCAGTTGCTTGCTGGAAGCATCAGAATCAAAATGATAGAAAATCTTTGTTTGAGGTCTGGAGTTCTCCCTAACACCCACGTGTGATAGACCCTATGAGATTGGTTACCAGAATCATAGAATTCGTGTGAACAAATAAAAAAAGATGGCTAGGGAATGGATGTTCTTAGCTTTCAGAAGTGCTCTGGTAACTAATCTAATAGGGGTGATCCCTGTCTGTGATTCAGCTTACCCTAGGTTCACAGATTGATTGGGTTTATTAACACTTAGTGATGTGTCTTCCTTCTTCCAATATATTCATTTAGCTAGTTTGAACAACACAATCTTGAGATTAAAGGAATTTGATCTCAGTTCTGTGTTCCGTTCAGTACTCTTCATAGTAATAATAGCATTTTCGGTGTTTTCATTAAAAAGAAGAATCTTAAAATAATCATTACAAGTGGACTTCAAAAATTTAATTTTTTAGGGGTGGTACTTATATATATTAAGTCAAACACCATTTGGAGTTTATTTCAGCTCCGTGAATAGATGTTGTGGAAGATAATTCTTCAGAAACCTTCGAGTTCTTTCTCATAAGCGCCTTCTACTGATGAACACCTATAGAATCTTGAAGAATGAAATTAAAGAAATCGGGGAATTACACCAAAAATTATAATTTGTTTGTTGACCCCAATCACCAGTTTTTAGCTGATTCTGAGAGATGGAGTAGGGGAAGCGAAGTTTTCTTCTCAATAATCAACTTGTGTGACAGAATTCAAGAAGTCGTGTCTGGTAAATCCACCAATCGTTGAATCTGGGGCCAAGAAATAGAAAGAGGTCAAAAAGGTTTGGTGTAAAATATTGGGCAAGGTCCCTAAATAAAAGTAATGAAGATAAACTTCTTACGATACATTATTTGGAAACCGTTGCCACATCAAGCTATGAAACAGGTGATTTCTCATTCCAAAAGATTGTCACCACTCAATGAAACAAAAGTGACTTCCAATAATCATTAATATGGGTAGAGATATCTAGTAAATCAAGATGCTATGAGAGGTATCCTCCATCAAGAATGTGCATCTTTTGTTTATGTTCATTCTTTACCTGTTATAGGCTCAGTGCTCTATTAATAGTGGTGTTTTTCATAACCCAAAAATCAAAGAAATTAGGCATGAAGGATGTGAAAGCATATCCCTTATTGAGAGAGAAGTGAGGGGCATAGTTCTCAATTGGGAAAGGAATCCTAGAATGGTGGGATAAGATTGGCTCAAAACTCCTTCTTTATATGATATGATTTCTTGGTTTTCAGATTATTCTTTGAAATATCATTCTCTGATTTATTTTTTTCAGATGATGATGAGTAGAACCGTTATCACACTGAAATTCTTTAAATATGAATGTTGTGAACTGATTCGAATCCTAGAATTTTCATTGGGTTTGACTTCTTCCATGGGATTGAGTTTTATGGCTAACCTGAAGGGTTTAACTCCAACAAGTTTATGCTAGAAGTTCATTGCTTGGCATATTTCCCACTTTCTCTTAGTTTGCATCTTGAACACCTTTCAAGTCCACCAATTCGTAATAGAATAGGTGAGGCGCACTAAATTGAGAAAGTCTGTGGATTTTCTTATCTTCTTTTGAGTTGTTTGGGAGTCAATAAAAAGAAGAAAAATAATCTTTTAGAGAGGAAGTACGATTAGAAATTAGTAGTCACTCTTCTAATTTTAAATAGATTTTGTAAGTAAATAGAAAGAGAGTCAGTCTCTTGGAATGTTATGTCAGACAATGAATCCTATTTGTTTTTCTGTCTTCCAATATATATATAAGTATCAGCTCAAATATTTATATTTCTCCATTGAATTCCTCATAATAATAAAATCAGTTAACTCAAATTCTACTTGATGTAAAACTCCCTTTATTTGAATTTTTTCTTATATGTCTTTCTGTATTTTTAATTTGATAGAAAAAAATTTTGAAAACCAGGCGGAAACCCTTCCCCCTCCCTGCCACGAGCTCCAGTGGTACTAATACTAGTGATAATGGTAAAAAAATATGATGATACTCTTCTCTGTGATGAGATCAAACGCTCTCTTATATAGAGAATAATGGACCTGGTGGATGTGGTTCTTTATGTATAGTGGTCCTCTATTCCCTATGAAAGTCTACAGTGGGTGGTATAGGATGTGTCTCAGAATGATGGTCAGAATTGACAGCAACTTTTTAACTTATATTATCAAATCCTCAGAGAGGGTAGAGAGAGATGGTTCTTCAAAGATGTGATTGAAGTAATGACAGAGATCCAGATAGAAGGGAAGGGGAAGCAGCCTACCTTATCAAGTGTACTCTACTCTAATAGTCTTAAGGTATCACCCTTGTTTGTTAACCAAAAACAAGGAAAGTATCTCTATCTAAAACTTTTGGACAGAGAGAAAAACCATAGTACGACTTCTCTAAAATCCATTCCTTCAGTTAGGGAGATAGACCTATCGGGGTACTTCCATATACTTGACTTTTAGAAACCTTGGGGTTAAACCCCTTATCTCGACTTAGAGTAAATTGGGCATCAAGGACGAAAATACCAAGCTCTTATACGCCGGATGATACTATAGCTAATAGAAGAAGATACAGAACTCCATTTTATCATACATATCAGACCATACTGATGATGAAGACGAAAGAGATATAATGTTTGGATCTTCTGATGCCTATGATTAGGAATGAAGTCCAGACTTGCATACTCATCCTATACGTCTATCTACCGTGTCACCTGATCTTGTACAAGCTAATAGAAGATGAAGCACTTGGGTTAGGCTCCTGGATGAAGGTTGAAGAATGATTTGGGATCAGCTGGAATCAAGATTTAATATCACACTATCCCAAAGGAAAAGATAAAGAAACCTTAATCAAACTAAGAGGCAATTAAGGAGAAGAATCCCCTTAACCAGGGGGAAGAGCTAGTCATATTCTTCTATATATACTGTTCTTCTTTGGATGAGTACGTTTGATGCACTAGAAGAGTAGAAGAGGAATGCCTCTATTTATTCCTATATTTATGCATTTATGCCTTTAGGAGGTTAGGCAAGAGGAGAGACCCGGTCTCTCGATCCTAGGAGAGAGAAACAAACTCACTTAGGAAACTGGAAGCATAGGGAAGCGATTAGTCCCACCCAGGAAAGAAAGATCAGAAGAACAGGCAATGAAATCTCGTTAGGAAGAAATGAAAGACTTGTTCAGAGGGGGGAATCCTATGAAAATAAGGGGGTACGTCATCCCAAAGATACAACAAAGAAAAGAGTAGAGAAATATATATAAGAGTACTTGTGTTACAAGAAATTGATTTTTTAATACTAATCAGACTATACCTTTCTCATCTGTTGTTATCTATCATTCACTATTCCTCATGTCTATGAAAGCATAGGATAGTAGATTTCTTATTTTGAGATCTAGATGTGACTATGTTTGGTTCTGTAATCAACTGCCTTAGGGAAGTATCTCATGGAATATGGGGGCTATCGATGAGATGAGGAGAGAAAGAATCTATATGATTCTTATGACTTCTCATTGACTTCCTTACCTCCCTTTCAATTCTTGAAGGTAGGTATCTCCCCCCAAACAATCTAGTCCGATTAGCTAGTAGAAAGTTGTATCTCTCTTCTTTCCTAGTATAAAGGTTGTTATAGAGTTATATACTGGACGAGGCAGACAAGAGATGTAACGTTCATTATAGAATTAACATCCGTTGATGTAGCTTCCCTTCCTTAATGTACTTGGAGTTGAATAAGGGACTCTAAGCTTCTTCTTTCTTTCTTTTATAGAGCTAGATGGGGTTACGGAAGGATAGAAAGTATCTGTTTTAGGTTTAGGATGGTAGCTTCACTTGCTTAACTTACTGGTATTTTCATAAGGACTCTAAGACCAATGGGATGTTTCTGTTGTCCTATTATCTAGGTGGTTTTGAGTATCTAGCTTGACTTTAGGGTTATAACACGATAGGGTGTGAAAGTCTGAGAAGAGATAGTAAATTGGATGAGTTACCTGGCACTATCAATAAACAAGTCTACATAGCATAGTGAGTACTTCCCAGGCGGGGATCATGAACCTATCTATTTCCCTGCTAGTGCACTAATTGAAGTCCTGTAGGGAGAGAAGGTACATAGCTCTTCTTGTTTCTATATGCAAGGGTAATATTTAATATATTACCTGTAGTGTTGGAAACTTCTTTCCTTTATCTATTCTAGTGGTATAAGAAAAAGTTAGATTCAGATAGATAGATGTAGCCACTGGACTTTCTGGATGTATAACCTTGAGTCATGTAGCTCCTAATAGAATAGTGCTTCTAGATGAAGAGTGAGAAAGAGTTGCAATCGATTCTACTATTATACATTGCATTTGCCTCTGTCTTCTCTTAGATTTCTTTACTAGCTCCGTAGAATCTCTTGTGTGTAGAGAGTAGGAGTGAAAGGCAGTATCCTCTAGAGACCTTTCCTACTACTTTTTATCTTTCTTTCCTTACCCTTTAGAAAGGTAATACTGATATATCAAGGGTTTAGAACCTATATTCTTGTCCTTATGAGTCTTGAGTCTTCTTTCTTTGAGTATAATGTCTTAAGAATTGGGTTCTTAACTATAGGTTTAGAGCACTCTAGGCTCTAGATTATATCGATCGGTTCTATCTAGGTATAGAATCTCTCTTTCTTCCCTCTAGGACCCTCCTTATGAGCGAAGGGATCCCTACTAGAGGTAATCACGACCTCATTCCTCTCTTCTTAGCTATTCCCCTAGCTACCAATCTTATCCATTCTGACTTGTCTTTTCTTTCCTAGCTTTTGACTACCAACTCAGATAGGATTATGAGCTACTAGGAAAGAAGAGAGATAGAATCACAAATGGAATATCTTCTGTTCTGACCTTATATGTTATTATTTGGCCTTATTCTTACCCTTAACAAAGAACCTGGGGGATCCCATTTCTTAGAACCTCTTTTTCTCTAAACCTAAGGGTTCTAAAAGATATGACCCTTTCTAAAGAAATGTGTTACTTATATATCAAGGGTTTAGAACCTAAGGCTTCTTTATCTATCAATTGGAATCCATCTGTATTGGTCGAAAGTCTATTAATCGGTCAAGCTACTTTCATTTTTCCACTGAAGAGGGTTCGATCGAATAAGAGAATGAGATGAATACCAAGGTCTAGAGACTAAGATCTTGATGTAGAGCATTACTCCTCAGATCATGATGCGGAATCTATCTCTGGTAAGGTTGGTCCCCCCATCTGCTATTCGGGTTCAGCACTTACGGGGAGAGAATGAGCTCAAATCCAGGTGGGTACTACCAGTTGAAGAGAGAGATCCTTCAGTCCTGGAGATGGGGAATGAGCTACCATAAGAAAAGAAAGGTAGCCGATTGATTGAGGGAATTGTACTTGAACCTTCTCTATCGATCCATCAGATTAATCAAGGACAAAAGCGTGTAATTGTAGGGATGACTTCTTCAGGAGTGAAAACTGAATTGACTCCGCTAGGTTGGTAGTTCTACTATCTCTCCTTCCCTCGCATATTCCCTTTAAAAAGTTAACTGATCGAAGCAACTATCTTGTTAGGGTGAGTGCGAGAACAATTTATGCTACATTTACAGAATCACTTGCTGAAAGGATTGATGCTAGACTGGGTAAAATAATAAGCTCCCCTCAGCTACATCTCCCTATCGATCAAAATGGAAGGGATGCTCCTACCTTTAATTATAGGTCTATAACCGTACAAAGGGAAGCTAAAGCGTACGGGTCTCGATAAGGTTTTCTCCTACCTTTCTCCTTTGTGTCTTTCTCTTTCTCATAAGAATGGATACCACCTATGCCTCTCCTAGAGGGTCTCAATGTGCTGGATCTCCACCTCCTGGAGCCAGAACATGATATGTAACTAAGGGATAAAGTCATGTAGCATTTTTTTCCAACTGATAGGGATAAACTATATAGGGTTAAGTACCGTATGTCTGACCCTTTCTAAAGGGTCAGGAACTAATTGTAGGGTCCTATTACGGCTCTTGATCTAGAGATATTGGTTTAAAAACTGTTATTAGTGCTTTAATAACATCGTAAATAGCTCAGTATAATCCTATATGGGTATCAAAGTCTGTTAGTGTGGCTTTACAGGTCTTCTTACTGGTCTCCATATGCCCACTTGTATAGGATCTTTACTATGATATGCTACTTTTGGTACTCGTACTGTCACCCTCGTATCTGTTGAATATGGATAAAAATATGTGGTCTCTACTGGTTATGCTTAAGGAACTGTAACTTATTCAACTAGACTGATAGGTATAAGGAACCATCTTCAATTGGATAAAGTCTGCTAACTATATTATTCTGAGGTAATGAAAATGGTACTAAAGGATGGGTATGTGACCGGTGCATGATTTGTATGTATTAGCGACTTATGCTCTTATTGGTGTTGATACTAGGTATAGATCAACCGCAGGGTATTGATCTAACACTAGATTTGCTGCTAGGTCTAATGACAATATTAATAGAGTACTGAGCTTATGGCATATATGGTTTTTGATTGGCTCACTCTTTCTGTTCATAGGGTCATGCTCACAAATGTCAAAATCAGGCTCTCGATCACTACTCTCAGAATTTGGATCTCAACCAAAGCAAGTAGTGGAAGAAGCAGCGGTGATGGTTACAACGGTTCGGCTACTTCACTGCTTGAGTGAGGAGCGACAATCACTCTTTACCGGGAAGAGAATGTTTTAGAGAGGAATTAAGTGGCAGCATCGGTTTAAAGCAGCTGTAAGAGTGGTACATACTAGTTGTATGTATTGGATAGTTGTCAGTCGATGAAGAGAGAAGCAATCATAAAATCCTCGTAGACGCAGGAAGAAGCTAAGAGATCTAGCAGACAATAAGTAGTAGATTGGTGTCGGGTTTCTGCATGAAAGCATATGGGAAGTCTAGCACCAAAGTGAAAGATCAGAAATGTTATAAACCCTTATATATAAGTATCTGATACTGATATCTAAGGGTTCTAAAGGGTGAGGTGATTTTAAAACCTAAATGGAACATAGGCTAGCACAGAGAGAAAGCAACCATTTCACATCGTCTGCATTAATTATTGCAGCTTTCCGAAGATGAAAGTCATATATCATGAGGAACTAAACTTTTAGGAAACTCTTCTCTGAAGAGGACACTGACTTAGTTCAGTGAAACAAAAAAAATAAAGGACCCTTACCCCCCCCCCCCTTCATATCCCTTTTTGGGGAAGATCAAACTCTTTGACTAAATCTACTACTATTATCACCCATTTACATAAGTAACAGCTCCCAATTACTTACTCAAAGAACTCATACTGGTACTCTTGAGTTCACAAGTCCAACTCCCTTAGATTAGAGTTGAAACTCGATCGTACTAATTACGTAGAACCATGAACCATCTATTGAGAGAGTTCGAGGTGGTTCATGATTTCTATGTCACTCACTGTACACTAAGGAAAAGTTTTTAAACCATGTGGCGTGTCGTAGTCATATGTCAAAATACAGGTCAGTTGGTGCTGAATGAGATAAGGAATTTGACCGTTCTGCCCTGGCTAGAATAGTAGGTTTTGTGTTATGTTACAACCTTATTCTAATACCTCAATATTTCATTACTCATTGAGGGAGGCTTTAAGACAAATGGTCTATAATAATAGTAATTAGTGAGATAATAGCACTTTGTGAGTAGAGTTATGGATTTTCAAACATGAGACTTACCCTAGGGTATTTTACTTTAGCCCCATGTCTACTTATAAGATAATCCAGATTGGGAAAAACAGTAAAGAAGAGGTGGGTGTAGTAAAGGTTCTTCATCCGTATAATCTAGATATTCAGATATTGAATGTATCCTAGGTCCTCCAAGGTCTTGTCAGATAAGGCAGGCTACTCTAGATTATAAGAGGATTGAAAACCTTATGTTCAATATCAATCGAGGAGCAGATAATGCCATTAAAAATACAATTGAAGTCCAAGATCCCGGCTAGGTCTCATGGAAGAGAATTTTCTTCCTTCTTTATAGGGTGTAGTGTGATGAACCATGGGGAGGAAAGATCATTCGTAGACCTTTGGTGGCGAACAAGACTAAAAGGGGGAAGAACACAGAAGTCACTCCCTACTTCGAACACAGGTCACTAACAATAGAAGATCTCTGTCTTTGATCATATTTTGCATGAATCTAAGGATATTCATACATAACTATTCACCTTATAGTCAAATACAAATCGAATTTAGTGTGTCGTGTCAATGAGTAGGCTATCGAGTCATCCAATTATATAATAGATTCATTTAGTAAGTGTATTCTAACTAAATAACAGAGCTGCTGAAGGCAGAGGACTCTTGGCCCTATCACACAATAGGTATAGAGTTTGAAGACTCAACTATTAGAATATAAAATAAGGTTCTAGTAGATTACACTGAAAAAAAAATAAGTACATCGGCTTAAGCAAAAGAATGAATATTAGGCGCAATCTCAAGCCGAGTCGGTATCTAGTTATCATTGTGAGAGTACAGTAAGCGATCGAAAGCATGACCTATGGTAGGAAAGTATTGAGTTAGTAATCTACTCTAATAGTCTAGAAAGTGATAATATTAGAGTAGAGTACTGATTCTAGTCACAAACTTTGGTTATTATAGAACCAATTATTTTATCATGATCAATGAACCTACCCATGTCAGAGTTCCTGACCTCAATGGTTTTTCCAACATGAGCCAATGCCAACACGTGCTCCGGGGATTGATTTTTGTAATCTATGGAGCCAATTTTCCTACTCTATTAGAAGAATAATTCCTATTATTCTTTCATAATATAAGGACATTCAACTAAATAAAGAAATAGATAACTATTTAGTAGGCATAAGGATCTTTTCGTTAATGAAAGGCTGTAAAGAAAGCGAGTACGAGTTCGTGACCTATTATATTCTAATAGTTGAGTCCTTTTTGATCCCTTGGAAATCTATCATATGTTATTACAATATAATTTAAATCAAATGAAACAAACCAGGTGTAACCTATAAGATCTTATATCCCTTATCTCATTAAGTGCATTGCTTACTAAGCGAAAACAAAGAGTTCAAATAGTCTCAAAAGAAGCAAGACAGAAAAAACTATCACTCGAAGGTGAGGTATGTCAGTAACTATATAGGAAGAGTACCTGAATTTAGCATAGATGGGTTGAGATTTAATTGAATATGAAATCCTAGAGTGATCTGGAATGATAATATATTTTATTACATATATTATACTGAATATTCCCCTGTGACTCATGTGCTCTGATGTAAGTGGTCCTATATCCGCTGAAGTAAGTGAGCACTCCTACTCCCAATCTGAGGACCCAATCAGGTTTAAGGATAATCACTCTATGGTTCTAAAATATCTTACACCTTACTGAATAGGGTGAAGTATCCGAGTTCTAAACCCTTGATATATCAGTAGAACCTTTCTAAAGGGTCAGGAATCACTTTCAAATCCCTTTCCTCACACTTTAGAAGGGGTCAGATATTTGAACCTCACCTAAGAACCCTACAGACGGTTAACATCACCCTTCAATAAGACCTTTTGAGAGAGGAATAGGGATAGAAAGAATCAATTGAGTACCAAGGAGGCTTAACATACTCGTACTACTCTAGATATAGGGCTTATTAGAAGAGTGATTCATTCGACCACTATAGATATAGATGTGATTGGATTAGTTTCTTTCATTTATAAAGTCTTGACCCTTTAGAAAGGTGATACTAATATATCAAGGGTTTAGAACCTACTATTGATGAAATTACTCCCTCATTAGAGACAAACCAATGCCCTTCTCATGTTGTATGTCTATCGGTTTGTGTTGCCTAGACCGCTCATATCAGGTGAGAAGTGTAAATAAAACGGATGGTCCATGCCCTCCCTGGTGAGCACCTGGAAGTCACAGGAACTGAATTAAGATTTCCCTACCTTTATAAGGTCTTATTATGCTTTAATACATGTATGAAATAATGCTCGTACTCTCTTCACGTATTATCGCATGCCAAATCGGTATCTGATAGAACAAGAATTCCATGTCGGACCAGCTTCAAGGTCAGCATTTGACCCTAATCATGTGTTACCAAATGCTAAACTAGTGTCTAACAGAATGCCTTATCTATGATCAATCATAAGCTTCTCAGTAAGTGAGAGATTTCATGCATCAATAAAAGGTTAGGCTATTTGAAATCGCTAGCGAGTGAGTGAGCGGGGAAGTGATCTATAGGACTAATGGGGTACGAACGATCAAATAAGAGGTAGGAATATCCCGAAAGGACATACTCCAGGATGGGAAAGAAAATATTCTAAAGAATAAACTACCGAAATACCACTTAGTTCTCTTATAGGAAAATAAAAGTGATCCATAGGACTAATGGAGCATGAGCGAGAGGGAAGAAATCTTATCAGTACACAATAGAGGAATAATAACATAGTCCATTCTAAAAGAGATGTAATAATACAATTCTGCTAGATGGGTACTCTTCCTATATAGTTTTTGGCACCCTCTTCGTGTCCTATTGTCAGGCTTTTGTAAGTTCCTTTCAGACATAGGGAACAACCCCTGTTGAGCTGAGTGAATCCATGGTCTACCAACTAGCATGTTAAAGGCCAATGTGATATCCTTGAACTGCTACTTATATATATTGATTGAAGGTGGATTTCGAGCTATTCTCTATGAGTGTCATCATCAGTACTCTTCTAATAGTGATCTCCATGCAGGTTTTCTCCATGTGAGTCTGATCTATAGGCAGTTTGTCAAGTCTCGTCCTTGGAAAATAGGTGGAACAACATTCAGGCCTTACCAGATCAGGACATTCAATGAGAACCTGGTCTTCACATAATTGTGGAAGAGATGTGAGTATCAACTCTCTCTCGTGCCTTTCTTCAACTTTTTCCTGTTCATCTATTCGGGATGGGTTTTCCCACATACATGAAGAGAAGAATAGAGGAGACCTGATATTAAGGTTTCAAGGCGAGAAGGCCACAAGTGGAAGCAACTTGGTCATTCAGTTGACTCTGCCAGTCCATGCTTGCTGTCATGTTGGCCATTATTTATCCTTATTAGTGTATAATATAGGTAATAGGTCTGGTTTTACCTACTATTGGATTTGAACCAATGAATCTCACCGTATGAAAGTGATACTCTAACCGCTGAGTCAAGTAGGTCAAGCTGAGTCAAGTCAGAGAAACATGTACTCTTCTATAACCATATATAAGAGTACCGGAGAAAGTCACGCAACCAGAGTTCCCCTTACTATACAAGGGGGGCGGAGTGCTAATAAAGAGAAAGATTTATCACTATAAGAAATGAAGCAGTGGCTAGCATGCTAAGATAAACCATTTTGAGAATGTGGAGGTCGTTTGTCTTAATATAAGTGGATTATGATTCATGCTCTGCTGCATTGTTTTTTCACTCCCCACTCTCCACCATAACAAAATGTTTCCACTATATCTCAGGAGTAGTCAAAGGTATGAAGTAACCCGACTGATAAGGTAACTATATAGGGTCAAGTACCATAGATCTGACTCGAAACAAAGGGTGAGGTCCTCCGTCCATATAATCTATATAGTCAGATACTTCATGTATCCCAAGTTCTAAACCCTTGATATATCAGTAGCATCCCTTCTTGACCCTTTATTTAGAAAGGTTTATATCTAAACGAACCTTTAGAAACCGAATAGGGGAATTAGCCAAGTTCTAAACCCTTATATATTAAGTAGAACTGAATACCGAATAGGGTGAAGTACCCAAGTTCTAAACCCTTATATATTAAATTATGTAGCACTGAATACCGAATAGGGTGAAGTAGATGAGTTCTAAACCCTTATATATAAATATCAGCCCTCCCTTACCCTTTAGAAAGGGTCAAATCCTTGAACTTGGCCCTCCCTTACCCTTTATAAAGGGTCAGATCTACGGTACTTGATTCTATGTAGTTAAAGGGTTAGATCTTTTAAAACATTTTAGGGAGGGTCAGGAAATGAGACCTCGTTACAAAAGTTACGAAAAAACCCCACCCATTGGTTTAAGATTAGGGATCAAAGAATCAAGAAATTCATATTACCCCTCTGTTTTACCTACTCTCCTAAAAGCAGCAAAGGCATTCATTCATACCTGTAACCATAGCTTGCTTTCTTTCTAGAGAGAGGTTGAAATCCCGACTAACTAAAAGATAGAGATAGAAGAGAAGAGATAGAGTCGTCCTGACCCTTTAGAAAGGTGCTACTTAATATATAAGGGTATAGAAACTCACCCTAAATGTGATACTGATATATCAAGGGTTTAGAGGCTTTATCTTTCTGACCTTTGTAGAGAGGATACAGAATGGCTTAAGTCGAACTAGTACGGAATTGCATGTGTGTAGCATATAGGTAAACTAGTATGAGTATTTCTATATGAAATGAATTGGTTTGTCTTCAGTATACCCACATAAGTCTCACTCGCACACTTTCTGGAATGAATGACTCTTTTTTCTAAGCATAGTTCATATAGTTCTTTTTAGCATTAGAAATGGATTAAATAAGAGTTGTTTCAATACATACTTGAGGACCGAGCTTGCTCCATCCTGCATTACTTCATAGTGGGATTGATTTAGGATAGAACATGGGACCAAATCAAATTCATGGTGGTGGTCAACATATTGTATCCAATGGAATGCAGAACTCAACTAGCTATGCATAAGAGTAGCTAGTCTTCTAAAAATCTGGTGATCAATAAGTAAAGTAGACTGGTGGCAATAGAAATGGTCGAAAGACATCACGATTTCAGTACTCTTGTAATAGTGATATCCAATGAACCAAAAAACCTATTTGATCCATCCTGTACCTTCCTAGCCCGGTATGTTTTTTCCTATCTACCAATGATCATCCGCCAATCATTCTGACCTGCCTATGTGATGTCACCTTTGGCCTCGAGCGTCACTTCATTGCTTGCTCTAGTACTCATCGGAACTCATGTCTGTCTCATTATAGGGTTGTTGGGTGTACCGCTCAATCTTCAACAAGTTTAAATTTCTCGTATTCCATATGTTCATGTTCCCACTACTCGGATAAGCTTGGGGGTCTATTGCGCAACTACCTCTTCATTTTTTTTATTGGTGGTTACAAAACATCCTTTGGTTCGGCTATCATCTTGGTCTGGTACTGCATTGGTTGCTTGGTCTACGGGATTGTTCCTAGTTACTGGTTGGTTTCTATGGTTGGTTTTGAAATGGAATGGCTCATATTGGAATTGGGATGCTCGTATGACCTCTTTTTTTCTCTCGTTTCTCATTTCCCTGGGTTCACTGCGTCTTCAAAAGCTACATGTCGCATTGGGCCCTTTCTCACTACTGGCTGGAATGATCGATCTCCCATTACTCACTTTTTCCATCAACTGGTGGAATACATCGCATCAACTAGGTATCATGAGCCGCTCTAGTACAATAATACATGAACCGATGAACCGTCCCATCTGGTCGAATGTTGCCCTTTCCTCCTATGCTGACTTTTTATTGTTCGTTCTGGAAATAAGAATTTTGATTCCTTCCTTTTTAGAAGAGCGAATGGGGTAGCTCGTTGAGTGGGGGTTGAGCTTGTCTTGAGTTCATCCTTGGGGGTGAGTGGCCTATCCTATACTATAGAGTAGAGTACTGGTCCAATACCAATAAAATCAATAGTAGTACTTCTCACTGCCGAACGAACAAGCGGTACGAGGGGGGGGACTACGACATCGATGGATCAATGGGTGGTGGTAACAATGGATCTATTAGAATAAAGTTGGTGGTGACTATTAAAGTAGAGTACTTGAGAATGGAAGGTGAGAAGTTACGACTTTGAATTGGTGGGGTTGGGGTATTTTGGCGGATGGGCTAGACTTTATATGCTAGAATACCTGGTTGTTGGCTATATTGAAATACCAATCGAGTCACCAATGAGTCAATGCTGGACACTGGAATGTAAATGGTGTTGGGGGTCAGAATCGAATGCCAATTAACGTCTACTACCTATATTATACCAACTCAAACACTATGAATGGGTGGTCTTGCTATGATGTCGAAAGGTGGATGGGAGTGGCAGAAAAAACCTCTTGCCATTTCCACTACTATTAGAGTAGAGTACTGACTCACACTATTAGAAGGGTACATGTTTGTCTTGTCTGATGCTAGAGTAATGACACTATTATAAGAGTAATGAAATAAGAATATCTAGAAGGGAGGAATGTCCAATTGTGATAGAATAGTAGCCTATCTACAAATGTTATGGGTCACTCGAGGTAGTATTTGCTTTTCCTATGACCAAATCAACTGCGAACTCAGGGCCTTATATTATGAAAATATCAGTCAATTCACTTTTTTGTTTCATAGATCTTAATAAATCAGCTGAGAGGAGAAATATCTAAATCAATTCATCCAAACTTGGTCTTGAAACAACATCAAACAGTGGATTGAGCTCCAAAGCATTTGTTGTGGCTACCTACGGTTGGGGGTAGATGGTTGGTTCATAGGCATATGAATAACCGAACATGCCTTTCATATGAAAGGGGCTATAGAGGCAGTTCATATTGCCTTTCTCCCATTTACATCGATCCATGCTAGGTGACCTGAGGTACTGATATATATTTTCGGTATAATATAGGTAGTAGAGTATTCCCCATTGATCTGTGCGATACCCCAACTATTCACTCCGATCTCGCTTCCATTCCATGGCTAAACCACCAATCCAAGTCACGCAACTAGTACCAGTTTAATTTGAACCACTAGGAAACCATCATGGAACCCTGAGGCATGATGTCACTATGTACACCTACCATCACCCAACTATATAGAGATAGAGTTAGGTATAATATAGTTTAAGTAGTAGAGGTATGTCCACCCGGATCTACTACCTATATTATACCGAGAACTAACGGTGTGGAGTTGGCAGACGACTCTACTACCTATATTATACCGACTGCGGATTGTATCATCAATTCCCGATGTATAACGTTAGTGAATCCAATAGTGGGCATCTGGGATCCTTGTTCCAGTTCTCAAGAGATTCCAAACGAGTAGCATAACAAAACCTTTTCTAATATCCAACTATATAGAATAAAGTACTAAGCTAATCAACAGTATATTGTTTGATGGATATAAATGAGTCGAACGACGTTTAAACCCCCATACTACCTAGCTCAATTCATGTTCCCCTTTGCTTTGAGTGTATTCCAGCACTTCGGTATGCACTTCGAGGTCAAAATGTTGTTTGGACCTCTTATCGATAAAAGGAGATCGTAACAGTGTATATCTGACTCGTTTTTCAGGAAATCCTAGTGGTATAGGTAAGGTGCTCGAGTTGAATAGCCCCACCAACCCAACTCGGTTGATAATGAATGGTTTCTCAAATGCTTTCATCACGATGCAGATCATTCGGACGCCAATTTCAGACACCCTAGCACTCTTCACTATTTTTATTGATGACACCTACCAACCCCCCCCCCCCATAACAATTCCAATAGAGAACCCGTTCTTGAGTGGTCCTCATACCATGCTTTCAGATATCGATTGATGAACCTCTACTCTATATAGTTGGCCAATTAAATGATCGATCCTACTGTTGTTGATCCAAACTTCACCCTTGTTGTTCACCTGCGGCTACCCCATTCCTACTGGTTTGTATTGGAACAACACCATACCTTCCCTTTTGAAACTGGACTGAACGTTTAGACAGGTTCCAAACGTACCTCTATATAGAAGAGTACATGTTGCCTTGACTCTACAGTACTGACTGGTGTGTGTCTAGGTTGTTCTTGCTTTGAGATCGTGCTCCACTACTCAATCGTTACTTAAACCTTATGGTCATGTTTTCATCTTTCAAGCTCTTGACACACTATTAGATTAGAGTTCGGGTACTCTTCCTATATAGTTGGAACAACCTGGATCAAAAATTGTTTTAATTACATCGGAAATATATATCAGTACCAGCTCCCATACTGTTCTCGACTAGCTTCCCACTGCCACCAGTTTAAGTACCGACCCTTTCAACTCGGGATGACGGCACCGTGGACCTTCCAATGTACCGCACGACTGTCAATCCATATCATGACAGCCACCTCTTATGCCTATGCAGAGTCAATGTGACGACAAAGTGACCTGAAAAAAATCTTTCCCGCGCTCTTTATGCACCTCACTGTACCTCAAATTCTCAGAGTGATTCAGCAACCACTATCTTTCGTCTAGACATAAGTGATTATTCATCATCCTTCTATTTGACCAGCTGATTCATGCAATATATATTAGTACCATGAGCTTCCCATGGTGTGCACAGATAGTATAGGGGCTGGTACTGATATATATTGGCAGTGGTGCCTGATCATTGGCATCACATACTGCTTATCATGCTGAAATTCAATATATATATCAGTACCAGTCCCACTTCCCTCCCATACCCAATAGTACATTTGTATACAAGTAGACGACATCACCGTAAACATCATCCCCAAGCATTAGAGCAGGTACTGGAAGTGGCTCAGGAACTATTTCAGGTTCCGGTTCATTGCGGTCAATATATATCAGTACCATTCACTAGAAAATTACCAAGATCATGAATCTTGTATTCCCCAGTTAGTACTTCAACCTTATGGTACAAACTATTTGACTTCCAACGATGACATTGTTCATTGATTTCAGCACTTGGAACTTAAACATTATGGTCCCGTATCACCAATGTGCAGCCTCTTTCACTTCCTATTGACTCATCCTAAACATGTCGAGGGTGGCTGGTACTGATATATATTGGTGCTTTTATTTCAATGTTTGTGTTTTATATTCTAATATTCTTGTAAGACATCTGTTATCGTGATGGTAGTAGGGCATTTTTTTCACCGATTTTTCTCTTGCTTGTTTTGCAGGGTTTGAAAGTCTTGAAGAAGTAAAAAAGAGAGGTAGCCATGATCGACGTAGGAGCTGTGGATTTGAGAGTCATCATGACTCGGAAAATTTCTCTGATTGTGATCAATTGGGTCTCACTCATAATAATGAATGTATTTCTTCACATCGGCTCGTGGAACTTAAATATTGGATGATCTTATCAAGTTCACTGGTACTTATATATATTGTAAGAATGTCAATTGATTTGTCGTAATTGTTTTCGATCACTCCAAATCTTCCATGGCAGAATCTGTAGCCCCATATATCAAACCAAAAATGTCCGTACGCAACCCCATGAAGCAACCTAAGTAGCATTCCCATGTGTAATTTTTTGACACATCCTCAACCTGAAAAATCTTACAAAAATACGTCATTTAGGGATTTTCATTACCGGGTCTGGAGATTTTGTGAAGATTCAATCTCAAAGATCCACGATTTCTCTATCGTATAGATACCTAGACCCTCCTTCAATTACATTAATATAGAGTTGATGACCAAACCCATTACAGTGAATCAACTGATGGGTTTGAAGATCAAAAACACCATCATCCAGAGGCTTATTCCACCCATTATCGATTGGAATTATCACACCGCCATCAAAAAATTCAATAGGTGCTCCTAGCCTGATTCTCAGTACTCTACCCTAATAGTGGACCTCTTTTAGGTTTGAAATCAGGTACTCATTGCACAGCAAGGTTATTCCATTCATTCCATCAACAGCTCAATCGATGGGACTTTCTTTCCTTCCTAAAGGAAGTTACCCGGAGCCGGTAGAAATTACTGACTTAAGATAGAGAGAGATCACCCATAACAGAGTCTATTCTATGAATAGTCATGCTGCCAATACCAGGTACTCAACTAATATAGTGTGCATAGAATGATAGATCTATGCTCTATAAAGACTATACAAGATGATCAGATGATCAGACAATGTTTCGATAATCATCTTCTTGTCTGATTTTCTGCTGAAGTTATTCTGTTTTTTTCTTTTTCAATTTCTTTTCGCCCACAATACAAGATTGAAATTGACCTTTGACATTCCACACATGTGATCCTCCTCACCAACCTTATTTATGGAGGGTACCAACTGATCTCATGACGATGAGTCACCCACATACTTAAAAACAACATTTCAATATGAGAGAAACTAAATCAAGATAAATTACAACTCACTCTAATCAAATAGCACTCATGTATAGTATTTCTAGAAGAAAGGTAGCCTTTTTCGCTTCGTTACCCTTGTACGCACAAATCTAGCTCATAGCAGCATTGATGAGTTTAGTTACTTAGTAAAGAGATTGGAACAACTTAGCGCGGGAAGTCCCATATGTTATCTTAGCCTCACCTCACCTATTTACCTCATAATGAGATCATAATGAGATAGAATTGGATCTCAATTTTTAGCTATATCACACTATTAGAAGAGTACTGAGTTCCCTCAGATGAAAAAACAGGTACTCTTCTAGATAGTCCTAGACCTACTGCACCCGAAAAGTAGGATCAGGATTAGTCTACTAGAGACAGAGGATATCTAATTCTTACTCTTTAATCAACCAAGCCGAAATACAGATCTAATCACAACACTTGTAGTAACCCTTTGTAATAGTATTAGCCCTGAAACTTATCCCAATAGTCAATCCGCTACACCCCAATGTTACAGACTTAGTCAAGGCTTCGCACCTTGTGTGATCTGGGATCATCGGATCAGATTTGTCGGAGATAGCCTACTTTGAAGGACCCATGGGATGGTAACTAAGATCAAAAGATAAATCAACTGCAATACATGGAAAAGGGTGAATCTCCTTACTATTATTTTAGGAAAGTCAGCATTATTCTCAGATGTAATGATCTTGACGCACCTAAGCTAAGTCTTTTTATCTTCCCCGGCACACAAACTTAATGAGTAAAGTATAAGGATCATGAAAAAATGGAGATAGATAGATATCATATTATAATAGTTGACTCCCCTTTCTCTACAACAATTATGTGAAAGTTAAGATTCTTTATCCTCCTCCTCCTGTTGAGCCAATGAGTTCTAATCAGGCATGAAAGCAAAAATTCAATAATTCAACCACGAGGATTCTAAGTAGCTCTGATTCTCCTCATAGTGTGGGATACTCACTCGTTGTAGTCATTAACCTCCTCAACGGGCCAATAGACAGAAATTTAGTTCTTCTACATGACCGTAATAGTATCACTTCGTTCATAAAGAGCTTAGAAAACATCCCAGACATAACTGGTAGAGAACTAACTAGGAGAAGAAAGAAAAGCAATACAATCATATTACAGTTTATAATAATAGAATCTCTTATTAGCTTATGAAGGAAGGAAGGAATTTTAGCTTTGAAAGCAGCAAGGAGTGTTGGGTACTTATATATATAGTGAACTTGATGTGTCCATCGATAATGAAATCTTTCTCTCCTATTTCTTAGAATTTGAGGACAAAAATACTGGGTTTCCTAAATGATAACACTTCAGATTAAACTACTAGGATTGGAATCTGTCTTGAGGAAAAAAAGACAAGGGTGGACTTTATATGCTAAATACACCCCACACCATTTATGTAGTTAGGCCAGAAGCTGTGTGGATGAAGGAAACTAATGGTCGATCACTCGGGTTTCTATCACTATTAGACGATATATTATTTATTATCTTATTTTCTACATCTATAAAGACTATACAAGATGATAATCTGATCATACAATCTTCTGATAATTGTATCCTTGTCTGATTATCTGCTCCTTTGATAAAATAGAGCATGAGTGAGTTAGGGTATTACATACCCCCTACCAAGTAGTCTTGATGGGGATTAAAAGAAGAGTCTCATTTCCTAACCCTCCATAAAAGGTTCTGGTATATCTGAACCATTCTAAGGGTAAGGGAGGGCTGCTATTTATATATAAGAGTTTAGAACTCAGGTAGTTCACCCTTTTTGGTATTTGGGTCAGATATATGGTACTTGACCCTATATAGTTATATAGTTATCTCTCCTCTATCACTAGGGTGATTGAACTAACAGATATGTCGATAAAATAAAAGCTGATCTTGGGATATTTATAACCTAAAAGCATCTCTTCCTTTTAATAAGACTCGAAGATGCAAGTCTAGATTCACTCTCTTTTCTTAAAGCTTAAATCATTGCTTCCTAACCCTTTATAAAGGTGCTACTGATATATCAAGGGTTTAGAACTCGGCTACTTCACCCTATTCGGTAAGGTGTAATATCTTTTAGAACCTTAGGTGAATGCTTTCTTGCCAACATGCCTTCGTTTTAGACATAGATCTATCATTACCGACTAAGGAAGGGAAAACGTGGAAGATTTACAATCATTTTGACAATGTTGTACCTTCCTTATCGTTTGATCCCAGGTACTTTTTATTTACTATTCCTCTTGAAAGCACTGTCGAATTAGACAAATAAAGTCTTTCACCAAGCTGATTGAATGTCATACCCCTTGCTACTTAGATTTTCCTACGATTTCAATTTCTTCTTACTTAGTAGAATGGAAACCATTGGATTTTGATCCAAACAAAAGTAGAATGCTGAAAAGCAAATCCAATTCAATCTCGACTTCCTTCTAACTTCTAGGTTTTTACCTGAGTTTTATAGAAGAAAGAGATGAGAATGACCAAATCGGAATGTGCGCCTTCTTCATACTATAAATTATCATGTGTACTTCCCTCCAATGCCTCAGTTTAGGCTATGACTGATTGATGAGACTTCTATCTACTTCGGTCAAGCAAGGATAAATGAATCAAGGTACAAACAACTTATAGGCTTTCTTCCTTCTCTTCTAGCTCATTTTATTCCCTATAGGTTATAGGTCTAGGTCTATGCAAAGAGAACTGGGATAACTTGACTTGCCCTGCTCCCATCCACTGATGTAAAGATTGGGCATGGGAGAGGTGAATTTAATGAAATAACCTTTCCATACCATAAAGGTGCTAATAAATATATAAGGGTTTAGAACCATGATTTTGAGGTAAAAACCCAACACTCCTACATATCAACGATTCCTTATGTGTAATAAGATGATCAGACAATGTATTGTTTTATCAAAGGAGCAGATGATCAGACGATTTATCAAGAATTGTCTGATCATCTGATCATCTTCTAATGTTATTCCCTCCCACAATGACAACAAGACAACAAATATTAGCTCTTACTGATCAAGTACTCTTCTATATATTCTATTAGAATAATAATAGTAAGGTCTACCTTGAACGACTTCACTCTACCCTGCCTTCCATTCATCCGAAAAATCCTACTGTGGAACTCTTTTCCTTTTTTCATCGCCTACGAAGTCACCATTACTTATATATATTGAATGTATCAACTGTGATGGAAGAACAACCAATTATTTCTTAGCGTCTATGAGATATTCATAGTATTACCAATTCAAATCAGTCTTATCATTGTTGTCAAGCTGAAGAACTATAAGTATGCTCTTCCCCACAGGCAGCTACTCTCATTTATTCTTCCTAAGGACATCTCAAGTGTCCAGGTGGCGTAGTCCCCTAGGTTGGGGTCCTAATACCTATATATATTAACTAATTGGAATGTATCAAATAGTCTAAAGTCTCGGATGAGCACCTTCTCTGAGCGGAGGTGCTCTTCTAAGAGGGACATGTACTCTTCTATATAGTCTCTAGTTCTATATAGATCACTCGTTCCTGACCCTATTCAGTGCTACTTAATATAATATAATATATAAGGGTTTAGAACATGGCTACTTCATGTTGAGAAAGGGTCAGATCTATGGTACTTGACCAAATATATTTCACCCTAAAGGTGCTACTGATATGTAAGGGTTTAAAACCTTTTTTAGGTAAAGGTTTAATTAAGAACTTCATGTGGTCTAGTGGATGGATTAATCCATTGATCATATCATAGGTAAAATATGGAATGAAGAACCAACTCAACTATTATAATATAGTAGTCCTCCTCTATTATCTACTAAGATTGTAATAGATTCATGCTTTCTCTTCCCCAAGGGAATGTAACTAGCACTAGAATTCCAAGCCACCAATCCATTATGTGAGTGAGTCCTCCCTACAGATCCCCTTTGTTCAATGGGAGAGGGGTCATACCTTCCCCACACACTTAGTTTCATATGTATAATTGATTTGGGGCATAGAATCTTCCGTAGATGTGAAATTTTCTAATTTTCATTCTCATATTTCTCATCACATGAATGAGACATAACTTCTTATCATAAGAATAGTGAACTAGAAATCATATTTTGATTGGTTTGAGGATTCCGAACTTGAACTAGAAGAGGTTCTATTTTCGTTGGACAAGCGGAAAGACAGAAAGGGATGATGGAGACTTAAGAAGTATAAATCAAATAAAATAGAAGGGTCATTCGTAGATCAGCACAAATCTATGACTTCCGACTAGCATGGAATGATCTTTGACCCAGCTCAAGGATATGTAGGTTTTTTCTACCTTCTTCTAAATGGGATCTTCCTCACTAGCAAGTTCCCCTATTGGGCTGGAACAGGAAGGTGCCTTAAGGTAACTTACAATAGTATAAGTTAGAACAATCAGACTCACCTACATCCTCCGATCTAGGATCTAGCAGCTAGGAATTGTGCAACTGAGAAAGAAGCGCCAACTATTAATATTAATAGTAAAATTAAAGGTTTGGAACCTATTTTTAGAGCTGGCTGCAAAGCCCTTACATCATATTATACTAGATCTGTAACCTATAGCATCATTAGTAGAGCTAGTGGCAGATTCTTTAGAACTCATACCTTCATTATGGATGAACTAGCACGAGTAGCGGTTTGAGTAATGGAGGAGGAAAAGCACCAGTGGTAGCATAAGTACCGGTATAGCCTTTATTTTACAATAAAAAAAGGACTAGAATGGGGAATTCCCTAACCCAAGATCTCATAAGAGAAAATCCCAAGAGTAAAGATCCTTAGACCAATAGTTCCAGTCTTCTTGGTGGCTGCTTGAGGAAAAAACCCTTGCTTAATTGGAAGTTTGTTCTTGACTAACTTCTCGCTTTCCTTCTTAAATGAATGTACTTGTCAAGATTTCTTCTCAATTCATATATATATTGAATTTTTACTTTTCTCTCTTACCGAAGCTAGTGGCCTCACCTTCTTCCTCTTATCTTATGATATTGAATTTTGACAAAAAAAATCCTTTGGATGGGGAGAATAGAACATGAGAAAGAAGAAAAGGAAGAAGTGAGACTCTAACCAGAAAGAAATATCATAAGATAAGAAAGATAAGAAAAGAGCCACTTTCTTTAGCTTTAGTCAGTGAGTGAATCATGAAAGCGGTGGGCCCAATGAACTTTCCAATCGTGCACTGAAATGGAGTCGGAGAGTCGATAACCATAGATTGCCTATGATCCTATCTGACTAGAGTAAATGGGATATTGGACTATGCTTTAATTTAAATAGGTAAAATCATGGTATTTTAGCAATATTTTTAACACATTGAATTCGTACTTGTCATTGAGTGACTTTTCACGGCTGAGAATCAACCCATGCGCCACTCACTGCCTTTCCTACTAATCTAAGAGTTCAGTTTTAGATAGACAGGTTCTATCTAATTGCAGAATGTAGATAAAGAGAAGAGTAATCTACAACTATCCTTTCCTTCTTTCTTGTATATGGCACCCATCTGGAAAAGCCTAGCTGACCTGACATAATGTCATATACAAACAAGAACCATCCTGGTGGAGTTCTCATATGGTATGAGAATACACCACTTGAAGCCGCCGAACGATTGGAAGCTTTTCCCTGGGGATCGTCTGAGTGGCCCATATCAGTGCTCTACTTCTCCCTGATCTACGACCACCCCCGACATTAGCCTTCGACGGTTGACTTTAGGCCTTTCAAAGAAGCCAAAATAGGAAGGATTCTTTTTTATAGGTTCTGAAAGTGCTTATTCCGCCCTGAGGGTTGATGGAATGTATTCAAGAGGATTAGACTTGAAGGGTTCAGGCTATGGAAGTTTTGATCTTCCCATCAATCTATATTTGAATTCGATAGCCTATCATGGTAAGTGATCATAAACTTCTTTCGATCTTGAATGCTCTATTCTGCTCCTTGATTACTTTATGGGAGGACAAAAATTCTTCTCCCCATTGTTGAGATTGGTCACCTCCTTTGTCCATCTACTCGGTCAATGAAGATGGAAAGGTAGTGAAGTAACCCAGTGTAGAGAAAAAGGACAGACTATATAGACAAAGTACTTGACTCTTCTCCTCAGATTCTTTCCTTCACTTTAAACCTTCCCTACCCCTTTTGACGCAGCAATGAGAGTAGCAGGGATGGAGTGCTTGACCTTTACCTCTTGGTAGAGGAGTCTCTTCTTATTTTAGGCTGGCATGGTCTTAGAATTAATGATATAAGTGCGGACTCAAAGTAGTTTAGTGGGAGAAACCCTATGGGATAATAGTTCTTTAAAGGAATACCTCTCTTTATAATTGTCTTGTAAATATTTCTTTGATGTGGGCAGAGGGTAATATGCCTTTATGTATATCCATTAATATCTCTCTTTCATCCTACCTTTTAAAGAAAAATTAATGAATTACCCCTCAAGTCCCATGTCGATGGTTCCCTTCACTCATTTCTTAATCCTAATAGGAAGAGTAAGATAGAATAGCTAGTAATTATTATTAAGATTCAACTATGCATAAACGATAGTCAATATACTTTAAGATAAGACAAGAAGATACAGACAATAAAAAAATCAAAAAATATCGCCTGCTAAAGGATCGTCTTATCATATGATAGGAAGATAGTCTTCAAGGGATCAGAGTACCAGGATAGAGTACTGGCATTGACTCCTGGCTAAAAGAGACACCTGTAAATCCTATAGAAATTTCATGAGAGGGAATATTTCATAAAGAAGAAAATTCATTAAATAAGTCAGATTAGTGAGCAAGCTACCTACCAAAGTAGACATTTTATTAGAAAAGAATGTAGAATCAGGTTGTTTTCTATAACTGATATCTAACCAAGTATCCCATCCCAAGTATCGCAACCCACCCAACTCTAACTGGCATCTAAACCTACCTGGATCTATTGAATCAACACGCGACAATAATAAATAACCTATCATAAAGGGTATGTTTCATTCAATATAAAATCCATTTAATAGGTCTGATCACTCCAAACCAGGCTCGAGAGACCATAGCTCAATCAATCTCATTTGGTGGTAACTTGGGGTCCATATCCTTTCTTTCTTCCTTATCTATTTCCTTCTGAACTAGATTATCATAAAGGCCATTGGAAGGGGTTAGGACATAGGTTCAAAATTCTATGGCAAGGATGTCTCAATGCTAGTATCATATGTATATAGAATGGATAGAGAGAGTATCACACTAACTAACCAAGTGAGGTGGATTCAACTGGTTTTTTGTGTGTCGTGGATATGTGAGATAGTATGTGGGATTATTCCCCTTGTTGATTCATTGTCACTGTTGGATCGCTGGTAATTACCCGACCCCTCGTTATACCATGGAAGTTTTTTGGACACCACCATTTGTAAGATGGTTAAAATGCAACACCTATGGAGCATCAAGGGGTAACCCAGGTCCATTAGGATATGGTTTTATCTTCAGGGATGCGAATGGGGATGTCGTTGAATGATTTTTTGGTCCTTGTGGTAACCTCACAGCCTTGGAAGCAGAGATGATGGGACTTATAATGGCGTTTGATTGGGAAATACAAAAGGATTGGTATTGTATATGGTTTGATTGTGACTCCACTACCCTCATGCAAGCTATTAGAGAGGATTAGAGGCATCTCTCATGGAATATGGCTGCTAAATGGGTGAAATGTCTTGAAAAAATTCACTCTTTGAATCACTTCATCACCCACACCTTCAGGGAGGTGAACTATATTGCTGATGGGCTAGCCAACAAAGGAGTCAACGTGGAAATCTGCACTCACTTGCACATTCTACCTGATGATATGGATCCTCTTTTACTCTGAGATAAATGTAAAATTCCTTCGTTTATCCTTTTGTAATCTTTCTTATTTAATATAAGGGCCTTTGCGCTCATGTTTTTCTTAAAAAAAATTGTTGGAGTAGTAAACCCATTGGGATTGGAATTGGAATACCATAGTGAAAATTCTAAAAATTATTTTATTATTAACTAATAAAATCCATTTAATGTCCCCGAGAAGGGTCATACAACCCTGGTTTCTAAAAATAAAAACATTTCATGAAGTGAAATCGAATGGATTGGACCTTTGTATAGATCCCAACATAAGGGTCGCATATTTGAACTCAAACCTACTATGAAAGGGTCATGGGTAGTGCCGTTGTAAAGACCTGTTGAGCTCACTGTCTCTTTTTCTATGGCATGGCTCTAATGAATGTATGATTTAGCATCATGATATGGATTTCTCATCTCCGTCCACTATGTGCCCCGATTAGAAGATTCAAGGGATTCAGTGAACCCAACCAAATGATGTTTTTTACCATTGAAAAATGTGCAATGTTTATAATCTATCCCAACCTAACATGGAGGGATTTTCTATTCCAAATAGATATGAGTATCAGCTGTATGGAAAGTACCCACAACCAATGTGGATGAGACACTTTCTGGATGATGGGCGGATAGCAGTAATGATCTCTTGGGAACTGACTAACTAACTTATGTGTCCTCCCTATAAATTAGGCTTCTTTGATTAGGGGACACTGTAGCACACTATGTGTAGCTCTACTGATCTAAAACCAACCTCATCCTCATGACCAATATGGTGTCTTCAATTAGAACAGCTCTACATTGTACTAACTACTGAATACTTCTTCCTCCTCCAGGTCTTGTGGATTAGTCCTCTCTCCCGATATGTGTGAAATCAATCAGTCACTAACTAGTACTTCCAGGACAACTCCTTTTTATCGGATGTGGGGAATCAATCGATTACTAATCGGTTCCACTAAACCTCCACTATAACGACCCGGAATTTCCATGTAATTTTTTTCAATTAAATGGGAATTTTACGAGCCTGCCAAAATTTACGGTGCGTGATTCTGAGGCCCAGTGTGCCCGGAATCAATTTCTGAAGTTTTATTTGGGTACATTTAGTGAAAGTAGAAGCGAGTTTTTATAAATTTTGAACCGGTGCTCGGAATTGAAATATGAGTGCACCATTGAACTTGCAATGCTTGTATTTTCTTAAGGAGACTTTCACCTTGACGGCAGTTGGTCGAGGGTGAAAGTTAGTTTTTTGGTTTTTCGTGGAAACAATAAAATAAAATAAACACTTTTTTTATTTTATTTTATCTGTAGTAACCACCCATGTGGAAGTTGGAGGTGGGGACCACCAGACCTTAACCTCCCATGATAGGTTATGGTGGTGGGGACTACCAAACCTTAACCTCCCATGAAAGGTTATGGTAGTGGGGACCACCCGAGATCTCAAAACCTCCCAATTTGAATTTGGGGGCGGGGACCACCTGACCCCTATTAATGGGGGGAGAGGAAAACCTCTCAACTCCCTCATTAATGAGGGAGAGCCTCTTTACACCTCTAAAATTTTAATTGTTCCAATGCACCAATTAGATGTGCCAACCAAGTGATTAATCTATCCTTTTTGAATGTAATGCCAACGACTTAATAGATATTATAATCTATTATCTTTGGGCTAGCTATTCATTTGTTGGCAATGGAGGAAGGATATTTTGAGAGAAAAGATCTTACCAATGAAGAACTATTTCTCTGAATGAAGAACGCTCCACCGATGAAGGACGCCAACGAGGAACGCCTTTGACTACGAAGAACGACCTCCTTTGACTTTCTTCCTCGGGACTTCCTCCGAAAAAGGACCTGTTCGTCTACAACGAATCGATGTCCGCCTTCTCTCTCCAACGTCAACAAAATTCGAACAAGTTAGGGATTTTATTTTGAATATGATATTATTCCCTTGATTCTTCCCTTCTAAAACAAAGAATCATTGCGGATGTTTTCCTTGTAGGTTGGGGGTAATTGTTGCGGGAAGTTGGAGGGGGATTATATTTGCGTGAAATACTTTCCTTCTTTTCTTTTGCGGGTTGGGAAGAATATTTGCAGGAGGGATTTATGTGTTATGTTCTTGGTGAACCTCTTGTTACCGCTCTTATGCAGAGAGTGCAGGCCAAACTAACATGGCTCGTCCTCTCCGTAACCCTTGTGTTGATTTGCGGTGTTCTTCGAAACTGAGGAAGGAGACAACGGCGTTGAAGGTGACGAAGGTGACGAAGGCAATAGTTGCGCTACCCGTGGCCTCCACGACCTGTACCGCCCCCGTGATACTCCAGCACTCCGGTCGAACCGGCATCGCCACCCCAGGCCGAACAGCGTTGCCCGCCGGCTCCCAATTCGCCCCAGCCGCACCACGCCCTGGCCGCGTCGTACCGCAGTCGTGCCGCCCCCCGGCCACTCCGGCCTCCCAGCCAAACCCGCGCCCTCGCGGCGCCCCAGCCAAACCGACCCCTCGTGGTGCCCACCGGGCCGAGCCGCCCTCGCGAAGCCCTCCGGGCCGAGCCGCCCACACACCGACCCGTGGCCGGTCCGCGCCCTCGCGGCTAGTTCGCGCCCTCACGGCCCTCTGCGGCACCTCACGGCCTGCTGGGCTGGGCCCAGTGGGCCGGGTCGAACCCAACAGGCTAGGCCAGACTCAATGGGTCGACCCGAACTAGGTCGGCCCAGAATGGGTCGACCCGAACTAGTTCGGCCCAGAATGGGTCAGACCGACTGGGTCGGACCGGACCCGGGCCCACTACGACCCATTTACGCTCCTTCAGCCATATCCTTGGCACCGGACGTTCGTTTGACGTACCATCAACAGCGCTGGGAATCTTGGAGCATTACGGTCCCTTTGAATATACCCCACTAGAGTTTAGGGTACATTTAAGATACGGTCAGGTTGGATCGTACATGAATCCAACCGAGCCCCTGGGACTAAAAGGCTAGTAACTCACAGAACGTGCGTCCAATTGACGTGTCATCTGTTTCAATGAGACCCCTATGATGTGGAGGACCATTTATATACTTCTTTGTGGGACTTCTTGACAGTTGGAGTATCGACCAGTAGCTCGTGGAGTGGATCCTTCCAGTGACGAGCGAGTAGAGTGCAAAGACCTAGTAGCTAGCAGAGACCTGACAACTATTGACCGTTTGACTCTGAGTGATTCTACTTGCCCGGTGGGTAGCTCCTGGGTGTGGTGGCAGACCCACGGTGGAGGAGAGATCTTAGTGACATGAAAAACTCATGGTACTCGATAGGAGGAGTACCTCTGCAGGCTACGAGGGAGGAGCGCCTGGGTGTGGTGGAAGACCCGTAGTGGGGAGCTCCTCTATGTGACGCAGTAGAGCCACGGTAATCGACCATAGGAGTACCTCAGCAATCCAAGGTTAGTGGGAAGTGTGCTTGGTGTCGTGGCAGGCCCACTGTACTCGATAGAGGAGGAGTTTTCCAGAATCCAATATTTCGATAATGTGTTAGGGATGTTACTTGATACTACCCCTAGAATAAAATCCTGGTTGAGCTGAGTCAGTACTTTTGTGTTTTTCCTCATGATTGAGATGGATTACTTAATAACTTAGGTATATGTATGGGCATATACTTAAGTAGGGTTATCTGTTATTTTCATACTTTATGGTTTATCCTTGTTATATTTTGTGAGACCTTAAGGGTATTGGGGTCCCTACTGATTATCATTATACTCACCCATGCACGGGCTATGCCCACACCTTATTGTGTTGGATGCAGACGACAGACAGTGCTGACTGAGGCTAAGAGTACCAGGACTGGATGGTACCTGGAGGTGGACCTTACGACGAGTCAGTACACGGAGGAGAAAAACAGACATGGAGTGCTGATGTGGATATCTATACCTACCCTTCAGGTAGGAATCCTGGAAGATGACCCATCAGCTTTTTTTCCTTTCTTTAGTTTTACTTGTACTTCCAGTTCCTTGTACTTTACAGTTGGGCTTGTATTTCAGGCCCCTTTTACTTTTTATCACTCTTTTGTTATATAGTTTACTTAGTGTTTTGTATCCATCTGTGTGCTCTGTTGTATGCGTTAACAAGTTATAAAGGTAATGCCTTCCCAGTTTTATGGAATTACGCCTTTGGTGCTAGTCTCTAGCCCCTGGCCTATGGAAGGCGGGCTTGGGGTAGTCACGGAATTAGCCTCGGGGGACGGGTCATGACAAATTGGTATCAGAGGATTCGATTCTACCACAGAACTTAGGACTCTGATCTTTTCTATGAAGCAATATTGTTAAGTGTAGTGAGTGTGGTTTTTAGTTCGGGGAGTCCAGTGTTGGTGCAGCGACTGACGTATCCATACACCGGGACCCTGATTTCTGATTTCTAACTCAGTGCACAAAAAACTGATTGCGTGTGTGTTTTCAAAATTTTTCTTTATGTCAGCTCACTAGGTATAACTTTTTAACCATAGTGCACCTGTTTCTTTTCAGGATGCCTCCACGCAGACAGTCGGCTAGAGTTCCTAGAGTTATATGCACAGATAGCCCACTGAGTGATGAGACCTCGGTGCAAGGCCCTTTTCCAGTGGAGGCACTAGTGGAACCTTTCCCCATTGGGCCACCGATTCCACCAGCCCCAATAGCAGACGATGCATGCCGCTTGAGCACGTTGCATGAGTTCCAATTCCAGAGGCCACCTAGGTTAAGGGGAGAGACAGACCCACAGGCGGTTGAGGATTGGCTGGAGGCTATGGTGAGAGTCTTCCGACTGGTAGGGACACCAGCCGACCTCATGGTGATACTTGCTGCCAGCCTTCTACAGGCAGCCGCGGGCAGATGGTAGAGCTTGATGCTCCAGGTCCACAATGATGTGACGCTTCTCTGGGCAGACTTCGAGAGCCCATTTTAGGCAGATTTTTTTCCAGTAACTCTTCACACAGTGCGCATACAGGAGCTACTTCATCTACAGTAGGGCAGAAAGTCTGTAGCTCAGTACTTCGCGAGGTTCACAGAACTCTCATGCTACTCCACTGATATGGTGTGGGACCCATTCTTCAGGGCCCGAACCTTCGAGCAGGGACTCAGGCAGGAGATCAGGGCTTCGGTGATCTCATTCAGCATCCCAACTCAGGTGGGGTGTTGGAGAGAGCCCTCCTAGTGGAGAGTTTCCTTGTTGAGAAGTCTCTAGCAGTGAGATCCACCACTAGTCGACACGTAGCAGAGTCTTCTACAGCTGGCAGCAGACAGTTATCACAGAGGTCCAAGAGGACCAGACCTATAGGTGGACGACCGCATGACTCAGGATTGGTTGTGTGGGGCACCTGAAGTGGAGACAGCCATTCTAGGAGCGGGCAGTGTTATGCATGTAGCGGGCAGGGTCACATGGCTCGTGACTGCCCAACCCGCCGTTCGAATGATCAGCAGACGACTGAAGGACCACCCATGCAGAGAAAGATATTCGATTGAGGTGGTCCGCAGGGACGAGGAGGATGTGGTAGAGGAGCTGGTCGTGTAACTGGCGGTGGACGATGATTCGAGGTGTTCCCGCCACCACCACTAGGAGGTCCAACCCGACCACAGGGAGCAGGTGGATAGGGGAGAGCTCAGCTCCAGGAAGCTATGGCAGACGATCATGGCACTCTAAAGATGATTTGAGGTACGATCTATGTCTACTCCACCATAGTTGCAGTACTTATAGAAACAGGTTCTAGTCACTCTTTCATTACCACTGCCCTTGTTTGGATCTCAGAGATTTCAATGGAGTCTTTGGATCGATCCTTACGGCTAGAGACTCTAACGGGAGCAGATTCGATGATTACGCACTAGTGCTGGCAGTGTGAGCTTACTATAGGATGCGAGAGCTTCAGCTGGGATCTCCTAGTTGCGGTGTCGAGGCCTTATGACATCATCTTGGGTATGGAATGGTTATCTACAGTCCATGCTTATATTGACTGTATTAGGCACAAAGTGTGGTGTGTCCGCATGGATGGGACTAGGTTTACCTTTACCGGTGAGAAGGGAGCCTATGTAGTGTAGGATGGACTTACCCGGAGGAGGGTGCAGTCAATTACGCATCAGTTGGCCAGCCTTACCCTCAGAGCAGTTGAAGTGGAGAGTCTGAGTTATCCTGTAGTGGCGGACCAGTACACGGATGTTTTCCCTGATGATGTTTTGGGCCTAACTCCTCATAGATAGGTGGACTTTTACATTGATTTTTACCCCGGGATGGCACCTATATCTACATCAGTGTATCAGATGGCTCCCGTAGAGCTTCACGAGTTGCGGGTACAACTAGAGGACTTGTGGAGGAAGGGATTCATCCGGCCTAGTGTTTCACCTTGGGCAGCCCCAATTCTGTTCGCCAAGAAGGTGGATGGGAGCTTGAGGCTTTGTGTTGACTATCGGTGCCTGAACCAGGTGACCATGAAGAACAAGTACCCACTCCTGAGGATTAATGACCTCTTTGATCAGTTGAAGGGAGCATAGTGGTTCTCGAGGATAGACCTCAGATTAGGCTATCACCAGCTTAGAGTTCGAGACTAGGATGTGTAGAAGATGACCTTCAGATATCGGTACGACCACAAAAAGTTCTTGGTTATGCCATTCGGTATAACCAACACTCTAGCAATGTTCATAGGACTCATGAATATGATCTTTTAGCCATACCTCAGTCACTTTTTCATAGTATTCATTGATGACATTATGATCTACTAGACTACTGAGGAGGATCATGCCTATCATTTTCAGGTAGTACTGGACACACTCTGAGAGCACCAGCTTTATGGTAAGCTCTCGAAGTGCCAGTTCTGGATCCGAGAGGTTCACTTTTTGGGACATGTCATCTCGGAGGGTGGATTTGCAGTGGATCCAGTGAATATTGAGGCAGTACTTTCTTGGGAGCCACCTAGGAGTGTGACGGAGATACTGAGTTTCATGGGATTGGCTAGATACTACCGGAGATTTGTGCCATATTTCTCCAGAGTTGCAGCACCACTATCAGCCTTTATAAAGAAGGGGAAAACCTTTGTGTGGTAAGAGAGATGTCAGCAGAGGTTTCAAGATCTGAGGAAGAGTCTGACTAGTGCCCCCATCTTGAGGCTTCTAGAGGAAGGCGTAGGGTACACAGTCTATTGCGATGCATCAGGTACCAGAATCAGATGTATCCTGATATAGGATCGAGCATTGATCACTTATGGTTCTTGGCAGCTAATATAGCATGAGAAGAACTATGCTACCCATGACCTGGTGTTAGCAGCAGTGGTCTTCACCTTGAATATGTGGTGACACTATCTGATGGGTGAGAGTTTTACCGTCTACTATGATCACAAGAGTCTTAGGTATATATTCTCTCAGAATGACCTGAACCTAAGACATCGACATTGGATTGAGTTCTTCCAGGACTATGACTTTGAGATAGTCTATACTACTAGGAAGGGGAACGTTTTTGTAGATTCACTTAGTAGGATATCCGGTATACAGCTACTAGGCGAGGTGACAGAGCAGCTGGCTGCTTTACAAATATCCTTTGTGGATAGAGATGGATCATCCTTCCTTTAGTCTCTTACAGTCACTCCCCCACTTCATCAGTGATTCAGGGAGGCACTGCGTGGGGACACTGACTATGAGACACGACTTGCTCAGATATTCATAGGGCAGTCACCTAATGGATTTTCTAAAGGTGGGGAGCACATAATCCTCTTCAAAGGACTTACTATGGTACCATTGTCACTTCAGGAGAAAGTGTTGATGGTGTTCCACACATCCCCTCTATAGGTACATCCAGGAGTGGTGAAGATGTACCAAGACCTCTGACGACAGCACTAGTGGATATGAATGAAGAAGGCAGTTGTAGAGTTTGTCTCTCGGTGCCTCACTTGTTAGCAAGTGAAGGCGGAGCACCAGGTATCGGCAGGATTAGTTCAGCCTTTAGAGGTCCCAGAGTGGAAGTGGTATGGGATATCCATGGACTTTATGACAATACTTCCACATACATCTAGGGGACATGACTCTATTTGGGTGATCGTTAATCGAATCACCAAGTCGGCTCACTTCCTACCGATCAGAGAGCAGGGTTCTATAGAGAGCTTGAGACGCCTCTATGTTTAGAAGATTGTGCAACTACATAGAGTACCTTCGATGATTGTCTCTGATATTGATACATGTTTTACTTCCCAGCTATGGAAGGGGTTGCAGGAGGATTCTGGAACACAAATTCATTTGAGAACTACCTTCCATCCTCAGACGGATGGCCAGACTGAGCGGACCATTCAAACCCACAAGGACATGTTACGTGCTTGTGTCCTCGACTTCATTCGCAGCTGGGAGGATTACTTACCCTTGGTGGAGTTTGAATACAACAACAGCTATCACTCCACCATAGAGATGGCACCTTTCGAAGTATTGTACAAGCGACCTTGCAGATCACCTTTGTGCTAGACTGACCCAGGGGAGTCAGCACTAGTGGGACCAGAGATGGTACGGGCTACCACAGAGAAGGTGCAGATCATCTAGGAGCATATGAAGACTGTATAGAGAAATCAGAAGTCATATGCTGACAGGAGATGGAGACCTCTGGATTTTGAGGATGGTGAACACGTCTTTCTACGGGTCTCACCTCGACAAGGTTTTCGGAGATTTGGCCGAGGTGGCAAGTTATCTCAGAGATTTATTAGTCCTTTTCAGGTCCTCAGTAGAGTTGGCGAGGTGGCATACCACTTAGTCCTTCCACCTCAGTTTCACCGGGTGCATGACGTCTTCCACGTATCCCAGTTGAGGAGATACGTGCATGACCCTTCTCACATCATCGACCATGGTGAGCTGGACGTCGATGATGGAGAAACTTTTATATAGGTTCCAGTAGAGATTGAGGATCGACAGGAGTGGGTCCTTCATGGATGGTTGATACCTCTGGTTCACATTTGCTGGCAGCATGGGAACCTCTAGGAAAGCACGTGGGATTAGGAGGCTCAGATGTGTGCTCAGTACCCCCACTTGTTCCCTTAGTTTGATTTGTGGCTTACGGGGAAGTAGAACCCTGAGGTGGGGAGAATGTAAAGACTCAGAATTTCCATGTAATTTTTTTTAATTAAATGGGAATTTTACGAGTCCGTTAAAATTGACGGCGCGTGATTCTGAGGCCCGGTGTGCCCGGAATCAATTTTTGATGTTTTGTTCAGGTACGTTCAGTGAAAGTACAAGCAGGTTTTTATAACTTTTGAACCAGTACTCGGAATTGAAATCTGAGGGCACCGTTGAACTCGCAGCGCCAGTATTCGCTTAAGGATATTTTCACCTCGACGATAGTTGGTTGAGGGTGAAAGTTAGTTTTTGGGTTTTTCGTGGAAATAATAAAATAAAATAAACACTTGTTTTATTTTATTTTATCTATAGTAACCACCTATATGGAAGTTTGAGGTGGGGACCACCAGACCTTAACCTCCCACGAGAGGTTATGGTGGTGGGGACCACCACACCTTAACTTCCCATGAGAGGTTATGGTGGTGGGGACCACCTGAGATCTCAAAACCTCCCAATTTGAATTTGGGGGCGGGGACCACCCGACCCCTATTAATGGGGGGAGAGGGAAACCTCTCAACTCCATCATTAATAAGGGAGAGCCTCTTGAAACCTCCACAATTTTAATTGTGCCAACACACCAATTAAATGTGCCAACCAAGTGATTAATCTATCCTTTTTGAATGTTATGCCAATGACTTACTAGATATTATAATCTATTATCTTTGGGATAGTTATTCATTTGTTGGCAAAGGAGAAAGGAGCTTTTGAGAGAAAAACTCTCTCAAATTAAGAACTATTTCTTCAAACAAATAATGCTCCGCCGATGAAGAACGCTGATGAGGAACACCTTCGACTACGAAGAACGACCTCCTTCGACCTTGTTCCCCGGGACTTCCTCCGACGAAGGACGTGTTTGTTTACAATGAATAGACGTCCTTCTTCTCACGCCAACTTCAACCAACTTTGAACAAGGTAGGGATTTTATTTTGAATATGATATTATTCTATTGATTCTTTCCTTCTAAAACAAAGAATCATTGTGGATGTTTTCCTTGTGGGTAGAGGGTAATTGTTGCGGGAAGTTGGAGGGGGATTATATTTGCGTGAAATACTTTTCTTATTTTCTTTTTTGGGTTGGGAAGAATCTTTACAGGAGGGATAGATGTGTTATGTTCTTGGTTAAGCTCTTGTTACCGCTCTAATGTGGAGAGTGCGGGCCAAACTAACATGGCCCATCCTCTTTGTAACCCTTGTGTTGATTTGCGGTGTTCTTCAAAATGGAGGAAGGCGACAATGGCACCAAAGGAGGCGAAGGAAACAGTCGTGCTACCGGTAGCCTCTGCGACCCACGCCGCCCCTGAGACGCTCCAGTGCTCCGGCCGAACCGGCACCGCCACCCCAGTCCGAACTGCACCGCCCGCCCACTTCCGAGCCGCCCCTTCCGCGCCGCCCACAGGCCGAACCAACCCAAGCCGCACGGTGCCCCAGCCGCACCATGCCCCGGCCGCACAGCACCGCGGCCGCGCCGCCCCCCGGCCGAACTGGCGCCCTCACAGCGCCCCGGCCGAATCGGCCCCTTGCGGCACCCTCCGGGCCGAGCTACCCTCACGGAGACCTCCGGGACAAGCCTCCCTCACGGCGCCCTCCAAGCTGAGCCACCCTCTTGCCAACCCACGGTCGGTCCGCGCCCTCGCGGCCGGTTTGCGCCCTCACGGCCCTCTGCAGCCCCTCGCGGCCTGCTGGGTTGAGCCCAGCGAGCCGGGCAAAACCCAATGGTCTGGCCCGCCCAAGGGTATGGGCCAGACTCAATGGGTCGACCCAAACTGGGTCGGGCCGGGTTGGTCCAAATGGGTCGGTCTGACCCGGTGGGACCGGACTCAAGCCCACTACGACCCATTTGTGCTCTTTCAGCCATATATTTGGCACCAGATGTCCTTTTGATGAACCATCCACAACGCTGGGAATCCTGGAGCATGATGATCCCTTTGAGTATACCCCACTGGATTTTTGGTTATAGTTGAGATACAGTCAGGTTGGATCATGCACGAATCCAACTGGGCCCCCAGGACTAAAAGGCTAGTAACTCACAGACCAGGTGTCCGATTGACACACTGTCTGTTGCGTTGAGACCCCTATGATGCAGCAGACCTTTGAGATACTTCTTCATGGGACTTCGTGATAGTAGGAGTATAGAACAGTAGCTCGTGTAGCAGATCCTTCTAGTGACGAGTGAGTAGAGAGCAGAGACCTAGTAGCGGGCTGAGACCTGACGACTGCTGACCGTTTGACTCAGAGTGATTCTACTAGCCAAGTGGGGAGCACCTGGGTGTGCCAGCAGACCCACGGTTGAGGAGCATGCTTGGTGACGTGGCAGACCCACGACACTCGATAGGAGGAGTACCTCTGTAGGCTACGAGGGGGAGCGCCTGGGTGTGGTGGTAGACCCATAGTGGGGAGTGCCTCTGTGTGATGCAGCAAACCCACATTACTCGACAGGAGTAGTACCTCAGTAGTCCAAGGTTAGTGGGAAGCATTCTTGGTGTCACAACAGGCCCATTTTACTCAAGAGAGGAGGATTTATCTATCAGCTAAGTTTTCGATAATGTGTTGGGGATGTTACTTGATACTACCCCTAGAATAAAATCCTGGTTGAGCCGAGTCAATACTTTTTTATTTTTTCTCATGATTGATATGGATTACTTAATAACTTAGGTATATGTATGGGCATATACCTAAGTAGGGTTATCTGTTTTTTTCTTACTTTTTGGTTTATCCTTGTTGGATTTTGTGAGACATTGAGGGTCTTAGGTTCCCTACTGAGTATCGTTATACTCACCCCTGTACGGGATATGCCCACACCTTGTTGTGTTAGATGCAGTCGACAGATAGTGCTAACTGAGGCTGAGAGTACTAGGACTGGATGGTACCTGGAGGTGGACGTTATGACAAGTCGGTACACGGAGGAGACTAACGGATGTGGAGTGCTGAGGAGGCTATATGTACCTACCCTTCAGGTAGGAATTCCAAAGGATGACCCAAAAGCTATTTTTCCTTTCTTTAGTTGTACTTTTAATTCTAGTTCTTTGTACTTTACAGTTGGGATTGTATTTCCAGCCCATTTTACTTTTCAGCACTCTTTTTTTATACAGTTTACTTAGTGTTTTGTATCCAATTGTGTACTCTGTTGTGTGTGTTTACAGGTTATAAAGGCAATTCCTTTCCAGTTTTAGGGAATTACGCCTTTGGTGCTAGTTGCCAGCCCCTGGCCTATGGAAGGCGGGCTTGGGGTAGTCACAGCATGAGCCCCGGGGGATGGGTCATGACATCCACTCCCCATCGAAGTCATCCATTTCCACTGTTGTGAACCCGTCCCATGGCCCAATCTGTATCTTAGCTTGGGACATAATTCCTTGGGTGGGGGCTCGGAACATCTGTAAATCACAACAATCATTTCGACTCGATTCATAGGGGGAATAGAGCATAGTTGAGGTCACAAGTTCACTATTAGAGTAGAGTACATAACTAAAGTACCCTTATCCCACTAGCATCATTACTCTACTCTACAGTACTCGTATATATAGTTATAGAAGTGTACTTGCATCAAAACTAGAAAAAATAGTTGTTGGATGATCTGCAATCAGGAGCATCCATGAGACCGTTATTCTGGGATCGGAAGCACCGAACTATTAGAGTAAAGTACTGAATGGTATATTTTGGAATTGGGGGTAGTGGCCAGAATGACTCAAATTTCAAATCAAGTCCAACTGTATCAGAAGGTCACGTTGGGCCAATGGGAATCGTACGAGTCTATGATACGATTGGTGGTGTGACTGGATTCTACCTCAAATCCATTCAATACTAGAAGCTCATTACTCTACTATAAAATTTTCAGAGATTGGAATGATGATACGCTCTGACTTCCCCGTGGGCACCAATCGACTCCTTTCGTGCTGCCTTTTTTGGGTACCCCTTCTCCCTCCATTCATCCTAGACCCCACTTTGTTGTGACACTATTAGAGTAGAGTACTGAGGTTGTACATTTCCCCACACTGAAGACCTTTCTAGGAAGAATAGCAGTTCCCGAGTTCAATATCTGATAAATCACCAGGTGTTCCACTCTCAATTGGCGTTTCACTCCGTACAGACTTGTATATATTGATAGAAAGTTGTGGGTCACCCCAAGACCTCAATTCCAGTCAACCCCTCCCCAATGCATACACAAAACCACCTTTGTTTCGGTTCGATGAAAGCAAATCAAAAACCTGATGGTCTTGATCTTTTCTTCTAGGTAAAGACACTATGGTACCGATAGGCCAAGGGGAATGGTGGTGGTATGGTACACGGGCAATGGCTGGGAACTCCGTCTCAAAACACCAATGTGCCTATGGGAGTAGGGGTGCATACCCATTGGTATTGATAGATGGGGGAAGTAATCAATGGTCTAATGGAATATGGCAGTGGTGCATCATCGAGTAGCTAGAATGGAAATAAGGGTAGCACAACCTAGCCAAGAAAGAGAAATTACAACTCATGACACCTCTATTTCAATCCAGTCGATACCACCACTCACTCATTGCAGCTACACAACTGATGTCCCATTTCACCCAACCCCACAAGATATTTATGCTATATTGGAATGGAATTGGCCATTGTACAGTCTGCTACCACTGAGAATTCCATCACTGTTGCATTTTGGGTTTGGCCTAGAAAAAACGGGTACCCCCCCCCCATCCTTCTTGGTATAATATAGGTAGTAGAGTATCACCCTGTCATTTCACTCTCCCCAATCAAGAGTCTACCACTGATCACACCCAAATCCCATTATAATCACTACAATTAAAAAGTCCCATCAACCCCCAACACCAATAGTAGCAGCAGCCCAAAGACCCCATACGGAACGATGGTGCAGCTACGTTGTTGACCATTCATACCGTCGATGTGAGATGAAGGTCATCAAGTCACATCTTAGTACTCTACTCTAATAGTGTTACACCATTGACTCTTAGTACTCTAATCTAATAGTATGGGCACGGGAAGCACATATTGATCCCATGACATTCCATAACATAATGGGCAGTAGGATTCCACTCTTGACACCAAAGAGAACCTGATTTCACTCCTATTTTATTGGAGGTTCTCCATGGGGGTTGATGTGGGGGCAGAGGTGGTTGCTATATGATCGCCGCAGTACTATCCATAGCATATGTCGGAAAGAGTGGATCAATAATCTAGACATGACCTCTACATTTGGATCCTACGGTGGGGGGAACAAGGCCATATCCATTCACAAGAGTGGGGAGGTCCAGCTACTAGGGATCAATGAACGCGGTGATGCTATGGGATCAGTGGAATGTCAGTCGGTGCACAATGAATGGCCAGAAGTATGGAACAAGTATACTCCATTGGTTTTTGGTACATTTCAGTCGAGTAGTTCATTATCCCTATCAATTCTTTCAAAGGGAATTGAGATGCTATTAGATAGAGTACTGAGTATCATCTCTACTTGGTGTCCATATTGATCCCCTTTGAAATGGCCATTTCAAGACCTTCCCAAAGGCAGAACAAGGTCCATACAGTAGTGAACTCCATTTTCCCATGTATCCCATAAACTCCATACCCTTTGGCTAGTCTCGGTGACTGCTATTAATAGACAATATAGCCAAAAACACTATATCACACTATTAGAAGAGTACTGATAACAAACGGGCGGATCACCGCGCTATTCTCTAATAGTCAACTCTTTTGGCCATCTATTCCCCTGGTACTTATATATATTGAAAGGGATCAGGGGGAAGGAAAATCCACTTTCATTCTATTGGATTTGAGATGGTCCTAGCTTCAAGGGGAGCTGGGAGTTGGCCATTTAGAAATGCGATGATCTGCTCCGCCCAAAGGAAATCAGACAATGATGGTGGTCAATGAAATGGAGTTGGTTGATTCTCAAAGGCATTCAAGTGTCCCCTTGCAAGTGTCATGTGGACTGGAAACCATGACTCCTTCAGTGTGGTATTACTGAACCATGATTCTCGGATTGATTCATATCATTGATCGTACTGTGTACTATAAAGAAAGAAAGAAATAAATAAATAAATAAATAAAGAGAAAAAAGGGAAATATATGCGCTGGACACGCGTTATGTTATGTTCTCTCAAGGTTAAAGATAAAGTTCAAAGTCAAACTTGTGGAACTACTCATATGGGAGATTTAGAGGTAGCATTTCATCTCGTCTGTAGGTCCTTGAGTAGTAAGAACAGATAAGATATCCGATGAGAAAGGTGCAAGCAGCCTCATGTCTTTTTTATACTAAGGGTTCCAAAGGTTCTAAACCATTATATATTAAGTAGAACCTTTCTAAAGGGTTGGTAAATTAAAATAAAATTCATTTTAGTAAGGTCGTCTAAACGCTTAGGGAATAGAGATCATAGTTGAGAAGATCCTTACTCCCCATCTTGAAAGCAAGGAAAGTCAGAAAGAAAGGATATAAGAGGAAGAGTACCGTTTCCCGAGGGCTGGAAAAGGTAAGCTTTGAGAGATTGTAAAAATTTATTACTGATTAAAGGAATGCGTATAAAAGGCTATGAAAGTAGCCAGAACAAAGAAAGAAAGAGGAGAGTGAAGCGAAGCTATCGAATGGCTCGAACAGGCACGAACCAGATGGGAAAGAGACCTTTTATTCTATTTCTGGTTTGAGAGAGCAGGTGTAATAGGGAGAGATGAGATTGGATAGGAAAAATATCTTTCTTAAAAAAGGGATCTAAGCCTTTTAGTCTGTCTCCTTCGGTTGGTTGGTTCGGTCCCAATAAGGTCTTTCAAAAGCACGGGAAGAGCTTGTTCACCAAGTCCCTTTCTAAATAGGTTTAGGGAAGGACATTACATAATAGGGTAATCCGAGAAGCGAGATGTGAGGAGTCAAAGGGATAGAGATCAGAGGAATAAAGAACCATTTTATTCCAAAAATTAGACAAGGTTCATGTTTCATAGCTAATGAGATTAGGTATTTATTTCCGGGATCGATGTGTCATAGCTGAGGAAAGATGTTAATTTGAACTGAACTGATTATTCTTAAGTAAGTGAATCGTGGCTAAATTTCATTGAAATTATAGGTGTGAATCTAATCTCTGAGATTTCTAGGTAAAATTTTAAGGAGAAGTATAGGCTTTTCAAAACGTAAATTGAAATACCCATTATTTTATTTTCAACTACCAACCGCACAAGCAGAGGTTTTTATCCCTGTTGAGGGAGGAATAAAAACATTTATGACACAATTAGGTGTGGACTAAGATGTGCAGTTGATCCTTCTCTTGTTAATGCACATAGGGAGAGAATCCATTATTGTACTAATACAATAACCATCTATTTTCTTAAACAATCATTTTTGTACTAAAGCAGTCATGGACAAAGAGTGCTTGGTCTGACTTCTATTGAGAGGTCTTATTATTCGACTAGGGAAGCCCATATTATTGATCTAATATTTCTCGAGGAATAAGATATTTAAACCAGTGAGACCTTAGCACTTTTTGGGAACAAACTCAATACCTATCCTCGAAAGGATAGTTCAGAAGGAATCTAATTGGTTGAAGTTCCTCAGCTCTTCACCTATTGGACACAATTCATCTAGTTAGGCCTAGTACTCTCAACATACTATATATCCATTCCTGGTTCTGACCACACTCCAATGGGGTGGATGTCACGACCCTGGCAGTTGAAGTCCTTCACACTATTAGAAGAGTATAGAGGATCCACCCACTCCAAACCAAAACCCCCAACTACCATCTCAATCACAGCACCACTACCTACAACTTTTCTACTGGACCACCTTCCAAAAGGTGACAATGGATACATGGTGGAATCACACTTTCTTGGAATGGATAAGCGGGGAGTCCACTCGGCTAAGGTAGTACCAGCCCCATTCCATTCATTCCCAAAACCACAACCAGTGTCCAGGCATTCAAGTCTACTACCTATATTATACCGACATCCAAACCCCCACTCCTCCCCAGATATCTGCTATATAGTATGTTATTTTCCACTATTATAGTAGAGTACTGAGGCATGGTCCATGTGTTTATCGAACCACTCCTTACTCTATATAGTAGGGTGCAGGTCATTGTTCAAGTACCGAAGTCGAGTTGTTTGGCTATTACCATCACTGAATGCTCTGATACTAATATATATTGTCATGATATGGAATCAATCATACCGCTTTGTGATTTTTGGTTTGTGATATAGTAGGAAATTCCTAAATATATATAAGTATCAGGTGGGGTTCGTAATCAAGTGTTTGGGTTTCACCAGTTGAAGTCCATTTTTCCAATGGTGGTTGGCCTCGAGCACCTCACCGTACCCCTTGTCTCGGTACTTAAACCTTATGGTAAGGTACCCTGGGTATTTTTGTTCTTGGTCACAAGTACTTACTCTATATAGTCTGGATCGTGCTATATGACCATGAACCTTGTGATTTGGTGGTGGTGTTCGAGAGGGTGGGATCTCAAGAGTTCCAGATCCACTCAATCACAATAAGAAACACCATTCCACTAAACCACCTAAGAAATGCTTCAGGTATTATTATATATATATTACCGACGAGTGGGGAAGCATCCAACAGAAACCTTTTAGAAAGCACACACGCACCACTATACTATAATAGTAGTAGTATTCCAGAGATGCGGAAACTGTCCTCAAGTATACTCACTCAAATGGAATTAGTAGTGAAGGTGGAACATGTTGGTAAGGGGGGTAGCATTACTGTTTTGGTCGTCGAAGCACTGCTTTCCCTTTCTGCTCGGTCCAATTCCAGAGATGAGTTCCTATAATCCAAGGTCTCCCCGAGCACCACCTCCACCCGACCTATTCTTATTCTATGGTACTCTTATATATATTTATAGAAGAGTACATGGATCCACTCCCAGACTCTCTATTATATCATTTCTGACATCTCAACTAACCTGATATTCGACCTTTCTTGACATTAGACCGCACCATGGGTACTCTTATATATAGTTTACGACCAACATGATCTTTCAAACCGACCACCCTCAACCCAACCATAACAATGCCATGACACCAGACAATCATAGTCATACTACTACTACTGATAGTCTAGTATAGTACCTCCAACTCCAATTCCAGCACCACTATATCCACCATTGAACCCCTAAACCATTGATTATCATATGAGGCATCGGTATAATATAGTCTGAACACTATAGGCACCAAAAAATGTGTCTATAGTGGTCCGCCTATAGACTATATAGAAGAGTACCTGACTATATTGTACCGATGAACCCAAAACAACCTGTTGCCTTCGGTTTGGCAGATGCATTGGCCCCATGGTCGACCAGACCATGACTTCAGTGTGTTCTCGACTGATTCCTGTGGTTCCAGTGTCATTGGCCATCCGACTCATCTATGTTTGTCATGTTGGTTGTATTGGATATGATGGAATTTGGTAGTGTATGTGTTGGTTCGACTCGAGTGCCTGAGTGGGGTGGTGGCCCATGATCTCCGAGCTACCTATTAGCTAGCTGTCTGATTAGTACGAATACACTTTATCCATGGTAGCTCCACGATCTTCACCGAAAGTGAGAGTTCCAAAAGGTATGGTTCACATCTCACCTATCCGTTCAGATACTGTTCTTCTACCTAGTTTGAGAATGAGTCCATGTGGCGTTCCAAGATCCATCCACTAGTGACCACCACCAATAGTGATGATACCAAAAATGTAGTTGCACCATATACTGCCACCCAGGTTCCGGCTCGTAATGGGTTAGCCCCATGCTCGATTCCAGTCCTATCATACTAGGGAATGTACCTCTCCATTCTCATGAACCCATGGTAGATAGGAACCGAACTGTCTCACGACGTTCTAAACCCAACTCACGTACCACTGTTTTCAATCGATGAACAACTGAACCCTTGGGACCAGCTTCCACCCCAGGAGGTGATGAGTCAACATCAAGGTTCCAAATGAAACTGTCGATATGAACTCTTGGGTTTCATTAGCCTGTTATCCTCGGTGTACCTGTGGTCTATTTCATGAGTTCCCAACCACATGGAACTGCCCGGTTCACTATGGTCGACAGCTCAGATTACCTTTTTAATTGTCTGTCCCTGCTCAAGTTGTGCCATCTTGTAGTCAGGAGTTGAACACCAATACGTGACCAATATAGTTGGGTGTATTTGGATATTGTGAACCACCCATTACTCTTTAGGAGGCATCCACCCTAGATAAACTATCGAACTCACTCTGTTCCCAAGACTTGAACTTGAATTGAATGAATAAGCTCATGAACCAAGGTATCATCCTATATCGGTCACAATGACAACTATCATGATCATATAGATATCATACCCACATATAAAGTCCACCAATACCAACACCATATAGAGATGATACTCTCTATTTCAGGTTTCCCCATGACCATATCGGAGTAGTGGGTAACCTTGAAACAAGGGGGGTGAATAGCTGAACCGCTTTCCGCACCTATCCATGAATCGTCTGGAGCCTTCTGTGGATATGGCCTTAATACTTAATATATATAAGTACCAGGTTGTGCCTATAGTGGAGCTAGGGAGTCTTAACTATTATAATATATTAGTCACTCATGAGGTTAGAACATTGGGCATTGACCGAATGAGTGGCCTGGTGGAATGGTGGAAATAGGAGACAAGATCACTACTATCATCATATGAGGAATTCGACTCTCTTGCTCATAGCAAAGAGAATAGTCAAGGTGCATGGGGTCTTACTGTGTAGACGTGGGGAGCTTGGAATCTGAGCCTAGAGTTCATTTTCATTGGATTCCATTTCAGAGACAGTTGGGCAGTCGTGACACCATTCGTGTAGGTCGCTACTTATGCGACAAGGAATTTCACTACCTTCAAACAGTTAAGTTTATTGTCGTCATTTTCCACTAGGTCGATACGACTAGGCACCCTCTGCTCGATACCCAACTGCATCGGCCTTGCAGCACCGGGCAGGTGTCATAATCTATAAGTAGGTCAACCTCATAGCAAAGTTCTGTGTTTTTAATAAACAGTCGCTACCTTGCTCCCCACCTATTGGATGCATGGACCGGAGGTGATCTAATGAGATAGGCCTATCCTCAGTAATCTACTCTAATAGTGACACAACTGGTGGTTCAAACACTTTTTGAGTTCCTTTCAAATGGGTTGCTCATGAGCCAAATAGTATACTCTACTGGTGCACCTATGTCAGTTGTTGGTATGGTCATCTGTTTTCCATCTTGATTCAACTCGTCCACTCATAGTTGTTTCCAATTTATGCTTTCCATAGACCAACCACTTCCACCATAAACACTAACGGAATGGTTGGAGTGTATTTGTCCTAGTCCCGCTACCTCTACTACCTATATTATACAGATTTCCCCTAACAAGTATCGCCGGACTATTAGATAGAGTAGCTGAAACTGCCCCTGCCTTTGGTACTGCCATATGGAAGGTGGAATCACTATTAGAAGAGTCAGGTACTCTTTCTATATAGTGTCCACTCCCCCTATAGTCGTGAGGTGGTGTTAGTGAATGAGCTATGAAACTGATGACCAGTCACCCGGTACTTCAACGTTATGGTGGTTATTCTAACCTTTCGGAGTCCATTGTGCAACTCAACCCCTAGCTACTATATGTATATGTATATGTATATGTATATGTATATGTATATGTATATGTATATGTATATGTATATGTATATGTATATGTATATGTATATGTATATGTATATGTATATGTATATGTATATGTATATGTATATGTATATGTATATGTATATGTATATGTATATGTATAGGTATATGTATATGTATATGTATATGTATATGTATATGTATATGTATATGTATATGTATATGTATATGTATATGTATATGTATATGTATATGTATATGTATATGTATATGTATATGTATATGTATATGTATATGTATATGAATATGTATATGTATATGTATATGTATATGTATATGTATATGTATATGTATATGTATATGTATATGTATATGTATATGTATATGTATATGTATATGTATATGTATATGTATATGTATATGTATATGTATATGTATATGTATATGCATATGCATATGTATATGTATATGCATATGCATATGTATATGTATATGTATATGTAATTCGGATGTGTGATATGCCCAATTCCAGCAATGCTGAACAACTCAGGTACTCTTCTAATAGTGAACTACCAAAGAGTTCCTGATCCGATCCATCCAGGCACCCAACCATTTCATGGGGAATCCTCAATACTCTTCTGATAGTCTATCAACACTATTAGAAGAGTACTAATGACCTCCACCTTGTTCCATTACGGCACATGGTCAGTACTCTTCTAATAGTGAACTACTATGGAAGGTTCAGGACTTTATTGATATTTAGCATATAAAGTCCACATATAAAGTCCACCACCAATTGGTACTTAAACCTTATGGTCATTTTCATTGGCATTTCATTGTCAGTCAAATATACCTTTCACTCTCGAGTACCCCCATCGGAAAAAGGAGAGATAAGGGACCGATTCACTCAACACTTCTGACCACCCGTTGAAACCCTGATCTACTGCTAGCGCTCCCTGTGGAAACAGGATTGAAATAGTATACTCATGTCAGGATTCTCTCTTCTGATCAAACCCCAGGCGTAGTAGCCAAGTTCCTACCATATATCAACAGAACATCCCGCTACTGACAACATCATCGTTGTCGTATCCTAGAATACATGAAGTATCTGACTATATTATATGGAGGGAGGACCATGATGGAATCGTCTTATCGCTTCAATGCACCACTTATAGACCCATGACATTTTCGGTTCGAACTCTCCCTTGACCAGTGAGATATTACGCTTTCGATCATCTGTATGGCTGATTCCAAGCTGATCTCCAGAACCAGCTCTGATACCCCCACTTCCTTGTGCACTAAGATATTTGGTTGGGGACCTTAGATGACGATCTGGGCTCTTTCCCTCTCAACAGTGGATCTTGGAACTGCATTGTCTGTCTTGTACCACTAATACTAGGCCCGTATTCGAATAGAGTGCCCATGGATTCGAACACCTCCTAGCATCACATATTCATTGCCAATTCCAACGCACCAGCACCCTCTACCTTGTCCCATTTCTATTGTAGGTATGCACTAATGAAATAGATTTCATGGAAAACCAGCTATCCCCAATCTCGGTTGGCCTATCACCCCTAGCCACCAGTCATCCTAGTATTTTTCCACATACTTAGGCTCAGTCATCCCCTGCCATATAGAAAGTGACCACCTACCTATGGCTAGCTCGATCGGTTTCGGGTCTAAAGGTAGCACGTCCCAATGGAGGGTAGCGCCATTACCTAGTAGCTCTAGCCTCATTTCCATTGACTCACAGACCCATCATGCAAAAGGTATTCCATTTATAATTCAGTGAGTGAACAACCACTCTAATTGAGTTAGACCATAAGGTTGAAGTACCGGTTGCTTCTACGATACTCGCTTCTCCGACTGTCCGAACAACAACGGAATTGGGGTTCTATTTCACTCCATTCAGAATGTGGTGGGTGCTCTTTCAATTGCCCCTCATGGTACTCGTTGGGCTATCGGTGTCATGGAAAAATTTGGTACATCAACCATTGTAGAGGGTGGTTCCTCGTGTTGTTACAGGTTGTCGCAGACAATACAGAATTCGAACACGCCGCGTACTACTTATTGAGACTCCACTCTCAATGGTCAGGACGAATGTCAGGGCTTTCACCTTCGTGGTCAGATCATTCCAAACCGTTCAAACCGTAATTGAATCTTCAGCCCTCAGTACTCTACTCTAATAGTTGTCAGTACTCTACTCTAATATGGGGACAATCATATTCCTTCTGAGCACAATTGCTGCAATCCCAGGAGCCCGGTACTTCACCCTTATGGTCTTGCTATTTGAGATGCCAAATGCCGGACCCGTAGGCCGATAGGTTCCCACGGACTGGTGGATTCCTACCAATTGCATGATCCCACTCACCCCATAGTGCTTGATCACCACTACTTCCATGTTATAGGATTATTGAGTGGATAGAGCTAGTCATATGTTTCTATTCGCTCTGATCTGTGCCCCCATTTCCATCGCCAATGACTCCCACACCCATTCAATTGACCCTTGGACGTCTCATTTCAGGGTAGCGGATCAACCCATCACCTCCATCCCAATCCATCCTACCCAGTCATCTCTAGATGTGCTTGGATTCCACCCCCCATGGCCTATAGATGGATGATGTTGTGGTTGGACGTTTTGCTCCAAGCTTGCACACCCACGCTAGCAGTGCATGCCCCATTCCCCATTTCGTCTTCCTGATGACCTCATGGAACTCATTTGTTTTGAGTATTATGTTAAACCATCCACTTGTATGTCAGAAAATGATTCATTTTCAGGTTTACTTCATCTATAAGGGTAAATAATCAAGATTAATTTATTGGTATTTATCATATAATGTCCACAAAAAAGTCCACCACCCCACCAACTGTCGTAGGTGTAGAAGGTCCCCCATCGCCCCCGATGTCCCGATCGGTTAAGGAAATCTAGGTTCTACTACTGAATATATAAGATGATATATAAGTATCTAATACTAATATCTAAGGGTTCTCAACCTGAATTAGCTGAGTTCTAAACCCTTGATATATCAGTAGCACCTCCCAGGGTCAGGAACCCTCCACGCCCAAGCAGCCAGTGGAGCCAAATCCAGACAATTGGTTGAAACCAAAGAACCCTGAAGGCGTATCTTGGGCCAAGGAAATGTGTTGGGCGTTTGGGGTGAGAAAAACATCAAGGAGGCATGCATGGCACCATGGTTCATCCCAGTGTTTGATGCGTACGAGAAGGCACCAGTGTTCCCCACGCTTCCTGAGCGAGTGAGCCAACCGAGTGAGTATAGTGGATGGTCCAACCTGTGAACCTTGAACCATACAGAACACTTTATATGCTAAATACCATAGTTATTTATCTTTATTTGTCTATAGAGTAGAGTACTTAGGTGTTGAGTAGCCTTTTTGGCCATTTCCCTTGCACCTTCAGGCTGGCGAGTTGTGGCATTGGACGACCCACCACTAGAGAGACTGCCCATGAAACCTCTTACTTGTCTCATCCCAGAGGATGAACAGGACATTCCAGAGAGCCACCATCCATTCCCCAATAATACATGCATCTTTAGAATAAGACCTCACTCCCGATACCCCCGAACTTTATATGCTAGAATACCTGTATCTGGTCATCACCCCCTCGTGAAAACCCATACCCCAAGTCAAGTACTCTACTCTATATAGTTATGAATTGCATCTGCTGGTAGTAAACCCCCTGAGCTCTCCACCCTTTGAAATGTGTCCAAAATTTCTGATGCTCAGAACAATGAGGTTTCAAGGAATTTGATCAGTTTAATTGACATGAGTTCCTTATCCCTATCAGTCTATCCCATCGGTCGGTCAGTAGTTGATGAGCACGATGTCGCCCCAATGCTCGAGAACCATGGTCCCAAGCCAATATTTGAATAGAGTTCCCATGGAGTTTAATGGACTCATTATTGTCCCTTTAGAAAGGGTAAGATCTATGGTACTTGACCCTATATAGTTCACCCTTCCTAAAGGTGCTACTTAATATATAAGGGTTTAGAACCTTTGGACCTGGCTTCCTCCCGTACCCCTGGGTGCCCCACCTTCAGTACTCTACTCTATATAGTGCGGGAGCACCTAGACTTTCATTCAGTGTTATGGGCCCTCCAGTACTCACTATATATAGTCCAGCGATCCGACCTCGAACCATCGGGTTCATCCATCCATGAGTAGTACCACTTCTGAAGACAGCTCACGACCACCTGCCCCTTTCTCATATTCATGGCACCTCTGACTAGCGACTGCCGAATGGATTGCTATCGAAATACCATGACCTCCTCTCTCTATATATATACACAATAAAATAGGATTATTTATATGTGGACTTTATATGCTAAATACCAATAAAGTCCTCTTTATATGCTAGAATATGGTACGAACCGCTTTTCCAGCCTTCCTGACCCTTTAGAACCCTTAGATATCAGTAGTAAATACTTATATATTATATTATATATAAGGGTTTAGAACTTGGCTACTTCACCCTATTCGGTTCAGAAATGGTCAGATCTATGGTACTTGATCCTATATAGTTCACCCTGAGGTGTAAGATCTTTTAGAACCTTTTCCCACCTTTGAGCTTAGCATTCCCCTTTAGACGTTGAAGCTTACTTAAAGGAATTATTGTGAAGTCTAGTATTGACATCATAGAGTGTATTCCATTTTCCTCATCATAAGTGATAGGACTCACCCATCATCCCTTTACGCAAAATGATTACAGGTGACAGTATTGTAAACTTTGAAGCTGAACCGATTTGTGTTGTATTCTAGGAACTCTTGTGTAGAAGATTCTCCTAAAGGGATCCTCATAGTGAGCATCTCCATTTTGAATGACTGAGTGCATGTATCGATCAATGTTATGCGATACTTTAAGCTCTATTGGAATAAATCACCCTGTAGAATAACCATAGTCAAGGACAACCTCATTGAGCATTTTAGTAAAAAATGTGTATGGTGAATTACACATTCTCCTTCTGATGTAGCCCCACAAGGTTGCAATGAGTCTTACTTCCTCTAGATTAGGTCTTGGAGGTCATACTCATATCTTGATGGACCTCGATCTAAGTGGGTTCGGTTCCTGTTGGTACATGCTAGATTTCGGGGAAGTTCCAAGTACTACAAGGGGTATATTATCTTTTTTATGAAATATTGTTGGATTTCCATCAAGGCCATTCAAGAATTGATCAGGGTCTTCTTCCAGGACGAAAAGATCCAAGGGATTACCAAAAGTCTCTTCCACTCAGAATTGGAAGCTATTGGTGAATCGTATCCTAAGCACCCGAGATAGCATATGGAAGATGATACTTCTTCAAGTTCACGGTAACCCATAAAGAAAGAGTTGATTCGACATTATATTACGGAAAAAGCATAGGAAACAAGCCAACCAGTCAAGCAGAAGATAGGTATGCTCAAGCACTTCTAACTCATATTCATTTGGTTGACCCTCTCTATCTAAATCAGGTAGAATTCTTTCTCCTAGGGTCGTCTGACTACCTCGAAGTGACATAAGATCGCCATATAGATTTTTTAAGCTTGTATAGGAGTTTACAACTCGATCTCTCAAGATGGAATCATTATATATCTCGTACCAACTTTCACATTGTTTAAGATTAGAGATGATGATGTCATACATTCTCGTCTCCATGAGTTGGCCTTCCTCGGCAGGGGAGATTGTACTGACCTTAGTAGAACTCTTCTTCCTTAACTTAGGATATCTCTTTCAACTAGGATCAGAAGCTATAGCATAGATTTCATCCAATGAAAACTCACCCCAGACAAAGAGTTTCCCACCCTGATGCACAAGGTATCTACAAATAGATGGCCAAATCTTAGTTCCTTATCCCTATCAGTCATCGAGCCCCATTCAGAGAAGTAAATCCTTATTCTATTCACTATTATATTCTAATATTTTATTTTTTTGACACGTCATGGTTAAGTTTTTAAAAGATATTACACCTCTTAGGTTAAGGATTCCGACGTGAAGGTTCATGCTGTTGATTCCACTCAAAACAAAAATAGCTCAGTCGTTGAATAATTCCTTAATACAAGTTGTCACAAACTCATGATACGATTCATTTACTTCCATCATACTCAGTGTTATAAGCATATATTTATGAACAATAGAATTACTAGACATCATCTTACTAGAGTCCATACTGACTTTATTCATTTTATCATACAAAGAAAACTTCTCACTCAATAGGATTTTGAACACTAGAGCGAGACCTAGGCAGGAGATGGGAGATGTTGTAGTCACAATGATAATCAGACAAGTGATAAGGGGGAACAAGAGTGGGATTTTTGCGATGTATTGTATCTTATATGGAAAAGGTGGTGATGGATATTCCATAGAACACCTAGAAGGCACTAGAGATTTTTGATCAGTGCTTTAATCAGTTAATGAGGGAGCAAGAGTATCACCTTGAGGTTGAGGTTGAAAGCTAGATTAGACTATTGGTGGTGATACTGAAATTTTAGTAGGAATCTGAGGTGGGACTGGAATAGGATCCGAATGATGATTAGTAACATATTCCTTCCCCTGCATAGGTTAGAAATTATTTTCTATCTGCTGGGTGAAAAAGAACTGAGTTTCGTCAAAAGTAACATGTCGTGATGTGATATAAGAATCTTTCCATTCTTTGGATACCAGTTGTTGTGGAATCATTGAGAGACACAACGACAGAAACAAGAAAATGAAAGAAATAAAGCAACAAGGAACACACCAATTTACGTGGTTTGGGAATAATCCCTACGTCCACGAGAGAGGTAGAATTTCACTATATCGGGAGCACAAAAATAAAGAGGTTCTTTAGTGGTAACCCTAGCCTGAAAATGGGATATAAAACAATGGAGAAGACGGTCACTGTTCAAAAAATATTGATTCCACGTCACTACAGTGAACGACGGCCAGCTTTGTCAAAAGTGCTATAGTGGCTGCAGGTTGGAAGTCAAAAGTGCTACAGTGAAATTGACTCTAATGTCCCCACTGCTACAGTACCTGTCGGTGTCGGTCGGTTATCTCCATGATAGTTTTCAGCATTTCTACAGTACCTGTCGGTGTCGGTCGGTCAACTCTGCGATAGTTGCGGGCCACAAGCATTCGGTCCAACCGGATCGGGGCTACACCAATCCAATAAAGGAATCTATAACCCTATTAATATGTGTTGTAACCCACAAAGATACATGGAGTGATCTGAAAATGTGTTTGAGGAGTCAACATGAGTATAGCATAAACATCCAAAGATGCAGATATGAAATAGGATCTGAATGAGAGTCGACTTTCTTCCTCTCATTTAACTATATAGGGTTAAGTACCATAGATCTGACCCTTTCTAAAGGGTTGGGAGCTAAGGACTAAAATAAAGACTCCCAATTGGGGTGCTACATTCATCCTGACACCAGGGCACAATTGATAGCAGTCTGAAGATAGATGAACATTCAGGTGAGAGGACAGACTAATTATAAGGGCTTGGCTTTCCGGCTTGACTCCTCTCTTCATTTCATGGTAGATTCAACCCATGCATGGACTGCTACTGAATGTCACACCAGCACAGAACTTCTACTTTTCGGTGACAAATTTACACTAGCCAGTGAGACATTTGACACCTGGTTGTGCGGGTTCCAGACCTTGGGACACTAAATTATGAGAATACATGCCTCATCCACTTCCAGATTTATTGGTGGGGGTCGGTATATAAATCAAGGTTCTAAAAGATCTTACACCTTAGGGTGAACTATATAGGGTCAAGTACCATAGATCTTACCCTTTCTAAGGGTAAGGATTGCTCAGTACTCTTTTAATATTGGCTATTAGAAGAGTACTGATGTCAATGTCGAATGCCTTATTAGATGAATATGAAGAGTGGGCTGGAAAACATGGCTAATTGGACAACATAGTTTTCAGTCACAAAGCAAGCTCTTCCATAAATCAGTAAGAAAAAAATATTTTTAAACAATGAATCCAAATAACACAAGATAGCCTTATTCAAATAAGAAAGGGGCCTCGTCTTGTTCTGCCTTATCTTATAGGATAAATGGATCTATTCTCTTGTAATAATGTATGGTTTATTACACAACACTTCTACCCCTGGGCATTGATTGAGACTTCTATCAACGTATCCCCCACCTCTCATGCCTCCCCTACAACACTTTATGGCTGCTTTCTATGGTATCAGAGGTGAGTGAAGTATTTCTATCGCATGATGCTAACCTGAATACCTATATTATACAGATTCTAATAGCCATTATAGTGGCGGAACACTGTCTTGTATTCTCAGAGGAACTAGACTTTGTCTTTCACACTTGCTCTAAGATGAGTATTTGGTTATTAACCCGAAGAGGTGCCCGTGGATGGGCGATCACTCAATGTAATCTTATGAATAATGAACATCGGTATTATATATATATATAGTGAAGATTAGAGAGGGTGCTCAATCTCTCTCTAGTCCACTCATCCCTACACTTTTAGTGCATCTGGGTTGAGTGAGCATAGTAGGGCTATTGATCTCCCGACCCAAGAATATATCCCTATTAGTTTAGTGTTTAGACATTTCTTCCGACTTCAAAAGGCCTGATGGTGTAAAGAAACCCCAAGTGGGGCTGCATACTCCAGACCTTCCATAAGGAGGTTTGGAACAATTTTTCTCTTTGAAGACATGCATGCCTCAAACTAAGTGTGGAGTCTTGAGCTTAGAGCCATCCTATATGCATGTTCTGGGCACTTCTCCCAGCAAACTATAGCTCAAAAGTGCTAAACTGTGGTTAGGGGGTGGTTATACCGCAGCTTGCTTGATCCTAACCTGGGTTTGGATGATAAGAGTGCCTGCCTAAGTGTCAAACCAATATCTGATCAATGCACTTTGATGCCTGTCCTCTCAAAATGATAGGAAACTCATCCATCAGATCTACATTCTATAGACCACCAAATGTACACAAAGATCAATTTTGACTCTGGTACTCTACTCTAATTGTCTAGATTGAGCTAATAAATTACATGTAGGTTTTTGAGAACACCCCAGAATATTTAGAACTCTTGAATGACTCAGAGACCAGAAATAGGTTGAGTAAAAATGATTTGGTTAGGTACTTCTCTGGTTTCTTTATTCCTTGTAGAACAGAAAATATAAGGATCTATTACCAAACGCTTTCTTCCAATATAGAGAAAGACAAGGGACACACGAAAAAAGATAACTATTTGATACCTCCCCATATTTTTAATCAAGAGAGGCTCACATAACATTATGAAATGATCCTATGGAAATTATTCCAACCACTCAGAAATGGATTCATCCTACAACACAAAAGTTCCAACGCCCACCAGACACGGACTCCAGGAATGATTCAAGAGTTTAGACTTGTTTAATGGTGAACTCTGCCCTTTTCCTCTTAGCTTCCTTGACCCTCTATAGATATGATTGAGCTGTCAGTAATGATTCCACAGAGGAATTTTTATGCACTCCTTAATTTAGCTGCTACTTCTGATCTCTCATTATGGATTAAGAGCTTGAACAAAGAGGAGACACAATAATTTGAATGTTAATATTATAGGGGCTGTTACTGATATATATTGCTAAGGTTTGTCCTCGAAATATGCCAAATTCATATTCACTATTGGTATAATATAGGTAGTATACCCTACCTATATTGGTTGACCAAGGATTGGCACCTTATAGTCTAAACCAAGTCATGACACTAAGTCACAATCCTTCTATAGCAGACCAAACCGAACAAGATCCGAAGACTGTCGATTAGCCTACCATTGAGTGGTCACAACCAGAGCATCAAAGAAAGAATTGAGCACTACTTCTCCATATAATGATAGTATCTAATCATCCATAATAATAATATAATTGACTCGGTATAATATAGGTAGTAGATCTTCTTAACCCATGATTGAAGAGATGAGTACTCCAACAAATCTTTTACATTTCGATAGAGGTCCGGAGGAAGCTTTAGTTATTTAGTCTTCAACTCCTGACCCTTTAGAATGGATCTACTGATATATCAAGGGTTTATAACCTTCCTCAACAAGAAATCCTCACAAATATGGGTTAAGGGGTCTTTCCCTACCGCTCAAACCAGCCTGACCTATAAGGGTCTTAGTCCTCACAGCTGGAACACGCTCATAATGAGCTCACTATTAGAATAATAATAGTATGATCTAGCTGTGAAAGTTGATGATAACCCATACCGCCAATTCGAGTGAGATTGGATAACCGACACACTTTATACTTAGTGTCTATCCCCATCAAGTTGTACGAGTGGTAGACGTGAATCAGAGCGGTGAGGACACTGCAACCTTCTCACTCTAAACCATTCTAATGCCAGGTGAAGAATGATAGGTTTGTCCACCTTTTTTGAAGAAGCAAGAAAAAATGTAATGACACCATTCACTCTCCTTATTAAGGATTTTCCAACCCAACATCATAAGCATTGCAAATTTCACATCCCTAAAATTTCTGATTCTGAGTCCACCTTCCTCACGGGGCTTACAAACCTTGTCCCAAGCGATTGTGATGAATTTACTACTATCAGGCTTCCCATACCAGAGAAAGAAAGGTATTATAGCATATAAAGTACACCTTTCTACCTTCTTAACCACCTTACCTTAGTAGGCCACCAGTAGACAGTGAAACTGTGTACAGGTAGACTTCCCACAATTGAGTTCTCCATAGGTATTCTATCTATATAGTCTACCGTCCATTGAGATATTTTTGTCACACCTAGTCTCTTTTTCACTTTTGAATCAAAATACCTACCATACACTAGAACTTATGACAACACCCTTAAAGATTTTCCATATCATTTTTTCTTCATTCATATAAACTGTTGTAGTGGTGACTAATGTTATTCTTATCCACTGTTTTGTAGCTAGCTCTAATTCTTCTTAAGTACTTCTCTTGTCTGAAGCTCTAATGTCTATATTATACCGAGTGTAGCTAGTCTTTTGCCTTAGTGGTTCTCTAGCTATCTTAGCACCTACTTGCCTATAAGTTGTTGCTAGGGGGGCTGCTAGTTGTTGGTTTAAGTAGCTTCCCCTCCTGAATAGTAGCTAGTTGGCTGCTGCCTTAAGTTGAATTGAATCTTTTTCTTTTTCCTAACCCTTTAGAAAGGGTTAGAACTAAAAGAACCTTTAGGGAGGGCCAGGAAGTCTAATACTGATACTTATATATATTGATGGATTATATAAGCATAATCTTGAACATAGGTCTGACTTAAATAATCGATTGACTATTAGAGTAGAGTACTGATGATGAATCTAGTTCAGTAGCAGAGACATAGAGAATTACTAGAAAACCTATAGCATAAAGAAGGATACCACCTGAAAAACTAATGAATTTTCAACCATAGTCGTTGAAGTAAGATTTGAGCTAGACCCCCAATATATATCAGTACCATTTTTTGATATCTTATTTAGCTTCATCCAATTAGGAGACGATAGCTGGTACGGTATGGTGCTGGAATAGGTAGTGAAGTGGGAAAGATGAAATGGTTTGAGGGGATTTAAGGGGCACGGGGTGGTTTGGAGTTTCCCATGGCATTGGAAGAACTGGGTCAGCAGGTAGGCAGTCACAACAAAACCAAATCAACTACAATGGAACAATGGCTTTTCTCAACAAACCACAAGTATATTGGAACTTTGTATTTCCTCTTCGGTGTGATTTCAGGACTGATTGGAACATTCTTTTCAGTTTTGATTTGTATGGAATTATCAACCCCAGGCGATCAACTGTTAGTCGGGAACCATCAACTATATAATGTTTTTCTTACAGTGCACGCTATAGTCATGATCTTTTTCATGGTGATGCCAGCTATGATAGGTGGTTCTGGAAATTAGCTTGTTTCGATTCTAATTGGGTCCCCCAAAATTTCCTTTCCACGCTTAAATAATATATTGTTCTAGTTGTTGCCTCCGAGTCTTTTGCTCCTATTGTGCCCAGCAGTAGTGGAATTAGGTAGTGGCACTGGTTGGACGGTTTATCCTCCCCTATGTGGGATCACCATCCATTCAGGAGGCATGGTCGATTTAGAAATTTCTAGTCTGTATCTTAGCGGGTTATCTTCCATTTTAGGTGTAATCAATTTTATTTCAATAATATCGAACATGTTTGGACCTGGAATGATTATGCATAGATCACCCCTCTTTGTGTGGTCTATTCCTGTGATTGCATGCCCCATAGTGTTGGCTCTTCCCATACTGGCTGGGGGACTCACAATGTTATTAATGGATCAAAACTTCAATACTACATTTTCTGATCCATCTGGCGATGGAGACCCCATTTTATACCAACATCTCTTTTGGTTCTTCGGTTTTAAATGGGCCTTTTCAAATTCAAATCTGAATATGAATTGCGCTATATGATGGGACTTCCTGCTTCATGGTAATCCTACTATGTTCATAATTGGTTTTCTATTCAAACCCCGATCTAGTTAAAATGAAGTATCTAAGACACAATCAGTAGGTAACCAATGACATAAAAGCAGTCTAGTAGGAACCTTAGAGACTACATGTGAAACAACTGATCTTAAATCCTTTTGTGAGTGGCTAGCTGAAATTATCGATGGTGATGGAAGTATTCAAGTGATTAAACAAGGTTCTCAAAGATCTGACCCTCTAGGGAGGGAAGGATATACTTCTCTTGAAATTACTATGGGACTGGAAGATATACGACTACTACGATATATCCAACATATGCTTTGTGGAAGTAATAAAATGTGATCAGGTTCTAAAGCTTATCATTATCGAATACATCATCGACATGGTATGATGAAACTCATGAATTCTATTAATGGTCATATTAAACATTCATCACGACTACTTCAACTACATCGTGTTTTTCATGTACTCGATATCCCTTTCATTCTACCTATTACACTAGATGCTCAATCTAATTGGTTTGTAGGATTCTTTTATGCTAATGGTACCATTGGTATCTCTATGAAGAATCAACTACCTCAACTTAGTATTCGAGTAAATAATAAACTTCTACAAGATATAGAGTATTATAAGGTATAATTTGGAGGAAATATCTACTTTGATTGTAGTCAAAATGGTTACTATCAATGGTATGTACAAAGTTGAAAATATATGATCATGATTCTAGATTACTTTCAATCAAGTACTTTCTGAAGTCATCAATCACGTCGATTCTTCTTTATTGAGGAATATTACAGTCTTTATGATCTCAAAACATTTAAACTTGACAGTATTCACTATAAATCATGGATATCTTTCCTAGAAAAATGGAATCATTTGATGATATAGTACACCTTTCTTCACTTATATTGATGAGTAGAAGAGAGAAGCACCCTGAAATTTACATCCTCGTTCTTCTTGGCTCCGAAATCATCAGTCAGATCATTTCAAAGTATTCGAACAAACTGGTCTTCAGCTATCTCGGAATGGTATATGCCATGATTAGTATTGGTGTGCTTGGCTCTCTAGTCCAGGCGCATCATATGTTTATTGTTGGGTTAGATTTCGATACTCGTTCGCACTTCACTACCGCTACCATGATAATAGTTGTTCCTACTGGCATTAAAATATTTTGTTGGATCGCTACCTGGTGGGGCGGTTCGATCATGTACTTCAAAACACCTATGTTGTTTGTTGTAGGTTTCATCTTTTTGTTCAAGATCGGTGGACTCACTAGAATAGTACTAGCTAATTCTGGGCTTGACATTGCACTTCATGATACATATTATGCAGTGGAACTTTTTCCATTATGTACTTTCGATGGGTGCCATTTTTGCTTTATTTTCTAGATTTCACTATTGGGTTGGTAAATTCACAGGGCTGGTCTACCCGGAACGCTTAGGGAAATCCATTTTTGGATCACTTTTTCAGGGTGAATCCTACCCTCTGTCCAATGCATTTCTTAGTACAAGTGGGCATGCCACGTCATATTCTAGATTTTCTAGATGATTTTGATGGTTGAAATGACCAGATCTCTTATGGCGCATATTTATCGATTGTTGGGATTTTTTGTTTCGTAATGGTAGTGACGATCACATCTGCCAGGGAACCTACTCGATTTTCAAGTCTGAATGTCGAAGTTGAATAGACTCCAACCACACCGGTATGGATTCTTCTGAGTCCCCCATCCTTTCAGACGTTTAGTGAACTGTCGGCTATTAAGGAAGCAAGATGCATTGGCTCAATACGGTTTCCTACATTAAACAATACATAAACTCGTGAATACGGAAGAGAAGGGGGTATTTTTCTACTGCGATTGGTTCATTCATGGGGTTGTTGGGATGTCAACATTGAACCAGTATGCATCTTATCGTGTACCCAACCATGGATTCCCCAGGATTTGAAATCGTATACCGGTTGTTCTAGTGTAGACTTAATCAATTGAAGCTTGTCTTCCATCTTCTCTGATGATTCCAACGACTACCCAACCACTTTCACGTCCACTTCCATGAGTGATATATTTTATTATGGGCACTCAGAACTCTACTCTAATAGTATTTCCCTTTTACCGGACTTTATATGCTAGAATTCCCAACCTTCAAGAAATAGTGCACTATTGGTGGGTCTGGTTAGCTACTGGTTGGGGAAAAATGGGGATGGGGGTTTGGGTCACTTGAATTTTATTGGTGCAGGAGGTGAGAGGTGATCGTGCGCCCATATTCCATCTAGCGGGTATGGCGTTCATCAATCCGGATGTGTCCTCGGTACTCTACTCTAATAGTCTCATCTATCGGCATCACAAGACGCCCAAGATAGCAGCTATATATATATCAATACCAGGACCACATGCTTATAGGGCGAGCAGCCTATCAGGTCGTTGGCCCCCAGGTCTTCACTAAGATACATGATTCAGGTATCCCAGGAAATCCTTGGTCAGTGAGCACCTAATCCTCCCTACCCTCTTATAATCTAGAGTAGTCTAGAGCACTAGTATTTGAAGAAGGAAAAAAGGTCATTCAGACATAAGGACTGGTGTTATAACTTTACCTTTTTCTAGAGATATAGGATATAAAAAGAGTCTTGAGTCAGCTGCGAGCAAGCAGACAGAAGCTAACAAAGTGAACTAGGGTATGGGTATCAATCACAACAAGTCAGACATGAAAGTCAAGTGAAGTGACCAGGGTGTAGTGCCAATTCTTAAGAGTGGTGTGAGGTGGTGAGGTAGCTTTCGTCCCTTTGGCAAGAGAGAATGATAATAGAACCATTTATTATATAACAACAACAATTGAGGAAGAAAAAGATGTGAACATGAAAAGTGAGCGGGTGAGCTGAATTTCTTGATTTCAAGAGGATAGGAGAAGGGTGAAAGCATGAATGTAGAGATTCGGGGGTTCCTAGATTTTCTCTCTTGCTTTAGCTCGATGGTCCAGTCCCTGATATTATAAGAGTACCTATTTTTCGTGTCTGATGCTGCTACTATTAGAGTAGAGTAATGATTCACACTATTAGAATCGTTCTAAGACGTGAACCGATGGAGGCGTAGGATGAGATCAAGATTGTAAGGAAGCATTAAATATGGGAGAGAAGTGCCCTAATCGACTCATTCCTTTATATGAAATAAAGTGTATAGACATTTTTGACTAGTTCTTGACCCTATTCGTGTCAGATCTTTTAGAACATGACCCTTTCTAAACCTGAAGTAGCCGAGTTATAAACCCTTATATATTAAGTAGCACCTCCGGATGACCGGCTTGAAAACTTTCCTTAATGTAAATGCTACCATAAAATAAGGGAACTGTATTCGTAGATGGTGAGTGCGATATCTCAAAGGCAAGATCAGAGAAGACGTACTCAAAAGAAAATAGAAGAGCACCTATAGAGTAGAGCAATAGCAAGTACTATTCTATTTCAACAACTGTATATAAGAGTACTGTAGAGTAGAGTACTGAAAAGAAAGAAATCCAACTAGAGCGATTGAATTATAAGACTTTGACCTCCTATAAGACCTAGAACTCCAGAGCAAGAGGATTCCTAGAACACATCCTCTTACAGGGAGTCATATTCTTCTTGACCTGGGCCTTAACTGCTTTCTCCTACGGATCCACAGGGTTGGTGTGGTAAGATTCATCTGAAAAACGAAAAAATTATAGACGAATCAACTATTGCGAAAGAGGGTCCAAGTGAAAATGAAGAGAAAAAAATATCCACAATAATGTCCTGGTGAGATAGGAAACCTTGATACGGGAATGACCATGCTTTCATCATTCCACAGGGAGCCCCACCTAAAGTTTATCGATTCAGGTTCACACACTATGTTCCAATTCGGGGGAATTGAGTCTTTCCTCGCGAGTTTCCTTGTTGGATTGTTATCTGATTAGCTAGTAGGAAGCTCTACTATGGCACTATTAGAGGCTCCAGACACTAGTGATTTCAGTCTGAGCAGTCTCCTAGTAGATTCCTCTATCACTATCAGCCGTTCAGATGCAGACTCTAGATGCAGTTTCCTCAACCTAGAAGAGAGCAAGGTTTTAGTTCCTTGTTTCCGTACTTGTGCTTGAATCAAATATTTCTATATAGAAGACTACCTTCCTCTCACCTATATCTGTGAGGGTCTTACAAGTGTTATAATAGAGAGTTATGTCTTTAATGGGTGATTCCCCACTCAGATGAGTTTAGTTAGTGTTTTTTCTAAGCATTATACATGATTGAAAGAATCCATTTCTTGAGATTTAATGTTCATGTCTCGGGTATTAGTACTGATCCTTGGGCTAGGGACTGACTTTCATACCATGTATACCTATGGGAGGTGAGATCAGGTATCTCGTTCCCAGTAAGGTATGTGATTTCTGTTCCAGCCCCACTCAAATACATGCCCTCGGAGCTATCGGTACCGGATTCTAGGCTGGGATTAAGGAAAAAGAGAGAGATTAGTTGTTTGCCTGGATTTATTAGGTTTATGTTCCTAAATTTGATTACTTTCTGGTCCTGTATTTCAACATATATTTTTTCCTCACCCTATACCTTATATATAAATAAGTAGCAGACTTATATATCACCTTATATATTCGGTAGCATAACCTCTCCTAGCTTTCCATTGAGTGAGTTAAGGTCAATGACTTTCTACCTTTAGATCACGGGGATACAGGAAGTGGTGCTTTCAGATGGATTAAGGTATCATATAACAAGAGTGATTGATATAACACCCTATTATTAGAATAGTAGTCTAATAGTTGACTTCACTTCCTGTATTTGGTTCTGTCTTCTTGCTTTGGATTTGACTTCCCGATTCAGCATATTTGCTACCCTGCTTCTTTATTAGGGTGAGGAAAGATCCTTTATATGGGTTTATGATAGGGACTGATACATATCGAGCACATTACTTCTTTCCTACCTGACATCGCTTTTGGTCCTGTATCTCTTATTTTCCTTCTTTCGCTTTCAACTTTCTTTTCTTCAACCTAGGGATATGTTTTATCTCTTTAATGTAATTGATGTTTTTAATGTTACGGGAATCAGTTCCTTATCCCTATCAGTTTAAGACAAAGGAAATGAATGGCTATGTCTCTGGCTTAGGATACCCAATAATTCTCTACTTCAAGGAGAGTGATCAGACAAAGGAAATGAATAGCAGGGTCGACAATGAGAGCTTTCTGGGCATGTGTCTCAGATTGAAAGGCTTACCGGGCTAGGCATGGGGTCCCTGGTACCTGGCATATAGAGAATGAGGGGCTTTCGGGAAGTCAGTTGTTAATGTTACTATGGCTTAGGATACCCAATAATTCTCTACTTCAAGGAGAGTGATCAGACAAAGGAAATGAATAGCAGGGTCGACAATGAGAGCTTTCTGGGCATGTGTCTCAGATTGAAAGGCTTATCGGGCTAGGCATGGGGTCCCTGGTACCTGGCATATAGAGAATGAGGGGATTTCAGGAAGTCAGTTGTTAATGTTACTAGCACTAGTGAGTCTTCCTCTTTTAGTTCCATCTATCGGTGATTTGAGAACAGAGACTGACTTTCTTAATACTGCAAAAGCTTATAGAGTAAGGGTTTTCGATTCCGTGCTTGGGTTGCCTATACATAGGGGGGAGGTAACTGTGCTAAATTCAACGAATTAGTATATTTGGCTAAGGTATCTCATTTGGATAAGGTCACCTTGAATCTCTAAGGTCACTTTGTTTCTCTAATCTCTTTTCATAATGGGAGGAACTTCAAAGACCCAGGATACATGAAGTATCTGAGGTTCTTGAGGTCGCACAAGGATTCGGTTCCTAACCAAAAGAAATATATTGAGGTACTATCGATGAATCAGGGGGGTATCTTGTTTATGTTCCTTCTTAGAGTGATTTATATAAGGTAAGGGCTTTCCGTTCCTGTCCTTTCAAGGTCATAGGAGGCTTTGTTTACTCAGATAGGTCAGCCTTAAATCAACGCTAAAGCTATATCACCGTGCATATAATTGTCTTTTGAGGTTCCATATTGAGGGACTTTCCTGATACCGGACATGGACTTGAGTTCCTAGATAATAATGCAAGGGTTTTCGTAGGGCTTGAGGTGCTTTTGGTTCTAGATTCCAGGGTTCCTTCTTTCCTGGTGAACATCAAAGCAAAAGTCAAAGCTAAAGTAGGAGTCCCCTTTTTCATTAAGGGAGGGGAGTCACGATCAAATATCTTTGTTGTCCCAGTTTGGTATGTTAAAATTGATACCGATAGGGATAAGGAACTGATTAAGATTATAGGGGTTGGTTTTATCTCTGAGTTAACACAAAGGTATTCCCAGACAAGTCTTTATTCGATTCTCTTGTCGTAGAGGTTCCTATATTTATGTAGTGAAGGGTATTTTTGGTTCAACGAATGGATTTGTCTCGGGGATGCGGGTTAACACCAAATATTGGGTATCGGTCAGTAGCTCTCAGTTTTGTAAGAAAGAAAGAGGTCCCTATTATTATTAAAATGGGAAAGGGTGACTAATAAAGGTCTTAGAAAAGGAAAATCTTAAGGCAAGTTGAAAAGGGAGGTTTTGTAGGGTATATAAAGGTTCTTGGTGCTAGAAGTTCCTTACATAGATTTTGGTTCTTTTAATAGGTTCCTTGTTTGCTAACATTGCTTCTAGAGCCTACCTAATAAGGGTCAATCCCAGAGTCTTGCTTTCGAACGGTTACTTCTTTGTATCAGGGTGAGGGTATACTATATTGGCTAATTGCATTCTAACATCAAAAGGAAAGTTTTTTACTAAATGGTATAAATACATAATTCAGAACATATAAATAAGTAGCAGAGCTAACTTCTTAAATGTTGCTTTTGGTCCTATGTCGAAGCTTTACGCAGAGGTGAAAGTCAAAGCAGTAAGAGGTTCTTCTACTGAATATATAAGGTGATATATAATTATGCTACTTATTTATATATAAGTTTATAAAGGTTTAGGAAAGGGATATGTTATGTGCTTATTCTATTCCTGGAAAAGATCGATGTGGCTTCTTTGCTACTAACAACGTTCGATACAATCCTTCCGCAGGGTTGAACAATGGATTGACTTTCCTGATCTAGCTACTTTCAGTGCTAGGATTCTGGTATATGTTTTCACATGGTCCTGGCCAGTCACTGTAATCAAATTGAATAACTGTGACCATGCGAAAACATATACCAAGTCACACTTGCACAATATCTAGGTTAGAAGTCAACTATTAGAATACAATAGTGGTATTTATGTCTTCAATCATAGAGGTAGACAAAAAAAGATACTTGAAACATTAATTAAGAACTTAAACAAGAATAGTGTTTCAATTACAGTTAGATTTTGAGGAGAGTATTGGGTTCCCCCTACTATACTATCTTGACCAATGGGAAGAGGGACAACCGGAGGGATTGACTGACTTGTTTCGAAGAGTTAATTTATTATAATATAAGGATTCAGTCATTCAGTACTCTTCAAATCTTATAGTGTTCTCTTCTTGTATTTTGACTCCCTAAAACAACATTGGAAAAGTGGCGGATTTACCAGGGTTACTCGATTATACCACTAAGGGGATACTTGTTTGAGAAGAAGCCTAGTCCTTTTGAAAGTGTCTGAGAAGGAAGATCGATCTTATATATTCTAGTTATTATTGATCTTGGGGAATTAAGATAAGAATGGAACCATGGTCTTATCATTGTTTCAGTTAAATGATTTTCCTTCTCTTACCTTCAAAACCTCATCGGTTCCACAAAAGAAAGAGGCCCCACATCCTACTAGGAATGCCTTATCCTATTTACATTGCTACTACTAAAGTCCTAACATTGGGGCATAGCATTTTGACTATTTCCTTTTTGGCGTAACGACCAAACGGAGGCCTTACGACTATTCTGGATCTATTACCTACATGATAGGAATATGAAATAGAAATTCAATCAACGGGAAGTTTCTGACTACCTTGACTCTTAGGTCGGTGAAATTGTCCATATAGCTAAAAAGTCAAGACGAGTTTGCATTCTAGTTCTCTTTTTGTAGACCAAATGGGACCTAACAAACTCTCTATGTTCGTACCTATAGCTAATAAGTCAGAAGTATCCCTTGAGTCAGAGTTAGCTGTTCTAGTTCAGGACAGGATAGTATGGGACCTTTTGCTTAGGGATTTGGAAGAAAAATTGGGAAACCATTGGAAGTTTCTTGTTTGAAAAAGGTAACATTAGCTAAGTAAGAGTAAGTAAATAGACAAGGTGTAGCGATAAAGCGGTTTCGTTTACAATTCTATTCAAACTAGATATTGCGCCTAAGTCAATCCCTCGTATCGGCTGGATGTCTTATGATGGGAGACAAAACAAGTAGGTGTGAAGCCTTTAAAATCCCAAATAAGCTTTCTTTGTTCGCACCTTTTAGCCTCTGTTACAGAGTTGGAAGGATTCATTGGTAGTTTTCTCTCTTCCTAGAGTAGGTATACGCAGATTCAAGTTGCCTAAGTAGAAGGCATGCAACTAGTGATTCCCTTGAAATCTTGTCTTCCTACTATAGAAGGATTAGTGCATAGATCAGGGTTTTTGACTCACGGAATATAGGCTAATGTTATGCCTAAAAGTCAGCATTGGATGGACATTGGGAAGGTAGTCTGCTTTTCTCCATCCTCTATTATAGCATATTTGGAATTGGATATTTATATTTTTTCATTATAAGTGATCTTTTCTGGTTCTTCAATACGGTGGGGCCCTTGACTGGGAATTCTGATAACATCAACTATGCTGCCTCTTAGTCAATTTGTGATGAATTATCTTCCTATTCGTTCGCACCCGAGAGAGAGTAGCTTCCTTTCGAGTTGGGTAATCAAAAGTTGAAAGTGAAAAGAGTGGTTATTTCGACATTCCGAAAGTGCCATGTTCTTCACTCGGAGTGCTTTTTGAACCCTTCCTAAACCAAGACCAGATAAGAGAAGAGCTGCAACTATAGGGGATTCACTAGAAAAGGTAGTAGGAGTTGATAAATTGGAAAATCAGGTACTCTATTTCATTTGTAAATATCCACCCTGGCTGGTATTATTGGGAGGACTCTTAGACATGGTAAGATGATTTTGAACTTCAATCCCTAGTACTTTTACTCTTAGACACCCGCTTGCCATCTTTCCTGCTTTTCCATTTGACTTGTTTGCTGCAACTTATGGGGATTACCCTAAGACTGCTCCCAGGGCTTAGGACTCCTGACCAAAAGAAGACTAGAACTGAAACTATATATAAGAGTATCTGTGGGATGGTAAGAAGAATTCTTTCTCTGCAACAGGTACTATATTTTCCATTTCCTTGCAGGAAACTGGCCCTAAATTTACAGGGCTTACCAATGGGGAACTCTAGGTGAAGACCTTATTAAGCACTCCAATTGGGATTGCTTCCCAAATATCCTTAGCTTTCTCCCAGGAGTGATACAATGGAAATAGGAGAAGAAATCCCACTATTACAGTGGAAAACTTCTTACCCAGAGACTAAAAAACCATTATGTTACGAAATACCTTTTTGTTCAAAAAAGAAAGTCCAATTGATGAAACTGCAACTAAAACACTAACAAAGTCAAATGGCCTAGACCGCTCATATGAAACCCATCTAAGGAAACTTCCACAAGCCTGACAGAAAAGAGATCTCAAACCACCGGAAGCTGGGAAGACCTTAGGACTTAGCTTACCAATTTCACTACAGCTAAGCTTTCTCCCACTCAAACAGAAGGAAAGAAATAGAAATCCAAGGTTATTCTACTTATTTATATATAAGGTGATATATAAGTCTGCTAATTATTTATATATAAGTTTCTAAAGGGTGAGGTTCTAAAAGATCTGACCCGAATAGGGTGAGGTTCAAAGATCTTACCCTTTCTAAAGGGTAAGGAATCGAATGATTTTTTTCTGACAAAGAGAAGGATGAATATGGAAATTCAATGGGATCTTTAGGCTTTGATTTAAAGAAATTAAGGGATGTAAGTGATTAGCTTAGACCTCCAACACTATTAGAATATAATAGCATGCCCTAGAAAGGGAAAAGCAACTGCAATTAGATCAACTGAAACTTACATGGAAACAGGAAAGCTACTCCAAGTAAACTGACTAGCCTACGCTAAAGAACCTCTTTGATTTGATTTGTTCGAGTCACTTAATCCATCTAAACAAAGGAATTTGAAAGATTTCATGTGAAGAGTAAAGGTCAAGCTAGAAATCCAGCAATATATATAAGTAGCTACACTTATTGGGAGTTCTACATTAAAGTAGAATCCAACAAAGCAAGCAGGATACCATGAGTTGAACCCCACAACTAGTTCCATTCTATATATGGCCCTCCCCTTCGCATCTATTGATTGCTATCCATTCTCCTTTCATCCATCCAAGGAGCGGAGCTGTACCGAAAAAGATTGAGAATTCATATCAGTCTTCTATGTTCTCACCCTCCCTGTTCCGATAGTGAGGTTTCAAGCCCTTATATACATGAAGAATAGATCAAGAGATTGAGTCGCATGAGCGATGATATAGTCAACATCGAACAAACATTCTTCGTGATGACTCTTACTTCCGATTGATTCAGTCAAGATCACCAAAGCACGTAAAGAATTGAGTCAGTCCATTAGTTGAGATGAATTCGGACATCATCTCATTTGGATCAGGAGAAAGCATCATTCTATATCGATCGAGATCTATCATGTAAGGGAAGTATCTGGTATTTAATATGAATGAAAAGTTCCATATCCTGCTTCCTTGATCCTCTACCAGTTTTCTGAAAAGGATAGCAGTGATAAATTCAAAGATTCATCTCACAGTATAGCGATACCCCACCCCTATCTCTCACATTGACTCTATAGTCAACTAAGAAACCATTATTGAAATTGAAACTACTCTTGAATCTCTCCATCTCATGAGACTTTAGCCTAGTTTCTGATAGACTGGGACCTTCGAGCTGCAAGAGCTTCCTTAGTTAGGTAACTGCACGTGGGTTCCCAAGCCCACGTCAGTTCTACAGACTACTATCATGGCTTCCCAAGGGGTTGCTTAGTAGTCTCCATTGATCATTCTAGTATAGTTCAGTCCTTAGACTCCCTCATTTTCTTTTCTGGGTGTCATTCCTCACCCTTTAGAAAGGGTTATATCTTTTAGAACCTCAGAATCCATGACCTAAACATCATACCAGGTCTCTTTTGTCTTACCGTTATCCAAAACCCTATGGGTCCCCTCCCTCTTTTGTATTCTTATCCATGTCTTGGTTCTATTCGTGAACATAATAGAGGCTTGTGGTTGAGTTCAGGCAGAACGCATGCCTACCATCTCTTTTTTCAAACTATCCCCTTGGTCACACTATTATATTCAAATAGTTGATTGGGTCATTATCCCAACACTAAATGACTCTTTTAGAAAAACATACACTACCTAGATTCCTGCCAGTGAGACTGATATTATTAAAGAATATACCTCTACATCCTTGTTTCCTCTAATTTCTTCGTTAACACCGCTTATCACGATATTCCTCATCCTTTCCATAACTGACCCCACATGATCTTCAGTGTTTGAAAACTGTTGACCAACCCCGGATTATCTCCATTCCTTTTATCCGGGAAGCTAAACCACTCATTCTAATGTCCAATATAGGTGAGGACGGTACGGCCTAACTGGCCCAATAACTGATGGAAGGCGATACACTAGCCAGACTTGCCCAAGCGAGTGAATCATAGGTGACTCATCGTCGAGTGGATCCATAGCACCAGGACCAGATCTTCAACTCATGTCAAACCTTCCACCTGTTCTTGCTGACTCGAACCCATGGAAATGAGATGAAGGAAGTGGTTCCCCTTTGTATTCTCTTAAGTTGGGTTTAGGCTCTCTTCCATACTAGTAATAGAGTAAGGCCTACACCCTAGAAGTCATTAGCAAGTTGATGCTCTTCTTTCGACTTACTTTCGATCACCTATTTATACTCGTTGAATGGATAGCTCTCCCTTGTTGTTCGGTTATTCTCTATGGACTTTCTTGTTTGGTTGTTCTCTGAAGCATTCCTATGATGCTAGTGAGCTCTTAGGTGTTAGCTTATAGTCCCTTCTTTCTTCACTCTAACTGACCAGGCAATTTTCCATTGTTTGTTCCAACAATATATATCAGTACCCATGGGTCCCGAGTCCCTTGATTCCACCCCTAACCTAGGACCCTTCCCAAAGCATTAGATCATAGCTCAAGACCTTAGAGACCTGAGAGTCTGAGAGCTTACGATTGGGAGGTTCAATGCCTTTATAAATCCTCATTCTCATTTAGATTCCTGCTTCTGCATTGGGAGTTAGGGTATCAGTCTGTTCCTGTATGACATGAAAGGTTGGACCCCTTCAGAATTTCATTCTTCATGGTGGCTACCCCCTCAAAATTTTGAGTAAGCGTTTGGGACCAGGGATTATACTGAAGAAAGGGATCGTACTGATATATATTGAACGATTTTGACCAATCCTGGTCTAGGTCAATATATATCAATACCGTCTGGATCGCCTCTGTGGGGTCAGTTCTGATAAAAACCCCTCATTCATAACAAAACACCACTAAACCAGTATCATCTCTATAACTATATATAAGATTACCTGTAGAATAGTACTAACGAATGAATCCTTCCTATAAAGGATCGCAAAAAACTATAATGAATTTAGTATACTACAGGAGCTTGTGCTCTTATCTCAGCCATAAGAGAATTCTTTTATTTTCATCAATAATAAAAATGTGATTGAATCTCGGAAGCATGAAACTCCTTCCTTACTCGTGGCCCCCTTTTTCCAAGAAGAGTTTAAAAGATTTAGAGGCTTTGAAACCCACTCATAGAGCCACTCCCCTATCATTGTGTGTTGTTCTCTGGGCAGTGCCCCCCCAACTCTCGGCTTATCCTGTCACTGTAAAGTTGACAAGAATCGGTATAATATAGGTAGTAGACCATATCCCATAGCAAGGAATGTCTGAATAGGTAGTCATATTCAAGAAGAAGATGGATGTCTTTCCAGTAAAGGCCCTAGAGAGGGCTGTAGTTGGGGGATCATGGACTAGGTCGACCTGAAATTTATAAGTAAAGGGGGGAAGGGCGGCGAATCCAAAGACAAAGACCGATTAGAATCACGACTTTCTTGGGTTTGGTAGAAACTCTGGGGATTCAAGCTAAAAACGGAGTCACCCTAGTACTCTATTACTGCCTATAAACTGAAAAGGGGGAAGTCAAGAGCTTATCCCATTATTATCTCTCAACTATAAGATCACAAAATGGCGTTGCAGTGACCCTTATCGCTTTAAGAGCGATAGGTCTGGCCATGTCCATCAAATTGCTGAGATAGATCGTCCCCCTAAATACTAATCAAGAATGCTTAAGGTTTTTGAGAAGTCTTTAAGAGATATGGGAAACCTCATGATAAGACTGAAGTTCTAGAACTTGATGGGTCCATGACAACTCTTCTCGTGTCCAATGGACTGAATTTCTGGCCCTGGTGCAATCGCCAGAGATTTCTCATCAGCTCTGGATTTACGTAAGGTTCTACTAGAGATAGAGGAAAAATCCTCCCGCTAGTTTGACCAGAATGAACCACACTCCGGAACTAGAAGCACTTCATGGATAGGAGTGGGAGCCAGAGCAACCAGGCAAGGAGGATCACAACTATACTGTAGGACCCCTTCGGAGTCGGTGTAATATAGGTAGGAATCACCCAGATCGTAGAATCCGCTGAAAACCGCTTTATCACAAGAAGGGATGAAGGCGACTTACTAATTGAAGAGCTCATCAAGCGAAGAGGGCCACCGGTGTAGATAACACACCTGTTTACAAAACAGGTACACCAGTCAGCTTACCGAAGATTCATAACTAAACTAGAAAACAAAAGTCACCAATTCCTTAAATGAAAGGTGACTCACACAAGGTTTCGTTTTCATTCATTAAAAAGTGCTTTCCTCTCCTTAAATGAAATGTGACTCAAGGGAGTCATCACATACACTTACTAGTCTTTTCGATGAGAATAGAGGGTCTTTATCTTTTTCAAAATAGTCTTTTTCCCTCCCGCTTCTTTCTTAGGGTTCTTCTTTCTTCCTTTCCTTTCGGTTCTTTGCACCTATTTGAGCCACTTCCTTCCACTCACCAACCATGGACCTACGGACTCCAAGGGGAAATGAAGTCAATGTTTTTAAACCCTCCCCTTGAGTCACCTTCGGAAGAGATAAGGTGAATTTCAGTCTTATAGTGTTGAACACCTTCATCCGGCTTTCTTTTCCAGCAAGCACCCCTATCACATAAAGGGCAACTAAAAATAAAAAAATTATATAATACCTTTTTTCTGGATTCTGGCCTACCCTATCACATATAGTTCAGGTTGTTTTGTTTGGAGGGAGATCAGCAGTATCAGCGGGATCCCATTTTCTTTGTTTGTTAAGCCTCACAGTTATGGTTTTGATTCTTTTGTTGAATCCTGAAGACTAGCTGTGATTATGTCTCTTCATTCAAGCCTATCCTATTATCACTTATCACTGACATTAAGGTTGACTCTCTCTCCTTAATTTGTAGAAAGAAAAAGGTCATGATCCATGTATTTACCAACTTAAACAATAGATTTCCACCATGAAGCAGAGAGATAGTAGTGTCACTTCTTTCTACACCTCTTTACGAACGTTGTGGGAAGAACTTGTATTCTATCAACCTCTTTTGACTTGTTCATGTGGGTTCATGCTCCTCTCTTTTTAGAGGATTTTGTCTTTATTTCAATTTTTTTCTTCTAGAAATAGAGAAGGATAAAGTGTTTCATTTACTTCCAGGTCTACGACATGAGTTTGAATATAATCAAATGGGGAATGATTCTCTAGGAATGATCAACAAAGTATGGACCATCCTTCTCAATTGAGAGAAATCCATGAGTAATATGGTAAATAGTGAATCATATCATGTTTCTCTCAATGTATCATCTCGAGGGGGATTTACCCACATTACCGCCCTTATTGAATAGAAGGGAAGAGTCAAAAGAGGAGTTAATAAGGGTGGTTGAAAACAGGTCACTCTACAGATAGATGCTTGATTCTTCATCCTTATAACAAGTCTTCATCTACATCGACCAATGCAGTATCTCATTATGAAGACGGGAATCTTTTTGTTACATAATCAATCGGTCTATAGTATAGGCCTTCACCTACTGTATCACCATCAGTCAATGTACCTCTTGACATCATACAACAGACCTTGAACATGAATACTGGAGATTCAAATTCCGGTAATATTTTAGATCCTACTGTGAATGCTATAGGTATTTCTTTTAACAATATCCAAAGTCAATCTAATCTACCATGGATTATGGATTCTAGTGCCACTCATCATATGGCAGGATCGTCCACTTATTTTTCACCTTCCCTTCACTTCTCTGGTAATTCTTCTACCTTTCTTGATGATGGATCTCTAGTTTTTTCGCTTTGGTATTGGAACCATGGATGAAGGGACCTTGTGGATAGGCAGTCTTGGGGAGGATGCCTTTAGTTAGGGGTTTCCATCCTTAGTTTCTAAACCCCCGATCTTTGACCAATAGATCGACCTTGCCTTATCTATGAAACCTAAATCAAGATGACCCTGCTTCCATTTCCCAATCAGATCTTCCCGTGTTATTTGATATTTGGAAGAAGGGAAAGAGGCGGTCAATCCTTCCCATTACATTTCTCTAGGATAAAGGCAAACCAAACAAGATTCTACATTTCTCGAAAGACAGCTGTAAAAAGTCTTTCTCCTCTGGGTTCACAAAAGACTAGAATTGGAAGACTTGGGTGGAGAACAGAGGCATTTGGGGGAACTACTCTTCTTTTTCTTCCCCTGGGGATTCATTGGCTAGCGAATGGGATCTTCTATCCCTTATCTTATTCCGCCTATCCTAGATCCCTTATTTTTTCAGAGGGTTCCAACCCCTATTATTAGTAGGTTGAAATCACCCCTACTATCCAAGACAAGTAATGAATCTAGGGTATCTCTCTTCATTGGTTAGCTCTGGAAATATATTCATTGTCTTAGATTAGCATTACCATAGTCCCTATCGGAAGCACCTATCTCTGGAACAGAAAGAACAGAAAGCTCTGTTTGCGATCAAGGAACCGGAAGAAGCGAAAGGCAGCTGACTGACTCCTTTTCTGGGATAAGGTCTCTTCGACCATACACTAAAGAAAAGAACCAATAGTCACTCTCTCTGAGACCGGAAAGCCATATTCTCTCTTCGACAGAGACAAAGACGTAGACTCGCACTAAACCCAATACAGGAACCAGAATCTAATTCTAACCCAAATCACCTCAATCTGTAACTTCAAGTACATCTCTAAGCTTTTACTTTTTAACATCAACCTTTTCCTATGCCTTGGCTACTACCTATATTATACACTGATAAGGATAAAGAACTAATAGGACCTGTTGGAATCAGCAGGAACTAGAAAATATCTCCCTTAAATCAGTAGTGGCCTGGAAGTGTACGAAAGAAGGAAGTAAAAGTCTAGCTATTATATTCTAATAGTTGACCAGGCAGACAGGAGAAAGAACCGATAGCGATGTTCGCACGGTAATCTACTAAATCAGGAACTGACACTCATATGCCTTCGGTATAATATAGGTAGTATACATATATATCTTGTGCCTGGAACCCTTTCAAAATAGGGTATTAACCCAAAACACTGACTTTCACCCCTCTCACCCCAAAGCAGAAACCCTTGCATATCAAATTTTGGACTCACTCTAGTTAGGCCTAGAGGAAGGTTTCATCCTTCTTTTATCTCATATTGGGGTACGTACAACCTATTAGATTAAACAACAGATTCTCTTCCAAAAGAGGTTGTAGAAAAAGAGTGATTGATACCAGGGGAGCAGTCCTACAAAGGAAATGCACCAATGAATGCCTATAAAAGATAGCATAGAGAAAGAAGCATCGAGTCTCTTACATATTTGTTTCAGTACTCAGATCAGTGGGTAGGGAAATACCTCCATAGCCAGATACCTAGATAATATAAAGGGAAGCACTTAGCACACATACAGGATTCGCCTCACTCTATTCCTGACTGGCGGCAGGAGATAAAGGACTTGGGGAGCTCAACTGGGATCAGAGGGGAAAGACCTCTTCTGGTAAACAATTAGTTGTGGACTCAGATATAATGCTCGTACTTATATTGATATTTACCTTGGGAAGAGAGCCCTTCTTGGACATATACTCGATCGGGATACCCAGCTAGAAAATGACTCCATTTATGCCTTTTGCAAGGCCTACCCCTTATAAAAGGAAGAGGTATTTCAGAGCCTGATCGTAGACCAACCATAGGAGGGTCCGATGGAGAGTCGCCTCTCTAAACTTCTTACGGGATGTAGTAACTACCAACCCTAATGAGGATACAAAAAAGTATAGTTTAAATGCATAAGAGAGCCCTTCAAGAACTATCAAAGAGAAGGCGACCGAAGGGAGGAAGATAGGTTATTGTTGTTGATGTCTCCTAGGTAGAAGAATACACAAGGCTCAACCTAGATCAAAAGGAAAGAGCTACTAAATCTGTCTTTCACAAGAGGCCTCCCTCACTCCCATTAGAATGGAGAAGCAAATGATTCCCCATTCGGGCTCCCCAGGGGGATCCCTTCACTCAATGCGCAATTCAAAAAAGGATTATCATATAATAACCAGTGAAAGTGTACTATCTCCATTTAAAGGAAAGCAACTAAGCTCAAAAAGTAAAAAAGGAGCCTTCTGATGCTCAAAATATTCCTGTTTTGTTGGAAGGCGGCAACTCAACAGGGCTCAATACTAAGTGCCCGCTTTAACCCAATGGCTCCTGCTTCCTCGTAGGAATAGGATTGATCGCCTAGTTATCCAGACTTTCTCCTAGCGTTGCAGGTCGAATGGTGCTCCCTTCTGACATAGTAGGGAGTGTCTGGATCATAGCAACATGTTCTTCTTGAGAAAACACACACTGTAGGACTTCTTCTGGTACTTCATCGTAGTAAAATGCCTCTCTCATGTCTTGGGGAATGTTTATCAACTTTGATACCTCAACTGTTTCTTCAGGATCTGGTGGTGGTGTTCTGGGTTGGAGGATACAAGCAGGCTTAAGGGAATTGACAGAAATGGGAGGCACATATCCCAAACTTGTCATGGTCAGTTCTTTTCCCTCCTGTTTTTCTAGCTTCCTCCTCCGGGATGCACGCTTCCGGTCATCTTTGGTTGGATCATACCCCAACATATGGGGATAAAGTGGTTCACTATGTGAATATGCCCTTATTTGATCTCCATCCTCGCCTACCATCAACCGGTGCCATGGGAACTAAGGTTTTTTTAAGTACTTTCTTTCTATTGTACCTATCTAAGTAGACAAGCCCTACGGAAGTAGGGAGTGACATGGGTATCCCTATTAGGAGATCATCTCCTAGCATATTTCAGTATGACTTTCGTTTCATATTCAAGTCTTGCAATAGGATTGAAAGGCTACGAATGTCGAATGGTCCCATAGGTGCTTTCACCCGCCCCTGAATAAGGAGTAAGGCCTGGGCACGTTGGAATGATCCCGCTTTGAAAGCTCAACCTCGGGAGAATCCGTTTTGCTGGTCCAGTGACATGGAATACTAAGGCGAGTAGGGTTCTCCTCCATGTGGTTCACTCCCGCTTCTTCAAACCCGGAATAAGTTTTAGCTGCTCTAAGGGACAACTTTTTGCTGCTGGATAAAGTTCTTATGTCGGCTAAGAAGGTGGAAAATTCCATATCTTTTGCGGTCCTGGAGAATGGGGAGATAAGAGTTCGTCCTCCCTATTTTGAGTGGGTGCTCGCAAGGTCAAATTAAAAAATTCGATTCATTCATTAATACAGGGGTAATGGGGAATAAATAGTTTAAGTGATTCACACCTCGACGTAGAGTGTGTAAATACCGGATGCATAGGTTGATTCATTCGCTAAACAACTATTTTGTTGGGCGATCAATCAGGTGCTCCTACCCAACCGGACTAATGAATTCCAACTGGAAGAACTCACTTTCCTATTGTTCAGTAGGAGATCCCTTCTTGTGGCTTTAAAATGATTACCTATTGCCAATGGGGAGAGATCTTTCATTAGGGTTTGATGCTCCGCAATGGAGATCCCCGGAATAATAGCTTGCTTGTGGAACTTGGTACTTTAATTGGGTTATTCTTGTACAGCTTGGCCCTTTCCCTGGCGCACTGCCATCAAATCTACTAGTCCTCCTCAAACCTAATGGGATAGAATTCCTTGCGAATTAGAGTTTTCAACTTCTTCCATGACAACCTAGAAATGTCATGGTTCCTCATATATGAATTCCATCAAGTTCATGAATAATTTGACGGTTTTTATTTTCTTTCTCCGATCCAGTTTGTTCTGTCTTCTTTCCGACGAATCAGCCCTATTAGAGAAGGGATTCCGATTCTTAATGACAATAGAATGAGCATTCGCTGGACGGCCAAACATTTAATGAAATGTTGGCATGGGGTTTCAGAAATTGAAATTGATCTTGTATACGCTGGTTGAAGCACACGTTGGAGCATCCAAACAAACCAGAAGGGGCTGCTGTGGCAGTGACAGCAGCAAAAGCACTAGTCTCCGTTGATCACCTACCAGTAGTGGAAGCAGCACAGGTGGCAGGAACTCACAAGGGTTTAGGTACCAATTCGATGAGAATTCATTTACCAGGGTCGAGATCAGCCAGCCCTAGAGGTACCACACTAACAGTGGCATCCCAACCTCTCTATCAACAACCATTTCGAAATATTATTTATTTACTTGAGGCATAGTCATGGGCACAGGTTCCTTCAGCGGAAGAACTAATCCATCCTCCCGTTGATTGATAAGGGGTTAGAGAATCTAATCACTTCCAAGAAATTACATCTCCTCCTTCATTGATAGGGATAGGGAACTGGCCCTCTCTCGATCCTTTGCTTCGTTGGTTTGGTTGCTTGCTGAACTACCAGTGAAGGTCATCCATTTCCCTCTATTTCATAGACCCGAATAGGGGAGAAAATAAGTTGATTCAAGAGTGTAGAAGGCCCTACTTGACTAGAACTCCTTTACAACTAAGATATTCCTTTTACTTACTCTTTTTGTTCTTGGGTTTCACGTTGTATTTCTAGTCTCCAGACTCAGGAACTGAACCTTCACGGTAGGAGTTTTCTCACTCTTAATAGTCCCCCTCCTTCAGTATAAACATTGAGCTTTTTGAGCTACTTCACTTCTGAAATCCACTAGTCTGACAGAAAGACTGACCCCTATGAATACAATCTAACTAATTTCTATGTCGTACCCTTTACTGAGCAACAGACCTCCTTCACGCCTGCCTTACTTAATTAGCACACTGGCCTACGGGAGTCAACTTCTTCTTTCTCTGGCGGAACTGTCTGATAGTGTTGAACATGGAATTTCCTTGTAGAAAATGTGGTAGTTACACTGTTTCAAGTCAATAAACGGTAGATACTCTGTTTTAAGTCAATCGATTTCATTCCTTCTTGGATCAGTCAATCGAGGAAATTCCTTCTTGGCCTATTTTAAAGTTATGAATTCACATTTCTTTGACTGATGGTGAGGAGACTGATGAAAGAGTCCAGTTTTCCTGAACGGATTCTGCTTTCAACTAGTCTCGTCTTAGTTTTTCTAATCAGAGTGATATAGACTCTTTCATTACCTGAGATGAAAGTTGGATTGGAAGAGATTCTCTTCTTCTGTCCCACTTCCTATCCATCCCCTCGGGCAGATTCTGAACCGTGATGAAATCAGTTTCATTTCTTACTAGAATTGGTTCTATTCGAATTTCGTTCCAGGACACTTAGAAAACACATTTATTTTCCTTGTAGTACTACAGGCTTGCAACAACTTCTTCTCTGTATGGAAACTTGCTTGCCCGCGTGGAGATGGAAGCAGTGTTGGGCAATCAGAATGGAGTCTATTCGGAGAGAGTGAGTGACAAAGCAGATAAGCTCCTACTAAGCTCAACTCAAACTGCTTTGACGGAGAAGTCAGCATTCTTCCCTATCCTGTCTTTTAGTTTGGGAGATTCTTTCCAGAAATAAAGAAGAGGGATAGATAGTGTAAGTGTGCTTGTAGCTCCATAAGGTGGGTAAAGTTACTCCTATTGAATGTGGTGCTATTGAATTTTTCTAGTCCACCCCAGTCAAATGAGGGAAAGGATGTTCTTTAGTATAAATGGCATCAAAATGCTTCAATCTAAGTGTGAATGTGAGTGTGAGATAATAAGCCGCTATCGAAGAAGCTCAACCAATATCCACAGCGTCTTACTGTGATCGTATCAACTCTTCCTCTTGTTGCATCGAATTCCATGATTGGTTCTTGGGGAGGGAAGCAAGCTTACCAAAATAGGGGGTAAATTCGAACCTTCTGACTGTCTTTGCCTTTTCTTTGGTAAGACAAGGTGAAATAAGCGACCTTGCGAGAAGCCTAGCAGAGAGATACAGGATTAGACGGCTTCAGTTGGTGTTCTCCCTTGGGGGGCTAGTGGGTCCTTAAGCGACTGCTTGGATTAGTGTCTTGAGTTCCTTTCTTTTAGTGTAGTGTCCTGAAACTTAGTGTTATGGGGACCCAGCCCTAACAGAGAGTGTTTTTTGCGAGGAAAGGTTTGAAAGAAAAGATGTTTTTAGTGGTTATGGAGGGGCTTTTTTCTGGCTTAGTAGCGGCTAGTTGAGTTTTCCTTTCGTACGTAAGGGAAGCCCTTAGGCGAGTGGGCAACAAGCTAACTACAATCTTAAACACCTTAACCAAGCCTACAACACTTCCTTTTTAGATCGTGAACTCTGGCGAGGAAAATAGTCAGTGTGAATATCAAATCTAAGGAGCACTTATGTACTTAAAATCACTTGTTCCAGACAAGTACTCTACTCTATATAGTGAGGTTTTTTTGCTAGTACGGGTTTCTCGTGATGATTGTGAAGAATTGAGGAATCATGATGAGTCGAGTGGATTGGTCACCTGCTAGTTCTGTTTCGTACTATCATTTCCCTATTTCTAGTGAGTCGGGTGAAGCTTACGAACAATAGACAGATCTTCAGTATCTAATCTAATAGTGACGGTCCCTAATCGGAGAAGGCATAGTCGGCAAGTCCGCTTCTGCCGGTGGAAGGATGAAATCAAGTGTCTTAAAAGATTGAATGACTTTCATTTCAAATAGGTTAGAAAAGTACTCTAAAGCAGCTCATGCTACCCGATGTATTCCACCAGTTGATGAATAAAGGAGGGATCCGTCTCAAAGCTCTCAAGAAAGTGTGAGTATCACAGTGCATCCTAGGAAAAGAATTCTCTTATTAGAGATTTGGAAATAACACAACACTAAATGATTAGAATAGTAGTATAATATAGCTTACAATAAGAAGAAACTAGGTCAGATCAGCTAACTGGATTACGAAAGACTCAGGAGATGCTAAAAAGGAGGATCCCTGCTCTTCATGCCTCTCACTCAGTCATTCAGGAAGCAGCACCTTGGGCCCAGTTCGCCAAGCCCGATCTCGATGTGGAAAGTGCTTGTGAACGCTGAGCCATCTGTCTCACTTTCTATGGCTGCTCTGTAGTTTTGGTATAATATAAGTAGTAGCTTGTTTGCTTGGCCTCAGTTCCCAGGGCCTCCGATTGACCAGCAAAAAGAGAAGTGAGAGAGGACCTTGTAAGCTAGGTCCCTTTAAGCTCTTTTTGAATCGAGTTCCTATTCTGTTTCCCAAGATCAAGCTGAATACAAAGTCGATAGCCCCATCTCTTTTCCAGCAGCTTAGGCCCTTCCTGTATAGAATCAGGTGAACCATCCCCTTCCTTTCATTGCGTTAAGCTCCCTCCGGAGGAGTTGATTCCTACCTTGTCAAGGCCTGGTACTATTTAATTCAATTCATATGATCCTATTGTAATCAAATGACTATTTGCCAAGAAATACCTACTTGACTGGTGCCTCTTAACTGACAGTGAAAGTCGGAGTGCCCTCACCCTTGCTTGCATCACCTATTAACCTTTCCTAATCACCTTCCCTTCCCTCCCAACCATCCAATCTCAAAATTACTCAATAAACAGATGTGCACTTCCTCGATTCCGGGTGAAAAATATTTTTTTTGCCAAAGGAAAAGACCTAAAGGAAGAGGTATTACAGGACCACATTCCTTGATCTTTAACTACAGATCAAACTATGCGGGCATCAAGTACTCTTCTAATAATGAGTACTCTAATCTAATAGTTGCTGAATCGATCTTTGCTATCCGGGCCTAACAAGTCACATGACTGGGGCCACTAGTCAAAAGTAGTCCTATACGGAACCGCTATCCACCTTAATCTCTCAAACAGGCCTCACCAGTCTTACTAAGCCATCTAGGCAACACAACAGTAGTACGATACACCAGCCGCCTCTGACCCCGATTCCTCTGAATATGGGATTGCCACACCTGGGCATGAAAAGGGACGGAAACAAGCCTCTCAAAAGAAAGGGGAGAGTAGTACTCTACTCTAATAGTCACGGAGGAAAGACCATGACTCCACTACCCCTAATAAGTGTCATCTTCGACACCCTCTACGTCAACATCCTATGACTTTATATGCTAAATACCAAGTTGAATCTGGATTGGCTTGGTCTTACATGTAGCGTACTTCTTTATCTGCTGATCTGGTTCGAGTGGTTGATGAAGGGGTGTGGCCCATCATCTGTAGTTCTATTTTCAAATCGATATCGGTATAATATAGGTAGTAGACTGACCTTCCAACCTTCTCTTTTCCAGCAGATTAGGCACCCGGGCCTCCGTTTGATAGTTCTATTCCAACACCTCGATTTTCATGCCTTGCTCCTCTACACTTAACAAAATGCCGTCTCCTTCACAGGACTACGAATGCTAGTTCCGTCCCCGGATTGTGCCTCACCAGCCCCCCATTCTGTACCGTCTGCCCTCAATTCCAATCAGAGTGGCGGTTGAAGGGGACCAAACAAGAAGCCAACGAATGAGTTCCCTACCTGATCTATGATCACCGTTGCACGTTAGTGCAACCGTTTTCTTGTTGGTAGGTTGGTAGGCAGGGAAAGGCCAATAGAAAGCAGTGAACAAGGGAAAGACACCATATAGAGATGATATCGACGCCTCTCCTCCCTTCGTACGATCGATGCCCTCATCCCAGTCACTACACTACATGAAATAAGCAATGGGAATAAAAGATCAAGTATGATTATTGCTGCTATATTGGACTTCTCATTTGACAATCCGATCCCTCACACTTGAAAGAGGCCAGACAAAGAACGATTAACAGCTATTAAGCCTATAACTCCAGCTAGAGCAGCAGGGCAAAAAGTGTCTGTTAAGAGCCACCCCAAAACCAAGATAGAGACTATTCCTTTATCTATGATGCTAGTTCTGGTACTTATATATTTTGTTATTGATATTCGACTGGGCTAGACACATAAAGCTGAACTAGACCTAGCTAACGGGGGCGAAGGTATAAGGCCCCAGCCTTAAACCTTACTTAATCTTGAGTTATTACAAGATTACACATTGAGGATCTTTTCGGGTTTAGAGTTTTAGAGAATTAGATCATAAAACTTGCATTACAATCCACATATAAACAAAGTGGTTACATAAAGATAGTATTCTTCATTCCCATCAATGGAAACATATTTAAAATAAAACATGGATTATTTCTTGACACATCCTTGACTCTATCATCTTATCATGTACCCTTCCCTTGACCTGTGAAAAACATTTCAAAAACTTGGGATGAGCATAAAACTCAGTATGGGTTAAAAACATGGAAAGGAAACATGAGTTCATATATACATAAGAATGAAATCATACTTTACCCATAAAACATAGGCACTTTAACAAACCTCATAATATCATGAATAAATCATAGAAATCATAAGACATAAAGGTAACTTGAGGCATTCATAACATTCTTACGTAGGGAGTAACCCTCTTGGTTACGTTTGGAATACCCATCACAGTATATTCCCTAAAATCTCTTCGGAGAAACCTTAACGTTTCACTCCTTCGCGTTACCCAATGCATTGGAGAGCTATAACGGGCTCACCCGCCCTTAGTCTATCACGGAACCACCCGTCTTCATAATAATGCCCAAGAACCTCAACATAAATGTATCACATAAAACATGCATAACGGAAACATAACATTTCCACCATTCAATCACAAGATATCAATACCACACATTGATATAAAATATTATGAAAAACATTTTCAATACCAAAATAAAAGAAAAGTAAAACATGGTATTTATTTTTCTTTTAAAAAGAAGGTATGGCTTGTAGAGGAAGCCGAAACTCAAATAACGGTCATGACGGCGGAGAAGTCGTTGTCGCCGCATACGTACGACAAAAACATTCCCTTTTTTCGTTTAGTAAACGCTTCGTATAAAAAAGATTCCTTTTGAATAAACGTAAAAGTCAAAGGGGTTTATACACCGTATAAAATAAGGTTGTGTATAAAACAAAATATGCCTCAATGAAAGGAGATTGAGACGAAGTCCCATACCTCGTATCCGACTTGACCCGACCGTTCTTTAATGTCCTGAATAATAAACTTGAGTTAATCTCTACTTGCTTATGAACCTTTTTCAAGTTCATTATTCCTTTTATACTATGTTATGAACATCATGTACTCATTTAAGTTAATAATGTTCATTTTGTCGGTATTTGGTTCTTAAGTCAAAAATAGACTTCTTACACTTACATGTTGTTAATTTGGTCAAAGGTTCATTATATCCAGAATAGTATTCATGATGTATATATCATATATGTCATATATATCCAGTACATACATGCATTTATAATATTACATAATCATTTAGAGGTAAGAAATGAAATGCACCGTTCATGGAGACGGTAAGCCGTACGTACGCATGAACGCTACTTCCATTTCTATTTAATATTTTCTAGAATGGAATCATAATGATATAAAAGTATATTATAATTCCAGTATAATAACATATATAATATCATTAACTTTATCCTTTACACATCCCACATATGGTATTAACGAATCAAATCACTTTCAGGGGGCGGTAGTCCGCACTTCCTAAAATGAAGATATCGTGTTTACCCATAATGGAAACCATAAAGGTATGCCCAAAATGAAAAAAACAGAAGTTTAAGGAAAACATATATATCATATATAAAAATAGTGACATCATAATGACCACCTTTGAAGGTGTTAAATGAGTATTGAACAATCATCCTTTCGGGAGGCAGAATTTCGCCATCCACGGAAACCGTATGTTCCTTAACCATTTGATGTAGTTGTGTGAGAGTGTAGCTCAAATAAATCTTATAACAACATCCTAGTATATTGAAGATACTGGTGTTGTTACAAAAGAAGTAAATAAAAAGAGTTTAGGGGGTTGGAGAAGCAAAATAAAACAAATGAACATGAGAGAATGAATTACCTTCGAAAGTGTAACTCCTTTTGATTTGAGCCTAAAGGCTTCCTTTGAAAGGATTCTGCCCAAAGGGAATCCTCTAGGATGAGGAGAGGGATGTGGAGATAGTATATGGGCAGGGTTTGGCTGAGCCAAATGCTTGAGTAGTGTGTGAAATGAGGTAGAGGTGGGGGCCTTTTATAAGAGGAGAGGAGGGGCACCTTTGGAAAGTAAAGAAATATTACATTATTTGAAAATGTGTTTCGGTTTCAAAAGGTCCCACATTGATATAATTCGTGGATAAGGTGATAAGGGTTCGAAATCCACTCATCCAATTGGTTTTGGACATGTGTAGTTCATAGATTTTACATTATCTTTCTATTTTATTTAAATCGTCAAATAATGATGTCATCGCTGCATCATTATTATGTCATAAATAATTTAATTTATTTAATATCTAAAAATTATAAAAAAAGTACTATGATATAGGAAATCTTTTTATATTTCCAATGACTATTTATAATCAAAATTTGGACTTGTATAACCCTACTTAAAAATTGTTTTCGTAAAACATATTATGTTTGTGTCATATTCACTTTAACATTAAATAAAAAGTAATTTATGTCATTTCCCAACAAAAGTGGATCCATGGGGTCCCCAAGTTGAACCATGGCTTGTCTTGGTCGGCCATGACACAACCAATAAGGGTAGGACATGTGTCTAGGTCATTTCATATTATTAAAGCATTATTTATACCTTAAACTACACTAATTACCACTAATCGCGATTAAAAACTTAATAAGTTACTATTCACCAAAAAATTATTTTAATCTCATTGAACCACATTTTACTTCTTAATGACAACCATGTATGTCGGATTTTCAAAATTCAATACACATTAGTGGTAAACTTTCATTTAACTGAAAAATCAGTTTTCTTGATTACCACTTAGTGGTTTCACTATTCATCAAAAATTGAAGTTTTTCAGAAAATTACCAAAAATTCACCCTAAGCTATATTTGATATTCCGAATTCAAAAATGAAGTCTATTTTACAAAATTCAAAACATATAAGTCGCATTAATTAATTTAATAATTAATTCCCGCTGTCAGAGCAAAGAGCGTGTTTTTATGAAACAATTAGTATCAAAAGATTGACACTAGTTTAAGTCTAATTTCAAATTGAAATTGATTCCAATGGCCACCATTGGATAAAATGGTAAAAATATATTCTAATTTCACTTCAAAACCAATTCAAAACGTAATCTAATCATATAAATAAATTAGATTAAAAAGCAGTTTTGATGTAAAATGCAGTATTTTTCACTATTCATTAAAAAAATGAACATTGTCAGAAAAATACCAAAAATTCACACAAAGTAAATTTTGATGTCCCAATCATAAAGAATAAGTTTATTTTGACAAACATAGTTTATAAAATTGTCAAAAGATAGATTTAAAAAGGGTTTTCCATCATAAGGCAGTAAAACAATCTTTAAGAATATTAGTGTATTCCATGTTTAAGATTGGATTTATTTTCATTTTAAGCCTCTAAAACACTATCTTAATCATTAATAGACATAGATAAAAATATCTATTATTCATTACTTACTTGGGATGTTACATCCTTCCCCCCTTTAGAAAATTGCGTTCCCGCAATTTATTTACTTATCAAATAAATGAGGGTACTTATCCCTCATTGCATTTTCAGATTCCCATGTTGCCTCTTCAATTATGTGGTTTTTCCACAAAACCTTTACCTGGTGAATCACTTTATTCCGTAACACTTGCTCCCTGTGGTCAAGAATCTGGACCGGTTGTTCCTCATAAGATAGGTTCTCTTCCAGCTGAACTACCTCTGGACTCAAAACATGAGATGGATCTGGTATGTACTTTCTCAACATCGAAACGTGAAAAACATTGTGTACCTGAGATAAACTCGGAGGTAAAGCCACTCGGTATGCAACTGATCCAACTCTTTCTAGAATTTCGTATGGTCCAACGAACCTTGGACTCAACTTTCCTTTCTTACCAAATCTCATCACACTTTTCCAATGAGAAACCTTGAGAAAAACATGATCACCTACCTCGAAAGAGAGATCCTTCCTCCTGTTGTCCGTATAACTTTTCTGCCTGCTCTGAGCTGTTCTCATGTGTTTCTGAATCAGCTGAACTTTTTCTGCCATCTCTTCTACCAATTCTGGTCCCATCAACTTCCTTTCACCCACTTCATCCCAGAAAGCTGGAGTTCGACACCGCTTCCCATATAATGCCTGAAATGGTGCCATCTGTATACTGGAATGAAAACTGTTATTATATGAAAACTCAACCAAAGAAAGATGTTGGTCCCAACTTCCCTGATAATCCATTGAACAAGCTCGTAGCATATCCTCCAATGTCTGGATTGTTCGTTCTGACTGCCCATCTGATTGAGGATGAAAAGTTGTACTAAAATTTAACTCAGTACCCAAAGACTTCTGAAGGCCCTTCCAAAAGTTAGAAGTAAACCTGAGATCACGATCCGATACAATGGAGAGAGGAACTCCATGTAACCTGACTATCTCTTTAAGATACAAACGGGAAAGTTGATCAAGAGAGAAAGTATCTCGTATAGCAAGGAAATGAGCAGACTTGGTCAAGCGATCAACAATAACCCAGATTGCATTATTACCTCGAGATGTCTTCGGTAATCCAACAACAAAGTCCATGGATATATTCTCCCATTTCCACTCTGGCACTGGTAAAGGCTGAAGCATCCCTTTCGGTAACTGCCGCTCTGCTTTAACCTGTTGACATGTCAAACACTTCACAGTAAAATCGGCAATATCTCTTTTCATTCCATCCCACCAGTAATACTCCCGCAGATCTCTATACATCTTAGTACTGCCCGGATGAACTGAAAACGGAGAACTATGAGCTTCACCTAACAACTCTCTCTTCAACTGTGAATCACAAGGCACACACAATCTCTTTCCAAATCTCAAAACACAATCATTACCAATGTTGAATTCAGGCAACTTACCTTTCTGAACCAGCTCTACCTTTTTCTGCAACTCACTGTCTTGCTTCTGTGCTTGCTTGATTCTATCTGATAGAGAAGATCTCACTGATACCTGAAACAAAACAGAAGGACTTCCTGCACCAACAACTTCTATGCCAAAGTTCATCAAATCCTTAACCAAAGGATCACGTTCCAAACGCAACATTGTTAATGAAGCATTACTTTTTCGACTCAAAGCATCAACCACTTTATTTGCTTTTCCCGGATGGTAATGAATTGTACAATCATAATCCTTGATCAATTCTAGCCATCTCCTCTGTCTCATGTTTAACTCTTTCTGAGTGAATATATACTTTAAACTTTTGTGATCGGTATATATTTCACACTTTACTCCATACAAATGATGCCTCCAAATTTTTAAAGCAAAAACAACAGCAGCTAATTCCAAATCATGTGTAGGGTAATTTACCTCATGAGTTTTCAACTGTCGTGAAGCATAAGCAATTACCTGATCATTCTGCATTAGGACGCAACCAAGTCCTTTCAATGAAGCATCACTGTATATAACAAACTCACCATTCCTGGAAGGTAGTGCCAAAACTGGAGCAGTCACCAATCTTCTTTTCAATTCCTGAAAGCAATCATCACATTCTCTTGTCCAGATAAACTTAACACCCTTCCGAGTTAGCTTAGTCATTGGACTAGATAACCGTGAAAAATTTCTAACGAACCTTCAGTAATAGCCCGCCAAACCAAGGAAGCTACGAATTTCGGTTACATTTTTGGGTCTTGGCCATTCTTCTACAACTTTTGTTTTTGCAGGATCAACAGTTATTCCATCTTTAGAAACAATGTGACCAAGGAAAGAAATTTTTTGCAACCAAAACTCACACTTGCTGAATTTCCCATACAGTTTCTTTTCTTTTAAGGTTTGCAAGATAACCCTTAAATGTCTTTCATGCTCCTCTTTACTTTTAGAAAACACCAAAATATCATCAATGAAAACCACCACAAACTTATCCAAGAACTCATGGAAAATTCTATTCATTAAGTCCATGAATACAGCAGGTGCATTGGTTAGCCCAAAAGGCATTACTACAAATTCATAATGGTCATATCTCGTACGGAACGCGGTCTTCGGAATATCTGCCTCCTTTACCTTCAGCTGATGGTACCCCGATCTCAGGTCAATCTTTGAAAAAAACTGAGCTCCCTGGAGCTGATCAAACAAATCATCGATATGAGGCAAAGGATATTTGTTCTTAATAGTGATATTATTCAAGGCTCTATAATCAATGCAAAGTCTCATAGAACCATCTTTCTTTTTAACAAATAAAACAGGAGCACCCCATGGTGATGTGCTAGGTCTAATGAAACCTTTCTCTAATAAATCTTGCAATTGCTCCTTCAACTCTAAAAGTTCAATTTGTGTCATTCGATAAGGGGGTTTTGAAATTGGCTTAGCATCAGGAACTAAGTCAACAGTAAACTCAACTTCCCGATCTGGTGTTATTCCAGGCAACTCATCAGGAAAAACATCAGGATACTCATTTACCACTGGCACATCATTAATCTGAACAGTTCCATTATTTTCAACGACGTGTGCAAGGTAACACTCATTTCCATCTTTTACAAGTTTCTCGACCTCTTGATAAGTTATCAAAAGTAAGGGTTCATTCTTGTAAACAAACTGTAAGTCTTTCTGAAAAGAAACTTCTTTAGCTCTACAGTCAATCTTAGCATGGTAAATAGAGAGCCAATCCATACCCAGGATAACATCAAACTCTACTAGAGGTAGAACAATAAGGTTTGCAAGTAGGTTTTTTCCACAGATAAGGATAGGAAGATTCTTATAAATTCTTTTTGCCTCGACACTTCCCCCAGGTGTTTTTACCAAAAGTTCAGGAGTCATTTCTTGAGATGGTATTCCCATTTTACTAGAAAAGGTTTCAGAGATGAAAGAATGTGTAGACCCCGAATCAAACAACACACTGGCATAATCTGAGAAAACAAAAAAAGTACCTGATACAACTTCATTTGATGGCCCGACATCTGCTGAAGTAGTTGCAAAGGATTTCACCACCCCTTTCTGCTTATAGTCCAACTGCTTCCCATCACTCAAGCTTTTTGTCGGACACTCGTTTGCATAGTGACCCATCTCATTGCACTTATAACACTTCACTAACTGTAAATCAAACTTGTTCTTACCTTCACCTTGATCCTTTTCAGTGCAATCACGAGCCTTATGTCCCATCTTACCACATCGGTAGAACTTCCCAGAATTCAGAAGACATTCCCCAGCATGCCTTTTTCCACATTTATCACAAACTGGAAACTTAGTTTTCTTACCATCAGACTTTTTTGAAGAATTCTTACCTTTCTCCTGCCACCTCGGTCTCTTCTTCTGCTGGTTGTTATAGAAAACTTGGTCATCGACAAACTCCATTTCCACCTTCTCAGCACATCGAACAAGCTTTTCATAACTTTTAAACTCACGAGAAGCCAATGCCCTTCGATATTTTGGCTTTAATCCTGAGTAAAAATGATTGATTATACTATCAAGGTCCCGGATAAAATTTGGAGCATACCTTGCCAATCGAGTGAACCTTTCCTCATAGGCAGCCACTGAGTCTTCCTCTTGCCTCAATTCCAAGAATTGCTTTTCCATCCTAAGTCGAACAGCCTTAGGAAAATACTTCTCAAGAAACATACCTTTGAATTCATCCCAGTCGAGAGCATCAAGCTCATCAGCGTCCCTGATATTTTTAACCATCGACCACCACTGATCTGCTTCACCCTCCAAACGATAAATAGAAAGACTAACCTTTTGATTGTCTGAACACCCCATGACATCAAAAATCTTCTCCAGTGCTTTAATCCACCCTTCAGCTAGCACAGGGTCAGATGATCCTCTGAATGATGGGGGATGTTGCCTCATGAAATGTTCCACCACTGACATGTTCCTCTGCGGTTGATCTGCCTGATCTCGTGCATGGATACCACCACCATTTATCGCTTGAGTCAACTGCGCCATTACTGCAACAAACTGTTCAGTTCCAATTCCGACCATTTTTGGATGCTGGTTCGGAAGGTTATTTCCCTCTGTATGCCTTCCTAGCACTGCTTCCCTGTTTCCTCTGCGAAAAACCATTCTGAACAAACATGTCTTAGATGAAGCAACATGGTAATCTTTAAATGCTATATCATTTCAAAAAAAAACAAAATATTTTTGGACAATATTTTAATAGAATTCTAACTCCTAAAGTTATCTAAACCTCCCTCTGATACCAACTATAAGGCCCCAGCCTTAAACCTTACTTAATCTTGAGTTATTACAAGATTACACATTGAGGATCTTTTCGGGTTTAGAGTTTTAGAGAATTAGATCATAAAACTTGCATTACAATCCACATATAAACAAAGTGGTTACCTAAAGATAGTATTCTTCATTCCCATCAATGGAAACATATTTAAAATAAAACATGGATTATTTCTTGACACATCCTTGACTCTATCATCTTATCATGTACCCTTCCCTTGACCTGTGAAAAACATTTCAAAAACTTGGGATGAGCATAAAACTCAGTATGGGTTAAAAACATGGAAAGGAAACATGAGTTCATATATACATAAGAATGAAATCATACTTTACCCATAAAACATAGGCACTTTAACAAACCTCATAATATCATGAATAAATCACAGAAATCATAAGACATAAAGGTAACTTGAGGCATTCATAACATTCTTACGTAGGGAGTAACCCTCTTGGTTACGTTTGGAATACCCATCACAGTATATTCCCTAAAATCTCTTCGGAGAAACCTTAACGTTTCACTCCTTCGCGTTACCCAATGCATTGGAGAGCTATAACGGGCTCACCCGCCCTTAGTCTATCACGGAACCACCCGTCTTCATAATAATGCCCAAGAACCTCAACATAAACCTATCACATAAAACATGCATAACGGAAACATAACATTTCCACCATTAAATCACAAGATATCAATACCACACATTGATATAAAATATTATGAAAAACATTTTCAATACCAAAATAAAAGAAAAGTAAAACATGGTATTTATTTTTCTTTTAAAAAGATGGTATGGCTTGTAGAGGAAGCCGAAACTCAAATAACGGTCATGACGGCGGAGAAGTCGTTGTCGCCGCATACGTATGACAAAAACATTCCCTTTTGTCGTTTAGTAAACGCTTCGTATAAAAAAGATTCCTTTTGAATAAACGTAAAAGTCAAAGGGGTTTATACACCGTATAAAATAAGGTTGTGTATAAAACAAAATATGCCTCAATGAAAGGAGATTGAGACGAAGTCCCATACCTCGTATCCGACTTGACCCGACCGTTCTTTAATGTCCTGAATAATAAACTTGAGTTAATCTCTACTTGCTTATGAACCTTTTTCAAGTTCATTATTCCTTTTATACCATGTTATGAACATCATGTACTCATTTAAGTTAATAATGTTCATTTTGTCGGTATTTGGTTCTTAAGTCAAAAATAGACTTCTTACACTTACATGTTGTTAATTTGGTCAAAGGTTCATTATATCCAGAATAGTATTCATGATGTATATATCATATATGTCATATATATCCAGTACATACATGCATTTATAATATTACATAATCATTTAGAGGTAAGAAATGAAATGCACCGTTCATGGAGACGGTAAGCCGTACGTACTCATGAACGCTACTTCCATTTCTATTTAATATTTTCTAGAATGGAATCATAATGATATAAAAGTATATTATAATTCCAGTATAATAACATATATAATATCATTAACTTTATCCTTTACACATCCCACATATGGTATTAACGAATCAAATCACTTTCAGGGGGCGGTAGTCCGCACTTCCTAAAATGAAGATATCGTGTTTACCCATAATGGAAACCATAAAGGTATGCCCAAAATGAAAAAAACAGAAGTTTAAGGAAAACATAAACATATTATATATCATATATAAAAATAGTGACATCATAATGACCACCTTTGAAGGTGTTAAATGAGTATTGAACAATCATCCTTTCGGGAGGCAGAATTTCGCCATCCACGGAAACCGTATGTTCCTTAACCATTTGATGTAGTTGTGTGAGAGTGTAGCTCAAATAAATCTTATAACAACATCCTAGTATATTGAAGATACTGGTGTTGTTACAAAAGAAGTAAATAAAAAGAGTTTAGGGGGTTGGAGAAGCAAAATAAAACAAATGAACATGAGAGAATGAATTACCTTCGAAAGTGTAACTCCTTTTGATTTGAGCCTAAAGGCTTCCTTTGAAAGGATTCTGCCCAAAGGGAATCCTCTAGGATGAGGAGAGGGATGTGGAGAGAGTATATGGGCAGGGGTTGTCCGAGCCAAAGGCTTGAGTAGTGTGTGAAATGAGGTAGAGGTGGGGGCCTTTTATAAGAGGAGAGGAGGGGCACCTTTGGAAAGTAAAGAAATATTACATTATTTGAAAATGTGTTTCGGTTTCAAAAGGTCCCACATTGATATAATTCGTGGATAAGGTGATAAGGGTTCGAAATCCACTCATCCAATTGGTTTTGGACATGTGTAGTTCATAGATTTTACATTATCTTTCTATTTTATTTAAATCGTCAAATAATGATGTCATCGCTGCATCATTATTATGTCATAAATAATTTAATTTATTTAATATCTAAAAATTATAAAAAAATTACTATGATATAGGAAATCTTTTTATATTTCCAATGACTATTTATAATCAAAATTTGGACTTGTATAACCCTACTTAAAAATTGTTTTCGTAAAACATATTATGTTTGTGTCATATTCACTTTAACATTAAATAAAAAGTAATTTATGTCATTTCCCAACAAAAGTGGATCCATGGGGTCCCCAAGTTAAACCATGGCTTGTCTTGGTCGGCCATGACACAACCAATAAGGGTAGGACATGTGTCTAGGTCATTTCATATTATTAAAGCATTATTTATACCTTAAACTACACTAATTACCACTAATCGCGATTAAAAACTTAATAAGTTACTATTCACCAAAAAATTATTTTAATCTCATTGAACCACATTTTACTTCTTAATGACAACCATGTATGTCGGATTTTCAAAATTCAATACACATTAGTGGTAAACTTTCATTTAACTGAAAAATCAGTTTTCTTGATTACCACTTAGTGGTTTCACTATTCATCAAAAATTGAAGTTTTTCAGAAAATTACCAAAAATTCACCCTAAGCTATATTTGATATTTCGAATTCAAAAATGAAGTCTATTTTACAAAATTCAAAACATATAAGTCACATTAATTAATTTAATAATTAATTCCCGCTGTCAGAGCAAATAGCGTGTTTTTATGAAACAATTAGTATCAAAAGATTGACACCAGTTTAAGTCTAATTTCAAATTGAAATTGATTCCAATGGCCACCATTGGATAAAATGGTAAAAATATATTCTAATTTCACTTCAAAACCAATTCAAAACGTAATCTAATCATATAAATAAATTAGATTAAAAAGCAGTTTTGATGTAAAATGCAGTATTTTTCACTATTCATTAAAAAAATGAACATTGTCAGAAAAATACCAAAAATTCACACAAAGTAAATTTTGATGTCCCAATCATAAAGAATAAGTTTATTTTGACAAACATAGTTTATAAAATTGTCAAAAGATAGATTTAAAAAGGGTTTTCCATCATAAGGCAGTAAAACAATCTTTAAGAATATTAGTGTATTCCATGTTTAAGATTGGATTTATTTTCATTTTAAGCCTCTAAAACACTATCTTAATCATTAATAGACATAGATAAAAATATCTATTATTCATTACTTACTTGGGATGTTACATCCTTCCCCCCTTTAGAAAATTGTGTCCCCGCAATTTATTTACTTATCAAATAAATGAGGGTACTTATCCCTCATTGCATTTTCAGATTCCCATGTTGCCTCTTCAATTATGTGGTTTTTCCACAAAACCTTTACCTGGTGAATCACTTTATTCCGTAACACTTGCTCCCTATGGTCAAGAATCTGGACCGGTTGTTCCTCATAAGATAGGTTCTCTTCCAGCTGAACTACCTCTGGACTCAAAACATGAGATGGATCTGGTATGTACTTTCTCAACATCGAAACGTGAAAAACATTGTGTACCTGAGATAAACTCGGAGGTAAAGCCACTCGGTATGCAACTGATCCAACTCTTTCCAGAATTTCGTATGGTCCAACGAACCTTGGACTCAACTTTCCTTTCTTACCAAATCTCATCACACTTTTCCAAGGACAAACCTTGAGAAAAACATGATCACCTACCTCGAAAGAGAGATCCTTCCTCCTGTTGTCCGCATAACTTTTCTGCCTGCTCTGAGCTGTTCTCATGTGTTTCTGAATCAGCTGAACTTTTTCTGCCATCTATTCTACCAATTCTGGTCCCATCAACTTCCTTTCACCCACTTCATCCCAGAAAGCTGGAGTTCGACACCGCTTCCCATATAATGCCTGAAATGGTGCCATCTGTATACTGGAATGAAAACTGTTATTATATGAAAACTCAACCAAAGAAAGATGTTGGTCCCAACTTCCCTGATAATCCATTGAACAAGCTCGTAGCATATCCTCCAATGTCTGGATTGTTCGTTCTGACTGCCCATCTGATTGAGGATGAAAAGCTGTACTAAAATTTAACTCAGTACCCAAAGACTTCTGAAGGCCCTTCCAAAAGTTAGAAGTAAACCTGGGATCACGATCCGATACAATGGAGAGAGGAACTCCATGTAACCTGACTATCTCTTTAAGATACAAACGGGAAAGTTGATCAAGAGAGAAAGTATCTCGTATAGCAAGGAAATGAGCAGACTTGGTCAAGCGATCAACAATAACCCAGATTGCATTATTACCTCGAGATGTCTTCGGTAATCCAACAACAAAGTCCATGGATATATTCTCCCATTTCCACTCTGGCACTGGTAAAGGCTGAAGCATCCCTTTCGGTAACTGCCGCTCTGCTTTAACCTGTTGACATGTCAAACACTTCACAGTAAAATCGGCAATATCTCTTTTCATTCCATCCCACCAGTAATACTCCCGCAGATCTCTATACATCTTAGTACTGCCCGGATGAACTGAAAACGGAGAACTATGAGCTTCACCTAACAACTCTCTCTTCAACTGTGAATCACAAGGCACACACAATCTCTTTCCAAATCTCAAAACACAATCATTACCAATGTTGAATTCAGGCAACTTACCTTTCTGAACCAGCTCTACCTTTTTCTGCAACTCACTGTCTTGCTTCTGTGCTTGCTTGATTCTATCTGATAGAGAAGATCTCACTGATACCTGAAACAAAACAGAAGGACTTCCTGCACCAACAACTTCTATGCCAAAGTTCATCAAATCCTTAACCAAAGGATCACGTTCCAAACGCAACATTGTTAATGAAGCATTACTTTTTCGACTCAAAGCATCAACCACTTTATTTGCTTTTCCCGGATGGTAATGAATTGTACAATCATAATCCTTGATCAATTCTAGCCATCTCCTCTGTCTCAGGTTTAACTCTTTCTGAGTGAATATATACTTTAAACTTTTGTGATCGGTATATATTTCACACTTTACTCCATACAAATGATGCCTCCAAATTTTTAAAGCAAAAACAACAGCAGCTAATTCCAAATCATGTGTAGGGTAATTTACCTCATGAGTTTTCAACTGTCGTGAAGCATAAGCAATTACCTGATCATTCTGCATTAGGACGCAACCAAGTCCTTTCAATGAAGCATCACTGTATATAACAAACTCACCATTCCTGGAAGGTAGTGCCAAAACTGGAGCATTCACCAATCTTCTTTTCAATTCCTGAAAACAATCATCACATTCTCTTGTCCAGATAAACTTAACACCCTTCCGAGTTAGCTTAGTCATTGGACTAGATAACCGTGAAAAATTTCTAACGAACCTTCAGTAATAGCCCGCCAAACCAAGGAAGCTACGAATTTCGGTTACATTTTTGGGTCTTGGCCATTCTTCTACAACTTTTGTTTTTGCAGGATCAACAGTTATTCCATCTTTAGAAACAATGTGACCAAGGAAAGAAATTTTTTGCAACCAAAACTCACACTTGCTGAATTTCCCATACAGTTTCTTTTCTTTTAAGGTTTGCAAGATAACCCTTAAATGTCTTTCATGCTCCTCTTTACTTTTAGAAAACACCAAAATATCATCAATGAAAACCACCACAAACTTATCCAAGAACTCATGGAAAATTCTATTCATTAAGTCCATGAATACAGCAGGTGCATTGGTTAGCCCAAAAGGCATTACTACAAATTCATAATGGTCATATCTCGTACGGAACGCGGTCTTCGGAATATCTGCCTCCTTTACCTTCAGCTGATGGTACCCCGATCTCAGGTCAATCTTTGAAAAAAACTGAGCTCCCTGGAGCTGATCAAACAAATCATCGATATGAGGCAAAGGATATTTGTTCTTAATAGTGATATTATTCAAGGCTCTATAATCAATGCAAAGTCTCATAGAACCATCTTTCTTTTTAACAAATAAAACAGGAGCACCCCATGGTGATGTGCTAGGTCTAATGAAACCTTTCTCTAATAAATCTTGCAATTGCTCCTTCAACTCTAAAAGTTCAATTTGTGTCATTCGATAAGGGGGTTTTGAAATTGGCTTAGCATCAGGAACTAAGTCAACAGTAAACTCAACTTCCCGATCTGGTGTTATTCCAGGCAACTCATCAGGAAAAACATCAGGATACTCATTTACCACTGGCACATCATTAATCTGAACAGTTCCATTATTTTCAACGACGTGTGCAAGGTAACACTCATTTCCATCTTTTACAAGTTTCTCGACCTCTTGATAAGTTATCAAAAGTAAGGGTTCATTCTTGTAAACAAACTGTAAGTCTTTCTGAAAAGAAACTTCTTTAGCTCTACAGTCAATCTTAGCATGGTAAATAGAGAGCCAATCCATACCCAGGATAACATCAAACTCTACTAGAGGTAGAACAATAAGGTTTGCAAGTAGGTTTTTTCCACAGATAAGGATAGGAAGATTCTTATAAATTCTTTTTGCCTCGACACTTCCCCCAGGTGTTTTTACCAAAAGTTCAGGAGTCATTTCTTGAGATGGTATTCCCATTTTACTAGAAAAGGTTTCAGAGATGAAAGAATGTGTAGACCCCGAATCAAACAACACACTGGCATAATCTGAGAAAACAAACAAAGTACCTGATACAACTTCATTTGATGGCCCGACATCTGCTGAAGTAGTTGCAAAGGATTTCACCACCCCTTTCTGCTTGTAGTCCAACTGCTTCCCATCACTCAAGCTTTTTGCCGGACACTCGTTTGCATAGTGACCCATCTCATTGCACTTATAACACTTCACTAACTGTAAATCAAACTTGTTCTTACCTTCACCTTGATCCTTTTCAGTGCAATCACGAGCCTTATGTCCCATCTTACCACATCGGTAGCACTTCCCAGAATTCAGAAGACATTCCCCAGCATGCCTTTTTCCACATTTATCACAAACTGGAAACTTAGTTTTCTTACCATCAGACTTTTTTGAAGAATTCTTACCTTTCTCCTGCCACCTCGGTCTCTTCTTCTGCTGGTTGTTATAGAAAACTTGGTCATCGACAAACTCCATTTCCACCTTCTCAGCACATCGAACAAGCTTTTCATAACTTTTAAACTCACGAGAAGCCAATGCCCTTCGATATTTTGGCTTTAATCCTGAGTAAAAATGATTGATTTTACTATCAAGGTCCCGGATAAAATTTGGAGCATACCTTGCCAATCGAGTGAACCTTTCCTCATAGGCAGCCATTGAGTCTTCCTCTTGCCTCAATTCCAAGAATTGCTTTTCCATCCTAAGTCGAACAGCCTTAGGAAAATACTTCTCAAGAAACATACCTTTGAATTCATCCCAGTCGAGAGCATCAAGCTCATCAGCGTCCCTGATATTTTTAACCATCGACCACCACTGATCTGCTTCACCCTCCAAACGATAAATAGCAAGACTAACCTTTTGATTGTCTGAACACCCCATGACATCAAAAATCTTCTCCAGTGCTTTAATCCACCCTTCAGCTAGCACAGGGTCAGATGATCCTCTGAATGATGGGGGATGTTGCCTCATGAAATGTTCCACCACTGACATGTTCCTCTGCGGTTGATCTGCCTGATCTCGTGCATGGATACCACCACCATTTATCGCTTGAGTCAACTGCGCCATTACTGCAACAAACTGTTCAGTTCCAATTCCGACCATTTTTGGATGCTGGTTCGGAAGGTTATTTCCCTCTATATGCCTTCCTAGCACTGCTTCCCTGTTTCCTCTGCGGAAAACCATTCTGAACAAACATGTCTTAGATGAAGCAACATGGTAATCTTTAAATGCTATATCATTTCAAAAAAAACAAAATATTTTTGGACAATATTTTAATAGAATTCTAACTCCTAAAGTTATCTAAACCTCCCTCTGATACCAACTATAAGGCCCCAGCCTTAAACCTTACTTAATCTTGAGTTATTACAAGATTACACATTGAGGATCTTTTCGGGTTTAGAGTTTTAGAGAATTAGATCATAAAACTTGCATTACAATCCACATATAAACAAAGTGGTTACATAAAGATAGTATTCTTCATTCCCATCAATGGAAACATATTTAAAATAAAACATGGATTATTTCTTGACACATCCTTGACTCTATCATCTTATCATGTACCCTTCCCTTGACCTGTGAAAAACATTTCAAAAACTTGGGATGAGCATAAAACTCAGTATGGGTTAAAAACATGGAAAGGAAACATGAGTTCATATATACATAAGAATGAAATCATACTTTACCCATAAAACATAGGCACTTTAACAAACCTCATAATATCATGAATAAATCATAGAAATCATAAGACATAAAGGTAACTTGAGGCATTCATAACATTCTTACGTAGGGAGTAACCCTCTTGGTTACGTTTGGAATACCCATCACAGTATATTCCCTAAAATCTCTTCGGAGAAACCTTAACGTTTCACTCCTTCGCGTTACCCAATGCATTGGAGAGCTATAACGGGCTCACCCGCCCTTAGTCTATCACGGAACCACCCGTCTTCATAATAATGCCCAAGAACCTCAACATAAACGTATCACATAAAACATGCATAACGGAAACATAACATTTCCACCATTCAATCACAAGATATCAATACCACACATTGATATAAAATATTATGAAAAACATTTTCAATACCAAAATAAAAGAAAAGTAAAACATGGTATTTATTTTTCTTTTAAAAAGAAGGTATGGCTTGTAGAGGAAGCCGAAACTCAAATAACGGTCATGACGGCGGAGAAGTCGTTGTCGCCGCATACGTACGACAAAAACATTCCCTTTTGTCGTTTAGTAAACGCTTCGTATAAAAAAGATTCCCTTTGAATAAACGTAAAAGTCAAAGGGGTTTATACACCGTATAAAATAAGGTTGTGTATAAAACAAAATATGCCTCAATGAAAGGAGATTGAGACGAAGTCCCATACCTCGTATCCGACTTGACCCAACCGTTCTTTAATGTCCTGAATAATAAACTTGAGTTAATCTCTACTTGCTTATGAACCTTTTTCAAGTTCATTATTCCTTTTATACCATGTTATGAACATCATGTACTCATTTAAGTTAATAATGTTCATTTTGTCGGTATTTGGTTCTTAAGTCAAAAATAGACTTCTTACACTTACATGTTGTTAATTTGGTCAAAGGTTCATTATATCCAGAATAGTATTCATGATGTATATATCATATATGTCATATATATCCAGTACATACATGCATTTATAATATTACATAATCATTTAGAGGTAAGAAATGAAATGCACCGTTCATGGAGACGGTAAGCCGTACGTACGCATGAACGCTACTTCCATTTCTATTTAATATTTTCTAGAATGGAATCATAATGATATAAAAGTATATTATAATTCCAGTATAATAACATATATAATATCATTAACTTTATCCTTTACACATCCCACATATGGTATTAACGAATCAAATCACTTTCAGGGGGCGGTAGTCCGCACTTCCTAAAATGAAGATATCGTGTTTACCTATAATGGAAACCATAAAGGTATGCCCAAAATGAAAAAAACAGAAGCTTAAGGAAAACATAAACATATTATATATCATATATAAAAATAGTGACATCATAATGGCCACCTTTGAAGGTGTTAAATGAGTATTGAACAATCATCGTTTCGGGAGGCAGAATTTCGCCATCCACGGAAACCGTATGTTCCTTAACCATTTGATGTAGTTGTGTGAGAGTGTAGCTCAAATAAATCTTATAACAACATCCTAGTATATTGAAGATACTGGTGTTGTTACAAAAGAAGTAAATAAAAAGAGTTTAGGGGGTTGGAGAAGCAAAATAAAACAAATGAACATGAGAGAATGAATTACCTTCGAAAGTGTAACTCCTTTTGATTTGAGCCTAAAGGCTTCCTTTGAAAGGATTCTGCCCAAAGGGAATCCTCTAGGATGAGGAGAGGGATGTGGAGAGAGTATATGGGCAGGGGTTGGCCGAGCCAAAGGCTTAAGTAGTGTGTGAAATGAGGTAGAGTTGGGGGCCTTTTATAAGAGGAGAGGAGGGGCACCTTTGGAAAGTAAAGAAATATTACATTATTTGAAAATGTGTTTCGGTTTCAAAAGGTCCCACATTGATATAATTCGTGGATAAGGTGATAAGGGTTCGAAATCCACTCATCCAATTGGTTTTGGACATGTGTAGTTCATAGATTTTACATTATCTTTCTATTTTATTTAAATCGTCAAATAATGATGTCATCGCTGCATCATTATTATGTCATAAATAATTTAATTTATTTAATGTCTAAAAATTATAAAAAAATTACTATGATATAGGAAATCTTTTTATATTTCCAATGACTATTTATAATCAAAATTTGGACTTGTATAACCCTACTTAAAAATTGTTTTCGTAAAACATATTATGTTTGTGTCATATTCACTTTAACATTAAATAAAAAGTAATTTATGTCATTTCCCAACAAAAGTGGATCCATGGGGTCCCCAAGTTGAACCATGGCTTGTCTTAGTCGGCCATGACACAACCAATAAGGGTAGGACATGTGTCTAGGTCATTTCATATTATTAAAGCATTATTTATACCTTAAACTACACTAATTACCACTAATCGCGATTAAAAACTTAATAAGTTACTATTCACCAAAAAATTATTTTAATCTCATTGAACCACATTTTACTTCTTAATGACAACCATGTATGTCGGATTTTCAAAATTCAATACATATTAGTGGTAAACTTTCATTTAACTGAAAAATCAGTTTTCTTGATTACCACTTAGTGGTTTCACTATTCATCAAAAATTGAAGTTTTTCAGAAAATTACCAAAAATTCACCCTAAGCTATATTTGATATTCCGAATTCAAAAATGAAGTCTATTTTACAAAATTTAAAACATATAAGTCGCATTAATTAATTTAATAATTAATTCCCGCTGTCAGAGCAAATAGCGTGTTTTTATGAAACAATTAGTATCAAAAGATTGACACCAGTTTAAGTCTAATTTCAAATTGAAATTGATTCCAATGGCCACCATTGGATAAAATGGTAAAAATATATTCTAATTTCACTTCAAAACCAATTCAAAACATAATCTAATCATATAAATAAATTAGATTAAAAAGCAGTTTTGATGTAAAATGCAGTATTTTTCACTATTTATTAAAAAAATGAACATTGTCAGAAAAATACTAAAAATTCACACAAAGTAAATTTTGATGTCCCAATCATAAAGAATAAGTTTATTTTGACAAACATAGTTTATAAAATTGTCAAAAGATAGATTTAAAAAGGGTTTTCCATCATAAGGCAGTAAAACAATCTTTTAAGAATATTAGTGTATTCCATGTTTAAGATTAGATTTATTTTCATTTTAAGCTTCTAAAACACTATCTTAATCATTAATAGACATAGATAAAAATATCTATTATTCATTACTTACTTGGGATGTTACAGAAGGAACGCTTGTAGGAATGTTGGATGCGGGAAGCAGGCAATCCGGAGGGAATGAAAGACTACTTGAAAGAAGTGTGTAAAGGTGGGCAGTCTTATCCGCATGATTAAGATGCTAGTTCATGCTTCTATTTTAATGGGTAAGCAGGGAATTCATACTTGAAGTTGAATTGATCTCAAGCTAAAGCTTTCTTCTAACCGAAAAGCAGCAAAGGAATGAAAGAGGTAAATCCCTTTTTGTTTCATTTTTCTTTTTTTGTTCCCCACTAGGGAGGGGATTCTCCTCACATATTGAGAGATCAACCTTTCCTGGGATATTGACTTTCTTCCTTGTGCTCTCATATACTCCTTACTTCGAACTCGAATAAGGTTTTGAAAGAATGGCTTTTGTTAAAATCATCCCCAGCTAGTTCTTGAGAATGAGTTGCCTCTTTTAATGGTGTTGGAGGAAGAGAAGGGCTTCTGGGGCCTTTAGAGAGAGATGAGGGGGAGGACAAGATAAATATAGTTTTGGTAGCATCTGATTTGTAACTACTCGTATCAGCTCAACCAGTAATTAATGCCTTTCGGAACTCTATTACCTTCCTTCTTCCTTGACTGTTGATGCGATGGTAACTAGATATTTCTTTTGAATTGACACAATTTATATTTAAAAAGGAATTAAGGTAAGGCACTAGTCTCCTGTTTGAGAATAAACTGCTATTGAATCCACAGTGAGTCTTTCTCTTGTGAACGGCTCCGCTGCAAGAAGAGTTGGTGCTCTTTTCAATATTCGGTGTGTTTGTAGGAGCTCTAAGCCTATCCGCTGTTGAATAACCGCCGGTGCACTAATAGGAGTAGACATTGGAATAACAGTTGTTATCGGACATTACTCAGTAACCGTTGTGATGTTAGCAATTGAATGAGTATCGGTTGTGATCATTTCTGTTGTGATTGAATCAGTAAGCGCATGTACAGTAAGCACTGAAGATCTGATTGTATAAATAATGACCCTCATTCCATCTTAGATGGGATGGATACAAACGAATGCAGTGAGCAGCACTAGTCTCAGGGACAAATGCCACAGAACAAGGAGAAGTTGCTACTCTCGAATGCCCTCTTGCTATTCTCAAATAAGCTGTTGGGGGAAGAACCACAGTAAGGACACTAGTCTCAGGGGCATGCCCAGAATCAGATTGATGGCATACAATGCGCAAAGTGACAAATGTGAGAATCAGCAGAAGGAGAAGTAGGAGGGCTTTGAATGAAAGCGAATAGTTCCTCACCTCACTTTCCTGAACGTGGGAAGCATCATATTTTATTATACAAATACAAGATGCTTGAGAATCATTTGTTGTCGCAATTGAATCAGAAGGAACTGCACATTCACAATGGTAAGATCAAGACATTTCAAGAATGGGTTGTTCTCAGAGATGCTACATAAGCGCTGTTAGGACTAATCCGTATATAAGAAAGGATGCATCAGACTTCATCTGCACATGAATCAGCAACTTTTGAATCAAAGCGATAGGCCCCTAGTTCTATTAGTTCAAACAGATCTAGGGGATTTCCTGCTTTCCCGCTTCAATCGTGCAACTTTATCAAAGACCCAGCTAATTGCCCTAAGGCAAAGAACGGATGCCACTTGTCCTGAACAGCTAACTGTAATGTCTTTACGGATGCGCCCCTTTCTTGATTTAGGAGTTCGACACCCGGTTAAATATGTCTATAGCAGCAAATCTTTCTCACAGTCTATAGCCTTTGGCCTTTCTTTTCATAGACTTATTTACCAAGAAATATCATATGGCATCTCTTAGCAAGAAGGTTTAGAATCCAGGTGGCGAGAGGGATGACTTTCCAAAGGAATGCTTACCGAAGAGAAATGTTAAAGACTTGAAATCCCAAATTTCTTGGGGGGGAAGCACAATCACAACTGTAGAAGCTAATCCTCTTACTAAAGGACTTCCATCTCAAGCAGCTACTTCTGTAAGACCTTGGTAAATCAGTTCCTTGCCTTCCCCAGCGTCGAAGGTGCATAGCGCACTATTCGCTTTCAGTAAAGTAGTGTACACCGCCAACAAAGACAAGCAATAAAGGGTCTTAAAGGAAGAGGTGAGGTCCCTAGCTTCAGAATTGGCAGTAAAGCACTTGGATAAATCATCATCGGCAGATCAAAGCATAGTAAATAGAGTCCCAGGTGCAGGAGAGGGAAAGGTAGCAAAATCTCGGCCAAATTGACATAGGATTGATTAGCGATTGGACAAATTTCAAAGGCATTAATCATATCCCTTCCTCTAGGAGTGAAGTTTTGAAGGAGAGAAACTTCTTTTCTCAAATAGTCCCACTTCCTTGCTTTGAGGAGCATAATGCATAGTATAAGAAGGGACATAGAAGCAACTAACTAGTAGTAGGATGCACAGAGGGACTTTAGCCTCATATTCATGCCCAGAGTAAACTACTGGTGGTTCAGAAAGTGAATCAGAATCATCATATAATAAGTAATAAGATGGTATAAAAGAGATTGATTGGGATTCATCGACATCTGAAATTCATTTTGAATCCAATGGTAGATCTTCCTCAATAGGAAATGAACTGAACGCTGGCATGAGGAAAGCTTTGCTACTTCTCAGTGCATGAGGAATGAAAAGCGGAAAGAAAGAGGTCAAGTCTGAACCGAAAGAGAACCCCAATGCGAAATCACATAAATAATCAAATCAAAATGAAATTCCATTCTTAGAGTTGGCCTATCATACTTGCTTGCTGCATTGAGATAAAGTTACTTATTTGAATTTATTGATTATGGAAGATCGATGCTGCTTTTCTCAGGGGGACAAAGGAGAGAATTGGGTTCGAGCCCCATAGTCCCCGTGTGGTGAATGAAAAAATCACCCCTCTTTTGGGATTTCTAGAAAAGGCAAAAATCAAATAATGTGGAAGAGTTCATTTGAGAAGTTATTGGTAATAATGTAAAATATTTGGGAGACTCAGTCACATGTTTATAGGGAACTTCTTTCTGAAAGAGAATTTATAGAGATAAAGAAGTCCCTCTAGAATTCTACCTTTCAATTTTTCCCCATGTACTGCACATGGATTCCAAAACCAAACAAACCCGGGAAACTAAGCCCTATTACACAATCCCACAAGGCTGATATTCTCGTAATGGATTCACTCTCTTATTTACTGAATTCCTTCTTTGTGGATCTCTTTTTAAAACAATCCCACGACTTTAGGCTAGTTAGGGGTCCCATTACTTTCTTTCTTCAAGACCATAGTTGGGGATTCCTTCTCCCTCAAAGCCTATTCTAATTGACTTTTGTCCTTGGGATTCTTTTTGGAATCAAGCCTACCCTCACATGTAGGAGATTCGATAACCTGGTATTCTTCCTCCTCATGGGAAAAATCGGATGCTTAAGCCAATAAGGTTGCACCTCTGTCTACCCTCTTTATTTGACTATGCATATGGATCTGGGGTAGTTATAACTAATCCTTCTTGTTTTAACTCTTCTCTTTCTCTCTGCTTTGACTATGGGGATACCATGCCCATTACGGGATATGATGTGTCAAAGAGCGGATGTTGTCCATCTTCGGAGGAATTTTTTTTTCCTAAGACCGGATATGCCGAATCTGTGCTGAGAGGTGCTAGGGCTCTATCCCAGACCAGGCTCCGCTCAAGGTGATGGATGACTATCACTTACTCTTTTCCCTACGACCGAGTGAGCAGCTGTTCTTGAATCAGTTGCATTTGATTTGGGACCATATCAATATTAAAAGTCAATGTAGTTCTAGAGAAAGGATAAATGGATTTAGGAGCGAAATAAGTCAGCTATCCCCTTCTTAATAGACGCTGGACCCGACACTGACTTGGGGTAAATCAAAGTACCAGCAATCAAGATACCGGGCTCAAGGCTAGATAGAAGATAGGCTATTCCTCTTACCGTAATTTCCGAGGGGAGGTTGAAAAAGGCTGTTACAGAAGAAGCTGCAGTCCTTAAGCCTCCAAAAAAGAGAAAAGTCTCTGGTAAACAGTCCTTACGCGGACATTAGCAGTAGCGCCATTAAGGCCGACAAATACAAAGAGTGAAGGTGCGACAACGCTTTTTTAAGCCGTTCAGTCACTTCTGTATGAATAAGAGTTATCTTTCTCTGTCTCGACCGAAAGAACCTTAATCTAATGGAAATGCTAAGAAGAATCGAATCGTATCCTGAAATAAAGGGCCTTAATTAGGGCTCTCTTTCCTAGATGGAGAGAATCTGCAAGTAGGAATAAGAGCATTAGGGAGGGGCATATCTGCAGTTTTTGACTCTGAACAAATGGTTTTATGTTAAGAAGAGGTGGTAACTCTTATAAATAATAAGATCCCATTATAGTTAGTAAATCAAGGTCTATATTTACTCTTTAGCCTGAGAGGGAGAAGGCTTCCCGCGTAGGCAGATTAGAAATCCCTAGTCTTCCATAAAGGGTATTGGACTTTTCTTTCTTCCCCATCCCCTAAATCCCTTCTCTCTCTTTCTATTCAAGTAGTTGCATGTAGTAAGCACGAGTCAGGGCACAAGAGCATCCCGCAAAGCATTTGGTTTCAAGGCCTTATGTCCTTTCTTTGAATGAATCTTGAATGGGAACTATGGTAAGGGAACTGCTACTTGCCGCCTAGAACCAAAGCTGGCCTTTAGCTAGGAGACCATGTGTTAGATGTCTATACTAGAATTTCCATAGGCCAAGCAAGAATTTCCATAGGCCAAGCAAGTTTACTCATTAAATGAGTAGACTTGGCGTTGAACCTCCACTCCATCTATACCCTCCCCCAAACCTGTTACTACCGTTATGCCTATACTTACTCTCTTAAAGGATAGAGGGAAGCCTCAACTTAGTTGGCACTTCACTCCTGACCAGAAAAACCTAACGCACTGTAGCATGAGAGTCGCAAGGGATTAAGATGAACCAGTCTCTATACCCGTCGAAGAGATGGATCCTCTGGACACCGAAGTTCGGGCGGCCTGTCGTAGAATGATGTTAGCAAAATCAGAAGAACTAGTGGCGATCTTGCTCGGGTCGGTCAAGCGAACTGATTCATTTCATTATTCGCCTAGTCTTAGCACCCGCACAGTAGAGGGGAAGAAGCATTACCTTTCCGGAAAAACTAAGCGTCTTGCTGCTGGGTAAAGGCAATAGGAGGAGTGAACCCGACCACTTTGTGCTGAGGTTCATAAAGGTCAACCCGGCCTCCTTCATCCTCGCCCCAAAGCCAACGCATGGGTTTGGTGCTCTCCATTAAACACTCAAATATTGTGCTCAATGAGGTCCAGGTACCTTCTTCTTGATTTGCTACCAGAGCCCTTCTTGTTTTTCTCCTTTGATTCCTTCGCTTTTCCGCCCGAAGGATTTCAGTCCGGAGAAGTGAAAAGGGGATCGTCAACTACTTGCCCATCAGTAGGGCATGAGGCATTTCAAGGGGGTAACTTCTCCTTCTTCCATATCTGTATCTGATCCTTTGTCAATCCTATACATCCCAATCTAATTTCCTTGTTTGTGAGTCAGTGCTGCTGGGAGTCTCACTGCAACCACTACTGAAGGTAATTCTATCAGCTTGTCAACATCTGCTAGCCTTTCCACTCCCAATTAACTGTTTTGGAGACTGCTCGTAGCCAGAAGTGATCTAGAACTCCCACACCTGCCTCCCGTCTGGTGAAGTTCTAAAGTTTCCTACGGTGAGGCGACATTCCTGGCCATATCCTCTATGGGATCATTGTTGTTCTTAGTACCATAGGTATCCCCAAGCACAACGACCTTCCCCAAACCATCTTCAAGAATGGCCGCATCATCCATATTCACCTTTCCTTTCCCTTTCTTCTTGACTTCAACCGGACGGTTTTGTTTCTTTATCTATTTTTGTCAATCCAGTTCCCTCTCGTGAAGTTTTTTTCTTACCACATCCTGCAATAGAGTGATCAAAGACCCCACAAGTATTAAATTTCTCCGGTACCCACTCCAATTCAGCTTTGATAGTGATCCATTTCCCTGTTATCATAGCGGGGATCAAACTCATTAACCAACTCAGTGGATGCATCAACCTCCGCACAAACTCTTGAATAACTCATACTCTTTCTCCTTACTGTGATCTTGTCAGTATGTAAATAGAAGGGATTCCCACAAGCAATAGAAAGATAACTCAAATCCATGGGCATCCAGAACTCCAGAGAAAGATTGTGGAGTACTTTTTTTCATGATTTCATCCGGTTTTTTTAGAATGAGGCACGAAGCATGTTACTTATCTTGTTAAACAAAGCCAGGGGTTCTAAATAACAATACTAGCAATGTGCCATCTGGGGCAGCAACAGGCAGTTTTGCAAATGAACAAGCCTTACTAGATGTGAGGCAAAGTACCAGCACAACTGTTTCTCTTTCTACTATTTCTTTCTATGTGGGATTAAGTTAAGCATTTCCCTACTCTGGACTGGCACAGGCTCCAACCTCATCATATCCAATATAGTTTTAGGGGACTCACCTACTTGTACTTTTCGATTTCTTGTTAGGGAGACCAAAAATTTTGTATTCGAACTAAATAGTAGAGGGGCTAGATGCTACCCTCGCTCAACTCGAGACCACATTCTGGTTTATTTTCTCTAAAGTGATAACATGAGGAGCGTTTACATCACTCGAAAGTCCAGTTGAAATTCTAAGGCTTCGGCGACTTGTTAATCTGGATTCAATAAAAAATATGGCGATGTGACAACTTGTTAGTCCATTTTGGTACCTCTTTTTCACGCAAAGCGTAAGGAAAGGGCTTATAAGGCCTTGGTGATATAGTTGAGCTCTAAATTGGAATATCTCAAGCAGTGCCTCCTCATTGTAGCATTCTCAGATGGATACAAGAGTTGATCCCATAGAGAGAGGGGATAGTTCCAAAGGGGCTCGGCTGTTAAAGAAAGAGTTATACTAAGCCGCCGTTGAACAACCTAAAGCAACTTATGGCCCCCAATAATATTCTCTTTTGGGCCAGTGAAACAGAGGGCTTTAAAATGATTCATCTTGGGGACCCAAAGTGACCGGCCGTGAGTCTAAAAGGCCCTTATACTATTATGTGATTTGCGGTTTGGGTATATGAAATACCGTATATTAAATGTTCAGGTGATGGGAATCTTCCTGAGCAAAAAAGATAGTAAAGGCCCTCTGAGTGAAGTGCATCTCAATGGAAGAGCTTTTTACTCTTCTTTTGGACATGAGGCGTGGTTTGATGAAAGCAAGGAGCAAGAGGGATGAAAATTTGTTAGTCCTTTTCCGCTTACTACTATTCGGTATGTAAATTCACCCATCACTTAATAAATTGGTATCTGTTTTTATTTTCCTATCCCGATTTGGAGTGATAAGTCCCTTAAAATAGCTCAAGGGCATAGTTTTTGTACCTAATTTTACACGAAAGACCAGGCTTCCTTAGCAGCATGAAATCAAAATCTAATCTTTAATGAGGCTTCTAGTTCTGAAACCAACCTCCATATGTTGTCCGAAGTACTTTGCTTTTTAAAGGCCATCTCATCGAATTAGAGGCATCAATTAGAATTGAATCTTAAAAACTAACGGAAAGTTCATCTTCCTTTCAAGCCTTCACTGTAGGCTTTGAGGGCGATGGTGACTCGCCCATGCAAGATAGACAGACCAAATCGATGGAGGGTCATAATCATCTCTTTACCTTGATTCTATGGAAACATTTTATCTCAAACCCGAGTAGTAAAGTGTTGAGCGTGGCCTTCGGGCCAACGTCCCCTACATGCATCACTTCAATGGATCTCTAGCCCCCATCTTTAGACCAGAACCGGCCACCTCTTTGACCAACTAGCTCGATCTATTCCTGCTTCTGTGATCGAGGTCAAGACGCGACATGACCAACCCGGACTTGTTCCCTATTTCTGTACGGAACATCAACAGAAATTAGGCAGGAAACTCCCGAAGTCCCACTCCTTCCCCAGCTCGGGACCGACCCCTAAACCTCGAACCGTCCCGAAAGGGGCAGTGGCTTATTCCATATTTATATAGTCATAAGCGTCAACATTCCACCGATATGATGATGGGGACAACTACTCACAACCATCAAGAGAAATATGAAGTACTATCCCTCAATCAAATCATGTTGTGGAATCTCCCTATCTCTTAATAAACGCAGCAAAAGCCGATGGCAATGTGGCGGAAGATACAGGTGATCTGCTCCCGATCTCAGTTCCAAGAGAACAGACGGGGGCAAGTGAAGACAGAGGAGGATGGATAAACTTAGCAATGCTCTGAAACCAGGCCAATCCCACGAACGCAATCAGGGATCACTTTATTCCGTAAGTTCCAATTCTACTAAATCCATAGACGACAAGCTGGAACGAATGAACACGACCCAATCGCAAGATCGATTGTTTATAAAGCAGCAGCTGCAGATACAAGCGATGCCCCAAGTTGAAGGATAGTACTCCCATTATGTACTACACAATAAATCATGCACCGATCCTTGTTTCTCTCCAGTCTTCAACTCTGGCCTTGTCTTTAACTAGCCTTGTATTCTATAGCCTTACGGCTTGGATACGCCTTGCGTTGTTGTCCTCGGCTTTAGTAACCCTACTTCCCTTCTTTCTTCGACCTTGTCCTTGGCTCTATAGTCTCCAACCTTCCTCTGGCATACTTCTCACCAGATCCAGATCCTTGATTCGATATTCATACAACTTTGGATACTTTAGGCACATTCGCTGCATCTGATAGGGACGTTTTCATATAGGTAGGTTGGGTTGCTCGTTGTGTTTTCCCGGACCTCGATGTAGATCCAAGATAAACCAAAATCATGGTTCGTGGTTGGCAGAATCATTTATATCTTCTGGGGGCATGGGCTTGACTTCTTTCTTCATGAATGATTTTGGAGAAGCCTACCTCGAGAGAGACATGTGGCATATCTGATTTCCTGATTGGAGAGCAGCTGTCCTCATTCATAAGTCCAAAGACTAGCAACCAAACTAGTGGGCAAGAAGGAGAGTGACCGGTCCTGATACTGATTGAAACGTTGATTTAATTGGAATCCGTTCAGATATCCCTAATTAGTTTGAATTAGTTTAGTGAATGTTGATCTGACATATCTAGCTGCCATATATGTAAACATGCCCTAAAAGTAATGGGATCATATTTCCTCTAGTCACCACTTTTACCCATGCGCTCTTCTCCTGACCGATTGGAGGAAGGGAATCGAGAGCTGACTCGACTGTTAAGGACCCAGAGGGGATCGACTATTAAGGAGAGAGAGGGAAGCACAAGGTTGGTGACCCGGGAGAGGAAAGCGAATGCAGATCTCACGCAAAGTGAAATCTCAAGATTCAGATTGGGTTTGTGTTCGGTGTGGAGTAGATCGGGATATTCCTTAGCAAGGCTATTCAGTAAAGGCGAGAAGGGATCTATAGAAAGGGAAGTGGCATCCCAGGTCTACCCAAAGTGGAGAGATCTTATTTATAAGTACCATTCCTCCACTTTTCCAGTGCTTTCCTTTTAGCTTGGTCTATCTGTCCACGAATACACCATCCTTAATCTTTTTTGTGAGCTACACACTATATATATAAGTACTCGTATTTGAAATAAGATCTCTCCCTTCCTATATTGTATCACTGTTATGGTAAGGGTAGCATCAGGAATCAGGAAAGGGCTGGCACAATCAAATCAGTACACAATTTCCTTCTTTATAGATTCAATATGATTATGATTCTCCTTGCTTTTTCTTCTTGGTAGAATTGTTCCCTCCCCAACCCGTTTGGAACAAGCAACAACCGATAAACCACAACACTGGTAATGAGAAACCACATGCAGACCCACTATTGGAAATGTAGCCCCAAGAGCTTAGCTTCCTCGCTCAAAAGACCGATAGCTACTAGCTTTGAAAAGAGCTACAAGATGCTTTTTTATCACATATTTTTCTTTTTCACTCAAGATGGCAGCAGGATTTCTTGACGGTATTTCAACAAGCCTTCGGTTTAAAAGGAAGAAAATTGCCCTATGATAGACTCCCACTCATTAAGGGGGAGAGTTAGTAACAAAAACAACAAGCGAAGCGCTAAGACGACTAAAACATAACCCCTTTATAACTCCTTTAGGGCGTTGCGTTCGCTAAGAAGCCCCATTCCCATATCCAACTGAATCACCTCATGAGCCAAGTTAGGGCATGGTCAATTGATCCCACCCTTTCTCGTCCCTATATTTATTTATTTTCTTTCAATTCAATTATATTCATATAAATCTAATCCATCTGCTAGTTGTACTTGAAGCTTTCAGTCTTGTAATCCATAATATTGGAATCTAGTATTATGCTCCGTGTAGTCAAATTGGACTCAACTATTAGAATATAAGGTTTTCCAAGGTGGTATTCTGACTCATTGTAGGCGGAAGGAACCGGTCTTAGGAAGTGAATCAAATAAGTAGTAAGATGAATCTGATTCATCAGATAAAGGATGGATTACTCGATAACAAGCATCCATTCTATTTATTTTAGCTAGAAAGAACAAGCAGCCAATGACCCGGATTCCAATCGTTGTTACATATGTATTAACTCATGAAAGCTCTTCATATCGATCTCTCGATTGCATCTCCCCAAACCCGAACTACCCATCCATTCCATTGATAATGACAATATATATCAGTACCAGTCTCCTTGAACCGGATGGAAGCGAATGAGCATGCTCCATCTCCCTCTCATTGCTCTTCACCAATGGGGAAGCAAGTCCATCAATTCTTGATTCTTATGCCAGTGCCTTTCAACCACCTCTTTCTCTCTCCTGGATGCTAGCACCAACTGGCCCAACCCTACCTCTTATCTATTTCAATGCTAAGGCGCATATATCAAACTCTACTACCTATATTTTAATGTCTCCTTATCCCAAACCCGCGCCCGTCAGCTGACCTCAAGCAATCTTCTTCCCATCCATCCATTAAGGAGTACGAACAAGTGGAGCAATGTCCTAGATCCATGATCTCGACCGATCCATCTCCTTTCTCACCAGTCCTTGAATCTAATCCAAGTGGACTCAACTATTAGAATATAATAGTCTTAACCCTATTCGTTCATTCGTTTCTACGCCTAGCCCAGGGAGGCAGTAGGCACAACTAATGAATATCGTCTCTGGCTTCTCATTTCACCCCTTTCACGTTTATTTCTGGTCCCCATCCCAGACCTGCCTGTTGCCGCCCAATCTCTTCTCTTCCCCTCAGCAGGACCAAGAGAGATGGCAAGGTAAGAACTATATTGGAAGAGTACCCGACTCTACTCTAATAGTCCAGTATGAGATTTCATACATAAATTACTTCGACATTCCCAGCAGACTTTTACAGGTGTTTCAGGACCGGTTGTAAATATGTATTAGCTGGGAAACTCTTGAATCATAGATACCATCTCTAATAAGCGGGGGTGAACCTCTGCTCCGAACGACTGTAGATTCATTGATAGAAAGACAAGCAACCGAACACCCGAGAGAGGAATACAGGGGGACAAGTGATGGAACACTTGACCACTGCCCCACCTCCTTGGGATGTCTATAGAGATCTTTAACCCTTTGTGCCTTTATCTCTCTACTCAATAATATTCCCGATCATTTGTCCCTTCTGCTGTTAGACCCGTTGGATCACAAGGCCAACTCTTCCCACTTCCCTGTATTGATGAATTGATCGGGCTGCTCAAGCAGTTCAGTCAACTGAGGTTGTGTTAGGAAATCCAGAATAGATTTCACCTATCACTGACAAAGACCCCTCCATGGTCAATATGTTACACCATACAGTTAGGTGTCCTATCTCGATTAAACACACATCATATTAGGGAGAAATCAACCGAAATTTCAGTCCCATGCTACCACTACAAAATAACAACACCTACCTCATTGGGAAAGAGCAAAGGGACGAAGACCCTAACTATTATTTTCTAATATCCACTATTAAAAGAGTACTGATCAAGAAGCTTTCCTTAACAAAAATGAAGTCAAAGAAAGGGTCCGAAGGAGAAACATGTAGAGACAAAAAAAAAGATATGACATAGAGCCACATGCTTTAACATAGTAGATAGAGACATAATTCCATCTAGATTTACACTCATTCAGAGGTTTCAATTATCATACGTGAATAGGACTACAATTATGTACTATGATCCCTTTTAAGACAATAATCGTCTTCATTTATAGATACTATATAGATAGTGTTCCATTAGTGGTAAAACTATGTCAAACTAAGCCTTCACTTTTCCTCTTTGTACAAACCTTTTGTGGCCCACTATTTATTAAACCCCCTCTTCTCAGGCGATAGGGGTTCCTCTTTAGACTCCGAGGCTTGATTTTCTTGGTCGGTCGTACTTTTTACAGGTCTAGAAATCCCTCACTTTCTTGATGGGACATTTTTATCCCCTTTGACTCTCACCCCCCGTTAGTCATGAAGGCCCACTGAAGCTGAAACTTGTTATTTTTCACATAGAACATCATGCCACCATACGAACATGGTATATAAGATAAATAGTAGGACCAAACTGAGAGTTAGCAGCATAAACAAAGATGGATTTGTGAATGAGAAATACAAGTCCCCTATATGACAGGTACTCTTATATATAGTTATAGAAGAGTACCTGGGGAGAATATCAAATTGCTCAAGGGGGCTGGGGATCATCTCGGGGTCGGGGGTCACATCAGGTGGTTGTATATAATGGGTTGTCCCATGGGTGGAGGATCTTCCTCTTTCCGAATCAGTAAGAGGAGGATGAGTATGCAATGTACTCACCTTGCTCCCCCTCCAAGTAGACTCGAATTCCATCGGACAACCAAGCGATTTGTTATGTTCAATAATAACATCATGCGTAGCCATGTTTTTCTACCAGGACTCCACTAGATACTTATCAAGTCTAAAAAAAAAAGGTTCTGCTAATTAATATATAAGGTGATATATAAGTAGCACCTTTAGGGTAGAGGTTCTAAACCCTTATATATTAAGTAGCACCTTTCTAATGAGTGAACTATATAGGGTCAAGTACCGTAGATTTGACCCTTTCTCAACTCGAATTAGCCGAGTTCTAAACTCTTGATATTTTATTAGAACCTCCCTACAAGATTCTAAAAGATCTAACCCTTTAGGGAGGGTCTGGTAGGGTCAGGAAAGTCGATTCCTTTCTCAGAAGTGATAGAGTCTATCGGAGAAGAGTATGTAACCTCCTAAACGGGTAATTCTACTTCTACTTCTTCGCATGGAGGCAGATTGAGGGTTTCTAGAGGCTAATTTATCTCCTCTTTCTCATTACTCTACTCTAATAGTGTTGGATAGATTGGAAGTCTGAATCACCACCATAGGTTGAAGTACCGAGCATCACCATAGGTTGAAGTACCGAAAGGTCCGTGAAGTCAATGAAGTCGCGGAGTCAGCACCATAGGTTGAAGTAACGAGAGGTCTAGGGATAGGCTAGTGCATAGCAAGCATTTGTAGTAGGCCCAGAAAATGAGGTTTTCAGTCTGAATGATTTTTTAGGTCTTCTTATTATACCCTTTTTGAATCCCCCAAAAGGCTTTGGGGCCAGGGCATATGGACAGTGGGTTTTGGGGTATGAGAAGGAATGGGGAACTTATGTGCAAATCTCAAGAAGAATATAAAGTCCAATGCAACCATAAACTCTAATATCCTGCCTGGTACTCGATTGGTGACTCGGGACCACACCGAACTACATAGTCAAATCACGAGGGTGATCCTAGCTCAGAAGGAACACTGGTGACATGCTTAACGCATGCAAGTCGAACGTTCGTTGAACCCATAGATTATTTGTACTAATAAGAGGTATGTCCTAGCCAGAAGACTCACCAGTTCATCATTGGGATACATGAAGTATCCCAGTGAGTGCCTGGGATAATGGGGATGGAAGCGGGAACATGACCCGAAACACGTTGGGTGAACGGGTGCGTAACGCGTGGGATTGAGCGCATCTGTCGAATAGTGTGGGAGCTAGAAAAAAAGCAATAAATAAGTTTTCACTGTTTGAGGAGCTTGCGTCGTATTAGGTAGTTGGTCAGTGAATAGCGGGCCAAGCCATTGATGTGTTGCTGGTCTTCTTGGATGATCAGCCACATTGGGAATGAGAAGGACAGACTCCGGTTTGGGGAGGAAACAGTGGGGAATCTTGGACAATGGTTCGACAACCAGTCCAGAAATATAGTGTGAGTGAACCGACGGGAGAGATACGATTTTAAAGATTGTTCAATCTACTGGGGCAATAGTGATCATGATAGAACTAAGTTGGAAGCCCCGACCAACTCTGTGCCAACAGTCACGGTAAGACGGGGTGGGAAAGTGTTCTTTGGAATGACTGGGCATCAAAGGCAAGTGGGCAGTGGTCGAGTGGTGGGATTGTTTGTTGCCTGAATGGATAGCCTAGGTTCAACACCAATGCCACTGGAGTCACCCGAGTAGAGTGGAATGTCTTATTGGGTAGGGGTCAAATCCGGAGATCGAAGATGGAATGCTGACGAAGCGAAGGCATCTCTATGTTGGATTGGTGTTGCCCGATCCGGTTGGGCCGAATGCTTGTGGCCCGCAACTGTCGTGGATCGAGCTCCGTGGTGAGCTTGTTGGGGGTTGTAGGGGGCAACGCGCCCCTGCTCCGGGGGTCGAAGGCCCCCGCCCCAATTTTTCGGCACTGTAGCATCTCTGACTACTGTAGCGGAGCTGACCGACCGACACCGGCAGACACTGTAGCGGTGCGGACTTCGGGGTCAACTTTACTGTAGCGCTTTTGACAAAGTCAGCCGCCGTTCACTGTAGCGACGCGAAATACTTTTTCGAACAGTGATCGTCTTCTCCATTGTTTTATAGCCCATTTTCGGGCTAGGGTTACTACTGAAAAAACCCTCTGTAATTTGTGCTCCCAAATAGTGAAATATTCTGCCTCTCCTGTGGACGTAGGGATTATTCCTGAACCACGTAAATCGCTGTGTCCTTTGCTTTCTTTCTTTCGTTTTTTTCTCGTTTCTGTCATTGTGTCTCCTGGCGATTCTGCAACACTCTATTGGACAGCACAGATGCTGATTGGTTGTGACACCATGGGGAGTGAAGGGGATTAGATACCCCATTAGTCCTTGCAGTAAACGATGAGTGTCATCCCTCCTGGTGGGGCTTGAGCATGCTTGGAACACTCCGCCTGGGAAGTACGGTCAGACCAAAACTCAAAGGAATTGATGGGGGCCAGATCAAGCGGTGGAGCTTGTGGTTTAATTCGATACAATGCACATCACCTTACCTGCCTGAGTAGAAACGATCTCCCCTTGGCAGAAATGGAAGCAATGGGGACTATGGGGTACAATCTTCTTTAGACTCATGTTCACACTGGTGCTGCATGGCTGTCGCCAGCGCGTCTCGTGAGATAGCAATGGGTCATCTGATAACGAGCTCAATCCTACCTAGTACAGTGTTGCTGAGACATGCAAGTCGTTCCAATGTCTCTATACGCTGGTACTGATATATATTATTCAGCGTCTGAAACCGGTACTGATATATATTTTCAGGTCCATCCACTCTTTCATGGCATAGGGTGTTCATGGTCCTCGCCAATTACACCTTGGAAGGTGTGCGCTCAGTACTCTACTCTGATAGTCTCTTCAGCGTCAGTACTCTACTCTAATAGTGTTGGTATGATACAAAATCAATTAAGTAGCGGAGAAATTGGTGGACTTTATATGCTAAATACCAATTCCCTTCAAGCAATAATGGAATGACCTCAAAGAGATGGCCTATTGATGGAGTTGTGGTTGAGTTGATTTGGCACTTCGGTGGGGGAGGACTGAGTCATGGGTTGGCATGCTAATCACTCTGGACTACCACTCAAAAAGATAGAGGTGGTGGGCTGAAGTCAAGTCCACATGGCCTGATGGTCGGGGCGACACACGTGCTACTAGTAGTGGTCCATGACAATGGGAAGCATGGTTGAATGGCTGAGCCGACCCGGTTCAAAGTCAAAGAGGATACTGCAATCAATCATTCGGATTGTTCTCTGCAATCGGGAACATGAAGTTGGAATCGCTAGTGATCACAGATTAGCATGTCGTGGTGAATTTGTAGCCTGGCCCTATACACACCGCCTGTCACACCCCTTTGCTGGTCATAGCCCGACGCATTGATTTGCACCTCCGCCCCTTGCTTGATTCATCGTGCCATTAGTTCCTTATCCCTATTAGTGACTCCCTATAACACCCCGAGATTTTATAAGAAATATTTTTTTTAATTTCTTTGATGTCTTGTATTGTACGCTACATCAAGATTATCTTGCGTTATACACAACACCGTATTAACTTTTAATATACGCAAACACTATTCTTGGCTTGTGTTGCACGCAAGAGCGACCTTCCTCAATAGCGTGTGTTGTACGCAATACTGAATTTCACTAAACAATGATATATTGTTATAATATTACTATGAACTAGCCGTTATGAATAGTATTAACCAAATTTTTAATTTTATAATATTATCATTCATCTTACACATTATCTATAACATGGTATGAGAACAAAATATATTTTTCAGGTAAAATAAGTATTTTTCAAAAAATGCAGTTTTGCCGCCTTTTGATGGCGCACCCATTTTAAATCTAATTTTTAACAAGTTAATAAGTTCAATTTTACAAAATAAACTTCTTCTTGTAAATCAGGATATAAAAATTTACGTTGGATAAAGTTTTGATATTTTTCTGATAACGTTCATATTTTGATGAATAGTAAAAATACACTAAATTTTAATTAAAAACAACTTTTTTCATCAAAATAATTTATATGGTTAAATTATAATATTGAATGGTTTTAAAGTATAAATAGAATATATTTTTACCATTTAATATAATGTAAGTCATTACCATTAATTTTACATTGAATTCATAGGTAAAAACATTTCAATCTTTTGCAATGTTTTAATTTTTAAAACTCGTTTTCTCCACAGCAAGATTAATTTTAAATTAAATACTACAACTTATATGTTTTGAATTTGGAAAAATGGATTCCATATTTGGAATCAGTAGGTCCAAATTATGTTAATATGCTACTTTTTATTTTTAGGCATTATGAATAGTAACTACGGTAATTTTTATTTACTACAGTTAAAGGTAAATCGAGCAATTAAGGGTAACAATAATATTATAAAATCACCCTAACACTTGAAAAAATTCTATTGGATGAATAAAAGTAGACCCATATCATCTAGGGGTTGGAATAGATTCATTTCATTGACTTTTGACCGTGAAAAGAATGTAATTATTATTAAAACCAAAGAAAGTGACAACATGTCACTCTCTTATATCTTAGAAGTGTAATAATTTTAATTTAGTGATAAACTTCATAAAACTTCAAAAATAAATAATCATAAAAAATATAATAAAATTATCTACATTATGTGAATTTATTTAGAATTTTTATGGATTAAATAATTATCATTAATGGTGACACAATCGTGATGGAGAAATTGTTAATTTACTGAAAAATCAATAATACTGTTTTTATTAAACTAATAGTGACCATAAAAGGCACAAACACCTGACCAAAACTTATTGTCCGTGTATATGTAATCCATAATCATCTAATTGTAGAATATTTTACCATTTGGGGCCTTATAAAAGCGATTATGACACTTATATTATTTTATTTTAAATGATGTCAAAGTTGTCACCTTCACAATTTAATAAATATAACAATTTAAATGTTGTGATTTTAAGATGATAAATTTAAGTAAAAGCATTATTATGGAATATATTAGATTGATATGCATCATAGTATTTTATTTTTAATTTTTATGCAACAAATAAGTATATTACATAATTATACAAAAATGTTGTAGTAATTATTTTATTAAGAGAAATATCAAATAAATGGTTTTAAAAATATTAAAATAAATTCTATATGAACAAATTAATGTTCTCCATGAATTTTTTATATGAATAGGACAAGTTAGGAATCTATTAAATATTTTGGTTTGAATAAATATTCTGCATGTATTTAATTTAAATTCCAATTATTGAATAGTATCAAAATTGACACTATTGACATTTTATAAAAATAACATATTATTAAATTGTTTAAAAATCACAATTTTTTTTAAAAATTACAAATTGAAAATTATATGATCTAAAATGTAATAATGTATCTAATTATGGACAATTCACAACACATAAGTATTTATAACCATTTAAAATTTAGAATATTATTACCACAAATAAAATTAAATAGATTAAATAAGGATAAATCAAAATGATAAGGTTCAAAATAAAATCCAAATATGTCTAAATTTGATTGGTTAATGATATTACAACCCTATAATACCCCATATATGAATTTGATTCACTTTGGAAGTTTTTAAGTGGGTTTTGGGTTTATTATAAATTAATATTTTAGAGGTTTCCAAAAGTGCTCATCTCCTCTCTTATAAAAGGGCACATCCTCCCTCTCCTCTTCACAACATTTTGAGCCTTCATGCTCGGAAAAACCCTATCCATTTATCTTCTCCACTTTCCTAGAAACATACTAGAGGTCATGTTATTCTTCAAAGACCAACTTTAGTGCCCTAAGAGGAGTTTTAGAAGAGGCGCATCAAAGAAGAGGTAATATCCTTTACCGATTCTTTCAAATTTATTTCTTCTTCTACTTCCTCTTATTTATTTTTTTCATTGTAAAGTAATAACATAAGTATCAATAATATACTGATATGTTATTATAAATATGAAACAACCCCATTTCACCTTCTATCCACCCTACGAAAAATGAAATCACCGCGCGTGCGTACGTACGGAATATCGTCTTCACGCCGTGGTGTAATCTGTTTTCCACCATCACCTTACTTGGATGGGTATAATGGTGTAAAGAATAACTATATATGGTTATTATAACATGATACTAATTCTGAGATATTCTATCATCCACTCCAATACCATTCAATAATTATGGTAATGATATCATCGCTCGTGCGTACGTACAAATTACCATCTCCATGACGCGATGAGATTCATTCATCATGTTAACTATTCAAGAATGATTATAAAGTATATATTGAATAATAATGAAATATATTAAATAATACTGCTACTGGATTTATTTATATATATATATGTCATCTACTTACTTCCATTCAAGTAAATAATGAAAGGAAAATAGTGTTCATGCATACGTACGGCCTACCGTCTTCATGAACGATGTATTTCATTTCATTTATCTATCTGTTATATATGTATATATACTAAATATATATGATATGTAAATCATGTTTTACATTCTGGAAGTAAGAAAATAATGATATAAGTAATAATGTCAAGAACAACAAGTCCAAACACGTATGATACATGAAATGATTATTACCCAAAACGTTGCTTCAACATGGAATTGACAAATGAACGAGTAATATAAAGTCATAAGTGAATCATATATGATATCATAAAAATGACTATGATTCTTTAATAAGTCAATGACATTATTTAAATCATTATACAAGAGGTTCAGACACATACGAAAGAAATTAGACATAAGGTAAGGGATTATTTCGTCTCACTTTTATTTCTGTGAGACATATGCCTTAATCACCATCTATTTCTTTTGTATGGTGTTTATGCTTCCCATGAATGTTTTATGATTTTTATTATGAAGGATATGATATTTACATATGCATGTAATTTTCTTTATTTTATGACACGTATGATTCCACCGATCATAAATGGTAAGGGATAATTATTCCAGTCTCGTTCTTATCTGATATTGTTTATTCGTAAGTATTTACTGGGGTTATATTTATCATCCATGTCCATGTTTTATAAAAATGTTTTCATAAAGTTTTTACTATTCTTCCATGTATTTTTAAAGTCGTGTTCACCTCATTTTGACTTTTACTATGTGGTATGGAACGAATCTTTCTTTTATTTAGCATATGAGGTACTTTTTAACTTTTCCGGCAAATGTGCGAGGAGAATGTTTTTTTAACTTATATGGCATGAACAGATTTTTACGGTTTCATAACGCCTTATTTTCATGAAGCTTCCTATACAAGATTCCATGATTATTTTCAACAAAATCATTTTCTTTTAAAATTGCATGGCAATTTGAGAAATGAAAATGATTTTGAAGAAGAAAAGATATTTTCCTCAAGAATTCATTTTAAGTGTTTTATCAAAACTATTTTCCATCTAAGATGAAATTATTTAGTATGTTTATGTTTCAAGTATAATGTCACTATTATTTACATGGTTTGATTTTTCTTATGATGAAATGATATCCATTGGTTTTATATGGATTATGTTATGATGACATGATGTTTAAGAATCCCATTCTATTACATGGGTTATGCTATGATGTATGATTTATGATTTTGTGGCACACATAAGAATGGTTTCATTATGAGATGGGTGAGACCTATATCTCCCTCCAATGCATTAGGTAAAGATTTATATCTCGTGATATAGACATGGCTGGAACGACAAGTAAAATCCGTTTCAATAATACAGGGCTGGAACGACAAGTAAACCCGGTTCCGTAATGGACTTTGTCCACTATGATGGTCTTGGAAGCAATGCCTGGCTACTATGGAAATCATAACATGTTCTTAATGGTTTTCCACAATTAAATGTTTTATTCCCATGCTACTTTATCATTATTAATGTTCCTTTATGATCTATGCCTTATGTACTGCCAAGTTTTATGTCATTACTCAATATTTTGATGTTTAGATTTTATGTTCTTGTTTTTACGTTCAAATGTTTATGGGTTGTTTTATGTTCTCCATGTTTTCCCTTACTGAGAATTTGAGCTCACCCTTTATATGTTTTCTTTTCCCCAGGATATAAAGAAAGGTTTTAGGTAAGAAAACAAAAGGGGAATATCTTTATGGGAGATGTTGAAGATCTTCACCATGATTAGAAGATTATGTTCTGAGTTTCTAAAGACACTAAACTATTACAGTCCTTGGGTGTCTGTTTTTGTTATGTATTAAGTATTCCGCAAAAGTAATGTAATTTCCATGTACATCAATCTTGGGTCTTTACACTCCCAAAGGATAGCGGGTGTTCGGCCAATGCGTGTACGTTGTGGTGCTCATGTTCTGGTTTGATTCATGCTATTTACATGACCATTTTCCTGTCGGGTGAAGTCATAACAAGGTAGTCGTAGGGGAACTTGTGGTTGGATTGGGTTGACTATACTACTACGATGCCATATATCGGCACTATATGGGGAATCCATGCATCCGTATTTTCGGCACATCAGTTCAAACATTGGGGCATGGCATCATGGCCCTCCCTAAAGGGCTGCTACTGAATATTATATATAATGGTTTAGAAACTGACCCTAAATGTGCTACTGATATATCAAGGGTTTAGAACCTTGTACTTATATATATTGGTGGTTCAACCGTGTGCATCTCGGCATCGCGTCATGGAAACTCTATAATGGCATGCGGCATTGGCACCACTCGGACCTCCCCAGACTAAAACATAAGGTTGAAGTACTGAGAGGCCCATGACATTCCACGATCGATGCGTTCTAGCCACCTCGAGACCCACTAATTTGAAAGGGTATGCACCAGATGGTGAACTGACCTTGAATTGAAGCTAGCTATATGGGCACAACCCACAAATAGGCCCAAGGTAGTTGACTATGAAAACAAGACCTAAGGTATTGATGGTTTGGTATGATCGACCTAGTTACCCCGATCCCACATGGAACGCTACTCAATTCCTAGTGGTTCAAGTCGAATGAGAGCATTGGGGCCATTATGTACTGAGCTGTTTGGGAGACATGGTGCCGGAGCCAATCACGTGGGAAAGATGCATATGGGGTTCGATCAATGTATTCATCTAGGTGAATGGCAATGGGTTGAAGCGGCCTTTGGACCATCCATACACTATCCTTATGAACATGAATGATTTCTGGCCTTCGGATCTTATATGTAGCAATACCATGTTCCCCATATCAAGACAAAGGGCGAGGTTTTGTCCATGAGTGGCTCAATATTGAGGTACACCACCACCAATACCACCACGTACTACCCTATTATTATTCTACGGTACTCTTATATATATAGTTATAGAAGAGTACCTGAACAATGAAAACGCAATCACAAGAGATGAAATGGCAACGGTCATACGGACGACCAATGGGGCTACAAGTGCACCAGGGCATACACTGGAGTTGAGAGGGTCAGGATGGTCTTGGGGGTTGAAGTGGAGGACTTTATATGTGGACTTTATATGCTAAATACTAATAAATTCCTATCAAGGATGTCAAAATGGTGATGTTGTCAGGGTCATCTCAATGGTGCACCTACTTGTGGAGCTCAGCAATTTGTTGACCTTTCAGTGTTCCGACCATGAGCCAACCATCAAATCGACCTCAAATCGTACTATGATGAGAGAGATGAGGTATTTCAACTACTCCGATCTCCTTTTCTAGGATGCGCACATGACCACCATATCAATGACAATGGGCGGGCATCCCCTTGGCTGCCAGCTGCTCAACCAGTCCCCGCTCGAGTATGGTGTTGAACAGGTGTCAAACAAAGAGGTAGCACAATGCCAACTCAACTATTAATACGACTATGTCTACTACCTATATTATACCGTGTGCACCGAGACAGTCTAATAATAATATAGGTAGTAGAGATAGTATAATAATAATATAGTGGGCTCACCAGTAGTATACTCTTCATGATGGTGGGGTCAGATGGCTCGGGACAGCGAAAAAAGTTTGAGAGAGTTTATGGATTGGTTGGTGACCTTGAGCGTGGGCCCATGTGACTGTTATTGCACCTAAGGGACTTCGGGATTGATGGGGGCATACCAGTTGGAAGGAGAGTGGTTGGAACATCCACTCCATTCCCAATATAAACTCTAGTATTTGAATGAATTCCAACATTGGATCAATGTTCTATGACCGAATTGGCACCCTGCCTACTGATATGGTACCACTACTACATTTGGCTTGGTATTTAGCATATAAAGTTGATTTCACCTACATGGTTAAATGGGGTACGATAGGTGCTAGGTTGTGTGGTTGAGGATGATCCAGGTACTCTTATAATAGTGAGTACTCTACTCTATATAGTATTGAATTGGAAGGGGTTATCTGGGAAAATGGATCCACCTACCCCATCAATTCCAAAGGGGGCGGGAAACAGAGATGGTTCAAGTACAGCGACAAGCGGTTGTGGTATTTTCTATTCAAATGGTGGGTGTATTGAGGTTGGTACTCAAATGGCATCACTGAAATGAACGAACTCTAGTAACTGGGCTTCAGTACTCTTCTAATTGTTCAGAGATGGGGGAGTGGGCACTGGAGAGGTTTGAATGCCCAAACACCAGAGATGACCACCGAACTCAATAGTGCAAGTACAATCCCTAATATATATATAAGTACCACCCTACTACAATGGAACATGCCATGGGGAAAGTCCCAGAGGTCCGGTTTTATTTCCAACACCATCCATCCCCAATGCCAATACCAATACTAAAGGGGAAGGTAGGCCATATGCCTATTATTTTCTAATAGCCATTATTAAAAGAGTACTGAATTCCAGACGACATAGATTGTGAAACTCAATACGACTCTATCTATGTTCATGGATATCCGAACGCACTCGAGACTGGTAAACTGGTTGGTTTGATGATGAGATAGCCACTGCCGAAACTGCAATGCCAATGTCATCAACTCGACAGTATGGGGGATGGTACTGATATATATTGTCGGGCCACTCGAATCAGAGCAGTGTTGGACCTGGTACTGATATATATTACAGGTGTACTGCATTTTTCAGAACCCAAATATCCACAAACATAGTCTGTATTCAAATAGTTCCACCACTCACCCTCGTTGACCCTGCGCCATGTTGTTCGGTACGCTGGTACTTATATATATTGAATACCAAGGTGCTCTCGAAGTGGAAGGATGATGAAATTGGTACATGATGAGTATGGCCAACTCTGAAGACCTCCTGGTCATTCCCAGACAAAAATTTTACAGTGTGCTCCAAGCTACTATCTATATTATACGTCGGTATAATCTAGTTATGTTATATAGTAAGATACCTATATTATATTGAGGATACATTAAGTATCACTAAGTAAAATCTAGCCACTTACTCTTCTATATATTCTATAGGCACAACTATAGGCACCACTATAGGCACCAAAAAAGGTGCCTATAGTGGGTCGGCTATATTGTAACAACCCAAACATTCATTAATGAAAATTCCTCTTGATCTAATTAAATTTCTCATTATGTAAAATGTTTATATAAGATGTGAACTTCATTGGTTTTATGATTTTGGATTTTAAAATACCGTTAAGAATTGTGATCGTTGCTAATATAGTCGTTGAACAGTGATCACATGATTAGTATAAATATAGGGCTTTAACACATCCAATTTAGTCAGACAAACGAAGCGATGGCCTCATCCAGTAGACTTTCCCCGTATGAAGCCCATTTGCTGGAGCTCAGAAAGGAGGTGGTGTCATTGGGATTTTCTTTTGACCAAGCCCAAGTCGAGCTTCAACATGTTAAGCTCGAGTGGAACTGCCTATGAGAGAAGTGAAAGTTGATAGAGATTACCACTCGAGCAATGTTATCCGAGCCACCCCAAGAGTCTGTCACCATCGCACACCTTACCCTTTGGTCTTTTGAGGGTGTTATAAGGGGTTATGTAACCAGACCTTAGCACTATGAATATGTGAATTATTTTTGTATATAATAATGAATATACATTAATTTCATTATTTTTACTTTGTAAATAGTTTTTAGAGCGCAAATAGTATTTTTAGTTAATATTCAACTAAGAAATCTATTTTGATGAATTAATGGATTTTTGAATAAAATAATATTTTAATAAAATATTATTATTATTAAATTACTTTTTATTAAATATAAATGATTTTATAATTTTATGAATGCAATTGTAATTTTTATTAAGGTTTGAAAGCTGTTTTTGTCAAAACCCATGAATTTTAGATAAATGTCGGTTTTTATTTTAAAAGTAAAAATTCACATATTTAGAAAATTATTTAGATAAAATGAATATTATTTTTGGAAACAGAACATGGAAATTATCCAACAGTGATTTTTTCATTATTTTCTGATATAGTCGTATTTTTGAGTAAAAATTAAATACCGTTTTAATATATAATGTGTTTTATGAAATCATAATAACCCAATAGTGATGTAATAAAATACTATAAACATTATTTTCTTCAAATATATGTTTTTCCATTAAAATAATGTGATTTTAGGGTTGTTTGATATATTTTAAAAATATTTAGTGGACCATTCAATACTTATAAAACATTTTTACTTTTTTTAAATGAATTTCCTTGAGAGTGTGACTCACCTTCACATAATCCACCCTATTATTTTAAAAAGTTCGGTCATTGTCCTTATAAAATATTATTTTCCACCCCCCTTTGGAAAAAAACATGGGCAAAAACCATGGACTGGTTTGTGGTATAGGTTACTTTAATGTGTGGTTACCCAAACCTAAATAATAAAGAATTCCCTCCCCTTTACTATATAAACCCACCCAAGCTCCCACTTCCTATTCACTCAAAGCCTTTGGAGTTCATCCGAACCCTTCCCTCCTCTCTCTAGATTCCTCCCAAGGCACCCCAAGCTCCCAAGAAGCCTCTCTCAAGCCTCTCCTAAGCCTTTGTGATCAAAATTCTATGTAAGGGATTTCCTGACTTGAAAATTATCATTTTTATTTCTTAAAGAGACATACAACAAAGAGAGATACATCAAGGAGGATGAAATAAGTGAAGGCCCAAAGCATCATTAATAAAGTAAAGGATTTTCTCTTTTCTCATTTTTGCCTCAATTTCATTATGTTGTTATACCCTTTTAATTTCAATTAAAAATGTTGGGGTATGATTTCGCACCTCCCACATACTTCCCTATTTATGTATGAATTATGGGATACCCCTTTCACTCTCATTTAATGCCTCCCATGTACACCCGTTACCATGCTGAAATTCTGTAAGGAATTTCTCTCTCTTCATTTACATTCAAGAAATTCCTTTGTATTATGAATCTAAATTCCTTTACTTATGTAGGGACATGTTTCAATATGAACCCCTTAATGTCCATTTCATGTAAATATTATGAGACCCCTTTCTATCTCATCAACCCTTTTTATGAATTTTTTTGCCACGCAATTATGCTGCCAAAATTGCACCGCAATTTTCCAAGCCAAAATCATTATGTAGTGAATACCATGCCCATATCTCTATCAAGGGTATTCACATTTATGCACATATACATATTTAATGGTACTTTCATGTATGTATCCATCATTTCTTAATCGTGTAATAACTTATGATAATGAATGATTCCATGTTATATGAACCATGTGGCACACTTATGCATGAAATGAAACATTTAAGAAGGGTGTGCCCTGATAGCGCTCCAATGCATTGGGTAAAGATTAGTATCATGATAATTCAAGTGAAATGAGGGTTTACTAAAGATAATTAAAGTGCAATGAGGGTTTGCTCATGCGCCATGTTCAATGAGCCTTGTCTCATGCTAAAATCATGTTAAATGTTGTTGCCACATTTCCATGTTATGTTAATCATGTTATATCATGTCGTTATTCTCATGTTTCTCTTATGATCCATTGATATGACTATTTCCTAACATGTATTGTATCTTTCATGTTATTACTTGTTAACTCCCTTACTAGGATTTATATCTCACCCTTTTCTTATGCATGTCCTCAGGTTATCCCATGCAATGCTAAGTACGAGGGAATGCAATGGTCATGTAAAGGAAGTTTTCAATAATATGTTGTGTCCTATATTTTAATTTGTTATGTAATGTTCCTAATCCCCAAAGAAACTATACCTATTGATCTTATATATTGTATAAAGTTATGTTTTCTATGTAATAAATCATCTTTAAGTATATAATAAAGAGCAGGGTTGTCATAGTTGGTATCAGAGAGAGGTTTAGTTATTTTAAGGATTAGGATTAGAAACCCTAGTAAATCCTTAGAGACAATAATAAGTATAATAATAACATCCCTAAGTTTTGGTGAGTATTGAGTTAGTGGTTTATCAAGAAAATACATCCCTGTTTGGATACGAGCAGGTAGAGGCGGCTCTGGCACAAATGTACCTAGGGGTGAAAACCCTAACAAGGAGTTTCGGGCTTGACCCAGGGTATCCTGGTACAGAAAAATGGGTCTTTCTACACTCTTGGTTATGACACTCCCAGGGGATATGCTTTGTTAAATTCATAAGCTTAGTATGAACACTTATTAAGGGAATTTTAAAAAAATTCTCCTAAGAATATATGTTAGAATGTACATCATAAATAGCATAGATTGAAGCCTATGGATTCATAAGTTAAGGAAATAAAATTTATTTATAATACATCTATTTTTGTCTTTGGATTACCCTTTATGTGTTACCCCTAACATTCCTTTTATTCTAGCCAATGACCGGTAATAGGAGGACTCAAGCTAACAACAGATGTGAAGATCAATGTGATGACTATGCTAATGAGATTCCCAATCCAATGGGAGTGGGAATCACAAACTTTTCCATGATTCTCTCTCAGTTAACTCATGCACTGAATAGAAACATGGGTCAAGAGAAACTTTCAACCCCCCCTCCCCTAAGAAAGAACAAGTCGCTATCAAGAGATTCATGAGACAAAGTCCTCCTACTTTTAATGGATCATATGATCCCTTAATCTCCAAATAATGGATCAACTCCATTGAAAATATATTCTCCATACTTCAATGTTCCAAACAAGAGAAGGTTCTCCTGGATGCTTATCCTATGGAGGGTGAAGTTGATCAATGGTGGACGCTGATAAAAAATATGATGCCTAAGGAGGAGATCGATGCATTGGAATTGAAGGATTTCCAGAAGATGTTTTTCAATAAATATTTTCCGCGCACCCTCCGACTTAAGATGGAAAGGGACTTCCTTTCCCTCAAGTAGAAAGGTGACGAATCCGTTAAAGCATATGAGGAAAACTTTACAAGGCTTGCACGATATGCATTCAGCTTTGTCATTACCCCCGAATGCAAGGTTGACCTCTTCTTTGGTGGGTTGAAACCTAGCCTGTGGAAAGCGCTGGCGATCCGTGACTTAGACACCTATGAGGAAATTGTCCGATGTGCCCTCAAAGTCGAAATAGAGATTGGAGAATATCAGGGGTATCAAGGGGATAAGAAGCATAAGGTGGAATTCAATTCTAGCAGTCCGATGGAAAAATCCAATGGTACTAAGAAAATCCAGCACCCCACATGCCAAAGGTGAGGAAAGAAGCACCCCAGAAATTTCTTGAAGGGGATGAGAAAATGATTTAGGCGTGGAAGAGAAGGGAACCTAGCTATTAACTATTGGCAAGAAAAACCCACGGCTATGATAGAGGAGAGTAATGCTCTGCTCGACCCTCAAAACATTGTTCATTTCTTCAACTGCAAAGAATCGGGGCACTTTGCAAACCAGTACCCTATTACAAGGGTTTTTCGAGGCAACCTACAACCTCCAAGGCAGAAAGGAAGAGCTTTTTCCATCACTACCACCGAAGTGAACCTCGACAACGAAGTGGTGAAAGGTGAGAGGACCAGTCTGGGATATACCTAACACTGAGAGGGGGGTGAATCAGTGTTGGGGAATTTTTAAACCAATTACAACTTTTATCCCTGTACCTATTGACCTATTAGGATCTTGATTCTCTTATTATATTTTCCCTGTCACATGAAATAATATAAAGCAGTCAAAATATGCACATGATATTTTTACAAGGTTCACCACTCAATAAGAGTAGCTATGTCCTTGCCGTGCATGAATTTGACCAGTGCATGGATTATTCACTATGATGTGATATTCAATTATAGTGGAGTGGCTAGGAAAACAATCCTCTAGCCAGTGTGAGTCCCTACACTTTAGAGGGGGTGGGAAACAATCCTCTTCCCTGGACTGGTGATGACCTAGTCCAACTTGTAGCCTCTAGTTGGTTCTTTATACTGCCTATGGAGACAGTCTTATTCCTTCTTCAAAAGGTATGTTTTGCTCTTGGTCTTCTTTAGTGCTCTTCACTTGATTACTTGAAAAGTAGTAGGCAATCAATTCTTCCTTTTTTCCTTCTCTTCTTTTCTAGTGCAACACCAACTACACTAAACTTCTTCTTTCTTCTTCTTAGTGTAACAACCAACTACACTAAAACTTCTTCTCAATTCTTGGCTAGAATCACATACACCAATGTGATTATTCAGACACCGAGGATCCGATCACATAGCATCATCTGAATTAAACCACCCTGAATAATTGCTAGCCTTCATTTGTGAATACTCTATTCTTATTCTTATTCTCCACTTCATTCTATGCATCAAACCTGTAAGCTGCACACTATTCTTCTTCTTCTACTTCTTCAATGCACAACCAGCTACATTGAAACCTAATCTTCTTCACACATTCTCTTTCAGTGCAAAACGATCTGCACTGATCTCTTCTTATTTTTCTTTAGCTTGCGTGCCAATCCTTACTTGTGCAACACCCTGCTTGCGCGCCACCTGCTTGCGCGCCACTCATCTTGCGCGCCACCTGCTTGTGCGCCACTAACTACTTGCCCGCCACTATTGTGTGCAGCTCACAACTTGCGCACCACCTTTGGCTTATACACAACACACTTCTTGAACACACCTCCCTGCTTGCGCACCTCTGACGACTTGCACGCCACTCTACTTGCATCCCACCCTACTTGCGTGCCACCCTACTTGCACCCACCCTACTTGTGCACCTTATAAATAACCCTCAACTTGCGCGCCACTTCATCTTGCGTGCCAATTCTACTACACTTACTACAACTTGCGCAACCATAGATCAAATTTGTTTCTTAAGTGTTGAGCCTTAAAAAATGAGGAGGCTAGTCCTCTATTTATAGGCATTTTGGTGACTTGCGTGCCACATACACTTGCACGCCGCGCCAACACTTGCACACCGCTCCCACACTTGCGCACCGCTCCAGCACTTGCGTGCCTTTCCAACACTTGCGCGCTGCTCCAGCACTTGCGTGCCTTTCCATCACTAGCACGACACTTCTTTCCTTTGTCATATTTTCATACGATGATGTTGAAATATGACTTGCGTGCAACATGCACTTACACGCCACATATACTTGCACGCCACACTTGCGCAACACTTATACTTGCGCTCCATTTTTTGACTTGCGCGCCAATATTGAACTTATGCGCCACTTTATTTTCTTTGTCATATTTTGATGTGAAGGTTTTTGAAATATGACATGTGCGCCACTTTTGACTTGCGCACTGCTTTCTTTACTTTTCCAAAAACACTCATTTACTCTCCCTATCCTTCATAAGGCTTGCATCACAAGTTATCCTGACTTATGATATTTGTGAAATACATACCAGCAAAGCATCGTCTCATTTTGTCTATTCTTTTTGGAATATGAATTCCAAAGTAATTCTTCATCCTCACTTCAAATCCTCAATTCCTTTTGGAGTGTTAATTCCAAATAACTCCAATCATCTCTCTTCATCCAAAAGTATAGGCTTGAAGCTTCTTCAAATACCTTCAATGTTGCAGAAAATGTATCACCTTCGATACATGTTTTGGGAACTTTAATAACAGTGCAAAAATCATCTGATTTCAAGGCAATGTGTAATTCATGACCTTCTTAGAATGCCAAGACCTTCCAAACTCTCTCTTCTTCTTCAACCATCATTCTCTACTTCATTCAAATCATATGATTCTTTTCTTCAAGTAAGCTCTTGCATGGTTCTCATGAAATTGTGAATCATTACATGGTATTCATTAAATCCTCATTCTTCTTTAATCATCCTTAGATGGATGATACTTCACCATTATTCATTGTTATAAACAATGTGTCACCTTTGACACAAGTTCTTTGAACTTAGTATCCATTCAACAATCGTCTGAATTGATCTTCTTAGAGAATTGCTCAAGTATGACATCCAATGCTACAATTCCATAACAATTCTTCAGGAAACCTCACTTTAGCCAATCTCTACTAACTTTTTTAGTCCTTCTTTATCTTCTTCATTTTGACCGATATTGACAAATGTTGACAACAAATAGAATCTTCATACACAAAGTGGTCCCAACAATATCCCCCTTTGTATTTTTTTTGTTAATACCACAAAATTTTCCTCAAATGAATGTGTCAATGTCAAAATAAGAATCTTCTCTCTCCCATTTACTTGTTTCTCTCCCCCTTTCATTTCAATCTTTCATTTCACTCTATCTCCCCCTTATTGATAAGAAATTCAAAGTTCATGATAGAGAGGGTATTAGTCCTTATTTAAGTAGTGTGTCATCAATCATTTCACTCTAAGTCTACTTGAGCAAGGATCGATATAGAAAACAAGAGAGTTTGATTTAGACTACAAAGCTATCCATTATCCAGTGATCGTGATACCTCATGAGATGAGATCTATTACACTTGTCTTCAAGAGTTTTCCACTTTCATTCCAAGACAAAGATATTGAATGTGATAAGAAATAATCAATCCTAAAATTCCTACACTCACTTCAACAAAAGGATAAAAAACATTCAAGTGTAATTAGCAGGATAAGTGGCCTTGAGGCACTTTCATTCTTCTTATGTCACTGATTGACCTAGTTACTCCCCCTTTGTAAAAATATATTTATTTTGAGTAACCAAGGATGAGAGATTAAAAAACGACATACCTTTTCCAATGACATGATCTTCAGACAATATTCAGAGTAATTGAATTTTATACCAATTGATGTTGATACTGATTGAGATAATGACTCTGGAAGCTTCTTCATGTGTCTCCCCCTCAAGGGAACACTTATCCTCACTGAATTCCATGTTTTCCCCCTAATATCTTACTTCAACTTCAATTAATTGTATGATAATAACAAATACAATACAAAAAGATTTAATGGAATAAGGTGGATCCTCTTTTCTCCATCAATGTGAACATCAAGGTTGAGATGATATTCTCAAACCAGATGCTCCATTCATCACACTTTCACAACTGATCTTCAATACTGACTGTGATTGTGTGGACCTCACTATTTCTTCCATCTCTTTGTGTGTGAATCTTCTTTCTTCAAGAGATTTCCAAGCACTAGAATATCTCGGTGCAACTTCCATACTCTTCATGAATTCTTGTTGGGTTGGAATAAATTCAAAGAACTTTCTGACAGCATGACCAGCCTTGTTTCACCTCACACACAAAACTTCTTTGTCTTCATGTAGAATCTTCTTTTTGGTTTTAGTACTAGTATTATCCTGTGAATCTTCCATCTTTCTCATTATTTCCAAATCTGCTAGCCAAACCACCAAAATATCATTAGGGATTGAGGCATCATGATTGGATCTTCTAAATGGATTCTTCTGAGTGGATTCCTTCTTAGTAGTTATTTTGGATGCACCACCCTTCACCTTCTTGAATTTAGAATCCAAGGACTTCTCATCTTTTCTTCTTGAAATCTTTCTAGGTGAATTTTTTTTCATATTATTTATTTGATTTCTTTCCAAGGATTTTTATTCATTCTTACTCAGCTTCTGTGGTCTTCATTTCTTATATGAACATGCACCATTCATATGAACATTCCTATTTCATACATCACAGATGTTATCTAACATTCCAAATCGTTTTGCAGCATACAGATGATTTTGGATCTGTGGATGTTGTTTCTTCTTCTCTAGATTTCTCCCCCTAGAAATGATCTTTCTCCGTGCTTTTAAATTTAATGGGTTGTACCAACAATCTAGTGCACAATGCCCAAATCTATTACAGCACCAACATTGACCAAAAAACCTTAACTTCTTCCCATATTCTTTATAAGGTTGTTGAATCTTCTTCTTGGTATGTTGTGATTTCTGTGGGGAGATATCTTCCATGCTCTTTCCCCTATCCACCATAGCCATAGTTGTAGGTTTCTTCTCACTTTTCTTCATCCATACTTGTTTAGAATTTTTCTTCCAACCTGTACTTTCTGTAGAAACAATTTTAAAAAACTTAGTACAAGTTGGTATGGATAATACCTTTACATTCTCATATACTTTTGATAGATCAATGAGTAAATCCATGATCTTCTTATCACATGTTGGAGGTCTTTTGACAGTAGAATCCTCCATTGAGAATTGAGTACTAGAAGCAACCGTTTCTTTCTTTTGTAGAGACTCAATATGTGTCTTCTCAAGATTGGTCATCTCAGCTTCCAATTCTAGACATCTTATACTGAGGACGACTTCCTGGTCTTCAATCATGGTCATCTTCTCTTCACAAGCCTTCTTTAATCTTTCAACTTCATCTTTATTCATATTTACTTTGTTTTGTAACAAAGAGTTAAGTTCTTTGATCTTCTTGGATTATTCTTCCAAATATTCCTCCTTGATTTCATTACTTCTTTTCAACTCATTTTAAAGTGCATGGATCTTCTCTTTTAGAGTCTTATTGACTCCCTCCTTTTCTTCAACATCTTTGAGTCACTTTGAAGAACATACTTAAAATTCCCTCTTTATTTCTTTAAAGGCTCCAACTTGTCTGGAGTGATTTAGACATTCAACAATTTTTGTTTGTAATCCTTTCTCCAAAAAATCAGTTTCTTCTTCCTGCTGAGTGATATTTTCCTACATGTATTGAAATATTCCACAAACCAGGGATGTAATTTCTTCAGGAATACCATGCAGAATCATTCTTAATCTATCAACTGATATTTCTTGAGATGTTATAGATTGATCATCACCACTTGTGTTAGCATCTTCACCATGAGAAGACTTTACAAATGTACTAACACATACCTCTTAATCAGTAGAGGTAGGAATGTTTTCCATGTTCTTGGTGGGGGCTTGAGCCACCTTCTCATTACTTTCCAAGTTTGGTGTTTCTTCAATGTTATCCAGATATGGAGAACTGGATGCATATTCTTATTCAGACAAGAGGTAATTCTTCTTCAAATTTCTCTTCTCCTTCTTTTTCTTGTTCATCATGGTCTTGGTAGATATAGTCTTCTTCTTAGAGATAACAAAATCTTCACTGAAATTTCACTTCATTGATAACTCAGGAAAGAAACTCAGGTCTTCAAAAGATAATAAATTCAATGTAGAGAATCCAACAGAGGAGAACCTTTCCCTCTGATACCAATTGAGAGGACTAGTTTGGGATATACCTAACACTGAGAGGGGGGTGAATCAGTGTTGGAGACTTTTTAAACCAATTACAACTTTTATCCCTGTACCTCTTGACCTCTTAGGATCTTGATTCTTTTATTCTCTTTTCCCTGTTACATGCAATAATAGAAAGCAGTAAAAATATGCACACTATATTTTTACAAGGTTCACCACTCAATAAGAGTAGCTACGTCCTTTCCATGCATGGATATGACCAGTGCATGGATTCTACACTATGATGTGATATTCAATTACAGTGGAGTGGATAGAAAAACAATCCTATAGCCAGTTTGAGTCCCTATACTTTAGAGGGGGTGGGAAAAAATCCTCTTCCCTAGACTGGTGATGACCTAGTCCAACTTTCAACCTCTAGATGGTTCTTTATACTGCCTATAGAGATAGTCTTCTTCCTTCTTCAAAAGGTAGGTTTTTCTCTTGGTCTTATTTAGTTCTCTTCACTTGATTACTTGAAAATCAATATGTAAGCAATTCTTCCTTCTTTCCTTCTCTTCTTTTCTAGTGCAACACCATCTGCACTAAACTTATTATTTCTTCTTCTTAGTGAAACAACCAATTGCACTAAAAATTCTTCTCTATTCTTGGCTAGAATCACATACACCAATGTGATTATTCAGACACTGAGGATCCACTCACATAGCATCATCTGAATTAAACTTCCTTGAATAATTGTCAGCCTTCAGTTGGGAATACTCTATTCTTCTTCTTCTTATTAACTTCTTTCTATGCAGCAAACCTGTAAGCTGCACACTCTTCTTATTCTTCTGCTTCTTCAATGCACAACCAGCTGCATTGAAACCTAATCTTCTTCACATGTTCTCTTTCAGTGAAAAACCATCTACACCGAGCTCTTCTTTTTCTTCTTTAGCTTGTGCTCCAATCCTTACTTGCGTGACACCCTGCTTGCATGCCACCTGCTTACGCACCACTCAGCTTGCATGCCACCTGCTTGCATGCCACTCAGCTTGCATGCCACGTGCTTTCACGACACTAACTACTTGCGCGCCACTATTGTGTGCAACTCACAACTTGCACGCCACCTTTGGCTTATACACAACACACTTCTTGAACACACCTCCCTGCTTGTGTGCCTCTGACAACTTTCATGCCACTCTACTTGCGCTCCACCCTACTTGTGTGCCTTATAAATAACCCTCAACTTGCACGCCACTTCAGCTTGTGTTCCAATTATACTACACTTACTACAACTTGCGCTACCAAAGCTCAAATTTTTTTCTTAAGTGTTGAGCCTTAAAAAATGAGGAGGCTAGTTGTCTATTTATAGGCATTTTGGTGACTTGCACACCACATACACTTGAGCGCCACTCCAGCACTTGTGCGCCGCTCCAACACTTGCGCGTCGCTCCATCACTTGCACACCTTTCCAACACTTGCGCGCTGCTCCAGCACTTGTGCTCCTTTCCATCACTTGCGCGAAACTTTCTTTCCTTTGTCATGTTTTGATATGATGATGTTGAAATATGACTTGCGTGCAACATTCACTTGCGCACCACATATACTTGCGCACCACACTTGCGTGCCATTTTTTGACTTGCGTGCCACTTTATTTCCTTTGTCATATTTTTATGTGATGGTTTTTGAAATATGACTTGCGCACAACATACACTTGCGCGCTACTTATACTTACACGCCACACTTGGTGCACCACTTTTGAATTGCACGCCACTTTCTTTCCTTTTCCAAAAACACTCATTTACTCTTTATATCCTTCCTAAGGCTTGCGTCACAAGTTATCTTGACTTATGATATTTCCAGAAGCATCGTCTCGTTTTGTCCATTCTTTTTGGGACATGAATTCCAAAGTACTTCTTCATCCTCACTTCAAATCCTCAATTCCTTTTGGAGTGTTAATTCCAAATAACTCCAATCATCTCTCTTCATCCAAAAGTGGAGGCTTGAAGCTTCTTCAAATACCTTTAATGTTGTAGAAAATGTATCACCTTTGATACATGTATTGGGAATTTTAAGAATAGTGCAAAAATCATCTGATTTCAAGGCAATGTGTAATTCATGACCTTCTTAGAATGCCAAGCCCTTCCACTCTCTCTCTTCTTCTTCAACCATCATTCTCTACTTCATTCAAATCATATGATTCTTTTCTTCAAGTAAGATCTTGCATGGTTCTCATGAAATCATGAAGCATTACATGGTCTTATTTAAATCCTCATTCTTCTTCATTCATCCTTAGATGGATGATACTTTACCATTATTCATTTTTGTAAACAATGTGTCAACTTTGACCCAAGTTCTTTGAACTTAGTAACAGGTCAACAATCGTTTGAATTGATCTTCTTAGAGAATTGCTCAAGTATGACATCCAATGCTATGATTCCATAACAATTCTCTAGGCAACCTCAATTCAGATAATCTCCACTAACTTTTTAGTCCTTATCCATCTTGTTCTTCATTTTGACCAGTATTGAAAACTATTGACAACAAATACAATCTTCATACACAAAGTGGTTCCAATAAAAGGTATGCTTGTTATTCATTAAAGAATAGCGAACATACTTTTTGATTCAGGTTATACATATTCTTTTATATCCCTAAAGTTTAGTAGAAAAATCCCAACACCACCACAAATCATGGATGTAAAGATGTCAGTGAGTATGGAAAATGGGAAAATCATTGCATCCCATGAATACAACTCATCCCATGTCATAATATGTGGACTGAACTTCCCATCGAACTTTTTCACACTCCCTTTGGTGGAATTTGATGCAATTCTCGGCATGGATTGTATTTCCCTATATATATCCAACATAAATTGTTGTGAGTGGTAAATCACTCTCCATGTGGAGAATCAACCCCCGATTCTATACAAGTGCAATGAGGAAAATGAATCTTCTTTAGATACATAATCTCAAGAATGGATATTACTGCCCTATGAGCATCCATATCTAGCTTAGATGATTTAGTCCATGGAAGAAACCATCCTTGAAGACATGCCTATTGTGAGGGAATTTTCTGAAGTGTTTCCTGAGGAATTGCGTGGTCTTCCTCCTAGAAGAGATGTTGAATTCTTAATTGACCTTATACCTAGGATGTTTCCAATATCCAAGACTCCATATAGAATGAATGTTGTGGATCTTGAGGAGCTTAAGAAATAACTACATGAGAATCTGGATAAAGGATTTATATTCCCAAGTTCTTCACCATGGGGTGCACTAGTACTCTTTGTCAAGAAGAAAAATGGGTCAATGCGCCTTTGCATCAATTATCACGATCTTAACAAAATCATGATAAAGAACAAGTATACTCTCCCACAAATTGATGACTTATTCGATCAGCTGCGTAGAGAACAATACTTCCCCAAGGTGGATTTGCAGTCAGGATATTACCAATTAAGGGTGAAGAAGGAAGATATCCCCAAGACTGCTTTTCGTACAAGATACGGGCACTATGAATTCATAGTAATGCCTTTCAGATTCACCAATGATTCAGAAATATTCATGGACTTGATGAATAGAGTCTTTAGAGACTAGCTTGATATTCTTTTGGTAGTCTTTATATATGATATTCTAATATACTCTAAAACCAAGGAGGATCGTGAGGATCATCTAATAACTGTACTAGAGACCTTACGAAAGGAGAAGCTTTATGAAAAGTATGGAAAGTGTGAGTTATGGTTAAAGGAGGTCTCATTCTTGGTCCATATCATCACAAGCAATGAGATATCTATGGATCCCTCCAAGACAGCTACAATAGAGGGATGGTTGAGGCCAACATAGGTAAGGGATATCCATAGCTTTTTGTGTTTAGTTGAATATTATCGACGATTTGTGAGAAATTTCTCACAATTATCAAACCATATTACCAAGATAACTCGGAAGGGAGTAAAGTTTTCTTGGAGTGATGAATGTAAAGAAAGCTTCAAGGAGTTGAAAAGGAGGCTTATCACTACGCCCATGCTCACTTTACCCACAAGTGGAGAACATTTTGTGGCATTCAGTGATGCTTAGAAGAAGGTCATGAGATGTGTGTTGATGAAAAATGACAAAGTCATTGCCTATGCTTTAAGGCAGTTGAAATTTCATGATCATAATTATCCAACACATGATCTGGAGTTGGCTTCGGTGATCTTTGCTTTAAAATTTTGGCAGCATTATCACTTTGGGGAGAAGTGTGAAATATATACAGACCACAAAATCCTGAAGTATATATTCACAGAGAAAGAGTTGAACATGCACCAATGAAGATGGTTAGAGATGATCAAAGACTGTGATTTCTCAATCCATTACCACCCTGGGAAAGCGAACAAGGTGGAAGATTATCTAAGTAGAAAGGATCCTGCATCTCTATCATTGATGAGAATTGAAAAGGATCCAATCTTCTAAGATTCACAGAGGATGGTCATGTTAACCATTAAGGGAGGGACATCATCAATCCTTTCTCAAATGATTGCTCAACCATCCCTCATAGAGAAAATAAAGGATTATAAAATAAAGGATTATAAAATAAAGGACGTGGAAATTATTAGAAGGTTGGAAGCTATCAAAAATAGAAAATCCTCAGAGTTCATGGTTGACAAGGATGGAATCATGATATTTGGGTCACGATTATGTGTGACATCTGATCTAGAGATAAATAAGGAGTTTCTGGATGACTCACATAGCTTAAACTTATCTATTCACCTGAGGAGCACAAAGATGTATCGAGATCTCTGAGAAAACTTTTGGTGGAAAAATATGAAAAGAGATATTGATGAATATACATCAAAGTGCCTGGTATGTTAGCAAGTGAAGTATGAGAGGCAAAAGTCTAAGGGGATGATGCAACCACTACCCATACCAACATGGAAGTGGGACATCATTACCATGGACTTTGTCACTAGACTTCCAAGGACATCCATAGGAAACAATGCTATATGGTTCATTGTAGATCATCTTATGAAGACAACCCACTTTGTCACGATTCGATAGGACTTCTCATTGGATAAAATTCCATGAATTTACATCAAAGAATTGGTAAGGCTGCATGAAGTACCACCATATATTATATCCGATCATGATCCAAGATTCAACTCGAAGTTCTGGAAAAGTCTCCAACTTTCTCTAAGCATTGATTTTCAACTTCAGTACAGCACATAATCCTAAAACTGATGGACAATCTGAGCATACTATTGAGACACTTGAAGATATGTTAAGAGAATGTTCTATGGACTTCAAAGAAGGATGGTACCAACATATTCCACTGTTTGAATTATTCTACAATAACAGTTTCCACTCGAGGATCCAAATGGAACCATATGAATCCCTTTATAGAAAAATGTGTATAACACCAGTGTGTTGGGATGAGGTTGGTGAGCATAAGCTGCTAGGACTAGAAATGGTAAAAGAAATGGTAGAGAAGGTGAAAACCATTCATAAGCATATTGAGGTAGCCCAAATTCGAAAGAAGAGTTGTGTAGATAACCGTTAATGAGACCTTGATTTTAAAGTTGGAGACATGGTATTTTTATGCATATCTTCATGGAATAAGTTCATGAGGTTTGGAAAGAAATGGAAGTTAAGTCCTAGGTATATCGGCCCCTTCTATATTCTTGATCGTGTCGGGGCTGTGGCCTATCAACTAGCACTTCCACCTACCATGACCAAAGTACACGACGTATTTCATGTATCCCTATTAAGGAAGTATATAACATACCCCTCACATTTACTCTCTTCAGAGGTGGTACAGTTATAGGGTGATCTTTCTTACGAGGATCAACCAGTGAAGATCTTACAACATAGAGAAAAAGTTATACGAAATAAGACAATTCCACTCATCAAGGTGTTGTGGAAAAACCACAAGTTTGAAGAAGCGATGTGGGAATCGGAGGAACTGATGAAGCAGAGTTACCAACATCTGTTTTAGTATAGGAAAAGGAAATTTTGAGGGCGAAATTTCTTAAGGGGATAAGATTGTAACGACCCAAACATTCATTAATGGAAATACCTATTGATCTAATTAAATGTATCATTATGTAAAATGTTTATATAAGATGTGAACTTCATTGGTTTTATGATTTTGTATTTTAAAATACCGTTAAGAATTTATGATCGTTGTTAATATAGTCGTTGAATAGTGATCACATGATTAATATAAATACAGGGCTTTAACACATCAAATTTACTTAGACAAAGGAAGCAATGGCCTCATCCAGTAGACTTGCCCCATATGAAGCCCATTTTCTAGAGCTTGGAAAGGAGGTGGTATCATTGGGATTCTCTCTTGACCAAGCCCAATCCATGATTCATCATGTTAAGCTCGAGTGGAACCACCTATGAGAGAAGTGGAAGTTGATAGAGATTACCACTCGAGCAATGTTATCCGAGTCACCCCAAGAGTCTGTCACCATCACACACCTTACCCTTTGGTCTTATGCGGGTGTTATAAGAGGTTATGTAACAATACCTTAGCACTATGAATATTTACATTATTTTTGTATATAATAATGAATATACATTCATTTCATTATTGTTACTTTGTAAATAGTTTTTAGAGCGCAAATAGTATTTTTAGTTAATATTCAACTAAGAAATCTATTTTGATGAATTTATGGATTTTTGAATTAAATAATATTTTAATAAAATATTATTATTATTAAATTAATTTTTATCAAATATAAATTATCATATAATTTTATGAATGAAATTGTAATTTTTATTAAGGTTTGAACGCGGTTTTTGTCAAAACCATTGAATTTGTGACAAATGTCGGTTTTTTATTTTAAAAGTAAAAATTCACATATTTATAAAGTTATTTAGATAAAATTAATATTATTTTTGGAATCAGGATGTCGAAATTATCCAACAGTGAATTTTTCATAATTTTTTGAGACAGTCGAATTTTTGAGTAAAAATTAAATATTGTTGAAATATATAATGTGTTTTATAACATCATAATGACCCAATAGTGATGTAATAAAATACTATAAAAATTATTTTCGGACAAAATATGTTTTTTAATTAAAATAATGTGATTTTAGGTTTGTATGATTTATTTTACAAATATTTAGTGGAACCTTCACGACTTATAAAATATTTTCACTTTTTTTTAAATGAATTTCCTTGAGAGTGTGACTCACCTCCACATAATCCACCCTATTATTTTAAGAAGTTTGTTCATTGGCCTTATAAAATATTTTTTTCCACTACCCTTTGGAAAAAACCATGGGAAAAACCATGGGCTGGTTTGTGGTATAGATTACTTTATTGTGTGGTGACCCAAACCTAAATAATAAAGAATTATTTCTCCTTTCCTATATAAACCCACCCAATACCCCACTTACTCTTCACTAAAATCCTTTTGAGTTAGTCCAAAACTTTCCCTCCTCTCTTTATAATCCTCCCAAGGCACCCCAAACTCCCAATAATCCTCTCTCAAGCCTCTCCCAAGCCTTTGGGATCATACTTCCAAGTAAGGGATTTCCTCTTTTCTCATTTTTGTCTCAATTTCATTATGTTGTTATACCCTTTTAATTTCAATTAAAGATGTTGAGTTATAATTTATTACCTCCCCTATACTTTCCTATTTATTTTTTAATTATTGTATACCCCTTTCACTCTCATTTAATTCCTCCCATGTACACCCGTAACAATGCTGAAATTCCGTAAGGAATTTCTCTCTCTTCATTTACATTCAAGAAATTCATTTGTATTATGAATCTAAATTACTTTACTTATGTTGGGACATGTTTATATATTAACCCTTTACTGTCCATTTCATGTAAATATTATGATACTTACCTATCTCTCTCATCAAACTTTTTTTACGAATTTTTATGTCACGCCGTTATGCTGCAGAAATTGCACTGCGATTTTCCAAGCCAAAATCATTGTGTAGTAAATACCATTCCAATGTATCTATGAAGGGTATTCACCTTTATGAACATATATATATTGAATGGTAATTTCATGTGTGTATTCCACATTTCTTAATCATAGAATAACTTATGATGATAAATGATTCCATGTTATATGAACCATGTGGCACACTTATGCATGAAATGAAACGTTTAAGAAGGGTGCACCTTGATAGTGCTCCAATGCATTGGGTAAAGATTAGTATCATGATATGTAAAGTGAAATTAAGGTTTACTCATGATTATTTGTAATTCCCCGACCTCAGTTACTCAAAGTCGGTGCATTATTACATAACATTATCATGATACAAGGAATCATGTCCTGAAAGATCGACCAGTTTAGTAGCCTTTGAAATACTAGATACATTCATAAGTTTTACATTAAATTATAAAATGAAAAACTAAAACAAAATAGTCTCCATAGGCCACACTCATATCCCTTATACTATCCCTGTAGGTCATTCATAATATACTTCTTCGCATCCTGGGAAAAATAAAACATATAAAGGGGTGAGCTCAGATGCTCAGTAAGGATAACAATATAGAGGAAACTTTCATAAATAAGCATAAACATTTAAGAAAATGTATAAGACTAAAACAAAAGCCTTTTAAACTTTAACTTATGCATAATATGTCAAAGATAAAATCAAATAATTCCATTTAATTATTCACATGGATATTCTACTAGTCGAATAATCACATGCAAGATCAATAGACACTTTCATAATGATGGAATGCATAATGCTAGAATTCATAACCATATAGTCAAGGCCTTGTGCCAAGGCTAAAAATAATATTTCTTCAAGGCCTTTTGTCAAGACACTAGTTTGTCTCATGATACCTACCGATGCATCGAGGAGTTATAGAGAACTCCACCTGTCACTTACTAAGTCCAATGCATTCCTCATATGAAAAGGTTTAAACATAACATAAAAAATCATATTAAAACTAGAATACAAAATGTTAATACTTTATCCATAAACCATGAATGGTATAAAAATAACAAATCCACAGTCAAACATATCACAAAACCTTCAATACAATATGGAAGATTTGTATCATAATAAATCAACTTCAAACAAGTTTAAAATCTATCAAAGGATGTTTACATAGATGAAAATGATTTGTAAAACTCTTTGAGAGAAATATCCCTTTTTCATAAAAACATTTAAAAGTAACACAATTTTATAATGCAATATATTTAAAGAAATTTTTGAATCAAAGTGTCCCATACCACTTTGAAACTTTTTAAAAGAATTAACATTTTAAGAACATTCATGTCCATATAAATAAATCCTTAAAAACCATTTTGAAAACATAGACATTAATGAGAATGATTTAGAACAATAAATCTTTAAAACATTTAAAATTGTGTTTTAGTAAAAATTACCTTAAAAAGAATCTCATTTAACACACTTTTATGAAACGTGGACATGGATAATAAACATGTCCCAGTAGATACTTACGTAACAACAACCTCGAATAATAAAGATATTATAAAATTAACCCTTACCTTATACTTTTCCTTGGTCGATGGTAGGTTAAAATTTTATATAATGGTGAAATCATTGTTATTAAATTATACAAGAACCATATACATTACTATCATATATGATCTTTTTATATTTCTTTGTTAACGATATTTCAGTAGTATCATCATTTCAGGTGTTAACTGATTAATTTTCCTTTATATGATTTGTTACGTAAGTAATATTTGTTATGGATAAGATGTATCTTATTCATATTCAGAATTATATTAAGTCTTTAAACATTATTTTTAATTATCAAATGAAAATTAGTCTTGAATGGATATGATGGGCAATGAATCTCATCACATTTGTGGAGACGGTAATCCGTACGTACGCACGAGCGACAATATCATTCTTTTGATATTAAAATCATATATAATTGGATGTTATATCATATATACATAATTATTATCATGTTATATTTATTATTTACATAATTTATACTCATTATTATACCCATCTAAATGATGAAGTGTTTGAACAACAAACTATACCATGACGTGGAGATGGTAATCTGTACGTACGCATGTATGGTGACTTTGTCATCTATAGGATGGATAGAATAATGAATATGGTTTTACCATTTTTATAATAAAATCAAAGTATACAGAATATATAGGAGTTATTATTTTATAATGGAAACAACATAGAAAGTGGAAGTGGAAGAAGAAAAGAAATTGAAAGAGGTGATGAAATATTTACCTCTTCTTCGGGTTCTTCCTTTTGATTTGATCAAAATGGATCCTTAGGTTGGATTTATGACTAAAGGAAAGCCTCTAGAAAAAAGGGAGGATAGTTGAGAGGATATTTGGGCAGGGGTTGGCCGAGCCAAATGGCTTTGGAGGTGTGAAATTAAGATAAGGGGAAGTGACCTTTTATAAGAGGGGTGAGGGGAACCTTAGGAAAAGATTGAAATATTATTTTATAATAAAATCATTTTCAGTTTCTAATGGCTCCAAAATGATTTATTTTGAGTCTAAGTTTGGGATGGGTCTAAAACCACTAAACTAATAGGTTTTATACAGGTTTGGGTTACTATATTAACCTTTTCTTTTAGATTTAGCTCTTAGTTAAATAGTTTGACATTTACCATGTCTCTTTGTATTTTTATATTATATGGTTAATAAAATTACTATAAACTTCCAAGAGAACCTAAAGTGGTTCATTAATAAAATATATAATATTATTTAAGTCCTATGGACTAACCTTATATTTTTAGGAATATAATATCAATTAATAATATAATATTTGTTTTAAAAACTCTTTTATGTCAATTTTAACACTATTTGGTATTCTATTTTTGTTAAATTCATAACTGCATTATTACTTCGCAAAAAACTCATTTAATCAACCCTAACATGTCATATTAACCTATTTTTTTTTAATTAATTAAAATTCTAAAATTATATTTATTTGCATATTTATAATATCAATTATTTTAATCTTTCATTAATATGGTAATTACTGCATCATCATTGTGTCATAAATAAATTTAATTATTTAATGTCTAAAAATTATAAATAAAATACCATTATTTATGAAATATTTTTATATTTATAATTAATATTTATAGTCTAATTTATCTTTCGTATAGCCCTATATTAAAAATGGTTTAGTTATTAAACTTTGATTTTAACTCTTCTTTAAATAAAATAATAATAAATGTCGTAATCTAATCCAAGTGGACCAAATGGGATAATATTTTATTACTAAGGTTGTTTTTGGTCTAATTATACTTATCCAATAGAATTAGTACATGTGTTAGGGTAATTATGATATCATTTTTACCCTTAATTACCCTATATACTTTTAACCGTGGTAAATAAAAGTCAAAAGTTACTATTTACCAAAAATTATTTTCATATTATTGAACCAAATTTTACTTACTGATATCAACCATGTCTCTTGGATTTTCTAAATTCAACTCACAGAAGTGGTAAAATTACATTTTATACAAATTTGGAAATGCTCCAAGGAGGTGGGTAAAAGACGGTAAAAAGTTCGATAAAATTTTATATATCTAAACTTATTATAAAATGACTCCAATGAATTAAGTTGAACATATATAGGTATTATGTATCCATTTTGACCCAAAATAAATTAAAATAAAATAACTAATTATTTAAATAAAAAGTCAGTTTTAACCAATAACACAATGTTTTTTCACTATTCATCAAAAATTGAAAGTTTTCAGAAAAATACCAAAAAAATCACCCTAAGATAATTTCGATATTCCGAATCCAAAAAAGAAGTCCATTTTGAAAGATAAAATTTATAAAATTTCAAGAAGTGGGTATTACTATTCATAACAGCTAGTTTGATTGGTTGTGGTGTGTTTGAACTCGAAGTTGCGTACAACACAAGCTATTGTATTATTCAAAGGGAAGCGTACTGTGGAAACTTGGGGTGTTACATTCTCCCCTCCTTCAAATAGTTTCGTCCTCGAAATTTCTAGAATATTACTATTTAAAATGATTCGGGTGGTTCTGCATCATAAGTTCCTCGGGTTCCCACGTTGCCTCTTCCATCTTATGGTTTCTCCATATAACTTTTACCAGACAGGTTGTCCGGTTTCTCATCACTTGTTCTCTTGTATCAAGAATCTTGACAGGCTCTTCGCAATAAGATAGATCGGGTTCCAGTTCTAATTCCTCATAGGTGAGTACATGCATTGGGCCAGACATGTATTTTCTCAACAGTGATATGTGGAACACATCATGAACTTTGGAGAGACTTGGCGTCATTTCCAAACAGTAAGCTACAACCCTAAATCATTCTAGAATTTAGAAAGGTCCAATGTACATGGGACTCAATTTACCCTTATTACCGAATTGTATAATTCCCATCCATGGATATACCTTCAAGAAAACATGATATCCTACCTGAAATTCCAAATCCTTCCTTTGATTATCAGTATAGCTCTTCTTCCTACTTTGAGCTGCTTTGATGTGTGTTTGGATTACCTTCACCTTTTCCATTGTTTCCTCAACAAGTTATAGGCCTACGAGTTTTCTTTCACCAACATAATCCCAACAGGTTGGTGTGTGACATCTCTTTCCATATAACGCTTCATATGATGCCATCTGAATACTTGAATGGAAGCTATTGTTATATGAAAATTCTACGAGAGGTAAATATTGATCCCACATACCTAGAAAGTCAAGTGAGAAAGATCTCAACATGTATTCTAAAGTTTGAATAGTCTGTTCTGATTGTCCATCAGTTTGAGGGTGGTAGGAAGTGCTCAAACGAAGTTCAATATTGAGGGCTTTCTGAATACTTTTCCAGAATCTTGATGTAAAATAGGAATCACGATCAGAAACAATCGATAGGGGTACTCCATGAAGTCTTAAAACTTCATTATTATATAGTCTTTCCAGAAGTTCAAGTGGTAAATCTTCTCTTATAGCAATTAAATGTGCTGAATTGGTAAGACGATCAACAATGACCCATATTTCACCATTACTTCAAGGAGTCCTTGGTAGCCCCATGACAAAGTCCATCGTAATATTATCCCATTTCCACTCAGGTATGGGAAGAGGTTGCATGACTCCTCCAAGCTGTTTACTTCCAGCTTTCACTTGTTGACAAACCATATATCTTGACACAAAATCAGTGATCTGCCTCTTCAATTTGTCCCACCAAAAATGTTCCTTCAAATCTCTATACATCTTGGTGCTCCCAGGGTGTATAGAGAAATTGGAGCTATGAGCATCATTCAACAATTTCCTTTTTAAATCAGGTATGTTAGGAACACAAAGTCTTTTCCCAAATTTCAAAATTTCATCTTTATATACAAAGTCGATCAATCTCCCATCGTTTAGAGATTTAATATTCTTTTGAAATTCCTCATCATGAGTCTAAGAACTTTTTATCCTTTCTAGCAAAGATTGATTGGAAACCATTTGAAAAAGTATTGATGTTTCACCTTCCATGATTATTCCCACATCCATTATCACTAGATACATGAAAATAGGATCCCTTTAAACTCTCATCTTGTTCAAAACTACACGATACTTTCTTCTCAAAGCATCTACCACCTCATTTTCCTTCCTCAAGTGGTAGTGTATTGTGCAATCATAATCCTTGAGTAGTTCAAGCCATCTCCTCTATCTCGTGTTGAGTTCTTTCTATGAGAAAATATACTTCAAACTCTTATGATCGGTATATATCTCAAATTTTTCACCATAGATATAATGTCTCCATATATTCAAAGAAAAGATTACAGCTTCTAACTTAAGATCACGAGTAGGATAGTTTTGCTCATGAATTTTTAGCTGTCGTGATGCATAGGCAATAAATCTATCATTCTGTATAAGGACACAACCAATTCATTTATTTTAAGCATCACTATAAATAACAAACTCATCATTCCTCGATAGTAGAGTCAATATAGGAACATTTACTAATCTTACCTTCAATTCTTCAAAACATTACTCACACTCTTTTTTCCAAAAAAAATTAAGCCCTTTACGTGTGAGCTTGGTTAATGGGTTTTCCAATCGGGAAAAATTCTAGAAGAAACACCGATAATAACCTGCTAAACCAATAAAATTGTGTACCTCAGTTATACTCATTGGTGCTGGCCATTCTTGGATTTCACTTGTCTTAGAAGGATTAACAGATATTCCATCATTAGAGACAATATGTCCAAGAAAAGAAATCTCCTGAAGCCATAATTCACACTTTCTAAACTTCTCTTATAATTCATTTCTTCTGATGGTTTTCATAATGGTGCGCAAGTGATTTTCATGATCTTCATAGATTTTGGAGTATACTAGGAAATCATCAATAAATACCACAACAAAGTCATCAAGATATTCCTTGAATTCTTTTTTCATTAGATATATGAAAACAGAGGGTGTATTAGTCAACCCAAAATGCATTACTATAAACTCATAATGCCCGTACCTGGTTTGAAATTTTGTCTTCGGGATGACTTCCTTATTCACACATAGCTAATTATATCCAGATTGAAGGTCAATCTTTGAAAAATATTGAGCTCTGTGAAGTTGGTAAAATAAATCATCAATGTGAGGTAGGGGGTACTTGTTCATTATTATTATATCATTGATCTCCTGGTAGTCAATGCAAAACCTCATAGATTCATCCTTATTTTTAACAAAAGGATAGGGTATCCCCATAGAGAAACACTAGGGTGAATAAATCCCTTGTAACTCAATTCCTACAACCATTTCTTTAGTTACACTAATTCCACAGTGGCCATTCTATAAGGGGTATTCAATATGGGCCTTGAACTAGGAATTAAATCAATGGAAAACTCAATTTCTCGTTCTAGAGGATGTCTGGGTAAAACTTCTGGAAACACATAAACATATTCTTACACAATAGGTACGTCCTCTATTTGAACATTCCTTTACTCACCCACAATTCTTTTATTCTCTTCCTCCCCAATAATTGAATTTAGTTGAGCTACTGGGGGTGGATCTAGATAAGAATCAGATGGTGACATTTCTTCTCTAAAGATAAGGTACTCCTTATCATAATCGAAAATTGTAACCTCCTTCTTCTTATAATAGATTTTCTCATCATGGTCTGAAATCCAATCCATACTGAGGATTAAATCAAATTCAATAATGGGTATGACAATGAGATCAGTAGATAAATAACATTTATATGCCTTAATGGGAATTGATTCACAAAACTTGGTTGCAATGATATTTCACTTAGGAGTTTTGATTGACAGCTCCCTTGGTAAATAAAATTGAAATATCTATTTTTCTTAGCAAACTAGTAAGATATGAAACAATGTGATGATCCCGAATCAAATAAATAATTTTCTAAACTTTAGAAAACCATTAAATTACCTACCACCACGTTTTTAGAAGCTTCAATCTCAGCAATAGTGATAAAATAAGCTTGGCCTTGATCCCTTGGCCTTTTCTGAGGTAAGTTTCCTTGGTGCTTAGGACATTAATTTTTATAATTCCCTATTTCTCTACAATTGTAGCATTCAAAATTGACATCCTCTTTCTTCCCCTTGCAGTCACAAGCTTGGTGGCCTTTTTCACCACACTTGTAACAGTCTACCATTCCCTTCAGGCAAGTACTAGGGTGTTTCTTCTCACATTTACTACAGGATTTATATTCAACTTTTCCCTTTTCCCCTTATTTCCATTTCTAGAGTGTTCAACAGATATCTTCTTCTCTTTATTTCCTTTTAATTCATAAGACTTAGAGAAATACTTTTCTGTCTTGATAACACATGAGACAATATATTCATACGACAAGAAGGATTGTGAGACTAATAATCAATGGAGAAATGGTTTTAACCCATCAAAGAAATGATCAATCTTACTTCTTGGGTTATGTATATAATATGTAGCATGCCTTTATAACCTTGTAAAGTTAGCCTCATACTTTGCAACATTCTCATCCTACTTTTACCTCAGAATCTGAAATTTTCTTTCCACATCCTCTTGATGGTCATGAGGAAAGTATTTTTCTAAGAAAATATCTTTAAACTCCCTCCATTCCATATTTTATACTTCATCATCTTCCTTTGTGTTTTGAATCAATAACCACCATTGATCAACATCTCCAGTGAGGCGATAAACTTCCATAACAACTTTTTCCCTTTCACTACTCCCCAAAGCGTGAAATATTTTCTCTAGGGAATTTATCCATTACTCAGCTACTAATGGATTTATACTCCCATTGAATGTTTTTTGTTGTTTCCTCATGAAGCGGTCTAACATTGATCCTCTGCGTTGTGTATCAGGGTGCTCCATACGGGTAAGGTTATTATTCATAACCTGAGTGATTTGTCCCAGTATGGTGATAATATAATCAGCACCAGTTGCTTCACCAGCTCCACTATAATTACCTTGAGTAGGAAGGAAATCCCTACATGGATTACGTTCGTTGATATAGTTTCCATTAATTCAACTAGGCATCATTTCTAAACAATGGAATACACTATATTAGTTTATAAATCGCAATACATAATTCCAAACTTGTAAAAGAGTTAACATAAATTGAAAAGTTTATGGATATAATCCATAATCATAAAAAAATTTCTTTGAGGAAGTATATAATCATAAACTCTTTATAATGATTTGTAAAGAAAATGAAAATTATCCTAATCATATCCCCTGGGAGTGTCGTAACCAAGAGTGCAACAAGGCCCGTTGTCGTGCACCAGTTCACGTTCGAGTCTAGCTCAAAGCGGCGTTTTTGGGTTCTATCCTTAGGTTTATATGTTCCAGAGCCACCTCTACCGACTCATTTCCAGATAGGGATGTATTTCTTGGAAAACTCACAAAATCTCTACAGTAGTAAAATTTTAGGAAGTTCTTCTATACTAATCCTCAAATTCTATCTTAGGGTAGTGTTATCTAATCAGAGTTTTTATAAATCTAGTTTCCAAGGTTTGTAATAAACTTCTTATGATACCAATTTTAATGCCCCGACCCCAATTTCCTAGTGTATGTGAATTATTATATAACATTGGCATGATACAAGGAATCATGTCCCGAAAGACTGATCAATTTAGTAGCCATGGAAATACTAGATACATTCATAAGTTTTACATTACATTATAAAATAAAAAAATACAACAACATAGTCTCCATAGGCCACACTCATATCCCTTAGACTATCCCTATAGGTTAGTCATAATATACTTTTCGCATCCTGGGAAAAATAAAACATAGAAAGGGGTGAGCTCAGATGCTCATTAAGGATAACTATATAGCGGAAACTTTCATGAATAAGCATAAACATTTAAGGCAATGTATAAGACTAAAACAAAATCCTTTTAAAAATGAACTTTAGCATAATATGTCAAAGATAAAATCAAATACTGACATTTAATTATTCACATGGATATTCTACTAGTCGAATAATCACATGCAATATCAATATCCACTTTCATAATGATGGAATGCATAATGCCAGAATTCATAACCACATAGTCAAGGCCTTGTTCCAAGACTACAAATAAGATTTTGTCAAGGCCTTATTCCAAGACACTAGTTTGTCTCATGAGACCTACCAATGCATCGAGGAGCTATAGCAGGATTCACCCATCACTTACTAAGTCCAATGCATTCCTCATATGAAAATGTTTAAACATAACATAAACATTCGTATTAAAACTAGCATACGAAATGTCAATAATTTATCCATAAACCATGAATGGTATAAAAATAACACATCCACAGTCAAACATATCACAAAACCTTCAATACAATATGGAATATTTGTATCATAATAAATCAACTTCAAAAAAGTTTAAAATCCATCAAAGGATGTTTACATAGATAAAAATGATTTGTAAAACTCTTTGAAAGAAATATACACTTTTCATAAAAACATTTAAAAGTCACACAATTTTATAAAGGATGACATTTAAAGACATTTTTGAATCAAAGTGTCCCATACCACTTTGAAACTTTTGAAATTAATTAAAATTTTAAAAACATTCATGTTCATATAAATAAATCCTTAAAAACCATTTTAAAAACATGGAAATTAATGAGAATGATTTAGAAGAATAAATCTTTAAAACATTTAAAATGGTGTTTTAGTAAAAATTACCTTAAAAATAATCCCATTTAACACACTTTTATGAAACATGGACATGGATAAAAAATATTTCTCAGTAGATACTTAAGTAAAAACACACCAAGATAATAAAAATATTGTGAAATTAACCCTTACATTGTAATTTTCCTTGGTCGAGGGTAGGTTAACCTCCTGTATAATGGTGAAATAATTTTTATTAAATTATACAAGAACCATATAAATTAATATCATATATTATATTCTAATATTTCTTTGTTAATGATATTTTTGTAGTATCATCGTTTCGGGTGTTAACTGATTCATTTTCCTTTATATGATTTGTTACGTAAGTAATGTTTGTTATGGATAGGATGTATATTATTCATATTTAGAATGATATTAAGTCTTTAAACATTATTTTTAATCATAAAATGAAAGTTATTCTTGAATGGATATGATGGGGAATGAATCTCATCGCATTCGTGGAGACGGTAATCTGTACGTACACGCGAGCGACTCATTCTTTTGACATTAAAATCATATATAATTGGATAGTATATCATATATAAAGAATAATTATCATGTTATATTTATTATTTAAATAATTTATACTCATTATTATACCCATCCAAATTATTAATTTTATGAATAACAAAATACACCACAACGTGGAGACAATAATCCGTACATACGCATGTATGGTGACTTTATCATCTATAGGATGAGTAGAATAATGAATATGGTTTTACTATTTTTATAATAACATCACAGTATATATAATATATAGGAGTTATTATTTTAGAATGGAAACAACATAGAAAGAATAAGTGGAAGAAGAAAAGAACTTGAAAGAGGTGATGAAATATTTACCTCTTCTTCGGGTTCTTCCTTTTGATTTGATCAAAAGGGATCCTTAGGTTGGCTTTCTGACTAAAGGAAATCCTATAGGATTAAGGTAGGGAAGTTGATAGGATATTTGGTTAGGGTTTTTCCAAGCCAAATGGCTTTGGAGGTGTGAAATTAAGAGAAGGTGAAGTGCCCTTTTATAAGAGGGGTGAGGGGAACCTTAGGAAAAGATTGAAATATTATTTTATAATAAAATAATTTTCAGTTACTAATGTCTCCAAAATGATTTATTTCGAGGATAATGTGGGGATGGGTCAAAACCCACTCAACCAATAGGTTTTAGATAGGTTTGGGTTACTATATTAACCTTATCTTTTAGATTTAACTCTTAGTTAAATTGTTTGACATTTACCATGTCTCTTTGTATTTTTATATTATATGGTTAATAAACTTAATATAAACTTCCAAGAGAACCTCAAGTGGTTCATTAATGACATATATAATATTATTTAATCCCTTTTTCTGAACCTTATATTTTTAGGAATAGAATATCGATTAATAATATAATATTTGTTTTAAAAACTATTTTTTGTCAATTGTGACACTATTTGGTATTTTGTTTTTGTTAAATTTATAAAAGCATTATTACTTCAAAAAAACTCATTTAATAAAAACTAACATGACATATTAACTTATAAAATTATTTGAATTCATTAAAAGTATCATATTATATTTATTTGGATATTTATAATTTCAATTATATTAATCTATCATTAATAAGGTAATTACTGCATCATCATTGTGTCATAAATAAATTTAATTATTTAATGTATAAAAATTATAAATAAAATACCATTATGTAGGAAATATTTTTAGATTTCTAATGAATATTTATAGTCAAATTTAACTTATGTATAATCCTATATTAAAAATGGTTTAGTTATTAAACTTTGATTTTAATTCTTTTAACTCTTCGTTAAATAAAATAATAATAAATGTCCTAATCTAATCCAAGTGGACCAAAGGGGATCATATTATATTTATAAATTTGTTTTTGGTCGAATAATACTTATCCAATAGAATTAGGACATGTGTTAGGGTAATTATGATATCATTTTTACCCTTAATTACCCTATTTACTTTTAACTGTGGTAAATAAAAGTCAAAATTTACTATTCATAAAAAAATTATTTTCATCTTATTGAACAAAATTTTACTTATTGATATCAACCGAGTCTCTTGTATTTTCAAAATTCAAATCACAGAAGCGGTAAAATTATGTTTTATACAAATTTGGAAATGCTCCTAGGAGGTGAGTAAATGACGGTAAAAAGTTCAATAAAATTTTATATATCTAAAATTATTATAAAACGACTCCAATGAATTAATTTGAACATATATAGGTATTATATATCCATTTTTACCTAAAATAAATTAAAATAAAATAACTAATTATTTAAATAAAAGTTTGTTTTAACCAATAATGCAGTGTTTTTTCATTATTCATCAAAAATTGAAAGTTTTCAAAAAAATACCAAAAATTCACTCTAAGCTAATTTTGATATTCCAAATCCAAAAATGAAGTCTATTTTAAAAGATAAAATTTAAAAAATTTCAAAAAGTGGGTATTACTATTCATAACCGCTAGTTTGATTGGTTGTGGTGTGTTTGAACTCAAAGTTGCGTACAACACAAGATATTGTATTATTCAAAGGGAAACATACCGTGGAAGCTTGGGGTGTTACATAATTCAAGTGAAATGAGGTTTTACTCATGATCCATGTGCAATGAGACTTGGATCATGCTAAAATCATGTTAAATGTTGTTGCCACATTTCCATGTTATGTTAATCATGTTATATCATGCCTTTATGCTCATGTTTCTCTTATGATCCATTGATATGCCTATTTCCTAACATGTATTGCATATTTCATGTTATGCCTTGTTAAATCCCTTACTGGGCTTTATAGCTCACCCTTTTCTTATGCATGTCCTCCGGCTATCCCATGCAATGTTGAGTACGAGAGAATATAGTGGTCATGTAAAGGAAGTTTTCAATAAGATGTTGTGTCCTATGTTTTAAGTTGTTATGTAATGTTACTAATCTCTAAAGACACTAGAACTCTCGATATTCTATGTTGCATCAAGTGAAGTTTTCTATGTAACAAATCATGTATAAGTTGGTAATAAATAGCAGGGTTATCATATATATTATAACTTCTACCACCTATATTATACCGAACCAGGGCTCAGAGATCAGACTGACGGTTCAGGCTAAAGAGAATGCGTTTCTGAATCCATCAAATTGTCCAATGTTGTTGAGCCGCTATTCATCAACCAAGAGAACATCCCTCTTCTGCTTTGGGATGCTTGATGCTATATATATAGATATACGGTCTGACAAGCGTTTCACAGATAGGCCAACTCAATATATATAAGTACCATGGGTAGGCGCCATAGATTCTATTATCGAGTTGTTAAGAGGCTTAAAAAAGTCACCAATTTCGAAAGAGCTAAGGTGGTAGTAGATATTTAGATATAACTTAGTTGATTATTCGAGTTGATGTATCCTAACCCTAAAGGTGCTTCTTAATATATAAGGGTTTATAACCTAACTGCTAGGTTAGATATTTGAGTCTTGCTAGGATACTCTTCACTGAATAAGTAATTGATAGAGTCGATCAAAAACAACAGCTTCAAAACCTCTAAGTCCCATTAGACTGATCCTAACCCCCGCCCTTATGAGACTATGGAAAGAGGATATGAAGATGCGAGACCAGGAAGTTTTTATGAAACATAAGGACTTGAACTGATACCGTGAGAGGAATCGCCGATGTCCAACTAGGCGAATGGGAGCGATAGCCTAAGCCCACCCGCCGCCCCTGAACAACTATCCTACTATAATATAATATATGACATGGTAGTGTTCCAGTTTCAAGACACCAGTGCAGCTATTGGCATCGACTTTTCCCATTGCACTGAAGGACTATCGGACATGAGTAGATTAGATACTCTTTCTTTCGCCGTATTGACATGGGGGTTTGATCGACCGGTTTGTTTGACTCGATGACCCCTCACCCGAACTAGATCATGTAGACCTGATCCCTTCAGCCATGAAGCATCATTATGGTATTTATCATATAAATTCCACTACTTTGACCATCTCGTGATATTGGCCCTATGGTTTTCTGAATGCCTATGTGTCCTCTTGCCCCAGCGAAAACTCACCCATGAGTACACCTACTCAATTTATTTTTTCCTCCCAACCCATTTCACCGCTTCTAGGCATCCACTCTCTATTATATCATTTATGACTCGATTGAAACCATCTGGAAGGCACACACCCGTTCTTCATGTATCAAAGTGGCAGACAAGGTCATTAGGAAACCTCGTACATATAGCCGCAATGGGAAGCTGAAGGAAGGTCAATTTCCATGGGTATGATACCTTTCTCTAGTACTTTATAGACAGAGTACCTAAATCTACTCTAGTATTATTGGTCATGGTGGATGAAATGGCCATGGGACTCGAAGAAGGCCTACTATCTAGATTATACCGACACCACCTGTTCTCTCTTTGTACTGCTATGACATGTTCCTTAATTTTCCCTATAGGCTTATCCACTACTTGTAATACAGGTGTTTCCGACCTCACTGCATTGATCCAAGTTGAAATGATATCAAACATAACCCACTGGATGAGTGAATATTGTGAGGTGTTCCAGAATGCCTGGTGAAAAGGCTGTATATTCCTTCAACTCATGGTTGAGTGCAATGCAATCACCACTACCTGTGAGGCGACGGGGCAAGGTTTTCGGGCTATAAAGAGTGTGGATTTCATATTGGTGCTACTATCATAATCAAAGGCAACATAACACTCTATCGCCACTCGACCATTCAAGTCAACAGGACACCCTTGGGGGAAGAAGGAGATCCCCACTGCCATTTGAAAGCAGGGAATATACCCATCATCAGGTTTTTCCCAACCGCTGCTTCTTCATCGACATATTGTACCATCTCTGACCCATGTTGTTTCCTTTTGCCTTGTCCTTGAGTTAGAAACTGTCAATATCAACCTTGTTGGTATTGGAAGCTCAACCCCTAGCTATATGTGATTTGTTAGTACTCTTTTAATAGTGAGTACTCTACTCCAATAGTCCTGACCGATCAAAGATATGGCCAATGAAATGGAAGGCATCCACTCGGGTCAATATAATATAGGTAGTAGGACTTTGGGGTTCTTCAGTATCAATAGAGTTACTGCTCGAGTTGATGCCATCCATTCCACTCGGGACATGGCCATATCCATTCAACATGACACCCATTGCCAAGTAGTTCTTTCGGCAGTGTACGATTTGAGTACGATGATCTCAGTGGGTGAGACCTTTAGTTCATGGCTAGAAACCCATCACCCCATGAGAAATGATAGGTCAATCTATAGTGGGAAGTGCGAAGATTGGGGTAGGCATAGAACTGATTGACCATATGGATAGTTCATTAGAAGGAACCAATGGACTGTCAGGATCCATGGTACTTATATATATTGATTGAGATTGACGTTTCAACTCCTTCAGTTCCTTATCCCTATCATTCTCTTTCTTTCCCCCAAAAAGATGAACTCACCATGGTGATGTATTCATGAGCTGTTTCCGTATACTGATAAGGATAAAGAACTCACTAGCAGAACCGCTACTCAGATGGAGTCCAATTGGTATAATATAGTCGGACTACTATAGGCACCACTATAGGCACCAAAAAAGGTTCCTATAGTGGTCTGCCTATAGACTATATAGAAGAGTACCTGACTAGATTATATCGAGATATCACTCTATCATTAACACAAGATTACCACAGGCCCTATTTTCTTAGCTTCTCACTCTACCTTCTAATAGAAATGGTTAGGTTATTTACATACTGTTGAGGGGCTTCTAATTTTTAGTTTCTAAACTATGCCCTTCCACAATGAAATATCTCACGGAGAGAGTTTCTGTTATATAAAATCAGAAGGTTGACTCTCTTTCGACAGAGAAGCACTCTACCCTTGAAACTAAATATCATCTCTATAACTATATATAAGAGTACCCATCTAAAATTTCATTACATTCATCAAGCGTCTTGGCAGGAAAGAGTTGATAGATAGACCTTGAACATAGAGACTGGTACTCTTCTAATAATGTGGAAGGAAAATGAGTACTCTTATATATAGTTATAGAGATGATATTAGTCTTCAGAGACTATTAGAGTAGAGTATAGAATGGCCAGTACTCTTTTAATAGTGTGGCAGTTCACTGATGGAGAAGAGGATTATGCTTGCTTCTTCCCACCGTCGTCCTATAAAAGTCAGAAACCACAGAGTCTTTCATACTTCCTTAACCACCCAAGAGAAACTATATAGATATTAGGAAAGAAAAGCTAACCTGTAGTTTCCCACTTAATCTTTTTGGGTGAGATACTACATGACCAATTTACTTGTGACTTCCAAAATCACTCTCTTTAGGATGTGGGATTATACCGAGAAAGGAGTTAGATGACCTGATTGCTACATAAAAGTGAAGCTTGATTGTAGTTTTTAGGAGGAGGGGTCAAAGAGGTTGAAGTTGGGGAGCGATTGATCTGGTCGTCTCACCTTACTTATCCTTTTAATGAGGGATGGTGTCTTCATGGGGTCTATAAGGATTTTTTCATGAATTTCCTTCTTTATACTTAGAAAAATCTGGAAATTGTGTAGTAGCAGCCCATGAAAACTAGAGCGAATAGTTGGAAGTGATGTATTTTAGGCTCTAGGATTTTAAGGGAGACCCTCAGGTATATCATGTTCCAGATCCAGCAGGGGCTTGGAATCTAAAATAAAAGATTCTAATGGTCATGGGAGGAGGATTCATGCCAAATAATTCTAGCCACATGACATCCCTGAAAAAGATGATCAAGTCTTTCAAGCAGATTGGATAGTGAAGACTTTCATCCCCCATCTGAATAATTGATTCTAATATGCTTCTCATAGGCAAACTATTTCATGCGCCTTTAGTTTCCATAAGTATTTATGGGTTATATTTCCTGGAAGACTTGTAGGATCATTAGAGAGAAGTCGATAGAAGGATTTAACACTGTGGATACCTGAATTGTTTGGAGTCCATATCGCAGTTTCCTGAGTAGTAGTTTGAGGTCTTTAGAATAACATCTATGATGGAAGGTTCAAATAGTTTGGAAAGAAGTTACAAATTCCATCTTCTGGGATTTTTCAAGATGATGTCAGCCACTGTTTGATGTTGTGAAGTTATGGAGTATTTTGGCTTGTCCATTTTCTTGAAGTTTGGAAAGAAGCACATGGTCTTCCCACACACTGATAGGGGATCCTGAGATCACCTGAAGGTGGAACCCTTTTTGAAGAATATCTCTTGATCACCCCTTTCTAGAGCCATGGAGCTGTATTAGGGGTGGGAGAAGCAAGAAAATAATAATTCTTCAACAATTTTGATTTGATATCTTGGAGCTGGTGAGAATTCTCCATCCCATCTTTGTAAGAAATGAGAGATATGGGTGTCGGTAGCTTCTCCGATCTGCGAGTTTAGTTCCTATTAGAATCTTTTCAGACTCATCCACTGGATTTTGACTTTGAATTCCAAAATTGGATGGATTCTAGTTAGACTTCAGAAACTCTCATCAAGCACTTTGAAGATTTATTTCTTAAAGGGGTATGTTTTTGTTACTGATTATCAGACTTTCTCCTCTAGTGGGAAGAGGAGTGTAGGGATGGTAGGAAGAAAGAGAAAATATATAGGCAAATAACATTATCTTTTGGGGAATCGCCTTTATGACTATATATGAAGAGTACCTATTCACTGGCTTTAGATACTGATTGAGAGGAGGTATCTCGAGTGGTAAGCATATTTCTTAGATAGTTCAATAGCTAGAAGTATCCTCTATTCTCCCTATCCGACTCTCCAAGATAAAATCCAGGTTTTTGAGATGGATTACCAGTCATCACCATGATTCATACACGAATTACCATCTTTTATAGATAGAGGAATTCTTCTTAGTAGGAAAGTCAGTTCATATACTAATCTGTGTGGGCAGTTGTTCGTAGCTTCTCTAGTTTTCATAGTCTGTTTATCCAATATTTCCTTTTCTAGTAGACTCGAACCTGGTTTTTTTCCGATTTCTTGGTAGGCATTAAAGTAAATCTTTCTATGATCTGTCTGTTCAGGTAGGTGTAGGGGACCTTGAGCGATAGCGACTAGGAAAATACACTACGATAGCAATTTTTTTGACGTTGCTGGGTAGCTCTATCTTATCTGCACATATGGAACTCCAAGAGCCTCTCCTACTGACAGTAATACGATGGAATATGATAGTCGTAAGCATTATATGATAGTGATATTCCTTCTTAGTCTTCTTTTAGTGATGAATCTTTGATTCCCAGCTTTGGAAGTTCTCACCTACAGATTTATTTACTCTAGGCGCGAACGAGTGAATAGAGGAGAATATAAATGACAATAAAGAGGAGAAAAGTCCTCTTTTTTGTCACTATTAGAGTAGAGTATTGTCTCCTATGTATTTGAGTTAGTAGTAAACCCTACTTATTATTGGCAATCGAGGATTTGGAGATTCGAATTCCCATGCTTCTCACTAATAGCATTCCAATGGACGGGCTTTCTACCATGTTTTTTCTAAACACTTACTCACTTCAAATGTTGTAATACCGACTACTCTAATGCATTAGATCTTTATCGGTCTCATTTACTAACCCTTTCTAAAGGTGATACTTAATATATAAGGGTTTATAACTCGACTAATTCACCCTATTCAGTATTCGGTGCTACTTAATATATAAGTATCTGCTACTGATATCTAAGGCTTCTAAAGGTTCAGGACCAAGACCTACCTTTCTTCCTAAACTAATGTGGAGGATTTTTCTACACTTGACTAAGACTAACATCTCACTTAATCCCTTATTTTCTATCAAGCAGCTATATCCTTCAATCTTCTATTTCTTTCGAAGAATCTCAACTAAAATCATAAGGTCTTAAGGGTGGATTCCTTTATCATCATATTATCTGTTGGATCTTCTATTCTATCTATTTCAAATATAGTCTTACCATCACTTTTTGAGTCTAAGAAGATAGAAAAGGTCACATCCCCACTGCTAGTCTGATAGTACAGTGTCGGAACCAAGATAGACTATCTATCCTGCTTATGAAACTATGGGAGCTCTTCCCCTTTTCTAGTAAGAAAGACTCTCTCTTCATCTTGAAGTTCTTTATCCTTATCAGTGGAAGCATTCTGCTAACCGGTCGATCAGTGTGATTTTATTTTGGCAAGGCTGTAGAGGCCTTTTATTTATCGGTATAATATAGGTAGTAGGCGACGACGTCGTCTCTCTGTCTATTCTATATATTCTGATCCTAGGTTTTTCCTACCTGCTTGGATCTATTGTATCCAGATTGGATATACATGGATACTTGAATTTAATGAATAATCTAGAATATTAGAGTAGAGTACTGAGAAAGAGGAGAGTCAAGGGTGAGAAATTATTGAGAGAAATAAAGGGATTTATTTGTAGTCGAGGCCTTATTAATTGGACAGGCGCATAGAAAAGAGGTTAGATATCAAACCCCTAGAACACTCAAGAGATTCTAATCGGGAGTGGGACATGGTATCATCTCTATAAATATATATAAGAGTACCATATAAGAGTACTAATTCATATCCCATTGGAGAGAAAAAGACTCTACTACCTATATTATACTGAACTAGACTGAATGAAAGAAGAAATTTTGACCACTATTGGAAGCCAGAGAAAGTAAAGAGACAGTTGGTATAATATAGGTAGTAGAGAACCTGACTAGCCCAAGGACCTTTCATAGAAGAAGAAGAAGTCTGTCGGACATATCAGATATGGATAGACTATATAGATAGACTATATAGTCTATCTATGTTTGAGAAGAAGGGGAAAGAGGATGAACAAATGCTTGAAGAACAATATGGGGTCTGGTACTGATATATATTGCTGAGAGGTTTGGAAAGAGTCTGGTGCTGATGCTATGCTGGTTTGAAACCTCCATCAGTACTCTTCTAATAGTGTCCTTTGAAACATTTTCCACTATCCAAGTACTATACTCTATATAGTTACGATTGATTCACCTAGAACTCATATGCCCGGAGTCATCAGCACCTTTGGTAGGGATAGAAGATGGATATGACCTATTATTAAAATGACTTAGATCGACCACTCACACACCTAAGGAAGAATCATATCCCATGATGAAAGAGCTTCAACCAGATGAGAGAGGCTCACATCACAGGGGAAGAAGACATACATATCTTTCAGAACCAAGAATGGGATATTCGCATGAGCAGAAGGAGGAGAGCGAAGAGATGAGAACTCTTCAAGCTTCACGAAGTCATCTATGTGACCAATGCATGCTTCAAAGAAAGCAAGGTTTGAAGACCAAGTCTTAATATAAGTGAAGAAAGTGGATGTTGAAAAATAAGGTCTCAAAAGGCATAGGTACTCTTCTATATAGTCATTTTAAGGTCAACACCCACTACTGTTCTTATTCTTATAGGGGGTTTTGAAAGAGTGAATGAACCCCTGTGTATTGTTTGTAGTGCATTTTCTGCTCGATATCAGTGTACTGAAGGTAGGTCTGATCCCATTGGTGAAGCTGCCTGTGACTATATATAAAGAGTACCTGGGACCATAATTACTCTTATATTTCTATATAGTGCACCTACAGAATCAATTGATTATCAGGGTTGGCCATTCAAAAACCATCATAGCTCGTATCTTGTCATTGGTTTTAGTAGTCACGTGATCGAAGGTTGGGCAGTTGGGATGGTTCGAGTTTCTCGGTATTTTGAAAGACCTAAAGTCTATGTTTGGCTCATTCCCAGTAGTTGACCAGGACACCTATGAATTGACACCCAACTATGATATGAGAGCTCAGTACTCTTCTAATAGTCCCCTACTGTGTGGGAATAGTGACACCAGGACAACCAAAAACACCCATCCTTCCAACCCCACCGCCATATCCCAATGGTTGAACTGAGGTCCTAGTCGTTTTTTCCATCCAGACACATGAGTACGCTCGTTTACACCAATAGATATAGCAAGGTCCTAGTATCCAATGACTATATCATTTGAATGATACCCTTGTCTCCCACATACCGGGTCAGTACCATTTAAAATATTGGATGGTTGAAGTGAGAATACATTCATTTTGGAGTTGGGGGTGGAATGCCTTCTTTGAGGGCGTATGACTGATTCACTCAGAACCTCTCACGTAGGTCAAAAAACAATGATTTCACTAGCAGAACAATAGTCACCCATTTCCATCATCCATCAATTCCTGGGTGGTGATGGAACAGATGGATGTTCGGTGGGGGATCATTGGCTGGTGGAGTTCAAGGTGCACGGATGGAGCGCGCAGACAAGATATCTAGGAAGGGGATACGAGGGTGGCAAAGAGAAACCGCTGGACCTTTTGAGATAATTATATTATAGGTAGTAGGCCCCTTATAGACTATATATAAAGGGGGTTCAATGATCAATATATATAAGTACCAGACATTCCAATGGTTTGCCTCACTATTAGAAGAGTATTAAATTGAACTCATCCTAATGAGCGGTTGAATGCCTTGAGTGTTCATCGTGTATCATCCATGCCCGTTGCGCACCAGTACTCCGACTCAGTTGCTTCCCCCACATCTATTCATATTAATATGGTGTTGTCAAACCACACACTAGTCCACCATTGGCTCGAGGCATTCCAGTTGGACCCCCTAGTATACACTTCTAGTGAGGTGTCACCGAAGGAGCCCATTCGACTTGTGATCCACATCTGGCCATCCCTGCCCCTAATTCTCTATTTATTCATTGAAGGGGGAATAGGTATAGGTGATAGTGGGCCTAGAGGATTGCAATATGGTTCCCATTATCACCCCCCTTCGGCCCCCAAGGGTTTGTGCTCTGGTTCCACTAGTCGAAACAACCGCTTGGTGGTAAGGTTATAAAATATCAAACCCTTTAGGGTCAGATTCGAAACCCTTGATATATCAGTAGCACCTTTATAAAGGGTTATGGAAGAAAATTAAATCAAATCATAAGATAAGAAAATTATACAGAAGGTTGGGAAGTAGTACGCCTGGTTCACCAGGTTCTACCACTGTAGGGCCCAATCATCGGTTTACATTCTCCCATTACTCAAATTTGTGTCTTCTAATTTGTTTTATTCTTCCAAAAACATTTTTTTTCAGTATGCTGCTCCGTGAGTACAGATCGAAAGAACCAATATGTACTTGAGGACTGAATAACTGAGGTGATGTTAGGTTCTAAGCCCTTATATATAAGTAGCATCCCTTTAGAAAGGGTGAACTATATAGGGTCAAGTACCATAGATCTGACCCTTTCTAAAGGGTGAACTATATAGGGTCAAGTACCGTAGATCTGACCCTCCCTTTTAGGGAGGGTTAGGAAAGTGACTGGTTCTTTGACTATTTGTATTTTTATAATTGACTTTCTGTACTTTAGTACGGAAAGGAAGATCTTGGAAACCTATATCAATATAGTCATCTTGGAGGGAGACTCCTTCTCGTAGGCAGGGTCTGAAAGAGTTCATGATATGATATTCTTTCTTCAGTACTCTTATAATAGTGTGTTCTTCCTCCAGATGGTGCAGAGCTCATAATAATCGATTAGAGATCCACAGGGGACTTTGAATTCCAAGAAACCAAAGGGAAAGTTTTTTCAGAGTTATCCAGGAAAGAAAGATGCTATGAAAACTGGACCCTGTCCTGACTGTAGGAAGAAATCCTGGTCCTAGAGGAGCAACTAGGGATTTCACACTCTCAGAAAGAGAGAGAAAAAGACCTTATTCAACTACCAGTTAGTGAGGGTATCTTACTGTCAAGTCAATATATATCGACCCATTTCTGTACTAATCAAACCTCTTTTAGAGGCCTTCACATGAATAGTGATAAAAGAATTGTATATCCAGGATTCAAACTTGTCCAGGTAGAATGTACCTCTAACGAAGATTCTCCTTCAAGCATCTTTCGTGGAAGATCCCATTTCTTAGATGGAAAAATGAATGCACAAACAAATAATAAATACTTTTACTGGTTCTCCCTCACATTAGTGAAATCATGTTATCTTAAGAAAGGTTCACGAGCTCTCTTTCAAATAATCCAAGATAGAAATGGAGGTCTTTATCCGAACGGAGACATATCTAGAAGAGGAATCTCTCTCTTTATTCATTTCTGCCTGTCCATATATATTTATATAGTTAGAACATGCACTAATACTTATATATATTGTGAGAAATCCTATGTGAGCATATGTTTTTTTAGCGTTGCTTGTATTTTTTATATTTTAGTATAGATGGGGTTAGTGATCAGTGTACTATGGTACTATATCAAAACTGGTTAGTAAGATGACCAACAATCTCGACTGTCTGCTGACTTGAACTCACTCGCATTCGCTTGAAGTGTACAAAGTTACTAATATTATTTATCTCAAAATTTCTCTACTGAGACGGGCACTGGGGGAAAACTCAACTTGAAATGGATAGAGCATTTTGATTGGGGAAAGGGAACTGACAGTCGACTAGAATGAGTGCGTGAGAGAAGCAAACTAGTTGAATAAAAGTTCAGTCAATAGTCCCCAGTATTAGGCTCAATACCATGTTCTCTATTCTATATATGATATGGGTAGGATTCTATTCCATAGTTGAACTCAAGGTGAGACTGATCTCGTAGTATGCTAGTGTGCTTATCAAAGTCAATATGTCGTGGTTGAGGGGGAGGAATATTTTACTTGTTCAATATATTTACCTTGATTGATGCAAAAATCATATGATACCAAAAATTACCATGGTCATCGAATTAAATTAAAGCCAACATTGATCTATCGATACCACAAACTAAACCCTTTAATAAGGCGATAGAAAAACAGGGATGGTTCTGAACCCTTATATATCAGTAGTACCTTTAGGGTGAGGTTCTAAACCCTTGATATATCAGTATCACCTTTCTAAAGGGTCAGGAATCCATGCCTATGAATGCGAGTTCTTCCCGTGAGAGAATCACGAGTTGAAGGGAACACTACTTATATTATACTGAGATTTTTAGATTAGGTGATGCTAGCTAAAAGGTTTTGAATTAGTCCCCGATAAAGAAAGGTTATAAACCCCTGATATATCAGTAGCACCTTTCTAACCCTTAGATATAAAGTAGTCGAGATAGGATAATATTTCATTATTTCTTTAAACCAGTTCAATAAAGTGTGATTTTCACATAACACAATCCAGTGTATTTGTCACAAACTAAATAGCAAGGTTCATCTTCGACCAGCTTGAAAGCACTTTCTTTTTAGTCTAATGTGCTAGCACTTGTGACCCAACTGACTAATAATAAAGTGATAGGTCGGACTATATGGAAGAGTACCATATTTATCCAAGGTGAACCTATAACTTAATATATACACTATTCTATATAGTCAAAAGATCAACATCATCTTCTATGAATATAGACAGAACCTAGACCTTAACTAATTCAACATATGTTGGTTCAGTTAGTTGTCCTCTTTTCTAGACTTCAGTACTCTATTAATAGACCACTATTAATAGAATACTATTAGAACCTTTTTTAGAGATAATAGAGACAAGGGAGATAGGATATGTGAACTCTATCATGGCCTATAATGTTCAGAATTTACAAATATTTTTCTACTAATATCCCAATTTGAAACTAGGTGGTGCTATTATGGTGGGGTAAGGGTCGACTGAGTGAGTCTATTACAACCTCTTTTTAAGGCAGGAATAAGTAGGTATGATAGTAACGAACCAGAAAAAAACAAAAGAGGGGTCTTGTCTTGTTAGTAGGCGGAGGAGGAATATTTCAATGAATGTAAATTCCCAGTTCCAAAGAAAAGAGAGGAAGAGAAACAACTGCTATATTAAGAAGGAATGCTCGTAGCAACAATGATTGATCCTTCTTCTGATTTTGTTGTTTCAGCTTCTGGTTTTCCTCCTGTGGCTCACTCAACTGATGGTCGTTACTTATATATATTGACTGAACACCAAAAAAATATTGATTTTGAAAAGAAGCTTGATTCACTAATATATAGACAGAGTACCTGTGTTTGACCCGCTTCAACTACCATAGAAGCTTTAGGTACACCCGGAGCTATAGATTCAACTAGAGAATCCAGAGTAGCTGTAGAAATAGTATATTCACCCCAAACAGATGAATTCAAGTGATAGCAATGTCTTGATAAAAACAAGAGTTTCGGCAGGGTCCCTGAGGTAAGTGTGGTGTCTTGGAAACCTAGACAAAGTCATTCTGTCATTGTGTTAGGCCAACCGTTGACTTGCCCACATTTACTACCTATATTATACTAATTGGGTGGTGGTTGACTTGTATAGTGACCTTTTAAAACCTCGACATGGGTACTTATAGATGATATAGATTTCAAAGATTTTTGTATAGTTGGTTCGTCGATCTATAGTAAAGAGATCACTTCTACCTTCTGTGAGTACTGAGCTTACCAAGACTGGAGGTGTTTTCTGATCCATGATTTATGGTGTGTTTCAGAGTGTTCCTAATTCAACATCGGTAAATTCAGTGTTTCCGATCCAATGTGGGTCGAAGCCAGGGGTTCCGGTCCTCTCTCTTTGATTGAATGGATTACCCTAGTCTCAGAAAGAATAGGAGTTCCTAGCCAGTCTATTTAATCGAATCAAGGGTCTTTCTCTATTGATAGTATTTTATGACTATATAAAAGAGTACATGTCGATAGTTTCGTCTTTTATAGAATTAAGAGGTTAGGAACTTTTTTTGAAAAGTTATCATAGTCTTTGTTTGAATGAGACTGAGATTTCGGCAAAGGTAAGAGTATTGGGTTTCGCCCCGGTTCACATTTAGGGTTGAGGTCAAAGAGATCAGTTCTTTAGGGATGTAGGTTCATAGTAGGTTTAAGCTCCTGGCACAAGGGCTAGCTTTAGGTTGATTCTCTTTTCTTATTATACACTGGTTAGTGGGGAAAGACTAGAGTCTATGCATCTCTCTATTTCAATGCAAGTGGAAAAACACTGGCAGGGGTTTTGGGAATTACTAAGAAGTGTGACTCTCCACCTATTTCATTGTGTGCTTACTCCCCCTCTGTGCTATTAGATATCATAGTATATAACGACTTTCTCTAAGCCATATTGTTAAGGAAGGGTGGGAAATGAATAAGAATGTTATTCCAAAGAAGGATATCATAAGGAAGACTCTTAGTTGTTAAATTTGAGTCACTACATAGGTTGAATTGGAGTTGCACCCATCGGGTCATAATGATCGTTCTTTCTCCTGACCCTTTTTAACTAAAGGGATGCTATTGAGATTAAATGCCAGTCAGACTCGGGTTCGATTCTCTGGGGAGGTGAGATTAAATCCCCCAATGGCAGGGGGACAATGCTTGAACTTGGCCCAGTTAGTGGCCCAGATGAGTGCATCCCATGATTTAGTGGGCTCTATGGGGTTCTGGTCCTTTTTCGGAAGCATCACGGGTCCAACATTGGTAGGACTATTAGAGGAGAGTACTGACTCGGTACGAATATCAAATTGTCAAGTAACCCCAACAGTACTATTTTCAGCACTACCACAACTCCCCGAGTCCGAAGAGTTACCATGGGATGCCTTTTTCCCCCAATAGCCTCCAAGGGTTGATTGGGCTGGAACTCGGTCCCCAACCATTGGTGTCAGTTGACCTTCCGCTCATCCACAACTTTCCCCAAGTGCGGAATGGAAACTCTAGCCCTAGGATAGTCTAGTTTGATTGATTTGAGTGACTAAGGGCCCTGAAAGGAAGGTAATTTTATTCCAATTCATCATGTACACCTATTCATATTGGAAATGGGTACCGTACACTACTAGTTGCTTCTCCCCTTGGATCATCAAACCCATGAACCGTACCATGGACATGTCTTGGTATTAAATCCACCCTAATCTACCTACCTTACCCAAGCCCAGTTGATAGTTCTGACTCGTTTTGATGGATATTTATTCCTTCCCATTTAAAAAGTTTCTACTGATATATCAAGGTTTTATAACCTTCCAAATATACGACCTTTAGACCGACTCTACAGGCAGGTGATCGTAGCCAAATGAGTTGTTAAAAATAGTGGATCACAGGGTGTGTGATTGATATATGTGTACATTTTACGATAGATTAGATGACGGAATGGTCTATCGAACTAGAAAAGTTCCCTTTTTAAGGATCTAGACTTTCTATAAATCACTCATTCCATTCCCTAGGTCAGGGACCCTTACATCTAGAGGTAACAATTTTGTTGTTCAACGGGTATCAATACTCTTCTACAATACTCTTACATATAGTTATGGAGATGATGCCAAGACCCCTGCGTCTTGTCCCAATAATTCCACATTCCAACCACTCTAAAGAGCGACTAATGGTGAATTTCTTAAGTCAACACTCTTCTAATAGTGGGCATGGTCAATTAATTGATTTTTTAAGAATAATCCATCCCCTTCCTTTTCAAAGAGTGGAGTGCATAATCCCCTATTGAAGTAAGTGTGAGAAACATTCGTATCGCATGAGTTCAGTACTTTTCTAATATTTTCCTATGGTTTTTTTACTTCAAATTTTGATTTTCCTAGGATACAGGTATCCCAGACCTGGGAGGACCTGGTCTGACAAGGTCTGACGAGACCTAGGAGGACCTGGAGAATGGTGCCCAAGTGGAACACTTTCATTAACATCCTCCTATATTTTTAGAGGAAGTTTTCTTAGGCCTAGTAGATTGGAAACAACAGTTAGTAGCTCAACGTAGTGGCTTATACCTTCCGTCGCTTCATTCATGCTTCTTCAGCCTGAAGGGCGAAAGGTGTTGACTGGAGAAGCTCCTCTAGTTAGGAAGACTAAAATAGGTTCTAAATCCTTGATATATCAGTAGAAACTTTAGCTAGAAAGGGTCAGGTCCTCCGTCCGTATAATATTGACAGTCAGATACTTCATGTATCCCAGGTTCTAAACCTTTGATATATCAGTAGTAGTCCTTCCTGACCCTTTATTTAGAAAGGGTCAGATCTAAACGAACCTTTAGAAACTGAATAGGGTAAGTATCCAAGTTCTAAACACTTATATATAATATATCAGTAGCATCCCTTTAGTTAGAAAGGGTAAAGATTAAGAAAGAATCAAAGCACATCTGGAGTTGAATCTATTATAGGAGGCATAGGGTAGGTTCTTTGGATAGATTGACTAGCTTAAGTCGACGAAACATCTTATACCACTAGTGATCTAATTTAGACTATGCCTAACTAGAGTTGAAGATGAAAATCATTGCTCGACATCTTTTGAAAGTGAATCCTATATCCGGTAAGAAAGGGCGAGTCATCTACTCGAAGCGGAGAAGCAAGAGCTCACTCGACCCATAGGAATAGGGAGGTTCCAAAATACTCTTAGTTTGAGTGGAAAATATGCCGTTAGACTGGGTCAAACTTACCTTTATGTTAGGGATCAGAGTTGCAAACTGCTTGACCTGTTGGGTAGGGAGGTCTTCCCACTTCCTCTTCCCATTCATTAAAGGGTTCTAAGAAGAGCTGAGGAAAGAAGTGGATAGTTACTCTTCTATATAGTCCTTCTCTTGAAAAATAACTTCTTAAGGTTAACCCATCTACTAGGATAGTAGAAAGAGAATATCTCGACTAGGAGTCTGAGGATCAGATATTTTCTAAGCTAGGAAGACGCCTCTGATGAAGTAGCAAGTATTGGGATTTCAAAATGAGATTTGACTTTCTAGTAAAAAGGGGTTTACCTAAAAGCTAGTACTGGTATATATTTCCTGTAGAAAATATGATGGATTCCACTTCCTTTCTGTTAAGTACATACCTCTTATCTCTTGACGATTCTGAACTCTAGGAGGAGCTGACTAAAGCTAAAAGCAGAGTTGGATCTTGGAAATGCAATTGATCTTCTTGCAGATGAGAGAGATACTGGCCTGGTAATTATATATATTGGAAGATGATTCCCCCATATTGGATAGAAAAATCCTTCTATAATGAAGATTCAGATCTATATATATTATACCGACTAGTCAAGTAAGAGAACTAAAAGTTTCAAGCCATTAAATTCTGATAGTGTGTCAGTTAAGACTAAAATCCATGAACTAGCCTCTTTTCTCAGCTACTTTATATCTATGGGTTAGAAAGGTGATACTGATATATCAAGGGTTTAGAATCTCACCTTAAAGGTTCTACTTAATATATAAGGGTTTATAACCTTCCCTTCTATGGTGAAGTCAGAGCCAGGGCAATCAAATATCATCGATGGGTCCCAGATATCTTTGTCTATTTGACACCACTCGACTTTATATTCTAGAATACCTATGCACATTTGAGAGAATCTATCTCATACTTGTTGCCCTGGAGGGGATCTTAAAGGATTTGTTAAGTAAAAACTAAGATAAATAAGGTTAACTGGGTCTATTAATTATATATATTGTTCGGTTTGGTATCGACATCAGTAGGATTCACAGCTGATGTCAGTACTCTTCTATGATACTCTTATATATAGTTATAGAGATGATACCAGGATCCTATGCCACTGATCTTCTCCTTTCGTTTATGTCATGAAAATAGGGGCTTCCTTACAATACAAGAATTCAAGACCTAATTTTATAAAGAATAAAGAAGATCCCTCTTCGTGTCCTGACCATTTCTAAAGGAAAGGGTCAGATCTTTTAGAACTCAACTACTTCACCCTATTCGGTTTAGAAAGGGTCAGATCTATGGTACTTGACCCTATATAGTTGAAAATGGACTTTTCAACCCTCTTCTATTCCTCATTCTAGGTCTCAAATCAGTATCAAAGAGTCCTATTATATTATAATAGTTGAAATCTATGAAATCTCTTCATTTATGATAATTCAAGTTCCCCTGTTTACTTTTTATTTCCACATGGCTTTAGTACTCTTCTAATAATCCTGGAGCTCCTACCTGATTACCTTGTCACTCCCTCAGGCACACCTGACTCTAATTAATCAAAAATAATTCTATGAGAGACCAGACAAAAAGGACTATATAGAAGAGTACATGTCATAAATAATGTTTCAAATGCAGAATCAAACAGCTTGCTTTACTTTACACACAAATTTTGGAGAAGTTATACCCCTTCCTAGCCAAGGAAACTATGATTCTTCAAGTATCATCATTGGTTTTGAATCTACGTCAACTATTAGAATATATTAGGTTGGTACAAGATCATATTCTCTTCCATAATGAGAAACCATACTCATGAACTTGTCTATCCATTCCCGGTGCTTCCCGATCTCTGAGTGTTGTTCTAACATGTGTGTGATTTAGAAACATAAATCTTTTCAATAATGTTTAAGTACCGAATCCTCTACAACTCCTTCTTTATTTAAATGCTTGAAATATACCTAGGTACTCATTGGTATAGGAACCTTCATGGTTTGGAACTAATGGAGGAGGTCTACTTAGGCCCGTTGGAGCCAATTCTATTGATGGAAGGGTAGCTGCTTCAACCGGATGAATTGGTTCTATCCTTTAATATATATCAGTACTAGTATAGAATATTGTATCCTGAAAAGACATCAATGAATGAAAACAATTTAGATGAGTTATTTCAAAACATTAGAGGACTAAGGTGCCCCTTATCGTCTTGAGTTGAGTCTGCATAATATAGATAGGTCCCCACATTCACCCTCTTTTAAAAGGGGATTCGAACCATTGGAAATATATATAAGTATCCTTTTCTGAGGATACATTGACTCTATTCAGCCATTACCATTCTATATTCATTTTCCTCCTTAAACCCCTTATCCCAGATAGGAAATGTATGCAAACGATGCAGGAATCTAAGTTTAGTGATTCAGTAAGTCAGTACTATATTAATAGTGGTATTAGAGTAGAGTACTGATGACTTGTTTGTTTCCTATAGGTTGACCGATTTAGCTTGGACACTTGAGACAGATAGGGAGCATGCCATTCATCGGTATAATATAGATAGTATATTTTCCTATTTATTTGAACCATGTAAAAAGCTAACGCGACACCCAATTATGATTTATTTATATTAATAAATTAAGGACCAACCGACACACAAAGGGGTGAACCCACCTTATCTAATACGTGAATGAACAGACATTTGAAAGAGATAGTGACAAACAAGGAAATCGGTGCATTCAATATATATAAGTACCCGGACCTCTCACACCAAACCATCATGGTTGGAACTTGAAATATATATAAATACCAAAAAAATGACCAGAATGACCCTACTACCTATATTATACACTAATAAGGATAAATAATTGGAACAATCCCATAGGAAATACAATCATTGAAGTCATCCCCGACAATCATCTTTGAAGTGACACAACAGACTATAACTAGACATCTCGAGGGATCCACGATTCTCACATCTCGTAAACAACTATACATCTTGGAAAATAAGGCCTAGAGAAAAGGTATTTACCCTTGGTCAATCCATAGTCAATCATCCAGCAATAGATTAAGTAGTCGAAAAAGTAGTAGACATTACAAAAATTGAGAAGGTGCTTTCTCTTAACTCAGTATGGTCATACAATAAGAATAAGAAGCATTATATTATAATAATACATGTCTCACTATTAGAGTAGAGTACTTAGCTGGGTATCCATATTAGGTTAGGGAGTCAAAAAATCCTAGTCATAAAGGACAAGAATAAATCAGACCTTAAATTGTAGAATGCCCCAATCACACAGGTTCTATATCCACACGAGTCGGGTCTTGCGGCTGATGTACCATTTGATAAGAGAGGATTGCCTTTTTTTGATTTTTTTGTAATGTAGGGGTGCGTATTATAAAATTTTTAAAGGGAACAACTTATATTTCATAAAATAAAGGTTTTTTTGAAATATAAAAAGAGAGGAGGCGGAGGAAGTAGCTCTTATGATAGGAGGGAAAGGTCAGCCACTTGACTGTAAGAACGACTAGAAGGAGAGGACTTTCAGTACTATAATCTAAAGTATGTTTCATGAGGTTGAACTTTTAAAGATCTATACACTTTAGAATAAATCTGCTCTACCTACAGGGTAGTCACCGACGTTTCAAAGTAATGTCCACGCTCGCTCTAGTGAGTTAAGGTGTATGATCAGGCCTCCTACATGGTATCCCTACATTACATCAATTCGATAAGATCTCACAAAGTAATTGAAGTTAATTGGGAAACCACTACACTTAATGGAGAATATTACTGGCCTTTGAAAGAAAAATCCAAGACTTCAGTTAGCGGGGAGCTCCCCTATCATCTTCCCCCCCTTCTATTTAGAAGCCGAACCTAGTCATTTTGTGAGTTGTAGCGGATCACGTGGCTCGATGGAGGTTCCTCAGTGTCTTTTGTTTGAATTACTATCGTGTTCCCATACTATATCTATATAGGCAATCATTTTTTCCTACTTGATTTTTTTTGAATATCCTATAACATACCATCTAGGTATCGTCTTGTAAGCCCATAAGATGAAAGTGCTCCTTCTTCTTCTTACTCTCGGTAGAATGAATCTTTTAAATCTAGGATCCAACCACTATTTGGTACACTAGACTTTGTTGGTTTCTAAGAGATCACTGATAAACAGGTACTCCCGGAAGAAGGTACATACCATAGAAATAATTATATTGTGCAACAGCAGACACATCTAATCACTGAACTGACATTGGAACTGCTGGGTCAATATATACAAGTACCAATCACTCACACGCATGGCCTCCAGAACCTTATCCTGCCTAATACACTAGACGCATAGTCTACGAAACCATCACTAGTCACTGCCTAGACTATATAGGTAGAGTACTGACTACTCCTACTCATAGTCGGTATAATATAGGTAGTAGATTTACAGGATAGCATTATCTATCTGACTTTGAATAAACATACCCCACTTCCGCAAAAGGGTGACCCTTCTATCTTGGGAGGATTTAATGGATGAGCCATTATATTCTAATTGCTGAGGTAGGGATGGTAATTCATTTAAACAGTGATATTTCTCATGGAATTGAACAACAATCCTAGATCAAACCAATATGAAGCCTTTCTACATCTCTAACTTCATGTCTCGTCATCCTCAGTATAATATAGGTAGTAGACCACCCTAACCTAATGGATAAGATTACTGGGCCACTCTCTGCAGGTTCACTCTGGTTGCCCAGTCAAAAGACACATGCTACCATATGATACTTCATATATCCCATGCTTCATTAACATCAACTTGGGTAGCTTCACCCATTGGAGTCTTTCTTTTTTGATGATCCCCTCCGAAGTCTTCTTCATGCATTATTCTTCCCTCAACAACTCTTTTCCCAGTACTTTATTAATATTTTCCTTCCAATCCCCACAATTCTACTTCAAGGTATTTCCTTGAGGTGAGGGTACTATGGCGATCTTAGTCCAAATGAATGACTAAGGGTGAAAGTCTCTTCTGAACACATGTCTATCTCTGGTGACGACCGATCCCTAAGTCATATTAGGTATTGGGTATGTAAAGAAAATTTCATTATAGAGTGTTAGCACCATTTCCCTTTACCAGTAGGTTTGATAGGGTTCCTTTAGAAAGAATAAGGATCCAGGGTAAATAAAATGGGGATATTCTCGAGCTAGTGGGGAAAAGATTTGAAAAGGTGATTTGGTAAGGAAATTCGGGAAGGCCTAACTAAAATAGATTAAGGAAAAACAGCTAGAAAGGGTCAAGAAAAAAAAAGTGGGGTAAGGGGGTCCATAACGGACTACTCACTTACCGAAATAGCTGGCTTCCCCTAAACGATTATCCCTGATGGAAGACTTCCCTTTTCATGGAGATATAGAGGCCTAAGGAGAAAAAAAGGTTCTTCGACTCTGCCTGCCACTCATCTTGGAACTATATAGGAAGAGTACTCGACTCTACTCTAATAGTGAGGAGTTGGTAGAGCTTCACTCTTGAAATTTGGTTGTTGTGATTATGGGTAAAAAAATCCACCCTGGACCAAGAAAGGATCCTTCTAGGCCAACAACTCTCATCTTTGTAGGTGTTATCAACATCTCAGCAAATCAGATGGTTCTAGGAAAATCATTGAATAATGACTATATAGAATAGTACATGTTGTTCAATCATTTAATCAAGGCTAATAATTCCTCAATCTCTCTCTCCCCTAAAATAAAAGCTTTGAATACCTACCATTATCAAAGTCAAATCACTTTCACAAAGCGAAGGAACATTGCTTACAACTCAAAAGGACGATATATTAATATGTTAGGATAAGGAACCTCTCATCACATCATGTCAAAATCATGCCATCAAATTCATTTCAGTACTTTATTAATATTGTCCTTTGAGTAGTAGCACGCACAAGGCACCCTATTATTAGAATATTACTCTAATAGTTTACCCTTCTAATCCTAAGGTATATAGAGAAAGGTTGAATTTAGGAGTGATTTCTCTCAAAAAATAGAAATACCATAAGAGAAGAAAGAGCTAGTAAATTCAAATAGTACGTCGGGTTCTACTGCTTCAGGTCCCAATCCATAGTAAGGATTTGATCTGAAATTCTAGCTATATGGTTAACACATGCAAGTTGAACGAAGTGATCTTGGACGAGTCTTTGATATTCCGTAAGTCAGTCATTCGGTGAGGTTGGTAAAATCGACTCGAATTTACATCTTCCTGACCCTCCCTGAACCTCCCTAAATGGTCAGATATTTTAGAACCTTTTAGGGAGGTGCTACTGATATATCAAGGGTTTATAACTCAACTACTTTAGGTTGAGAAAGGGTCATATCTACAGTAATTGACCCTATATAGTTCACCCTTTATTTCAGGTTAGATCTTTTAGAACCTTAATTGGGAGAAAGTAGAAGGGATCAGAGATAGCTATTGAACAAAAATCCCTTTTAATGTTAAGACTTTATGGTAATCCTGACCATTTAGAAAGGGTCAGATCTAAAAGAACCTAATCTACAATTTATGCATAGTGATCTATTCCATTCTAGTAGTAGCTCCTCTAGTCGTTCCTCAACTAGGTCAGACGCAGAAAGCTCTCTACTTGATTTCAAGCGGTTATTTGACCAGATCTGTGATGAATACGAAGAGTGGGTGGGGAGAAGCGGGAGGCAATTACCTCCCCAATGGACAGTGACCGACCTTTTTCGGGCAGTTATTTCTAACGATCGGATTGATAGTACTGACTTTATCAAAATTTAATTTTATGATGTAATGTTAAATGGAAAAAAATGATTGGTTATTCTAGGATCTTTGTAACTTTATTGATTTGATAAACTATTCCATCTATTATGAAGTGACATTGTGTGATTTTATCTACAAATCCAATCCAGATTGGATTACCAGAGTTGTCCAGTGATCTAAGATGAACTAGTGCTCCTAATTGAGTTTGATGTTCCACTTGAACCACTCCAACTAGTGCATGAATGAACTACCTTACGCCCTAAGCTCCTTTTTTATTTGTTTATCAGCCACAACTCACCTTTATGTTTCCTATTATCCATCGAGTGTCGGGTGCGTTCCTTGAAATTGGGTTGATGGTGGTTTATCTTTATTTTAAAATAGGGACTCTCTTCCTAACCCTTTAGAAAGGTGATACTTAATATATAAGGGTTTAAAACCTTCTATAATTTCAATATCCATGGATTTGGTGGGTCATTTCATCAACGTTGACTCTCTAGTTTCAAAACGATTGAGTTGGGTGTGCCGTCTAGAGGGGGCTTGAGCAAATGCAATCATCCACTAGCGTTCCACTACACATAGTCTTCTACTTGCAGTTCAAAATCCAACACAATGCAAATGGGTTTCATGAATTCGCTAAACCACTATAGATGTATGATTGATAACCACTCCAGTCCCAAGACGTTCTCCTACCTTAGCTGTGAAGGTCGTGCATAGGGTACTCATAGATCAGCTGGGTGCCCATATCCATCAAATGATGGGATCCGTTGGGCAACAAAGTTTGGATCACAAACCTTCCAAACTTTTGATCCTTTGTATCAATACCTCAAAAGATTGAGGGGCATATAGGATCAACTGACTATAAGGAGAGACTGTATAGAAGAGTACATGTTCTTGATGTAGGATCTAGCTATTCTCATCTTCTGAACCCTGGTATGATCTCAGTACTCTACTATAATAGTGTATCCTAATTTCATCACCATTTGGAAAAAAAATTAGTCTTGTATCCATCAAAAATATACTTCACTGTGATCTCCATTGGGAGTATAGCATCATGGCCATAGGTTCAGGAAAATGGAATCACTCTGAGCGATAGACTGACTGATCTCATCTGGTTGACACCCATTTTTCAAATTGAGAATTTTGAACCCTTTGGGTCCATTACCATGGAATATAAATTTTTTTATACAGTTATCTCTGGTGCGCGCCTTTATTTTTTTTCACTTGATCCCTTCATTCTTCACCTCAATCATTGCGTACACACCTGCACCTATCCCACGGTCTTGATCACCTTTCTCCAGGTATTTTGATTTGAAGAAAATCAATATAATATAGGTAGTAGGAATTTGGAGAAAAGAGTTCCAAATATTCCTTCCTCTAACGGCTATGTCTGTATCGTCTTTTCCCGGTTCCTTATTCTGTTTGAATTAAAACTGACTCTAAAAAGATCCCATGAGACTTACTGATATAGTTCAAGGGATAACTTTTCCGGTTAGATGACTAGAACCTTCCTGATTCACTAGCGCTCACAAAAGGGACTGATTCATGATCGATATAATATAGGTAGTAGACATTGGGATACTACATGTATTGTATCATTGGGATACATGAAGTATTCCAGGTCCTCCTTGGTATAATATAGGTAGTAGACCCTGCCCTCTTATAATCTAGAGTAGCCTGGAGCACCTAGGAATGTCTAGGTCTTCCCTCTAGTCAGTCAAACCTAGTGAATCTTCTGGCCCAGGTCAACTACGACCTCTGTACCTGGTGAGTGAACACACGGTGAAATGGAGTACTTGGACCAGGCACCCCCTCCCATTGTCCCAAAGGAAAGATCGGAGTGGCCAAATCAGTTATATGCCAAAACCACTTATTCCACCACCAACACAACTCCAATAGAGTGGAATGTTGTTAGAATTGGAACAACACGGTTGGATTGTCATTATGTTGTCCCCACTTGTCTACTACCTATATTATACTGATGAAAGGAAAAATCCAATGTTTGACAACCGTTTTTCTCATACCATATTTTGATCGACTACTGTTTCTATCCTGAATTCCCAATAAATCATGAACACCTCGAATACAATAATATTTAACTCCCAGTGCATCTTTCCGTCTTCCACCTCAGATTAAAATGAGTTGATGTTCGTTTGGCCATTCACCTCCCCCTGTAATGTGAGAAAACACTTCCATTCGATTTATGATCCTCAATAATACAATCTTTCTATTATACAAATTTGGTTTTTTTGGTGAAACATTAAGCACATGTGGGCATACTCCTTTCTTCTAGGGCGCATGTTCTGACGCTCTTGTCCTAGCATGGTTTGAATTTTCATTGTGTTGAGTTCGATACTGCTTCCGAGTCAATTTTTTTCTTGTTGGAATTGGGAACTCTGTTTCATTGTGCACCTATGGGCCTGATCCAAACCGAAGACTTGCCCACCGCTTGCCAACCACTTGCACCTTTCTCTTCCACTACCTAAATTTGGCCTCTTTCTAGCTAATGCAATGGCGGCCTACTCGCTTTCCCCCTCCTATATATAAGTCTGAAAGGGAACGAATCCCAATTCCTCCCTCTCTCTACCTCTTTTTATAGTTTCTAAACCCTTGATATATCAATAGCACCTTTAGGGTGAACTATATAGGGTCAATTATCGTAGATCTGGCCCCTTTTAACCCTTATATATAAAGTAGCCAAGAAAAGGAACCAAATTTCTTCCATCCCGGTCATCCCGGGCACCCAGAGGTGTGGTTTTGGTTATTTAGAAAAGCATACACGACCTACACCTTCTATCCTTTCCCCCTCAACCGCTTTAGGGTAATTTCAGTCCAATAATACTACTAAATCATAAATCCTACCAAAAAAATCATAAAGTCAAAAATGCATTCCTAACCCTTTCTAACTAAAGGGTCAGATAGGGATGCTCTTTATATATAAGGGTTTAGAACCTGGGATACATGAAGTATCTAACTATCTAGATTATACAGACGGATGACCTCACCCTTTAGAACCCTTAGATATAAGTAGCAGATACTTATATATTATATAAGTGTTTAGAACCTGACACTTCAGAACCCTTATATATAAGTAGAAAATACTTATATATAAGGGTTTTGAACCTAGTTTAATTTTAAAAAAGTGGATTTCATATAGCCGAATAGAATACTTGGCACTCTTTTACTTGTGAATAGTTCTAGTCTACTCTGTGCCTAGTGGTTCTTGATTCCTTTAGACTATTTATATTATTCACCTCCCACCGCATGGGAACAATAATAGTACATGACCTTCTAGAGTACTTCTGCGAAGGATTCAATCAATTATTCTTTATTTTACGTTAATAGATATATAGTTTTAGTCCCATTATCACTACAAATGGGGTTTCTAAGCTTTATTTCAGGCTTTTGTGAATATAAAAAAACCTATCACGTGTGAGTTCGGTTTTTTCGAACGGTTTAATGAGAGAGTACTCAGTTTTGTTTGGTTTGGCTCACCCCTACCTACAGTGGTCGTTACCCAATGACCATAATAGCCATAGATTCTTAATGTTAGGTCCAAATCCTAAATAATTCATTCCCTTACTATCTAGGGTATCTCATCCCTAAGCGTATGTGAAATACACTCTTTTATCCCTTCTTTGAATCTCACCTGCACCTTCTATTGTCTATAATATTCCAGTTCAGTTGGAAGTATGTTGTTAGTGACCTAAACCTTTGTTTTGTGTTGCTGAGATATGCGCCTAATCTTTCTCTATATCAACTCCGGGATAGGAACTAGTTGTTTACAAGGATGAGGAGGATCAAAATCTGCTTTACTATATGTGAAGGAGAAAAAGCTTCTTAGGTCTTGTTCCTATCTGTTCAAAATATTGTGCCTTCTTTAGATCGATTCCCTTCATAACCAAACTATGAGCCTTTCTATCTCTTTCATCCATCTTATTCTTTCCCCTAAAAGGTTAATCAAGTGCATCATCATGCCATAAAAAAACGAACGGGCTCATCGCAAAACAAATCACAGGCTAAGCTACTCATCTGAGAAAGTCACCAAACAAGATAAAGGGATTTCTCACAATTGATTAAGTTTTTCTAAATTTTTTATCTAGTTAAAGAAACAAGTTCACCAGTGGCAGTTTCGGCTTTTTACCCTGGTGAATCAATTTCAGTAGCACATCAGTAGTTTACTTTTTTGATCCAGCATTGTCTAAGATAGAGTTATATTTAGAAGCAGCGAGAAAAAGAGGATTGGGAAAATAAAATACTAAGTAAGTTTTCTATCTTGGTCTAATCTTCCTATCCTTTCCTTCTCTATGTGATGAATTTATGTTCATTGGATGATGGAAGAACCAGGCATGCTGATATTTTCCCTTTTAATCTATAAGGTAGTCATGAATGAAAAGGTTGGAAGATCTAGGAAAAGAAGGTGAGGGACCTATGGAGAGTCCCATGGTTCGATTCTGTAAGTAAAAGGTTGAATTAGGATCATTTCTACATGTCTTTTTGAAAATACCTGAGCAGAGATCAGGGTTGGGTTTACCTGAATGCGCCCTAACATCGTACCTTTTTCTTAATGGTTCAGCGAGTAAGTAAATGCGAAGAGTTTCTTATTAGGTTCCTAGATTTCCAGGCTTGCAGACGGCTGAAGAGAGCTCCAACAGGCCAAGTGGACAAGGAAATCAAAAACCTTCCATGGATGACTCTGAGATGAAAGGCCAACGAAGATTGGATATGGCCTATTTTGATAAAGAATATTTTATTTCTGTGTTGGATGTGTAAATAGCATGTGTATAATATGGCCTAAGATAGATCAATAGCACCGAAAATAGTTCATGGATGAAATGATTTACCAGAGCTTAGAGCGAAGTGTTAAGCGAGGGGTGAGGCGCGATCGAAATCTTCTATACCCATAGTATCCTAGATCTGGATGCAGAGTGAATTTGAATTCTCTGGGTATTTACTTTATTTCCGGAACCCCTCAATAAAAGGGAAAAAGTCTCACCCTAAACTAAATAGACCCCCTTCTATGCCGAACAACTTCCAAAGAGAGGGTTTCCTTCTTTCTTCTACTTACGGACCTATCATCCCTTGCACCTCAACCAGGTCTCTTACCTCTCGGAAGATCAAAAGTGGAATTGTTGGATATAGTATCAAAATGACTGAACGTGATTTTCCATTATAAGAGGGAAATCCAAATGATCAAATTTTTTCAAACCTAGAAGTAAAATGACTGTTTTTTTGGGAGTTCAGGTCGTCTACTATGAGTGGAATTAGTCTTTAATCAAAATTCACAGGGTTGAAAAACTATGTTTCGAAAAAGTAGGCTCCTATTAAGGGAATCGAGGGTGTGAGCCAAAAACTTATGACAAGTATGATTATAAGAAAATGGTCTATATAGGGTCAAGTACCGTAGATATAACCCTTTATAAAGGGTGAACTATATAGGGTAGAGTACCCTAGATCTAACCCTAACTTTTAGGGAGGGTCAAGAAAGAGACTGATTCATTGAATATTTGTCTTTTTCTAATTGAATTTCTGTACTTTAGTGTGGAAAGGAAGATCTTGTAAACCTAGATCTATATAGTCATCCTGGAGGGAGACTCCTTCTCGTAGGCAGGGTCTGAAAGAGTTTGTGATCTGATCTTCTTTCTTTAGTACTCTTCTAATAGTGTGGTATTCCTCTAGATGGTGTAGATATTGTACTAATTGATTAGAGATCTACAGGGGGAATCTGACTTCCAAGAAACCAAAGGGAAATTTTTTCAAATTTATCCAGGAAAGACAGATGCTATGAGAACCAGACCCTGTTCTGACTGTAGGAAGAAATCTGGGTCCCAAATGAGAAACCAGGAATTTCACACTCTTCGGAAGAGATAGAAAAATACCTTATTCAACTACTAGTTATCAAGGGTATCATGATGTCAATTCAACAGATATTGGACCATTTCTGTACTGATCAAACCTCTTTTAGAGGCCTTCATGTGAATAGTGATAAAAGAATTTTATATTTGGGCTTCAAACTTGTCTAGGAAGAATGTACCTATAATGAAGATTCTCCTTAAATCATATTTCATGGAAGATCCCATTTATTAGATGGAGAGATGAACACAAAAAAATAATAATAAAGGCTTTGATTGGTTCTCCCTCACATCAGTCGAATCCTGTTATCTTAAGAAAGGTTCACGAGATCTCTTTCAAATAATCCAAGATGGAAAAGGAGGTTTTTATCCCAATGGGAGACATATCTAGAAGAGGAATCTCTCTATTTATGAATTTCTACATGGACTTATATATTTATATAGTTATAACAAGCACTGATACTTATATATATTGTGAGAAAGACACTTTGAGCATCTGTTGTTGTAGCATTTCCTATAATTTTTATATTTTAGTAGATATGGGGCTAGTGATCAGTGTAATATGGTACAATATCGAAACTAGTCGGTAAGATGACCAACAATCTTGATTTTTTGCTGACCTGAACTCACTATCATGTGCATGAAGTGTACAGAGTTTCTAATAGTCTCTATCTCAAAAGGTCTCTACTGATATGGGCGCTGGGGGCGAACTAAACTTGAAATGGATAGAGCGTTCCTATTGGGGGAAGGGAACTAATAGTTGAATGGACTGAGTAGGTGAGAGAAGAAAACTAGATGAATGCAAGTTCAGTCAATAGTCCACAGTATTAGGATCGGTCCCAGGTTCTCTATTCTATATATGAGATGGGTAGGATTCTGTTCCATAGTCGAACTCGAGGTGAGACTGATCTCGTAGTCACGAAGTGCGCTTATCAAATTCAATCTATCATGCTTGAGGGGGAGGAATATTTTATTTGTTTAGAATATTTCCCTTGATTGATGAAAAAAGGATATGAGACCACTAATTAACAAGGCCATCGAATTAAATTAAAGCCAACGTTGATCTATCGGTACCATAAACTAAGCCCTTTAATAATGCGATAGGAAAATAGGGATGGTTCAAAACCCTTATATATCAGTATCAACTTTAGGGTGAGGTTCTAAACCCTTGATATATCAGTAGCACCTTTCTAAAGGGTCAAGAATCTGAGCCTGTGAATACGAGTTCTTCCCGTGAAAGAATAACGAGTCGAAGGGCACACTACCTATATTATAATGAGCTTTCCAGATTAGGTGATGTTAGCTAAAAGGTTTTGAATTAGTCCCTGATAAAGAAAGTTTCTAAACCCTTGATATATTAGTAGAACCTTTCTAACCCTTAGATATAAAGTAGCTGAGATAGGAGAATATTTATTTATTTTTTTAAATCGGTTCAACAAAGCATGATTTTTGCGTAACACAATCCAGTGTATTTGTCACAAACTAAATAGCAAGGTTCATCTTCGACCATCTTGAAAGCACTTCCTTTTTAGGCCGATGTGCTAGTGCTTGTGACCCAACTAACTAATAATAAAGTGATAGGTCAGACTATATAGAAGAGTGTCGTATTTAGCCAAGGTGAACCTATAACTTAATATAGGTACTCTTCTATATAGTCCAAAGATCAACATCACCTTCTATGAATATAGACAGAACCCAGACCTTAACAACTTCAATAGATGTTGGTTCAGTTAGATGTCCTCTTCACTAGCCTTCAGTAATCTATTAATAGACCACTATTAATAGAATACTGTTAGAACCTTTTTTCAGAGGCAATAGAGATAAGGGATCTAGGCTAGGTGAACTCTCTCATGTCCTATAACGATCTCTATATACATATATTTTCTACTACTATCCCGATTCAAAGCTAGGTGGTGCTAATATGGCGGGGGAAGGGTCTAATGAGAGAGACTATTGCAGCCTATTTTTAAGGAAGAAATAAATAGGTATGACAGTAATGAACTAGTAAAAAAAGAAAATAGGGGTCTTGTCTTGTTATCAGGAAGATGAGGACTCTTCCGATGAATGAAAATTTATGGTTCTGAAGGAAAAAGAAGAAGAGAAACAACCTCTAGATTAAGCAGGAATGCCCGTAGAGACAATGATTGATCATTCTCTTGATTATGTTGTTTCAGCTTATGGTTTTCCTTTTACGGCTCACTCAACTGATGACTAGTACTTATATATATTGATTGAACACCAACAAAAGATTTATTTTGAAAAGAATATTGATTCATTACTATATAGACAGAGTACCTGTGCTTGACCAGCTTCAACTGCCACAAAAGATTTAGGTTCACCCAAAGCTATAGATTCAACTAGAGAAGCCAGAGTAGCTGTAGAAATAGTAGATTCACCACGAACAGATGAATCCAAGTGATAGCAATGTCTTGATAAAAACAAGATTTTCGGAATGGTCCCTGAGGTAAGTGTGGTGTCTTGGAAACTTGGACAAATTCATAACATCATTGCATTAGGCCAACCGTTGACTGGCCCATGTCTACTACCTATATTATATCGATTAGGTGGTGGCTAACTTGCATAGTGACCTTTTAAAACCTTGACACGGGCACTTATAGATGATAGATATTTCAAAGACGTTTTTATAGTTGGTTCGTCGATCTACAGTAAAGATATCAATTCTACCTTCTGCGAGTACTTAGCTTACCGAGACTGGAGGTTCTTTCTGATCTATGATTTATGGTGTGTTTCAGAGAGTTCCTAATTCAACATCGGTAAATTTAGTGTTTCTAATCCAATGTGGGTCGAAGCTAGGGGTTCTGGTCCTCTCTCTCTGATTGAATGGATTACCCCGGTCTCAGAAAGCCTAGGAGTTCCAAGACAGTGTATTGAATTCAATCAAGGGTCTTTCTCAGTTGACAATGTTTTATGACTATATAGAAGAGTACCTGTCGATAGTTCCATCTTTTATAGCATTAACAGGTTAGGAATTTTTTTTGAAAAGCTATCATAGTCTTTATTTGAATGAGACTGAGCTTTCAGCAAAGTTAAGAGTATTAGGTTTCACCTCGGTTCACATTCAGGGTTGAGGTCGAAGAGATCAGTTCTTTAGGGATGTGGGTTCAGAGTAGGTTTTATCTCCTGGAACAATGCCTGGATTTAGGTCGATTATCTTTTCTTGTTATGTGCTATTTAGCGGGGAAAGACCAGAATCTACACATCTCTCTCTTTCAATTCTAGGGGAAACACACTGGCAGGGGTTTTGGGCATTACTAAGAAGTGTGACTCTCCACCTCTTTCATTGTGCGCTTACTCCCCCTCTGCGCTATCAGATATCATAGTATATATTAGCTTGATCTAATCCATCTTGTTAAAGAAGAGTGGGAAATGAAGAAGAATTATATTCGAAAAAAGGAGATCAGAAGGAAGACTCTTAGTTGTTGAATGTGAGTCACTACATAGGTGGAATTGGAGTTTCTCCAATCGGGTCATAATGATCGGTCTTTCTCCAGACCCTTTCTAACTAAAGGGTTGCTACTGATATATTATATTATATATAAGGGTTTAGAACTCTGCTACTTCAGGTTGAGAAAGGTGATACTTAATATAATATATCAAGGGTTTAGAACTATACTACTTCACCCTATTCAGTTTCTAACTAAAGGGTCAAATATTTTAAAACATTTTTCATTTTTTATTCCTATTCTTGAACCGAGTATAAGTAGAGCATGTGCAGAGAAATATAAGAAATTTGGGTTGTTCTTCTTCGTTTAGAGAAAAAGCAATTGGGTTATCGGGTGGTATTTGGATATGAAGGAGGAATGAGGATGTGGAAGGTACTTATATATATTGAGGACGGTCTGAGATGTTCTCTTAGAAGTTTCAATAAAGTATCCCTCAGATTCAATGATTCAAGGGGGATGGATAGAAGAGTTTGAAGCAGTACGGAAGAGTCTCATTCTTTTGGATTTGCTCCGCTATGATCGACCTTTCGAATGAATGAAGTGTGAAGCAGTCGAGTGCTTTCCCAATCCTTCTTCTATGTATGATAGTCATCAGGTAGGGTCTAGGAAGACAAGATAATCTGAAAGGTATAATATAGGTTAGTAGTAGCCAATGACTAATAAGAAAGAGGTTTTTCTGTGATGTGTCGGTACATACAACTAGTCTATCCTACCTGGTGCCTGAGTACATGTGCAAGCTAATTACTCTTCTAATAGTGTGATGTGATATATAATTGAGTCAAAAAACGAGACTTTCATAGGTCTGATGGGAGCGTGATCCACTTGACTGTTAGGAGAGTGTTTCAGAGGCTCGACCAAAGGTAAAGGTTCTAAACCCTTGATATATCAGTAGAAAATTTAGGGTGAACTATATAGGGTCAAGTACTATAGATCTGACCCTTTCTAACCCTTAGATATAAATTATCCAGGAAATAATAGTTTTCACATTTCACCGTTCACTCATACAGAAAGAGCTTAACTGATTTATACTAAGGGTGCCAAAGTTCCCTTGTAGTTTTTCAAAAACTTCACCAATATTTAAGTCAGACTAGTAGGACCCTAAAAACCAAAACTTTACACACAAAGAGACCTGAAAGACAAATGAAATGCCGAAGTAATATGGCATTCTATAAAGGTTTCATTGTTTAGTAGATCCCCCCATCACTTCTCAAGATGGGTACATTTCCTATATAGTTTAGAGTAGAGTACTGATTGAAGTACGACTTTTCACCACTCACAAAGAAGGGTCTTTATGAGTGGCATATGGGTATATCTATACATGAAGGAGTTGACTTAAAACTTTCAAAGATCAAGGATGTTGACCTGGGGTCTCAAATAGAGGTACTCTTCGATACGATATGTTGATTGATGCTGACCTAGGAATCAAGACAAATCTCCATTTTGAAGACAAGGGAGCTAGTATAACTTAAATAATCGTCAGATACTCTATACAGGTACTTTTCTATATAGTCTATTATAGAATAACTAGCCACTATCGACTAGATCGGCTTGTACCAGTGCTCGTTTCCTGATGCGCTATCCCAAAACCTGCGGTACCCTTTGGATCTGATGGCCTAACAGTTTGGGAATGGTCACTTACTAGACACAGTAGCAGCAGTTCAAGGTAATAGGTGATTAGGTACTATTGGGGATCGGAAGGGGCAACCAAGAAGCGGGGGGAGCACCATAGGTTGAAGTACTGCCACGTAATGCGGGTCAGTAGAGTCAATCCAATATGGGAACTTATTTCGAGTATCAATGAGAGCAGAAAAAATAGTGTTCAGGTGGGTGAAATAGTATGTGCGGTATAGGAGAGGCGGGACTACGTTATTAGAGTTGTGGCATGAACATAATCTGGGTGATCAGAGAAGGATGATGTGCAGGTCGAATGGGAGAAACAGGCAGAGAAGGGATCCGAGCATGGAACCACATGATCTATTCAAGGAATTCCTTTGACCACTGAACCACCTGAGTTTTTGAACATAGTTTCCATGCTGATACACTCGAAACTCAAATAGAAATTGACAACTGACCATCCAATTCAAATATAAGTTGTCCTGGGGAGACAATAGCCATCGCTCCCTTAGGTACCCCTTTGCCTTTTCCCATGCATACGTCTTGGAGTTTTTGGGTCAATGGAACCACTGCTCACACTCAAGACCATATCTTTGCCTTCGGGCAATAGTGGAAGATCAAAATAGTAGCTGCTACCAATGATCAAAATGATATCTGAGCAAAACCAGCAGTAGTAGTACCATATCTTCCATAAGAAAGTTGTGTTCCTTGGAGGGTTCTTGCCTTGTTCTTGGCCGTATAGAATTACTGATATATAGTCGTAGTTGTTGGGATGGTCACTTGGTTGGTCGTGACTATGACCTGGGTGGATACTGGTTGAATGTAATCCACACCTTCACCCCAAGCATGTCGTATCGAGTCGCTACACCAACTGCAACATAATTGACATTAAACTTGAGCAACCATATTGTTTGTTTTCCCATCGAGAGGACTTCATTTTGAGCTATGGATTCCCTGTGAAATTGACCATCACACTAGAGATGGAGCCACTTGATCCTCTTTAGTGCATTCCTTCTTGAGAGAGAACGAGAGATGCTAGTAGTGACAGAAAGAATGGGTTGGTTTTTCTGTCGCGGGAGAAGGGAGACGTCTTGAGCAATGAATGCTGCACTTTGATATGCCGATTTGAGCTTGACCAAGTATAGTAGTGAAATAGTATATAGGGTTCCATACAATAAGAGACTCGTATTCTAGTATTTCCAAAATGAGTTCCAGTAGTGCAATCGTACCTTCAGGATGCTCGATAGCTGCTTGATTCCCGTTGTCAATCGTTCCATCAAACCAACTTGGACAATGCATTGAACTAGCCATTCCAGAACCGTCTCCTTTCCCATGAGGTTTGCTACCATTTCCGTGTATACCGAACCCCATGCTGCAGTTATGGGATCATCAAGGAGTGCTGCTCGAGTAATGGCTTGATCTCCGAAGAAAGCATATGGGGTTTTTGTTCCCACTCGCTTGGAGTTGATTTGGCGGTTCTGAAGTTCCCAGTTAGGATCCAAGTATCACTGAGAGGGGAGGGGGTGAATCAGTGATATATTTTTCTTTTTATGTTTCCTTCTATTTGAAACAACCTTCGCCTCCTGTTAAAGATTTTCTTCCCTGATGAACACTCACAACCACATGAACACAATATTTACAAGGTTCACTACTCAACAAGAGTAGCTACGTCCTTGGTATGGTATAGAAACAATCCATACCACACAATCCACTAGAAAAAATACTTTTATGTGGCATAAAATGAGTAGGATATACCCTTAAAATCATTTAGTACTTGTAAAACAATCTGAAAGTGTGTGTGCACCCTCTTCACACAAATAGAGAATTACAGTATTTCAATGCTTCTTTACAATTGAACAGGTGTATTCTCTGAAGTACAAATCTTCACTTTCTTACCCAGAAGCCGGTAAGAACTATCCTACGCACAGTTTAATATGTGCGAAGACCCCAAATATTTCATGCACCCTTTTAGGTTTCTTATGCGCAACTTTTATTCCATGCACGCAATATTTGACTTTTGTCACAAAACACCTCTTGAGCGCAACTTCAATCTTACGCGCAACTCTCTTCTTGCACAAAAATTCTTCTTCTTGCACGCAACTCTATTTCTTTCACTCACTCTCCTATTCTTAATATTTTCCCTCACCTCAGAGATCGATATTTCTCTAAGTGTTGATCATATAAAATGTGAAGGGGTCACCTATTATTTATAGACCTCGTCGACCGCTGCGTGCAAAAACCCTGATGTATCGCACAAGATTCCGACATGTCGCACAAAACCCCATTTGACGTCACCTTGGGCACGCAAGTCTCTTTCACACCAACATAATATTTCATGCACTTCTTTGAATCTTTCACACACTTCATTCCTTTTCCATTTTTTGAAGTTTGGACCTCAAATCTTTCCTTGCACGTAAGATTCTAAACTCCCTTCAATCTTGTGCGCAATAACCAACCTTGCATGCAAAACCCAATCTTTCACACAAGAAACTCCTTTTCTAGATTTTGATGTTCGAATCACGGAACTCCACTTGTTTGCAACATACCATGCTATCTTCAAACTTTCACGCAACATCCTTTTCCAAAAACACATTTCTTCATCTCCCGATTTTCAGGCCCCAAAATTTGACAAACACTAGAAAACGACACAACCTTAAACTGTTATTTTGTGCTGCCACCAGATTGTTTGTTCCTCTTTCATTTATCTCTTAACTACATCCCATAACAATTATTCAGCTTTCATCACGAAATCCACTATCATGATATGTATCCTTTGATCGAACAACTTTAGCATCGTTAGATTTTCAACAGAAAGTACTAAAACTTCCCTTTGTTTCACTAGTATCTTTCCTTACAATAAAAACTGAATATGAATGGAATAACCTTTACTCCCCCTTTCCTTCATAAGGCTTGCATCAAAAGTTCTCCTAACTTATGATATTTGTGAAATACAAATCAGCAAATCATCATCTGATTTTCCATGTTCTTTACAAAGTAATTTGATTTATCTTCTTTGACAACAAAAGACAACACTCTGTAACAACAAAATATTCTTACTTTCTTCTCCATCCAACTTGGTCCCAATAGGTTCTTCCACCCCCAAAGTAGTAATTCCCATTCAACTGATAGCGTTCGTTCTACTCCAATATCTATTCGATCCCATATGCGCTTTGAGATGCCCTATCTACTTTCCGATGGAATGGACATTTCCAATACTATAGTTAGGCCAGGTTCAAGGTGTGGTACCATCATAGTAGCTAGGGAGACATGAAAAAAGAGGTTTATCTTATTCAATACATACTTGAGGACCAAATAAATGATTGAATCGAGCACTGCTGGGTTCCTCTAGGGTAGGCTTCCCGATCACTGCTTGGTCTGTTCAACTGGATACCTGGGAGATGAAGCTGGATGATGGAAAATGATACGTTCTGTTGCATTTGAACCAACCCAATCATATTAGCATTGAATTCTAACATCCTCCCTATCGGCTTGAGTTGTGTCATTTTTATCCCCCACCATGTCTCATTTTAACTCCATCTAACCCCCAGACTGAAGTCCATTTAAACCAAAGTGTCAGTATAATCTAGGTAGTAGGGTTGGCTCCCGAAGCACTACCGTGTTTGATAGAACCATCATAGGAACGGTGGTATTTCCTTTTAACTGAAAAAGGTGGAGTGAGTTGTAGCGGTTTCTAGGGAAAAAGAAAATGAAGCAAGTTTCTTTTGGGACATTGGAGTAGCATCGATCTAACTAGACGAGAGCCAAAATTGGTCTGTATCGAACCCACATAGGATATTCAATTCACATCTTGAAACACGGAATACCCATAATAATAAGAGATGCATTTGAAAACCTTGGCTATTCTACTAACCCCTTCTCCTCATGGCCAGGTATTCTTCCTATATAGTTATAGGAATAGTACCTGTCGATAGATGGTTGTTACCCATGAACCGTATTGCTACTTCTTTGTTGTGGGGGAATGAATCAATTCACAAGGTGATCCAACCCAATTCAGCTTCCCCCGCCTATAAAACCACCCATTACATTCCAAAGCATCACCACTCATGACTCACACTATTAGAAGATTATTGAATGTCAATCTATTCAACTAAACCATATCAGAATGTATATATAGTCATCGAGAATCAGAAATAATAAAGTCTCCAAGGCTCAATCGCTAAGGGGAGGGGGTCACAAATGGAAGGGAGAATATGAACCTATCTAAATCCTAAATCTAAGTAGTATATAGATGAATCATTCAACCACCATCCACTAAAGAACCATTGGTCAGCGTAGCTCGATTGAGTACCGTAGTTCACAAGACATAGTATGCAACAGATACCCCACCCCCTTTCTATATAGTCTATAGGGGTATCACCTTGGATCATCAACCCCCTTCCTAGTATCATGAATGCTAGACTAGTCACACCAACCCAATTACACAATGCCTTATTGGGTTTTCAGGCTCCCGATGATGACCACTATTAGAGTAGATTACTGACAATGGTGAGCCCCCTGTGAAACGACCCAAAATAGACGATGGATTTTTCGAAAGGCATCAGGGGTAGGTGTGTTCCCGGCCCCCCTTGGCTTATTGGATCTATCGATGGGCTTATTGGAGTAGAGTAAGGACTCTCCTTCCCACTGGACTTTCTTGCACCCCATTCATCGTCAGGGTACCCAGGTGCACATGGTTGGAGTAGTGGTCTGGAATGACTGAATTTGGGTATGAGCGGCTTTCTTGACTGGGTTGAGATGACATTCCATATTGGCAGGTACTGGGTTCCCGCTTTTCCCTTCTGTTCTCCGAATAGATATAATAGACGGTCCCACTTTCACTCCATGAAATCTCCTTTTCTAGTTGAGCATAGGCATTGGAATTGGATTCCCCACTACTCTTGTTCTAGTGATGGTGTGATCGTGGGAAGGTTGGGTGAAATGTCAGTACTCTACTCTAATCATCCTACCTTCTAGCATAGCAAGGAAAAGGTATAATATAGGTAGTAGATCATTCCTGCCCCAATGGCACCATGAGCCATACCTGGACGAAGCCATGGTGGTGTCAACTTATAGTCTACTACCTATATTATACTGAGAACCATACTGTTTCCCCATTGAGATAGAAAGCTGGGGGGTCAATGGATCGCTCAGACCAGTGTACGCAACTAGAAGATCGATTGCAACATTGGCCCTCAGGCAATATATATCAGTACCAGGAGATACTTTACCAAGTTTCGTATCCCCATTTCCTATTCGATCATCACCCCCTTACAAATTTCAACAAAAACTCTAATATAGCTTGGTACTTATATATATTAAGGTTCCATCTCTACTAATTTGATTCCCTTCAGTACTCTACTCTAATAGTACTACTACCTATATTATACCGATTCGTGCCTGCTGGTACTAATATATATTGACCATGCACTCGTGATCGCTACCACAGGTACTTTTTCTATATAGTGTAGGTCTTCCGGCCCGGATGAAGGGGGACGATTCTAATAGGATGATGAGTTGGTAGTATTGGTGTGCAGCAGTTGGCATATGGGAGTGAACACTGGGTGGTGAGGTTGGTATAGTCATCTTGACAATCGACACAGACTAAACGGTACAAACCACTTTGTACTGTCTGTTTTCCTATTATAATTTAGAGTAGCCTACCTTATCTGACCAGACCTTAGAGGACCCAAGATAAATTCAGTATCTGACTATCTAGATTATACGGATGGAGGACCTGGACCTTCCAACTATTGTGTTACAATACTATAAATCGTTATTGTTTAGCCATCCACTTGTTTCCCTTTTTCCTAGAGGTCTCTTTGAACTCATATTGGGAGCTCTTGTGATGAGGGTCTGAGCCCAAGCTAGTTTGAGGTATTTTTAGTTCACCAGGAAGCCTAGAAACGACCTTCAATTCCCCTACCTTGTTGGCATAGGTTCCCATCTATTGCGCTCGAAACTACCCCATCCATATATAGTCGACTGTTTTCGCCGGTCGCTCGTCTATGAACTGATTTGATTCTGAACTCCACTTAAGAACACCTTTTCTATTGAACACCTACATTTCCATTCCTTTTCCCATCATCCCATCATTTTTAAACCAAACTAAAATTGCCCCAATTCCTACTCTTGTGCCCCCATCATCTCATATTCACAAGGTCATTTTTTCCATCAGTACCAATTATCAATCAAAAAAGGAAGAGGTACCAGGAATATGCAGCCAATATCAACTATTAGAAGAGTACTGACATTCAACGCACAAAACAGTGAAGTGGTTCTAGCTTGTTTTACCAATATATATCAGTACCATCCCCCATACCATCAACTCCAATCACGTAGTTTCCCACTGTAGTAGCCACCAAGATACCCCCCTTCTCCAATATATATGAGTACCAGCCCCCATACTATCTTCGACCCTCTATCGCGCATCACCCAATATGGGGGTTGATACTAATATATATTGGCGAAGGTGCTCGGTATAATATAGGTAGTAGACATTCTAAGAGAATAGTTCACTGCCCCCAATACCAACCCAATGTATCCAATAGAGTATACCAGTTCCAATCTGTACCGCGTGATCGACCCATGGCACTCCCCAAACCGCTTGATTCCAAAACGAATCTACTACTGATATAATATAGGTAGTTGACCCACTTGACCGACTGAACCACCCATACTAAACACCCTCATTTCACTACCCCCAACACCCATAAGTGCAAGCAATCAGAGAGCATAGTTGGAGTTGAATTGGTGCTTCTCATTCCTAGGTCAAGAAAATCTATTCCCATGAACTCAGGAAAGGAACCTACAAATTCCAATTGGTGGTGGTCATGCCACTCAATTGAAAAAGAAAGGAACCCGAGTCCGAGTACATATAGTGAATCAAGGAAGAGACTGCAGCTGAAGTTTCTGTCATCACTATATAGAGTAGAGTACTAGTATGGTCCAAAAATTCCAGATTGGTCTAGAATCTGTACTATATAGAGTAGAGTACTGAGACTCCAGAATTCGATAGCTCGGGAAGTTTTTTCTCATCTATATGATCTCAAGAACCACGGTCATCTCCTGACCATGCAATGACCTTCCATGATCCTGGTACTGATATATATTGGTAGAAAACGTCTGAATCTTCTTCTACTATAGGATGACTCTTATATGATTCCTCCTGGTACTTATATATATTGTTTTAAAGGCCTTAATCTTCTATCTGACAGTTAACTCTACTACCTAGGATTCCCTACTTTCTGACTATTTATGGAAGGTGGAGTCATCCCTTTCACTCCACTAACTTTTCGGTATAATATAGGTATTAGACCCCCACCCTTACTCCGATTCTTATCACACGAACTCCCTTTGGAGTCGATCTTCTATCATTAATGACAACCCACTAGTATACTACCTATATTATACCGATAACTGTCTATGGATTTTTCATCTCCATAAGGAAGGACTTTTGATTACTCCTAGAATGGTTTCCTTTGCCAGATACTGCATTCTAGATCATAGTTATTGCTTCTATGACAAGGGTGGGTCGATCTTTCATTGAGTTAACTGTTTCTGATTTTCCGCACCCCAAAAACCCAACAATGAAACGACTATTATAGTAGAGTACTGACGTCACGTTTCTCTATGAACACTAGGGGGACTGAGTTCTTTATCCTTATCAGTTTGGATTCTATCCACTACCTTGAATCCAGTACTCTAATCTAATAGTGGCGTGATTGTAGTTGAATGGCAGCAAACTAGATGAGTGTGGATCTGAATGAGTTGATCGAGAGATTCTATTAGAGTAGATTACTGAGGGGGTCACCTACTAGATTCTTGTTTAACACCTCTGAGACTGGTTGATCCTATGAGCTGTCTGGCCTTCGGGTGTGGGGTTCATACCTCATTGATGTCATCACACTAGTTAGCTAGGATACAGGTGGTGACGACGAGGTACTTTTATTGTCATAGAAGTCATTCTAGACTATAATGGGAACCAAAAGGTCAGAGTAAACTTCAGTACTCTTCTAATAGTGTGGGTAGTTCAACTATCGTGCTAGGTGTTCAACATCAAAACTCTGAACATAGCATCAAAGTACTCAAGCAATGGCTGGTCACATATTGTTGGACATATGCCTTTTGGACTATATAGACAGAGTTCCAGACTCTAATCTATGGTACTCTTATATATAGTTATAGAAGAGTACCCTTGCAGGTCATATGGGAACAAATGGTATATTATGAATTGAGTGTTCAACTGTTGTGTGGTATGACAATACTATTAGAGTAGAGTACTGACTGGGTACAACTATCGAATTGTTGAGTACTCCCAAAGGTACTTTTTTTGGCACTAACACAACTCCCCGAGTCTGAAGAGTGCCCATGGGATTCCTTTTCCCCCCAATAGCCTCCAAGGGTTTATTAGGCTAGCACTCGGTCCCCAGCCACCAGTGTCAGTTCACCTTCCGCCCATCCACAACCTGCCCCAAGTGCGCAATGACAACTTGAGCCCTAGGACAGTCTAGTTTGATTGATTCGAGTGACTAATGGTCCCAAAAGGAAGGTCGTTGTGTCCCCATTCATCCAGTCCACCTATTCGTATTGGCAATGGGTACTGTACACTACTAGTTGTTTCTCCCCTTGGATCATCAATCCCATGAACTGTACCATGGCCATGTCTGGGTAGTAAATCCACCATGATATACCTACCTTAACTGATCCCAGTTGATAGTACGTGACTCTACTCTATGGTACTCTTATATATAGTTATAGAAGAGTACCTTTGCGTGTACTCTGGGAAAAAATGGTATATGATGACTTGAGTGTTCGACTTTTGTGTGGTATGGAAGGACTATTAGAGTAGATTACTAACTAGGTATGACTATTGAATTGTTGAGTACTCCCAACGGTACTGTTTTTGGCACTACCACACCTCCCCAATTCTGAAGAGTTCCCATGGGATCCCTTTTTCCCCCAATAGATGCCAAGGGTTGATTGGGCTGGTGCTCGGTCCCCAACCACCAGTGTCAGTTCACCTTCCGCTCATCTACAACCTGTCTCAAGTGCGCAATGAAAACTCTAGCCCCAGGACAGTCTAGTTTGATTGATTCAAATGACTAAGGGCCCTGAAAGGAAGGGTTTTGTGTTCCCATTCATCCATTCCACCTATTCGTATTGGAAATGGGTACCGTACGCTGCTAGTTGCTTCTCCCCTTGGATCATCAAACCCATGAACTGTACTATGGCCATGTCTTGGTAGTAAATCCACCATGATCTACCTACCTTACCCGAGCCCATTTGATAGTCCTGACTCATTTTGATTGATATTTCTTACTTCCCCTTTAGAAAGGTTCTACTGATGTATCAAGGGTTTAGAACCTTCCAGATATACGGCCTTTGGACCGGCTCTACAGGCATGTGATCGTGACCAAATGAGTTGTTACAAATAGCGGATCGCGGGGTGTGTGATTGATACATGTGTACATTTTACGATAGATCAGATGACGTAATGGTCTATCGAATTAGTAAAGTTACCTTTTTAAGGATCCAGTCTTTCTATAAATCACTCATTCCATTCCTTATTTCCGGGACCCTTACTTCTAGAGGTAACGGTTTTGTGGTTTGGCGGGTATCAGTACTCTTCTACGATACTCTTATATATAGTTATAGAGATGATACCAAGCCCCCCGCATCTTGTCACAATCATTCCACATTCCACCCACTCTGAAGAGTGACTGATGGTGAATTTATTAAGTCAGTACTCTTCTAATAGTGGGCATGGTCAATTAATTGGTTTTTAAGAATAATCCATCCCTTTCCCTTTCAACGAGTGGAGTACACAATCTCCTATTGAAGTAAGTGTGAGAAACATTCATATCGCGTGAGTTAATTACTTTTATAATATATTTTTTATGGTTGCTGCTACTTCACGTTTTGATTTTCTTAGGATATAGGTATCCCAGACCTGGGAGGACCTGGTCTGACAAGGTCTAACCAAACCTGGGAGGACCTGGTCTGACAATGTCTGACCAGACATGGGAGGACCTAGAGAATGGTGCCCGAGTGGAATGATTTAATTAGCATCCTCCTATATTTTTAGAGGAAGTTTTCTTAGGCCTAGTAGATTGGAAACAACAGTTAGCAGCTCAATGTAGTGTCTTATACCTTCCGTGACATCATTCATACTTCGCCATCCTGAAGGGAGAAATGTGTTGACTAGAGAAGCTCCTCTAGTTAGGAAGAATAAAATAGGTTCTAAACCTTTGATATATCTATAGCACCTTTAGTTAAAAATGGTTAGGACCTCCATCCATATAATCTATATAGTCTTATACTTCATGTATCCCAGTTTCTAAACCCATGATATATCAGTAGCAACCCTTCCTAACCCTTTATTTAGAAATGTTCAGATCTAAACGAACCATTAAAAACTGAAAAGGGGAAGTATCCAAGTTTTAAACCCTTAAATATAATATATCATTAGAATCCATTTAGTTAGAAAGGTCCAGGATTTAGAAAAGAGCAAAGCCTAGCTAGAGTTGAATCTATTATAGGAGGCGTAGGGTAGGCTCTTTGGATAGATTTACTGGCATAAGACAGTGAATCATCTTCTACCACTGATGAGCTAATTCATACTATGCCTAAATAGAGTTGAAGAAGAAAATCACCACTCGACATCTTTTGAAAGGGAATCCTATATCTGGTAAGAAAGGGAGAGTCAGCTACTCGAAGCGAAGAAGCAAGAGCTCACTCAACCCATAAGAATAGAAAGGTTCCAAACTGCTCTTAGTTTCAGTGGACAATACGCTGTTAGACTGAGTCAAACTTACCTTTATGTTAGGGATTAGAGTTGAAAACTGCTCAACCGGTTGGGTAGGGAGGTCTTCCCACTTCCTCTTCCAATTCATTAAAGGGTACTAAGAAGAACTGAGGAAAGAAGAGGACATGTAATCTTCTATATCGTATTTCTCTTGAAAATGAACTTCTTAAGGTTAGACCATCTAGTGGGATTGGAGAAAGAGAAGATCTAGACTAGGAGTCTGAGGATCAGATATTTTCTAATCTAGGAAGATGCCTCTACTGAAGTAGCAATTATTGGGGTTTCAAACTGAGATTTGAATTTCTAGTAAAAAGGGGTTTACCTGAAAGCTGGTATTGATATATATTTCTTGTAGCAAATGGTATTGATTCCACTTACCTGCTGTTAAGTACATCCCTCTTATATCTTGCTAATTAAGAACTCTAGGATGAGCCAACTGAAGCTAAAAGTAGAGTTGGAGCTTGGAAATGTAGTTGATCTTCTTGCAGTTGAGAGAGATACTGGCCTGGTACTTATATATATTAGAAGCTGATTACCCCATATTGGACAGAAATAACCTTCTATAATGAAGAGTCGGATCTATCTATATTATACCGACTAATCAAGTAAGAGAACTGAATGTTTCAAGACAGTAAAGTCCGATAGTGTGTCAGTTAAGACTAAAAGCCACGAACTATCCTCTTTTATCAGAAACTTTATATCTAAGGGTTAGAAAAGTTCTACTAATATATCAAGGGTTTAAAACCTCACCTTAAAGGTGCTACTTAATATATAAGGGTTTATAACCTTCCCTTATATGGTGAAGTCAGATCCGGGTCAATAAAATATCATCGATGGGCCCCAGATAACTTTGTCCGTTTTCCACCACTCGACTTTGTATGCTAGAATACATGTGCGCATTTGAGAGCATCTATCTCATACTTGTCAGTCGGGCGTGGATCTAAAAGGCATTGTTAAGTAAAAACTAAGAGAAATAAGGTCAAATGGGGCTGGTATTTATATATATTGTTTGGTTTGGTATCGACATCGGTAGGATTCATAACTGATGTCAATACTCTTCTACGGTACTCTTATATATATTTATAGAGATGATACCAGGATCCTCTGCCCTTGAGCTTCTCCTTTAGTTTATGTCATGAAAATAGGGTCTTCTCTACAATTCAAGAATTCAAGACCTCATTTTATAAAGAATAAAGAAGATCTCTCTTCGAGTCCTGTCCCTTTCTAAAGGAAAGGGTCAGATCTTTTAGAACTCATCTACTTCACCCTATTTGGCCTCGAAAGGGTCAGATCTACGGTACTTGGACCTATATAGTTGAAAATATCCTTTTCAACCCTCTTTGAGTCCTCATTTTATGTCTAAAATTAGTAGAAAGAGTCCTACTATATTCTAATAGTTGACATCTATGAAATCTCTTCATTTATGATAATTAAGGTGCCCTTGTTTACTTTTTCTTTCCACATGGCTTCAGTACTCTTCTAATATTCCTGCACCTCCTACCTGATTACCTTGTCACTCCCTCAGGCACACCTGACTCTAATTAATCAAAACTAATACTACGAGAGACCAAACAAAAAAGTACTATATAGAAGAGTACCTTTTATAAATAAGGTTTCAAAGGCAAAATCAAACAACTTTCTTTACTTTACACAAATTTTTTGGAGATGTTATACCCCTTCCTGGCCAAGGAAACTACACTTATTCAAGTATCATCATTGGTTTTTAATCTATGTCAACTATTAGAATATATTAGGTTAGTGAAAGATCAGCTGCTCTTCCATATCGAGAAACCTTACTCCTGAACTTGTCTATCCATTCCCGGTGTTTTCCTATCTCTAAGTGTTGTTCTGACATGTGTGTGATTTAGAAACATAAATATTTTCCATAAGGTTTAAGTACCGAATCCACTCTGAATCCTTCTTTCTTTAACTAATTGACCTATACCAAAGTACTCACTAGTATAGGAACCATCAAGGTTTGGAACTAATAGAGGATGTCTACTTAGGCCCACTGGAGCCAATTCTATTGATGGAAGGGTGGAAACTTCAACCAAATTAATTGGTTCTATCCTTCAATATATATCAGTACCAGTATAGTGGATTTTATACTGAAAACACATCCATGAATGAAAACAATTTAGGTGAGTTATGTCAAAACATTAGAGGATTCATGTTCCCCTTCTCGTCTCGAGTTGAGTCCGTATAATATAGGTAGGTCCCCACCTTCACCCACTTTTATAAGTGGATTCGAACCACTCGCAATATATATAAGTATCAGTTTCTATGGATACATTGATTCTGTTCAACCGTTACCATTCTATATGCCTTTTCCACCTTAAACCCCTTATCCCAGATAGGAAATGAATGAAAAAGATGCAAGAATAAAATTTGAGTGATTCAGTAAGTCAGTACTCTATTAATAGTGGTATTAGAGTAGAGTACTGATGACTAGTTTATTTCCTACAGGTTGACTAATTCATCTCGGAGAATTGAGATAGATAGGGAGCATTCCATTCATCGGTATAATATAGATAATAGATTTTCTTATTTATTTGAACCTTGTAAAAAGCTAACGCGACACCCAATTTTGATTTATTTGTATTAATAAATTAAGTACAAACTAGCACACAAAGGGGTGAACCCACCTTTTCTAAGACGCAAATGAATGAACATTTGAAAGAGATGGTGACAAACAATGAAATCAGTGCATTCAATATATATAAGTACTTAGACCTATCACGCCAAACCATCTTGGTTGGAACTTGCAATATATATAAGTACCTGGAAAAAAATGACCATAATGACCCTACTACCTATATTATACACTAATAAAGATAAATAACTGGAACATGCCCAGAGGAAATACAATCATTGAAGTCGTCCTCGAAAATCATCTTTGAAGTGACACAATAGATTATGAATAGAAATCTCTAGGAATCCACGCTTCTCACATATCGTTAAAAACTCTACATCTTGGAAGAAAAGTCCTGAAGAAAAGTTATTTACCCCTGTTTAATCCACAGTCAATCATCCATCAAAAGATTAAGTAGTCGAAAAAGTATTAGACATTACAAAAATTGAGAAGGTGCTTTCTCTTAACTCAACATGGTCATACAATAAGAATAAGAAGCCTTATATTATAAGAATACTTGTCTCACTATTAGAGTAGAGTACTTAGCTGGGTATCCATATTAGGTTAGGGATTCAATAAATCCCAATCATAAAGGACAAGAATAAATCATACCTTCAATTGTAGAATGTCCCAATCACACAGGTTCGTTATCCACACGAGTCGGGTCTTACGGCTGATGTGCCATTTCATAAGAGATTATTGACTTTTTTTATTTTATTTTTAAGGTAGGGGTGTGTCTAATAATATTGTGAAAAAGGCATAGCTTATATTTCATAAAATAAGGATTTTATGAAATATAAAAAGAGGGGAGGCAGAGTAAGTAGCTCTAATGATATGAGGGAAAGGCCAGTCACTTGACTGTAAGAACAACTGGAAGGAGAGGACTTTCAGTACTCTAATATAGAGTATGTTTCATGAGGTCTAACTTCGAATGATCTATACACTCTAGGAGAATGTCTCTCTACCTACAGGGTAGTCACTGACGTTTCAATGTAATGTCCATGATCGCTCTAATGAGTTAAGGTGTATAACCAGGCCTCCTACATGGTATCCATGCCTTACATCAATTTGATAAGCTCTCACAAAGTAATTGAATATAATTGGGAAACCACTGAACCTAATGGAGAATATTACTATCCTTTGAAAGAAAAATCCAAGACTTTGGTTATCGGGAAGCACCCCTGTCCTCTTTTCTCCCCCCTTTTCTTTTCAGAAGCCAAACCTAGTCTTTATGTGAGTTGTAGCGGATCACGTGGCTTGATGGAGGTTCCTCAACATCTTTTGTTTGAATTAATACCATGTTCCCATACTATATCTATATAGTCAGTCATTTTTCATAATTTCGTTTTTTTGAATATCCTATAACATACCATCTAGGTCTCGTCTTGTAAGCTCAAAAGATTAAAGTGATCCTTCTTCTTCTTACTCCTAGGAGAATGACTCTTTTAAATCTAGGATTCGACCACTATATGGTACAACAGAATATGTTGTTTTACAAGAGATCACTAATAAACAATTACTCTCATATGGAAGGTAAGTATCGGATAAATAATTATATTGTACAACGACAAACGCATCTAATCACTGAACTAACATTGGAACCGCTGGGTCAATATATATAAGTACTAATCACTCACATGCGCGACCTCTAGACCCTTATCCTACCTGATACACTAGATGCATAGTCTATGAAACTAACACTAGTCACTACCTAGACTATATAGGTAGAGTAATGACTACTCCTACTCATAGTCAGTATAATATAGGTAGTAGATTTACATGATAGCTTTATCTAGCTGACTTTGAATAAACTTACCCAACTTTTACAAAAGGGTGACCCTACTATCTTGGGCGGCTTCTATAGATGAGAAATTATATTATAATAGTTTAGGTAGGGATGGTACTTCATTTAAACATTGACATTTCTCATGGATTTTAACAGAAATCCTAGATCACATCTATATGAAGCCTTACTCCATCTCTAACTTTCTGTCTCGTCATCCTTAGTATAATATAGGTAGTAGACCACCCTAACCTAGTAAAGAATATTATTGGGCCACTCTCTGCAGGTTCACTCTAGTTGGCCATTCAAAACACACACACTACCATATGATACTTCATATATCCCAGGATTCATTAACATCAACTTGGGCATCTTCACCCATTGGAGTGTTTCTTTTTTGATGATCCCCTTCGAAGTCTTCTGCATGCATTATTCGGCCCTCAACAACTCTTTTCTTAGTACTCAATTAATATTTTCCTTCCAATCCTCACACTTCCACTTCAGTATCTTGCCTTGAGGTGAGGGTACTATGACAATCTTAGTCCAAATGAATGCCTAAGGTTGAAATTATATTCTGACTACATGTATGTCTTTGGGGATGATCAATCTCTAAGTCATATTAGGTATTAGGTATGTAAATAAAATTTCATTATAGAGTGTTAGAGCCATTTCCGTTTACCATTAGGTTTGATAGGGTTACTTCAGGAAGAATAAGGATTCGGGGTAAAGCAAATGGGGATATTATCAGGATATCGTGGAAAAGATTTGAAAAGGGGATTTGGTAAGGAAAGTTGGGAAGGCCCAGCTAAGATAGATTAAGGGAACACGGTCAGAAAGGTTCTAGAACAAAAAAGTGGAGTAAGGGGGTCCATAACAGACTAATCGCTTACCGAAATAGTCGGTATCCCATAAATGATTATCCCTTATGGACGACTTCCCTTTGCACGGAGATACAGAGGCCAAAGAAGAAAAAATGGTTCGTCAACTCCACCTTCCACTCAACTTGGAACTATATAGGAAGAGTACCCGACTCTACTATAATAGTGAGGATTTGTTAGAGCTCTACTCTTGCAATTGGGTTGTTGTGGTTACGGGTAAAAAAATCCATCCTAGACCAAGCAAGGATCCTTCTAGGCCAAAAAAGATCATCTAAGTAGGTGTTATTGGAATCTCAGCAAATCTGATGGTTCTAGGAAAATAATTGAATAAGGAATATATAGAAGAGTACTTGTCATTAAGTCATTTAATCCAGGATAATAATTACACAAACACTCTCTCCCCTAAACTATAAGATTTGGATCCACACCATTATCAAAGTCAAATCACTATCACAAAGCAAAGGAACATTTCTTAGAACTCAAAAGGAAGAGATGTTAATATGTTAGGATAAGGCACCTCTCATCACAACACGTCGAAATCATGCCATCAAATTCAATTTAGTACTCTATTAATATTTCCCTTAGAGTAGTAGCATGCACAGGGAACCCTATTATTAGAATAGTAGTCTAATAGTTTACCCTTCTGATCCCAAGGTATTGAGAGAAAGGTTTCATTTAGGAGTGATTTCCCTCTAGAACTAGAAATATCATTAGAGAAGAAAGAGATAGTAAAGTAAAATAGTACGCCGGGTTCTACCACTTCAGGTTCCAATCCATAGTAAGGCTTTGATATGGAATTATAGCTATATGGTTAACACATGAAAGTTGAAATAAGTGTTCTTGGATGAGTCTTTGATATTTTTTATGTCAGTCAGTCGGTGAGGTTGGTAAACCCAACTCGAATTTCCGTCTTCCTGACCCTTCCTGACCCTACCTAAAGGGTTTGATCTTTTATAACCTTTTAGGGAGGTGCCACTGATATATCAAGTGTTTAGAACTCGGATACTCTAGGTTGATAAAGGGTCAGGTCTACGGTACTTGAACCTATATATTTCACCCTTTCTTTTGGGTCAGATCTTTTAGATACTTAATTGGGAGAAAGAAGAAGGGAGAAGAGCTTGCTATTGAACAAAAATCCCTTTTAATGTTGAGACTTTATGGTAATCATGACCCTTTAGAATGGGTTAGATCTAAAAGAACCTAATCTATGATTTATGCACAGTGATCCGTTCCCTTCCAGTAGTATCTCCTCTTGTCTTTCCTCAACTAGGTCAGACATGGAAAGCGCTACACTTAAGTTCAAGCGGTTATTTGATTGGATCTATGATGAATAAATAGAGTGGGTGGGGAGAAGTGGGAGGAAATTTCCTCCCAAATGGACAGTGCCCGACCTTGTTCGGGCAGTTATTTCCAACAATCGGATTGACAGACCCGACTTTCTCACAATTGAATTTTATGATGTAATGTTAAATGGAAAAAATGCTTGGTTATTCCAGGAACTTTTGTAACTTTATAGGTTTGATAAACTATGCCATCTAGTATGAAGGGACATTATGCGATTTTCTACATAACTCCAATCCAACTTGGAGTACCAGAGTTGTCCATCGAGATACGCTGAACTGGTGCTCCCAATTGAGTTTGATATTCCACCTAAACCACTCCAACTAGTGAATGAATAAACTACCTTGCACCCCAATCTACTTTATTTTTTTTTTCAGCCACAGCTCACCTCTATGTTTCCTATTGTCCATTGAGTGTTGGGTGCATTCCTTTCTATTAGGTTAATGGTGGTTTATCTTGATTGGAAAATAGGGACTGTCTTCCTGACCCTTTAGAAAGGTGATACTTAATATATAAGGGTTTAGAACCTTCTACCTTTTCAATCGCCATGGATTTGGTGGGGCATTTCATTAATGTTGACTCTCCAGTTGCAAAATGAGTGAGTTGGGTGTGCGGTCTAGAGGGGGCTTGAGAAAACGCATTCATGCACTGGCGTTCCACTACGCATAGTCTTCTACTGGAAGTTCAACCTCCAAGTCAATGCAAATGGGTTTCATGACTTCGATAAACCGCTGTGGATATATTATTGGTGACCACTCCAATCCCAAGGTGGCCTTATACCATTATTGTGAAGGTCGTGCACAGGGTACTCATAGATCAGCTGGGTGCCCATATCCATCAAATGATGGGCTCCGTTGGGCATCATATTTTGGATCAAAAACCATCCAAACTTTTGATCCTTTATTTAAATAACTCAAAATATTTAGGGGAAGAGAGGCCTGACTGACTATAAAGAGAGACTATATAGAAGAGTACTTGTTCATGTTGTAGGCTCTAGTTATTCTCATCTTATAAACCCTGATATGATCTCAGTACTCTACTCTAATAATGTATCATCATATCATCACTATTCGGCAATGTTTTAGTCTCCTATCCGTCAAAAAGATACTTAACTATGATCTCTATTGGGAGTATGACATCAGGGCCATAAGTTCAGTAAAATGGAATCACTCTGAGTGATAGACTGACGAATCTCATCTGGTTGACTCCCCTTTTTCAAATCAAGAATTTTGAACCCAGTGGGTCCACTACCATGGAATATGAATTTTTTTATGCAGTTAACTCTTGTGCACGTCTTTATTTGTTTTCACTTGATCCCTTACTTTTTTACCACAATCGCTTCTTACACACTAGAGCCTATCCCACGCTCTTGATCATCTTTCACCGAGTATTTTGATTTGAAGAAAATCAGAATAATATAGGTAGTAGGAATTCAGAGAAAAGAGTTACACATCTTCCTTCCTCTAATGGATATGTCAGTATCACATTTTTCCGATTCCTTATTCTTCTGCTTGAACTGAAACTGACTCTGAAAAGATCCCATGGAACTAACTGATACAACGCTAGGGATATCTTAGTTGGTTAGATTAATAGAACCTTTTTGATTCACTAGCTCTCAAAAAAGGGACTGATTTTTGCTCGGTATAATATAGGTAATATACACTGTTATAATTTATGTGTTGTATCATTGGGATACATGAAGTATTCTAGGTCTCCTCGGTATAATATAGGTAGTAGACCCTGCCTTCTTATAATATAGAGTAGGCTGGATCACCTGGGAATGACCCGGTTTTTCCTTTGGTCAGTCAGACCTGGTGAGTCTTCTGGCTCAGGTCAACTACCACCTTTGGACCTAGTGAGTGAACACACTATGAAATTGAGTAATTGGACCAGGAACCCCCTCCCATTGTCCCAAAGTAAATATCGGAGTGGACAACTCAGTTATACACCAAAACCACCTATTCCACCACCAACTCAACTCCAATAGAGAGAAATGTTGTTGGAATTGGAACAATGGGGTTGGATTGTCATTGTGTTGGCTCCACTAGTCTACTGCATGTATTATACTGATGAAAGGCCAAATCAAATGTTCGACTACCATTTTTATCATACCATAATTTGATCGACTACTATATCTATCCTGAATTCCCAATAAATCGTGAACGTCTCGAATACAATGGTATTTAACTCCTGGTGCATCTTTCAGTCTCCCACCTCATATTAAAATGAGTTGATGTTCGTTTTTCCATTCGTCTAACCCTGGAATGTGAGCAAACACTTCCATTCAATTTCTCAACATCAATAATATGATCTTCCTATTGACTGAATTCATTTTTTGATGAAACAATAAGCACACACAGGCATACTCCTTTCTTCTAGGGTGCATGTTCTAATGCTCTTGTCCTGACATGGTTTGAATTTTCATTATGTTGGGTTCAATAACGCTTTTGAGTCAATTGGTTTCTTATTGTCATTACGATATCCGTTTCATTGTGCACTTATGGGCCTGATTCAAACTGACGACTTTGCCACCACTTGCCAAACAATTTCACATTTCTCTTTCACTTCCCGAATTTGGACTCTTTCTAGCTAATATAATGGTGGCCTACTCACTTTCCCCCTCCTATATATAATTCCGAAAGGGCGCGACTCCCAATTTGTCCCTCTCTCTCTCTCCCTCTTTTTATAGGTTCTAAACCCTTGATATATCAGTAGCACCTTTAGGGTGAACTATATAGGATCAAGTACCATAGATATGACCCTTTATAACCCTTAGATATAAAGTATCCGAGAAAAGGAACAAACTTTCTTCCATCCTGGTCGGCCCGGGTACTCAGAGGTGTGGTTTGGGTTATTTAGAAAATCATACGCGGCCTACACCTACTATCCTTCCCCCCTCAACCGCTTCAGGGGACTTTTAGTCCAATAATAATACTAAATCATAAATCATACCAACTAAATCATAAAGTCAAAAATTCATTCCTGACCCTTTCTATCTAAAGGGTCAGATATGGCTGTTATTTATATATAAGGGTTTAGAACCTAGGTTACATGAGGTATCTGACTATATAGATTATACAGATGAAGGACCTCACCCTTTAGAATCCTTAGATATAAGTAGCAGATACTTATATATTATATAAGGGTTTAGAACCTGAACCTTTAGAACCCTTAGATATAAGTAGAAGATACTTATATATAAGGGTTTAGAACCTAGTTTTGTTTTGAGAAATGAGTATTTCATATAGCTGAATAGAAGAATTTCCACTCTTTTACTTGTGTACAGTTCTAGTCTGCTCTGTGCCTAGTGGTGTTTGATTCTTTTGGATTATATATATTATTCACCTCCCGCCGCATCGGAACAACAAGAGTACATGACCTTCTAGTGTACTTCCATGAAGGATTCAATCTATGATTATTTCTTTTACCTTAATCAAGATATAGTTTTAGTCCCATTATCACTATGGATGGGGTTTCTAAGCTCAATTTGAGGCTTTTGTGAATAGAAAAAAACTTTTCATGTGTGAGTTCATCTTTTTCGAATGGTTTAATAAGAGAGTACTCAGGTTTGTTTGGTTTGGATAACCCTTACCTAGAGTGGTCTTTACCCAATGACTATAACAGCCATAAATTATTAATGTCAGGGCCAAATCCTGAAGAATACCCCCCCTTCTAGCTAGGGTATCTCATCCCTAAACGGATGGGAAATAAATTCTTTTCTCCCTTCTTCGAATCTCACCTACACCTTATGTTGTCTCTACTATTCCAGTCCAGTTGGAAGTATGCTATTAGTGACCTAAACCTTTGTTTTGTGTTACTGATACATGCACCTAATCTTTCTCTATATCAGCTTCTGGAGGGGCACTATTTTTTTATTAGGAGGAGGACCGAAAGCCGCTTTACCGTAGGTGAATAAGACAAATCCTCTTAGGTCTTATTCCTACATATTCAAAATATTGTGCCTTATTTAGAGAGATTTCCTTTATAACCGGACTAGGAGTCTTTATATCTCTTGCATTCATCTTATTCATTCCCCTAGCAGGTTAAGAAAGCACATCATCACACCACAAAAAAATGAACGGGCTCAGAAGAAAACAAATCACAGGCTAAGTGACTCACCCGAGCAAGGTTCCAAACAAGCTAAGAGGATTTCTCACAATTAATTAAGTTTTTCTAATTTTTCTTTATCCAGTCAAAGAAACAAATTCACCAGTGGCGGTTCCAACTTTTTACCCTGGTGAAGTAATTTTAGTAGCACATCGGTACTTTACTTATTTGATCCACCATTGTCTAAGACAGAGGTATAGTTAAAAGTGGAAAGCGAAAGCGGATTGGGAAAATAAAATACCAATCAAGGTTTCGATCTTGGTCTAATTTTCCTAGACTTGCTTTATCTATGTGATGAATCTATGTTAATTGGATGATGGAAGAACTAGGCATGCTGATCTTTTCCCTTTTAGGCTATAAGGTAGGAATGAATGAAAAGGTTGGAAGATCTGGCCAAAGAAGGTGAGGGACCTGTAGAGAGTCCCGTGGTTTGATTCTGTAAGTAAAAGGTTGAATTAGGATCATTTATACGTGTCTTTTTGAAAATACCTAAGCAGAGATCATGATTGGGTTTACCTGAATGCGCCCTAACTTCACACCTTTTGCATAATGGGTCAGGGAGTAAGTAAATGGTAAATGTGTCTTATTAGGTTCCTAACTTTCTAGGCTCACAGAAAGTTGAAGAGAGCTCCAAGAGGCCAAGAGGCCAAGGAAATCAAAAACCCACCATGGTTGACTTCGGGATGAAAGGCCAACGAAGATTGGATATGGATTATTTTGATAAATAATCATTTATTTTAGCGGAGGATGCATAAAGAGGGTGTGTATAATATGGCCTGAGATAGATCAATGGCACCGAAAATGGTTCGTGGCTGAAATGATTTACCAGAGCTTAGAGCGAAGCGTTAAGCAGGGGGCGAGGCGTGATCAAAATCTGATATACTCGCAGTATCATGGATCTGGATGCAGAGTGAATTTGAATTCTCTGGGTATTAACTTTTTTCTAGAACCCCTCAATAAAAGAAAAAAGGTCTCACCCTAAACTAAATAGACCCCCTTCTATACCAAACAACTACCAAAGAGAGGGCTGCCTTCTTTCTTCTGCTTATGGACCTAGCATCTCTTGCGCTTCAACTTGGATCTTACCTCTCAGAAGATCAAAAGTGGAATTGTTGGATATATTAGAAAAATGTCTGAATGTGATTTTACCTTATAAGTGTTCAATATAATTGATCAAATTTTTTCTCACCTAGTAGTAAAATGACTGATTTTTAGGGAATTCAGGTCATCTCCTATGAGTGGTATTAGTCTTTAATCAAAACTCACAGGGTTGACAAACTAAGTTACAAAAAAGTAGGATCCTCTTAATGGAATTGAGGGTGTGATCCAAAAACTTATGACAACTATGATCAAAATAAAATGGTATATTCAAGGAGCATGAAGTCCATATAGATGAAGCGCTTTGGTTTTATTGCTAGGACATTTTCTTGCTTAGCTAGAATGAGTCCCCTTTTGATCGAAACTGCTTTCTTATTCATTGGGTTCCCCTTCCCCAGAAGCAAGAAGAAGGTAGAAGATGTAGGCAGAAGATCTGCCTTATTCCCTATAGTCGTACAAAATAGAGCAAGGCCTTCTAGGAAGCTAGGTACTCTTTTAATAATAGTACCCACTATTAGAAGAGTTCCTGAAGTTCTATTTAATATCCAAAATAGTTATCCGGGAACTAATTGTTTTGTTAGAAAGAATAAAGGAGGGAAGTTCTAACCTATTTGTAGGGAGTTTTTGTTGCTAAATCCAATTCCACCTATTTCGGTATCTTCTTGAAGTAATAATATGATTCAAGCATTAAATATGTTTAAAGATGACCTAGTTCACTAGACTGTAGCTAGCCCTGCTTCTATTCACCTTAATCTTAAAAAACTGATGACCAGAGTAAGATATTGGTCAACATCCGGGCGATTCCTCACGGAGAATTCTGTTTGTCCATCATGGGAAACCTGTGAGTGTGAATTAGTGACCCATTCCATAACCGAAATTGGAAATCACGGGTGAAAAAAGCGGTGTATGTTGAACAATCTGATGGTGTTTTTCGTAGCAGTCTAAGGGGTACCACTATAGGAAACGAACCATTTTGGACATATTTAATTTTATTTTCTTATTCTGACACATTTGGAATGGTCTTTTTCAGAGATGTTTTTTCTAGTAGTGACCGATAATCAAGTAGAATTTATTTAAAAATATTGAAAGGATTCAAAGAGTCCCATAGAGAAAAAACATTTATCCAAAATATTTATTCATTTCTACTACATAAAGCACTACATTACATAAACAACCTTTACTGGAGATTTCAAAGCATTATTCTAACTACATAATTTTCAAAACTGAAAAAAGTAAATTGATAGGAATAAGGTTCTAAAAGATCTTACACATTATCAAATTGGGTGAACTAAACGAGTTCTAAACCCTTGATATATCAGTAGCACCTTTTTTAACCTGAAGTAGCCGAGTTCTAAAAGATCTGGCCTGAATAGGGTCATTTTCTCCATTTCTATAATCTAGATAGTCAGATACTTCATGTATCCCATGTTCTAAACCCTTGATATATCAGTAGTAGCCCCTCCTGACCCTTTATTTAGAAAGGGTCATATCTAAATGAACCTTTAGAAACCTAATAGGGGAATTAGTCGAGTTCTAAACCCTTATATATTAAGTAGCTTCGAATACCGAATAGGGTGAAGTACCCAAGTTCTAAACCCTTATATATTATATTAATTAGCATCGAATACCAAATAGGGTAAAGTAGCCGAGTTCTAAACCCTTATATATTATATTAAGTAGCACCTTTGTAACCCTTAGATATAAAGTAGTCAAGAACTGACTTCCATTATTCCTTCTATCTTCCTTCTAAAACCATAAGAAAACTTCTTGTAGACTATATAGAAGAGTACCTACTTGAGGTCATGGGTTCAGGACTAGCTCACGTATAATCACTGGTACTATGGTACTGCTTTGTTCTGGGTTTACATCTTCTTTGAGACCAAGGTCCTAGTCTTGAATTGGAAGATCACCCAGAAGGATGTAAATCTGACTAGCTTCAATCTTATTTGGAGGGTCTATGACCGGATTGGTCACTTGAGACTGTCCTCCAGTATAGGAATACTCAAAGGGGAATGAATGGAATGAAAAAAAGAAGAAAGGAGGAAATTGGTTCACTGGAGTTTGTCTCTGCCTATACTCTAGATACCTACTATGCTCCAACTGCTACCATATTTGCTCCAACCTTTACCTCTGTGGGATCCCATGGCATTGGTTCTTGAACTACAACTAGAAATGGAACAAAAAAACTATGCCTTTGTAGCATGCTCTGCTGTGAGCTCCGGTACTCGAATTGGCTCGGATGTTGGAACAATCTTTTGAGCTCCAACTGAATCTGAGTAAACGAGATATGCAACCAACTATCATTGGTTCTGAATCAACGGGTGAACCTGCTACCTCCACCTTTTCTTTTGTATTTAATTCATGATCTCTAACATAGACTAAATATAGATCTGCGCCTAGAGACCTTTCCACTAAATCCCCTGCTGGAAATTTGTCAGCTACATCTTGAACTGTTGCTACCTTCCTCCCTGCTGCTTTCTCTTATAATGGTTCTGGATCAACTTAAATTGGTGCTTCTCACTTTTATGTTGTGGGGTAGCATGCATGCATGATATCTTCTATTGAATTTTTTACTTATAGCTTTTCCACAAGGTCTGCTCCGAGCTCTATCTATGCCTCTATTGCTTCAACTGAGTAAACCGTTGCTCTTGACTATGCTTCCTCTTTTTTTCATGAAATAAACCCAGGTGACCTTTGCCTCTTAATACTCTTCCTTTCCTCCTACTACTCGAACTCTAACTGTATATGGAAAAGGAATGGGCCCCCTATAGGTGATGGCTTTGGATCTCAACCTGGATAGGCCCGGATCCTGTTCCGTTCCATAGAAAATGGCATCCCTTTTATTCTCTGTAGACATTCCATATACAGATCCCATTTTAGTTGGAAACCCATATCCCTTAGTAGCAAACACAACTGCAGATTTAGTAGCCATTTCAGGCGCATGAGAAATTCCCTTTATTTAATCCCTCCTTGACTAGCTCCTCATGTTGAAACTCAAGTTCTACAATCCCGCATTTTTTGCTTCATTGATAAACTTGACTTGAACTTGCTTGATAGGTTGAACCATTAAAGTAGTTCTCCTCATCTTTCTAGAAACCTCGACTTGCCTCACTCTTTAAAAACAAGCCTACACAGAGATTGTATGAATCTATTAGACGGAACACCTGTTTCTTTTCCCGATACACTGCTAACTCATAAAGCCTATAGTTCCTCATAAGAGGTTTGATGGTCCCCATGAGCAGCATAATATTTCATTACTGATACTTATATATATTGACCATCGAATCGTGATAAATTATGCAAGAAAACCGTTCGAATCTTAGTTTTAGCAGTAACCACTGCTAAATGTTCTAGAAAGTTGTACAACATTCTATTACTCCTTTCTTCAAATTCAAGCACGTAATCTATGATATCTTTAATGAAATATTTTTCAATTGAATTATCCGGCTTGGTATTCATTTGGGTTAACTAGTAAGAAACCCGCTGCCTAAGGTACATGAATGTCATCTATTAGAACTGTCTCTGGATCAGCTACTATGAAAGACCGACATTCCCTACTCGTCGGTTTAAGTGCTGGTATATGATCGGGATAACGATGCTTCCTAGCACCCATAGCTTGAACTTCTAGTGGTTCACCTGTGCCACGCCACATATTCCGAATTTAATTAAATACAAAACATCACAGCTAAGAGGTCAATATTTATTTAGACTACCTACGTAATAGACTCGAATGTATATACCTGATAGCAAAGCTTTAGCATATTCATCAGATTTCATCTTTAAGATTTTGAATATACTAATATATACCTCCTTGTTAGGCACCACCTTCCCGCTAGAATCATTTAAATAAATATACTTACTTATTGTATAGGTAATATCTCCTATTGGTTTTATTACTTAAAGATATGCATCATTAGAGCCCAAGCCCTTTATTTGGACTATATAGAGTAGAGGACTTGTCCGAGCCAGTAAGAAAGACAAAGTCAATGTGACTATATAGATTAAGTACTTGCTCTTGATGGCCATAGACCTGAATGGTTGGGGTGTGTTGGAGTGTGGTCAGACCTGGGAATGGCCATGGGGTGGAATCATCCTCCCTTGTTGGTACCAGTAGCCCTATGGTCAACAACCATCACTATTCCAGCCAACCATGCCACCACAACGTTTATAGGCGTAGGATTCTGGGCCTCTAGTTTCGAAGGATACTCACATTGACAAGGTTGTGAAAGGATCTGAACCACTGTAAGAATGGTGGGAATGGTCTACATGGGCATGCTACTCAATTTATTATGTCTACCTGACAAGTACTCTACTCTATATAGTGCGGAACATGTTTGGTTGCACTGGTCACACTTTGTTCCTGACCCTTTAGAAAGGTTCATATCTACGGTACTTGACCCTATATAGTTTATCCCTATCAGTTTCCAAATTGTGGACATGCTGTGGTTGATTCGAGTCATTCCCGACCTTGTGCGATAGTCGTTATCCATTGACTCAACTTGCACTTCCGGCCTCGACCCCTCAGATGGAACACATGAAGCTTCATTTATTGTCATAGAAGGACCAATCACTCAAAGGAAAGGGTCATATATATTTGGAATGTTCCATGGGAGTGAAAATAACTCATTATTCTGAACTGAGAAGCGTATTAGAGAGTCGAATGCACTTACTGGACACAACAAGTACCCAAACGGTGGAAACAAACAGGCTAGTCTTGGGCTATGGGGATGGCATTGCACATGTATCTAGGTTGCATCAATTGAAATGTGGTGAAATGGTCTAGTTTTCTAGTGGTGTGGAAGTCATATCATTGAATCTGGATCCCGTGCTTGTCCGTATAGTGGTGTTGGGGTTGGATTCCACTATGAAAAAAGCAGATCAGGTCACACGCACCGATTCTATTGTGGATGTGACCTCAGGGATGTGCTAGCTGGGTCATGTTGTCGATGCTTTGGGTGTTTCAATTGACAATACCTCAACCATGAAATGGGAATCTGAGACTAGACATGTCGAACTAAAAGGTCTGGGCATTATCGAATGTCAACCGGTTCACGAGCCAATGCAGACTAGTCTCAAAGTAGTGGATAACCTGATGCCTATAGGTCGTGGGAAATGCGAACCCATCATTGGGGACCGACAAACGGGGAAAACCAGAATTGGGGTCAATACCATGATTTCCCAAAAGCAAGTGAATGCCACCACTCGGGAACGAGACAATCTCTATTGTGTCTATGTAGCTATAGGACAGAAACGCTCAACGGTTGCACAAGTCGTTCAATTACTCTCAGACGCTTCCATCATGGGGTATTCCATTCTGGTGGCTGCTACCACTTCAGAACCTACTCCACTTCAATTTCTTGGATCGTATTTCACGTGTGAAATGGGGTAATACTTCTGCGATCATGGAATGCACACTGTGATCATATATGATGATCTTTCAAAAAAGGCAGTGGCATATCGACAAATGGAATTATTTTTACGCTGACCACTAGGTCGTGAGGCATTCCCAGACAATGTTTTCTATTTACATTCTCGTCTATTAGAACGAGCAGCTAAACAATCAGACAATACCGGTGCAAGTATCTTGATCACCCTTCCTATTATAGAAACACTAGAGGGAGATGTCTCGGCCTATATTCCCACCAATGTGATACCAATTACTGATGGACCAATCTATTCAGACATAGATCTCTTTTATCTAGGTATGTGCCCAACAATCAACGTTGGATTATCGGTCAGTAAATTTGGCCCAACCGCTCCGGTGAAAGCTAATAAACAAGTATGTGGTGCTTCAAAACTATAATTTTCACAATATCGAGAATTGATAGCCCTTTCCCAATTTGGTTTAGACCTGGATGAAGCGACTCAGGATATTCCCAATCGAGGTGCCTGGCTTACGGAAGTTCCGAAACAACAACTACATCATCCCCTGGCTCTTGAAAAACAACTACTGGTACTATATTCAGCTTTAAATGGTTTCTTTGATCGAATTCTAGTTGATCGAATAACACAAAATGAGATTGCAATCACACATCACCTCAGAGATGGGTTTCCTTTCAATTCGGAATGGTTTGCTGGGTTCACACTCAAGGTAAATAAGGAAACTGATCACTTATTATACGAAATCTCTTTGTTGATCAAATAGCTAGATATAATATAGTTTGAAAGGTCTTTTTCATTTAACCGGTCAGCTTTGCAACTCACTGGTGGAAGCTACCTAACTATATAGAGTAGAGTACTTGGCAACTGGATAGCTCGATCTCTGGGTACAGTGCTGCAGTGAATGATCCGGCTGAATTCTTATTTCTTAGTGAAAGGATCACCACCACCTCTACTACCTATATTATACTGACTATGATGATGTTACCTATACTACCTATATTATACTGATCAAGGACCAGTTCAAGGTTGATGCTCTCAGTACTCTTCTAATAGTGAGTACTCTACTCTTATAGTACCGCCAACTCTCATCAATGTCCTCTATCTATATTATACTGACTTGATGACATAGAGACTTCAAGGGTGATTGAAATGATTGAAAAATTATGGGATGGGTTATACACGTTCTCTAAAACACCATGCTCAATGAGGAGGGAATACGAAGGTGGTGCTTCAGTACTCTACTCTAATAGTTTGGAGTTATGATACTTTTAGAGTAGAGTACTGACAGGCTATGATGAATGTGATTGATGGTGACGGGTGCGGAACACTTGAGGGTGATTGGACCTAAAAATTATCACTGAATGATTCAACACATAGAGATAAACCATGGGGGTTTCAAGGTTCTAAACCCTTATATATAATATATCAGTAGCATCCCTTTAGTTAGAAAGGGTTAGGATGGTCAGATGTAAGAATTGTAGCATGGAAGGTATGGAGTCGGAAACACCTAGGGGGCTCATGGGATCACTGGGAATGACTAGGTCCTCCATGGTCTGGGATACTTCATGTATCCCAGGTACTCCCAGACCTATAAGGACCTAGTTCTTCATGCTACTCTATATTATAAGAGGGAGTGCCTGGGGAACATGTAATGTCGACTATGCGATTCGGAAGAACGACCATACAAATACTCCAATTCCAGTGGTGGTGCGGAACCCTACTTCGGAATGGGCATCGAAACCATCACAAGGTGCTACGAGGATTTCTTGGCATTTGTTTTATTGTCATAGAAGGTTGAACAATCCTTTGGATGCAGTTGCTTTGGGTTTCCAAGATGCCATTCCAATGGCGTATCGGGAATGACACCAATCCCAAATGACCACCTCCTTGAAATCAATTCCATCTCATCCACCACCATCCCAATCCACCCATGGGCAGTTGGGCACACCTAGGTTGGGAACATATGGCCACAGTGAAGGCATCTCACACCAACTCGTATATGTGGTGTTGGGGGGTTCAGTTGGCCTAGTGGTTGATCAGTACTCTTCTAATAGTGTCACAAACCTCAATTCCAAGTCCTTGAACATGGTACCACCCCAATGGCCTTGTGATTCCAATACCACCTCCAATACCTATATAATACACTAATAAGGATAAATAACTTCTAATATTCGAATAGATTACCCATCATGGGGTTGAATGGTGTGTATGGGGGTGAAAGGTGGACTTTATATGTGGACTTTATATGCTAAATACCAATAAAGTCCTGGGGGTTGTTGGACGAATTGGTTCAAGGACCACTAAGATTGGGTCAGTTCAAGCACCACAATATAATATAGGTAGTAGAAGGTATAATATAGGTATACCATTTATTGAATCCTTTTGGGCATTGTGGACGCTGTTGCACCGAGAAAAAACTTGGCGGCCAGTGTCGACTCATTATAATATAGGTAGTAGAGCTAGTGCTCTTAGTTCAGTATCTGTAGAATGTGGGTCTCCAAAACTCGAAGTTCCTAGGTTCAATTCCTATGGTTTTTGGGTGCATATTGGAATGGATATGGGGGTGTTTGGTGAGTCTAGGGTGGGGGATGCTAGTTGATTGGCTCGGGACATCCAGGTATACTATGAAACGGGAACAGTCACTACTGGCCTATGTGAAGGGGGCAGCAAGGGGGAAAAATGGGTGATGCACTGAGATAGAGTCATGGAATCGAGAGACCACAGAGGAATGCATGAGTCGGTATGTGGTGTCAATGGAATGGCAGTTCAACCACTTCCCTATGACAATGGTGTCTTTAGGCCTTGGATGAGTAGAGGTGGGTAGGCCCGAGGCTTAAGGTGGTGGGAGTTGAGTTGAAATGGAGGACTATTAGAGTAGAGTAATGAATGGGGATCATCAAATCATGGGACTAGAAGTACTAGAATGGTGTCATACTCTACTCTAAAAGTTGTCCAATTCGCTTTTGTTGGTGTTTCGCGAAATTGGTACTTATATATATTGTTAATCATCCCACTATAGGTACCACTATAGTGGTGCCTATAGAATATATAGAAGATTACCTGGCTAGATTATACCAAATGGATGGTGTTTGGATCATGTGAAACCACTACACCACAATGTCCAATAGAAACCGATGAAATGACCATAGGAATCAAAAAAGAGGTACCAACATAGGTTTGTCAGAACTGGTAGAGGGGGTTACAGTGGTGATGGAGACCCGAGAACGTAGTCAACCCCCTACCACAGTACTTACATATATTTTTATAGTCAGAGTTACTTATATATATTTTTATATCTCGGATCTATCCAAGGGTATTCCTATGAGTGCGAGTCGAGTGATGAGTGTGCCCAATCGACAGATCCTCAGTAATCTAATCTAATAGACTCATTATAATATAGTTTGTAGAGGCTTGGGTCGTTCCCCAATATGGGTTGGTAGTAGATGAATCGACATATGGGAAATGGAGAGGGGGGTGATATGCTACTACCTAAATTATATTGATAGTGGGGTGAAAGAAAGTGGTCCAGCCATAGGTGGTAATGTATGCTGCGCAGGAAGGTGTGGTCTGGGAACTCGGAATGAATGGTTGTCGGGGTATATAGTGTATGACATCTCGATGAGTACTATCAGGTTAGGTACTCTTCTATAACTATATATAAGAGTATCGTAGATTAGATTACTTGACACTATTAGAAGAGTACTTGAGCGCGGTTCAATGTGTTGGGAATGGGGTGAGAAGAGGAGGTGGTTGGGTGGGAATATCGACTATGGTGACTATTATATTAGAGTACTGAGGGGAGGGAACTGAGAGGTCATCATCCCAGTTCGAATCTGTGAAAGCACCTCAAAACCAGAGCTCCATGAACTTTGGTGAGGTTGGGAGTTGTTGGTCTCACCACATAGATATATCTGAGATTGTCACGGTAGGTGGAACATGTGGGATGAGAAGAGAAGCATTAATGGGTGGTGTTCGTAGGTACTTCTGGGAATAGAACCAGACAACTCGACTTGGACTCATGGGGTTTGGGAGGTAGAATGATGAGACTGACCAGAAGGGTTTGGTTGTTTAAATATTGTATACTGGATGTGTCATGGGAGGATGGATGGAATGAAATGGATGGACTAGCATGGGGATAGCTACTACACCTAGCACGATACTGGTACTTGTGTGTGTGGTGTGGAATATAGCGGCAAGTACGTACGAATCTAGCTATACCACTGGATCAGTGTGTACGAGTGTGAACTACCTGCCGCTCTACTCCAAAATCATCTTGGTATCATATCTATATGGTTTTTGGCTTATCGATGATACTATTGCAACCAGGAATACCTCTGCCTTGGTATTATCTCTATAACTATATATAAGAGTACTGTATAATAGTAATGGGATCGAATTGGGAACCACCGAGAATGAGTCTGAAGGTCAGTAATCTTCTACGGTACTCTTATATATAGTTATAAAGATGATACCAAGTGTTGATGGGAGCAAGAGAGCCATAGGTGTGATGATGGGCATACCGTACCCACATAACCATCCGATATTGGTTCACGTGTAGACTACCGGTGCATGTCCTTCAGGTTTCTTCCACCCCTTGCGCTCCGAAGCCCAAACAAAATGTTTCCCCATTCACTCACTGTATTGACACCCGTGGATGTACATCTACTGATAGTCATCAAGGTTTTGGATCAATCCATAAAGAATAAAAATGGTTCAACACTTTCAATGTTTGATGAACAAAGTCTAAACTAGTGATACTTCTTCTATTGTGATGAACCCATTCAGAACTCAACTAGTTATACGATGAGTCATGAGACAGATGAATCTACTATGAAAATTCATGATGATCATCTTTAATTTCTACCGGTATTTTTGAGGATCATCCCTCCAGTCTTCACCCATCCATTGAATGGATTATAGATCTTCCATCTGATATACACGAAAAATTGGGAGAGTTTATAGCTAACAAGAGTTCTCAAGATGTTTTGGAAGTGGCCCATGGCGAAATCCACGATATCCATTTTCTTGAGCACCTGATTGATGATTTGAACATCAACGGAAGCAGAGTTAGAGGTGAAGCATTTTAGGATTCTATTTTTTGAGCAGGGTTCATTCTCAGCCCAGTAGAACAATTTTCCATTCACCCATAAATTCCTTTGAGTTTCTGAAATGTGTATCTCTCATTCACAAATCCAACCCTGTTTTTGCTGTTATCACTTTTGGTAGTCATACTGGTTCTTTCCTTAGTCACTCAAAAGGGGGGAACCTCAGTACCTAATGCGGTGCAATCATTTTTAGAGATGGTTTATGATTTCTTTCCCGTGCCAGTCAATGATAATATAGGAGTTAGGGGCATCAATGTGAAACAATGTTTTCCCCCTCACATCTCGGTCACTTTTATTTTCTCGTTATTTTTTAATTCCCTCGATCTGGTTCTGTTTAACTTCAATGTCACTAGTCACCTGCTTTATACGTGGTAGATGTCATTTTTTATGTTCATTGGCATCACACTATTAGGAGTTGAGAGATATGGGCTGCATTTTTTAAGCGTCTACTTACCCGAAGGCGTGCCCCTAACGTTAGCACAGGTATTCATACTAATCGAGATCTTCCCTCATTATTTTCGCACATTGAGCTCAAGAATCTGTTTATTTTATAATTTGATGGCTGGGCATAGTTCATTCACTATCTTGAGTGGTTTCACATGGATAATTCTCCTACTGCAAGATCGATGCTATTTGATCGGAAATCCGAGAACTCTGTTGGTGGGGATAGCATTAACTGGGTTGGAACTTGGGTAGCGGTCTTACAAGCTCATGTTTTTACTATCTTAATCTGTATCTACTTGAATGATGCTCCAAATATCCATCGATTCCGATCATTACTCTACTCTAATAGTCAGTACTCTACTCTAATAGTTCTGGGCGACTGCCCAAGCCACCCTACAGTGATACACAGATCAAGGTATATTGGTGGTGGCTCGATATAATATAGATATTGGAGTCATTGAGTGGGGGAATTGGCAAATCATTTTGATTTAATGGGAGGTTGTTCATGGTGGCAGTATGATCATGGATATGTGTTTACACGTATAGAGTCTTTACTATTATTTAACAACGAGGGATGGGTTTCCACCTTCAAGTCCATCAGTACTCTTCTAATAGTGACTATCTAGTCACGACGTCAGTACTCTACTCTAATAGTCTCAACTATCAACATCCTTCCAATGGTACAACACGGGAAATGGTTTTCTTGGTGTCACGTACCCTAGTAGCAAGTAGTGGTATGTGTTGGGAATGATAGCTATGATACAGAGATGACAATGGGTTGAGTTCGGAGCATGGGGTTCGAATACACTGTTCCGCTGTGGTCATATGGCATTGTCGAATGCATAATCTGAGTGAGACCTTTAAGAAAAAGTACTATGATTCAAGGGGAGGGTGGAAAGCGAGCTCGGAGTAGGGGTAGCGCACAGGGAATGGACTATTAGGGTCTTTGGAATGGCCAAAATATACACTCGGAACTCCATGATCGATGGCCCTTATTCACACATATAAAAGATCGGTACACTATTACACATCATGGTGGTTTTTCTTGGGTGTTCAGGCATATGGAAGGGGGGTGGGAGCGGTGGATCACAATTGAGATCTTGGGCGGAGAAGAAATGTCAACGATTGAACGATGTGCCAACGATTCTCGATGATGAAACAACTTGTCATCTCAACACTCCATCAGCACTTTATTGCTTATCCAACCCCGATCAATCTATCGTATTCTTGGGAAATCTGGCCTTTAGCTAGTTTTTGTTTACTACTACAGCTGGTCTCTGGAATTTTATTATCGATGCATCACACACCGAATGTCGATCTCTCTTTCTCCTACGTGGAAACCTTAATGAGAGATGTTGTTGGGGGATGGTTTCTCTGATATCTATATTCTAATGGGGCGAGTATGTTTCTCTTGGTCGTTCACCTGCATCTTGTTCGTGGTCTCTATCATGCTAGTTTTAGCAGTCCTTAGAAATGGGTTCGGGGTTTCAGTGTGCTTTTACTACTCTTATTGATTGGGATAGCATTTCTGGGATATGTTCTTCCTTGGGGGAAGATTAGATTTTGGGGAGAAACTGTCATAACCAGCATTGCCAGCACCATACCAGTTGTGGGAAACACCGTCATCTCTTGGATATGGGGTGGGTTCTCTGTTGACAATCCAACCTTAATGTGTTTTTATAGTTTGCTTCTTGTACTTCTATTTCTAATAGTAGGACCCACTCTGATTCATCTGGCCTCATTGCATCAATTTGGATCCAATAATCCCTTGGGTGTGTATTCATACATGGATAAAATAGCATCTTTTTCCTATTTCTATGTAAAGGATCTAGTAGGATTGGTTGCTTGTTCCCTTGGGCTTGTGTTGGTTGGGTTTTTTGACCCCCATTTCTTATTGCATCCCGAAAATTCTATCACTTCTAATCCGATGTCGACCCGAACCCATATTATTTCTGAATGGTATTTCCTACCGATTTATGCCCTGCTACGTAGTATCCCTTACAAAGCTGGTGGGGTGGCCACAATCACACTTGTGTTTCTCTCTCTGTTTTGACTCACTTTTTGTCCCATGGTTGTACATAGTTCCAGTTTTCGCCCTGTCAACCTGTCGAGTATCCGTATGTTCCTATAGGAAAAATGACCCCATTGGATTTCTTGTGCATTGCAATCACCCCATCCCTTCCCAGACTCATTGGTGAGCTCGATTTCTCTTTGGCTGCATACAGACCAGACATCGATCACCCACAGGACAATACGATTTGGCTTCAGAAGTGATACTATTAGAGTAGAGTATTGATGGCATCAACAAGGTGTGAGAAGACACCACCTTGGCCTCAATGGAAACCCTTGTAACTAGCTCGAATCAGAGATTCTGATCGCGCGTTGTACCCTTCGACCCAAAATCCACCAATGGTCAATACCCAATGATATATGTTTATAATTAAAGAAATCCAATATGTTTTCCCATTCAAAGGTGGACTGATGGTGATAGTCAACGTTGCTACACTAAATTGGTGGATAACCTAGGTCACTCGGGAAACCCACAACCCCAAGAATCATACTAAAATGGAAGAATACCTACAACAAGGTGGAGGTGTTCATCAACAAGAGTAGCGACCACCTCGGGCAATACTTTTAGAGTAAAGTATTGGGACTCGTCCAATGCATATCGAAAGGGATTAATCGATGAACCCCCATCAAACCACCAATACCTCTGCATATATCTACCTCCTCACAAGAAGACCTCATCTTTCTTGGATGTCCGTTCCTATTTGTCTTGTCTTATACCTATATTATACTGAGTTTGAACCCATTGATGGTTCTCGAGGTGTTGATTCAAGTCGAACAAGGCATCACGTTCAGAGTTTGTTACTATGTCAAAAAACCAAGTTGATGAGCCTTTATTCTTGAATAACTAGAGTAGTTCTAGCTTCCAGTAGATGGGTACCATCAACTTACTTATTCTTATAAGGATGGTCAACCACATCACCTCTAAAAAGAGACCTTACCTCAAAAATAGAGGCCTTCAAACTTTGGTCTTCCCGCTAGTGTTTTTCCCGAGGTTCATTCATAGATTTATGGTATATGATGATATGATGATATTGTACTAAAATTGGAAACCCCCAGCATCCCCGCGTGTCATTTACTCTAGATTGACCATCGTATACTATATGAAAACATGGGTCCTTTGGCATTGGCATAGATTTTGCTAGGTACTCACTAACCATGGCTCAAAATCTCCTTTAACTCCGAACTAGTAGTAGAAAATAGGGAATGATGTGAAAGGTTGTTGACACACATTCCCTATTGTCTACTACTAGTCTAGTATAGTGGTGTAGTGGGGGTTCATGGGCCTTTCCCAACTACTGCAAGAAGATGAGGTTATTTCTATAATTCTTGTGATGCATCATGGTGTGGTTGTTTAGAAGAGATGGGGGTTTCATCGAACATTGCAACTATCCTCACATGGTTTCACTCCATTCTAGTAGCTACCTACAGACATGATACTGATAATATTGTTCGTCTCATACAGTTCATCATCCCAATCAATAAGAGTAGTAGCACACAATAGGTACCCCAACGACTCCTTTTGGAGGTGGATCTTTCAAGGTGTGGTGTTGTCGATAGGACTATTAGATTAGAGTACTGGTGAATTATCCATCCATGATTTCTCCCATTGGCTATTGATGGTCATCGAAGACTGGTATTGATATATATTGACTGGTCTCTGACCATTTCAACATGACCAGCCTTCGGCAAACAACTATATAAGTACCATCTTCACAAGGTGCTCGGTGTGCACCACTATTAGAGTAGAGTACTGATAAAAAGATTACTTAGTAGATATATTATATTGGAACATGGGACCGTATGGTTCGATTGGACCATCAATATATATTAGTACCAGTGGCACCGATAGGCAGTGGTGCCACTTTCCGAGCTGACCACCATGATCCCCAACTCTTGAAGTGGAAATGGGGGTTGATCCATGCGATTTCCAAAGTTGCCACCTTGATCCTCCAATACCAGTTTATAGTGGTTCGTGCCTTTTTTTCCGATAATATTAGAGTAAATTACTAATCTAGACGCCACTTCATCTTGTACTCAATCTGTACAGGACATGATCAGTCCAATTAAAACAGACTTATATAAGTCTTTCTTCAAACCTTTGTCTTAAAGGTCCCACCTTTGGGAAGTGTGGGGAATCAGGTTGAACACCATAGGGTGAGCCCCATGTACTTTTTCTTAAAGTTATCACTCAATCGCAAGACCAGACATCCACTCAATCACAACAAGATCAGGATAGGTGTGGTGAAGCGCCACGGTGAGGCAGAAAGCTACACGACCGTAGCTGCAGTTGAATTGGTGTAGCGGTTCAAAATAGCATCAAAAGTCATTACAAAAAGGAAATCTCTATTTCATATTGCAGGTGGCACCAGATCAGACACCATGTTCCGTTCATGCAGTATTGGAATGGATTCCAATGCATCAATGGGGACACAACACCTCAGAAAACCCCATGAACCCGGTTGGTCATCCATGAGTGAGTTAGTACTCTACTAGTTTTTCCCTTTGACCAGACTTTATATGCTAGAATACCCAGCCTTCAAGAAATAGTACACCATTGAGGGGTCTGGTTAGCTACTGGCTGGGGAAAAAATGGGGATGGAGGGTTAGGGTAACTTGAATGCTATTAGTGCTGGAAGTGAGAGGTGGTCGTGATCCCATCTGCAATCTAGCGGGTATGGCGTTTATTAAGCTGGAGGTGTCCTCAGTACTCTACTCTAATAGTCTCAACTATTGGCATCACAAGCCGCCCAAGATAGCAGCTCAATATATATCAGTACCATGCCCACACGCTTATAGGGAGAGCAGCCTGTTAGGTCGTTAGCCCCCAGGTCTTCACTGGGATACCTAATTCAAGTTTCCCTGACACTCCCTAGTCAGTGAGCACCTATTCCACCATGCCCTATTGTAATATAGAGTAGCATGGAGCACTAGGATTTGAATAAGGAAAAAAGGATAGTCAGACAGAAGGAATGGTGCTATAGATTTCCCTTTTTCTAGAGATAGAGGATATCAAAAGAGTCTTGAGTCATCCATAAGCAAGTGGACCGAAGCTAGCTTAGTGAACCGGGGTATGGGTATCAATCACAACAATTCAGGCATGAAATCCAAGTTAAGTGACCAGGGTACGGTGCCAATTCTTAAGAGTGGTGTGAGGCAGTGAGCTAGATTTCATCCCTTTGGAAAGGGAGGACGAGAACATAACCTTTTATTATATAACAATATCAGGCAAGGAAGAAAATTATGTAAACATTAAAAGTTATCGGGTGAGCTATATTGCCTCATTTAGAGAGGCTAGGAGAAGGGTGAAAGCATGAATGTAGAGATTCATGGGTTCCTAGCTTTTTGCTCTTGATTTAGCTCGATGGTCGAGTCCCCAATATTAAAAGAGTACCTATTTTTCATGTCTGATGCTGCTACTATTAGAGTAGAGTACTGACTCACACTATTAGAAGAGTTATGAGACATGAACCAAGGGAGGCGTAGGATGATATCAAGATAGTGAGTAAGAATTCAGTAAGAGATATAAGTTCCTTAATTGACTCCTTCCTCCATATGAAATAAAGTTTGTAGACATTTTTGATCTGTTCCTAACCCTATTTATGTCAGATCTTTTAGAACCTGAACCTTTCTAAACCTGAAGTAGCTGAGTTCTAAACCCTTATATATTATGTAGCACCTATGGATGACCGGCTTGAAAACTTTCCTTAAGGGAAATTCTACCATAAAATAAGGGAACCATATTCGTAGATGGAGATTGCGATAGCTCAAAGGCAAGATCATAGCAAATGTACTCAAAAGAAAAGAGAAAAGCGCCTGTAGAGTAGAGTACTAGTAGGTACTCTTATATTTCTATAACTATATATAATAGTACCATAGACTAGAGTACTAAAAAGAAATAAATCTAACTAGCGTGATTTACTTATAAGACATTGACCTCCTACAAGACCTAGAACTCCAGAGCAACAGGATTACTAGAATGCATCCTCTTTTGGGGAGTCATCTTCTTCACGCCTTAGGCCTTAACCGCTTGCTCCTATGGATCCGTAGGGTTGGTGTGGCCGGATTTGTCTGCAAAATGAAAAAGTATAGACGAATAACTATTTCAAAAGAGGGTTTGAGGGAAGACCAAGAGGAAAAAGACCTACAGTAATGTCCTAATGAGATAGGAAACCTGGATACGGGAATGACCATGCTTTCATCATTCCACAGGGAGCCTCGCCTAAAGTTTATCGGTTCTAGTTCTCACACCATGTTACAATTTGAGTTAATTGAGTCTTTCCTCATGAGTTTTATTATTGTATTTCTATCTGAGTAGCTAGTAGGAAGCTCTGATATGGCATTATCAGAGGCTCTAGATGCTAGTGAGTTCAGTCTGAGTAGTCTCCTAGTATCTTCCTCTATCCCTATCAGTCGTTCAGACGTAGACTCTAGATGTAGCTTCCTCAACCTAGAAGAGGTCAAGGTTTGAGTTTCTTGTTTCCGTACTTGTTCTTGAATCAAATATTGCTATATATAAGAGTACCTACCCATCACCTATATCTGTGAGGGTCTTATAAGTGTTAGAATTGAGAGTTATGTCTTTAATGGGTGATTCCCCACTCAGATGGGTTTAGTTAGTGTTTTATCTAAGCATTATACATGATTGAAAGAAGCCTTTGCTTAAGAGTTAACGTTCATGTCTCAGGTATTGGTATTAATCCTAGGGCTAGGGACTGACTTGCATACCATGTCGACCTATGGGAGGTGAGATCAGGTATCTCGGTCCTAGAAAGGGATGTGATTTCTATTCCAACCCCACTCAAATACATGGACTCGGAGCTATCAGTACTGAATTCTAGGATGGGATTGAGGAAAAAGAGAGAGATCAGTTGTTTGCCTGGATTTACAGGGTTTCTGTTCTAGCATTCAATCGCTTTCCAGTCCTATGTTTCAACATCGATTAGTTCCACACCCTTTACCTTATATATAAATAAGTAGCAGAATTATATATCACCTTATATATTCAGTAGAAGAACCTCTCCTAACTTTCCATTGAGTGAGTTAAGGCCAATGACTTCCTACCTTTAGATTATGGGGATACAATAAATGGTGCTTTCAGATGGATTAATGTCTCAGCTAACAAGATTTATTGATATAACACCCTATTATTAGAATAGTAGTCTAATAGTTGACTTATCTTCCTGCATTAAGTTCTATCTTCTTGATTTGTCTTTGAATTCCTGATTCAGCGTATTCTATACCCCGCTTCTTTCTTAGGGCGAGGAAAGATCCTTTAAACGGGTTTATGATAGGGAACAGTACAGATCAAGTACGTTCTTTCTTTCGTTCCTGACATCTCTTTTGGTCCTGTATCTATTCATTTCCTTATTTTTCTTTCAGCTTGATCTTCTTCAACTAAGGGATATTTTTTATCTCTTTAATGTAATAGATGTTTTTGATGTTACAGGAATAAATTCCTTATCCCTATATGTTTAAGACAAAGAAAACGAATGGCTATGTCTCTGGATTAGGATACCCGATAATTCTCTACTTCAAGGAGAGAAATCAGACAAAGGAAACAAATAACAGGGTTGACAACGAGAGCTTTCTAGGCATGTGTCTCAGATAGAAAGGCTTACCGGGCTAGGCATGGGGTTCCCTAGTACCTGGCATACAGAGAATGAGGTACTTTCGGGAAGTCGGTTGTTAATGTTACTGGAACCAGTGATTCTTCCTCCTTTACTTCCATCTATCAGTGATTTGAGAACCGAGATTGACTTTCTTGATTCTACTAAATCTTATAGAGTAAGGATTTTCGATTCTGTGCTTGGGTTGCCTATACATAGGGGGGAGGTAACTGTGCTAAAGTCAACAGATGAGTATACTTGGCTAAGGTCTCTCATCTGGCTAAGGTCACCTTGAATCGCTAAGGACACCTTGTTTTGCTAATCTCTTTTCCTAACGAGAAGAACTTCAAAGATCCAGGGTACATGAAGTATCTGAGGTTCTTGAGGTAGCACAAGGTTTCAGTTCCTAACCAATAGAAATAGATTGAGGTACTATTGGTGAATCAGGGGGTATCTTGTTTATGTTCCTGATTAGAGTGATTTATATAAGGTAAGGGCTTTCCATTCTTGTCCTTGCAAGGTCAGGGGAGGCTTTGTTTACTCAGATAGGTCAGCCTTAAATCAATTATAAAGCTATATCACCATTCATATACTTGTATTTTGAAGTTATATATTGAGTGAGTTTTCTGATATCGTACATGGAATTGAGTTCCTAGCTAACAATGCAAGGGTTTTCGTAGGGCTTGAGCTGCTTTTGGTTCCAGATTCCAGGGTTCCTTCTTTCTTGGAGAACATCAAAGAAAAAGTCAACGCTAAAGTAAGAGTCCCCTATTTCATTAATAGAGGGGAGTCATGATCAAATATCTTTGTTGTCCAAGTTTGGTATGTAAAAAGTGATAATGATAGTGATAAGGAACTTATTAAGATTATAGGGGTTGGTTTTCTCCCTGAGTTAACACAAAGGTATTATCAGATAAGTATTTATTTGATTCTCTTATCGCATAGGTTCTTGTATTTATGTAGTGAAGGGTATTGTTGGTTCAACGAATGGATTTGTCTCAGGGATGCAGGTTAACACCAGAGAGTGGGTATCGGTCAGTAGCTCTCGGTTTTGTAAGAAAGAAAGAGGCCCCTATTATTATGAAAATTGGAAAGGGTGACTAATAAAGGTCTTAGAAAATGAAAAGCTTAAGGCAAGTTGAAAAGGGAGGTTCCATAGGTTATATAAAGTTTATTGGTTCTATAAGTGCCTTACACCGATTTCGGTGCTTTTAATAGTTTCCTTATTTGCTAACATCGCTTCCGAAGCCTACCTAATAAGGGACAATCCAAGATTCTTTCTTTCAAATGGTTACTTCTTTGTATTGGGGTGAGGGTATACTCTATTGGATAAATACATTCTAACATCAAAAGGAAAGGCTTTTACTAAATGATATAATTCCTTAATTCAGAACATATAAATATGTAGCAGACCTAACATCTTAGATGTTGATTTCATTCCTGTGTCAAAGCTTTACGTAGGGGTAAAATTCAAAGCAGTAGGAGGTTCTAATACTGATTATATAAGGTGTTATATAAGTCTTCTATTTATTTATATATAAGTTTATAAAGGGTTAGGAAAGAGATATGTTATGTCTTTCTTCTCTTCCTAGCAAAGATTGATGTGGCTTCTTTACTACTAACATCATTCGATACAATCTTTCTGCAAGGTTGAACAAGGGATTGAATTTCCTAATCTAGATACTTTCGGTGCTAGGATTATGGTATATGTTTTCTTATGGTCCTGTTCAGTCACTGTAATCGAATATCGAATAAATGTGACCATGAAAAAACATATACCAGGTCTCCCTTGCACAGTATCTGGGTTAGAAGTCAACTATTAGAATATAATAATGGTAGTTGCATCTTCAATCATAGAGGTAGACGAAAAGAGATACTTGAAACATTAGTTAATACCTTAAACAAGAATACTGTTTCAATTACAGTTATCTTTTGAGGAGATTATTGGGTTCCCCCTACTATACTATCTCAACCAACGGGAAGAGGGACAACCTGAGGGATTGACTGACTTGTTTCAGAGAGTTCATTTATTCTAATATAAGGATTCAGTCAGTAATTCTATAATCAATACTCTTCTAATATAATAGTGTTCCCTTATTGTATTTTGACTTCCTAAAATGACTTTGGACAAGCAGCATATTTAATTGATTTACTTGATTATACCACTAAGGGGCTAATTTTTTGAGAATAAGCCTAGTCCTTTCGAAAGTGTCTGAGAAGGAAGATCGATCTTATATATGCTAGTTATTACTGATCTTGGGGCATTATGATAAGAATGGAACCATGGTCTTATACTTGTTTCAGTTAAATGATTTTCCTTCTCTTGCCTTCAAAACCTCATCGGTTCCACAAAAGAAAAAGTCCCCACATCCTACTAGGCATGCCTTATCCTATTTCTACTACTTCAACTAATTTCCAAACATCGGGGCATAGTGTTTTGACTATTTACTTCCTTACTTGTCGGTCTAACGACCGAACGGAGGACTTACGACTGTTATGGATCTATTACCTGCAAGAAAGGAATATGAAATAGAAATTCAACCAACAATATGTTTTTTACTACCTTGGCTCCTAGGTCGGTGAAAATGTCCCTATAGATAAAAAGTCAAGCCAAGTTCGCATTCTAGTTCTCTTTTTGTAGACTCGATGGGACCTAAAAACTCTCTATGTTCGTACCTGTAGCTAAAAAGTCAGAAGTGTCCCCTGAGTCTGAGTTAGCTGTTCTCGTTCAGGATAGGACAGTATGGGACCTCAGTATTGGGGCTTTGGTAGCGGAAGCGAGCAACCATCAGAAGTTTTCTATTTGAAAAAGGTAGCATTAGCTAAGTAAGAGTAAGCAAGCAGATCAAGTGTAGCGATAGAGCGGTTTCATTTATGATTCTATTCAAACAAGCCATTGCACATTAGTCAATCCCTCATATCGGCCGACTGCCTTATGACATAAGACACAAGTTGGTGCAAAGCCTTTAAAATCCCAAACAAGCTTTCTTCGTTCGCACCTTTTATCCTCTGTTATAGAAGTGGAAGGATTTATTGGTAGTTTCCTCTCTTTCTATAGTAGTTATACGTGGATTTAGGTTTCCTAAGTAGAAGGCATGGAACTAGTGATTCCCTTGCGATCTTGTCTTCCTACTATAGAAGGATCAACACAAGGATCAGGGTTTCTGACTCGTGGAATGTATGATAACGCTATGCCTAAAAGTTAGAATTAGATGGGAATTGAGAAGGAAGTTCTCTTTTCTCCATACTCTATTACAGCATAGTTGGAATTGGATATTTATATTCTTTCATTATAAGTGATCTTTTCTGGTTCTTGAATACAGTAGGGCCCTTGAGTAGGAATTCTGACAGCATTGGCTATGCTGCATCTTAGTCAATTTGTGATGAATTCTCTTCCTATTTATTCACACCTGAGAGAGAGTATCTTCCTTTCAAGCTAGGTAATCAAAATTTGAAATAGAAAAGATTGGTTATTCCGACATGCCAACAGTGTCATGTTCTTCACTCAGAGTGCTTTCTGAACCCTTCCTAAACCAAGACCAGATAAGAGAAGAGCTGCAACTACAAGGGATTCACTAGAAAAGGTAGCAGGATTCGATAAATTGGACAATCAGGTAAGCTATTTCATTTGTAAATATCCACCCTGGCTGGTATTATTGGGAGGACTCTTAGACATGGTAAGACTATTTTGAACTTCAAGCCCTATCACTTTTACTCTTAGACACCTACTTTCCATCTTTCCTGCTTTGTTGTTAGACTTTTTTGCTACAACTTATGGGTCTTACCGTGAGACTGCTCTCAGGGCTTAGGACTCCCGGCCAAAAGAATACTGGAACTGAAGCTATATATAAGAGTAACTGTGGGATGGTAGGAAGAAGTCTTTTTCTACAACAGGTACTAGATTTTCCATTTCCTTACAGGAAATTGGCCCTATATTTACAATGCTTACCAAAGGGGAACTCTAGTTGAAGACCTTATTAAGCACTCCAATTAGGCTTGCTTCCCAAAGATCCTTAGCTTTCTCCCAGGAGTGATACAATGGAAATAGGAGAAGAAATAACACTATTATGGTAGAAAACTTCTTACCTAGAGACTGGAAAACCCTTATGTTTTGCAATCCATTTTTGTTCGTGAAAGAAATTCCAATTGTTGGAACTGCAACTAAAACACAAACAAAGCCCACTGGCCTAGACTGCTCATATGAAACCCATCTATGGAAACTTCCACATGCCCAACATCAAAGGGATATCAAACCGCTGAAATCTAGGAAGACCTTAGGACTTAGATTACCACTTTCACTACAGCTAAGCTTTCTCCCACTTCACTACAAGAGAATCGCCGTTTAGCGGCGGTTTTTATTGTATTTAGAGGCAGTTTAAACTACCGCTACATGGTTTGGTGGAGGTTTCTGTAAACCGCCACCTAATACGGCGTCACCAATCTATTAGCGGCATTTATTTCCGTTTCACGGTGGTTTAAGGAAAGCGTTGTAGATACCTCATTTCGCGGCGGTTTTACTGAGTTTGGTGGCAGTTTTTACGAGCCCTTGACATCAGTTTATTCACGGTGGTTATAACTGCTGTGAATAAACTCAAATCCAGTGGACGTAAAACCGCCTCTAAATTAACGTGAACTACCGAAGAATGAGCACCTATGATGCCACTATGTAGCGGTGATTAAAACTGCCACGAAATGTAATTTTTTTTTTAACATTTTGTGGTGGTTTTCACAGTTTAGCGGCGGTTTAAACCACCACCAATGTACATTTCGCGATGGTTTAAACCGCTGCTAAAAGATGACCAGAATTTTTTTTTTGCTTCCACTGCACCCCTTCCCTGAAAGACAAATCAAACCAGAAATGAATATCATATCCACCTTCAAGTTTTATGCCCCATCCTCTTAAGAATTCATCCATTATCATCATACCAACATATATGATATTGAAAACAATATATGGTCCCTCTAATAGGTGTAATCCACAACCATATCTTCTCCAAATTAGTCATTGAAGACCAAGATGAAACTGAAATTGAAACTCATGATAAATTCAAACACTATCTATTTCTAGGTACCTTTCACAAAGTGTTCCCCTTCACAAAAAGTTAATATTCTTGAAATATTTCTATTTAAATTGAACATAAATGGTATGATGCATCCCACTAATCATTAATAAAATATATGTGTTATGATTCTATTTATAGAGATTCATACGATGCTCATCGCATGGGCCTGATCCCAACAATGTAACCACCTACGACCTCTTTGTATTGCGAAAAATGAATAATTTCCTAACTATGTGGCCTTAAACAAATGAATCATAAACATGTATTATATGTATTATTAACCTAAAAATCATATATTTTCATATCTACACAGATTCAGAGAGATCATAGGAATAAGGGTAACTTGTTAAACACTAGTATTTTGATATTATTCATTAAAAATCATAAATCTATAAGGGAATCCAATAATTCAAATGATTCCACCCAAAGAATATTTGATGATCCCAAAATCTCACACCTTTTACCAATACCTATTTTGAAGAATCTATAGAATATGAATCACTAGTGAACACCTTTCATTGTAATTTAGTTCTAAAAGGACATCCATACCAAATATTCATATACATGGAAGCCCATTGGATGTTCTCATCAAAAAATAGATAACCTAATGTGAATCCATTAACATGGAATTGGATTGATAAACTATGAACTCATACATTTGATGATGTATTGATGGGTTTCTTCATTGTGTTTCCTTTTCAATACCTTCATCACATCCTTCAATTAAAATTGAATCACCAAATGCACCAATTATGTTCAAGACCAAAAAAAAGCTGATAGTATCCATAAGGAACACAATGGTGAGGCATGAAAACAATTTTTATGCCATTCATATGACTCAATTTCTATGAATATATGTTCCCCATACCCTGACATACATTGTCTCCTACCCTTGTAAAATGATTGCATGATGGTTCACACCTTATTTCAGGAATACCATCTAAATGGATCTATCCTGACTTTATATGACACTCATGGTAATCTATAGAGAATAATTCCCCATAGGTTGTCCAACTAAAAATATTCTATGGAAACCATTGGTCCATAATTTCACATCCAAACTTTTTGTATCCTTTCAATAGATCATGAGAACATGTTCTTATCTTATCATATTGATTTGGATAAATATGTCCACCATAAAGTAGAAATCACCTTAGAACTTCATTATGAGTATCATGTTCACTATAGTAATTTTTATTAACATGTGACCTTGATTACTCAAGAAGATATATAGGGTGTTTTTCCCTATTGTCTATACTCAAGCATCTAAAAGTTGATCCCACTGGGGATATCCAAACACTAAAACTCAAGAGTATATTTATACCCCTAATATTTTAAACACCCTTGAGGCCCATTAGAATACTTAGATAATATACTAGGGATGGTTACAATGCTCTAATATCTAAAAGCATCAGAATCTATCCTAAGTGGAGTTTGTGACTATAAAATTACAATGGAAAACATAACCCACATGGGTGGGGGAATTTTTTATCATTTTTTCCTCATGGTAATCTCCAGTATCATTCATCCTATGGGATCACACCCAAATTAATGATATCCCTTTACAATGTAAATATGTGTTTCCTATTAGTGGTAAAACATTAGTATATTTCTTCAATGTTAACCCAATTGATGTTGGGAAACATGATTCTATTGAGTATGAAACATGTGTGGATGAATCCATTACCCCCTAACCACTAAGAAATAGAAAAACCATCTCAACATAAGAGAATATTACTTAGTTCAAATTCAAAATAGCATAACATGTGAAATGACCCAATTTGTTCAACACATCAACAATGGATTTAACTCCTAGTCATCCAAAATATCGACTACCAATTCAAACACATGCCTAAATGGAATGATGTATACCACACTCTAGAAATCAAGACATAAAAAGAAACATCAGAAATAAATAAAACACATAAAAGGAAACATGAGAAATCAAGGAAATTTTAGGACATGAAAATGTTTGGTGGAAAATATGTTCCACAAATGTAATATATACAAAGCAACTATTCCCATATTTTTTCAACACATGAACAATACAACTACTCATGGTCCGATGATGCATCGTCACCCTCTCCACCTTCATCACCACTTTCTGTTGTCACCTGTAAGAACATTATATTGAAAATTAAACACGGTTGCATATTTATATTAAAACTTAAAACCAATGAAAGTTAGAAAACTAAATAATTTTTATTTTTTGTGATTTACCTGCATACCAACAGTCGATGCACTACCACCGGGGGCATATATGCTCATATGCTGACGTATTTCAATCAACTCTTTCTGAAAACCAGATATATGACCCCCCTGCTGGTGAACTGTGTTTCGTAGAGAAACAATCTCTTTCTGAGCATATCTGGGTATGGGATGACTAAATCCAGGAGTAGATGCAGCCGCCATCCCCGGTGGCCTGCTAAACACCTTAGATGGTATGGGTCCCAAACCCATCCTGTGCACTCTACCAGGATGCTCCTTCCCAAGGACTTTAGCAACCAGGTCATCCTAGGAGACTGAGTAGGGCTGCGCAGGATTGGCATCCCATATTTCTTTAATTTTTACCTATAAATAAAATATCAATATATATTAACACAGTAAAAACTGATAATAAGTTATTATAATAAAAAATTGACTTCATACCCCAACTTATTTAGCAGACTCATTAACAAAACTTCCATCTGATTTCTTGTGAACATCCAACCACAGTTCAGTTCGGGATGCTTCGTGCCCTAAACTCTGTGACTGCATTAAGAAAAGATAAATCAACAACTCAATATATTAAACAGATAATATTGTCTTATAAATATTTAAACTTATTAAAAGATTACCAATGTCATTCGGCTTCTAGAAAAGCTTTTTGAGCCCGCAGTGTGAGGGATGACTTGCTTAGCCCGGTTTGAAGCATTATTTCTTGAGAGATCATGAAATAAATAAAATGAAATTTAATAGTAATGTATTCAATGCCATGTCCTCTTCATATACATGTATAAATGTAAAATGAGGATAATATAATAATATATATTTCAATACCATCCGCTTCTCATCATGATGTATTTCAACAAAAACTTTTCACTATTATTTTGGTACCCCACTAGGTAGCTTCTCATACATTTGTTGCACAGTCAACGAGGTATTGTTGACATCACACCACAATCTCCATTTTAAATCTTTCCATTTCTTACCTAGATTTTTCAACGTCCACTTCTGTGCTATCACATCAGCAACTGTGAAGTGGAAGAACATCTGTATGCAGAAATTCATTTTGAACATATTAGTAACATGACATTCAATTAAACCATAATGTAATAAATTTACCTTTATTTGAGAATCAAAAACTTCATTTTTCCAGATTGGAGTCATATGTCTCCAATCATCATATGAAATAGGAAGGGAAATGGGCTCCGCTGCCAGCTAGCCTAGAATCTGGCCAAGTAACCCCGCGACGTCATCCGTCGGGACCCCATAAGAATCAAATGGCACGACTATATTTTCGCCAGTCATATTCCAAACATCTGTACTTTTTATTTTTTTCTCCACGGTTGTATTTTTTTCATCTTAAATGAGAAAACAATTAGTATAAACAAAATGCAATAAATTTATTTAATTAAAATTTGTACCTATGACAGTGACACTCCAGTACGCCCGTGATGAACTGGAATTGGCGTGTTGATGCCCCACTGCTGAGGCTCCTGAAGGGGGAGTCGACGACTCACCCTCTAATGGGACATCCAAAGATGGTGTGAGAGATGGTGCATGGGGAGATGGTGCAGAAGTGTAGGCAGTTGGTGCCTCAGATGTCATGGGGAGGGAGCCAGATGGATCGTCATCTGTCGCGGAACTAGATGAAATAGTATACCGCTTCTTCCTTGGAATTCCTGTCATTTAATCAAATAAAATTAAGTTCATAATATATATTTCAAAAAAATTATGCAGAAAAAAAAATTAAAAATTATAATAGATGCCCAGTACTAACAGACAAAATATATATAACAATGATAATGAATGACTGCAGAAATGAAACAAGTGGTTGTTGAATAAATAAATAATTGTACATACAATAATTTTACCCTTAAATCATGTTGGTTTCCTTCTCCATTGCTTCATCCACTTCATTTATCCTTTCTAGACTAATATTTTCAATATCATGATGGACAAATAATTCTGCTGCCTGTTGTTGATTAAATTCAATTTCAGAGGTCAAATTATCCACTTCATCACCCATATCATACAAATCTCTTTGTATTACACGAGAAACTAAACTCCACCCTTCATAGACAACATCATTCACATAATATACCATTTTTTCTTGCGATTATAAGATATATGGATCATGCAGTTCACGATCACCAACATCCATCAAGCGAGAGAAGTTCACATAAGTAAATTGCAAGGAATTTCTTTTAACACCTCTGATAATATCGACCCATTTTCATTTGAATAAAACAATAGAAAAATGTACGTGGTAGTTTAATTCAATAATATCATGTAGCTTTCCATAGTATTCCACTTTAGAAAATGTAAATATACCACTATTCTGTGTTTTCAAACCCACTTCTCGATCGACTGTACGAAATCTAAAGCCATTTACATTATAAGAGTCGAACTTTCTAACTTGTTTTAGAGGACCTCTAGCAAGAAACTTCAAATCTTCTGACACCTCTGCTCGAGTATTAGTATTCATGATCTGAGAAAATAAATATACTTTATTATATTTACAAAATGTATGTGTCAAACTAATATTCGTACATATTGCAATATTTATGAACTTACACATCATGCAAACCATTCTACGCTATCTTTATTAATAGCTTTCATTATATCTTTCTCATTTCATGTTTGGCCTCTCATTCATCTCTTTGTTTGTATCATCAACTCTTCAATAAATGGATCTGCAATTTCACTATTCATCATCACATATCTATGTGACTGTAATAATTCCAATTCAGTCAGTGTCACATTTGAGGTCCTCCCAACTGATCGACCAATAGCAGGAAATATTTTGGATTTTTTATGTATTTGAGATTGAGTCGATGTGTCGTCAACATGTATAACTCGATTAAATCTTGTCTCAATATCATCCAAGTATCGAGAACAAAAGGTAAGACACTCATAATCCAAATAGCCTTCAGAAATAGAGCCTTCTGGTTGAGCTTTATTTCTCACGTATGATTTCAAATGCCCAAGATATATGTGAAATAAAATAAACATAATTATGCATTCAATTAAGTACCAAAAATTGTTTACTTAACTGAAAAACATATAAATAGAGTACCTCTCAATTGGATACATCCATCGATAATGAACGGGGCCTCCTAATTTTGATTCCTCAACCAAATGCACAGTTAAATGCATCATTACAGTAAAAAATAATGGAGGAAAGATCATCTCCATTGCACAAAGGGTCAATACAAACCTCTCCCGAAGGTTGTCAAGCTGAAATGGATGTAGAGATTTCTCACATAGTTTTCTGAAAAATGTGCAGAATTGTAGTACAATAGCAGTAATTTTTTCAGGTAATAATCTACGCAATGCTGATGGTAGTAACTATTGTAACAAAATATGTGAATTGTGACTTTTCAATCCATGTAACTTACGATTCTTCAAGTCAACACACCTCGAGATGTTAATTGAATACCCCTAAGATACCTTAACATTCTTTAAAATTCAAAGGAATGTATCTTTATCCCTATTTTTTATTGCAAAAATTTCCAGAGGATACTTTTCATTCTCATCTGGCCAGAGATCGTGTTTTATGTTCATTGATTATAAGTCTTTACGAGCATTGAGATGATCCTTTGACTTTCCATGCTCATTAAGCAATGTGAAAATCAAATTATCATAGACATTATTCTCAATATTCATAACATCAAGATTATGCCGCAACAAATTAAATTCCCAATACAGAAGTTTAAATAATATACTTTTTTTCTTTGTTGTGTTCCGATTTCTCTTGACGATGCACTTCGGACCCGTTTTCTGCTATCATTAAAATGAAGAACCTTCCCAAATTCTGTTTCAAAATTTTCAAGCTGTGTCAATATTTCAGAACCAGTTAACAACTTTGGAGGTGATCTATGATCAATGGAACCATTAAATTTTGATCTGTTCAGCCGAAATCTATGAGATGCATCGAGAAATCTTCGATGACACAAGAAACACCATTTTCTACTGTGAGGTAGCCATTTGGGATCAAAATCAAAGTTACAAATGGGACAAGAAAAACCTATATAAGTGTTCCAACCAGATAAATTCCCAAGGCCAGAGAAGTCACTAATGGTCCACATTAAAGCAGCATGCATTTTGAACATTGTTTTAGAAGAAGCATCAAATGTCTCAACACCGTTGCTCCATAACTCCTGCAATTCGTCAATCAAAGGCTGCAAATATACACCAATATCATTTCCAGGAATTTTTTTTCTAGGAATAATAATCAAAAGGATAACAGATATTTGTTGCATACACATCCACGGAGGCGGATTATAAGGGATCAAAACAACTGGCCAAATGCTATAACTAGTACTCAAAGTCCCAAATGGGTTGAATCCATCGGTAGCCAATCCCAATCAAACATTCCTAGGATCAACTGAGAAATATAGATGTAATGAATCAAATGTCTTCCATGATTGGGAATCTCGTGGATGTCTCATTAACCCATCATTGTTATTATCTACAGAATGACACTTCATGTATTCAGCGGTTTTCGATGACATGAATAATCTTTGCAATCGAGGCTTCATAGGAAAGTAACGCAAAACCTTTGCATGTGTGCTCCTTTTCTTCTTCTCCATGAAATTATGTTCATTCAGACTTCCAACATCACCATTTTCATGCCATCTAAAAGAAGAACATTTCTTGAAATTTTTTATACTTGAATCCTCTCCCCAATAAAGCATACAATCAATGGGACATGCATGTATTTTTGTATAATTCAGACCAAGCTTGTTAACTACTTTTTTCATATCATAAAAAGATTCTGGGATTTTTGCTTCAGGAAATGCATCACGAATCAATTCCAATATCATGGACATTGCCTTATTTGTAATTCCACATAGACATTTGATATGGTACAACTTCATCAGAAATGAAAGCTTTGAATATTTCAAACACCCACTATACAAATCTTGATTTCCATCGTCAACTAAATCATGAAACACATTTTCCTCAGTGAAGTTTTCTCTTACATTTGGCTCCAAAGAATCAAGAGGAGGATCCAATGATATGTTACAATCTGGATCGGCCTGTGTTACAGTCTCAAAAACATCACTTGTCACATTGCAATTTGTAGCACCCTCTTCTGGTTGTTATGATATGTTTTGATGATGATATTGGTGTATTGTAGTGCTGAATGCATCATTTATGAGGTTTTGCATTTCATTTTACATTGTCGATGAACTTGGGACCTCATTCTGTGGATTAACATCAGTTCCCAATCTTTCTGTAACGTTCGATTCTCTATGCCAAATCCAACACAAATATTAACCAGGGAATTTCTTCAGTATTAAATGTTCATAAAATTCATCTCTCTTCAACCATGTTCTAAATTTACATTTAGGACATGGAAATTTTATTCTCCCTTCAACAGATCGATTATAAATTTTAAAATCTAAAAACTCATTAAACCCCTTAACATACTGAGGTGTGTTCCTCAGTAATGTGATCTATCTTTTATCCATGTATATCACAATGTGCCTACACAAAATATACGATAGTGTAAGATTACAGAAACATAATATAATAAAGATGACCCATTGATCATAAAGTATGCATAATATAATAAAGATGATTCATTGATCACATTTACCACTTTAGACCGACCGAACAAGTCTGGTCCATAAGAGACAACATCAACACCTCATTGAGGAGCAGTAAAAATATTGGGTTACACACTTATTATAACACTGTCGATCACACATTTATGTTGTCTCAAACAACACCCCATTGACGTGTGATCGAAACTGATCATAATGAATTTTAAACCTGAGACATTATGTGATTGTTTAGGCTTGACCTTAGATTTCCTTCAAGAGGAAGGATGTTTCTCAATGGTTTCATACACAAACAACCATATCAAATTCGTATTTCCAAGAAATAACTGAAGAGATTTAATTCATGAGAGCTCAAAATATATTCTAGAAAAAATTTCCATTTTTCAATTGACATCTTAGGTTGTGTTCATTCTACCGAGAATGACACATGTTTAACAAAAATGACAAGATTCTCCCCACCTTTGGAGTGTCCTAGTTATCAAAATTAGAGATATATCAGCCACTAATAAGTTATCTATATCATATTCACATCAAACATACATTTGATTCTCCCCTTAAGCACACTCATTACATCATAACAGTCATAAAGAGGGCCAAAACCAAACCGACCAGCATTCCAAAACACCTTATTCTTTTTTAAGTCCTCCAATGCTTTGAGACATAGTTGATTATTTAATTCATAGGTCACTCAACTCCGTAGATGACCTGACACCTTAAAAAACATCCCATGGTTCAATGATTTAACTGAACTCCATATATTCATTAAAACATTTAGAACTCGACAGAAAAAACATAGATGTAAGCATGTTACCATAGGTTCCATAAGAAATTGGCACATTCTGATTACTATACATAGTTAGTCCACCCTATGCATTAAAGAATTAGAAGGTACATAAAATAGATTTAAACCAACATCATATTGACTCATACGACCATCAACATAAATGAAAGCATACAATGTTGTCCAACACTGAGGAAAATAAAGGGTCATGCGACCTGAAAAGCAGATGACAATGCTTGAGGTAAGCCTATCCTATTGAAACTGAGCATTTCTCGATACTCATGAAAATAAAAATGTCCAAAAACACAATAACCACCCAAAAAAGGGTTTCATTAGAACTAAAGAGTCATATGAGGGGCAACGACACCTGAACAGAATTGAGCATCAGAAAAATCCTTGTAATATAAAGGTATTAATGTTCTAAGGGCAGTACCTACCGAAGGATATCAACTTAAAATGAGAATGCATAAAACCTAACACTATGTTATGATTACAAAATTCACTAGGCCCAAAATCCAATCAAATAATCCATCATTAAAAAGGAGGTCTATGGAGAATGCATGTGGTTATATTCCAAGACAACTCAAAAAAATTCCCACGCTACCCTTACATAAGAGTCTCTACCAAGGACACCACTAAAGGTTCCATTTCCAATAAATAATGGTAAATAAAAAACTGAATTTAAATAAGTTTTTTTCATAAGAAATTATCCTATATTTTAACATAATAATGGGAAATCACATGTTTAACCCATTCCATCGATCCCAATACACCATGCATATCACCATTCATCCACCATATCAGGTGCCAACTGCAACCAAAAACCCAAGTCTTATTAACCATATACCTTCAATCTTCATCCATCCCAAGATAAAAAAGAATAATATAAAAATACTCAATTAAAAAGAAAATATATAAGTAAATAAACAATAAAAAGAGTCAATAGGGCATATAGGCCCTAGAAACAATGTATCTAAACATCACATGAAAATAGGCTCGCTCGACCCCAAACAGTTATCTTTATCAAACAACTAGTTTTATTTCTATTTTGGATTAACTGATTCATTTATCATAGGTTAAAACTATGAGAAACATATGGAATTAGCTACCATAACCTATTAATTATTTAAATATTATTCCAATCAAAAATTCATGTTTCATTGAATTTTAAGGATGAAAATTTCCATTAACATACCTCTTTATTATTATCATTAATAAGTATTTATAGATTCATTTTATTTATCCAATTCCATTAACACATGGAATAAAAATTTCAATTAAACACGAATTAGGTATCAAATTAACAATTTTCTTTAAATTAACATGCTAAAACTTGGAGTAACAAACATTCTAATCAAATAATAAACATATATTGCACAAAATATTGTAAAAAAGATGAAAAATGTTGGAAAACTCACTTTGGGGTCACGGTCGCAGTGAGAAGGGTCGTCAGGAGAAGGGGGGTCGCGGGTCGCTGGGGTCTCTGGTCGCGAGCTCCGCCGTAGACGCTAGTCGCGGGGTCGCCGGAGACGAAGGTCGCGCGTTTTCCGGAGACATCGCGGGGTCGCTGGGGGGGGGGGGGGTTGCGGGAAGAAGGGAGAGAGAGGGGTCAGGAGGGTTGGGGGAAATGGGGGTCGGGGTAGGGAAGGGTCAGGATTTTTAAAAAAAATATGGGTTTAGAGGCGGTTTATTAAAAACCGACACGAAACCTTTTTCGGAAAACATTTAGCGGTGGTTTTGTGAACCGTCGCTAAACCCTATTTATGTTGTAGTGCTCAAATAGAAGGAAATAAAGATAAATCCAAGGTTCTGGTACTTATTTATGTATAAGTATGCAACTTTTTTATATATATGTTTCTAAAGGGTGAGGTAGGGCGAGGTTCACAGATCTCACCCTTTCTAAAGGGTAAGGAATCGAATGATTTTTTTTTCTGACAAAGAGAAGGCTGAATATGGACATTCAATTGGATATTTAAGCTTTTCTTTCAAGAAATTAAGGGATGTAAGTGATTATATTAGGCCTCCAACACTATTAGAATGTAATATTCTTCCCCAGAAAGGGAAAAGAAACTGCAATTAGATCAACTAAAACTTACAGGGCAGTGGGAAAACTACTCCAAGTAAACTGACTAGCCTACACTAAAGAACCTCTTCACTTTTCTTTGTTTGAGTCAAATCATCCCTCTAAACAATGGAATTTGAAATCTTTAGTGTGAAGAGTAAAGGTCAAGCTAGAAATCCAGCAATATATATAGGTAAAAGCACCTATTGGGAGTTCTACATTAAAGTAGAAGCTGTAAAATCTATAAGGATACCATGAGATGACCGCCACAACTAGTTCCATTCTATATCCGGCACTCCCCTTCGCATCTATTGATCACTATCCATTCTCCTTTCATCCATCCTGAGAGTGAAGCTGTACTGAAAAAGATTGAGAATTCATATCAGTATTCTATGTTCTCACCCTCCTTGTTTCGATAGTGAGGTATCAAGCCCTTATATACATGAAGAATAGATAAAGCGATTGAGTCACATGAGCAAAGATATAGTCAACATCGAATGAACATACTCCGTGATGACTCTTACTTTTTATTGATTTTTTCAAGATCACCAAAGAACACAAAGAATTTTGTCAGTCCATTCGTCAAGATGAATTCAGACATCATCTCGTTTGGATCCGAAGAAATCATCATTCTATATCGATCAATCCCTATCACTTATGGGAAGTCTATGGTATTTCATATGAATGAAAAGTTCCATCTCCTACTGCCTTGATCCTCTACCATTTTTTTGAAAAGGATAGTAGTGATAAATTCAAAGAGTCATCCCATAGTATAGCGAGACCCCACCCCTATCTCTCCCATTGGCTCTACAATAAACTAAGAAACCATTATTGAAATTGAAACTACTATTGAATCTCTCCATCTCATGAGACTTTATCCTAGTTTCTCATAGATTGGGACCTTCAAGATGCAAGATATTTCTTAGTTGGGTAACTGCATGTGGGTTCCCAAGACACATCAGTTCTACAGACTACTATCATGGCTTCTTTTGGGGTTTGTTAGCAGTATCCGTCGATCATTCTAGTATAGGTCAGTCCTTAGACTCCCTCATTAACTTTTCTGGGTGTCGTTACTCACCCTTTATAAAGTGTTAGATGCTTTAGAACCTCAGAATCTATGACCTGAACATCATATCAGGTCTCTTTCCTCTTACCGTTATCCAAAACCCTATGGGTACCCTCACTCTTTTATATTCTTCTCCATGTATTGGTTCTATTTGTGTACGTAACAGAGGCTTGTGGTTGAGTTGAGGCAGAATGCATGCCTACCATCTCTTTTGTCAAACTATCCCCTTAGTTACACTATTATATTCTAATAGTCGACTGGGTCATTAACCCAACACTAAAAGACTATTTTGAAAAAAATTACACTACCCAGATTCCCACCGATGAGACAAATATTATGAAAGAATATACCTCTATGTCCTTGTTTTCCCTAATTTCTCCATTAACACCGCTTATCCCAATATTCCTCATCCCTTCCATAACTGACTCCACATGATCTTCAGATTTTGAAAACTGTTAACCAACCCTGGCTCATCTCCATTCCTTTCATCCGGGAAGCTAAACCACTCATTCCGATGCCTAATAGAGGTGAGGCAGGTATGAACCAGCTATCCCAATAACAGATGGAAGGCAATAGACTAGTCAGACTTGCCCAAGAAAGTGAAGCATAGGTGACTCTTCATCGAGTGGATCCATAGCACCAGGACTGGATCTTCAACTCATGTCAAACCTTCCACCTGTCCTTGCTGAATCAAACCAATATAAATGAGATTAAGGAAGTGTTTCCCCTTTGTATTCTCTTAATTTAGTTTTAGGCTCTCTTCCATACTAGTAATGTAGTAAGGTCTCCACCCTATAAGTCGTTAGAAATTTTATGCTCTTCTTTCGACTTCCTTTCAATCATCTCTCTATCCTCATAAAATGGATATCTATCCCTTGTTGTTTGGTTATTCTCTGTGGCCTTTCTTATTTGGTTGTTCTCTGAAGCATTCCTATAATGATAGTGATCTCTTAGGTGTTATCTTGTAGTCACTTCTTCACTCTAACCGACCAGGAAATTTTCCATTGTTTATTCTGACAATATATATCAGTACCAGTGGGTCCTGGGTCCATTGTTTCCACCCCTAGTCTAGGAACCTTCCTGAAGTATTATCTCATAGCTCAAGACCTTAGAGACCTGAGAGTCTGAGAGCTTATGATTGGGAGGTTCAATGCCTTTCTAAATCCTCATCCTCATTTAGATTCCTACTCTTGCATTGGGAGTTAGAGTATCAATCCTTCCCTGTATGACTTGAAATGTTGGACCCCTTCAGGATTTCATTCTTCTTGGTGGCTACCCCCTCAACATTTTGGGTAGGCATTTGGGACCGGGGATTATACTGAAGAAAGGAATGGTAATGATATATATTGAACAATTTTGATCAATCCTAGTCTAGGTCTATATATATCAGTACCATTTGGATTGCCTCCGCGGGGTCAATTCTGATACCAACCTCCCATTCATAACAAAACACTACTAAACTGGTATCATCTTTATAACTATAGATAAGAGTACCTATATAAGAGTACTGAAGAATGAATCCTTCCTATAAAGGACCACAAAAAACTATAATGAATTCAGTATACTACAGGAGATTGCGCTCTTCTCTCAGATAGAAGAGAGGTCTTTTATTTTTGTCAATAATAAAAATGTGATTGAATCTCAGAAGCATGAAACTCCTTCCTTGTTTTTGGCCCCCTTTCTCCAAGAAGAGTTTCAAAGATTTAGAGGCTCCTAAACCCACTCATAGAGCCGCTCCCCTATCCTTTTGTGTAGTTATCTGGTAAGCCCCCCCAACTCTCGGCTTGTCCTATCACTATGAGGTTGACATGAATTGGTATAATATAGGTATTAGACCATATCCCACAGCAAGACCTGTCTGAATAGGCAGTCATATTCAAGAAGAAGATGGATGCCTTTCCAGTAAAGGACCCAAAGAGGGATGCAGTTAGGGGAGCATGGACCAGGTCGACCTGAACATTATAAGGATGGGGGGGGGGGGAGAATGGAAAATCCAAAGACAAAGATATATTAGAATCACAGCTTTCTTTGGTTTGGTAGAAACTCTGGGGATTCAAGCTGAAACCGGAGTTTCCCTGGTACTCTCTTACTGCATATGAACTGAAAAGGGGGAATTCAAGAGCTTATACCATTCTTATCTATCAACTATAAGATCATAGAATGGCGTTGTAGTGACACTTATCGCATTAAAAGTGAGAGGTCCAGACATGTCTATCAAATTGCTGAGATAGATCACCCCCCTAAATACTAATCAAGAATGCATAAGGTTTTTGAAAAGTCATTAAGATATTGGGGAAACCTCATGGTAAGAATGAAGTTCCAGAACTCAAAGGGTTCATGCCAACTCATCTCGTGTCCAATGGACTGACTTTCTGGATCTGGTGTAATTTCCAGATCTTTCTTATCAAATCTTGATTTATGTAAGGTTCTACTAGAGAGAGGAAAAATCATCTCGCTAATATAACTGGAATGAACCATGCTATGGAATTGGAATCTCTTCATGGAAAGGAGCGGGATCTGGAACAACCGGGCAAGGGGGATCACAACTGCACTGCAGGACCCCTTCGGAGTCGGTATAATATAGGTAAGAATCACCCAGATCGTTGAATCCACTGCAAAATGATTTATCGCGAGAAGGGCCGAAGGCGGATTAAAAATCAAAGAGCTCATCAAGCAAAGAGGGTCACTAGTGTAGATAACGCACCTGTTTACAAAATAGGTACACCGATCAGCTTATTGAAGATGCATAACTAAACTAGAAAACAAAAGTTTCCAAATCCTTAAATGAAAGGTGACTCACCCAAGGTTTTGTTTTCATTCATTCAAAAATGCTTTCCTCTCCTTAAATGAAAGGTGACTCAAGGGAGGTATCACATAAACTTACTAGTCTTTTCAATGAGAATAGAGGGTCTTTCTCTTTTTCAAAATATCATTTTCCCCTCCCGATTATTTCTTAGGGTTCTCCTTTCTTCCTTTATTTTCTGTTCTTCGCACCTGGTTGAGTCACTTCCTTCCACTCACCAACCATAGACTTACGGACTCCTATGGGAAATGAAGTCAGTGTTTGTGAACCATCCACTTGAGTCACCTTCAGAAGAGATAAGGTGAATTTCAGTCTTATAGTGTTGAACACCTTCATCCAGATTTCTTTTTCAGCAAGCACCCCTATCACATAAAGTGAAACTAAAAATAAAAAAAAAATATATAATACCTTATTTTTTGGATTCTGGTCTACCCTGCCACATGTAGTTCAGGTTTTTTTTGTTTGGAGGGAGATCAATAGTATCAGTGGGATCCCATTTTCTTTGTTTGTTAAGCCTCACAACTATGGTTTTGATTCTTTTGTCAAATCCTGAAGACCAGATGTGATTTTGTCTCTTCCTTCAAGCCTTTCCTATTATCACTTATCACTGACATTAAGGTTGACTCTCTCTCCTTAATTCATAGAAATAAAAAGTTCATGATGCATGTATTTACCAACTTAAACAAAAAATTTCCACCGTGAAGTAGGGAGATAGCAGTGTAACTTATTTATACAACTATTTAGGAATGTTTTGGGAAGAACTTTCTTTATATCAACGTCTATATACTTTTTTATGTGGTTCATGCGTCTCTCTTTTTAGAGGAAGTTGTATTTATTTTAAATTTTGTCTTTTTTTTGCAGAAATAGAGAAGGATAAAGTGTTTCATTTACTTGATGGTCTTATACATGAGTTAAAATATATTCAAATGGGGAATGAGTCTATACGACCGATCAACAAAGTACGGTCCATCCTTCTCAATAGCCAGAAAGCTATGAGTAATTTGATAAATAGTGCATCAGATCATAATGCTCTCAATATATCATCTCAATGGGGTTTTACCCACAACAATTCCCTTATTGAATATGAGGGAAGAGGAAAAAGAGTAGGTAATAAGGGTGGTTGAAAACAGGTCACTCTGCATATAGATTCTTGATTCTTTATCCTCCGAACAAGTCTTCATCTACATCGGCCAATGCAGTATCTCATTCTGAAGATGGGAATCTTTTTGCTACTTAGTCAATCGATCTATAGTATATGCCTTCACCTACTGTTGAACCATCATTCAATGTACCTCTTGACATCATACATAAGACCTTGAACATTAATACCGGAGATTCAAATTTTGATAATATTTTAGATCCTACTGTGAATGCTATAGGTATTTATTTTAACAAGCTCTAAAGTCAATCTACTATACCATGGATTATGGATTATGGTTCCACTCATCATATGGCAGGATCATACACTTCTTTTTCACCTTCCCTTGACTTCTCCAATAATTCTTCTGCCTTTCTTGTTGATGGATCTCCAGTTCCTTCACTTCGGTATTGGAACCATGGATGAAGGTACCTTGTGGATAGGTAGTCCCGGGGATGATGCCTTTAGGTAGGGGTTTCCATCCATAGTTTCAAAAACCCCGGGCTTTGACTAATAGAACGACCTTGCCTTATCTATGAAACCTAACTCACAATGACACTGCTTCCATTTCCCAATCAAATCTCCCCAGGTTATTTGATATTCGGCAGAAGGGAAAGAGGCGTCCAATCCTTCCCATTATGTTTCTATAGGATAAAGGCAAACCGAACAGATTCTACTTTTCTCTAAGGATAGATGGAAAAAGTATTTCTCCTCAGGGTTCACAAAAGACTGGAATTGGATGACTTGGGTGGAGAACAAAGGCATTTTGGGGAATTACTCTTCTTCTTCTTCCCTTGGGGATTCATTGCCTAGTGAATGGAATCTAATATCCCTTAGCCACTTCCGCCTATCCCAGATCCCCTATTTTTTTAGAGGGTTCCAACCCCTATTATTATTAGGTTGAAATCACCCCTACTATCCAAGACAAGTAATGAATCTAGGGTAGATCTCTTCATTAGTTAGCTCTAGAAAGCTATTCGTTGTCTTAGTTTAGTTTTACAATTCTTATATTCCCCAATCTAAGCCCTTTAGTCAACTAGTCATAAGGTATTCTCAGTTTTTCTTTTCTTCTCCCCTCCCAGCTGCTCTCATCGAATGAATCGAGCCACTAGGACAACTCCAAGCTAGATTCAATCGAGAGGACCTACTATAACCTTACAAATAAGAATTGTATCTGGGATCATATACAATAAAGGAGAGGTAAGGAGATAGTACGGGATGCGATTGAGGTAATGGACCCCTATAATATAGGGGGGTATGATAGTTGGAGCGAGGAATGGGTTTGGGAGGATCGAGCAGAGATAATGGAGCAAGGAACGAGTGGAGATATTGGAGCGAAGGAATTCCTGGGCTGGGAAGACCGAGTGGAGATAATAGAGAAAGGAACGAGTGGAGCTATTGGAGAGAAGGTATTCCCGGGTCGGGAAGACTGATCAGAGCTAATGGAGTGAGGAACGAGTAGAGATATTAGAGTGAAGGTATTCCTGGGTTGGGAAGACCGAACAGAGCTGAAGGATCCAGGAATGAGCGGAGCTATTGGAGCAAAGGTATTCCCGGTCCAGGAAGACCGATCAGAGCTAATGGAGCTAAGGGGTTCCTGGGGGAAACCCCAAGCGGAGCTAATTGAGTGAAGGGATTCCCAGGCTGGGAAGCCTAAGTGAAGATAAAAGTTCAATACTTTCTACTTAAGATAGAAGGATATTATTTCTTGATCTTATCTCTTCTCCGTAATATAAAGGGCTTTTATTCTCTGTATATCTTCTAAAAAAAGATATACAGAGAAGAAATAACAAGCCCTACCAAATTTGGAGAAGAGAGAAGAGCAAAGAAAGAATAGCCATACCACATTAGGAGAAAGAGATAGAACACCAGGGGGACCATGGGGGTTACCCCCAGAATAGATATCCTGATTGGAGTGAGGAACAAGCATAGCTAATGGAGTGAAGGGGTTCCCAGGCTGAGAAGACCGAGCAGAGCTAATCAGCTACCCAATTGGAGCGAGGAACGAGTGGAGCTAAGGATTCTAAAAAGAGCTAATGACAATGTAGAGAGGGTCTTATCGGGGGGAAGACCGAGTGGAGATAAGAGTTAGGAATTTAATTTTATTGAGTGGAGTGAGTGTCTTCCTGGGGGGGGGGAAGACCAAGTATATCTAATGAGACAACTTACTGGAGTGAGGTCCCACTGAGTGGAGCTAAGGAAAAATTGAAGAGAGGAATGAGCGGAGCTAATAAGCTAAGGGGAGAAGCCCCATAGGGGGGGTCACAGGGGGGGATACAGAACAACCAAGCACAGATTACCACTCTGCATTGCGTTGGAGTGAGGTACCACTGATAGGAGACTCCACAATAGGCTATCACAGAGTAACACTCTGCATTGGAGCGAGGTACCACTGAGTAGAGCTAGACAAGACATATAAAGAGATGAGCGAGGGAGGACCTAGGGTCCGAGCAAGTGAAGCGAGTTGTATGAATTTTTTATGCTAAGAGAATCATGATTGAACTCATGATACGATGGATTACCTCGGAGAATCGACAAACGTTAGTTTTCCACTAATTAAACATGCCTCTTTGCATGTTTTGGTACGTGGACGTGCACCCTGAACCTTTAGGTGCACGTACACGCATGACAGGCGTACGCATTCTATAGATGCGTACATGTTCTAATACTCGTACACATTCTGTATATGCATACACATTCTACTTTATATTCATACGAATTCTATATACGTGTACACATTCTACTTGATACATGTACCCGTTCTACTTAATGCGTGTACGTGTTCTACTTAATACACATGTGCGCGATACGGGTCCAAAGCTCTGCTTTGGTCCACCACCGGTCTAGTATTTAAAACAAGAAAACAAGGGGAAGAGTGGAATTCTGATTCTGATACACCACTTGTTTGCTGGGGTTCAATACTAGCTTCAAGGATGGAACTTGGGTTCCAGACTAGCTAGACTGTATGGAGCCACCTTCTTCTCAACAGCATACCCACTCCTAAGCTCTAAACATTCCCCATTTCTAGGAACAAGAAAAGAGTGAGATACTCTATCTTAGGGACATGAACAAGTCATTCCAGGTGGGGGAGTTTGACTTTGATTAGGTATTGGTTTTCCCTTATAGGCTTTTCCTCAGGTTGCTAATCCTGGTTCTTCTCTCCCCCAATCTCGTCCCTTTAGTCAACTAGTCTTAAGGCATTCTTAGTTCTATTTTCCTCTCCCCTCCCAGATTCTCTCATCGAATAAATTGATCCACCAGGATAGCTCCTAACCAAAGTCAATCAGGAGGACCTACTATACCCTTACGACTAAGAATTGTATCTGCAATCATATACAATAAAGGAGAGGTAAGGAGATAGGAAAGGATGTGATTGAGGGAGTGGCCCCCCTATAATATTGGGGGGTACAACCGTTGGAGTGAGGGATGGGTTTGGGAGGACCGACCAGAGCTAATGGAGTGAGGAACAAATATAACTATTGGAGCGAAGGTATTCCGGGGCCGGGAAGACTGAGTGGAGCTAATGGACCGAGGAACGAGCAGAGCTATTGGAGCGAAGGTATTCCCGGGCCGAGAAGAACGAGTGGAGCTAATGGAGCCAGGAACGAGTGGAGCTATTGGAATGAAGGTATTCCTAGGCTGGGAAGACCGAGTGGAGATAATGGAGCGAAGGGGTCCCGGGGGGAACCCCGAGCGGAGCTAATAGAGAGAAGGGATTCCCGAGCCGGGAAGCTCGAGTAGAGCTAAAATTTCTACAATTTCTCCTTAATATAGAAGGCTATTCTATCTTGATCTTCTCTCTTCTCCATAAGATAGAGGGATTTTATTCTCTTTATATCTTCTCAAAAAAGATATACAGATAAGAAAGGACAATCCCTACTAAATAAGGAGAAGAGAGAAGAGAGAAAATAGAATAACCCTACCACATTTAGAGAAATAGATAGAACATCGAGGGACCTGGGGGGTTACCCCCCAAAATAGATATCCTGATTGGAGAGAGGAATGAGCGGAGCTAATGGAGCGAAGGGGTTCCCAGGCCGGGAAGACAGAGCAGAGTTAAGAAGCTACCCACTTAGATCGAGGAACGAGTAGAGATAAGGTTTCTAAAAGGAGCTAATGATAATGGAGCGAGGGTCTTCCTGGGGGGGGGGACCAAGTAGAGCTAAGAGTTAGGCATTTCATTTTATTGAATGGAGTGAGCATCTTCCTGGGGGGAATACCAAGTGGAGATAATGAGCTAAATTACTAGAGAGAGGTCCCACCGAGTGGAGCTAAGGACAGATTGGAGTGAGGAATGAATGGAGATAAGAAGCCTCCTAGAGGGGGACACATGGGAAGATACAGGACAACCAAGTGCAGAGTACCACTCTGCGTTGCATTGGAGTGAGGTACCACCGAGTGAAGACCCCAGAACAGGCTATCACAGAATAACACTCTGCTTTGGAGCGAGGTCCCACCGAGCTAAGCTAGACAAGGCATACAAAGAGATAAGCGTGGAAGGACCTAGGGTCCAATCGAGTGAAGGAATTTGTATGACTTGTTTCATCTAAGAGAATCATGTGTGAAATCATGATACGATGGATTACCTAGGAGCATCGGAAAATGTAAGTTTTTCACTAATTAAACATGCCTATGTGAAAGTTTTGATACATGGACATTCACCCTGAACCTTCAGGTGCACATACACGCATGACAGACATATGCATTCTATAGACGCATACGTTTTATAGATACTTGTACGCATTCTATATATGCATACACATTCTAATTTATACTTGTACACATTCTATATATGTGTACATGTTCTAATTGATACGTGTACGTGTTCTACTTAATACGCGTACGTGTTCTACTTAATGAGTGTACACATTATACTTAATACACACATGCATGATATAGGTCCAAAGTTCTGATTTGTTCCACCACCAGTCTAGTATTGAAACCAAGAAAACAAGGGGAGGAGTGGAATTACGATTCTGAAACACCACTTGTTTTCTTGGGTTCAATACTAGATTCTAGGCTAGAACTTGGGTTCCAGATTAGCTAGACCGTATGGAGCCACCTTCTTCACAACGGCATACCCTCTCTTAAGATCTTAACATTCCCCATTTCCAGGATCAAGAAAATAGGGAGGTACTCTATCTTAGGGGAATGAACTAGTTGTACCTGGAGAGATATTTTGACTTTGATTGGGTATTGGTATTCCCTTATAGGATTTTCCCTAGGTTTCTAATCCCAGTTCTTCTCTCCCCCAATCATAGCCCTTTAGTCAACTAGTCGTAAGGCGTTCTCAAATTCTCTTTTAATCTCCCCTCTGAGATACTATCATCAAATGAATCGAGCCATCAGGACAACTCCTAACCAGAGTCAATTGGGAGGACCTACTATACCCTTACGACTAAGAATTTTATCTGCGATAATATAAAATAAAGGAGAGGTAAGAAGATAGTCTGGGAAGCGATTGAGGGAGTGGAACCCCTATAATATAGGGGGGGTCCGACCATTGGAGCAAGGGACGAGTTTTGGAGGATAGAGTGGGCTACTGGAGCAAGGAATGAGAGGATCTATTAGAGCGAAGGTATTCCTGTACCGGGAAGACCGAGTAGAGATAATGGAGTGAGGAATGAGAGGAGCTATTGGAGCAAAGGTATTCCCAGATCAGGAAGAATGAGTGGAGCTAATGGAGCGAAGGGGTTCCTGGGGGGAACCCCGAGTGAAGCTAATGGAGCAAACAGATTCCCGAGTCGGGAAGCCCGAGTAGAGCTAAAAGTTCTATACTTTCTCATTAAGATATAAGGTTATTCTATCTCGATCTTATATCTTCTCCGTAAGATAAATGGATATTATTATCTATATATCTTATCAAAAAAGATATACAGAGAAGAAAGAACAAGACCTACCAAATGAGGATAAGAGAGAAGATAGAAGACAAAATATCCCTACCACATTAGGAGAAAGAGATAGAACACTAGGGGGCCAGGGGTTTACCCCCTGAATAGATATCCTAATTAGAGCGAGGAATGAGCAGAGCTAAGCAGCTAAGGGGAGAATCCCCCTAGGGGAGTCACAGGTTGGATATATAAAATCTAAGCGTAGAGTACCACTCTACGTTGCGTTGAAGCGAGGTACCACTGAGTAGAGACTCCAGAACAGGATATCGTAGATTAACACTCTACATTGGAGTGAGGTCCCACCGAGCGGAGCTAGACAAGGCATACAAAGAGATGAGCGAGGGAGGACCTAGGTTCCGATCGCGTGAAGCGAGTTGTATGACTTGTTTTATCTAATAGAATCATGAGTGAACTCATGATATGATGTATTACCCAGAAGCATCGAGAAACATCAGTTTTCCACTAATTAAACATGCCTCTGTGCATGTTTTGATACATGGGCATGCACCCTGAACCTTTAGGTGCATGTACACGCATGATAGGCGTACGCATTCTATAGATGCGTACGTGTTCTAGATACTCATATGTGTTATATATATGCATAAACGTTCTACATTATACTCATAAACCATCTATATACATGTACATGTTCTACTTGATATGTGTACGCATTCTACTTAATGTGCATATGGGTTCTACTTAATACGCGCATGCGCGATACAGGTCCAAAGCTCTTCTTTGTTCCACCACCGGTCTAGTATTTAAACTAAGAAAACAAGGGGAGGAGTGGAATTCCGATTCCGATACACCACTTGTTTTCTTGGGTTCAATACTAGCTTCAAGGATAGAACTTGGGTTCCAGACTAGCTAGACCATATGAGGCCACCTTCTTCACAACGGCATACCCGCTCCTAATCTCTTAAAATTCCCTATTTTCAGGAACAAGAAAAGAGTGAGATACTCTATCTTAGGGGTACAAACCAGTCATACCAGGTGGGGGAGTTTGACTTTGATTATGTATTGGTATCCCCTTATAGGATTTTCCCCACGTTGCTAATCCCGATTATTCTCTCCCCTAATCGCAGCCCTTTAATAAACTAGTCATAATGTGTTCTAAGTTTCTCTTTTCCTATCCCCTCCCAGCTGCTCTCATCGAATGAATCAGGCCATTGGGACAACTTCTAGCCAGATTCAATTGGGAGGACATACTATACCCTTGCGAGTAAGAATTGTATCTGTGATCATATATAATAAAGGAGAGGTAAGGAGATAGTCTAGAATGTGATTGAGGGAGTGACCCCCCCTATAATATATGGGGGTCCGACCGTTGGAGAGAGGGACGGGTTTGGGAGGACCGAGTGGAGCTAATGAAGCAAGGAACGAGTGGAGCTATTGGAGAGAATGTATTCTCGGGTCGAGAAGAAAGAGAGGAGTTAATGGAGTGAGGAATGAGCGAAGCTATTAGAGTGAAGGTATTCCCAGGTCAGGAAGACTGAGTGGTGATAATGGAGTGAGGAACGAGCAGAGCTATTGTAGAGAGGGTATTCCCGGGCTAGGAAGACTGAGTGGAGATAATTGACCGAGGAATGAGAAGAGCTATTGGAGCGAAGGTATTCCTGGGCTGGGAAGACCGAGAAGAGATAACGACATAAAGGGGTTCCCGGGGGGGGGGACCCCGAGCAGAGATAATGGAGCGAAGGGATTCTCGGGACGAGAAGCCCGAGTGTAGCTAAAAGTTATATACTTTCTCTTTAAGATAGAAGGCTATTATGTCTCGATATTCTCTCTTCTCTATAAGATAGAGGGATTTTATTCTATGTATATCTTCTCAAAAAAGATATAGAGAGAATAAATAGCAATCCCTACCAAATGAGGAGAAGAGATAAGAGTGAAGACAAAATAGCCCTACCACATTACGAGAAAGAGATAGAACACCAGGGGGCCAGGGGTGGCTACCCCTCATAATAGATATCCTTATTGAATCGAGGAACGAGAGGAGCTAATGGAGCGAAGGGGTTCCTGGGCCGAGAAGACCAAGAGGAGCTAAGCAACTACCCACTTAGAGTGAGGAATGAGTGGAGCTAAGGTTTCTAAAAATAACTAATGATAATGGAGTGAGGGTCTTCCCGGGGGGGAGACCGAGAAGATCTAAGAGTTAGGCATTTAATTTTATTGAATGGATCAAGCGTCTTCACGGGGGGAAGACTGAGCAGAGCTAATGAGCTAACTTACTGGAGTGAGGTCCCACCGAGTGGAGCTAAGGACAGATTGGAGTGAGGAATGAGAAAAGCTAAGAACCTAAGGGGAGAAGCCCCCTAGGGGGTCATAAGGGGGGATACAGAATAGCCAAGTGTATAGTACCACTCTGAATTGCATTGGAGCGAGGTACCACTGAGCAGAGACTCCAGAACAGGCTATTGCAGAGTAACACTCTATGTTGGAGTGAGGTCCCACCGAGCAGAGCTAGACAAGGCATATAAATAGATGAGAAAGGGAGGACATAGGGTCCAAATTCAGCTTGACTAATGGACTGAATCACTTCTTTACATGCTTTTGTGAGCTTGAATGAATCAATCAGAAGTCAGAGTCATCACGTATAATGTTCGTTTGATGTTTACTATATCTTTTCTCATGCGACTCAATCACTTGATCTATTCTTCACGTATATAAGGGCTCGAAACCTCAATATCGAAACAGGGAGGGTGAGAACATAAAATAATGATATGAATTATCAATATTTTTTGATACAGATCCAATCCTAGGATAGATGCAAGGAGAATGGATAGCGATCAGTAGATGCGAAGGGGAGGTCCTGATATAGAATGAAACTAGTTGTGGCAGTCAGCTCATGGTATCCTGCTTGCTTTTCTAGATTATAATTTAATGCAGAACTCTCAATACGTGATGCTACTTATATATATTTCTGGATTTATAGATTGACCTTTACTCTTCACACGAAAGCTTTCAATTTCCCTTTTCTATAGGGATGAATTGACTCAAACAAATAAACCCAAAGAGGTTCTTTAGCGCATGCTAGTCAGTTTATTTGGAGTAGCTTTCCCGCTGCCCTATAAGTTTCAGTTGATCTAATTTCAGTTGTATTGACCTTTCTGGGGAAGACTATTATATTCTAATAGTGTTGGAGGCCTAATATAATCACTTAAATCCCTTAATTTCTTGAAATAAAAGCCTAAAGATCCAATTGAATGTTCATATTCAGCCTTCTCTTTGTTAGAAAAAAATCATTTGATTCCTTACCCTTTAGAAAGGGTAATATCTTTGAACCTCACCCTATTCAGGTTAGATCTCTTAGAAACTCACCCTTTAGAAACTTATATATAAATAATTTGTAGACTTATAAATCACCTTATATATAAATATGTAGTAGAACATTGTCTTTCTCTTTATTTCCTTCTGTTTGAGTGGGAGAAATCTTAGCTGTAGTGAATGTGGTAAGCTAAGTCCAAAGGTCTTCCCAGCTTCTAGAAGTTTGAGATCCCTTTATTGTCAGGCCTGTGGAAGTTTCCTTAGATGGGTTTCCTATGAGCGGTCTATTCCAGTTGACTTTGCTGGTTTTTTGTTGTAGTTCCAGCAATTGGACGTTCTTTCGCAAACAAAAAGGGATTTTATAACATAAGGGTTTTCCATTATCTGGGTAAGAAGTTTTCCACCGTAATAGTAGTATTTCTTCTTCTATTTCTATTGTATCACTCCTGGGAGAAAGATAAATATCTTTGGGAAGCAAGCCCAATTGGAGTGCTTAATAAGGTCTTTACATGGAGTTCTCCTTTGGTAAGCCCTGTAAATGTAGGTCTAGTTTCTTGTAAGGCAATAGAAAATCTAGTACCTACTGCAGAAAAAGACTTCTTCCTACCATCCCATAGGTACTATTATATATAGTTTCAATTCTATTCTTCTTTTGGTTAGGAGTCCTAAGACCTGGGAGCAGTCTCAGGGTAAGCCCCATAAGTTGCAGCAAACAAGTCAAACGGAAAAGAAGGAAAGAAGGCAAGCAGGTGTCTAAGAGTAAAAGTACTAGGGTTTGAAGTTCAAAATAGTCTTACCGTGTCTAAGATTCCACCCAATAATACCATATAGGGTGGATATTTATAGATGAAATAGATTACCTGATTTTCCAATTTTTCGACTCCTACTACCTTTGCTAGTGAATCCCCTACAGTTTCAACTCTTATCATATCCGGTCTTGGTTTAAGAAGGGTTTAGAAAGCACTCTGAGTGAAGAAAATTTCACTATCGACATGTCAGAATAACCACTATTTTCTCTTTATAATTTTTACTACCCATCTCTAAAGGAAGCTACTCTCTCTCGGGTGTGAAAAAATAGGAAGAGAATTCATCACAAATTGACTAAGAGGCAGCATAGCCGATGCTGTCAGAATTCCTAGTCAAGGGCCATGTCGTATTCAAGAACCAAAAAAGATCACTTATAATGAAATAATATAAATATCTAATTCCAAATATACTGTAATAGAGGATGGAGAAAAGAGTACTTCCTTCTCAATTCCCATCCAATGCTGACTTTTAGGCATAACATTAGCCTATATTTCGCGATTCAGAGACCCTAATTCATGCGATGATCCTTCTATAGTAGGAAGACAATATCACAATGCAATCACTAGTTCCATGCCTTCTACTTAGGCAACCCAAAGCCACGTATACCTACTCTAGCAAGAGAGAAAACTACCAACGAATACTTTCACTTCTGTCACAGAGGCTAAAAGGTGCGAATGAAGAAAGCTTGTTTGGGATTTTAAAGGAATCACACCTACTTTTTGTGTCTCCCATCATAAGACAGTCGGCTGATAGGAGGGATTGAATTTGGCGCAATAGCTTGTTTGAATAGAATTGTAAAAAAAAATCTCTATCACTACACCTGATCTGTTTACTTACTATTACTTAGCTAACGCTACCATTTTCAAATAGGAAACTTCCAATGGTTGCTCGCTTCTTCTTCCAAATCCCTAAGAAAGAGGTCCCATACTATCATTTCCTGAACTATAATAGTTAACTCAGACTCAGGGGACACTTTTGACTTGTTAGCTACAGGTAAGAACATAGAGAGTTTGTTAGGCCCTATCCGGTCTTCAAAAAGAGAACTAGAATGCGAACTCAGCTTGAATTTTCAGCTATAGGGACAGTTTCACTGACCTAAGATCCAAGGTAGTCAGAAACTTCCTGTTTATTGAATGTCTATTTTATATTTCTATCATGCAAGTAATAGATCCAGAATAGTCATAAGGCCTCCATTCAGTCATTACGCCGAAAATTAAGGACGGAAATAGTCAAAACACTATACCCCAATGTTAGGACTTTAGTAGAAACAATATCAATAGGATAAGGCACGCCTAGTAGGATGTGGGGCCTCTTTCTTTTGTGGGACTGATGAGGTTTTGAAGGCAAGAGAATGAAAATCATTTAACTGAAACAAGGATAAGACCCTGGTTCCATTCTTATCTTAATTCCCCAAGATCGGAAATAACTTGAATATATAATATTGATCTTCCTTCTCAGACACTTTTGAAAGGACTGGGATTCTTCTCAAACAAGTATCCCCTTAGTGGTATAATCAAGTAACCCAAGTAAAGTCTCCGCTTGTCCAAAGTCATTTTATGGAGTCAAAATACAAGAAGGGAACACTATTAAATTATAATAGTACTAATTATATACTTTCTGACCGAATCCTTATATTATAATAAATGAACTCTCCGAAACAAGTCAGTCAATCCCTCCGGCTGTCCCTCTTCCCATTGTTCGAGATAGTACAGTAGGGGGAACCCAATACTCTCCTCAAAAGATAACTGTAATTGAAACACTATTCTTATTTAAGGTCTTAATTAATGTTTCAAGTATCTCTTTTTGTCTACCTCTATGATTTAAGACACAAATACCGCTATTATATTCTAATAGTTGTCTTCTAACCCAGATATTGTGCAAGGGAGACCTGGTATATGTTTTCTCATGGTCATAGTTATTCGATATTCGATTAGAGTGACTGACTAGGACCATGCGAAAACATATACCATAATCCTAGAACCGAAAGTAGCTAGATCAGGAAATTACATCCCTTGTTCAACCCTTCAAAAGGATTGTATCAAATGATGTTAGTAATAAAGAAGCCACATCGATCTTTGCCAGGAATAGAAGAAAGACATAACATATCTCTTTCCTGACCCTTTAGAAAATTATATATAAATAAGTATCTGACTTATATATCACTTTATATAATATGTATCAGAACCTCCTACTGCTTTGAATTTCACCCCTGTGTAAAGCTTTGACATAGGAACGAAAGCAACATCTTAGACGTTAGCTCTGATACTTATTTATATGTTCTGAATTAAGGCTTTATACCGTTTAGCAAAATCCTTTCCTTTTGATGTTATAATGCAGTTAGCCAATACATTATACCATCACCCAGATACAAAGAAGTAAACATTCGAAAGAAAGACTATGGGATTGACCCTTATTAGGTAGGCTCCGAAAGTGATGTTAGCAAACAAGGAACCTATTAAAAGCACCGAAATCGATGTAAAGAACTTTTGGAACTAAGAACTTTTATATACCCTATGGAACCTCCCTTTTCAACTTTCCTTAAGCTTTTCCTTTTCTAAGACCTTTATTAGTCACCCTTTCCCCTTTTTATAATAATAGGGACCTCTCTCTTTCTTACAAAACTGAGAGCTACCAATTGATACCCTCTCTTTGGTGTTAACCCGCATCCCCGAGACAAAGCCATTCGTTGAACCAACAATACCCTTAACTACATAAATATAGTAAACTATGTGACAAGAGAATCAAAAAAAGACTTGTCTGAGAATACATTTGTGTTAACTCAGAGAGAAAACCTACCCCTATAATCTTAATCAGTTCCTTATCCCTATTAGTATCGCTTTTAACATACCAAATTGGGACAAAAAATAAATTTGATTACGACTCCCCACCCTTAATGAAATATGGGACTCCTGCTTTAGCATTGACTTTTTTTTATGTTCTCCAGGAAAGAAGGAACCCCGGAATATGGAACCAAAATAACCTCAAGCCCTATGGAAACCCTTTCATTGTTAGCTACAAACACAATTCAACGTCTGGTATCAGGAAATTCCTTCAATCTGGAACCTCAAAAGACAATTATATGCATGGTGATATAGATTTATTGTTGATTTAAGGATGACCTATCTGAGTAAAAAAATCCTCCCCTAACCTTGCAAGGACAGGTACAGAAATGCCTTACCTTATATAAATCACTCTAAGTAGGAACATAAACAAGATACCCACTTGATTCAACGATAGTAACTCAATCTCTTTCTGTTGGTTAGGAACTGAAACCTTGTTCTACCTCAAGAACCTCAGATACTTCATGTATCCTGGGTCTTTGAAGTTCCTCCCATTAGGAAAAGATATTAGAAAAACAAGGCGACCTTTGCGATTTAAGGTGACCTTAGCCAATTGAGAGACCTTATCCAAGTATACTCACTCGTTGAATTTAGCACAGTTACCTCCCTCCTATGTATAAGAAACCCAAGCATGGAATCGAAAACCCTTACTCTATAAGATTTAGCAGAATTAGTAAAGTCAATCTATGTTCTCAAATCACTGATAAATGGAACTAAAAGAGGAAGAATCACTGGTGCCAGTAACATTAACAATAGACTTCCCAAAATCACCTCATTCTTTGTATGCCAGGTACCAAGGAAATCCATGACTAGCCCAGTAAACCTTTCTATCTGAGACACATGCCCAGAATGCTCTCGTTGTCGACCCTGTTATTCATTTCCTTTTCCTAATCTCTCTCCTTGAAGTATAGAATTATCAGGTATCCTAATCTAGAGACATATCCATTCATTTCCATTGTCTTAAAATGATAGGGATAAGGAAATGATTCCCATAACATCAAAAACATCAATTACGTTAAAGAGATAAAACATATCCCCTGGTTGAAGAAGAGAAAGCTGAATGTGAAAGAAGGAAACAAAGAGATACAGGACCAAAAGAGATGTCAGGAAGGAAAGAAGGAATGTACTTGATCTGTACTGGTCCCTATCATAAACCCATATAAAGGATCTTTCCTCGCCCTATGAAAGAAACGGGGTAGCGAATACACTGAATTAGGAAGTTAAAGCCAAAGAAAGAAGACAGAACTGAATGTAGGAATTGAAGTCAACTATTAGACTAATATTCTAATAATAGGGTGTTATATCAATCACTATTGTTAGTTGAGACCTTAAACCATCTGAAAGCACCATTTTCTGTATCCCCATGATCTAAAGGTAGGAATTCATCAGCCTGAACTCACTCAGTGGAAAGCTGGGAGAGGTTATGCTACTGAATATATAAGGTGATATATAAGTATTCTACTTATTTATATATAAGTTAAAGGGTGAGGAACCAATTTATGTTGAAACATAGGACCGGAAAGTGATCAAATGCAGGAAAAGAAACTCTGTAAATCCAAGAAAACAATTGATCACTCTCTTTTTCCTTAATCCCAGCCCGAAATCCAGTATCGATAGCTCTGAGGCCATGTATTTGAGTGGGGATGGAACAGAAATCACATCCCTTTCTGGGACCGAGATACCCAATCGCACCTCCCATAGTTCGACATGGTATGTGAGTCAGTCCCTAGCCCTAGGATTGGTACCAATACCCGATATAAGAATGTTAACTCTCAAGCAAAGGCTTCTTTCAATCATGTATAATGCTCAGAAAAAACACTGACTAAACTCATCTGAGTGGGGGATCACCCATTAAAGATATAACTCTCGATTATAACACTTGTAAGACCTTCACAGATATAGGTGAGGGGTAGGTACTCTTCAATATAGCAATATTCAATTCAAGCACAAGTACAGAAACAAGGAACTCAAATCTTGATCTCTTCTAGGTTGAGGAATCAACATCTAGAGTCTACATCTGAATGGATGATAGGGATAGAGGAAGCTACTATGAGATTGATCAGACTAAACTCACTAGCGTCTGGAGCCTTTGATAATGCCATAGCAGAGCTGCCTACTAGCTACTCAGATAGAAATCTAACAAGAAAACTCATGAGGAAAGACTCAATTATCCTGAATTGGAACACATTGTGAGAACCAGAACTGATAAACTTTAGGCGGGGCTCCCTGTGTAATGATGAAAGTTTGGTCGTTCCCGTATCTGGGTTTCCTATCTCATCAGGACATTGTTGTGGGTCTTTTTTCTCTTGGTCTTCCCTTGAACCCTCTTTCGCAATAGTTGATTCGTCTATAATTTTTCATTTTGTAGATGAATCTGGCCACACCAAACCTATAGATCCATAGGAGAAATCGGTTAAGGCCTAGGGAAAGAAGAATATGACTCCCTGAAAGAGGATTCATTCTAGGAATCCTCTCGCTCTGGAGTTCTATGTCTTGTAGGAGGTCGGAGTCTTATAAGTCAATCGAGCTAGTTGGATTTATTTATTTTCAGTACTCTACTCTATGGTACTCTTATATATAGTTATATAAATAGAAGAATACTTTCTATTACTCTACTCTATAGGCACCCTTCTCTTTTATTTTGAGTACGTCTGCTCTGATCTTGCCTTTGAGCCATCACAATATCCATCTACGAATATGGTTCCCTCCTTTTATAGTACCATTTATTTTAAGGAAATTTGTCAATATGGTCATCCTAAGGTGCTACTTAATATATAAGGGGTTATAACTCAGCTACTTCAGGTTTATAAAGGGTCAGGTTCTAAAAGATCTGACCCGAATAGGGTCAGGAACTGATCAAAAATGTATGCAAACTTTCTTTCATATAGAGGAAGGAGTCGATTAAGGCTCTTATCTCCCATAATGAATGCTTCCTCACTATCTTGATCTCATCCCATTCCTCCCTCGTTTCATGTCTCAGTATTCTTCTAATAGTGTGAGTCGGTACTCTACTCTAATAGTAGCAACATCAGACACAAAAAACAGGTGATTTTCTAATAGTGGGGACTCGACCATCGAGATAAAGCAAGAGTGACAAGCCAGGAACCCTTAAATCTCTACATTCATGATTTCAACATTCTTCTAGCCTCTTGAAATCATCCAATTCAGCTCACCCGCTCACTTTTCATGTTCACATATTCTTATTCCTCACATGCTATTGTTATATAATAAAAGGTTTCATTCTCATCCTCCCTTTCCAAAGGGAAAAAAGCTAGATCAATACCTCACACCACTCTTAAGAATTGACACCGTACCCTATTCACTTTACCTGGTTTCTTACCTAACTTGTTTTGATTGATACCCATACCCCAGTTCAATTCGCTAGCTTCAGTCTTCTTGCTCGCAGCTGTCTAAAGAATCTTTTGATATCCTATAGCTCTAGAAAAAGGGAAAGCTATAGCACCAATCCTTCTGTCTGACTGACCTTTTTTTCTTTCTTCAAATCCTGGTGCTCCAGGATACTCTAGATTATAAAAGGGCAGGGAGGACCAGGTGCTCACTAACTAGGGAGTGCCTGGGATACCTGAATCAGGTATCCCAGTGAAGACCTGGGGGCCAATGACCTAATAGGCTAGTCACCCTATAAGCGTGTGGGCCTAGTACTGATATATATTGAGCTGCTATCTTGGGTGGCTTGTGATGCCAATAGTTGAGACTATTAGAGTAGAGTACTAAGGAAACCTACGTCTTGATGAACACTATACCCGCTAGATGGAAGACAGGCACACTGTCACCTCTCACGTCCAACACTAATAGAATTCGAGTGACCCTAACCCCCCATCCCCATTTGTTCCCCAACCAGCAGCTAACCAGACCCCCCAGCGGTGAACTATTGCTTGAAGGTCAGGTATTCTAGCATATAAAGTCTGGTTAAAGGGAAAAACTATTATAGTAGAGTAATGAGGTCCCATAATAAAATATATCACTCATGGAAGTGGATGTGAAAGTGGTTGGGCAGTCATTGGAATCATCAGAGAAGATGGAAGACAAGCTTCAATTGAGCAAGGCTACACTGGAACAACCGCTATATGATTTCAGATCCTGAGGCATCCATGGTTGGGTACGTGATGAGATGCATATTGGTTCAATGTCAGCATCCCAATAACCCCATTAATGAACCAATCGTAGTAGAAAAATACCCCCCCTTCTCTTCCGTATTCTACAGTTGCTATTTTTTTGACGTAGGAAACTATATTGAGCCCATGCATCTTGTCTCATTAATAGCTGGAAGTTCACTAACCATATGAAAGGACGGGGGACTTAGAAGAAGACATTTCGGTTTGGTTGGAGTCTGTTCAACTTCGACAGTCGGACTATAAAATTGAGTAGGTTCCATGGTAGATGTGATCATCACTACCACTATGAAACGAACAATCCCAAAAACCGATAAATATGCGCCATAGGAGATATGGTCATTCCAACCCTCAAAAGAATCTGGAAAATCTGGAATGATACGTGGTATTCCCGTTAGGCCTAATAAATGCATTGGACAGAGGGTAGGATTCACCCCGAAAAAAGTGATCAAAAAATGGAGTTTCCCGAAGCATTCTGGGTAGACTAGCCCTGTTAATTTACCAACCCAACAGTGAAATCCAGCAAATAAATAAAAAATGGTTCCTATCAAAAGTACATAATGGAAATGTGCCACCACATAATAGGTATCATGAATTTCAATGTCAAGCCCAGAATTATCTGATACTATTCTAGTGAGTCCACCGACCGTGAACAAAAAGATGAACCCCACAGCAAACAACATGGGTGTTTTAAAGTACATGATAGAACCACCCCACCAGGTAGCAAGCCAACTAAATATTTTAATGCCAGTAGGAATATCTATTATCATGGTAGAATTAGTGAAGTATAAATGGGTATCGACGTCTAACCCAACAATAAACATATGACGTGCCTGAACTAGAGAGCCAAGAACACCAATACTAATCATGGCATATACCATTCCAAGATAGTTGAAGACCGGTTTGTTCGAATAATTTGAAATGATATGAATGATGATTCTGGATCTAGGTATAATGAGGATGTAAACTTTAGGGTGCTTCTCTCTTCTACTCATCAATACAAGAGAAGAAAGGTGGACTATATCATCAACTGATTCCATTTTTCTAGGAAATCTAGCCATGATTTATGGTGAATATTGTCAGGTTTAAATGATTTGAGATTGTAAAGACTATAATATTCCTCAATAAGAAATAATCATCATTATTGATGACTTTGTAAAGTACTTGATTGAATGTAATCAAGCATCATGATCACATCTTTTCGACTTTGTACAGACCATTGATAGCAACCATTTTGACTACTATCAAAGTAGATATTTCCTCCAAATACTACCTTATAATACTCTACATCATGTAGAAGTTTATTACTTACTCGAATACTGAGTTGAGGTAGTTGATGCTTCATAGTGATACCAATGGTACCATCAACATCAAATAATCATTCAACCCAATTGGATTGAGCATCTAGTGTAATAGGTAGAATGACAGGGATATCCGGTACTTGATAGACATGATGTGGTTGAAGTAGTCATGATGAATGTATAATATGACCATTAATACAATTCATGAGTTTCATCATACCAAGTCAAGGATGTAGTCGATAATGATAAGATTTAGCACCTGATCGCATTTTAATACTTCCACCAAGCATATGTTGGATATATCATAGTAGTCTTATATCTTCCAGTCCCATAGTAATTTCAAGAGAAGTATATCCTTCCCTACTTAGAAAGTCAAATATTTTAGAACCTTGTTTACTCACTTGAATACTTCCATCAACATCGATAATTCTAGCTAGACACTCACAAGATTTAGGATCAGTTGTTGCGCATGTAATCTCTGAGGTTATAACTAGACAACTTTTATGTCTGTGTCTTAGATACTCCATTTTTACTAGATCGGGGTTTGACTAGAAAAAAACTTATGAACATAGTAGGAGTAGCATGAAGAAGATAGTCCCAACATATAGCTCAATGCGTATTCAGATTTGAATATGAAAAGGTCCATTTAAAACCGAATAACCAAAAGAGATGCTGGTATAAAATGGGGTCTTCACCGCCAGCTGAATTAGAAAATGTAGTATTGAATTTTCGATCCGTTAATAACATTGTGAGTCCCCCATCTAGTATGGGAAGATCCAACACTATGGGGAATGTAGTTATAGGAACGGACCACACAAAGAGGGGTGATCTATGCATCTTCATTCCAGGTCCACTAATGTTCGATATCGTTGAAATAAAATTGATCGCACCAAAAATGGAAGATAACCTGCTAAGATGCAAACTAGAAATTTCTAAATCGACTGCACCTCCTGAATGGATGGTGATCCCACTTAGGGGTGGATAGACCATCCAACCAGTGTCACTACCCAATTCCACTACTATTGGGCATAATAGGAGAAATAGAATTGGAGGCAACAAACTGAATGATATATTATTTAATCTTGGAAAGGAAATTTTGGGGGACCCAATTAGAATCAAAAGAAGCCAATTTCCATAACCACCTATCATAGCTAGCATCCCCATGAAAAAAATCAAGACTATAGCGTGCGCTGTAAGAAAATCATTATATAGTTGATGGTTCCCGCCTAGAAGTTGATCGTTTGGGGTTGATAATTCCATATTTATCAAAAATGGAAATCATGTTCCAATCAGTCCTGAAAGCGCACCTAAGAGGAAATATAGAGTTCCAATATCATAGTGGTTTGTTGAAAAAAGGCATCATTCCATTATAGTTGATTTGGTTTTGTTGTGATTGCCTACCCGCTGACCAATTTCTTCCAATGCCATGGAAAACTCCTAACCATCTCGTGCCCCTTGACTCCCCTCAAACCATTCCATCTTTCCCACTTCACTACCCATTCCGGCACCATACCATACCAGCTATCACCTCCTAATTGGATGAATCTAAATAAGCTATGAAAAAATAGTACTGATATATATTGGGGTTCTAGCTCAAATATTACTTCAAATACTATGGTTGAAAATTCATTAGTTTCTCGGGGGGTCTACTTCTTTGTGTCGTAGGTTTGGTAGTAATTCTCTATGTCTCTACTGCTGAACTAGATTCATCTTCAGTACTCTACTCTAATAGTCGATCGATTATTTAATTCAGACCTATGTTCAAGCTTATGCTTATATAATCCATCAATATATATAAGTATCAGTATCAGCCTTACTGACCCTCCCTAAAGGTTCTTTTATATCTTACCCCTTCTAAAGGGTTAGGAAAAAGAGAAAGATTCAATCTAGCTTAAGGCAGCAGCCAGCTAGTTACTACTCAGGAAGGGAAGCTACTTAAACCAATAGCTAGCAGCCCCCTAACAACAACCGCTAGGAAAGAAGGTGATAAGACAACTAGAGAACTACTAAGGCAACTGAATAGCTACACTTAGTATAATATAGGTATTAGAGCTTCAGAGAAGAGAAGTTCTTAAGAATAACTACAGCTAGCTACAAAACAACGGATAAGCAAAACATTAGTCACTATTGCCGCTGTTTATATGAACGAAGGAAAAATGAGATGGAAAATCTTTAAGGGTTATGTCAGAAGTTCTAGTGTATGGAAGGTGGTTTAATTCAAAAGTGAAAAAGATACTAGGTGCGGAAAAACCCTCTCAATGGCCGGTAGACTATATAGATAGAATACTTGTGGTGAACTCAGTTGTGGGAAGTCTACCTGTACACAGTTTCATTGTAAACTGGTGGCCTACTAAGGTAAGGTGGGTAAGGAGGTAGAAATGTGGACTTTATATGCTATAATACCTAGCTTTCTCTAGTCTAGGAAGCCTGATAGTATGAAATTCATCACAGTCTCTTGGGATAAGGTTTGTAAGCCCCATGAGGAAGATGGACTCAGAATCAGATGTCTTAGGGATGTGAACTTTGCAATGCTTATGAAGTTGGGTTAGAAAATCCTCAATAAAGAGAGTGAATGGTGTCGTTATCTTTTTTCTTACTTCTACAAAAAAGGTGGACAAACCTATCATTCTTCACTTGGCATTAGAAAGTTTTAGAGTGAGAAGGTTGCAACATCCTCACCGCTCTGATTAACTTCTACCACCCATACAACTTGATGGGGATAGACACTAAGTATATATTGTGTTGATTCTCCACTCTCGCTCGAATTGGTGGTGTGGGTTATTTTCAACTTGCATAGATAGATCAGACTATTATTATTCTAATAGTGAGCTCATTATGAGCGTGTTCTAGCTGTGAGGACTAAGACCCTTATCAGTTAGGCTGGTTTTGAGTGGTAGGGAAAGACCCCTAAAACCATATCTCTAAGGATTTATTGTTGAGGAAGGTTCTAAACCCTTGATATATCAGTAGAACCTTTATAAATTTCCAGGATTTGAAGACTAAAGAACTGAAGCTTCCTCCGGAACTCCATCTAAATGTAAAATATTTGTTGGAGTACTCATCTCTTCGATCATGGGTTAAGCTGCTCTACTACCTATATTATACTGAGTCACTTATATTATTATTATGGATGCTTAGCTACTATCATTATATAGAGAATTATCTCTCAATTATTTATTTGATGCTTTGGTCGTGACCGCTCAATGGCAGGCCAATCGACAGTCTTCAGATCTTGTTCGGTTTGGTCTGTTATAGAAGGCTTATGACTTAGTGTTAGGACTTGGTTTAGACTATAAGGTTCCAATCCTTGGTCAACCAAGATAGGTAGGGTCTAATAACTATATTATACCAACAGTGAAGGTTAATGGGTCATATTTCAAGGACAAACCTCAGCAATATATATCAGTACTAGTCCCAATACTGTTAATGTTCAAATTCTTGTGTATCTTCTTTGTTCAAGATCTTAATCCACAATGAGAGATTAGAAGTGGCGACTAAATTAAGGAGTGCGTAAAAAGTCCTCTGTGGAATAATTATAGAGAGATCAAGTTTATCTAGAGAGGTTTGAGGAAGTTTAGAGGAAAAGGGAAGAATTCACCCTTAAACAAGTCTGAACTCTTGAATCATTCCTGGAGTCTGTGTCTGGTGGGCGTTGAAAATTTTGTGTTGTAGGATGAATCTCTTTATGAGTGGTTGGAATAATTTCCATAGGATAATTTCATAATGTAATGTGATCATCTCATGATTTAGGATATGGGGAGGTAGCGAATAGTTATATTGTTTTGTGTGTCCCTTGTCTTTCTCTATACCGGAAGAAAGCAGTAGGTAAGAAATCCTCACATTTCTTATTCTGTAAGGAATAAAGAAACCAGAGAAGTACCTAACAAGATCATGTTTACTTGACCTCTTTATGGTATCTAAGTCATTCAAGAGTTATACATTTTCTAGGGTGTTCTCAATAACCTGCATGTAATTTATTAGCTCAATCTAGACTATTAGAGTAGAGTACCAGGGTCAAAATTTCTCTTTGCGTACGTTTGGTGGTCTATAGAATGTAGATCTCATGGATGAGTTTCCTATAATTTTGAGAGGACAGGAGTCAAAGTGCGTTGATTAGATATTGGTTTGATTCTTAGGAGGACACTCTTTTCATCCAAAACCAGGTTAGGATCAAGCAATTTGTGGTCTAACCACCCCTAACTGCGGTTTGGCACTTTCGAGCTGTAGTTTGCTGGGAGACGTGCTAAGAACAAGCATATAGGATGGCTCTAAGATCAAGACTCCACACTTAGTTCGAGGTGTACATGTCTGCAAAGAGAAAAACTATTCCAAACATCCTTATGTAATGTCTGGAGTATGCATCCCCACCTGGGGTTTCATTCCACAATCTGGCCCTTTGGAGTTGGAAGAAAGGGATAAACACTAATCTAATAGGGAGATATTATTGTTTAGGGAACTCAATATCCCTACTATGCTCACTCATCCTGGATGCACTAAAAGTGTAGGGATGAGTGGCCTAGAGAGAGATTGAGCACCCTTTCCAATCTTCAATATATATATATATATAGACTACCTACATTTGCTATTCGGAAGATTACATTGAGTTCTCGCTCACCCACGGGAACCTCTTCGGGTTAATAACCAAATCCTTGTCTTAGATTGAGTGTGAAAGACAAAGTCTAGTTCCTCTGAGCATAAAAGATAGAGTTCCTCCACAGTAATGGCTATTAGAATCTGTATAATATAGGTACTCGAGTTAGAATAATGCAAGAGAAATACTTCACTCACCTCTGATACTATAGAAAGAATTTATAAAGTGTTGTAGGGGAGGCATGAGAGGTGGGGGAGAGGTTGCTAGCAGTCTCAATCAATGCCCAGGGCCAGAAGTTCTATGCAATAAAACCATACATCATTGCGAGAGAATAGAGCCATCAAGCCTATAAGATAAGGCATAACAAGATGAGGACCCTTTCTTCTTTAAATAAGGATAGCTTGCATTATTTGGATTCATTGTTTAAAAATATTTTTTTCTTACTGCTTTATGGAAGATATTACTTTGTGACTACAAATTATGTTGTACAATTAGATGGGTTTTCCAGTCCACTCTTCATATTCATCTAATAAGTCATTCGACATAGGAATCATTACTCTTCTAATAGCCAATATTAAAAGAGTACTGAGCAATCCTTACCCTTAAAAAGGGTTAGATCTATAGTATTTTACCCTATATAGTTCACCCTAAGGTGTAAGATCTTTTAGAACCGTGATTTCCACAATGAACCCCCACCAATAACTCTGGAAGCGGATGGGGAATGTATTCTAATAATATAGTGTCCCAAGGTCTAGTACCCATGCAACTAGGTGTCAAAGGTCTCACTAGATAGTGGAAATTTTTCACTATCAAGTGGAAGGTCTAAGCTGGTGTGACATTCAATAGCAGTCCATGCATGGGTTGACTCTACCATGAAATCAAGAGAGGAGTCAAGCTGGAAATCCAACCTTGTAATTAGTCTTTCCTCTCGCCTGCGCGTTCCTATATCTTTAGACTACCATCAAATGTGCCCTGGTGTTAGGATGAACGTATCACCCCGATTGGGAGTCTTTGTTTTATTCACAGCTCCAAACTTTTTAGAAAGGGTTAGATCTATGGTACTTGAACCTATATAGTTAAATGAGAGGAAGAAAGTCGACTCTCTTTCAGATCCTGTTTCATATCTGCATCTTTGGATGTTTATGATATACTCATGTTTACTCCTCGAACACATTTACAACTCACTCCATGTATCTTTGTGGGTTACAGTGCAGATCAAGAGGTTTATAGATGCCTTAATCCAGATAATGGCAAGATTCTTATATCACATCATGATATGTGACTTTTGAGGAAACTCTGTTCTTTTTCACCCAGCAGATAGAAGATAATTTATAACATATGTAGGGGAAGGATTATGTTACTAATTATCATTTGGATCCTATTCCGGTCCCACCTCAGCTTCCTACTCAAAGTTCAGTAGCACCACCAATAGTCTGATCTAGCTTTCAACCTCAACCACAAGGTGATACTCTTTCTCCCACATTAAATGATTCGAGCACTGAGCAATAATCTCCAGTGACTTCTAGGTGTTCTATAGAATCTCTATCACCACCTCCATCATATAAGATAAGATACGTCACAAAAATCCTACTCTTGTTCCCCCTGATCACTTTTCTTATTATCATTGTGACTATAACATCTCCCATCTCTTGCCTAGGTATCTCTCTAGTGTTCGACGTCCTATTGAGTGAGAAGTTTGTTTCGTATGATAAAATGAATAAAGTCCGTATGGAATATAGTAATATGATGTCTAGTAATTCTATTGTTCATCAATATATGCTTGTAACAATAAGTATGATGGAAGTAAATTAATTGTATCCTGAGTTTGTGACAACCCGTATTAAGGAATTATTCAACTGCCGAGCTATTGTTGTTTTGAGTGGAATCAGTAGAACAAACCTTCACATCGGCATCCTTAACCTAAGAGGTGTAAGATCATTTAGAACCTTAACCACGAAGTGTCAAAAAACTCAACTATTAGAATATAATAGTGAATAGAATAAATCATGGATTCTCTGACTAGGGCTCGGTGACTGATAGGGATAAGGAACTAAGAGCTGGGCATCTATTTGTAGATACCTTGTGCATCAGGGCGGCCAACTCTTTGTCGGGGGAGAGTTTTTATTGGATTAAATATATTCTATAGCCACTGATCCTAGTCAAAATAGCTCTCCAAAGCTATGGAAGAAGAGTGATACTAAGGTCAGTATGATCTCCCATGCCGAGGAAGGACAACTCATAAAGACAAGAACGTATGACATCGTCTTCTCAAATCTTAAAAAATGTGAAAGTTGGTACAATATATATAATGATCCCATCTTCCGAGATCAACCTGTAAACTCCTATACAAGATTAAAAAATATATATGGCGATCTTATGTCACATCGAGATAGTCAGACGACCCTAGGAGAAAGAATTCTATCCGATTTAGATAGAGAGTGTCAACCAAATGAGTACGAGTTAGAAGAACTTGAGAATATCTATCTTCTGCTTGACTGGTTATCTTGTTGCCTTTTCTTTGACCATAATATAATGTCGAAGAAGCTCTTTCTTTATGGGTTACCACGAACTCAAAGAAGTATCATCTTCCATATGTTATATCACATGCTCAGGATATGATTCACCAATAGCTTTCGATTTTGAGTGGAAGAGACTTTTGGTAATCCATTGGATATCTGCATCCTGAAAGAAGACCCTAATCAATACTTGAATGGCCTTGACAGAAATCCACCGATCTTTCATAAAAAAGGCAATATACCCTTGGTAGTTCTTGGCACTTACCTGAAAGCTAGAGTGTACTAACAGGAACCGAACCCACTTAGATCAAGGTTCATCAAGCTACGAGTATGACCTCCAAGACCTGATCTAGAGGAAGGAAGACTCATTGAAACCTTGTGGGGCTGCATCAGAAGTAGAATGTGTAATTCTCTATACGTATTTTTTTTGTAAAACGCCTAATGAGTTTTTCATTGACTATGGTGATTCTGTAGGGTGATTTATTCCAATAGATCCTAACATATCACAGAACATTGATCGATACATGCACTCAGTCATTCTAAATGGAGATTCTCATTACGACGATCCCTTTAGGGGAATCTTCTACACAAGCGTTCCTAGAATATGACACAAATTGGTTCAGCTTTAAAGTTTACAATACCACTTCCTGTAATCGTTTTTTGTAAAGGGGTGATAGGTGAGTCCTATCACTTACGACGAGGAAAATGGAATACACTCTTTGATGTCTAAAAGATATTACACCTTAGGGTGATCTATATAGGGTCAAGTAACATAGGTATAACCCTTTCGAAATCGAATAGGATGAAGTATCCGAGTTCTAAACCCTTATATATAATATAATATATAAGTATCTGCTACTAATATTAAGGGTTATAAAGAGCCAGGAAGGCTGGAAAAGCGGTCTGTACCGTATTCTAGCATATAAAGAAGACTTTATTAGTATTTAGAATTTAAAGTCCACATATAAATAGTCCTATTTTATTTTATATATATGTAGAGAGAGAGATCGGTTCATGTTATTTCGACAGCAAGCCATTCGACAATCGCTAGTCGGAGGTTCCATGAACGCGGGAAAGGGGCAGGTGGTCGTGAGCTGTCATCAGTAGTGGTACTAATTGTGGATGGATGAACCCGATGGTTCGAGGTTAGATTGCTAGACTATGTAGAGTGAGTAATGGAGGGCTCATACCATTGAATGAAAGTCTAGGTGCTCCCGCACTATATAGAGTAGAGTACTGAAGTTGGGGCACCCAGGGGTATGGGAGGAAGGCATGCACAAAGGTTCTAAACCCTTATATATATTAAGTATCACCTTTAGGGAGGGTGAACTATAAAGGGTCAAGTACCGTAGATCTATCCATTTCTAAATGGGTAGGAATGAGGCCATTCAACTCCATGGGTACTATATTCAAATACTGGCTCAGGACCATGGTTCTCGAGCATTGGGGTGGCATCGTGCTCATCAACTGCCGACCAGCCAATGGGACAGACTGATAGGGATAAATAACTCATGTCAATTAAACTTATCAGATGCCTTGAAACCTTGTTGTTCTGAGCGCCGGAAAGCTTAGATTCATTCCAAAGGGTGGAGAGCTCAGGGGGTTTACTACTAGCAGATGCAATTCATAACTATATAGAGTAGAGTACTTGAATTGGGGTATGGGTTTTCCTGAGGGGGTGATGACCATATATAGGTATTCTAGCATATAAATTTTGGGGGTATCGGGAGTGAGGTCTTCTTCCAATGATGTAGGTATGATTGGGGAATGGATGGTGGCTCTCTGGAATGGCCTAGTCATCCTCTGGGATGAGACAAGCAAGAGGTTGCATGGGTGGTCTCTCTAGTGGTAGGTCGTCCAATGCCACGACTCGCCGACCTGAAGGTGAAAGGGGAATGGAAAAAAAGGATACTCGACACCTGATTACTCTACTTTATAGAACAATAAGGATAAATAACTATGGTACTTAGCATATAAAGTGTTATGGATGGTTCAAGGTGCACCAGTTGGACCATCCACTATACTCACTCGGTTGGTTCACTCGATCGAGAAGCATGGGGGATGCTGGTGCCTTCTTGTATGCATCAAACAATGGGATGAACCATGGGACCATGAATGCCTCCTTGATGTTGTGCTCACCCCCAAACATCCAACACCTTGACTTGGCCCAAGATACACCTTCGGGGTTCTCTGGTTTCAACCACTCGTCTGGCTTTGGCTCCACTGGCTGCTTGGGCATGGAGGGTTCCTGACCCTGGGAGGTGCTACTGATATATCAAGGGTCTAGAACTCAGATACTTCAGGTTGAGAACCCTTATATATCAATAGAAGATACTTATATATCACCTTATATATTCAATAGCAGAACCTGGATTTCCTTCACCGGTCGGGACATCGGGGGTGATGGGGGACCTTCTACGCCTACGACAGTTGGTGGGGTGGTGGAATTTATATGTGGACTTTATATGATAAATACCAATAAAGTAATCTTTAATCTTTACCCTTATATATGAATTACACCTGCAAATGGGTCATTGGATGGCATACGAGTGGATGGTTCAACATAGGACTCAAACCAAACAAGTTCTATGAGGTCATCAGGAAGATGGATTGGGGAATGGGGCATGCACTGCTGGCGTGGGTGAGCAAACTCAGAGAGAAACGTCCAACCACCACATCATCCACCTACATTCCATGGGGGGTGGAATCCAAGAACATCTAACGGTGATTGGGTAGGATGTATTGGGATGGAGGTGATGGGTTGATCCAGCTACCATGAAACGAGATGTCTAAGGGTCAATCGAATGGGTGCAAGAGTTGTTGGCGATTTAAATGGGGGCACAAATCGGAGTGAACAGAAACATATGACTAGATCCATCTACTCAATCAACCGAGAACATGGTATTAGCGGCAATCAAGCACCATGGGGTGAGTGGGCTCATGCTGCTGGTAGGCATCCACGAGTTTGTGGGCACCTATCGGCCTATGGGTCTGGCATTTGGAAGCTCAAATAGCAAGATCATAAGGGTGAAGTACTAGGATACTGGAATTGTAGCTACTATGCTCAGAAGGAATACGACTGTCCCCCTATTAGAGTAGAGTACTGATGACTATTAGAGTAGATTACTTAGGGGTGATGATTCGAGTGTGGTTTGAACATTTTGGAATGATCTTCCCATGAAGGTGAAATCCCTGACATTCGTCCTAACCATTGAGAGTGGAGCCTTAATAAGTAGTATGTGGTGTGTTCAAATTCTTTATTGTTCGCGACAACCTGTAGCAACACGAGGAACCACCCACTACAATAGTTGATGTACCAGATTCATCTATGACACTGATAGCCCAATGAGTACCGTGAGAGGCATTTGAAAAAGCACCCACCACATTCCGAAGGGAGTGAAATAGAACCCCAATTCCGATGCTGTTTGGATAGTCGGAGAAGCGTGTAGCATAACAACAGACGATATTTCAACCATATGGTCTGGCTCAATTGGAGTGGTTGGTTACTCGATTCCAAATGTTTTACCTTTTTCTCTATGGGCCAGCAAGTCAATGGGAAATACAGCTAGAGCTACTAGGTAATGCCACTACTCTCTATTGAGATGTACTACCTTTGGACCCGAAACCGATCGAGCTAGCCATAGGCACGTGGTCACATGCTAGTTGGAATTGGAAGACCGAGCCCAAGTATGTATCAAAATACTGGGACGACTGGTGGCTAGGGGTGATAGGCCAACTGAGATCAGGGATATCTAGTTTTCTGTGAAATCTATTTCAGTAGTGCGTACCTACAATCGAAATGGACCGAGGTAGAGGGTGCTGGTGGGTTGGCATTAGCAATGGATATGTGATTCTAAGAGGTTTTCGACTCCATGGGTACTCTATTCGAATACTGGCCCGGTATCAGTGGTACAAGACAGACAGTGCGGTGACAATATCCACTATCAATAAGGAAAGAGCTCAGATCGTCAACTAAGGTCCCCAAGAAACTATCTTAGTGTGCAAGGAAGTGGGGGTATCAGAGCTGGTTTAGGTGTTTAGATTTTAAGAATCCATATAGATGATCGAAAGCATCATAGCTCACTGGTCAAAGGCGAGTTCGAACTAACAATGTCACGGGTCTATAAGTGGTGCATCAAAGCAACAAGACAATTCCATCATGGTCCTCCCTCCGTATAATATAGTCAGATACTTCATGTATTCCAGGATACGACAACGATGGTGCTGTCAGTGCGGTACGTTCTGTTGATATATGGTAGGGCCTTGGCTACTACACATGGGGTTTTCTCATAAGAGAGAATGCTGACATGAGTATACTATTTCAATCATGTTTCTATGAGGAGTGCTAGTAGTAGATTATGGTTTCAACGGGTGGTCGGAAGTGACGAGTGAATCGGTTCCTTAGCTCTCATTTTATCTATGGGGGTACTCGAGAGTGAGTTGTATATTTGAGTGACAGTGAAACGCCGAAGAACATGACCATAAGGTTTAATTACCAGTTGGTGTTGGACTTTATATGTGGAATTTATATGCTAAATACCAATAAAGTCTTAACCCTTCCATGGTAGTTCACTATTAGAAGAGTACTGACCATGTGCTGCAATGGAACATGGTGGAGGTCACCAGTACTCTTCTAATAGCGTTGATAGACTATTATAAGAGTACTAAGGATTCCCCATGAAATGGTTGGGTGCATGGATGGATCAGATCAGGTAATCTTTGGTAGTTCACTATTAGAAGAGTACCTGAGCTGTTCAACATTGCTAGAATTGGGCATATCTCACATCTGAATCGCATATACATATACATATAAAAATACATATACATATAGTAGTTGGGGGTTGAGTTTCACAATGGGCATAAAAAGGTTAGAATAACCACTATAAGGTTGAAGTACTGGGTGACTGGTCATCGGTTTCATGGCTCATTCACTGACACCACCTCACGACTATAGGGGGAGTGGACACTATATTGACAGAGTACCTAACACTTCTAATTGTGTTTCCACCTTCCATATGGTAGTGCTGAAGGTGGGGGTAGTTTCATCTACTCTATCTAATATTCCTATGATACTTGTTGGGGTAAATCAGTATAATATATGTAGTAGAGGTAGCGGGACTCGGCCAAATCCATTCTAACATTTCCATCAGTGTTGATTTTGGAAGTGTTTGGGCTATGGAAAGCATAAAATAGAAACAACTGTGAGTGGACGAGTCAAATCAAGCCAGAAAATAGATGATCGTACCAACAAACAACACATGTGCACCAGTAGAGTATAGTATTTGGCACGCGAGTAACCCATTTGTAAGGAACTCAACAAGCTCTTGAACCACCAGTTGTGTCACTATTAGAGCAGAGTACTGAGGATATACCTATCTCATTGGATCACCTTTGGTCCATGCATCCAATAGGTGGGGAGCAAGGTAGATACTGTTTATTAAAAACACATGACTCTTCTAAGAGGTCGACCTATGTATAGAGTCTGACACCTGCCCGGTGCTGCAAAGCTGATGCAGTTGGGTACCGAGCAGAGGGAGCCCAACCATATTGACCTAGTGGTAAATGGAGGAAGTATTCCTAACTATCTAAAGGTAGAGAAATTCCTTGTCGTATAAGTAGCGACCTGTACGAATGGTGTCACAACTGTCCATCTGTATCTAAAATGAAATACAATGAAAATGAACTCTCGGTTCAGATGCCGAGCTCCCCACGGCTAGACGATAAGACCCTGTGCACCTTGAATATTATTTTCCCAATTAGCAATATAGTCGAATGCCACATAGGATGGTAGTAGGGATCTGGTCTTCTACCGCCACTACTCCACGGGGCCACTCGTTCAGTCAATTCCCAATGCTCTAAACTCATGAGTGACTAATATATTCTAATGGTTCAGACTCAATAGTTCCACTATAGGCATAACCTGGTACTTATATATATTAAGTATTAATCCTATATCCACAGAAAGCTCCAGAATATTCATGGATAGGTGCAGAAAGTGGTTCGGCCATTCATCCCCCTTATTTCAAGGTTGCCCACTAATTCGATACAGTCTCGGGGCAGCCTGAAATAGAGAGTATCATCTCTATATGGTGGTGGTCTTGGTGGACTTTATATTTGGGTATGATCTCTATAAGGTCATGACAATTGTCATTGTGACCGATATAAAATGATAACTTGGTTCATCAACTTATTAATTCAATTCAATATCAAGTCTCGGGAACAGAGAGAGTTTGGTAGTTTATTTGGGGTAGATGCATCCTAAAGAGTAATGGGTGGTGCTCAATGGACAAAGACACCCAACTCTACTGGGCACATATTGGTGTTCAATGCCTGTCTTCAAGATGGCACAACTCGGGCAAGGACAGAAAATTCAAAAGGTAATCTGAGCTGTCGTCCATAGTGAACCGGGTAGTTCCATGTGGTTGGGTGCTCAAAAAATGGATCATAGAAACACCGTGGATAACATGATAATGAAACCCAAGATCTCGGATCGACAGTTTTGTTTGGCACCTCGATGTCGACTCATCACCTCCTGGGGTAAAAGCTAGTCCCAAGGGTTTGGTTGTTCGCCGATTGAAAATAGCGGTATGCGAGTTGGGTTTAGAATGTCGTGAGATAGTTTGGTTCCTATCTACCGTAGGGTCATGAGAATGGAAAGGTACACTCCCTAGTACAATAGGACTGGAATCGAGTGTGAGGCTAACCCATTGTGATCCGGAACCCGAGTGGTGGTATACGGTGCAACTACGTTGCTGGTATCATCTCTATTAGTGGTGGTCACTGGTAGATGGATCTTGGAATGCCACATGGACTCATTCTCTAACTTGGTAGAAGAACAGTTCCCAAGTGGATAGGCGATATGTGAACCATCCCTTTTTTCACTCTCACCTGCGGTGGATATCGGGGAGCTATCATAGAGCAAGCATATTCGTAATAATTGGAAAACTAGATAATAGGTAGCTCAGATCTCATGGGCCACCACCCCACTTAGGTACTCAAGTTGAAACACCACGTACACCACCATATTCCACCATATCCAATACAACCGACATGAAAAACGTAGATGAGTTGGACGGACAATGACACTGGAACCATGAGAACCGGTCGAGAACGCATTGGAGTCATGGTCTGGTCAACCTTGGGGCCAATGCATCTTCCAAACCGAAGGCAACATGTTGTTTCAGGTTCATCGGTATAATCTAGCCAGGTAATCTTCTATATAGTCTATAGGCGGACCACTATAGGCACCTTTTTTGGTGCCTATAGTGGTCCAACTACATTATACTAACACCTCATATGATAGTCTATGGTTCGGGGGTTCAATGGTGGATATGGTGGTGCTAGAATTGGAGTTGGAGGTACTATACTAGAATAAAACTACTATTAGTACGACTATGATTGGATGGTGGCATGGCATTGTCATGGTTGGGTTTAGGGTGGTTGGTTTGGAAGAGCATGGTGGTCAAACACTATATATAAGAGTACCTGTGGTGCGGTCTAATGTCAAGAAAGGTCAAATATCAGGGCAGTTGAGATGTTAGAAATGATATAATAGACAGTCTGGGAGTGGATCCAAGTACTCTTCTATAACTATATATAAGAGTACTGTAGAATAAGAATAGTTCGGGTGGAGGTGGTGCTCGGGGAGACCTTGGCTTACAGGAACTCATCTCTGGCATTGGACTGAGCGGAAAGGGAAAGAAGCGCTTTGATGGCCAAAACAGTCATGCTACCCCCCTTACCAACATGTTCCACCTTCACCACCAATTCCATTTGAGTGAGTATACTCGAGGCCAATCACCACATCTCTGGAATACTACTACTAGTCTAGTATAGTGTTTTATGTGTGATTTCCAAAAGGTTTCTGCTGGATGCTTCCCCACTCATCGATACTATATATATAAGAATACCTAAAGTGTTTCTCAGGTGGTTCAGTGGAATGGTTTTTCTGATTGTGATTGAGTGGATCTGGTGCTCTTGAGATCCCACCCTCTCGAACACCACCACAAAATCACAAGGGGCATGGTCATATATCACGAGCCGAACTATATAGAGTAAGTACTTTTGAACAAGAACAAAAATACACAGGGTACCTTACCATAAGGTTTAAGTACCGAGATAGGGGGTATGGTGAGGTGCTCGAGGCCAACCACCAATGGAAAAATGGTCTTCCAACTACTGAAACCCAAGCACTTGATTCTAGACCCCACCTGGTACTTATATATATTAAGTCCTTTGCCTATTATATCACAAATCAAAAATCACAAAGCGGTACGATTGATGCAATCTCCTAAAAATATATATAATATGAGGGCATTCGGTGATGGGAATAGCCAAACAACTCGAATTTGGTACTTGAACAATGACCTGCACCCTACTATATAGAGTAAGGAGCGGTTCGATAAACACGTGGACAATGGCGTAGTACTCTACTCCAATAGTGGTGAATCACATACTAGATAGCAGATCTCTAGTGAGGAGTGGGGGTTTGGATGTCGGTATAATATAGGTAATATACTTTAATGGCTAGACACTAGTTGTGGTATTGGGAATGAATGGAATGGGGCTGGTGCTACCTTAGCCGGGCGGAATCCCCACGTATCCATTCCAAGAAAGTGTGATTCCACCATGTATCCATTGTCGCCTTTTGGAAGGTGGTCCAGTAGAAAAGCAGTAGGTAGTGGTGTTGTGATTGAGATGGTAGTTGGGGGTTGTGGTTTGGAGTTGGTGGATCCTCAGTACTCTTCTAATAGTGTGAAGGCCTTCAACTGATAGGGTCGTGACATCCACCCCATTGGAGTGTGGTCAGACCCAGAAATGGATATATAGTATGTCGAGAGTACTAGGCATAACTAGATGAATTGTGTACAATAGGTGAAGAGAAGAGAAGCTTTAACCAATTAGCTTCCTTCTGACCTATCCTTTCGAGGCCATGTATTGAGTTTGTTTCCAGAAAGGGCTAAGGTCTCGCTAGTTTAAATATCCTATTCCTTGAGAAATATCATATCAAGAATAGGGGCTTCCCTAGTCAAATAATGGGACCTCTCAATAGAAGTCAGAGCAAGCGCTCTTTGTACACAACCTCTTTAGTATAGAAATGGTTGTGTAAGAGAATAAGTGATTCTTGTATTAGTACAATAATGGCCTCTCTACCCGAGTGCATTAACAAGATAAGGATCAACTACACATCTTAGTCCACACCTAATTGTGTCAGAAAGGTTTTTATTCCTCCCTAAACAGGGATAAAAACCTCTTCTTGTACGGTTGGTAGTTGAAAATGGAATAATGGGTATTTCGCTTTTCATTTCGGAAAGCCTATACTTCTCCTTCCACTTTGACCCAGCAGTCTCAGGAATTTTATTCACGCCTATAAGTTCAATGAAAGCTAGCCATGATTCACTTACTTAAGAATAAGTAGTTCAGTTTGCATCAACATCTTTCATCGGCTATGATACATCGAACTTGGAAAGAAAGACCTAATCTTATTAGCTATGAAACACAAACCTTGTATGATTTTGGCCATAAAAGGGCGCTTTCTTCCTCTTATCCAAATCCCTTTGACTCCTCTCATATCGCTTCCTGGAGTCCCATATTACGTAATTTCCTTCCCTAAACCTGTTTAGAAAGGGACTTGGCGAACAAGCTCTTCCCATAATTTCAGAAGACCTTATTGGGACCAAACCAACCAACCGAAGGAGACATACTATAAGGCTCAGATCCATTCATTTAAGAAATATCTTTTGCCTATCCACTGTCATCTCACCCTATTACACCTTCTCTCTCAAACCAGAAACAGAAAAAAGGGTCTCTTGCCTATCTAGTTCATGCCCATTCGAGCCATTCGATAGCTTCTCTTCACTCTCATCTTTATTTATTTATTCTGGATTCTTGCCCGAACTTCTATACACCTTCTTTTAATCAGTAATAAAATTTTTCCAATTTCTCACAGATGACCTTTTCCATACCTTGGGAAATGGTACTCTTCCTCTCATATCCTTTCTTTTCGACTATCCTTGCTTTCAAGTTGGGGGCAAGGATCTGCTCAACTATGATCTCTATGCCCTAAGCATTTAGATGGACTTACTAAAATGAATTTCATTTCAATTTCCTAACCCTTTATAAAGGTTCTACTTAATATATAAGGGTTTAGAACCTTTGTAACCCTTAGTATAAAAAAGATATGAGACTGCTAGCACCTTTCTTGTCGGATAGCTTCTCTACTCTTACTGCTCAAGGACCTATGGATGGGATGAAATGATACTGCTAAATCTACCATATGAGTAGTTTCACAAGGTTTAATTTGAACTTTATCATTCTCCTTGATAACACATAACATAATGCGGGTCAATCACACATCTTTCTCTTTTTTCTATTTATTTATTTATTTATTTATTTCTTTCTTTCTTTCTTTCTTTATGGTACACGGTATGGTCAATGAGATGCAACACTCTGAGAATCATGGTTCAGCAATTCCACACCAAAGGATTCATGGTTTCCAGTCCATGTGACACTCATAGGGGGACACTTGAATGCCTTTGGGAATGAAACAACTCCATTCCATTAACCACCACCATTGTTTGATTGCCTTTGGGCGGAGCAAATCATGGCATATCCGAAAGGCCAACTCCCATATTTTCTTGAAGCTAGGAACATCTCAACTCCAATAGAATGATAGTAGATTTTCCTTCCCCCTAATCCCTTTCAATATATATAAGTACCAGGAGAATGGATGTCCAAAATAGTCAACTATTAGAGAATAACACGGTGATCCGCCCGATTGTTCTCAGTACTCTTCTAATAGCCTGCTACAGTGGTTTTGGCTATATTGTCTATTAATATCGGTCACCGAGACCGTACAAAGTGTATAGATTTGATGGCATACATGGGTCAATGGAGTGCACTACTGTATGGACCTTGTTATGCCTTTGGGAAGGGCTTGAAAAGGCCATTTCAATGGGGCTCAAGATGGACACCAAATAGAGATGATACTAAGTACTATATCTAATAGTGTCTTGATTCCCTTCAGAAGAACTGATAGGGATAAGGAACTACTCGACCGATATGTCCCAACAACCAATAGAGTATACTCGTTTCATACTTATGGATATTCATTGTGCATTGACTAACGTTCCACCGATCCCATGGAAGCACTGCGTTCATCGATCCCTAGCAACTGGACCTCCCCACTCTTATGAATGGATATGGACTTGTTCCCCCCACCGTAGGATCCGAATTTAGAGGTCATGGATGGCTTATCGATCCACTCTTTATGGCATATGCGATGGCTAGGCGCACCTCCGATGTCATAGGATTTAAATCAGGTTCTCTTTGGTGTCAAGAGTGGCATCCAACTGCCCATTGTGTTCTGGAATGTCATGGGGCCAATATGTGCTTACCTCACCCATACTATTAGATTAGAGTACTGAGAGTGGATGGTGGAACACTATTAGAGTAGATTACTAAGACGCGCCTTGATGAACTTCATCTCACACTAGCAGTATGAATGGTCAATGTAGCTGCACCATCATTTTGTATGGGGTCTCTGGGATGCTGATACTATTGGTGTTGGGGGTTGACGAGTCTTCTGAATTACAGTGATCACAATGGGATTTGGGGGTGATCAGTGAAAGAATCATGATTAGGGAGAGTGAAATTCCACAATGATACTCTATAACCTATATTATACCAAGAAGGAAGGGGGTACCATTTTTGTCAAGGCCAGACCCAAAACGCAACAGCGATGGCATTCTAGGTGGTAGTAGACTGCACAGTGGCCAATTCCATTCCAATAGAGCATCGATATCTAGTGGGGTTGGGTGAAATGGTACATTAGTTGTCTAGCTACAATGAGTGAGTGGCAGTATCGACTGGATTGGAATAGAGGTGCCATGAGTTTCAATTGCTATTTCTTAGTAAGGTTGCGCTACCCTCCTTTCCGTTCTAGCTACTCGATGATGCACCACTACCACATTCCATTGGACCATCGATCACTTCCCCCAACTATCAATACCAATGGGTATGAATCCCCACTCCCATAGGCACATTGGTGTTTTGAGATATCATTCCCAGCCATTTTCCATGTACCACACCACCCCCATTCCCCTTGGCCTATCGGTACTGTAGTGGCTTTACCCAGCGGAAACGATCGAGACCATCAGGTTTTCAAGTTTCTTTCATCGAACCAGAACGAAGGTGGTTTTGTGTACACATTGGGGAAGGGTTGACTGGCATTGAGGTCTTGGGGTGACCCACAGCTGTTTATTAATATATATAAGTCGGTACAGAGTGAAATGTCAATCGAGAGTAGAACGCCTGGTGATTTCTCCAATAGTGAACTCGGGAACTGTTGTTCTGGCTTGAAAGGACTTCAGTGCAGGGAAATGTACAACATCATCACTCTACTATAATAGTGTCATGACAAGGTGGGGGCTAGGCTGAATGGAGGGAGAAGAGGTACCCAAAAAGGCAGCACAAAAGGAGTCGATTGGTGCCCACAAGGAAGTCGACGCATATCATCCTTCCGATCTCTGGAACTTTTAGAGTAGAGTACTGAGCTTATAGTATTGAATGGATTTGAGTTAGACGTTAGTCACACCACTAGTCGTATCATAGATTCGTACGATTCCCATTGGCCCAACACAACCTTCTGATACGGTTGGACTTGATTTTTCATTTGAGTTATTCCGGCCACTACCCCCAATTCCAAACTATACCATTCAATAATTTACTCTAATAGTTTTGTGCTTCCGATCCTAGACTGATGGCCTCTTGGATGCTTTCGATTGTAGATCATCCAACAAATACTTTTTTCGGTTTTGATGCAGGTAATATTCTATAACTATATATAAGAGTACCATAGAGTAGAGTTGTAATGCCAGTGGGATAAGGGTACTTTAGTTCAATACTATACTCTAATAGTGAACCTACAACCTCAACCATGCTCCATTACCCTTATGAATCGAGTCTAAATGATTGTTGTGATTTTCAGATGTTCCGAGTCCCCACCCAAGGAATTGTGTCCCAAGCTTAGATACAGATGGGGACATGGGATGGGTTCACAACAGTGGAAATAGGTGACTTCGATGGGGAGTGGAGGTGGAGTGGCACCGGTTAGTAATCAATTGATTCCCCACATATGATACAAAGGAGTTGTCCTGGAAGTACTGGTTAGTGACTGATTGATTTCACACATATCAGGAGAGAGGACTAATCCACAAGACCTAGAGGAGGAAGGAGTATTCAGTAGTTAGTACAATGTAGAGCTATTCTAATTGAAGAAACCATATAGGTAACGAGGATGAGATTGGTCATAGATCAGTAGAGCTACACATAGTGTTCTACAGGGGCCCCTAATCAAAGGAGCCTAATTCACAGGGAGGACACATAAGTTAGTTAGTTCCCATGAGATCATTGCTTCTAGTCGACCGTCATCTAGCCAATGTCTCATCCACATTGGTTGAGGGTCCTTGCCATACATCCGATACTCATATATCTTTGGAATAGAAAATCCCTCCATGTTAGGTTGGGACAGATTTTAAACATTGCACATTTTTCAATGGTAAAAAACATCATTTGGATGGGTTTTCTAAATCCCCTCTCTCTCCTAATTAGGGCACATAGAGAACATAGATGATAAATCCATATCAAGATGATGAATCATACATTCATTGGAGCCGTGCCATAGTAGTAGAGACAACATGCTCAACAGGACTTCACAACGACACTACCCATGACCCTTTCACAGGAGGTTTGAGTTCAAATACATGACCCTTATATTGGGATATATACAAAGGTCCAATCCATCATATTTCACTTCATGGAATGATTTTATTTTTAGAAACCGGGGTTGTATGACCCTTCTCGGGGACATTAAATGGATTTATTAGTTAATAATAAAATAATTTCTAGAAGTTTCTCTATGGTATGCCAATTCAAATCCCAATGGGTTTACTACTCCTACAGTGCCAATGCATCAACAAGGGGAATAATCCCACATACGATCTCACATATCTATGACACCAAAACAACCAGTTGAATCCATCTTAGTTGGTTGGTTAGTGTGATATTCTCTCTATCCATTCTATATACATTTGATACTCATATCGAGATGTCCTTTCCATAGAATTTTGAAGCCATGTCCTAACCCCTTTAACTAGAATTTATGATAATCCAGTCCCGAAGGAAGTGTATAAGGAAGAAATAAAGGAGATGGACCCCAAGTTACCACCAAATGAGATTGATTGAGCTATGGTCTCTCGAGCCTGGGTCAGAGCGATTAGACCTATTAAATGGATTTTATATAGAATGAAACATACCCTTTTTGATAGGTTATCTATGATTGCAGGGTTGTGATTCAAAAGATCTAGGTAGGTTTAGATGCCAGTCAGAGCTGGGTGGGCTGCGATACTCAGGATGGGATACATGGTCAGATATCAATTATAGAAAACAACCTGATTCTACATTCTTTGATAATAAAATGGATTCTTTGGGAGGTAGCTTGCTTATTGATCTGACCTACTAAATGAATTTTATTCTTTATGAAATATTCCCTCTCATGACCTTTCTATAGGATTTACAGGTGTCTCTTATAGCCAGGAGTGAATGTCAGTACTCTATTCTGGTACTCTGATCTCTTTGAAAACTATCTTCCTATCAGATGATAAGATGATCCTTTAGCAGATGATCTTTATTTATTTATTTATTGCTTGCATCTTCTCATCTTGTCTTCATGTATACTGATTATCATTTATGTATAGTTGAATCTTAATACTAATTACTGGAAATTCTATCTTACTCTTCCTGTTAGGACTGAGCAATGAGCGAAGGAAACCATCAGTATGGGACCCGAGAGGTAATTCATTCATTTTTCATAAAAAGGTATAATTAAAGAGAGAAATTAATGGGTGTACATAAAGGCATATTCCCCTCTACCCACTTCGAAGAAAGGTTTGCAAGACAGTTAGAAAGAGAGGTATTCCTTCAAAGAACCATTATTCCACAGGGTTTCTCCTACTAAACTACTTTGAGTCTGCACTTCTATCGTGCATTCTAAGACTGTGCCAACCTAAAAAAGAAGGTAATCCTCTACCAAGAGGTAAAGTTAAAGTGCTTCGTCCCTACTACTCTCATTGCTGCGTCGAAAGGGGTAGGGAAGGTTGAAAGTGAAGGAAAGAATCAGAGGATAAGAGTCTGGTACTCTGTCTATATGGTCTGTCCCTTTTCTCTACACCATGTTACTTCACTACCTTTCCATCTTCATTGACCAAGTAGATGGAAAAAGGAGGGGACCAATCTCACCAACGGGGAGAAGACTTGATATCATCCCATAAAGTAATCAAGGAGCGGAACAGAGAATTCAAGATCGAAATAAGTTGATGATCACTTACCATGATAGGCTACCAAATTCAAATATAGATTGATGGGAAGATCGAAACTTCCATAGCCTGAACTTTTCAAGTCTGATCCTCTTGAATATAGTCCATCGACCCTCAGGGTGGAATAAGAACTTTTTGGAACCTATAAAAAATCATACTTCCTATTTTAGATTCTTTCAAAGTTCTAAAGTCAACCGGCGAAGGATAATGTCAGGGGCTGTTTTAGATCAGGGAGAAGTATAGTGCTGATATGGGACACTCGGATGAGCCCTAGGGAAAAGCTTCTAATCATTCAGCCTCTTCAAGTGGTGTTTTCTCATACCATATAAGAACTCCATCAGGATGGTTCTTGTTCGTATATAACATTATGTCGGGTCTGCTGGGCCTTTCCAGATGGGTGCCATATACAAGAAAGAAGGAAAGGGTAGTCAAATATTACTCTTCTCTTTATCTACATTCTAAAATTAGATAGAACATGTCATTCTGAAACTGAACTCTTAGATTATTAGGAAAGGCAGTTATCAGCACACGAGTTAATTCATGACCATGACAAGTCACTCAATGACGAGTACAAATTCAATGTGTTAAACATATTGCTAAAATAGCTTAATTTGACCTATTTAAATTAATGCATAGTCCAATATCCCATTCACTATAGTCAGATAGGATCGTAGGTGATCTAAGGTTATCGACTCTCGGGATCCATTTCGGTGCAGGATTAGAGAGTTCATTGGGCTCGCCGCTTTCATGATTCCCTCACAGAGTAAATCTAAAGAAATAAGATCTTTTATTATCTTTCTTATCTTATGATATTTATTTCTGGTTAGAGTCTCACTTCTTTTTTTTCTTCTTTCTCATATTCAATTCTCCCCATCCAAAGGCTTTTCCTATCAAAATTCAATATCATAAGATAAGAGGAAGAAGGTGAGGCCACCAGCTTTGGTAGGAGAGAAAAGTCAAAATTCAATCTAGATATGAATTGAGACGAAATCTTGACAATCCCATTCATTTAAGAAGGAAAGTGAGAATTTATTTTAGCACAAAATTCCAATTAAACAAGGGTTTTTCCTCAAGAAACCACCAAGAAGAATGGAATTGTTGGTATAAGGATCTTCACTATTGGACTTTTATCTTATGAGATCCGGAGTTGGGGAATTCCCCGATCTAGTCCTTTCTTTATTGTAAAATAAAGGTTATGCCGGTACTTATTCTACCACTAGATATTTGCCTCCTCCACTACTTTAGGTACCCTTGATAAGCTACTGAATCCGCTACTCATGCTATTTAATTCATAATGAAGGTACTAGTGCTAAAGAATCAACTGCTATCTCTACTAATGATGATATAGGTTACAGATCTAGTAAAATATGTCACTACCCCTATGACGTAAGGGATTTTCATCCAACTCTGAAAAGGGGTTCCAAACCTTTACTTTTACTATTAATATTAACAGTTTTCACTTCTTTATCACTTGCATGATTCCTAGCTACTATATCCTAGATCGGAGTATGTTGGTGAGCCTGATTGTTCTGACTTATACTATTGTAAGTTGCCTTAAAGAGCCTTCCAGTTCCATCCCAATAGGGGCACTTTCCGGTGAGGAATATCCCATTTAGAAGAAGGTATAGAAAACCTAGATATCCTTGATCCGGGTCAAAGATCAGTCCAAGCTATGTGGAAGTCAGATTTGAATGAGAAGATTTGAGAAAGTCGATGTTTTTATCTTCAAACGGGAGGGTGGTTGAATCGTGCTACTCCTACTTCACTTCTATTGATTGATGTTCGAACCAGAGAGCTCCTCCAAAAGTGGAATTGGGTAGGAAAGTATGGATTTTTCATTTAAAAATCCTGTCACAGGTCAATCCAATCGGTTTTCGAAATCGAGAATCGTGAGACTAGAAAAAGCAGGAAAGTGGCTCTCAAACTCATCAGCAGACACAGCTGACCGAGATCTCTCAGTTCAATGGGAATTTGATCGAAAATATGATTTCTAGTTCATTATTCTTATGATAAGCAGTTATGTATCATTCATGCGATGAGAAATATGAGAATGAAAATTAGCAAACTTCACATCTACGGCAGATTCTGTGCCCCAAATCACTTATACTTATGAAACTAAGCGGGCAGGGAAGGTATGACCCCTCTCCCATTGAACAAAGGGGATCCGTAGGGAGGACTCACTCACATAACAAATAGGAGGCTCAAAATTCTAGTGCTTGTTCCATTCCCTCAGGGAAGAGAAAGTACAAATCTATTACAATCTTAGTAGAGAACATAGGTGGACTACTATATTCTAATAGTTGAGTTGGTTCTTCGTTCCATCCTTTACCTATGATATTATCAATGGATGACCACCTAGAATTCTTAATTAAACCTTTACCCAAAAAAGTTTCTAAACCCTTATATATCAGTACTACCTTTAGGGTGAACTATATAGGGTCAAGTTTCGTAGATCTGACCATTTATCAACCTCAAGTATCTGATTTTTAAACACTTATATATTATATTATATCAAGTAGCACCGAATAGGGTCAATAACGAGCTATCTCTTTAGAACTAGACACTATATAGCAGTGTACTTGTCTCTCTTAGAAGAGTGCCTCCGCTCAGAGAAGGTGCTCATCCGGGACTTCAGACTCTTTGATACCTTCCAATTTGTTAATAAATATAGGTATCAGGACCCCAACCTAGGGGACTACGCCACCTAGCCACTTGAGATGTCCTTAGGAAGAATAGATGATAGTAGCTGCCTGTGGGGAAAGAGAATACCTATAGTTCTTCATCTTGACAACAACGATAATAATGATTCGAATTGGAAATAATACGAAGAGCTCTTAGACGCCAATCAAGAATTGGTTGTTCTTCCATCACAGTTGATACATTCAATATATATAAGTACCGGCGGCTTCTCATGCAATGAAAAAAGTAAAAGAGTTCCACAGTAGGATTGTTCGGATGAATGGAAGGTAGGGTAGAGTGAAGTCATTCAGGGTAGCCCCTACTATTATTATTATAATAGACTATATAGAAGAGTGCCTGACCAGGAAGAACTAATCTTTGTTACCTTGTTGTTATTGTGGAAGGGAATAACATTAGAAGATGATCAAGTGATCAAAAAATTCTTGATAAATCGTCTGATCGTCTGCTCCTTTGATAAAACAATACATTGTCTGATCATCTTATTGCACATAAGGAATCGTTGATATGTAGGAGTGTTGGGTTTTTACCTCAAAATCATGGTTCTAAGCCCTTATATATTAAGTAGCACCTTTAGGGTATGGAAATGTTCTTTCGTCAAATTCACCTCACCCATGCCCAATCTTTACATTAGTAGATGGGAGAAGAGCAAGTCAAGTTAGCCTAGTTCTCTTTTCATAGACCTAGACCTATAACCTATAGGGAATCAAATGACCTAGAGGAGAAGGCAAAAAGTCTATAAGTTGTTCGTCCCTTGATTCATTCAGCCTTGCTTGACCGAAGGAGATAGAAGGCTCACCATCAGTCATAGCCTAAACTGAGGCATTAGAGGGAAGTACGCATGATAATTTACAGTATGAATAAGGTGCACATTCTGATTTGGTCAATCTCATATCTTTCTTCTCTACAAATCGGGTAAAATTCTATAAGTTAAAAGGAAGTAACGATTGAATTGGATTTTCTTTCCGACATTCTACTTTTGTTTGGATCGAACTCCAAGGGTTTCTATTCTACTAAGTAAGAAGAAATTGAACTCGCAGGAAAATCTAAGTAGTAAGGGGTACAACATTTAGTCAGCTTGGTGAAAGAATTTATTTTTCTAATTCCACAGTGCATTCAAGACGAATATTAAATAGAAAGTACCGAGGATCAAACGATAAGGAAGGTACGACATTGTCAAAATGATTGGAAATCTTCCACGTTTTACCTTACTTAGTCAGTAATGATAGATCAATGTTTAAAAAGAAGGAATGTTGGTAAGAAAGAATTCACCAAAGGTTCTAAATGATCTTACACCTTACCAAATAGGGTGAAATAGCTAAGTTATAAACCCTTGATATATCAGTATCACCTTTCTAAAGGGCTAGGAAGCAATGCTTTAAGATTTAAGAAAAGAGAGTGAATCTAGACTTTCATCATCGAGTCTTATTAAAAGAAAGAGATGATTTTAGGTTATAAAGATCCCAAGATCAGCTTTGCTTTTATCGGCATATCTGCTAGTTCAATAACCCTAGATCTAGAGGAGAGATAACTATATAACTATATAGTGTCAAGTACTATAGATCTGACCCAAATAACGATTAGGGTGAAGTACCCAAGTTCTAAACCCTTTTATATAAATCGAAGCCCTCCCTTACCCTTAGAAAGGGTTAGATCTACTAGAATCTTTTAGGGAGGGTCAGGAAATGAGAATCTTCTTTTAATCCCCATCAAGACTACTTGGTAGGGGGTATGTAATACCCTAACTCACTCATGCTCAGTTTTATCAAAGGAGCAAACAATTAGGAAAGAAGACGATTATCAGAAGATCTTCTGATTAGATTATCATCTTGTATAGTCTTTATAGATGTACACAATAAGACAATAAATAATATATCGTCTAATAGTGACAAAAACCCAAGTGATTGACCATTAGTTGCCTTCATCCACACAACTTCTAGCCAAATTTCATAAATGTTGTGGGGTGTATTTATCATATAATGTCCACCCCCATATTTTTGTCCTTAAGAAAGATTCCACTCCTAGTAGTTCAATCTGAAGCGTTATCATTTAGGAAACCTCTTCTTTTTGTCCTCAACTGCTAAGAGATAAGAGATAAAGATTCCATTATTGATGGACACATCAAGTCCACTATATATATAAGTACCTGACACTGCTTGCTGCTTTCAAAGCTACACTGGCTTCCTTCCTTCATAAGGTAATAGGAGATTCTATTATTCTAAACTGTAATATGACTGTATTTCTTGTCTTTCTTCTCCTAGTTAGTTCTCTAACTGTTATGTCTGAGATGTTTGCTAAGCTCTTTATGAACAAAGTGAGACTATTACGGTTGGGTAGAAGTACTAACTTTATATCTATTGTAACATTTAGGAGGTTAATGACTACAATGAGTGAGTATCCCCTGCTAGGAGGAGAATCAGAGATGCTTGGCATCCCTCGTGGTTGAATTCTTGAATTCGTGATTTCATGCCTGATTGGAGCTCATCGGCTCAGCAGGAGGAGGAGGATCGAGAAGCTTAACTTACACAGAATTGTTGAAGAGCGAGGGGAGTCAACTATTAGAATAAATATCTATCTCTCTGCATTTAGTCACAATCCTTAGGCTTATACTTTACTCATTAAGTTTGTGTGATAGGGAAAGGCAGAAAGACTTAGCTTAGGTGCGTCAAGCTTATTGCATCTGGGAATAGTGTTGAATTTCTTGAAAGCTTAGTAAGGAGATTCACCCTTTTCCATGTATTGCAGTTGATTTCTCTTTTGATCTTTGTTACCACCCCGTGGGTCCTTCAAAGTAGGCTATCTCTGACAAATCTGATCTGATGATCCCAGATCACACAAGTGAGAAGCCTTGACTAATTATGTAACATTGGGGCGTAGAGGATTGACTATCGGGATAAATTTAAGGGATAAGATGATTAAAAAGGGTTACTAAAAGTGTTGTGATGAGATCTATATTTCAGCTTGGTTGATCAAAGAGTAAGAGTTATCTCTCCACTATCTCTAGTAGACTAAGCACGATCCTACTTTGCGGGTGCAACAGGTCTAGGACTATATAAAAGAGTACCTGTTTTTCGTATGAGGGAACTTAGTACTCTTCTAATAGTGTGATCTAGTTAATACTTGAGATCCGATTCTATCTCATTTTGATCTCGTTATGAGGTAAATAGGTGATGTGAGGCTAAGACAACATATGGGACTTCCCGTGCTAAGTTGTTCTAATATCTGCATTAAGTAAATGAACTCGACAATGCTTCTATGATCTAGATTTGTGCATATAAGGGTAACGAAGCAAATAGGGATAACTTTACACTGGAAATCCTATACCTAAGTGCTATTTGATGAGAGTGAGTTGTAATTGATCTTGATTTAGTTGCTCTCATATTGAAATGATTTTTTTAAGTGTGTGGGTGACTCATCGTTGTGAGATCGGTTGGTACCCTCCATAAAGAAGGTTGGTGAGGAGGATCATAGGTGCAGAATGTCAAAGGTCAGTTTCAATCATGTATTATGGGTGGAAAGAAAGTGAAAAAGAAAAAACAGAATAACTTCAGCAGACAATCAGACAAGAAGACGATTATTGGAACATCGTCTGATCATATGATCGTCTTGTATAGTCTTTATAGAGTAGAGATCTAGAATTATAGGCACACTATATTAGAATATTACATGGGCTTGACCATGTGACTATTCGTAGAATGGAATCTGTTAGGGGTGATCTCTCTCTATCTAAAGTCATTCATTCTACCAGCTCCGGGTAACTTCCTTTAGAAAGGAAAGAACGTCCCATCGATTGAGCTATTGATGGAATAAATGGAATAACCTTGCTGTGGAATGAGTACCCGATTTCAAACCTAAAAGAGGTCCACTGTTAGGGTAGATTACTGAGAATCAGGATAGGAGAAGCTATTGAATTTTCTGATGGCGGTGTGATAATTCCAGTCGATGATGGGTGGAATAAGCCTCTGGATGATGGTGTTTTTGATATTCAATCCCATTGGTTGATTCACTTTAATGGGTTTGGTCATCTACTCTGTATTAATGGAATTGAAGGAGGGTACAGGTATCTCTACAGTAGAGAAATCATGGATCTTTGGGATCGAATCTGCACAAATCTCCAGACCCGGTAATTAAAATCCCTAAATGAATTCTTTTTGTAATATTTTTCTAGTTGAGGATGTGTCGAAAAAGTCCACATGGTCATGCTACTCATGTTTCTTCATGGGGTTGCGTATAGGCATCTGTGGTTCGGTAGATGGGGGTACAAATTCTTCCATGGAAGCTTTGGAGTGACTGAAAACAATTACAATAGATAAATCGACATTCTTACAATATATATAAGTACCAGTGAACTTGATAAGATCATCCAAGATTTCAGTAACATGAGCCGATGTCAATCAAGTCATTCGTTATTACAAGTGAGACCCAATTGATCACAATCAGAGATCTTCTCAGAGTCATGCTGACTCTGAAATCCCTAGCTCCTATATCGATCATGGATACTACTCTTTTCTACTTCTTCAAGACTTTCAACCCCTACAAAATAAGTGAGAGAAAATTCTGTGAAAAAAATGAACTACTACTATCACGATAGCATATGGAATATAAGAATATTAGAATATGAAGCACAAACATTGAAAGAAAAGTGCCAATATATATTAGTACCATCCCCTCTCGACAAGTTTAGGATGAGTTGGCAGGAAGTGAAAGAGGATGCACATTGGTGATACGGGACCATAAGGTTTAAGTACCGAGTGCTCAAATCAATGAACAATGTCATCGTTGGAAGTCACATTGTCTTTACCATAAGGTTGAAGTACCGACCGAGGAATACACGATTCATGAGCTTGGTAATTTCCTACTGACTGGTACTAATATATATTCACCGCAATGAACCGGAACATAAAATAGTTATTGATCCACTTCCAGTACCTACTCTAGTGCCTGGGGATGATGTTTATAGTGATGTCATCTACTTGTATACAAATGTACTATTGAGTATGGGAGGGAATTTGTACTGGTAGTGATATATATTGATGGTCAGCATGATAAGCGGTATGTGACACCAACGATCAGGCACCACTGGTAATATATATCAGTACCATCCCCCATACTATCTGTGAACACCATGGGAAGGTCCTGGTACTGATATATATTGTATGAATCAGCTGGTCAAGTAGAAGTTTGATGATAAATCGCTTATGTCTCAATGAAATCTGGTGGTTTTTGAAACACTTTGAGAAGTTGAAGTATAGTATGGTGTGGAAGGAGCGTGGGCATGCTTTTTTTTCCGGTCACTTTTCCATCACATTGACTCTTCATAGGCATAATAGGTGGTTGGAATGATATGGATTGGCAGTCGTGTGGTACATTAGAAGGTCCACGGTGCCGTCAACCTGAGTTGAAAGGGTCGGTACTTAAACTGGTGGCAGTGGGAAGCTAGTAGAGAACAATATAGGGGCTGGTACTATTATATATTTCCGTTGTGACTGAAACAAGTATTTGAGCTAGGTTGTTCCAACTATATAGGAAGATTACCTAAACTCTACACTAATAGTGTTTCAAGAGATTGAAAGGTGAAAACATGACCATAAGGTTTAAGTAACGATTAAGTAGTGGAGCACGATCTCAAAGCAATAACAACCTAGACACACACCAGTCATCACTGTAGAGTCAAGGAAACATGTACTCTTCTATATAGAGGTACGTTTGGAACCTTTCCAAACATTCAGTCTAGTTTCAAAAGTGAAGGTATGGAGTCATGACAATACAAACCAGTAGGCAGGGGGTAGCCACTGGTGAACAAAAAAGGCGAAGTTTGGATCAGCAACAGTGGGATCGATCATAGAATTGGACAACTATATAGAGTAGAGGTTCATCAATAGATATCTGAAAGCGTGGTATGGGGACCACTCAAGCACAAGTTCTCTATTGGAATTGTTATGGGGTGTTTGGCAGGTGTCATCAACAAAAAAGTGAAGAGTGCTAGGGTGTCTGAAATTGGTGTCCGAATGATCTGCATCATGATGAGAGAGTTTGAGAAACCGTCCATTATCAACCGAGTTGAGTTGGTGGGGATATTCGACTCAAGCACCTTACTTGTACCATTGGGATTGCCTGAAAAACGAGTCAGATATACACTGTTATGATCAATTTTTATTGATAAGAGGTCCAGACAACATTTTGACCTCAAAGTGCATATTGAAGCGCTGGAATACAGTCCAAGAAAAGGGGCACAAGAATCGAGCCAGGTAGTATGGGGGTTCAAATGTTGTTTGACTCATTGAAAACCATAAAACCATATACTGTTGATTAGATCAGTACTTTATTCTATATAGTTGGCTATTAGAAGAGGTTTCGTTACACGATACGACTTTGTACTCTACTCTAATAGTCAATACTCTACTCTAATAGTCAGTACTCTACTTTAATAGTCTCAGCCCAGGGTCAATCCCATGTAAACTATATGATAGACTATATTGGTGTCATCGAGGGACTGGATGCTCTTATGCGATGTTGGAAACTCGATAGGGCTGATTTTACTTGGGTGCCGAGAATTCTTAAAATGCTATTGGGAACCATGTGGTAATGATGCGTGATCCGATAAAAAAGATTCGAGTAGAGTGGAACAGACATGTTTTGGAGTCGAGGCCCAATATTGTTTTTTTGCTGCACCAGAGGATATCCATTCAACTGCTGCTCGTTTAGAATCTCCTGAGAATAGGAACAAGGAACCCAAATTCCCACAATTGGATGCACTGACATTCCACATCAAGCATTGACGATCCAATTCACAGTCGGTATAATATAGATAGTAGAGTCATCTGGAAACTCCACACCATCAGTTCTCAGTATAATATAGGTAGTATAGTTGGGTGGACATACTTCTACTAATTAAACTATATTATACCGAACTCTATCTCTATATAGTAGGGTGATGGTAGGTGTACGTAGAAACATCATGCCTCGGGGTTCCATGGTGGTTGCCTAGTGGTTCCAATTAAACTGATACTAGTAGTGTGACTTGGATTGGTGGTTTATCCGTGGAATGAATGTGAGATTAGAGTGAATAGTTGGGTTATCGCTCATCTCAATGGGGCATACTATACTACCTATATTATACCGACAATATATATCAATACCTCAGGCCACCTAGCAGTGATCGATGTAAATGGGAGAAAGACAAGATGAACTACCCCTATAGCCCCTTGTGGATGAAAGGCACGTTCGGTTATTCAGATGCCTACGAACCAACCATCTACCCCCAACCGTAGGTAGCCACAACATATGCTTTGGAGATCAATCCAATGTCTGATGTGGTTTCAAGACTAGGTTCGGACAAGTTGATTCAGATATTTATCCTCTAAGATGATTTAGAAAGAGCTCTGAAACAAAAGAGTGAATTGATTGATATTTTCATAATATAAGGCCCTGAGTTCGTAGTCAATTTGGTCACAGGAAAAGCAAATACTATCGCGAGTAACCCATAACATTCATAGAGAGGCTACTATTCTATCACAATCGGACATTCCTCCATTCTAGCTATTCTTCTTTTAGTACTATTCTAATAGTGTAATTACTCCACTCTAATAGTATCAACATCATACATGACAAATAGGTACTCTTCTAATAGTGTGAGTCATTACTCTACTCTAATAGTAGTGGAAATGGCAAGAGGTTTTTTCCACCACTCCCATCCACCCTTTGACATCATAGAAAGACCACCCATTCATAGTGTTTGAGTCGGTATAATATAGTTATTAGACATTCATTGGAATTCGATCCTGACCCCAACACCATTTTCATTCCAGTGTCTAGCATCGACTCATTGGTGACTCGATTGGTATTCTAGCATATAAAGTCCAACCCATCCGCCAAAAAACCCCAACCCCACAAATTCAAAGTCGTACCTTATCAACTTACATTCTCAATTACTCTACTCTAATAGTCACCACCAACTCCATTCTAATAGATCCATTATTGCCACCACCCATTGATCCATCGATGTCGTAGTTCCCCCCCCCCCCCCCGTACCGCTTGTTCGTTCGACAGCAAGAAGTACTACTATTGATTTTATTGGTATTGGACCAGTACTCTACTCTATAGTATAGGATATGCTACTATACCCCAAGGAGGAACTCAAGCCAGGCTCAACCCCCACTTGACGAGCTACCCCATTCGCACTTTGGAAAATGAAGGAATCGACAATCTTGTTTCTAGAATGAACGATAAAAAGGCAGCGCAGGAGGAAAGGGAAACATTCGACCAGATGGGACGGTTCATCAGTTCATGTATTTCTGTACCAGAGTAGCTCATGATACCTAGTTGATGTGATGTATTCCACCAGTTGATGGGAGAAGTGAGTAATGGTAGATCGATCATTCTATCCAGTAGTGAGAAAGGGCCCGGTGTGACGGGTAGATTTTGAAGACGTAGTGAACCCTAGGAAATGAGGAACGAGAGAAAAACAGAGGTAATACGAGCATCCCAATTCCAATTGAAGCCATACCATTTCAAAAACAACCCCTGAAACCAACCATTAACTAGGAATAACCCCATAGAACAATAAACCAATTCAGTATCGGACTGTGCTGATAGCAGAACCAAAGCATGTTTTGTAGCCACCAATAGAAAAACTGAAGAGGCAGTCACACAATAGACCCCATGCTTATTCGAGTAGAAGGAACATGAACATATGAAAGACGAGAAAGTTCACCTTGTTGAAGATCGAGTGGTGCTCTCAACAACCCAGTCATGAGATATGAAGAAGTTTCGATGAGTACTAGAGCAAGCAATGAAGTGACGCTTGAGGCTGAAGGTGACATCACATAGGCAGGTCAGAGTAATTGGTGGATGATCATTGGTAGCTAGGAAAAACGTACTGGTCTAGAAAGTTATGAGACCGATCTACTTGGTCTTGTGGTTCATTGGATATCACTATTAGAAGAGTACTGAAATCGCGACGACTTTCGACCATTTCGATTTCCACCGGTCTACTTTAATTCTTGGTCCCCAGGTTTTTGGAAGACCGACTACTCTTATGCATAACTAGTTGAGTTCTATGTTCTATTGGATACAATATGTTGACCGCCACCATGAATTTGAGTTGGTCCCATGTGCTATCCTAAATCAATCCCACTATGAAGTAATAGAGGATGGAGAAAGCTTGTCCTTCAAGTACGTATTGAAACAACTCTTTTTCTGTCCATTTCCAATGCTAAAAAGGACTATATGAACTACACCTAGAAAAAAGAGTCAGTCATTCCAGCAAGCGAGCAAGTGATACTTACGTGGGTATACTGAAGAAAAACCAATTCATTTTTTATAGAAATACTCATATTAGTTTACCTATATGCTAAACACATGCAATTACAAACTAGTTCGACTTAAGACATTCCGTATCTTCTCTAAAAATGTGAGAAAGATAAAGGTTCTAAACCCTTGATATATCAGTAGCACCTTTAGGGTAAGGTTCTCAACCCTTATATATTAAGAAGCACCTTTATAAAGGTTCAGGATGACTCTATCTCTTCTCTTCTATCTATATCTTTTAGTTAGCCGAGATTTCAACCTCTCTCTAGAAAGAAATCAAGCTATGGTTACAGGTATGAATGAATGCCTTTGATTCTTTTAGGAGAGTAGGTAAAGAAGAGGGGTAATAATCATTTCTTGATTCTTTGATCCCTAATCATAAACCATTGGGTGGGGTTTTTTCGTAACTTTCATAACAAGGTCTCATTTCATGACCCTTTCTAAATGGTTCTAAAAGATCTGACCCTTTAACTATATAGGGTCAAGTACCGTATATATGAACCTTTTGAAAGGGTAAGTGAGGGTCAGGTTCAAGGATCTGACCCTTTATAAAGGGTAATAGGGGGATTATATTTATATATAAGGCTTTAGAACTCGACTACTTCACCCTATTCGGTATTCGGTGCTACTTAATATAATATATAAGGGTTTAAAACTCGAGTACTTCACCCTATTCGGTATTCAGTGCTACTTAATATAGAAGGGTTTAGAACTCAGCTACTTCCCCTATTCAGTTTCTAAAGGTTTGTTTAGATCTGTCCCTTTATAAATAAAAGGCCAGGAAGGGCTGCTACTAATATATCAAGGGTTTAAAAACTTGGATACATGAAGTATCTAACTATCTAGATTATACGGACGGAGGACCTCACCCTTTATTTTGGGTCATATATACCTTACTTGTGTTGAAAGTGGGTGCCCTAGACCCAACTTGTATTGTACTTTGATTACTGTTACATGTATTCAGTTTGTTTTTATACATGTGTTTATCTTGCCATGATAGTGTAGATACTTCTGCATCCATTTTGTTTATGGAAATGTCCTTAGATTACCTATCACATCAAATGGTTATAGCAGGTCCCATGCTATAATGAGAACACTAATACGCCCTGATAGTAATCTTAAAGTAACGTCCTATGGTCCAGTTATATCATTATAAAAGGACATAGATGATGCGAGACCATCAGGTTCTGGGGGATCATAAGCATTGAGACTTATTCTCATGAAGTTCGCACTTGATGATCTCTAGTAATTTAGATCATGAGGAAAAACCCACTTAATAGGAACACCACATGTTTCTGGTGTCATTGGTTGTTCCTATATATGGACATGTGTAATGGTCTCCTGACTTGAGATCATTATCAATGAATGTCATTTAATTACGTACATTTGATATAAGGTGAAAACCATGGCGATAAAGTCGTGGTGAGGTAGTTTTTATCGGGTACGTCATTAATGGGATGACATTGATTGAATGATCGAGAAAGGATTTGTCTCTTCTGAGTTCAGGAAGAGATATCTCGGGCCTGGTTGATTAGGATGGTTGCACCTTCAATAAATCCATGGTCATGGTAGTCGAAGGTAAGACCGTATGGACAAATCAACAAACAAAATAAAGCAAATAAATAATTATGACACTATTATGCATTCTTCTTTATTGAGATATCGATGACGAAGAGATTATATTACACAGACCGTGTTCATAGGAAGGCAGTCGTTGCTTTGACTTTGCCTTATCTCTATAGGGGCCTTGATGGGTTGCTAGACCCCGCTCTAGGTCGGTGGTATTATTCACTACTATTGAGATAAGGGCCTAGAGGGTCACACACAATAGCGCCTTGAGAATCTACCCTATTCTGGGAATAGGAATTTAGAACTTGGTGGGCCTCGCCAAAGGATCCGAGCACTATCCAAGTTCTATAGATCACCAAAGAATAAATAAATTCATTAATTATTCAAGTTTAGAATAATTCATTGAATTTATTTATAACACGTATTTACAAGTTATATAGTAAATACAAGTATTAATATTATTCGAATGGATTTAAATATCCTAGGATCGTTTAATATTAGCAGGAGGAATGAGTCAAGTTAAAGACTCAAATTTATCACGTAATATATTTATATATTACAAGTAAGTGATAAATTGTAAATATTATTTATGGCATAATTTTATTTGTCATAAATAATTATTTATATCACTTATATATAGCGGATGTCTATTGCACGGGGGCCGGGAATCTATACCGCAGGTTTTAAACACTCCCTATATAAGTGAGAGAGAGGCTCTCCCATGATCACTATTAATGTGTCAAGATTGAGACATTCTCTCTCCTCCTGGAATATATAGAGAGAGTATCTCAAGAAAAGAAGGATCTTCAAGATCATCCATCTCAGATTAAAGCTCCTTCCTTTGCGGTGATCATCGCTGTGCTGAAGTGAGCATCGAAGATCCACGCTAGCACCTGGATCTTGACGAACGGCGCGCGAGTAGATTTGCGAGGCGTGTGTGGACGATTTAGAGGGCTTCGATGTCGGAGTCTTCAAGAAACAATCATCGGCGTCCTGCGACAGACTTGCACATGTCAATTCTGAACAAGGTAAATGTTCAGTTTAATTTTTGTGCTCTGTATAAACCTTGTGAGATCCTCAGACCAATACGGGACAAGATCACCAGAGTTGACAGGGTTATGTCACTCCGGTGAAGCAGAAAATTTTAAATTCCTGGACCACCGGCTTCCACTGCGCAGTCCCAGTACCCAACAACTTGACCCTATATAGTTACCTTATCAGTCGAGTTACTTCATACCTTTGACTACTCATGATATATAGTGGAAATTTTTTTGTTAGGGTGGAGAGTGGGGAGTGAAAAACCAATGCAGCAGAGCATGAATTGAAATCCACTTATATTAAGACAGACGACCTCCACATTTTCAAAATGGTTTATCTTAGCATGCTAGCTACTGCTTCATTTGGTATAGTGATAACACTTTCTATTTCTTTGTGCTCTGCCCCCCTTGTATAGTAAGGGGAACTCTGGTTGCACAACTTTCTTCGATACTCTTATATATGGTTATAGAAGAGTACCTGTTTCTCTAACTTGACTCAGCTTGACCTACTTGACACAGTAGTTAGAGTATCGCTTTCATACGACGAGAGCCATTGGTTTAAATCCAATAATAGAAAAAACTAGCCCTACTACCTATATTATACACTAATAAGGATAAAGAATGACCATCATGACAACAAACACAGACTGGAAGAGTAAACTGAATGACCAGGTTGCTTCCACTTGTGGCCTTCTCACCTTGACACCTTAATATCAGGTCTCCTCTCTTCTTCTCTTCATTTATGTGGGAAAACCCATCCCGAATAGACGAACAAGAATAATCCAAAGAAAGGCAAGAGAGAGAGTTGATACTCACCCCTCTTCCACAATTAGGTGAAGACCAGGTCCTCACTGAATGTCCCGACTTGGTAAAGCCTGAATGTTGTTCCGCCTATTTTCCCAAGGTAATGACTTGAGAAACTACATATAGATCAGACTCACATGAGAAAAAACTGCATGGAGATCACTATTATAAGAGTACTAATGATGGTACTCATATAGAATCACTCTAAATCCACTTTCAATCAATATATATAAGTAGCAGTTTAGGGATATCACATCGGCCTTTAACATGCTACTTGGTAGACCATGGATTCACTCAGCTCAGCAGGGGATGCTCCCTCTATTCAAAAGGAACTTATGAAAGCCTGAAAATAGGACACGAAGGGGGTTCTGGAAAGTATATAGGAAGAGTACCCATCTAACAACATTCTATTATTATATCTCTTTTAGAATTGACTATGTTATTATCCCTCTATTGTGCACTGATAATATTTCTTACCTCTTGCTCGTGATCTATTAGTCCTATAGATCACTTTTCTTTTCCTGTAAGAGAACTGAGTGGTATTGTGGTTGTTTTTTCTTTAGCATCTTTTCTCTCCTAGCCCGGAGTACACCCTTTAGGGATAGTCCTACCTCTTGTTTGACCGTTCGTACCCCATTAGTTCTATGGGTCACTTCCCCGCTCACTCACTAGCTAGAGATTTCAAATATCCTCACATTTTATTGATGCATGAAATAGCTTAATTAATGAGAATATTATGATTGATAATAGATAAGGTGTTCTTTCAAACACTGGTTTAGCATTCGGTAACACATGATTAGGGTCAAATGCTGACCTTGAAGCTAGTCAGACATGAAATTCTCATTCTGACAGATACCGATTTGGTGTGCGGTAAGACAGGAAGAGAGTATGGGAAGTCTTTCATACACATATTAAAGCAGAATAAGACCTTATGAGGGAAAGTAAATCCTAATTCATTTCCTGGGACGTCCAGGTGCTTACCAGGGGGGGCTTGGACCATCCGTTTCATTTATACTTCTCACCTTCTATGAGCGGTCTAGACAACACACAACGATAAATGTACAACATGAGAACAGTATTGGTTTGATTTTAAAGAGGGAGGAATTTCATCAGTAGTAGGTTCTAAACCCTTGATATATCAGTAGCATCTTCCTAAAGGGTCAGGACTTTATAAATAAAAGAAACTATTCTAATAACATCTATATCTATAATGGTCAAATGAATCACTTTTATAATAAGCCCTCTCTCTAGAGTAGTACAAGTATGTTAAGCCTACTTGATACTCAATTGATTCTGTCTCTCCTTATTCCTCTCTCAAAAGGGATTATTAATGGGTGATGGTAACCAGCTACAAGGTTCTTAAGTGAGTTTCAAATATCTGACCCTTTCTAAAGGGAAAGGAAAGGGATTTGAAAGTGATTCCTGGCCCTTTAGAAAGGTGCTACTGATATATCAAGGGTTTAGAACTCAGCTACTTCACCCTATTCGGTAAGGTGTAAGATATTTTAGAACCTTAGAGCAATTATCCTTAATCCTGATTGGGTGTTTAGACTAGGAGTAGGAGAGATCACTTACTTTAGCGGATATAGGATCACTTACGTCAGAGCACATGAGTCATAAGGGAATATTCGGTATAATATAGGTAGTAAAATAGAATAGCATTCCATCTCACTCTAGGATTTTATATTCAATTCAATATTAATACATCTAAGCTCAAGGTGGGTACTCTTCCTATATAGTTACTGACATACCTCACCTTCGAGTGATAGTTTTTTTCTATCTTTCTTCTTTTGATATTGTTTGAACTCTTTGTTTGCGCTTAGTAAGAAATTTCCTTAATGAGATAAGGGATATAAGATCTTATAGTTTACACCCAGTTTGTTTCATTTTCTTTCAATTCTAGTGGAATCACGTATGATAGCTTTCCATGGGATCAAAAAAGACTCAACTATTAGAATATAGTAGTAGGTCACGAACTCATACTCGCTTTCTTTACTGCCTTTCTTTAACAAAAATAGCCTTATGCCTGCTAAATAGCTATCTATTGATTTATTTAGTTGAAGGTCTTTATATTATGAAAGAATAAGATGACTGATTCTCCTAAGAGAGTATGAAAATTGGCTCTAGAGATTAAAAGGCACAATCCCTGGAGTACTTATTAGCATTGTCACATGTTGGAAAAACCGTTGAGGTCAGGAACTCTAACATGGGTAGGTTCATTGATCATGGTAAAAGCCTTGGTTCTATAATAACAAAAGGTTGTGACTAGAATCAGTACTCTACTATAATAGTCTCACTTTATAGACTTTTATATTATAGTAATGGATCAATAATTTCCTACCATAGGTTCTGCTTTCGATCGCTTACTGTACTCTCACTATGATAACTAGATTCTGACTCAACTTGAGCTTGCGCCTGGTATTAATTCTTTTTCTTAAGCTGATGTACTTTTTTTAGTGTAATCTGCTACCACCTTTATTTATATTTTAATAGTTGAGTCTTTAAACTCTATACCTATTGTGTGATAGGTCCAAGAGTCCTTTGCCTCCAGTAGCTCTATTATTTAATTAGAATACACTTACTAAATGAATCTATTATATAATTGGATGACTCGATCACCTACTCATTGGCACGACACACTCAATTCGATTCAGATTTGACTACTAGGTGAATAGTATGTATGAATATCCTTAGATTCGTGAAAACTCTGATTGAAGAAAGAGATCTTCCATTGTCAGAGACCTGCATTCGAAGTGGGGAGTGACTTCTGTGGTCTTCCCCCTTTCAGTCTTGTTCACCAGCAAAGGTCTACGAATGATCTTTACTCCCCTTGGTTCAACATGATACCCCCTATCAAGAAGGATGTATATTCTCTTCCATAAGACCTAACCAAGATCTTGGACTTCAATTGGATTTTGAATGGCATTATCCACTCCTCAGTTGATCTCAAACATAAGTACTCTTATAATCTAGAATAGCCTGCCTTATCTGACCAGACCATAGAGGACTTAGGATACATTCAGTATCTGACTATCTAGATTATACAGATGGAGGACCTTTACTACAACCACCTCTTCTTTCCTATTTCTCCTGATCTGGCTTAGCTTATAAGTAGACATGGGGCCAAAGTAAAAGACCCCCGGGTAAGTCTCATGTCTGAAAATATAAAACTCTACTCATAAAGTACTATTATCTCACTAAGTACTATTATTATAGACCATTTATCTTGAATCCAACCTCAATGAGTAAAGTGATACTGAGTTATTAGAATAAGGTTGTAACATAACACAAAACCTACTATTCTGGCTAGGGAAGAGTGGTCAGATTCCTTATCTCAGTCAGCACCAACTGACTTGTAATTTGATGTATGACTATGACACGCCGCATGGTTTACATCCTTTTCCTTGGTGTATAACGAGTGATATAGAAAGCATGAACCACCTTGAACTCACTCGATTGATGGTTCATGGTTCTACATAATTAGTAGGATCGATTTGCAACTCTAATCTAAGGGAGTTGGACTTGTGAACTCAAGAGTACCGGTATGAGTTCTTTGAGTAAGTAACTGGGAGCTTTTAATTATGTAAATGAGTGAGAACAATAGTAGATTTAGTCAAAGATTTTGATCTTACCCAAAAATGGATATAGGGGGGGTAAGGGTCCTTTCTTTTGTTGTTGCACTTAACTAAGTCAATGTCCTCTTCTTAGAGAGGAGAAGTTGCCTAATGGATTAGTTCCTCATGCTAGATGACTTTCATCTTCGGAAATCTATAATAATTGATGCAGACGATGTGAAATTCTTTCTTTCTATCCGCGCTAGCCTATGTTCAGTTTAGGTTCTAAAATCACCTCACCCTTTAGAAACCTTAGATATCAGTAGAAGATAATTATATATAAGGGTTTAGAACCGTTCTAGTCTTTCTCTTTGGTGCTAGACTTCCCCTATGCTTTCATGCAGAAACCCGACACCACTCTGCTGCTTATTGCCTGCTAGCTCTCTTAGCTTCTTCCTGCATCTATGAGGATTTTTTGACTGCTTCTCTCTTCATCGACCGACAACTAACCGGTACATACAACTAGTCTGTACTGCTCTTACAATCGCTTCAAACCGATGATGCCACTTACTTCCTCTCTAAAACATTCTCTTCTAGGTAAATAATGATTGTCGCTCCTCACTCAAGCAGTGAAGTATCCAAACCGCTATAACCATCACCACTGCTGCTTCCACTAGTTTCTTCAGTCGAGATCCAAATTTTGAGAGTAGTGATCGAGTGCCTGATTCTGATGTTCAAGAGCGTGACCCTATGAATGGAAAGCATGATCCAACCGAAAACTATATACGCTATAAGATCAGTACTCTATTAATATTATCATTAGACCAAGTATCAAATCCAGTGTTAGATCAATACCCTCCAGTTGATCCATACCTAGTATCAACACCAATATGAGCATAAATCACTAATATGTAAAAGGCACACACTGTTCACATACCCATCCATTTGTACCATTTGCATTACCTTAGTATAATATAGGTAGTAAACTTTATCCAATTGAAGACAGTTCCTTATCCCTATCAGTCCATTTGACTAAGTTACAGTTCCATAAGCATAACCAGTAGAGACTACAAATTGTTATCCATATCCAGAAGATATGAGGGTTACAGTATGAGTACTAAAAGTCGCATATCATAGTAAAGATCCTATAAAATAGGGCGCATGGAGACTAGTAAGAAGACTTATAAAGCCACACCAGCAATCTTTGACACACATATAGGATGATACCAAGCTATTTACGATGTTATTGAAGAACCAATAGCATTTGTTAAACCAGTAGCTCTAGATCGAGAGCCGGAATAAGACCCTATAGTTAGTTCCTGACCCTTTATAAAGGGTCAGATCTACAGTACTTGACCCTATATAGTTTATCGCTATCAGTTGGGAAAAAATGCTACAGGACTTTCTCCCTTAGTTACATATCAAGTTATGACTCCAAGAGGTGAAGATCCAGTACATCGAGACCCACCAGGAGAGGAATAGGTGGTATCCATTCTTATGAGAAAGAGAAATCCAAAAAGAATAAAGGTAGGAGAAAACCTTATCAAGACCCGTACCCTTTAGCTTCCCTTCATACGGTTATAGACCTAGAAGTAAAGGCAAGATCATCCCTTCCATTTCGATCGATAAGGAGATGTAACTGAGGAGAGATTTTTCTTTTACCCGGTCTACCATCAGTCCTTTAAGTAAGTGATTATGTAAATGTAGCATACTTTTTTCTCGCACTCACCCCAACTAGATAGTTTCTTTGATTGGTTCAATTTTTAAAAGGAAGAAATAGGGAAGGAGAGATGGGAGAACATTCACCCTAGCAGATTCAATTCTGATTTCACTCCTGAAGAAGTCATCCCTACGATTAAACGCTTTTGTCCTTGATAGATCTAAGGGATCAAAAAAGATGATTCAAGTACAATTTTCTCAATCAATCTTCTGCCTTTTTTTCTTATGGAAGCTCATTCCCCATCTCCAGGACTAAATGATATTTCTCTTAAAACAATAGTACCCACCTGGCTTTGAGATATTTCTCTCCCCGTAAGTGATGAACCCGAATAGCAGACGGGGGAACAACCATACAAGAGATAGATTCTACATCAAGATCTGAGGAGGAATGATATGAATCAAGATCTTAGTCTCTAGACCTTGGAATTCATCTCTTTCTCTTAGTCGATCGAACCCTCTGTAGTGGGAAAATGAAATGCATCTTGATCGATTGATAGACTTTCGACTGATATAGACGGATTCCAATTGACAGATAAATAAGCCTTAGGTTCTAAACCCTTGATATATAAGTAGAACCTTTCTTTAGAACGGGTCAGATCTTTTAGAACCTTTAGGTTTAGAACAAAATAGGTTATAAGAAATGGGATCCCCCAGGTTCTTCCTTGAGGGTAAGAATAAGGCCAGATAATAACATATAAGGTCAGAATAGAGGAGATTAAATTTGTGATTCGAGCTCTCTTCTTACCTAACAGCTCATAATCCTATCTGAGTTGCTAGTCAGAAGCTAGGAAACCAAAGAAAGGTTAGAATGGATAAGAATGGTAGCTAGGGGAAGATCTAAGAAGAGAAGAATGAGGCTGTGATCACCTCTAGCAGGGATCCCTTCGCTCATAAGGAGGGTCGTAGAGGGAAGAAAGAGAGATTCTATACCTAGATAGAACTGCTCGATATAATATAGAGCCTAGCGTGGTCTAAACCTATAGTTAATAACCCAATGCTTAAGACATTCTACTCAAAGAAATAAGAGCCATGACTCATAAGTACTAGAATATAGGTTCTAAACCCTTGATATATCAGTATCACCTTTTTAAAGGGTAAGGAAAGAAAGATAAAAATTAGTAGGAAAGGTCTCTATAGGAGACTGCCTTTCACTCCTAATCTCTTAATACAAGAGATCTATGGAGCTAGTGAAGAAAGATAAGAGCAGACAAAGGCAGCTGCAATGCATAATAGCAGAATTAGTTGCAGCTTTTGCTTGCTCTTCATCTAGAAGAACTATTCGATTAGGAGCTACATGACTCAGGGTAATACATCCAGAAATTCCAGTGGCTACATCTATCTATCTGAATATAACTTGTCCCTATACCACTAGAATAGATAAAGGAAGGAAGTTTGCAACACTACAGGAAATATATTAAATATTACCCTTACGCCTAGAAACAAGGAAGAGCTATCCGCCTTCTCTCCCTACGGACCTTCAATTAGTGCACTAGCAGGGAAATAGATAGGTTCATGATCCCCACCTGGGAAGCACTCACTACACTACATAAACTTCTTTATTGATAGTTCATGGTAACTCATCCCATTTATTATCTTTTCTCTGACTTTCACCCCCTATTGCGTTATAACCCTAAAGTCAAGCTAGCTACTCAAAACCATCTAGCTAATAGGATAGAGGGAACATCCCATTGGGATTAGAGTCCTTATGGAACTACTAGTAAGTTAAGAAAGTGAATCTACCATCCTAAACCTAAGAGAGAGACTTTATATCCTTCTGTAGGTCTATCTAGCTCTAGAAAAGCAATAAAGAAGAATCTTAGAGTCCCTTATTCAACTCCAATTACATTAAGGAAGGGAAGCTACATCAATGGATGATAATGCTATAATGGACTTTACATCTCTCATTCACCTCGTTCGGTCTATAGCTCTATAACAACCTAGCTACTAGGAAAGAAGAGAGATACAACTTTCTACTAGCTACTCAGACTAGATGGCTTAGAAGGAGATACCTTCCTTCAAGAACTAAAATAAAGGGAAGGAAGTCAATGAAAAGTCATAATAATCAGAGAGATTATTTCTCTCCTCATCTCGTCGATAACCCCAAGATTCCATTAGCTACTTTCATAAGGTAGTTAATTACAGAACCAAACTTAGTCATCTATAGCTCTAAAAGAAGAATGCTACTATCCTATGCTTTCATAGACATGAGTAATAGTATACGAGAGATAAAAACATATTAGAAAGGTATAGTCTGATTAGTATTAAAAAATCAATTTCTTGTAACACAGGTACTCTTAAATATAGTTTCTCTGCTCTTTTCTTCTTTATCTATTTGGGAGGATGTACCCCATTCTATGCATAGGATTCCCCCTCTGACCAAGTCTTTCATTTCTTCCTAAAGAGAGTCTATTTACTATTCTTCCAATCTTTCTTTCCTGGGTGGGAGTAATCGCTTCCCTGTACTTCCAGCTTCCTAGGTGAGTTTTCTTCTCTCTCCTAGGATCGAGAGACCATGTCACTCCTCTTTACTAACCTCCTAAAGGCATAAATGCATAAATATAGGCATAAATAGAGGAATTCCTCTTCCACTCTTCTAGTGTATCCAACGTACTCATCCTAAGAATAATAGTATATGTAGAAGAATAAGATTAGCTCTTCCCCCTTGTTGAGGGGATTCTTCTCCTTCGTTGCCTCTTAGTTTGATTAAGGGTTCTTTATCATTGCCTTTGGTCTAGTGTGAAATGAAATCATGATGCCAGCTGATCCCAAATCATTATTCAACCTTCATCCAGGCACCTAACTCAAGTGATTCCTATTATATTAGCTAGTATAAGATCAGGCGATGTGGCAGATAGACATATAGGATGAGTACACAAGTATGGAATTCCTTTTTAATCATAGGCATCAAACGATCTAAATGTTATATCTATTTCATCTTCATCGTCTATATGGTCTGATATGTATGATAAAATGGAGTTCTGGAGATTATTCTATCAGCCATAGTATCATATGGCATATAAGAGCTTTTATTTTTCATCCATGATGCCCGATTTACTCTAAGTCAAGATAAGGGGTTTAACCCCAAGGTTTCTAAAAGTGAAGTATATGGAAGTACCCCGATAGGTCTAGATCCCTAACTGAAGGATTATCTTTTATAGAAGTCATCCTACAATTGTTCTCTCCGACCACAAGGTTTAGATGGAGATACTTTCTTTGTTTTTAGTTAACAAACAAGGGTGATCCCTTAAGACTATTAGAGTAGAGTACACTCAATAAGGTAGGTTGCTTCCCCTTCCCTCCTCTCTAGATCTCTCTCATTACATCAATCAAATATTTGAAGAACCGAATCTCTCTACCCTCGCTAAGGATTTGATTATATAAGTTAAAAGGTTACTGCCAATTCCGACCATCATTCTGAGACACATATCATAACACCCGCTGCGTACTTTCGTAGGGCATAAAGGACCACTATAGTTAAAGAATCGCATCCACCAGGTCCATTATTCTCTTTAAAATAGAGCATCTGATCTCATCATAGAGAAGTGTATCATCGTCTTTTTTTACCATTATCAATAGTATTAGTACCACTAGAGCATGTGGTAGGGAGGGGGGAGGGTTTCAACCTAGTTTTAAAATTTTTTTCTATCAAATTAAAAATACCGAAAGACCTATAAAACAAAATTTAAATAAAGGGAGTTATACATCGAGTAGCATTTGAGTTAAGTGATTTTATTGTTATGAGGAATTCAAAGAAGAAATATAAATATTTGAGCTGATTCTTATATATATTGGAAGATAGAAAAACAAATAGGATTATTTTTCTGACATAACATTCCAAGATACTGACTCTATTTCTATTTAATTACAAAACCTATTTAAAAGTAGCAGAGTGACTACTGATTTCTGCTCGTACTTCCTCTATGAAAGATTCCTTTTCTTCTTTTGATTGACTCCCAAACAGATCAAAGGAAGACAAGAAAATCCATAGACTTGATTGATTTAGTGTTCCTCACCTATTCTATTACGAATTGGTGGACTCGAAAGAAGTTCAAGATGCAAACTAAGAGAAAGCGGGCAATACTCCAAGAAACGAACTTTTAGCACGAACTTGTTGGAGTTCAACCCTCCAGGTTAGCCATCAAACTCAATAGCATGGAATAATTGAAACCCAGTGTGAATTCCAGGATTTGAATCAGTTCACGACGTTCATATTTAAATCATTTCAGTGTGATAAAGGTTCTTCTCATAACATCTGAAAATAAGAAATCAGAGAAAGATAGTTCAAAGAATAATCTAAATACCAAGAAATCATATCATATAAAGAAGGGGTTTTGATCCAATCCGATCCCGATAGTCTTGGATTCCTTTACCAAGTGAGAACTGTGCCCCGTTCCTATCTCTAAATAAGGGAGATTCTTTCACGTCCTTCATTACCTATTTATTTGTTTTTTGGGTTCTCAAAAACACCACTATTAATAGATCACTATGCCTATAACAGGTAAAGAACAAACATAAATAGCAGACACACATGATTAATGGAGGAGACCTCGCATATCATCTTGCTTTCCTGGATATCTCTTCCCATATAATGTTGATTTGAAGTCACTTTTTTTTCATTGAGCGGTGACTGGCTTTTGGAATGACAAATCACCTGTTTCAGAGCTCAATGTGGCAACAATTTCTGAATAATGTATCGCAAGCAGTCTGTCCTCATTACTTTTATTTAGGGACCTTTCCAAATATTATAAACTGACCCTCTTCTACCTCTTTCTATTTCCTATCCCCAGATTCAAAGATTGGTGGATTTAACAGATGTGACTTCTTGAATTATTTCACACAAGTTGATTTTTGAGAAGCAAACTTTTCTTCCCTTGATCCATCTCTCCAAATCAGCTGAAAACTGGTGATTGGGTTCAAAAAATAAATTATTCTTTTTGGTGTAATTCCCCCATTTCTATAATTTATTTATTCAGGATTCTATAAGTGTTGATCATCAGAAGGTGCTTATAAGAAAGAACTCTAAGGTTTCTGAAGAAATATCTTCCACAGCTTCTGTTCATGGAGATGAAATGAACTCCTGATGGTGTTTGACTTAATATATATTAGTACCACCCCTAAAGAATGCAAGTTTTGAAGTCCACTTTCAAATATTCTTTTAAGGTTATTTTTTTAATGAAAACACCAGAACTACTATTATTACTATGAAGAGTACTGAGCGGAACACATAACTGAGATCGAACTTCTTTACTCTCAAGATTGTGTTGTTCAATCATGCTAAATGAAAAGATTGGAAAAAGGAAACCACATCACTGAGTGGGACTGAATCCAATCAATCTGTCAACCTAGAGCAGACTGAATCAAAGATAGGGATCAACCCTATGAGATTGGTTACCAGAGAACTTCTGGAAGCTAAGAATGTCCATTCCCTGGATATATTTTTTTATCTGTTCACACACATTCTATGATTCGGGTAACCAATCTCATAGGGTCTTCCAAACACGGGTATTAGAGAAAACTATGGACCTCAAACAATTACTTTCAATCATTTTGATTCTGATGCTTCCAACAAGCAACTGACAATGTCTATCTAGATTATACAGACACCCTTTCTTGGAGACCATTATAGGTAAATAACTATGATTCAGAACCCAACCCCCAGAGCTTCGAGACCTTTTCTCCATATCCATTCTCAGGTGGAGAGAGACCAAATAATCCCATTATAGGTGGCGATTAGGGGATGTAGAAGCATAACTATGAACCCTACTAGGCCCAAATATCAATCCCATTCCATCTCCTAGATGAGAGGTCAGTAATCCAATCAATCTAAAGCCTTCATCCCGAACCACTAGTATCGTCAACTATTAGAATATAATAGGGTCCATCTCCCGCTGACTAAAATCCCTTCGAGGATCTAAAGAAGAACTATGAGGCCTTTCAGTACCACCAACCCAACCGGCCTTCTAACAGCAACGAGCCATCTCATGTGGAAACAATTGACCCAATAGCAACCGACACCATCTGATCTCTCAACTAATCGGATCGACTCAACCAGATAAGCTTTCCTCTGCTGGTGATCCCACTTTTCCAAGTCCATATCTTCTGGCATCACCATTCCCAATGACTATATAGATAGAGTACCTGTCCAAAGCTATCCTTTGAAAGCTGGGATACCCACTTGCTATGATGTATCTAATAGGAATCCTGAACCCATGAATGTAGGTGCAGAACTATCAGATTTCCTTCAACCTGTACCCAAGAGGCCCTTAAATACCTGGCCAATTTCTTCACTTACATTCCCAGGTAACCTTCTTTCTCCGGCAGCAACTACCCGACTAATGACTATATAGACAGAGTACCTAGCCTCCCTCCATCTTCATTTAAATCCTTTGATTATGAATCTAATGGCTAAGAAACAATTATATCAGGTCAGGTATTCTATCTATAACTATATATAAGAGTACCGTAGAGTAGAGTACTAGATCTTATTCAGACCCTATGCCTTCAGACGATGCTGAATCAAACTGATAAGCTTCTTCTGAGCCCATTCAAAGCTTTTAAACCCTCTAGCCGAACCAGTGGGAGCTGACTCAAACAAATCACAGAGATCACAATGCTACTATCTATATTATACTGACGTTGATTCTGAACCAAGCTCAGAACAACCCGATGACTTCGGAGTGGGAGATGACCATACTATTGATCCAATGTATTTCTCTCCTCCCACCAAGGCATCTACCTGGAACACCTGACCCAATATAAAATCCTTCAAGGAAGGTCATCTAATCCCATTCCAGAGATTGAATTTCATTGGGTTGGAACATTGGTACTTATATATATTGAGAGTGCCTTCAGTACTATTAGAGTAGAGTCAGGTACTCTACTATATAGTCACCCTAGGAGCAGGAGATGGGGATTTGAATGAAGGAATTGGATATGGAGTACAGTGACCAGAGTGAGGTTCTTCCCTTTTTGGATTAGCAGGGTCCATAAGAAGAATCTCTTTGATGGTCTTGAGGCATAATGACTAGTTTCTTTGGAGGTTCAGGCATTAGATCAGAATTGGAAGAAATTAATTGCTTATAAGAGGATGAATTAGATCAATGGGCCAAATATAGATCTTCATATTCATCTAATAAGTCACAAGTGAGCTTCGAAGGTCCCAGGAGAAAAAATAGAGGAACCTATCCCTGATGCCAGTTCCTTATCCCTATCAGTGAAGAGTGAGATTTCTTTGAAGCATTGGATCCCACTAAAAAGAAATATCTCTCTTGATCCTTTATAACTAAAGGTTCTACTTATATATCAAGGGTTTAGAACTCAGATACTTCAGTTTGAGAAAGGTGCTACTGATATATCAAGGGTTTTGAACCCGTTGCTTGCTCACCGGGTCTATCTCATAGTCAATAAGCCTCTGTTTAAGTTGAACCTAGAATGGTGGATTGGACAAGGTTGTCCTCTCAACCCCTATCTTTGAACTCATATCATCTATTTCCTATGGGAACAGATGTGCTAGGCCCTCTATATATAATAAATATATTATATGTACAAGCACCTTGCCTTATTAAGGGCAAGACATTCCCTTTATTTATTTTCATGATCATTTTATATGGTTTTATTATTATTAGGGTACTTAACAGCTGTTTGGATTTCCCCCCTAAAGAGTGGAAAAACACCTATGTGTTCTTCCCCACTATATAGAGAGAGTTCCTGTCTAGGGGTTGGAGTTCAAGTTGTATTTGTGTTCCATGAATAGGATGTGATAGGTGACAAGTTCGATATCTTTATAGTGATGAGTTTAGTACTATACTCTAATAGTCCAGTGTCCGCATCTCATGAAATAAATCTCTCATATGAGGTTGATTTTGGTCAAAGAGTATAGAATATATCTAGGATAGGGTTGATATGACTGGAGTTTCTTTCCAACTTCCTTCTATACCAGACTAGATTTGGTATAATATAGGTAGTAGACCTGGGATACCTGAATCGGGTATCCCAGTAAAGACCTGATAGGACTAAGACATGTCATACCAAGATACTATCTAGATTATACTAGGGATCAGGGGTCTCTTAGTCTGGTCTGTTTCCAACCTGGAATGGTTCTTTATTTTTTTTTGGCATTCATCAATATAATATAGGTATTAGAGATATGCTCTTCGAGAAGTAGATGTTATTTCAGAATCTTAGAATGCTACCGTTCATTCAAGAGGGTTGTCATCATAGGATTGAAGGGTTCAACAAATTGTCCAGTTTGGTTCATTTGTCTTCCTAGTCTATCTCTAACTGACATCCATCCTTGTCTTAGTCCCAGAATCTACTATATATATTATACTGACACATGAACTCAAGACGAGAAGGGTGTCCAAAAAATGAGGTATTTGAAAATTGGAACTGTTTGAAGCATGTGACTTGTATTAGATGAGCCTAATTCATTCAAATTATGGGGATTCATTCAAAGGTAGTATGAATCCCTGAGCTTTGACCATGTCTTCTTTAGAATCACTCATGACTGAACAATTTCTCCAGAATGGTACTGATATATATTGAGGACATAAAAACATAAAAAGGTGAGTAGCTGGTGAAAAGTGATGGTTTTAAGATAGGGGACAATTCTTACACTGTTTGAGGTTTTCTCATATGATAACAAAATATCTTTTATCCAGATAGAAAGGAAATGGAAAAGCATGGCTTTTAGGATAGACAATGACAAGGGGAGATCGAGTCTTAGTCCTAGGTGGGGAGTTTCTCAACCTAGGGCACGACTGATATACAAGGAGATTTGATTATCAATTTGAGGGTCCCATAAGGTGCTCTACTAATAAGGAAGGATCGATGAAATTGAGTGATTCTAATTATATATATTGAGTGGACCGTGCTGCATACTTTGTGTGAGAGGGGTGAGAAGAAAGGCCTACGCTATGAAAAGTGGAGAGAGACCCAATGAGTCAATATAGAAGAAAGGGAATTCGACTCAACCCAGTTATTTATCCTCATCAGTGTATAATATAGGTAGTAGACATGACAGTACTTGTGTCTACGTGGGGGATCATTAAAACTTTCACTTTTTCAATGGGGACAGGGAGGGCATAGATGGACATACATCTAGAAGCACGAAAGCAAGTCAGTCTATCAATATATATCAGTACCAGTGTCAGAGAGGGGTAGTCCTGGGATGCTTGGCTACTAGAAGTTCGGTGAGCCCATTAGCAGTAGGAACTTGGCACTGGAAATGTGATGGTCAATGGGTGGCGGTAGTTCGATTGAAATGACTAGTTACAGAATCTTCCACATGAGCCTATCAGGTTGGTTGGTGGGGTTTGGGGTGCGATGAGTGGTATCTTTCAAGCTAGTATACTAGAAACACTATTCGGGTTAGTGTACCTGGCAGTGTGAATGGTGGGATGGGTAGATCTGGGATCACCTCGAGCTGCATTCAAGCACCATATCATGTTTGGGCAGGATGGGATGAGATTGGTAGCTATCACCCACTAGGCAGATAGGTGCATTGTTGGATTTTCGATTCAACCCACACTAGTAGCTGCTTGCATCATCCGCTTGAGTGTGCATATGATGAGCAGTGTGAAAACTAGCATGAGATCAATGGAAATGAGAATATTCATTTAACAGAACAGAAAATAGCAGAAAAGGCAGTTCAAAATGATTTGGGTGATAACGATCATTCGTGATTGGTATACGAGGATAGTGGAGCACGAGGAGCTCAAAAGACTTTGGCGGGAAATGTTGAAACTCTAGGAAGTCGGGTTTATCGATTGTCTATGAGATGGGTCCCATTCATGTTCTGAGCTGGGTCACATATATCAAGCCAAATACAACTTTCAACATTGGCGTGGTTGAAGTCACCTTTGAGAGTAGTGTTGCCTGAATCAAGCCCAAGACCATGCAATGCATAAGGAACCATTTTCCTAGTAACAACATTAGTGGTCCACTAAATGTCTGATACTATATATGTATATTGTCATTCATATATCGGAAACTTGAAAAGAGGTAGTATGGGCAGTGGTCATGTGATTGGCAGAGCACCTAATGTGACTACTAGACTACCGATCCTAATATACTCGTGTTGTTGGGGAATTCAAAATGAAATCTACACTAAACAATCCACTGGTGTGGCTAGTGCTAGAATGGATTTTTAGATGGTGAATGGAATGAGACATGAGGTATATTCATGGGACTAGTGAATGATCTTGAGCCTGGTGGAATGGGGACTATTAGAGTAGAGTACTGAACGCTAGCATCAAAACTGGACTAGTCAGTTGAGAAACAAAGTCAAGTATACCCCTTTCTCGTGTATGACTATATAATACTAGTGAGATAGCTCAATCAACTTATGATAATATATATCAGTACCATTGGTTCCACAACCTATTTGTTATGTGATTGGTCGACTGCTGCTAATCTACTCGCACCACTGGGATCGAGCTCCTGCGCCTGCGATTGAGTTGGCCTTGTAGTACTAGTGGAAACCATACGCCTACCTTGCCATAGTGACTAGGGATTAAGTCCAAAGGAACCTTTCTTTCTATCATCAAGGGGGTGTTAGAAAAAGTCAAGTGACCCTCATCAATGGAGTGGTTGGTGGGTCCGAGTCACCCATCTTTAACCCTGAATGCCATATAGGCACAATACTGAGTTTACCGTCTCACTATATTCGATTCAGTATCTTTCATCTCGTGGACCATGAGGGTTAGGCCATCTCTATCCATGAACTGGGCATCTGTGTCCCATAGGCAGTTCAAAGGGAAGGCAATTGATAAGGCTCCAATCACTTGATGTTGTGGTGTTGAGGGTTTTGGAACAATCGATGCTACTGGAGTGGTGCAACTATCACAATTGAGTTGATGGTTTGACCCCAGCTTCACCGCTTGAACTCGACTGGATAGCTCAACTATTAGAATATAATGGTGGGGATGGAATCATAATTTCCAACTGGGACCTATGGATGAAGGTTGTTTCCTAGACACTCGCATCCACCCATTGCCGTAGCTCACTGAAAAGTGAGTTAATACAACCAACTGGTACTAATATATATTGTCAGTAGTTGAAATAAATTTTTGCATCAACTGAAAGAACTAGAGGAACACCAACTCAATAAATGTTCATGCTGGATACAGCGACATCAGACAACAGTGAAAGGAATTCCACCCACACCGCCACCGTTTCGAATTGGCATCATTTCTATTGAAAATGCATCGACCACCTGAGGCAGCCCCGAGCTAGCAGCAAAAGAGAGTCATTGTTCAATTTCTGGTTTCATATAGTTATTGATGCATTGGTTTATGAATTGAAAACTGGAATCACTTTATTGTTGGATTCGAACCTCCATTGACCGAGTGAAAAACTAACCATTCCATATTAGGAACAAATAGATGCAAGATGCTGCTGGAGAGACTATACTTTCCTCATTGACGATAGAGATCTGCTTTGAACTTGATTCTAGAATTGTCATAGACCACCAAGCCACTCAACTATTCATTTCCTTGCTTTGAATTGGATATCTCCATATCCATATACCTCCAAACCCATGGCCACTCTGAAACATCAACACACTCAATCACCCATGTGGAACACATCCACAAGAACCATCATCTCAATAGGAAACTCGGGGGATTTACATGTTGGTAGAGTCAGTCTCGACCAGTATCAGTAGGAGGGACCCTTTTGGGGGTTTCGTTCACCGATATCACCGGTTTTATCCTCACCTCGAGCCACCCAAATTGGACAAGGGGACTTTCAGTTCCTAGTGCTCCAGGCTACTATCATTATACGTCAGTATAATCTAGCCAGGTACTCTTCTATATAGTCTATAGTAAAACCACTATAGGAACCACTATAGGCACATTTTTTGGTGCCTATAGTGGTCCGACTATATTATACAGATTTGTAATGACTAGGGTCTACTACCTATATTATACGAAGGTTTGCACTCCTCTCCTTTTTGCCCAGCGATTCAGGTGCCCGGGTGGACATACCCGAGGAATGGTTTTGGCGATCTCGTTGAATGGACAATACTTTCGAGACCATCCATGCAAACGTTTCTTGTCACATGACCATAAAAAATCCCCAAAGTCATGCAATCAAACATCGTTGAATGGAAAACCCTTCGGGCCTATCATTCGAGTGGCGATGAAGGGTGACCAAGTTGGAGTTCCGAAAGGCCAATGGAAACATATCTATCACCTTTCCCATACCATGTTTTTCCATCTCTCTTCCTAACTTCTCTACTCCATTTCAAACATGACAATCAAACCACTATAGGTACCATTATAGGCACCAATATAGGTAAAGAACCACCTATAGTGGTACCTTTAGTGGTATGACCTGAATGCCTCTCATGAACCCTTAATCCACTACAAAACTATGAATAGTTGAAAGCACACCAGACCGGATCAAGAACGAACCAGAGAGACAGACCACCCATTTCCATATGTTGAGCAGCAAGGACCACCAAGCAAGAAAGGGCAGATTCACTACATGAAGAGAAGAGGTAGCAATAAGCTGAGAACAGGCGGATGCATTTTTGACGGGATCCCAAAACCACCAGCCACCCTGACCTAATTCATGATGATCCCACCAACTTCTTGGCATGATTACCACAATGTGAAATAACCAAATGTCAAAATATCTAATTCCAACATCGACTGGTTTGAACCCACTTCCGAGAACTCCACCCATTACCTTGCACCTGCAGCACACCTACTGTTTCCATTGAGTTGGTCTCTTTGATTTGAGGTCTCTTGGAATGGATTTGGTGGTTTGATGATGATGAGATAATATATGGGCCCAGGTTTTCCCTGTCCACATTCCCAGGTCTGACCAAACTCCAATGGGGTACCTGCATGGATGTCATGACCAGGTTTTCCCAAGCACTCACTAGGATACTTCACATATCCTAGGTCCTCACTGGGATACTTCAGGTATCCCAATTACTCACTGGGATACTTTACATATCCTAGGTACTCAGTGGGATACTTCTTGTATCCCAAGAACTCATTAGGATACTTCACGTATCCCAGGCGCTCACTGGGATACTTCACGTATCCCAGGTCATACCTGGTAATGACCTGATGAGTCTTCTAGCCAGGGACGTCCTGATCTTTGGAGGACCTGGTTAGTGAACACCTATACTTGAAATGAACAAGTCTCGCTATTTAGGAATCAATATTCTTTGTTGTTCTCATTAGAATATTGGATGGATGGTCCCAAGGCCTCCAGTTCAATTACGAGCTACCTCTGACCATACCGAATGACTAGCGATAACACCAGTTCAATTCCACTCTATCATTTCTACTGAAAATACTAGGACGTTCATTCCATTACCATAGGTCGGATCTCATGATTCCATCCACGAAACAACTAGTGAGGACATTAAAATATATGCTGGGCGGATGGATTGATAATATCAGATCAAGTGGCACAAGATTTGATGCTACTAGCGAATCAGTACGAACACCCCTGACTCCAGCTATAAACAGATCCTCTATTCTAGTAAACATAGGAGAGAACACCAACAAATCCATTACCTAACCACACTTTCAATACGCAAGTAGAGTGAGATGATAATGCCAAATGCCCAAGAATGGAGCCAGACTATCCAATTGCAGAACCCCGAACAAAAAAAACAAGGAACAAATAGAATTACTTTTTTCCATCCACTCCAATACCATATGGACATTGAAAAACAAGCTATCCCGAACTCGCTTTACTAGATCCTAAGGGCAACAAAGGTAAAAATACTAAAAGAAATCCACTAAAACGCTACTGCTCGGTCCAAATACTGGTGCAGTTTGACCACCTCATTCCCCAAGCTGTAAGATAGATGATGAAGTTCTGACATTCAGGAAGACATTGTCAAAATAAAAAAGGAATCCAATTGACTGTAGGAGCAGAAACCATATGGTATACTACCATCATGAGTCGCCCAAGTACCTGAGAGATGAAAGAGCATCAGTGCATTAGAGGATACGTGGAATTGACAGGTCAAGTGATTCGGTGACTAATGGAATGAATAACCCAGATAGGCAAGAACCAAGATCCAAAAAGCATAGGTGTTTCCAAATGCATCGCTTAGAGTTGTTAGGAATGAAACTGGAAAAAACGAATAATGAAACTGCTCCATCATTGTAACACCATCAATGCATATGGGATTGTTCACCGAAGGGCAGTTGAATGGAACCGTCTAACCAAACTGTACTTATATATATTAACCTTTCACCTTAGTACTCTACTCTAGTAGTCTCAACCGGTTCCCCCATGATTGTCGTGTAGTCTGTTGACCATGATCGATCTCACTCTTGCTAAAAAACTCACATCCATTGCTCCATTTTCCTTCCCCTTCGTTTCCCATGCCTAGCTCTGGTTCAAGGATGATGCTTGTGGATATGGCCATCATCTCTTGGCCACAACCAAACAAGATGTTTTTCCTTAAGTAGTGGTAGGGTATGGTACTGATATATATTGACAGATGGCCATCTCAGTCGAGTAATATGAATGAGACTAATATATTCTAAAATTTGACCCCTCCAATTCCAAAGGGGCACTAGTGGAACCCATACCGTACCCCCTAGTACTTATATATATTGTCATTACTCTACTCTAATATTCATGTTGGGCCATGAACTACCAAACCAGAGATATCCCACCAACTCCCCCGCTACTCAATTGATTCTGTCATCCAAGGAAAATCGTAGTCGATTCATGCCACTATCAATGACATCAAACTAGCGTTCCCCCAATGCTCAAAATCGTATTCCAATGCAATGATTCCTATCTGCTCTCTGACCATCAGTACTCTTCATTTACTTATCCCTATCAGTTATTAAAAGAGTACTAAAAACTAATTCTATCTGACCCCACTGCAATTCCATTCCAATACCTGCGGTATTATTGATTGCCGATAGGTGGCCATATGAACCGTACACCACTCGTACAACTAGAAAGTCATTTCCACATGGGGAATAGGCCACTAGAGGTGGGTGATATATAGTAGGATGGCGTACCGAATGGTGCATCTCTCAACTGTTGAGTTATTATATTAAAAAAGGACTCAAATGAGTGAGTGACCCATGTATCTCAAGTGATGAGGTGGGGATAGGATTCAAACCTCAATATCCCATAGAATGGTATGGGATAGATGCCATGCCTTCCGATCATCATATACAATACACGAATTGATCTATGTAATGTCATATATCACTCACCGGGTTCACGAATTTAGAAATTCTAGAAGACTATTAGAGTAGAGTATTGTGAAGGGAGGCAGGGTGGATGAGGCGAATAACGAGGGAAAGAAAAACATATCGCTGGTATGCAGCAGAAAGGTTTCGGATATTCCATGGGGGATCTTGATGAAGTGGTTGGAGTGGTAAAAAAGAGCTCTCATTGATGTTCCTGGTCCAGCTCAGTCAATGGTGAGACTTGACAAAAATCTCATCTCTATTTGCTGTCACTCTGTTCCTATCTATGTAATTTGGAGATGTCATGACTGCTTGAAACTCTCAATATATATAAGTACCAGGCCCATCCTCCACCCATACTGGTCACACTCAGTACTCTACTCTGATAGTCTAGAGTCACCCCTATTAGAGTAGAGTACTGTTGACATGTCAACTTTGGAAGAATATCATACAGGACTAGCCTCTCCCTCTGGGGATTCTTTCTTGGTCAACTATCAACATATTTTGAATAAAGGTTTCTTCAATCAATATATATACAAAGTAACTGTACTGTACTAGATATGTCATAGTTGAATAATCGTCTGTCCCTCCTAGAGCCTATTTACGATAGTATAGAGAGAGATGGGGGGCCAACATATCAGGTATCTCAGTACTCTACTCTAAGGTACTCTTATATATATTTATAAAAGAGTACCTGATATATAAGTATCATCTTGATTGATAGTTTGATACTCAACTACCATGATCCATCCTCACTACCATAGATCAGATCAGGAACACTAACTTGCAATGATATCATTCCTCTCAATGCCTAGTGACTACCATGGAGGACTGCATCACAAATTATATTTCTACCACTACCCGTACTGAACGGCTGATCCAAGGGCCTACTACCAGAGCAGGAAGCGAACCCATTTCTTGAATGTAAGTTATACTTGGAGTCAAAACTTGCTTTCAAGCACTCTCATTCATGGATCACATTCGTAAAAACCTTAGTAGACAAAAGGAGGAGCAAATATAGTGGTAGTTATTTTGTATTCAATATCAGATCAGATTCATTAAAACTAATAAGCCATTGCAAGTAATGTTTCTGACTCTATATCATATCAGTGAAAGGGAAAATATATCTATATCAATCTATGTTATCGGTATTATATATCCAGGTACTCTTCTCCGACCACAAGGTTTAGCTGGAGCTACCTTCTTTGTTTTTGGTTAACAAACAAGGGTGACCCCTTAAGACTATTAGAGTAGAGTATGCTTGATAAGGTAGGCTGCTTCCCCTTCTATCCTCTATGGATCTCTCTCAGTACTTAAATCACATCTTTGAAGAACCGGATCTCTCTACCCTCGCTAAGGATTGGATTATATAAGTTAAAAAGTTGCTGCCAATTCCAACCATCATTCTGAGACACGTCCTGTACCACCCGCTTCGAACTTTCATAGGGCATAGAGGACCACTATAGGTAAAGAACCGCATCCACCAGGTCCATTATTCTATTTATAAGAGTTCATTTGATCTCATCACAGAGAAGAGTATCATCATCATTTTTTACCATTATCACTAGTATTAGTACCACTGGAGCTCCCGACAGGGGGGGAGGGTTATCACCTAGTTTTAAAATTTTTTGCTATCAGATTAAAAATACAGAAAGACCTATAAGACAAAATTTAAATAAAGGGATTTGTAAATCTAGTATATTTTGAGTTAAGTGATTTGATTTTTATGAGGAATTCAAATGAGAAATATAAATATTTGAGTTGATACTTATATATATTGGAAGACAGAAAAATATAGGATTCGTTGTCTGAAATAAAATTCCAAAAGAATGACTCTCTTTCTATTTACTTACAAAATCTCTTTCAAAGTAATAGAGTGACTACTGATTTATGCTCGTACTTCCTCTCTGAAAGCTTTTTTTATGCTTTTGATTGATTCCCAAAGGGCTCAAAGGAAGATAAGAAAATCCACATACTTGCTTGATTTAGTGTTCTTCTCCTATTCTATTACGAATTGGTGGACACGAAATGCGTTCAAGACACAAATTAAGAGAAAGTGGTAAATACACAAAGCAACAAACTTCTAGCACAACCTTGTTGGATTTCATCCCTCCAGGTTATCCATCAAACTCAACCCCATGGAAGAAGTCAAACCCAGTGAGAATTCCATGATTTGAATCAATTCACAATGTTCACATTTAAATCATTTCAGTGTGATAATGGTTCTTCTCATCATCATATGAAAACAAGAAATCAGAGAAATATAGTTCAAATAATAATCTGAAAACCAAGAAATAATATCATATAAAGAAGGGTTTTTGATCCAATCTGATCCCGCTAGTCTTGGATTCCTTTCCCAAGTGAGAACTATGCCCCGTGATTCTCTCTCAATAAGGGAGATTCTTTCGCGTCCTTCATGCCTGATATCTTTGATTTTTGGGTTCTCAAAAACACCAATATTAATAGAGTACCAAGCCTATAACTTATAAAGAAAGAACATAAACATCAGATGTGCATGCTTGATGAAGGAGACATCTCATAAAATCTTGCTTTCCTAGATATCTCTTCCCATATTAATGATTATTGGATGTCACTTTTGTTTCATTGAGCGGTGACATGCTTTTGGAATGATAAATCACATATTTTAGAGCTCGATGTCATAACGGTTTTCGAAAAATGTATCACAAGAAGTCTGTCCTCATTAATTTTATTTAGGGACCTTGCCCAATATTCTACACCGACCCTTTTCTATCTATTTATATTCCTGGACCCATATTAGACGATTGGTGGATTTACCAGATGTGACTTCTTGAATTATTTCACACAAGTTGATTTTTGAGAAGCAAACTTTTCTTCCCCTGTTCTATCTCTCCGAATCAGTTGAAAACCAGTGAATGGGGTCAACAACCAAATTATACTTTTTGGTGTAATTCCCCTATTTATTTATTTCATTATTCAAGATTCCATAAGTGTTGATCAGCAGAAGGTGCTTATGAGAAAGAACTTGAAGGTTGCTGAAGAATTATCTTCCACAGCTTTTGTTCAAGGAGCTAGAATGAACTCCCGATAGTGTTTGACTTAATATATATTAGTACCACCCCTAAAGAATGTAATTTTTGAAGTCCACTTGTAACGATTCTTTTAAGATTCTTCTTTTTAATGAAAACAACTGAACTTATATTATTACTATGAAGAGTACTAAATGGAACATGGAATTGAGCTCAAACTCTTTTACTCTAAAGCTTGTGTTGTTCAATCAAGCTAAATGAACAGATTGGAAAAAGGAATCCACATCACTGAGCGGGACTGAACCAAATCAAACTATCAACCTAGGGCAGACTGAATCACATATCGAGATTACCCCTATGAGATTTGTTATTAGAGAAATTCTAAAAATTGAGAACGTCCATTCCCTGACTATCTTTTTTATCTGTTCACGTGCATTCTATGATTTTGGTAAACAATCTCATAGGGTTTTCCACACGTGGGTGTTAGGGCGAAATCTGAACCTCAAACAATGACTTTCGATCATTTTGATTCTGATGCTTCCAATAAGCAACTGAAAACATCTATCTATATTATATGGACACCCTTACTTGGAAACCACTATATGTAAAGAACCACTATTTGGAACCCAACCCCCATAGCTTCGAGACCTTTGCTCCATATCCATTCATGGGTGGAGAGAGACCAACTAATTCCATTATAGGTGGCGATCAAGGGCTGGAGAAGCATAAATATGAACCTTCCCAGGTGTAGCTATCAATCCCATTCCATATCCCGAATGAGAGGCGAGTAATCCAATCAATCTAAAGCCTTCATCCCAAACCACTGGTATCATCAACTATTAGAATATAATAGGGTCCATATCCAGTTGACTAAAATATCTTCAAGGCTCAAAAGCCAAACTATGAGTCCTTTCTATTCCACCAACCCAGCCAGCCTTCTGACAGCAATGAGCCATCTCGTGTGGAAAAAATTGACCCAATAGTGGCCGACACTGTCTGAGCTCTCAACTAATCAGATCGACTCAACCAGATAAGATTTCCTCTGTTGGTGAGCCCACTTTTCCAAGTCCATATCTTCTGGAATCAACATTCTCAGTGACTATATAGACAGAGTACCTATACAAAACTATCCTTTGAAATCTAGGAGACCCACTTGTTATGACGTATCTAATAGGCAGCCTGAACCCATGAATGTAGGTGCATAACCATTAGATTTCCTTCAACCTGTACCCAAGAGGACTGTAAATACCAGTCCAATTGCTTCACTTCCAGTCCCAGGTAACCTAATTTCTTTGGTAGTAACTACCTAATTAATGACTATATAGACAAAGTACCTACCCTCCCTCCATCTCCATTTAAATATTTTGATTACGAAGCTAGTGGCTAAGAACCAACGATCTCAGGTCAGGTATTCTGTCTATAACTATATATAAGAGTGTTGTAGAGTATACTAGTGGCTCTCCTTCAGACCCTGTACCTTCATCCAATACTGACTAAAACCGATAATCTTCTGCTGAGCTCGTTCAAATCTTTCAAACCCTCTAGCCTAACCAGTGGGAGCTGACTCAACCAACTCACCGGGATTTCAAGGAGACTACCTATATTATACTGATGTTGATTACGAACCATGATCAGAACAACTAGATGACTCTAGAGTGGGCGATGATCGTAATCTTGATCCAATGTCTTTCTCTCCTCCCTCCAAGTCATCTACCTAGAATATCTGACCCAATAGAAACTCCTTCTAGGAAGGTCATTTTCTCCCATTCTAGATATTGCACTGCATTGGGTTGGAACACTGATACTTATATATATTGAGAGTGCCTTTAGAAATATTAGAGTAGAGTCAGGTACTCTGTCTATATAGTCACCCCAGGAGCAGGATATGGGGATTCGAATGATGTACTTGGATATGGAGTAGAGAGTCCAGAGTGAGGTTCTTCCCTTTTTGGATTAGAAGGGTCCGTAAGGAGAATTGATTTGATGGTCTTGAGCCATAATGACGAGTTGCTCCGGAGGTTCAGAAATTGGATTTGAATCGGAAGAAAGGAATTTCTTCTAAGCGGATGCTTTAGATCAATTGGCCAAATATAGATCTTTTTATTCATCTAATAAGGCACAAGTGGGCTCCAAAGGCCCCGGGAGTGAAAATAGAGGAACCTATCTCTACTGCCAGTTCCTTATCCCAATCAGTGAGGAGTGATATTGCTTTGAAGAATTGGATCCCACTAAAAAGAAATCTATCTCCTAAAACTTTCTAACTAAAGGTGCTACTGATATATCAAGGGTTTAGGACTCAGCTACTTCAGGTTGAGAATGGTTCTACTAATATATCAAGGGTTTAGAACCCATTCCTTACTCACCGAGTCTATATCATAGTCAATAAGTGTCTGTTCGGGCCGAACCTAGAATGGTGTCTTGGATGAGGTTGTCCTCTCAACCCCTATCTCCAGACCCATATCATCTATTTCCTATGTGAACTGATGCGCCGGACCCTCTATATATAATAAATATATTATACGTACCAGCACTTTGCCTTATTAAGGGTAAGACTGATGAAAAACAATTTTATTGAATATTTTATTGGTAATAAATAACATAATTTCCTCACATTGTTCTAAATATGTTCATTTATGGAATATTTGGGATTAGATCATTCATTTGAAAATTTGATGAAAATTCCAGTTTTACCCTTTAAAAATTCACTGTAGTATTTCAAAAATAAATAATTTTATTTGAATTATTTGAAATTAATATTTTTCAAATGTGTTCCTGATATAATATTTACAACTTTCATTTAGAACATTGAAGATAAATCATGAATTTTGGTTGGTGAAAATGGGCCATGAAGTCAAAGTTGTGCTGGACTCACCAGAATGGACATGGGTTATGTATTTGAGCCATAACTTCTTTATACGTGCTTGGATTGGGCCCAAATTTTGAGAGGAGATTTAGGGCTCATTTTTCTCACGAATAATCCTTCTGTAAGGACAGATGATTTAGGAGTTATTTTGTCAAATGGGTGGTTAAAGTTGTCATAAAATATTTGGATGAGATTCCCCATTCACATTTGAAACCACTTTGAACCTAGCCCCCCACCACTCTATAAATTGGTGTTTTTATCATTTGGTGGGATTGGTATGTGAATTGGGATGTTTAGGGCAGAGGAGAAGTAGATCCACTGGAATTATCCAACAATTTCAATAAGGGTGTCTCTTGAAGCAAAGATCCCTTCGACAAAGCCTTCTTCTTCTTCTTCGTGTTGTAATACCTTTGTCTATGTAATAAAATTATTTGTTCATTTATTTTTTCTATTATCTTATTTTTTATTAAAATTTATTCTTATCTTAATCTTCCTAATTGGTCTGGAATCAATAGTAGAACATTATTGGGTTCTACCCTTTCAAAACCTTTGCACATGAGAAACATTTCTACGATGACTACACCACCCATGGAAGACTAGTTCTTTTTAGTAATCGATCTACCTATAACTATATTTATTAATTTATTTTGAATAAATGAGCTAATATAATTTACTTAATATGATCTATTTATTGAGTTTTTAATTTAAATTAATCTAAGCAAGAAATTGAAAAATTGACACAAAAACGCACGGGGTCAGAAGTTGTGTAAATTGTGAGAGTGCGATTTTAATCAGTAATAAAAGATCACATGGGATAAATTTGTTGAGTTCAAATATAATCCCTAAAATTAATTAATCCTCATTTATAGGTTTGATATGTGCTCTAATTAACCACTGACCATATCTATCCTTATAACACTAATCAAAGAAGGGTGTTGCGATTGCGTGTTCCGAAGCTAGCATAGGGTTTATGTAATTTCATCTTTGTGGTTAAGCTAACTCTCGTAGGGTTAGAGGGTTAAAAAATTAGGGGATCATAATAAAGTGGATGTTAATTTGAATGATAATGATAAATAATTTAGTGAATATTTATATTTAGATCAATTACTCCTCTTAAAACATTTTCTAATAAAACATCTTCTTGTTGCATCGAATTTCATTTCAAAATTAAAAACAAAAAAAATTGAAATCTTCTTCCAAAAAACTTCTTATAGTTTTATAAATGATAAAAAACCCCATCCTTTCATTTAGTGTTTTTATTATCTTTCATTTTATTTTTATAATACCTTTAATAAGTTGTTTTAGTTCACTTCCTCCTTTGAAAGATGACCTTGGTTAGCCACTCTACTGCACCTAAGTACCCAAAAACCACTAATCATTTGAGGGTGTCCATGACAACACCTTTAAAATTGGCGCTTTTTCCGGGGAGACAATTAATTATTTCAACTAATTAGATATATTTATTTTATTTTACATTTTATTCTCTTCCTCTCCTTTTTATTCCTTCTTAACCCAATCTGATTTTTTCTTCTTCTTTTATTTTCTTCTACTTCTTTTTGGACCATCAAATCAAACTTCTCATTTTTATTTTACTATGGTCCACTTTCCTTATTTTCATTTTTTTATTTTATTTATGACATGAAATAATCCCAAGGATCTTTTAGATCTTGATGTTGAGATTGAACATAGCCTTCGATCTCGAATCAAACATTCTCAGTCTACAGGAAGTTTCAACATTCAACCAGTTGGAGAATTCCTCCACTCTCAGACATTAAAATTGGAAGAAATTAAAATTAAACAATAAAAAAATAACCAATGGCTGAAAATAATAGAAATGAACTTAATATAACCATTTTAGGGTTGGCTGCACCTAATATTAATTATCAAACAAATTGCATTGCATACCCAAATCTCAAATCAGTCTTTGAACTGAAATCTGGATTAATTCACCTTCTTCCTAAATTTCACGGATTATCTAGTGAGGATGAAAAAAAAATTAATGTGGTTTTCTCAACCCTTAAACCAAGAAATGTTTCTGAAGATCAAATCAAACTAAGATCATTCCCATTCTCACTTGATGGAGCTGCAAAGGATTTGATGTATTATTTACAACCTAAAGATGTAACTTGTTGGAAAGATTTGAAATGTCTTTTCTTGCATAGATTTTTTATAACATCAAGGAACACTTCCTTTATTAAAGAGATATTAGGGATCAAGAAAGTGCAAGGGGAGTCAATGTATGAGTACTGGTATCGATTCAAGAAGTTTTGCGCAAGCTTCCCATATCACCAAATTAGTGAGAAACTCCTCATCCAATACTTATTTGAAGGACTCACACCTATGAAGAGGAGCATGGTGGATACTGCATCTAGATGGTCATTAGTAGAAAAGACACCAGTATCTGCACATGTGTTGATCAACAAGATGGCCCAAAACTCTGAACAATTTGGCGATCGAGGTACACCACATGTTAGGGGAGTACATCAGGTAAGTCCTTCTTCTCTTTAAAACCATTTGATTGATACTAAGTTGGAAGAATTGACCACTATGGTGAGGAATATTTCTTTGGAAAAAAAGACATACCAACCCCCTCCTTCAAGGCCTTGTGGAATCTGCACTGAGACAAGTCGTCCAACTGACTATTGCACCCAACTACAAGAAACAGAAGATTGTGCAGTAGTGTTTCTTGGGCGACCATTTTAGCAGCAACAACAACCATATCCCCAAAAGAAGTTTGATTCATTTGAACCAAACATACAACCAAGGATGGAAGGATAAAATGGATATGAGGCATGGATTTGGACAACAACAAAGGCCCCCCTTTTCAACAAAACTTCCAGCAACCTCCACCTTACCAACTGGGTTTCTAAAAACCCCAAAGGCGATTTGAAGCTCAAGAATCAACAAGTCAACAACAAAGGAATTATCAACCAAAGGTAAATTCTAATACAGACGATCTTTAAAAAAACATTGTTCTTAACCAATAGAATGAGTTGAGGAGTCAAGGTTTGGAGCTGATGGAGTTGAAGACACAAATGAGCCAGATTGCCACTGCCCTCCATGAACTGGTAAGTAAGAACTCCAGAAATCTACCTTCCCAACCTACTCCAAATTCCAAGGGGAATGTCAGTGCCATCACATTGATAAGTGGGGAGAAAAAAACTAATACAACTGCACCTATCGTTCCACCGGGATTCACCTCAACTCCAAAGAATCCCCATTCCATACCAAATAATGATCAATCCAAGGAGAAAAATAAAGGTAAACAAAAGATTAATGAGGTTTCTTCTAAACACCTTCCTTTTTCCAAATAGGGTTGTTCAAAAAAATAAGATGACTGAAGAAGAAATACAAAAATAAGGTTTGGACACATTAAAGTGTGTAGAGATCAACATTCCTCTGCATGAGGCCATTAAGCAAATCCTAAGGTATGTGAAATTATTAAAAGAACTTTGTACCAATCGAAGAGGGCTTAAGGGAAATGCAAGGATCAATATTGGAAGGAATGTTTCAGTACTCATTACACCAACTCTAGCAATGCCAACAAAGTTCAAGGATCTAGGGACATTCATTATACCATTCACCATAGGGGATTTTCACTTTTCTAATGCTCTTTGTGATTTGGGAGCTTCCATAAATGTGACGCCTCACTCTATATTCTATTATTTATAGGTTGGTGAGTTGAATATGATGAGAGTAGTGGTGTAGTTGGAAAATAGAGCTACAACATATCCAGCGGGAGTCCTTGAGGATGTACTTTTCCGGGTAAGAGACATGGTCTTTCCAGTGGATTTCTACGTGTTTAACATGGAGGATGATCAAGTAAGTTCACATGATCCCATTATATTAGGTAGAACCTTCCTCAAAACTGAAAAAACTATCATAAATGTAAATGAGGGTACACTTTCCTTAGAGTTTGGGGATGATTTTGTGATATTTAATGTTATGGAATCCATGAAGTACCCCTTATAGGACCATTCTGCATTTTTTATCTCCCATTTTGAAACACCAAATAAAACCCCATGGAATTTTATTTTCCTACGCTTAAGGAGATTATGAGTATTAGTTCTAGTTTAATGTCTAAAATTACTTCCACACCTGTTTCTAATGTACAATACTCTCTTAGATTTGATTTTGAAATGGATTCATATTCTGATTTTGATCATGTGAACTCTGATTATGACATGGATGTTGACTATGCTGATGGATTTGATGCTCTATTCTCTGATTTTTATGATGTATATTCTGATACTGATGTTCATATTTCAGTTCCTTTAATTTATTCATCCATACACCACCCCCTACACTGGAACTCAAGAAATTGCCACCAAATCTCAAAATACTCATACTTGTTGAGTGGTAAAAGTTTACCTGTTATCATTTCTAAAAATCTCTCTTTTGAACATGAAGAAAAACTATTGAATATTATGAGGGAGAACATCAGGGAAATTGGGTGGACCTTGGGTGACATATCAGGTATTATCCCCTCAATTTTCATGCATTGGATTCTTTTGGAGGATGGGGATAAACTGGTTAGGTAGCCATAATGGATACTGAATCCAACTCTTTTGAAAGTTGTTAAAAAATAAGTTGAAAAATTGGTCGAGGCAGGTATAATATTTCCCATTTTAGATTCTCAGTGGGTAAGTCCTATTTAGGTTGTGACTAAGTAAATTGGTGTTGGTGTTGTTAAAAATGAGAAAGATGAGTTAGTTCCAATGAGGGTACAAAATAGTTGGTGTGTGTGTGTTGATTATAAGAAACTAAATCATTCCACTCGCAAGGACCATTCCCCCTCCCATTTATTGATCAGATTCTTGAGAGGCTAGTTTTAAAAACACACTATTGTTTCTCGGATGGATTTTATGGATATTTTCAGGTTCCTATTTCTCTGGATGATCAAGAGAAGACAACATTCACTTTTCCATTTGGTACATTTTCCTACCGAAGGATTCCATTTGGACATTGCAATTCCCTAGGTACCTTCCATATATGCATGGTGATTATTTTTTATGATTTTATTGAGACCTGAATGGAGGTACTTATGGATTTTTTTACAGTGTGTGGTACTTCATTTGATGATTGTATCTATAGCTTGGGAAAGGTTTTAAATCATTGTATTGAGATGAATCTGGTGTTAAAATTTGGAAGGTATCATTTCATGGTAGAGCGTGGCATTGTCTTAGGGCATGTAGTGTCAAAAACATGGGATTGAGGTTGATATATCTAAGGTAGATATCATTTCATCCTTACCATATCCTTCATGTGTGTGTGATGTTAGATCTTTCCTAGGGCTTTCAGGATTTTATCGATGCTTCATCAAATATTTTTGTAAGATTTCTCTTCCTATGCCGCTATTACTTCAAAAGGATTTTGATTTTGTGTTTGCTGATTATTGCAAGACTTCCTTTGATGAGATAAATAAGCATATGACCACTCCACCGATCATACAACCCCCACGGTGGGAGCTTCCTTTTGAGATTATGTGTGACACCTCCAACTTTACAGTTGGATCTATCTTATCTCAGAGGGTGGAGGGACGTTCACATGTGATTTTCTATGCATTGAAGAAACTGGATTCATCCTAATAAAACTACACAACCATGGAAAAGGAGTTTCTTGATGTTATATTTTTTTAGATAAATTCTATTCATATTTATTGGGCTATAAATTAGTTGTTTTTTCTGACCATTTAGCTCTGAGGTACCTATTAAAGAAGCCAGATGCAAATCCTAGGCTAATCCGATGGATGCTCCTTCTTCAAGAACTTGACATTAAGATATAGGACAAGAAGGGGTCAGAAAACTTAGTGGTGGACCACATGAGTAGGCTTACTCACACACTAGAGGATGAAACCTTGGACCAGGTGCCACTTCGCGACACTTTCCTAGATGAGCATATTTATTCCATCCTAGGTACACATTCTTGGTATGCAGATTTAGTTAACTACCTTGTTTCCTCTAAAATCCCTGCAAATTTAAAGAAACATCAAGTCCAAAAATTAAAAACTGAGTCTCATTATTATGTGTGGGATGATCCATACCTATGGCGCATGGGTAGTGACCAAGTTATTAGGAGGTGTGTTCCTGATCATGAGTTTGAGTCTGTTCTACAATTATTTCATACACTTGCTTGTGGTGGAAACTTTGGACCCCAATGGGTAGCTAGGAAAGTTTTGGACTTTGGATTATATTGGACTGCCTTATTCTATGATTACCATGTATTTTGTAAGTCATGCTCTCATTGACAACACACTGAGAACATTTCTAGGAGACATGAGATTCCCCAACAACCCATACTATTCTGTGATATTTTTTATGTATGGGGAATAAATTTTATGGGTCCTTTTCCTAGTTTCTTTGGGTTTTTGTATATTTTGGATGTTGTTGATTATGTGAGTAAATGGGTGGAGGATAAGGCCACCAGGACTGAGGATTCTCATGTTGTTGTGGACTTTGTCAAAGTGAAGATTTTTTACAGGTTTAGAGTACCGAAGACCATCATCAGTGACCAAGGAACACACTTCTGTAATCATAATATTGCTTCCCTTCTTCGGAAGTATGGGGTGACACACAAAACATCAACACCATACCACCCCCAAACAAATGGCCAGGCTGAGGTTTAAAATCGTGAGTTGAAACAAATTTTGGAGAAAACTGTGCAACCGAATAGGAAAGATTAGAGAAATCACATAGATTATGAGCTTTGGGCTTATAGGACAGTATACAAGACACCCATTGGTATGTCCCTATTTTAGATTGTTTTAGGGAAAGTGTTTCATCTCCCTATGGAAGTTGATCATCAGGATTATTGGGCTATAAAGAAATACAACATGGATTTGGCACAACCTGGAATTCAAAGGAAGTTGCAAATTCAAGAGCTTGAGGAGATTCAATTGTCTTCATATGAGAACTCAACTATCTACAAGGAAATATCAAAATAATCTCGTGAAAAAATTATCTAGAAAATATAATTTCAAGTTGGAGAGAAAGTCTTGGTCTACAGTTCACGACTGAAGTTGATGCCTGGTAAGTTGCCTTCCAGATGGGTAGGCCCTTATGTTGTGACTAATGTTTTTCCTTATGGTGTAGTGGAGATCGCACAAGAGGAAACTGTAAGGATATTTACAGTCAATGGGAATATTTTGAAGAAATACATTGATGGACTTCCTACCGATGTAGTGGATTTCATCACACTGCATGCCCCCATCATAACTTGAGCATAGTAGTCTATTCCTAAACCTTCCACTTTTATATTATTTTTCCTATTTAAAATTCTATATTTCACGTGCATATATCATCTCATGGGTTCACATTGAGTACAATGAAATATTTTAAGTGTGGGGGAGGGAACCTTTTAGTTTAGTAATTTCATTTTTTTTTTCCTATTTTTCAATGATTTTAAAAAAACAAAACAAAAAAAGTTTGTGTGTTTTTTTCAAATTTTGTGTGTTTATTTTTCAAATTTTTGTGTGTTTTTGAATCTTTTTAGTTGAAATGATTCTCATCACCATTTTGAAATCCATATAAATAAGTGAAAAAATTTATCCCATGAAACTGAGCTTAAATGAATGTTGAAAATGACTTTATTTCAAGTTCAAATATTTAGTAATTTCATGAAAATTACACTGAATTTTGAATCCCATGAAACATATCACTGTCTTTATATTTGAAATCACTTTCCTGTGAGTATTATGAACAATTATTTTCATATTCTTTACATTTAACTCACTTATTGAGAGAACCAAACCCTGATTGATTTAACTAGAATTTGATTTATTCATATAAAAACTTGAGGTTCTGAGGTACTTATGTTCAAATGATTGAGTCATTTGTTTGGTATTAAAGCCCCTATTTCAAAAATACTTTTTTTTATAATGTCCTACCTTGAACATTTAATCCTTGTAGCCCATAGAATCCATGAACAACCTGTTAGGTTAGCCACATTACAATCCAATTTTCCCTATCCAACCAACTCTTGAAGTGAAATTGCATAATCTAGTTGAACTTAAGTGCGGGGGAAGATGTATTGTGTTGTGATACCATATTCTATGATAATTTGGGTGGAAAATTAAATTCTCAGGAGATGTGTTTTCTTCTGAAGAAAATCATCATATTGAAAACTGTGACTTTTCTAGAGATTTAATGATAAATGAAGCCGTGCCTTTATGAAGCTTCTAATAGAGAGATAAAGTTTTTCCTATCTGGAGCTTTCAAGAAAATCATGTTTGAGAAGATTGACATTTTTACTGCTGAAATGTTTAATGGTGTGAACATTCCTTTATTTTTCATGATTATGAACATGAATCGATGCTATGGGGATTGAGGAGGAGACCATATAAAGTAAAAATTAGATGAATGCAATTTTGCTTCAAAAAGAGTTAAGCCCTCCTCATTCAGCCTCAGAGTTTTTCACATCCAAATACTACCAACCGAAAGCCACTAAACAATCCTGAAAAGTCCTTATGATAAAAATTTGTCCTTGACTCACATCGGGTGGTGATGTAGGAATTTATCAAGACTATGCTGATCCTTGTATGAGTTTAGATGATAAAGACATTGTTGAAAAATTGACATTTGTGTGATAAGAGAAAATTAAAGTGAGGTAAGTGTTTTGTGAGCATGAGAGGATAAATGGAGTGGAAGTATATAGAATGATATAAATGGAGAACTTGAAATAATGGTTTTTATGAGTCATGATATCTTTTGTTTCTTGGTGTGGAATTGTTGGATCTCAAGGATATGTGTTTTAAAATTTCTTTAGATTTGATATTGATGTTCACTTTATATGGGGTTTTTCCCAAGAGTGCAAAAGGGTAAGTGTGGGGGAGTTGATAAAAAACAAATTTATTGAATATTTTATTGATAATAAATTACATAATTTCCTCAAATTGTGCTAAATATGTTCATTTATGGAATATTTGGGATTAGATCATTCATTTGAAAATTTGTTGAAAATTCCAATTTTACCCTTTAAAAATTCATTGTAGTATATCAAACATAAATAATTTTATTTGAATTATTAGAACATAATATTTTGAAAATGTGTTCCTGGAATAATATTTTACAACTTTAATTTAGGACATTGGTGCTAAAACATACATTTGTTTGGCGAAAATGGGCCATGAAGTCAAAGTTGGGTTGGACTCGCCAGAATGGAAATGGGTTCCGTATTTGGGCCATAACTTCTTCATCAATTTTTGGATTATGCCCGAAATTTGAGAGGATCTAGAGGACGGATTTTCAAACGAATCATCAGTCTAGAAGGACAGATTATTAATGGGTTTTGGTGGTCAAATGGGTAGTCCAAGTTGGCATAAAATATTTTACAGAGATTCCCCATTCACACTTGAAACCACTTTAAACCTAGCCTCCCCAACACTCTATAAATTGGCATTTTTATAATTTGGTAGAGTTGATACGTGAATTGGGAATTTTTTGGAAGAGGATAAGTGGATCCACTCCAATTATCTAACCATTTCAATAAGGGTATCTCTTGAATCAAGGATCCCTTCGACGAAGCCTTCTTTTTCTTCTTCGTGTTGTAATACTTTGGTTTGTGTAATAAACTTCTTTGTTCTTATTTTATTTCATATATTCTGTTATATTTTGTTCAAATTTTTTCTTCTCTTAATCTTTCTAATTGTGCTTTAATCAAGAGTAGAAATGTTATTGGGTTCTACCTTTTCTAAACCTTTTCACATGCAAAATGTTTCTACGATAACTACACCGCCCATGGAAGAGTAGTTCTTTTTAGTAATTGATATAACTCTAACATTATTCATTAATTTATTTTGAATCAATGAGATACTTTAATTAAATTAATATGATCTATTAATTGACTTTTTAATTTAAATGAAACTAATAAATCAAGTGAACAATTGACACAAAAATACGCGAGGTCGGAAGTTGTGTAAATTGTGAGAGTGCGATCTTAATCGGCAATAAAAGACCACACGGGATAAAGTTATAGGGTTCAAATATAATCCTTAAAATCAATTAATCCTCATTTCCAAAGTTGATATGTGATCTAATTAACCACTGACCATAAGCTAGCCTTAGAACGTCAATCAAAGAAGGGTGTTGCGATTGCGTGTTCCGAAGCTATCCTAGGGTTTAAGTAATTTCATCTTTGTGGTTAAGTTAACTCCCATAGAGTTAGAGGGTTAAAAAATTAGGGGATAATAAAAAATAGGATGTTAATTTAAATTATAATGATAAATAATTGATTGAATAGGTAGAGTTATATCAATTACTCCTTTTAAAATATTTTCTAAAAAACATCTTCTTGTTGTGTTGAATTTCATTTCAAAATTAGAAACAAAAAATGCAATCTTCTTCCATCAAACTTCTTCTAGTTTTATAAACGATAAAAACCCCCCAAAATTTCATGTAGTGTTTTTATTCTCTTTAATTTTATTTTTATAATACATTTAATAAGTTTTTTTAATTCACTTCCTCCTTTGAGAGACGACCTTGGTCTGCCACTCTACTGCACCTAAGTACCCAAAAACCACTAATCATTTGAGGGAGTCCAGGACATCGCCTTTAAAATAAATTCCATTTATTTATTTTCATGATCATTTTATATGGTTTTAATTATTATTAGGGTACTTAACAGATATTTGGATTTCCCCACTAAGGGTGGAAGAACACCTATGTGTTCTTCCCCACTATATTGACAGAGTACCTGGATAGGGGTTGAAGTTCAAGTTGTAGTTTCATTCCATGTATAGGATGTGATAGGTGACAGGTTTGATATATTTCTAGTTACGAGTTTAGTACTCTACTCTAATAGTCCAGTGTCAGCATCTCCTAAAAGAAATCGCTCGTATGAGGTCGATTTTGGTCAAGGAGAATGGAATGTATCTAGGATAGGGTTGATCTGACTGGAGTTTCTTTCCTTATTACTTCTATACTAGACCAGATTCGGTATAATATAGGTAGTAGACCTGGGATACCTGAATTAGGTATCCTAGTGAAGACCTGGGAGGACCAGGATAGGTCAGACCAGGCTACTATCTAGATTATACCGAGGATCAGGGGTCTCTCGGTCTAGTCTATTTCCAACCTGGAATGATTATTTCTTTTTTCACATTCATCCATATAATATAGGTAGTAGAGATATGAACTTTGAGAATTAGAGGCTATTTTAGAAGCTTAGAATGCTACTGCTCATGAAAGTAGGTTGTGATCATAAGATTGAAGGGTTCAACAAATTGTCCAGTTTGGTTCATTTTTCTTCCTAGTCTATCTCTGACCGCCATCCATCCTTGGCCTAGTCCCGGACTCTACTATCTATATTATACTAAAACACGAACTCAAGATGAGAAGGGTGTCATAAAAATGAGGGATTTGAAAACCGGCACTGTTTGAAGCATGTGACTGGTACTAGACGAGCCTGCTTCATTCAAAGTATGGGGCTTCATTCAAAGGTAAGATGAAGCCCCAAGCTTTGACCATGTCTTCTTTATAATCAATCACGACTAAACAATTTCTTCAGACTAGTACTGATATATATTGAGGAAATAAAAACATAAAATGGTGAGTAGCTGGTGAAAAGTGATGGTTTTCAGATAGGGGATGACTCTTACACCAGTTTAGGTTTTCTCGTATGATAATGAAAGATCATTTAGCTAGATAGAAAGGAAAGGGGAAAGAAATGCTTTTAGGATATATAGTGACAAGGAGAGATGAAGTCTCAGTCCTAGGTGGGGAGTTTCTCAACCTAGTGAACGACTAATATACACAAATCTTTGACTGTCCAGTTGAGGGTCCTGTAAGGTGCTCTACTAAGAAGGATGGATTGATGAAATTGAGAATTGATACATATATATATTGAGGTCACCAAGCTTCATACTTTGTGTGAGAGGGGTGAGAAGAAAGGCCTATTCTATGAAAAGTGGATAGAGACCCGATGAGTCAATATAGAAGAAAGGGAATTCAACTCAACCTAGTTCTTTATCCTTATCAGTGTATAATATAGGTAGTAGACATGTCAGTACTTGCAGCCACATGGGGGATAATTGAAACTTTTACTTTTTCAATGGGGACAGGGAGGACATAGATGGATAGAAAGCTAGAAGCACAAAATCAAGTCAGTCTATCAATATATATCAGTACCAGTGTCAGAGAGGGGCAGTCCTGGGATGATCGGCTACTAGTAGTTCAGTGATCCCATTAGCAGTAGGAACTCAACACTGGTAATGTGATGGTCAACGAGTGGCGGTAGTGCGATGGAAATGACTAGCTACACCATCTACTCCATGAGCCAATCAGGTTGGTTGGTGGGGTTTGGGGTGTGATGAGTGGTATAATTCAAGCTGGTATACAAGAAACACTACTCAGGTTAGCGTATCGGGCAATGGGAATGGTGGGATGGGTAGATTTGGGATCACCTCAAGCTGAGTTCAAGCACCATAGCATGTTTGGGCAGGTTGGGATGAGATCATTAGCTGTCACCCACTAGGCCGATAGGTGAAATGTTGGATTCTCAATTTGACCCACACCAGTAGCTGCTTGCGTCATCCACTTGAGTGTGCATACGATGACCAGTGTGAAACCTAGAATGAGAGCAGTGGAAATAAGACTGGTCATGGAATAGAACAAAAAATAGCAGAAAAGGTAGTGCAAAACGAGTTGGGCTATAACGATAATTCATGACTAGTATACGAGGATAGTGGAGCACAAGGAGCTCGAACGACTATGGCGGGCAATGTTGAAATGCTAGGCAGCCGGGTTTATCGAGTGGATATGATATGGGTCCTATTCACGATCTGAGCTAAGTCGCATATATTGAGCCAAAGATGACTTTCATCATTGTCATGGTTGAATTCTCCTTTGAGACTGGTTTTTCCTGAATCAAGCCCAAGCCCATGCGGTGCATAAGGAACCATTTTCCTAGTAGCAACGTTGGTGGTCCATTAACCGTCTAAGAATGGGTACATTAGTCATGAACCTCCATTTGTTTCTAGAACATGGCTCCACCCAAAGAGAGCAGTAATTGGTTCAGTTATCTAGGTTGGCCAAGACTACCAGAAGAAAAAGATCAACCATAGAATGAGCACTCGCTAGCTCTATAGATATAAATTCATGAATCTACGTGCTCCCACACTTAAATTTTACAACAAAATTCTCAAAAAAATATTCATACAACCACCCCTTTAAGTTCAAACAAGAATCAATCGGAGAACTAAGACACTGAAGGCACCTTCACTCAGAAACAATAAATTTAAAGTTTTCTAAAGTAAACACCCTTCTTGTTAATATAGATATTCTCAGTAGATTTTATAACCTTTTATCTTGTAGTCTAGATTTAATGTGTCACCAAAAATTACCCTTGAAACTAAAAGAGACATTATAAGGAGAGTGACCTTGAACTGAGCCCCAAACACATGAGATTACTGCAAGCAGCCACAATAACCTCTTATAACCCGATTCACCACATGGGTGCCTTAACACAATATCTTACTTAGAAGAAACAAATGAAAGAACCAAAGGCCCTTTCAAACAATAGCCAAGACCAATAACTCTGGACTTCTTCCATGTTTTCTCACTATAATTCCTTTCACCGATCCAAAATAGGTCCTTCAGACATAATGATATCAAACACCATAATCAACAACCTAGGAAACCCAAGAGACCAATTTTTCTTAAAACACCTCTCACATATGATCTCCCACTGTAAGAGGATCCACTATACCGCTAGAAGAGAGGTAGATTCATATTTCAATGTTCAAGAAGAAGAATTTTCTTACACTGATCAAGTTGAGCTTCTTCCCATGTATAATCACTCATGGCCACACATCAACCATGCACTAACTCTTTATGGAGTCCTACAATAGCTGATGAGGAGACCCAAGAACCCAATAAAACAGGTCCATTGGCAAAAAATGCCATTAACTATCACTATAACACACAAGAAGAACCACCAATAAGGTTTCCAAAACATTATTTTAAAAAATACCATTAACCAAAATCATAAAACAATTTATTGACAAAACACAAACTTGAAACATTACTCAAATAAGAGGGGTTTCCAAACCCACAACACCCCACAACAACATTAAAAAAAATACAAAGGACATCACACAATCACTAGTTATCAAACATCCCATCTTTTCATGAATAGAACGTTTAGAAATAGAACAAGACCTATGGTTTCATATTTACCAAATGTGCCTCATGGGCCTCACACATGAATGTTCTCATTCCAAAATGGACACCCATCTATTTTCCTCACAGATCCAATGCATGTGGTCACCTATGAGAACACAATGGTTAAAAAAACCTTTCCATTTTATAAAAAAACAATAAACCCACAAGTCTATGTTATTATGAACTAATCCTAATATACTGAAACCCATTCACTCAAAACCATTTTACAAAAGACCAGTGCTTCCAAATATTTATTAAAAAAAACTTGAAAACCCATTTTTCATTCAATGAAAATAAAACCATTTCAGTTTTAAAATTCAATTCCGACACTTTTCAAACTATGGGGTTTCAAAAATAATCTTCGAAACCAAAAGAGTCACAATGTGATTCATGTCGAAAGTAGTACTGATGGGTGACTCAGACATATGGTTGGTGGCCATACGCTAGTCACACCACCATAATAGAGAGTGTTCTAGGACAATTTCCTTGGCTCCAAAAGGTTTTCTAGGCCTTGTGAGCTCACTAATACCATTGAACCAACTCTCTTTTCATTTACCAATCATCAATGAACTACACGGACCAAAAGAATCAATTGAAACTGACTTCCCTCGGTAACTCATGTATCTCTACGAGATGTGCTGCTTAGGAACCTTACTCATAACTATAACATCGAGTTCCAAAAATACTAGATCTTGTTTACCCTATCTCTTTCCCATGAAACAAGGAGGAAAAGAGTGAACCTCCCTTTGATTCCATTTTTCATGAACCAAGCCGAGTCTCCATTTGACCTATCACCCGACCCGGTCCTTGAAAAGGCCCGAAGGGCATTCCCAATCCCCATGGGCTGGAAGAAGTTCTCGAGTATCATATAAAACAAGAGAGGATGATTTTACCGAATTCAACAAATTAAAATGACCAACAAAAACTAAAAATTCAGATATCAAAAATTTATCCAAACACACCATTAATAACTTTCATAATTAAATATTTACAACATTATACAATACCAAGAAATTACTACGACATAATGGAAAAATATATATACCAAACCTCTATGAAATGAGAGGAACAAGATCCTCAAACTTCCACCACCATGATCCAAATTTAATGCTACAAGAAATTCAAATTGTAAACACTAATGTTTGTCTTTAACCTGAAACAAAGGACAACAGGGTCTGCATACACCCAAATGTGCATGCAGGTTGTGAGGCAATTCCATTTATTATGCCACACAAATAAATTATTCCATGCAAAAACATTTTAAGACAATCTAACATTATCATTTAAAATTAACCATTTTAAAACATTTCTAGGTAAAAATTTGTGAGAAACAATTTTAAATAAAATAAACTACTTCAATTAAAACCAAAATAAAAATTTCCATAAAAGAGAAAGGGGATTCTAAAAGTACACACACACAAGATGTCCACTGTATGCCGACAGAAGGCACCTCATCATATATGGTACAAAATCATAGTGGAATCTCTAATTTTAAATAGGCTCATGTGGGACTCTAGGAACCTTGAGTCTCAGTGAAAATATGGAATAAAAAACTAAATGTAGTATAGAAACCATGACCATCAGTGTTCTCTTACATATGGAACTAGGGAGGAATCACAACCAATGTCCTAGTGGTATCCAATCATCGTCCAAATTTTTTGATAGTGTTGTAGTCGTTAGTCTTGATATGTGAAACTGGGTCGTAGCCACCTCAAAATCACTAGCTATCTAGTTCTAGTCCATCCACCTAGTTACATAGGATTCCATTTTTGTGCTCAATCAAGTTTCACATTCAAATATCACACACCCCACCACCTTAATAATCCAATGTTAATCATCTCAAATACATCAAAAAAATTTAATAAAACAATCAATTTTCAATTTTTCCCAAACCAAATAATTTTTTCAATGCATTTAGAATAACATACACAGTTTATAGATTCCCCATTTTTATAAAACACATGAAAAAAACATTTTTAAACCGATGATATGGGCCAAGCCCCTTATTAAAATCACACTCAAACCAATATCATTTTTAAAACATGATTTTTATTATGTAAAATATCTACATTTTAAATTCAAATGTGCGCAACAAGTTCAACATGCCAAAATAATATTTTTTTCCTTCAAATCACTATTTCAACACACTCTCATATAAGTGCCTTAGAAAACATGACTCTCACCACTTTCACAACAAAATAAATATATTTCACAATTTAAGAAAACACTCCCAATATTCACAACATTTATTTACACTTGGAAAAAACCAATCTAATTTATAAAACTCCATTTTTATACCATATGTACATCAAATTTATTTCAAAAAAGTTTTAACACCTTCAATACATTTTATCAAACACTTTTAAGTAATGATAAATAAGACACATATGCAACACACATGGGTCATAGAAAATATTCCCTAGAAAAACATTTTTCAATACCAAATCACTTTATACATTTTTGAAAAATCCAATTCACACCTTCCAAAACAAGAAAAAAACTCTTTAAAAAGAGGCAATATAATATAACCCTCAAGAAAATGTAACAATTTCCATTAATAAAATTTATTCATACCACATAGGAATTCTAACAATTACAAAACACAATTCACAGCACAAAATAACTTAAATAAACCATTTTCAAAATTTATAAAACATCCTAAAAAGGCACAACAATATTTTAAACAATAAGTAAACCCAAATTCATATAGAGAATCCAGTTCCAAAAAAATTTCATATCAATTTTTTTAAACGAAATTCGTGTTAAAAAAATAAATAATAGAATTTGTTAAAGTAATTTTTTCAAAGAAATTAAATTATTAATAAATTATAAGACATGGAATCACCTACCACGATGTCAAATTCCCCAAAATTTGTGTGAATTATTTGATCTCCCACCAATCACACCACTAGAAAATTGAAACAAATCATAATCAACAATATTGAACCAAAATACCCAAGACTAAGACCCAAATATGGCACCATATCTGCTTGAAATATGGAAACCCTAATGAACAAGGATCAAAAACCTAGAAAGGAGGAGAAAGGGTCTACTGGAGGGAGAGGATGTGGTGGTGCTATAGGGGATTGGACAAGGGGTGTTCGGTAGCCTAAGAAGGAAGGATGTCAGTCACGGTTCCAGAGGAGAGAGGACGATAGGTCATGGCTTTGGAGGAGGGCTGGAAAGAAGGTGAGGCAGTGCCTTGCTGGGAGGGAGGGGGTGGCATGGATGGGGCACCATCTTGAAGGTATTCAGAGGGAGATGATGGGTGATGACCAAGAGGTAATGGGTGGGGGAAGGCATAACTAGAGTGGGAAATCAAGTGGGGGAATGGGGATGTGATATCAAAAGGGGACAAAGGAAAGAAACCAAAAAAAGTAAAGTAAAACAATAAACTACTATTAATAATAATAAGAATAGTAATAAAATTTATCATAATTATAATAATAAGATGACAATTACAATAATATGTTAATAATAAACATAAAAAACATGACACTAATAATGTTTATAATAATAAATTAATAGTAATAATATTAATATTCATAATAATAATATTATAATTATTATTACTTTTAAATAATTAAATTAAATTATTTTATCATCATTATAATTTTATTTATTAATTTATTTTGAACACCGGGAAGGCCACACGGTAACTTGGGTGAAGTTGTGTGGTTTCCCAGACCGTGCTCTGCCTATGCGCCCGATGCTGCCATGCCCAAAAAGTGCATTGTTCGATAAAAACTCAAAAATTTAAACTGGGTTTCAATCTGAACTACCCGATACCAGTAAAATTAATAAAATAAACTAATTTTAAGTGGTTGGGTGTGATAGGGGGTCAGTTCTCTTTTATAATGGAGAAGGAGTGCCATTCTTATAATTACAAAAAAGTAAACATTATTGAGAGGTTTATCTTACATCATGGAAATACAATAAATGTTAAAATTAGATAAAATATTGGAAATGTACATTGAATGAAATTGGATTTTGGACATTTATTTTTATTATTTTTCCTCTTATGATTAAGGTTTAATTAATAAGTAAACTAATTTTTACCATAATTATTGTAATTAATTTTCATTACTTTCACTGTTTTTTGTGTGAAAAACTATGTTTAAATTATTATATGTTATAAATTATGTTGATTAAAAACATGGAATCAACTTTTCAAACTTATAATCATATATGTGAAAGATATAAATTTAACATTAATTCCATAAATGGGACAACCAAACCAGTTTTTAAATTAAAAATTATCAAAATTTTGCTATTTTTTTATATCTAAATTAATTGTGAAATTGATTTCAATTCCCAAAATTAGTCAAAATGATATAATATTCATATAATTATACTTAAACCCAAATTTAAATATAATTTAACAACATAAATAATTAAACTAAAAATAAGTTTTGAACAACCATTCAATATTATTAACTGTTTATCAAAATATGAATGTACTCCAATAAATTCCAAAAAATCACCCAATGTAAATTTTTATATTTTAATTTCAAAAATAATGTTTTTTTCTCAAATTAAAATTATAAATGTTTTAAAAATTTTATCTAAATTTGGTTTACAAGTAAAAGGTGGTAAAATTACATTTTAGGAAAATTCATCTTTTTTATTCAGAAAATTGATTTTTTCTAATCTTATTTATAGAAACCACACAGGATGAACCTGAAATAGTTGAATGAACATAGTATATATATATATATATCATTAAAATAATTAAAATAATTTATTTTAATTAATTTATTATCATAATAATGATTTTATTTCATAAATATAGTATTCCCAACAATTGATTTCTTATACATTCAAAAGGGTTTTATTTTTTAATAGTTAATTGGGAACCAATTAAAATATCTTATATGAAAGATTAAACCATATTTTCATAATTTAATTAATCCTATTAATATCTACCAGTCAAATGATTAGTTTGTAAATACAATAATATTTTAATAAAAGTTTTAATAGAACTTTATAGTTTCTCAAAACTAGTTCATGTGTGTAACATAAGATATTGAAGGAAATCATCATTGTGGGTAACATAATACAAATAAAGTGTTGTGTATACCACAAGATAATTTATGTGTTTTGAGTAGTGTTACTTAAAATTGGTGTTGTGTATAATCCAATCCAAACTAAGTGATTTAATATCAAAAAATTCATATTCAATGTCGTCTGAATGAAAAAATATCAATGAGATTAAATTAATTCGAAAAATATTGCTAAAAAAATGCAAAGTGTTACATTATACTACCCTTAAGATGAATTTATCCCTTTAAATTCATCTATGTTATCAAAGGTGTAATAATTGAAAGTTTATTTCATAGAAACACACACCATAAAAATGAATACTAAAACTTACTTTTAATAAAGAATTTTGGAACCATAACAATTACCCAAAGTAACTCCTTACTATGTTTCCACATAGGATAACATAGGTGGAAACTGAAAAAAAAGACACAGATTAAAAGAATAAATAATTATGATGATATATAATTATTATTTATCACAAGAATATGGGTGATCTAGAGAAATCTAGCAAACACCAAACCAAAAACTAGTAAAACATTAATGAGGTCCTTGATATCATCATAAATGATGGTAATTTGTAACATTTTCATTTCAAGATAATTTTTCTAAAGAATATATACATAATTGACTTAATTCCATTCCTTATGGAAAATTTCATCCTTTAGTTATACCTTGATCAATTTCCAATTCATCTCTTACTATAGGGAATTAATTTAAATTTTTAATTTGTGAAGAAAAACAAGACCATGAGATCCATAAATAGAATTATAAGTAATTCAATCTCTCTTTAATTAGTATCCTAGAAATATGGTTATCACATGTTATCCAATATGAATAAATCCTCATTTAGAGAGATAATACATTAATATTTATTACCTCATCCCATGTTTAACATAAACCATTCCATAAATTGTTAACCTTATAACCCTTTCAAAAGATAGAAGTCCAAAAAATTATAAATTATGTTAATTTATTTAAAATAAGATTAACATTAATCCCCTATATATAAAGTGGTATCTCTTGGTTTTCAAATTCCAAACATGTATATATCTTTATCAATAATTCTATAGAATCATGGTAAATTACTAAATTACTACAAATCATTATTGAAAACATGAAATTTTCATTATTACAAAGATTATTGGATATATTCCATAAGTCCAAAAATATTGCTAACATTATAAAATATAGAATATACCACTTGTTAACATGTCCTTAATTATTTATAAGGTAACTAGTACCATCTAATTTACATATTTATATACAACATATCATTATTCAAAAATAAATATCTCAATTTTCAGGTCATGTTAAGGGTTACATTTCCATAGTCAAAATGTCACCTTGACATTAAATCAAATTTATAATCCATCAAAACCATTCAAGATCATCTTGTGTGTCCTTAGATAAAAAATATAAATTGAACAATATTATATATTCCACCATTCATATAACATAATTATTGAATCCAAATACATCAAAATATCGATTATTCCACTTCAACCTTAAGCCCTTAACAAGGCTACATCATAATTTTACTTAATATTATGTTCCTTTCATATTTGACCTGTAGTATCATCATAATCCACAATATAACCATTACTCATACCACATTTATGATTAGCTTCTTGAGATTTTCACTTGGGACATCAATTTTCATAATTACCATCCATTCCACACTTAAATCATTTAACTTTTTATGATGTCTTAAGGAATTCGATATACCCATCCATTGAATTAACTAAACTCATCATATTTTCTTTTCAAATACTTATTTTTCATTATTCTTTTTAATAGTATGAACATATTACTATTTCTCTAAGACATTAACTTGGGAGATTCTTTCCACATATTTGACATAAAAGAAACTAAATCATCTTTAATTCGTGGTCTTAATTATATGAACACTCAGATGACTCCATCATTCTCTTCTTTGGTGAGTCCTATAGTTGGTTAAGGTATATATTGTTAATCATATTTCATGAATACTGATTAGGCATGATCAAAACATCCTTCACTCTAGTGATCATCCCATATGACCTCTCATCAAAAAATTCCCATCACATTAAACATTAAACTAGTTCATGTTGGTTCCCACCATTTAACAAAATAAAAAATCCTAATGTGATAAGCACTTATCATAGTGTAAAACTATAGAGTCATGGAAAATAACTTATAGGTTTTATAAATTATAACACCTTACATTAAATATATGATACATTAGACTTATACATAGATACATCCCTATGAATATCCTTATAAATATCCATCTAGATATTATTAATGTTTTCACATCCTAGATTCAAAATGGTGACTAAAAATTTTCCCTTAGACCAACTATAATAAACCATGATTAATATGAAAATACATTATATCATTTTTGTGGAATACTTAAAACATTACACAAAAATACACCCAAAGACCATATTATATTAGTTCCTTTAGAAACATGAAAAATTATACAATAGTTAAATAGTGGGCTATATTATCTCCCACTAGAACCATCATAACTAGAACACTTCTTAGAGAAATGATATATACTATATATAATCATAACCTTGAATGGAAACATAAAAATGTGGGATCTTAGATGCTCAGTAAGGGTAAACGTGGTAGATTTCTAAGCATAATCATGAACATAAGGGTATGGTAACATGATCATGATAGATTAATATCATACCCTTTATATCCAAGATCATAGATATAACTCATGGAATAAATATTTCCAATTCATAAGACATGAATCATAAGGGAATAAGATAATAATCAATGAACTCATAACATAATAATACAACATGTAATTGTGGCAGATACATAAGAATATATAATAATTTCCATTTTAGTCAAGGAATAACTTCCAATTCCATCATAATAGTACGGGTTCAATCCACATACTATATTGGTAGTCATGGTTCACTCCCATAACCATATTAGGACTCAAGAATCACTCACAAGACCATATTAGTAAACTAATTCCTTTAATGAACAAAGTTCACTCCCCATTTCTTCCAGGTTTATACCATTAAATATAAATCTTTACCCAATTCATTGGAGAGAGATAAATTTCACACCCATATCATAATTAAATCACAGATAAATGTTCCATAATAGAATAAAAAATCATATCAGAATCCATGAAATGGAATGGTTATCATAAGCATGTAATCATATCATAACCTGTGAAAAATATACATATTTCATAACCATTTCATCAAATAATAACCCATAAAAATATGTGTTTTTTTATGAATATAACCCATTAATGATAAGTGGATTTAATAAACATCATGTCAAAAAAATATAAACCATTAAAAGAAAAAATATGAGTGGAGCCTTTGAATCATTTCTTCATAAAGGCATGAGTAACACCAGTGGCTAACATCTTAGATAGATCACAATTTTTTATAAACATTTTCTAATTATTTATTGAGGTGAATTTTATTTATTATTTAAAAAAAATAATTTTTAAAACATAAAACATTTTCCAAATTATTTTCATTGAAAATAAAATTGAAAACATATAAATTATTCTTGAAAACATTTAAAAACAGTTTTTCCAAGAAAACATATAAAACAATATTGAAAACATTTTTAAAAAAATTTTATTTGAAAAAATATAAAATAATCTTGAAAAAATTGTGAAAAAATTTTCCTTATAAATATATAAAACATTCTTGAAAGTATTTTGAAAACCATTTTCCTTGAAAACATATAAAAGAAGCCTGAAAACATTTTGAAAGAAAATTCATCATAAATTAAGGTTAAAAAAATCTTTAAAAACAATTTATTTGAAAATAAATCTAAAAAAAATTAAAACCAATTCATTTAAAAGGAATCCTAAAAACATTTTTGAAAACCATTTCCTTGAAAAAAGATTAATAAAATTTATGAAAAAAATTTATTTCAAAATGAATCTTTAAAATCTTTTTCAACGATAATACATTGAAATATTATAACATAATATTTAAAAGAATTTAAATATTTTTTATTGAAAATAATATTTCAAAATCACATAAAGGATTATTTAATTATAATTATACACACTTTTTAAACATAAATAACTTTTTGATAACATTTTTCTTTGAAAATAAATTTATAAATAATGAATGTACAAAATTTTATAAATTTTAATTTTTTTTATAAATAAATATTGTAAAACTATAATGGATTTATCAAAGGATTAATGGAAACTATGATGGGTAAATTTCTACATATTGAAAATTCGTTTTTCACTATGAATTGTTTAGAAAAGTGTGTTGATTAGAAAAAAAGAAGATTAATTATTAAAAACAATTTTCTAATGTTAAGATATGGTAAATTTATTTTAATAAAAATATGAGAATATGTGAAATTTTTTGAAAACAATTTTAGATAACATGGTATATGAAGAACATCGGTTTTCAACTAAAAAGATATTTAAAGTAGAACATTTATAAAATCATTTTCTTACTTATAATAAGTATCATATAGTGGAAAATGGTAAAATTATATGAGTATATCATGAATATAAATATAATAAGAAAATACATTAATTTTATTGAGATATGTATTATAATGCTTCATTAATGGAATAATAATCATAAATAATCCTGATAAATGATGAGATTGTTGCAATAAATTTTTGCCACTTTGGTGAAATTGAATCATAATATAATGGAAATAATAACATTACATGAAAATTAAAATATCATGAAGTGTTTTATATTCATGATAAAATATTTCAATGAATTTATATACATCACATAGAAAAATATATGTGTATAACTTGATATGTCTCTTAAAGAAGGACAATTGAGGCACAATTATTTTATCGATTCAGTAACTTTGGAATGATCAACCCCATGAAATAAAGTTAATAAAAGGGTTATTTAAATACCCATAAATTAAATTATAATAATAATATAATACATTCATGGTAACGGTATACTCCACACAATAAAAATAAGTGGTGAATAAATCATAAGTCTCACATAAATAAAAGTGATATAAGAAAACCCTTACCTTAAGTCTTGTCATACTTCACACACATTAAAAAATCATGTATATTAAATATAATATTATTATAAATCTACCAGATAACCATATTATTATATTTAGTTAGATATATTATTTATTTAAGGCTTTATATTACCCCTTTATTAACAACTCCATGTTAATGTTTTGTTTTAGGTAGTATCCACTTTTTTTTTCATATATGTTTTAACTTATTATTCTTGATCCTCTTACATAGATCATGTTTTAATTATATCAAGAATATAATCATGATAAAAATATTGTATATTTTTAATATAAATGTATTTATAATAATCTATAATATCTAGAAATTTGAAATGGAAGACATCATTCATAGAGATGGTAGACTATGTGTATGCATGAATGATATTTCTGTTACATTTCTGTATTGAATGAAAGAAAGTAAATATCACATATGAATATATGTAGTATCATTATATTATAATTTTTATTCCATATATATATACTATAATATAATTAAATCCATCCTTAATACATTCCATGTTAAGTGCGAATGAATCACATCGCTTTGAGGAGGCGGTAGTCCACATGAAAACAAACAAAGTTCTCATATTTACTTAAAATAGAAAGCATCAAGAAATGTTTTATATAATAAAAAAGTATAAATACATCATAAATATCATATATAAAAAATAAAAATATATTTTACATCATAATACCAAACAATTAAAGGCAGTAATGGAAAAAATTAATAACATCATTTTTTGAGGTGGTAGTTATTCGTATAAAAAAATAGTAAGTTCTCTAAAAACTAAGTGGAAGTCTGAGTAAGTGTTGGTAAAACCCTCAGAATGAAAACACTTAATTATGTTTTGGATAGTTATTTTATTATATAATCATGTAATAATAATGTTTAGGTGGTCGATAATGAAACAAAAACAAAGGAGATTGAGGAAGGATGTTACCTCTTCTTTTGGTAACTCCTCTTGGTTTGCGCCAAAGGGATTCGTTGGTCAGATTTATTACCAAATTTTGGAATATATTATGAATTTATGTAATTTTGGAAGATATTTGGGATGATTTTTTCAGAGTAAATGTTTCATTAGAGTTGTATGGAAGTTGGGGGGGGGGTGGTGGGGTGAGTGCACTTTTATAATAAAGGAGTGAAATTATTGTAAATATAAAAAGGTAAACACTATTTAGTGTTCTATCTTACATAATTGGAATAAATTAATTGATATAATTAAATAAAATATGTTGATTGGTTTATATATGGCCAAAAAAATTCTTTGGACATGTTTATAGGGTATTTGGCATCTTAAGATTAAGGTTTAATCATTAAGTAAACTAGTTTTTTACATTAATTACTGTAATTAATTTTAATTACATTCACTAATGATTTTGATAAAATCCTAAGTTGAAATTATTTTAAATTATAAATTTTAAAGATTCAAAATGTAGAATAAAAATTTCAAAATTATAATCACATATGTTCATGAAATTAATTTATAGTTAATCCCACAAATGGGGTGACAAAGCAGGCTTTCAAAGTAAAAATGATCAACATTTTTCTTTGTTTTTATATCTAAAGATAATGTTGAATTTTTTAAAATGAACTTAATTTGTTTTAAAAATATAATATTTATCTAATTATTCTTAATAAAAAATATAAATTTTATTTAATTATATAAATAAATTATTAGAAAAATCAGTTTGTAACTAAAATTTAATATTATTCACTATTCATGAAAATATGAATGTTATCATAAAATTAAAAAATATTCAACCGATGTAAATATTGATATTTAACATTCAAAAAGTATGTTTATTGAAAAAAATAAAAATTATAATAGATTAAAAAATTATATTTAAAATATGTTCACCCTTAAAAGGCCTTAAAATTACCTTTTATAAAAATATATTTTTTATTCATAAAATAGTATTTATTCTTATATCTTATATAGAAAACACATAATATTAATGTTAAATATTTTATTGAATGTAATATATATATGTTTTACTAAAATAATTTATTAAATGTATTTAAATTAATTTTTTAAGGGAGAACACATTTCATTGCATAAATATTGATTTACCAACAAATCATTTCCTATATTTCCAAAAGGGTGTTATTTGGATTTATAATTACTTGGTCACTAAGTAATTCATATTATATACAAGTTGAAACCATATATTTATAATTTAACGAAACATATTCATATCTTCCATTCCAATGATTAGGTGATAAATATTATAATATTTGTATAATAATATTTATTGCATATTGTTGTTTTGTAAAACTAGGTCACGTGGTTAATGAAATATATCAAAATAACTCATAATTTTTTGATACAAAAAAGAAAAAATAGTGTTGTGTGTACCTTCAGCTACTCTTCATGTTGTGTGTATCACAATATCAACTTGGTGTTATATATAATGCAAGCCAATTTAACTTCTTTCATATCACAAAACCTGTATTCAACATTGTGTGAAAAGAAAAATTTCAAAGAGATTAAATTAACATGAAAAAAATTTAAAAAAACTAAGGGTGTTACATATAAAATGATAACTATTACTCATAGAGTTATTATAAAAGTATATTTTTCATAAAAAATAATCTTTTGGAAAACCACTTTATTGTATGAATTTGTGGGTTTTATTTTAAATAAACTATTTCAGATTCTATACATTGAATTGGGTAAAATGGATTTCATATTTGGAATCAAATATTGCAAATTATTTTTTATGTTAATATTAATTTTTTTGTAACGAAAAATGTTATCGTGGTAAAAAAAGACTTACCATAGTATAAGTAAAATAACGAACTAAGTTAGAGTTAAAATGTAAAATCTTAAAATTCCTAAAAACTATAACATTAAATGAGTTGTTGATGTGTCTATCAACCTTAAATATTTTTTAAAACATAAAATTATAATCTAATACTATATAATAAATTCCACCCAAATGTGATGGGATTTAAATATAAAATTATCATTATTTAATAACTTAAAACCACTGCTCCCCGAGTATAAATACCACTCATCACCACCACCTTTCTCCTCTCTAGCTTTGAAGCTCCAAAAATATCTACCGTACACTCTCATATCTTCTATATACATGTCCATGTGCTGATGGTCTCACAAAATGACCAATTCCAAGGTCTTTAATGAATCCTTCAAGTAGGTGATATTCAAGAGGTAATTTTCCCAAGCCACCCCTCTTATATTATTTTCTTATTCTACTTTATCCTCAACTACTTCATCCATAAAGGTATAATATATTCAGAATCATGTAAATACCATAATTATATGTTTCTAATAAAATATAGTATATACTTACCCATTATTACATCCTCTTATTCAAATAAATGAAACAATTTTTCAAATTATGACGGTTAACCACCCCTATGAATAATGATTTTTAATTTTCATTACTACTATCAAGGTTGGTAATCAAATAATTTTCATGATTAAATTGTATATTAAAATTTATATTACAACCTATTTTATTTTTTAACTAAAATGTGTAAACAATATTAAATAAATAAAACTAGCTCACGATGGTTAGAAAACCCACCAAAAATAATCTAAACATCGATCATTAACATTTTATAAAATGAATCATCATCATGATAGAAATAAAAAATTATATATGGGACTATTTAAAATTATTTATGTGCATGAATAAAATATCAATTCAATTTTATAGTTTATTTTATTTTACAAGAAAATACATAACTATACACAAATGAATTGCCCATGAAACCATGACACAAACACACCCAAAACAATGAAAATAATGAAATATTATTGATTAATGGGTAGTAAGTTGTTATGAAATATTAAATAAGTTAATATAAACATTATGATTGACAATTAATAAATTAATAACTTTATTTAAATATTTATTTAAGAGGATAATTTATGGAAAACTAAAGAGAACCATGAGGTAAGGGTTTCTTGTCAAACTTGTACTTCTTTGTGATATATGTATTATTCACAACTAATTTTGTATGTGTGGTGTATATATTCCCATTGATATATATTATCATGAATCCCATTTTTTAATTTTATTCAATATTATATTTTATAATTATTACTTTAATGGGACATATGATTCAATTAATTACAAAGTGGTAAGGTAATTCCAAGCCAAATTTCCATTATTTTTGTAAACCTTATACATCATTGATTTTGTTATTCTATGATTATGTGTAGGATTCCTTTTCTTTATATTTTTCTATATGTCCACTTGTTTATGTGTATATAAAAAAAATACACATAATTTATTAATTTTATTAATTCTCACTTCAATGATATGATATTTATAAGTGATTTTCAATTAAACATTATATTTTTAAAGTTCCCTATAAAACACTCTTTCCATTCATGTATTTATTTTCTAAAGTTGTATCCAATTTGTTTACTTTTACCTTGTGACATTTAAAGATATTTGTTTCATGTTTTATGTTTTACAAAATGGTTTGAAAGGATAATTTTTTTTTGTTTTCTAAAAGAGTTTATTTATTTATTTTTTGGTAGAAATATGGAAGGATTGTTTTTTAAACATATTGGGAATGTGATTATTTTTTCATCATCAGGAATCCTTAATTACTTTAAACTTCTATTATAATATTCTTATTTTATTATCAACTAAAGTATTTTCTTATGTAAATTTGTGACTTTTTAAAAAAAATCATAACATAAATGATATTTTCATAAATAATTATTTCAGGTTATACTTAAAAAATAACCATTTTTCCATATTAAATAACATTGTTTTATATTAATTATGCTTTTCTAGGGTCATGATTCAAGGATACTATTCTTATTATTTTTCTAGTTGGATTTTCTTTATAAAGTTATGATGTTTATAAATCCAATTTCTTTTCAATGAGTTATGTTATAATAAAATGTTTATGATAATCATTTGTTTTCATGGGCTTAGATATGATGAATAACTTATTTTATTGTAACACAAATGCATATGGGGTTCATTATGTTTAGGCATGTACTTGGATTTATGTCCATAATTTTATGTAAGGTCATGGTTTTATTTCCTTAACCTAATAAGTGAACCTATTTCTATCTATAAATGATCTTAATCTTATAATTGTATGTTTATTACACAATTGAATGTTTCATGTTGATGTTATTATCTTTTTGATCATGTTCTCTTATTCTTTTACGATTGATGCCTTATGAAATTCTATGATTTATTTGATAATGAAATATTTTGATATTTTTTTCAAGGTATAATTTTAAATTATTGTGATCTTATTACCTTACTCTTATGTCATATATCTCCCTTGTTTACCATTATTGAGCATATAATATCACCATTTACTTATATTTATATTCATCGTGATATGAAGTAAGGTATTAAATGTGACATTTAAAAATTAATCACGATATGAATGAATAAGCGGGGTATGCTGTAGATATTTTAGGACCAAGTTTTTTTTCATGTTTACAAATAAACTAAACCCATATGATTCAGGGGTGGTTTCATTATTTTATGTAATGAATATTCATCTATTTAGATGTAATATCTATGTATGAAAATAATCTTGTATTTATATAATATTTTGTATAACCATTCATAGGTGATGCACTTCATAGGGAAACAAATTCAAATCCCTAAGGAAATTAACCTAGGTGAAGCACTAGGGAGAATTTGTTTCCTTAGTGAATTATGTCTTAGATGTTCCAATTATGAGATCTTTTTTTCTTGTATTGTTTCCTTGTTCTTATCTAGAATTTCACTTTCTAACTATTGTGTAATTATTACATATTCTATAAATGACAAGGAAAAAACTATAAAGATCATTTACAATATTGCTGATTGTACTCATATAATGGATATTTCATAGAACATCAGGCTGTATAGAGAATTTGGATCTATTCTCTTGACGGAGGCATAAAATTTATGTTTATTATGGAATTCATTTTAAACCAAACTTGTGCTAAATTTAAATAGGATATGAGTATTGTGGTGATCTAACATACAATTTGGATCATAAAAACTTATCTTTATTGAATAAAAATTGGAAATTTTCACTAAATCATAGAGAATGGTATTTTCATATAAACAATAATTGCCTTTGATTCCTATATGGAAGCAGTTATTGTTTCTCTAGTGGATGGTACATCTCATAAGTATCAAAAAGGAATCCCCTAGATAAGGCTCTCTATTTTATATCAGCACCATATCATATTCAATGAGACTATATTATAGTGTATTTAAATGTATAAGTGATGTATTGTATTTATTATGATACTTTTATAATATTCAAAAAATTTATTTATTCAAAATATTATTTCATACAACTATCTATGATGGGTAAAAATGTTTTGAAATATATGAGTTGATAATAAGTGTTCATGTTTCTCTTCATGGTGACCCTCCAACATACATGATTATTGATGATGGAAGTGTTTAGTAAGAGGATCAGTTATATATAATTGGTTTCCAGTTTTTTTTTTCAAAATTCATAGATTTAATGAATAATTATTTTAGAGGAAAATACCCTATACCTATTTGGTCATCATTTCTAACTTCTTTATAGAATGGGGTGTAACTATTAATATATTTAAGGGAAACAATTATGGTAATGAGGAATATATGGATCATGATTTCTCAATAGAACAGTAATGTGGAAATTATACCTCCATTCCTGAAAGATTTGGTTGAACTGTCCACTAGATATAATAGATCATATACATGTTCATATCAAAATTTAATATTGGTGACCAATTTCCCCATACTAACTATTTACTCTCCCATATAGAGAGGTAGAAGGTAAAATAGTTTGATTCATATAAATAAAATATCATTGGATATACTTGAGTGATCTAGTCACCCATAGTTTTAGGATTACCAAAGACCAAGAGATGACATGATCAAACAACTGGAAATTGGGTTCAGGTGTCCCATATGATGTAAATAGAGAAGGGGATCAACTAATAATGATAGTAATTGTATGAAGTTACAATAAATGGGGTATGAAATTTAATTATGATTGAATGAAATGTTGTTAATTGGTTCAATTGAATATATTTATATATATATCATGATTATATCAGGTTTTGACAAATCATTCCCTCTTCAATGGATATCAAGGAATTTATAAGATTATACAGAGTGGTTTCGTCATTCATCAACATGGTAGTGTAAATGATCATCAATATTTGAATATAGATAAAAATTATATATAATTAACATAGTACATATAAGAATTTTATATGTTCATATTCACTATTGATAAGAGATTCCATATCAGTAAGCTAGTAAAATACTTAATAGATTGGGGAACCCATGAAGTTGTGATCGAGTAATCACATGATGATGAATTGGATGTCCTTGTGACCCATATAATGAAATTAAAAAAATTAATTCATGTGTAAAAATAATTAATACCATATCACTTCTAATATCTCACTATGATATATTTTCATAGAGAAGGTACATCAACAACAACATCAATTTATCTAGAGTATACTAATTGAGGTATTCCATAGGGTAACACCATGGGGGAAAATACTCAAGTTTTGGGATATGAGATATTCCTTGAATATTATGTGATAGAAAATTTAAGTATAAAAGTTTATTCTTACCTTATTTAACCCTTGGAATGACCCATTTCATTTCATGGTCAGTTTCTTTCCCATTTTTTATCTGATTCTAGTAGAAACAAATTACCAATCCTTTCCAAACTAATGAAAGATGTTTCAGTTCGATGATTATGTTTTATTCTCCAGCATATTAACCCACATGATAAAATTAAATTTTTTTATTGAAAACTAAATCTCTATTTATATGATTAAAGTGATCTATGAGTGTACCAAAGGGGAAAACTGTAGTAACCCATACTCCAGTACCTTGAGGTCAATGCCCATATAATTTAATTGGAATAAATATAAGTGGTAAAATATAAAATTAATAATCACACTAGTAGTTTTGGACAAATAGATACATAGATGATACAAATTTTACATAGGGAAATAAATTAAAAAAATAGTAATGGAAAACCATTGGAATCCTTACACTCATTCCAAGAGTTTTTCATTATATCATGGGGAAAGGAAGTATATTACGAGTGAGTTCAAATAATCAGTAAGGGTTAGATGTAGTGGAATATATTATGAATCAAGAAATCATAACAAATGTGTTAAGGTAAATATATTAACCCTCATACCATTTAATCAACAAATTTATGATCATAGTTGGATAATTCATAATCAATATAACAAGTTAAATAATTGAAAAAACATTACATTTAATAAATAACTGCATTTGAAATGAATAAAGATATAATATCACTATGAGTATATCATGGATAATAATAATTACTAAATTATTAATGAAAAAAATTTGTAATTATGAGACATCATGATATCATGCAGCATGATACCTCTACCAAAAATACCTTTAACAAGATAGTTTAAAAATACATGTGAAAAACTATTTGATTTGGCTAAATTATTTTTATCATGTGACCTGAAGATGCATCAAGGGTCTATCTATAATCAATAAAAAACTATAACACCTTGTCCGAAGTAGTACTCATATATTTAATAATGTATTAAATTTATGAATCAATATTCACTATCATAAAATATCTGTATTGACTAAGGAAACAAATTTATCCACATTTCCCCAGTTAATCAAGTAACATTCAAAGTAAACACTATATATTAAATTTTTATATGGTTTAAGAAATAAATATATCCATTATAAAATAATATTTATATTTTATAGAAATATAGTTTTCAATGAAAAATTATCACATGAGAAATATTTTTTCTACAGAAAGCAAACAATCACAAAATAAAGTGAGATTGAACAAATTGTTTTACTTATTTACTATCTTTTATATTGTAT